>OX465596.1:25000000-26250000 GCA_950022295.1 Bromus sterilis | reverse complement strand
AGGAAGACGCTAAAGCATGGTATGATGCACAACCCTATGGTTACATTAAGAGTCCTTGGGACTTAGCTCAATCTTTTGTTGATAAGTATTTTCCTGCTCATATGCAACATGCTACTTTACAAAGAACTTATAACTTTAAATAGCTGCAGGATGAGCACCTCCCTAAAGCTTGGGGGAGGTATTTGATACTTTATCCTCGTTGGTTACCCCAAGTGGAACGTTAGATGTAGTGTAGCGGAAAATTTCCCTCGGTGAAGATACCGAGGTTGAGTTCAATCCAGTACGACTCCGACAATGATAAGTAGGTGGTGAAGCGAGCAACGCGCCGTTTCAGATATTGCTCTCTTAACCTGGACCTACACACACAAGTAACTTTGCTTCCCAACAAGTGATGTTCACAAAGGATCAACGCAACAGATAATAATGATAATGATAGCAGCTAGAAAGTAAAAGAAGGAAAATAAAAGAGCGTGTAAACAATGATGAGAATATGGACCGGGGTCCCGTGATGTTCACTAGTGATGTCACTCTCCCAAAAGACAATAAAACTACTATGCGAGGTAAACATACAGCTGGGCAATTGACATGATTAAAAACACACCGCAATGCTAACTATGCTACAAAGAAAGGAGGAGGCTCAAAAGCATGGGCGGTACGCCAAAATAAGTAGACTGGAATACAACTGCATCTACTACTAATCATCCACCTTGAGATATCTATCCAGAACATCTCACTGGTATTAAGTTGCGAGCCCCACCCAAAGTGTAAACCCAAAGAAACACACAACTGCATTAAAAATCACTTTGCGTAAAGTAAACAATCCTTGCAACCGCGGTTACAAGCACCGTTGTTTCCCCCTTGTGGCAACATCACATCCCCTAGACTCATGTTTCTGTCACTCAAGCGTGTCATCGGGGGGGATGAACCCACAATCGAGCATAACGTTCCCTCTTGGAGTCACTATCGACTACTTGGCCAAAGAAATAAACAGCAACGGAGAACATGCAAGAATTACTTAGGAACAAAAATATACAAGATAAGAACCAAATATATTACTCAATCACAAAATGAAGATAGTCTCATAATCCATCAGATCCCAGCAAACTCAGCATAGCAACAACAGAAAATTACATATGTGCCTCGATCATGTAGGGCATCTCACGAGGTCTAAGCGATGAAGAACAAAGAGGGGAGGAGAACATCACATAGCTACTGATCACGGACCCATCGTCCAATGGAAACTACTCACGGCACATCCGGGAAGCGTCCATGGTGGAGCGGAAGCTCCCGGAGGTCAATCCTCCCTCCGGCAGGGTGCCGGGAAGAGGTCTGCTAGTGCTCCCAATCTTGGAAGCGCGGCGGCGGCGGAACAGAGGCGAGATCACGAAAAAGGGTTCTGTCTTCGGGGGTTTCACGACACGGAGAATAAATAGGCGGAAGGTGGAGTCAGGGGGGCCACCAGGGGTCCATCCACTAGGGCGCGCCGCCAGGGCGCTTCGGCCCCTGGTGGTGGCCCTCTGGCCCCACCCAGGTGATTCCAGAAGATTCCTTCACGCTGATTTTTTATCTGATTTTTCCCGAATTTTTGGAGCACTTTTAATATGGGGGAAACCTGAAATAGAAAAACAACAAAAAACAGGAACTGGCACTGTGGTGCACTGAGTTAATAAGTTAGTCCAAATATTATCAAAAGTGTATGAAAGTGTATCTAGATCATAGCAATATCACACAAGACATGCATGGAGCAAGCAGAAATTATAGATACGTTTGGGACGTATCAACATCCCCAAGCTTAATTCACGCTCGTCCTCGATTAGGTAAATGATAACAAGCATAATTTCTATGGTGACATGCTAGCAACCATATAAGGACTTTCAAAGTAAAGCAATCAAGGTGTGTGATTTAATTCAAGTCATAACAGGCAAGAGTCTATATTAGCATTGAAATAAGCAACATAAGAACATTAGCTGCTAGAGCTCTCGTGTCCGTGACTCGAATGTCTCCAAATGGTGTTTGCGTGCAAGAAGTTGGAGATGGGAATACGAGAAAAAACTATAGTTTGTTGAGAACTCAGTCTACTAAAGTTTCACACTTGGTCTTCTTTGGAATCTTATCTTGACTCGTCCCCAGACCACTAGCCAGGTACAACTCAATTTGATCCACTCCTTTTCGATATTTTGAGCACTCATGCAATGGATGAGCGTAAGCACGAGAGTTGGCACATAGGATGGCAAAGAGAGAAATATGGTGGAGGAGGAAGACAAAAAGGGTGAGAAAGGCTCACATCAATGAGGACAATCATAGGCGAGAAGGCCAAATGATAGATATGATGCGAGGAGTAGGGATTGCCATGCAACGGATGCACATATGAGCTAAGAAAAGCTCTCCAATGGAACTAGTGGGGGTGCATCCAACTTGCTCACTCATGAAGACCTAGATCTCGTTTGAGGAGGCTCATCCTTGGAATATGCAAGCCAAGTTCTATAGTGTGAAGGTCCCCACATAGCTATATGCATGTATGATCATCTCTATGGAGTACAAGGATAAGAGGGAGTACTAGTGTGGATCTTTCAAAAGGAATAGTAGTGTTGCCCCTTTCTCTCTTTTTATTTTCTTTTTCTATTTTTTTGTATTTTTTTGGTGACCTCAATGGCTCTTTCTATTTAACTCTCATTTGTCCTCTTTGGGATCTTTTATTTTGTCCACTTTGGGATCTTTTCTTCACTTAAGAGCAACACTCATTTTTACAATAAGGTATAGAAGATCTTCACACTTTACAAGGTACTCAACATAAAGAAAATGTACCTGCAATGTATGCCTCTGCCAGTGTAGCAGGAACATGTATGACATCAAGATAAGTCATGAAGAGGTGGATGTTGCATGGAAATATATCTCGGAAAGGCTATGGAAATGCCTTGATAGGTAGGTATGGTGGCTGTTTTGAGTAAAGATATAGGGAGGTTTATGATGACAGAGCGTATCATGCCAAGGGTTTGGATGCACCGGCGAGGTGGACGCCAACTCTCGGAGTGCGAAGAGGCAATGCACGGTACAGAAGAGGCTAGCAAATATGAGGAGGTGGAAGTGTCAACCTTCAATACTTACATTAGTCTGAAGAACTCATGCACTTATTATCGATAACTCTCAATCTAATGAGGAGGTTCACAAAGAGACAAGTACCCCGAGGAGGAGTGTATGGGGGTTTGGTTATCCTTGCGCATCCTCGACTCATGGTACGTGAGTGTACTCTAATATTCGACCCCTCAGAAGAGTAGTGATCCATCTAGTAGCTAGAGTTCTCAACTAATTTGTAGGTTTTTGAAAATAAACACGGATTGCCCAAAATTCTACACCTATAACTAATAGGCTAGAGCTCTTGACACCAAAAGTTCAAACATTACTCACTACAATACCTCAAAACTATTGCAAGTTACTACTACAATTGAATAGCAACCTCAATTACCTACTTTCAAGACAAGACACAACTCAGTGCAACAACCAACTCTCTTAACAAGATAAACATGAAAACCAAAGAGAGTTCCATCAAAAAACTAAACAAAATCCAAATATCTTGCTAAAGACAAACTAAAACTAAAACTAAACATGGCAGTAGCTATGAAAGATAAAGAACACACAACGGCACAAAGAAAAGCATGAAAAATCCTATGATGTGTTCTAGATTGGAATGGAGCGTGTTTCTCTCCCACACAAAGTAAGTTGTTGTCAAAGTTGTTATGAGCAGCAAGCAAAGCAAAAGAAAACAAAAAAGTAAACCTAAGAGCCAGACGCTCCAAGCATAGCACATAACGCATGAAGTGATAAAAATATAGTGAGACGAAGGACGAAGTGATGATTGTTGATGGAGAAGGGGATGCATGTGGGCATCCCCAAGCTTAGACGCTTGAGTCTCCTTGAATATTTATTGGGGATGCATGGGGGCATCCCCAAGCTTGAGCGTTTGACACTCCCGGATCTTCTTTCATCATCTTCCCTCGCACACTTGAAAACTCCCTTCATATGTAACTCATCATAAGCTGATTAGAGAGGTTAGTACCCTTAATAAAATAATTTTTCCCCACTGGAAATAAAGATATTCTTGAATAGCTGCTATTTCTCAAGATTGCCAAAAAGGTTTTGCAAAGAAAAAGCAAGCTTAAGGTTTGCAAAAGTAAGGAAAGGAAAAACGTGGCAGAATCTCTGAAAAACAGAACAGCAGGTAGTAAATAAATTTTTTGGGGTACTTCTGCAACTCAAATCAAAAAACTCAGAACATACGAAAGTTTCACAATTGTATAGAGCATGATGTGTAAGAGATTCATCTCAAAAAGATGAATTGGTGATTTTTTTCTATTTTTTCCGTCAGGCAGACGGAATCTGTTTTCTGGACAGCATGTCACAACTTTTGCTTCCCTTATCATATGAGGCTAAGCTTGAAAATAAAGATACAATGATGTTGCTAAAGTAGTAACAATCATCAAGACCACTAAAAATAGAAGTAAAAACATCTTGGGTTGCCTCCCAACAAGCGCTTTCTTTTACGCCTTTAAGCTAGGCAAGAATAATTTAAAAGGGTGCTCTCATAAGAATAAGGACTTGAAGCAAAAGAGAGCATCAAGAAGAAAATATGAAACAGATTTAAGCCTAACCCACTTCCTATGCCTAGGAATCTTGTAAGAAAATAAATCAAAGAAGCACAAAGAGACAAGCATAGAAGTTGGAACAAAGCAACTTCAAAAATTTCATCATGGAGACAGGGAGTTTAATATCATTGAGATATGTGAAGCCATGTCTCCCTTTCTCATAGTAATTTTTAGTGGCATCACGAATAAACTCAAAGATATATGTATCACATAAAAAATTCTTATCATGATCCACAATCATCGAAAATTTATTACTCCCCTCATAAGAAAAATCATCAATAGTAGTGGGAGAAAACTCAACAAACTAGCTATCACATGAATCATTCTTATCATGATACACTTGTAAAAATTTATTTTTTATAGCATAAGTGTCATCACAATAATCATCATAGATAGGAGGCAAAGTATCATCAAAATAAATTTCCTCATCAAAACTTGGGGGGCTAAAAATATCATCATCAAGCGTAGCATCCCCAAGCTTATAACTTTGCATATCATTAGCATCAAAATTATTCAAAGAGGACATACTAATGAAATTGCTACTAACATGAGTGTTATGCAAATAATAAAGGTCCATAGGCTTTTTTATTTTCTCTTCAAACACTTCATGTCCTAATTCAAGGTAGTGCTCATAAATCTCTCTCATTTTTTTCCATAAAGAAACATAAGCAAAGGTAAAACCTAGAAAGTAAACTAACAAGACTAAAAAGTAAAGATAAAAGATAGTGTGCAACTCCCCTATCCTAGCACTTGGAGTCCCCGGCAACGGTGCCAGAAATTTTCTTGATACTCTATCCTCGTTGGTTACCCCAAGTGGAAGGTTAGATGTAGTGTAGCGACAAATTTCCCTCGGTGAAGATACCGAGGTTGAGTTCAATCCAGTAGGACTCCGACAATGATAAGTAGGTGGTGAAGCGAGCAACGCGCCGTTTGAGATATTTATCTCTTAACCTGGACCTGCACACACACAAGTAACTTTGCTTCCCAACGAGTACAGAGAGGTTGTCAATCTATTAGTCCTTGTTGTTCACAAAGGATCAACGCAACAGATAATAATGATAATGATAGCAGCTAGAAAGTAAAAGCAGGAAAATAAAAGAGCGTGTAAACAGTGATGAGAATATGGACCGGGGTCCCGTGATGTTCACTAGTGATGTCTCTCTCCCAAAAGACGATAAAACTGCTATGCGAGATAAACAAATCACAGCTGGGCAATTGACAGGATTAAAAACGCACCGCAATGCTAACTATGCTACAAAGAAAGGACGAGGCTCAAAAGCATGGGCAGTACGCCAAAATAAGTAGACTGAAATCCAACTACATCTACTACTAATCATCCACCTTGAGATATCTATCTAGAACATCTCGCTGGTATTAAGTTGCGAGCCCACCCAAACTGTAAACCCAAAGCAACAGACAACTGCATTAAAAAGCACTTTTCGTAAATTAAACAATCCTTGCAACCGCGGTTACAAGCATCGTGGTCCCCCCCCCTTTTTGCAACATCACATCCCATAGACTCATGTTTCTGTGACTCAAGCGTGTCATCAGGGGGCATGAACCCACAATCGAGCATAACGTTCCCTCTTGGAGTCACTACCTACTACTTGGCCAATGCAATAAACAACAACGGAGAACATGCAAGAATTACATAGGAACAAAAATATAAGAGATAAGAACCAAATATATTACTCAATCAAACACTGAACGTAGTCTTATAATCCATCAGATCCCAGCAAACTCAGCATAGCAACAGCAGAAAATTACATATGTGCCTCGATCATGTAGGGAAGCTCACGAGGTCTAAACCATGAAGAACAAAGAGGGGAGGAGAACATCACATAGCTACTGATCACGGACCCATGGTCCAAGGGAAACTACTCACGGCACATCCGGGAAGCGTCCATGGTGGATGGGAAGCTCTCGGAGGTCAATCCTCCCTCCGGCATGGTGCTAGGAAGAGGTCTGCTGGCGCTCCCAATCTTGGAAGTGCGGCGGCGGCGGAACAGAGGCGAGATCGCGAAAAAGGGTTATGTCTTCGAGGGTTTCGCGACAAGGAGAATAAATAGGCGGAAGGGGGGAGCCAGGGGCCGGCAGGTGTCCAGGCGCCCCCCTGGCGCGGCCTGCCCCTGGTGGTTGCCCTCTAGCCCCACCCAGGTGATTCCGGAAGGTTCCTTCACGCTGATTTTTTATCTGATTTTTTCCGAATTTTTTGAGCACTTTTAATATTGGGGAAACCTGAAATAGAAAAACAGTAGAAAACAGGAACTAGAACTATGGTGCACTGAGTTCATAAGTTAGTCCAAATATGATCAAAAGTGTATGAAAGTGTATCTAGATCATAGCAATATCACACAAAACATGCATGGAGCAAGCAAAAATTATATATACGTTTGGGACGTACCAGTATTGCATTTTAATTCAGGTTAGATCGGGACATGGAGTCCCAAAGAATGAACTACTTGATATATTTTATGTTGGTCTAATCGATGACTCTAGATCCTATCTGGATAGTTGTGCTGGCTGTGTTTTCAGGGAAAGAACGTCGGACGATGCTGAAGAATTAATGGGCAAGATTGCCAAGAACCACAAAGATTGGTCCGTTCCTGAACCACCTCCACCACCAAAGAAGAGGGGCATGCTTGTCCTGATCCCCGAATATATGCAAGAAGCAAAGAACTCTATAAAGGAGAAAGGTATTAAAGTTTAAGACGTGGAGAATCTACCTCCTATTGAGAAGTTGTGTGAGCCTAAAAGTCACCTTCCCTTGGTAGAGGTACACTCTCTTTTAGATTTCAATGAAAGTGACATCCCTAAAGGTAAGCCTCCCGATCAATGTTTAGATGATCTTGATAATTTTATTATGAAGCAAAATCACTTTAATATGAGGATACAAAGTCAGTTCCATGATAATACTCTTGCTATCAAAAATGTACTTGATGTTCTAGGTAGAACAGTTAATGATGTTAAATTTCTTGTTAAGCATTTCATATGGTTCAAACTCAATTTGAAAAAAAAATCTGATGTGCAAAAAGATTTGCTTGCTAACGATTCCAAACAAGATAATTTATAGACTTATGGTATAAAGACTCGGGGTGGAACACACACCCAAGATCCTCTCTATCCAGAGGGGCATCCAAAGAGGATCGAGCAAGATTCTCAAATACAGGAAGAAGAAATTGTTAGCTCTCGAAAAAATAAGAAGAAGAAGAAACGCAAGGAAGATGACAACTCCAATGATCCCATAGTTGAAGAAGTGCCTCTTTCTTATCCAAATAGTATATCTACCTCCGATGCTGAAACTAAAGACGGTGCTGAGCCCGAAAATGATAAGGAGAAGAATGATCCCCCCGAGGTGCGAGAAGAAGAAGAACCCGATAAACATAAGAAATACACTAGAGAAGACTTCATCGCAAGAAGACACGGGAAGGAAAGAGAACCATGGGTACAGAAACCCATGCCCTTTCCAGGTAAGTCTCTCAAAACCAAAGAAGAAGACCATTATAATAAAAAAATTGAATGGATGAAACCTCTTTTTCTTCAAATTCCTTTGACTGAAGCTATTAAATTACCTCCTATTTCAAAATATATGAAAGATATTGTTACTAATAAAATAAAAATTCCTAATGAGGCAATATCTACTATGCTTGCTAACTACTCTTTCAGTGGCAAGATTCCTGAGAAGCTTGGTGATCCAGGTATACCCACCATTCCTTGCTCCATAAAATATAATTATGTCGAAACTGCTTTATGTGATCTTGGAGCAGGAGTGAGTGTTATGTCTTTTTCTCTTTACAAGAGACTATGCTTAGATAAACTAATCCCTACAGATATCTCTCTTCAGATGGATGACAAGTCAACAGTCGTCCCGATAGGTATTTGTGAGGATGTTCCTGTTAAAGTTGCTAATTTCTTAATTCTTATAGATTTTGTTGTGCTTGACATGCCCGAGGATGGGAGCATGTCCATTATACTTGGTAGACCTTTTCTTAACACCGCAGGTGCTATCATTGATTGCAATAAAGGAAAGGTCACCTTCAACATGGATGATAAAGAACACACGGCGTATTTTCCGAAGAAGATCGACAAAAGGCATGGCCTTCACTCTATAGAGAATATCGAGACTGTGAAGATTGGAGAATGGGATTGTCCTCTACACGTGCACCACAAATACAAAACCATTATGGTGGGGAAATGTCCATTAAAGTAAAGGTACAATGATCACATTATAAGAGGTGAAGCTTTTTTCTCTATATATCGCCGGTTCGTTGGTAAGACTTGATCAACCTTTCTAGCTAGCATGTTTTATATAGGTAAAAAGTGGAGCTTGTTATGTTTTCATTTGCTTTAGCTTTTTCTCTCTTTGCTGTATCAAGTTTATATGTTTCTGAAGCTTCACATTTGTAACCACTGATTCAAGTTTTTAGCAAGTTTCGCAGCTTTTTGAATCTCAAAAAAATTTCAACAGTGAAGTTTTCAGAAAAAATCTACAAAAAAAATCAAAAGTTCCACATCAAAATTGACCCAGGGGCACCTGGGGGGCCACCAGTGGCCCAGGCGGCCAGCTGGCGCGGCCTGCCCCCTGGTCGCGCCCACAGGGCACCTAGGGACCACAGGCTCCCTTTCGAGGTACTTCTTCCTCCCTTCTCTTCCTCTCTCTCCAAAAACACGAGTTCTGCACATGCACTTGCGTTCTTGCTGTCCTTGGGCAAATACTTCCTGGTATGTGACTCCTCCACCCCTCCAATTAGATTTTTTATTGGTGGATTCATTTGTGAGTATTTAGTAGTTCTTGGTGATGTTCATATGAGCTTGCATGCATGTGTAGAAATTTATTTTCCAAGTTTTGATGCAAGTTTATGCCTTAGGTAAGTGAGTAGAGTAGTTTGCCTCAACTCACATTGCTTAAATCCTTGTTTTTGTGAATTGTCAAAAAATTCAGAAATTAGTTTGCTAGGAAAAGCAAAGGGGTGGCTTGAGAAGAAGAAACCCGAGCGCTCGGATCGAGTTACTAGAGCTGCAGCTTCATCCTCAACTGGTAGGGTGAGCTATAATGAAGATCATGTGCCCCTAGAGATGCTGGAAGACACGAGTCCAGCACGTGAAATGACATATCCGTGCGATGCTTTCCTCGAAGCTGAAGGAATTAAGGAGTAATTTTACGGCCTTTGTGCCAATGCAGGTTTGACACGGCTAGCAACATGTCGTGTTGCTCAGTATCATAGACTCACTTCCTGTTTTATTAATAGTTTCGGATATAATCATGATGCTGGAATTATTGAGTTTAGAATTTACAATGATCTTTTGACCATGTCTTTGGCAAGATTTTGTGAAATAATAGGTGTGCCAAACGCTGGACAGACGGCAAATATGCACACTCAGTCCTCCGAGCTGAGAACTATCTTCAGTTCTCTTTGCAGCCAAGACACGAAGGATGTCCGGCGTTCGAAGATTTCCAGCATCCTATACCCCCACCTCAGGTATTTTGCGTCTTTTATTGCTAGAGGGGTCTTAGCTCGTGACAACACGTGCAACAGTTATGCTTCGGATATTGCTATCCTGGCGAATGCCCTCTCAGGGGAGAGTAAGTATAATGTGGGTGCCTTAATTTCTTGTCGCCTTGCTGCTAATGGCAAGAAGGGAGATCTTTTTGGTGGCGTTTACGCCACACTTATCCTTGAGTCTCTTAATGGCACCCCACACCCTGATGATAAGCCTTTTACTTATTTAAGCTTTGATCTTGCTTCTATGAAGAGGCATGAGTTTGTTACCAGGACTTCTGAGTTTGGTAACCTTAATTATATTTTGAGAATTGGACTTACCACTATTCAGGAGATTCGTCTACCTTCACCTCTTTGGTTTGATTATACTGGCAGGAGCGGATGGTCCTTCAACGATACCCAGTTCGACGAGTTCATCGTCCAGCACCAGTTTCATAACCCCGAGGAGGGGTTTGTGCCCGATGAGGAGGAGCTCGATGAGTTTTCACCCTTCCTGGAGGAGCCCGTCACCCAGTGGGGTGAAGGGTCTTCTTATGCTTGGGGCGCGGAGCCTTCCTCGTGGGAGGATCTGAGGACTTTGGTGTACGCGCCTGAAGCCTCGTACGACCCTTGGACTCACCCGTACCACCCCGGATCAGGAGGCTCCTAGGATCGCATTAGCTGTTACCAACTTAGGCCAAAAGCCTAAGCTTGGGGAGTACGTGCCCTTATCCCTTTTCCATTGTATTATTCGTTTTATTTTGTTCACTTTGATGTTTTCGAAGTTTATTTCCTGTTCTTCTTTGTTCTCCTTAATTTTCAAAAACAAAAAAAAAGATTTCTCTTTTATTTTGCTTTCGTTAAACTTTTAAAAACCCAAAAGATTTTCCTTTCTCTCTTTAGTTCGGTTTGTTTTCAGAGTTCAGCTCGAGTCCGTGAGGGCATTTGATTATATTTCCCACGTACGATCGTGCAAGTGACAAGGCAATAATGACAAAGATCGACAGAAGGGAAGCAACAAGGAAAACCAGTATGAACTCTTCTTGTTTCTACTTTTGTACATATGCATGTACTTATGATCTAGAGACCAGCTTGTAGCGACATAGTGCTATGTTTACAATGCTTTCCCAGTAGTTCATGCTTTCTTTGTGGCTGATCTCAAATAGCTAGAGTGCATAATGTGTTGTTGAAATGATTTGCATGCATTGCATTGTTCATGGTTTGGCATATTGAAGTGGTATTTCCCTTCGGAGAATTCTTGGATTGACTTGGCACATGTTCACACATGTTTATGACTAAAAAGTCTATCATGCCTTGATGATCTTTTTGTTTCAGAATAGTTATATCACTTTCATGCCCGATTCAATGTTGCTCTATCGCTCTGCATGATTATGACTTTTATTGCTCTCTATTTGGTCGCTTCCCAGTCTTTTGCTAGCCTTCGCTCGCACTAAGCGGAATTTTTCTTGTGTATCCAAATTCATTTTCAAACCAGTTATTCCACTTGAGTCCACCATACCTTCCTATATATGGTATTTACCTGCCATCCCTAACTTAGACTTTCTTGTGCCATCTCGAAATTTATTCAAAAGCTTCCCTTTCGTAACCGTACAAGCTCATGGCGCGGTGAGGGAAAATCAGTATCTTCCATGCCAAAAATATTTTGACAAAGTTTTAACTAGTCAAACAAAAAATTTAAAAAAGAGAGAGTTACACCTCCCGAATACTTGATGATGGAATGAAATGGGCCAAATGCTGCTAATGATAGATGGAAAGAGAAACCTCCTTCCATACTTGAGGCAAAATAAAAAGGCACCATAGACCGTCAAAGGATAGGTGGATAAGGGAACAAAAGTGTAAGCAAAAAGCATGGGAACCGCCATTAATATGGTTGGTATTGGAGATATTGAGAGACCTTTACCGTCTACCGTTTACTAGAAAGTTGCACTTCTCAAAAGAATTTCATCTCTGTTTTCAAAACCAAGAGCTCTGGTACATGTTTAGTCTTTGATTCCAACCACGGGTTTTCAACCTTGCCATCAAAAGCCACAGTTCAAGAGTCTCCCCTTCTTTCTTCAAAGCACCAACTATTGAGAGCATAATTGGCATTCTTAGTGTAACATGCATTGTCCCAAAGTACAACATTTTCTTATGCATGATTGTGATATTGCTTGTTCTGAAATTCTTAGTTCTAGTCTCCTTTAAAACTCCGAAGGATCTTCTACATTTATGTTTTGCTTCACTCATGGAGGCTAGCGAGATACCACTCTAGTATGTTCAAGCTATGTGCATTGTGATCTTGTCTTGATTTTCAGCAGCATATTATTTACTTTTGGTTGTTTGTGATTGATCACTTGAAAGAAGGATTGCTTCGTGCATTGTCCTCATAGCATTGTTTTAATACTTTATCAACTAATTTCATAGTACATGATTATATACATCTTATGAAGCAAAAGAGTTTGTCAAAGTTTTCTTTGTCGCGTCCAGTTCGTTGAACTGAATTGCTTGAGGACAAGCAATATGCTAAGCTTGGGAGGGTTGATACGTCTCAAACGTATCTACTTTTCCAAACACTTTTGCTATTGTTTTTGCCTCATTCTTGCATGATTTGAACGTAACTAACCCAGACTGGCATTGTTTTCAGCAGAGCTGCCTGTATGGTTTTCTTATGTGCAGGAAAATGGATTTTTAGGTGCCTCAAAAAATTCCAGGAAAAATCAAAGAAAATCCACGCATCCGAAGGGCCATTCTGCCAGAAGTGGGGCCAGAGGGCAGCCAGGGGGGCCCAGGCGCCCTGCTGGCGCGGCCCCACTCATGGCCGCGCCGGGAGGCCGCCTGGGTGGGTCCTCCCCCCTCTGGTGCCCTACCGAAGCCCCTATTTATTCCCGTGGCGTGGAAACCCCGGAACAGAAGTCGTTTTCCCGTTTCTGTCGCGGAGCCACCGCCACCCTCTATTATTCTCCAAGAGGGCTAATCTGGAGGCTGTTTTGGCCTTCGGTGAGGGGAGATCATCGTCATCGTCATCATCATCACCACTCCATCCTCCCTCCATGACTTCTCTTCTCATGTGTGAGTAATTCCCTACTGTACGCAAAGGGGATGGTAGGGATTGGATGAGTTAGATCATGTAATAGTTCGTCAGATTGTTGGGGGCATGTTGCCTATCATATACTTTGGTGTTTATCATCTTTGCTACAACTTGTTGCTATTAATGATTGTCACTTTGGGCCCGAGTGCCATGTTTTCAGATCTGAACCACTTGTGTTTTCATGAGTATATTTATGTTCTTGATCCTATCTATGAGTTGTATGCACCTATTATGGTCCGGAACCGGCGATCCCAAAGGTGACAGCTTGGGACACCAAAGGGGATGGAATATAATTTGAGGATTTCATGTATCCATTGAGTGTTAATGCTTTATTCCGGTGCTCTTTGACAGGAGCACCTTAATCTCCATAAGTTCCTATTGGCCCCATTCGTAGCGGGATGGTAGGACAAAAGATGTTGTGCAAGTTCTTATTGCAAGCACGCACAACTACCTACGGGATGCATGTCTAATGTTTGATATTTTCCTAGATGATATTTTCTTTTCGGTGTCCCTTGTCTCATGTTAAAATCTATTACATGTTCACTCTCATCCAAGCAGCGTCCAACCATCCATCTCCCTAGCCTACAGTTTTTGAATCCTGCTGGTTACTAGTAGTTTACTTTTGTTGTTTTACTTTCGTTGTTGCCACTACCACTATCATATCACCGTTTCTATTAATATTTTGTTGCAAGCAAGTATATTTCAGGTGTTTTTGAATTGACAACTCAACTGTCAAAGCCTATAAATATTCTTTGGCTCCCCTTGTGTCGAATCATTAAATTGGGTTATCTTGCCCGCGAAGACTATCTCGATCCCCTACAATTGAGGGTCATCACATGCTAACACACATATAAGAACTTCAAAGTAAAGCAAGTAAGATATGCAATTCAAGTCAAGATAATAACAAGAAAGAGTCTTAGTATTAATTCTAGCAAAGTATAAACATAAAGGTGCAAGAGCTCTCGTTGTCCGTGACTCAAATGTCTCCAAATGGTGTTTGTGTGCAAGCAATGGGAGATGGAATTAGAGAATAAAAAATAGTTTAATTGAGAACTCAATCTACTAAAGTTTCACACTTGGTCTCCTTCGGGGTCTTATTTTGACTCATCCCCAGACCACTAGTCAGGTACAAGTCAAACTGATCCTCTCCCTTTCGACTTTGAGCACTCATGCAATGGATGAGCGCGAGCAAGATATGTTGTCACTTAGGATGGCAAAGAGATAAATGATGGGGAAGGAAGACAAAAAGGTGTGAAGGGCTCACATCAATGAGGACAATCATAGGCGAGAGAAGGCCAAATGATAGATATGATGTGAGGAGTAGGGATTGCCATGCAACGGATGCACATATGAGCTAAGGTAAGCTCTCCAATGGAACTAGTGGAGGTGCATCCAACTTGCTTGCTCATGAAGACCTAGAGCTCATTTGAGGAGGCCCATCCTTGGAATATGCAAGCAAATTTCTATAGTGAAATCCCCATATATATTATGCATGAATGATAATCTCTATGGAGTAAAAATATAGCAATGGAGTACGAGTGTGGATCTTTCAAAAGGAATAGTAGTGTTGCCCCTTTCTCTCTTTTTATTTCTCTTTTTTCTTTTTTTGTGGCCTCTTTGGTTCTTCCTATTTATCTCTCATTTGTCCTCTTTGGAATCTTTTAATTTGTCCTCTTTGGGATCTTTTCCTCACTTAAGGGCAACAGTCTATATTTTACAAGAATATAGAAGATCTTCACACTTTATAAGAAGTACTCAAACATAAAGAAAATTAAAAACTATCATGATGTATGCAAATGTATGCCTCTAACAGTGTAGCGGGATATGCAATGATACTAGCGCGTCATGTAGCAATAATTAGGGCAAGGCCCAACTAGCATGCGGCTCCTCGATCAAGCGAAATCATGTATGACATGAAGATCAAGTCATGAGATGGAGGATGTTGCATGACAATGTATCTCGGAAATGTTATGGAAATGCCTTGATAGGTAGGCATGGTGGCTGTTTTGAGGAAGATATAAGGAAGTCTATGATAATAGAGCATATCGTGCCAAGGGTTTGGATGCACCGGCGAAGTATGCGCCAACTCTCAAGGTGAGAAAGGGCAATTCACGATACCGAAGAGGCTAGCAAAATATGGGAAGGTGGAAGTGTCGACAATCGAATACTCTCATTAGTCCGAAGAACTCATGCACTTATTATCGGTAACTCTCTATCTAATCGGGAGTTTCTCAAAGAGATGAGTACCCCGAGGAGTGTATGGGGGTTTGGTTATCCTTGCGCATCCTCGACCCATGGTACGTGAGGGTACTCTATATATTCCAACCCTTCCAGAGGTTAGCGATCCATCTAGTAGCTAGAGTTTTCAACTATTTTTTGTAGTTTTTGAAAATAAGCACAGATTGCCCAAAATACAACACCTATCACTAATATGCTCAAGCTCTTGGCACCTTGATGTCCAAACATTACTCTAATCAATACACCATGTTACAACTAGACTTGTAATAGCAACCTTAATTACCTACTCATGCAGGACACACAACTCAGTGCAACAAGCCAACTCTCTAAAACAAGATAAACATGAAGACTCAAGAGAGTTCCTAGAACAAACTAAACAAAAGCTCTTAAAAAGATAAGCATGAAAACAAAGAGCTTAGCATGACAGCAGCTATGAAAGGATAAAGAACACACACAAAAAAGGATAAGCATTCAAGCCTATGTTGTGTTCTACGATGGAGTGGAGCGTGTTTCTCTCCCAAACAATGAAGTCTAGGATCCAACTTGTTACTAACAGCAAGAAAAACTAAAACAAACTAAAAATTAAAGAGCGAGAAGCTCCAAGTCTAGCACATAACATATGAAGCGATAAAAATGTATCATGGAGAAGGACGAACTGATGATTGTTGATGGAGAAGGGGATGCACGGGGGCATTCCTTGGATATTTCTTGGAAGTGCATGGAGGCATCCCCAAGATTGAGTGCTTGACACTCCCGAATCTTCTTTCATCATCTTTCTTCGCATACTTGAAAACTCCCCTCATACGAAACTCATCATAAATTGATTAGAGTGGTTAGTACCCATGATAAAATAATTTTTTTCTCTACTTGAAATAAAGATAATCTTGAAGAGCTACTGTTTCTCAATATTTTCAAAAAGTTTTTGCAAAGAACAAGGAAGCTTAAGGTTTGAAAAATGAAGAAAACGCAAAACGTGGCCGAATCTGTGAAAAAATAGACCAGCAGGTAGTAAATAATTTTTTCGGGGTACTTCTGCAACTGAAATCAAAAAACTCAGAACATATGCACGAAAGCCAATTGTATGGAGCATGGTGTCAAAACAATTCAGATCAAAAAGATGATTTGGTGATTTATAGCCAATTTTTCGTCAAGGGGACAGAATCTGTTTTTGGACAGCATGTCACAACTTTTGAACTTTCTTGCAATCGGAGGCTAAAACTTGGCACAAAGCTTGAAAATAAAGTTACAATGTTGTTGCTACGGTAGTAACAAACATTAAGACCACTAAAACTAAAAGTAAAAACATCTTGGGTTGCCTCCCAACAAGCGCTTTCTTTTATGCCTTTTAGCTAGGCATGATACAAGAAAATCAAGTTTTATCAATATCAAAAGAATAGCTTGCCCGTGTAACGGACTCATAAGGTAACTTGATCTTCTTTCGAGGGAAGTGTTCCATTCCCTTTTTGAGGGGGAACTGAAATCTAATTGTCCCCTCTTTCATTTCAATGATAGCACCAACAGTGTGATGAAAAGGACGTCCCAAAATAACTGGACATGAGGGATCACACTCAATGTGCAAGACAAGAAAATCAATGGGAAGATAATTATCATTGAAAATAATAAGCACATCATCAATCATTCCTAAAGGTTTCTTTACGTAAGAATCAACAAGACGAACATCAAAAGAAAATGTATCAAAAGGTTTCAAATTAAGCATATCATACATTCTTTTGGGCATAACGGAGGCACTAGCTCCAACATCACATAAAGCATAGCAAAAGAAGTTATTCAATTTAATTTTGACTATGGGATCCCAACCATCTTCTAGCTTCCTAGGGATGGAAGTCTCAATCTTGAGCTTCTCCTCCCTATCTTTGATAAGATCATTGGTAATATGCTCGGTAAAGGCAATGTTAAGTGTGCTAGTGTGGGGGTCTTTAGCCATTCTTTGCAAAAAGGTGATAACTTCTGAGAGACTACAATTATCAAAATCAAGATTATTAAACAAAAACTCCACCAAGAAGGAATTTTTGCAATTGTCCCAAGTGTCCTTCTTACAAGAAGGTAGGGAGTGGAACCCCTTCTTTGGTTTTCCCCGGAGGAAAAAATCAAAGAATTCTAACTTAAATTGGTCACTATCCATCACAAAAGGATTTTGTTCATCCCACACCCTTTCATAATTTTCTAAGTGATAAATAGCATCCTCTCCTTTCTCAAAAATTGGTTTCTCAAATCATAATTGAGGAAAGGCCTACTAATGGGTCTGCAAACATAGTAACTATCATGACAAACATAATTGCACAATTAGAAAGGATCAAAGTAGTCCCCACTAGGGGTTCCATGCATAGGGCAAAATTCAATACTAGTGGAACCCATAAAGGTAGCAGCAAGCAAGAACAAGATAATAAATTTTTTTGTGATTTTTGATAAAGGACACTAAGATAAAAAAGATAAGTTAAACTAACAAGACTAAAAAGCAAAGATAAAGGATAGTGTGCAACTCCCCTTTCTTGAAGAGTGGAGTCCCCGGTAACGGCGCCAGAAATTAGCTTTGATAGCACTGAAGTAGTGCTCCTCGTTGGTTAACCAAAGTGGAAGGTAAAGATGTAGATAGCGGCTAATTTCCCTTACATGAGGACTGTAAGGTTTATCGAATCTAGGAGGACTCCAAGGATCGACAAATAGGTGTCAACGGCACCAGAGACTTGATAACGCGAGAGTTCACGTGGACCTGCACACAGAAACAAATAACTTTTCTCCCAACGAGTACAGAGGAGTTGTCAATCCCTCCAGCCTTGTCGTTTACAAAGGATCAAACATAAGAGGATAATGGTAGTGGTAGTGATAACAACTGAATGTAAAAGCGGTAAATAAAGTGGAGGTGTAAACAATGGTGGAAATATGGAATGGGGTCCCATAATGATGTTCACTAGTGATGTCTCTCTCCCAAAAGACGATAAAATAGCTAAGCTGGGTGAACAAATTACAGTTGGGAAATTGACAGAATTATGAACGCACCGCAATGCGAATAATGCTACTTGAAAGTAAGAGTCTCAAAAGTATGGGCAGTACGCCAAGACAAGTAGATTGAAATCCATCTGCATCTACTCACTAATCATCCACCTTGAGATATCTATCCAGAACATCTCGCTGGTATTAAGTTGCAAGCCCCACAAAAAGTGTAAACTCAAAGCAACAGACAATTGCATTAACAATCTATGTGTAAGGTAAACAAACCTTGCAACCGCGGTTACAAGCACCGTTGTTTTCTCCCTGGTGGCAATAGCACATCCCCTAGTCTCATGTTTCTGTCACTCAAGGTAGACATCGGGGGGCATGAACCCACAATCATACATAACGCTCCCTCTTGGAGTTACTATCTACTACTTGGCCAAAGCAATAAAAAGCACCGGAAAACATGCAACAATTATTCAAGAATAAAATATAGAAGGTAAACCAAATATATCACTCAACAGATCTGAACATAATCTCATAATCCATCCAATCCCAGCAAACACAGCATAGCAACAGCAGGAAAATTACATAGGTGCCTTGATCATGAAGGGCAGCTCACAGGGACTAAACATTGAAGAACAAGATTGTAGAGAAGACATCACATAGCTACTGGTCATGGACCCATGGTCCAAGGGGGACTACTCACGGCACATCCGGGAAGCATCCATGGTGGTGGAGAAGCTCCCGGAGGTCAATCCTCCCTCCGGCAGGGTGCCGGGAAGAGGTCTTCTGGTGCTCCCGATCTTGGAAGCGCGGCGGCGGCGGAATAGAGAGGTATTACGCGATGCGGGTTTCTCCTCAAGGGTTTCCTAGACGAAGAGGTAATATAGGCCAAAGGGGGGAGCCAGGGGCCACCTGGGGCTCCCAGGCGCCCTGGTGGCGCGGCCAGGGGTGGGGCCGGGCCCCCTGGCCACCTGGGTGCCAGGTGGGGGTGCCTGGCCCTCCTTCGGGGCTCCGGAAGGTTCCTTCATGCTGATTTTTATTCTGATTTTTCTGGAATTTTTGGAGCATTTTAAATTGAGGAAAAATCACTACAACTAAAGACATCAGCAGACAGAAACTGGCATTGGGTGCACTGAGTTAGTAGGTTAGTGCAAATATGTGTAAAATGATATAAAAGTGTAGAAAAACATGTAGCAGTGTCAAAAAAGTGCATGAAACAAGCAGAAATTATAGATTCGTTTGGGATGTATCACCCATTACGCACGAAAAACGAGGCATCATCATCACTTTTTCCAAATTACCGTGCCACGATGGGTCAAATCAAGTCTGACCGCGGCGTGCAACTGTTCACAGCTGTCACAGCCCGTGACGTCTCATCTCAGCAGAGCGTCGCAAGCACACCAACTTCGCTTCAACTATGAAGATATCAGAAAGATTCCAATCACTTCAGTCCTTATGGACACACCCACTCAATCACATTATTCCCACTCGAGTAAATTTCTTTGATGCTTCATCAAATAACTCCCATCGGGAGCGTATTATTACTTCTTCGATTTCTTATCATCATGGTATCACGAAGATATTTGAGTGCTTACTCATCCACGTGACTTATTGAAGCTATTACAGCTCGACAAAGGCTCGAGTACTCACTCGCCAATGTCCCGAGCACGTTATTAATGAAATTCTTCAGTCATCACTCTCCATAATACCACAGGTGCTTACCCAAGGCTATCTCGAATGTTTATTGATTACTGAAGGTTCACTCGACGAACTCTCGAGTGAGCACTCGATTATGGCACTCGCCCTTATACTGATCCAGGCTGCAACAAAACCCTGTATGCCAAGTTTACAACGTGTAGGTAATACCCCGCTGATCCGTCGTCCGGGCCAGGATTTGCCACAACGTGATTTCACTCCCGTTTATGCCATACTCACGGTATGAAGAAAATCTTGACGGACGCGTTGGGTCATAATATCATTGCTGGAAATTCAATTATGTAAACCCTCCGCGGCCTGAATCCAACTGACATGGGTGTTTCCAGGTTCGAGTCAGAGAACTCGAGCTTGATTGTAAGTATTGAGGTTTTTTCCACTAGAGAAATTCACTAGCCCCGATCACACGAGTGCTCTAGGCCCTTTAGTTGAACATCCCCATCATCATATGAGCGGTATTGATACAGTGCACCCTTGTTCATGTAAAACCTGTATGATGAAACGCACTTATAGGTACAGTATATGAGAGTCCATGCGCGACTCTTTGAGTTCCCCAGGCACTCGGGGATACTGATGAGGAAATACCCCCCCACACACACGACTCCCCTCTGTGAGGGTACCCGATGTGTTTCAAGACTGGTGGCCCACTAGAAGCCTAGTGAAGGCCCAACATCAGCTTGGAGGGCCCACCCTAGGCCGCGGCGGTTGAACCGACATGGATTCCAAGACCGACGTGGAGTCCATGGCGTGGCGTACAAGACAAGTAATATAGAAATCCTCCTATAACCCTAGACGGACTCCTCGAGACCCTTCCTAGTATATAAAGGCTAGGAGGGGAGACGTCTAGGGACATTGCAATACATCTCGCAACACCTCATGGCCTGCGTAATCTCGCCCGATCCACCACTGTAAACACCTCTTTCATATAGTAAATCGAGCAGGAAGTAGGGGTTTTACCGCACGAGGGCCCCGAACCTGGGTAAAACCCGAGTCCTTGTTTGCCGACGAGATCACCAACGACGCACTCCTTTACCTTCAATCAACCCAAGGTACCTAACCATGGGATTTGCCGAGGTCCATCCTCGTCAAACGTTTTCCATGCATTTTATGTGGTGGAGCTTGACACCCTTGAACTTTCCCTCTAGTTGTCGAACAACCGATCAGTAGGCCACCTCTTTGGATCCTTGATGTTGAAGGTTTTCATCATTTGCTAGATGACTAGGTCAGATTCTTCTCTACAAACGAGGTGGGGTGTAGTACGTGGAGCAGCACTTCGTATTCCGCAATGTTGTTGGAGTCCGAAAAGTGGATATGGAGTATGTAGTTCATCTCTTCTCCTTGGGGAGAGATGAGGAGGACTCTGGATCATAGTCCTTGTTCCATCATGGACTCGTCGAAGTACATTAGCCGGTACTAGAAGCCGACATTTTGTGGTATCTATTGGGATTCTCTCCATTTGATGATAAAGTCGGGGAGGGCTTGAGACTTGATGGCAGAGCATGGCTTATATGTCATATTGAAGGGAAATAGCACGATTTCCTACTTTTCCACCATCCAGTTGCATCCTTGTTGTTGATGATGTCCTTCAATGGTGCATCGCATACCACTTTGATGGGTTTGCCCTAAAAGTAATGTCTTAGCTTCTGGGATTCCAGGAATACACTATAGGTGATTTTCTAGTAATGTGGCATTCCACATTTTGCATGGGGAAAAACCTCGTAATCGTAGTAGATATGATGTTGTATTTTATGGATCTTTCCTTTATCTTCTCATTCTACTTACATGACAACACTGATCACTTGTGTGTAGTGGAGATGTATAGAAGCATCAGTTTGGCCTGTATTGGTGAGATTAATACAGGGTTTGACTGGAGTGGTCATTTGAGGTCGGATAAGCAGTCTCTGCTTCGCTTTCCTAGGTGAAATTTCTAGTCTTGCACAGGAGCATGTAAGCTGACAGTGCTTTGTTGCCAAGGTGGGGTAATAAGCAGCTTAAAACTGCAAAATAAGCTGCTAGTTTCCAGAGCTCTTGTATCATCTCTCGAGGCTCGAGGTCGACAATTTCTTTGATCTTTTATGGATTTTCTTCTATGATGTGCCGAGACACGATGAAATTAAACAATTTTCCCGAGGTAACCCCAAGAACACACTTCTCCTGGTCAAGTTTCATCTTGTAGCGGCATATATTTGCGTATGTTTGCACAAGACCATCCATCAGTTTTACACTTTCACGTGTTTTGATGACAACATAGCTGATCCATGCCTCAATCTTGATCCTGATTAGATCGTTGAGGAACTTCTGCATGACTCGCTGGTAAGTTGCACCTGCATTCTTTAACCCAAATGGTGTGGTTATGTTGCAAAAAGGTCTGAAGGGAGGGATGAACGAGGTATTCTCTTTATTCAATGCCTTCATGAAGATTTGTTCATAGCCGGAGTAAGCGTCCTGGAAGCAAAGCCGCTCGCAATCCGTTATGGAGTTGATAACTTGATTGATGCGGGATAACGAAAATGGCTCTTTTGGACATGCTTTGTTGAGTTCAATGTAGTGAATGCACATGCACCATTCCATGTTTTTCTTTCTAACCAACAAGTTGTGTGTTGCTTTGGTCCATCTAATAAAGGGCATTCAAAAGCGGGCCTTGATGGGACTCCATTTTCTCGAAATTATAGAATGTACCAATTCATAAACAAAACAAAACTTTGATAGATTTAGAAACAAATTATGAATGCTAGAATGAGATCTATTCAGGAACAGAGAGAGTAAACCATTGTGTCTGAATCAGTAGCAATCATTGGTAAACATTTATGTAACAAATCACCATAAATCTTGTACATCACCTATGTTAAGAAACTAGAAATATACCCCGCGCGTTGCAGCGAGAATTCCTTTAAAAACTATATTACATAAATAAAAAGTATAAAAAATATGATATATTAAATTTTCTATGTGAACATGCAAAATTCAATTTTTCATAATCAAGATACTAAATTTACTTGACACGAAACATGTGTGTATTAAAATTTATTAACATGGACAATGAAACAATTAAAAGATGGTTGATGTGGATTTGCATATAGAGTTTAATAAATATATTAGTGGAGATGACATGGAAAATTGATTGGCTAAGAGAATGGATGATGTGGATGGCTTGCATGTGAAGATAGACAACTTAAATGACCCTATAGTGGGTGACATGGATAATTGATTGGCTAAGAAAATGGATGATGTGGATAGCTTGCATGTGAAGATAGACAACTTAAATGACCCTATAGTAGAGTTTTTGTTTTATAAGAGTCATAGATGTATGGTCATTTAAAACCATGGTTCCAATCTTGTCTATTTTAGCCACTAATAAATAAAAGCAATGTAGGTTAATTATGTGCTAATAGATTTGTTGTGAAAATTATTTTCATACAGGGGTATTAATGATGATGTTTATTTTTAAAATTTCCAATTTGTGGGGTTAGTCCTAGGTTAGCCATGGCAAGAGTTCTTTAACGATTCCTGCAAAAATATTGAAGTGCATCCTAGGCAAGTTTTTGGTTACCGAATGAGGCATATTTACCAAGGGGGGGCGGTAAACGTGGTTACCACGGTTACCATGAAATTTCGAGTAAATTTCAAACGAAATTTATAATTGAATATTAAATTCAAATTCTTTCAAAAATAGATATCGGAACATTTGAATGTTTTTTTATCATAAAGAGCTTCTAGCTCAGTGGCAAAAAAGTGCAAGATAGGGCACTCGAACCAGCCACCTCTCAAACAAGGGATGGGTTGTTACCACTAGGCAGCTAAAACTAACTGCGGTGTAGTAACTGAGATGCCATCGTACTTTACTACACGTTGAGCGTTTAAATTGAATTTTTTTGAAAAAAAATGTTTTTTTGCTCGAAATGCCCATTTATCGAGGGGTATCGAAATACGTGGTAACCGTGGTAAATCACGAAATGACGAGCGGTAACCAAAACCTTGATCCTAGGTCCTTGAACTATAAATATCGCCATCCAACTCCTGAAAGTGCAATATGTGTGTCATCCAGATCCTCAAACTATTTTAAATGTGTTGTGTATGTCCTTGAGTTATCTCAGAGGTGTCACATATGTAATACTTATTGCACTTCGAAGAACCTTTTGAGGATCTGGTGCTATTTTTCATAGTTCAAGGACCTACTTGACACCTCTGAAATAGTTGGAGGACCTAGGATGAAATTCAGTCTTGCAAAAAAACAATTCTTTATTTATGAAAATCATAGAGCCTCCTTGTTTCACTTTCTTACTTCATGTCATTCATGTGAAACAAACATTTGCACTGTCTTCTTTCCTTTGTTGTTTTATAAATGCAAGTAAAGATTGGGTGCACATCCCATTCCCCCACTGGATCTCTCCTTTCTTATTTCATCGTGGACATGGAATCGGATCCTACTGATTTTTTAGAACCGAACTAGACTGTGTATGAAGGCAACATGCAATTTGCGTGTGTTCCCTCCACTAGCCCGCCTACAGTCTATAGGGGCATCTGTTCAGTCAGTACACCAGGTTGATCCGTCTGTTCGTTAGTAATTCAACCATATACGGAGTATAACCATTAGAACGAGTGGACCTCACCATAAAGTATCATGAAGTGACGTGACTCAGAATCAGATAGTCAGATATATATAGAACCACTTTGTAGCGACCAACCAGTGTAAATGTGGTGTAGTATAGTAAAACCTTGAGACCACATCAGGAATAAGTTCAGTGGGGCAATTAAATTTAGCTCTGTGTGCGACTAGCTTTCTGCGTAAGAATATGAATCTACCTGTTTTCTTACTTAATAGTACATATGAATCTACCTATTCCACATTTCTTTTTGGTTTGCAGGGTTAGCTCATATTCCTAGAGCACGTAGCATCTGTTTAATAAGTTGAACCAAAGCTCAAATTCCTACTAGCCTACCTCACTGCATAGTTCTTCAGCTTTGTACAAACCCTTCGTATCGTTGGATTTCAACCGGTTCACTTTTTCTAAAGATAAAAAAAGATTTCTTCAAATTATACCGTTATTAGTAACCGAACAAAAAAAATTAAAATTAAAAATAGTTGAACTAGATATTAATGGTGTGTGCTTATATATGTACGCCATCAACAATGTTATATCTCCACGTTATTATTAATATGAGTCATTCATAGGCGTGGTAGCTAGGAACATCATGGGGTGGTACATAAATTGCTCTAATATACGTGGTGGTAGCTTTTTTGGAAAAGGAGGATATACAGCCATATATTGTTAAAATTGCAGAATTCAGCAGCCGAACAACCTCGACACGAAAATAAAGCGAAAAATAAACCCAGATATCGTATACCTCGCGACAGTAACTTCTCCAGATAACCATTAACCCTATGATACAAAACACATCAAAAACAAAAAATACACAATTTCTAAGCTACACCTTCAAGAAGGAATCGTCGCTCGTGTGCCGATGATGGCGAGTCCACCACAAGATTGAACTCTGAATTCTCATCCCCAAAGCTAAGCTTCAAACCACAACCTTCAGCAAGGACACGACACAAGCGCGCGTCGATATAGCCCGATCAGAAATCTTGTGTTTCCACCGAATTGTGTAAAATCGTCGTTGAAGGCGCCTGTACCATCCGCCCTTATCCGTCTATCGACACCACGATAGCCGGATACCTCTGAAGAAGACAACAGAAGACAAAGACGTCCCATACTGCCTGCCTTTCGCTACTATCGCATCACCTTCGATCCAGCAAGAACAGGCCAAACATGCCACCTCCGCCAGAGCCATCGTGCATCACTGCCGAAGGCAGGCATGAATTGACGTCTCCACATAAGACGTTGTGCGTACATCCGCCGGTAGCACATCCACCGGTGGCTTCACCTGTCGGCGACAAGTATTGTCCGACAACTCCGAGAGAGGCACGTGTGTCACCTGCCGAGCCACATCGAACCCGATCTATTGATGGAGCGGACGTCCCATACCGCCATGCCGCCGTCTCAAGATCCAGACTCCAAGTCGCCCTCACGACCCGGAGTCCGCCACCGTTGATGGAGAGGGGTCGCCGCCCCGATTCCGGGCACTATAGGGAGCACCCACCGTCGCGCCAACCGCTATTGTTGCCCTTACAACGGTAACAGCCGTCGCGATCCAGCATCCAGCGCTGTCGACGCCGGAGGAAGATCCGGCCGCCACGCGCGTCCTGCGATGACCCCGGAACAGGAAAGTGTTTGAACAATAATTTTGTTCAGGCAACCAACATACTATGAGCAGCATAGAAGGACATCAAAAAGGCATTCCTTTAAGAAAATTCTACCATGTTATCGAGGTCAAAACCTTGCAAATAGAGAAAAGAAAAAACAATCCATCTGGTATAAGATTTAGTCTAATATAAGCACAAAAATTATAGCAAGAGAGATCCAATCTAGTAACAACAAAATTTTGTGCAATGCCTTACATCATCATGTGATCTAGATCATAATTTGAATCTATTCATAGAACTGCTATGATATCACTACTAAGGAACATGGTAGAAAACGGGAAAAAATCGTCCGATGAAACAAAATTTCCAAGATGCAATAGGCCGGTTAGATCTGATCTTTACCAACCAATGCAGAAGAGAGAAGACTTGATGAATACTCTTGGTGCAGATCATCACAGCTAGGAATTTATAACCTTCCAACCACAAGGATATCTCCCTAGAACAAAGATCAAAAGCACGACCTACCCATAGGTATCTACGCGTATGTAATCACCAGTTTAGAAGAGCTTAGCCATCCATAACAAAGAACCACCAAAGATTATAAGAAGGAGCAGCCTTCCGACATTGAGAGAAAACTTGCAGATGAGAGAAACGGAGGGCGCAGCCTAGATGCATAGATGTGTTTCCAGGGACTGTCCCTCCCTTTTTTTTCTAATAAGGAGGGATGGTTGACTTGGAGAAGGGTGCAATCACTAGGACTGCAACCCTTCATCCTTATCCACTTTGCTCCCCCCCCCCTCCCACCCTCTTCTTATCTATAAGGGGCACAACCCTCTTCATCCCGTATTCCTCAGGGAGGCTCCCCCCCCCACCCACCCATCATACATGGGTCGTGTGGCCCATTATGTGTTCCCCCACTTGGCCCAATTGCAGCCCTCCGGCTCCCCCAAAAACTTTTAGGAATATTTTTTTAAACCTTTCAGTATTCTTTGGTGGACTTTTGAGATGACCCGGAACTTTTCCAATGCTTAGGTTTTCCTAATTTTCACAAAATATTTTCGGTTTTTTCTCTGAATAACATTTATTTTCCCAAACACATTTTCGGTGCAATTCTCACTTACTCCTACCATTCACTAATACTCAACAAACTGATGAACCTTAAGCATGTGATTCGCGGGTTTGGTAAAGTGCGGACATGAATTAGAACCCTTTCGATCAATAATCAATAGCGGGGTCTGTGCATCCATATTGACTCTCACACTCACACGAATAAATTATCAAACAAACCTTTTGTTTACATATACCATTCCCTTTGCTTCACGGTCACTAGTACAAAACAGGCCTTTGGATATGAGAAAAGGCCACGACCCGAACACAAACCGGTTCTACTGGCCGAATTGCACCGGTTCGTGAGGCTGGGCTTTAGAACCGGTTCGTGTGGTGGGCCCGAGCCAAACGGAAACCTGCCACCACACCTGTACAAACCGGTTCTACAGGTGTGGTGGCAGGTTGTCGTTGGGCTGGGGGGCCAGCTAGAACCTTTAGCACCGGTTGGTGCTACCAACCGGTTCTAGTGTCCCACCTATAGAACCGGGTGATGCTACCAACCGGTGCTAAAGATACAGCTATATATACTCCTTCTTCTCCAACATGAGCCGGCCAAGCTCATTCTCTGTTTTTGAAGCTCACTTCTCTCTTTGCTCGAGTTCATCCTCCATTTTGGCCAAGATTTGTGAAGATTTGAAGAAAACCTTCTACATCCAAGTGTTCACAAAGGTTAGCAGCTTTTTCCTCTCTCATTTTTGCTAGATTAGCTTGTGCTATGCTCTATATGTGTAGATTTGTGGACTTTAGTTTGGGAGCTAGCTATATATATAGTGATATGTGGAGTTTATTTGATTTATATGCACTTTGAGCTCAAGTTAATTAGTATGCATATTTTTAGTGATTGCTTAGTGCCTTCCCGCACACGGACGTATAGTTACCACCGTCGATCGCCCCCATCGTCCCTCTTCACCGGCACCACCTTGGTGAGCCTCTATATATGTGTTTCTTATTTATTTTTTTATAAGAAATTTTATTTGTATGATTTAGATAGATACTTGTCTAATTTTGTTACTTGTATGATTCTTTGTTACACATAGTGCGATGGTTATGGTATCCGCGCATGTCGGCCCTCGTCCTATCTATGATTCGGATGTGGTATATATATATTATCTTTTATAACTATTAATTTGTTCCATTTTTCGTGTTTGACAATGATGACCAATTAAGTTGACATAGATACTTTTATCTAGGAGGTATGTGAACCGGAGATTGAAACTGACTCTCTGGTTGAGCGGTTAAATTTAGTTGAAAAAGAAAACGAGTATTTGAAAGAAAATTGAAAAAAGTTGAAGAAGAGAAGATGATATTGGAGTTGTATGTTGCCGATGTCGTCGGTGATCACAAGAACAAGATGGATGTAATGCGCATGAAGATTAGGAAAATTAGAAAATATGCCCTTACTAAAGAGGCTTGGTATCATTATGCTGTTGGAGCAATTGGTACCTTTGTTGTGATATTGATCGCATTTATTATTGCATTTAAATGCTTTAGGTAGATAGTTTTATGTTGTTTTATCATAATAAGTATGTGTATGAACTTTATGTATGATCAACTTTATGTATGAACAACCTTTATGCATGTATGATCAATTTTATGTATATGAATTACTTGTATTAATTTTATCTTTTCGATGTTGTGCCATTATGAAGATGAGTCGGCAATTGATGTACGCAGACCGACGCTCTGGCGAGTTCATTAATGGCTTGCATAGTTTTCTGCAAGTGGCTGAGGCTAACAAGCGGGATGGTTTTATGTGGTGTCCATGTGGTGTCTGCAAGAATAATAAGAGCTACTCTAACTCAAAAGATATCCAGCTCCATCTGTTTAAGCATGGTTTCATTTCCGGCTATAACTGCTGGACCAAGCACGGAGAAAGAGGGGTTCTGATGGAAGAGAATGAAGAAGATGAGGATGATGACAGGTATCCTGGGTTCCTGCCTGAATACGGGGGTACAATGGGGGAACAGAATGAAGAACAAGAGAAAGAACAAGAAGGTGAAGAAAAGGCATCACATGAGCCCGATGATGAGCTTCGCCGTGTCATTGTTAATGCACAGAGAGGATGCGAAAGCGAAAGGACAAGACAGACAACTCAGAAGATTATGAAAAGTTTCATGAAATTCCTCCCTTCACAGTAAAGACTGACCCAAGCATCGTGTTAAATGAAGAAGATTGTCCATGGTTACGGTGCAAAAAGAAATGGAAACACGCGAAGAAATAGTATGCAGGGAATCCGAATGATTTGTATTCGGTCGATGAACTGAAAGATTTCTATGTGTAGAACAAAACACAAGGTTTCCCCTGCATACAGCCCGACGGTGGCTCATGAGTGCAAGCATATCAATGCACCATCGGACGTATGCACGGAATCCGAATTATTTGTATTCGGTCGATCGATGAACTGAAATATTTCTATGTGTAGAACAAAACACAAGGTTTCCCCTGCATACAGCCCGACGGTGGCTCATGAGTGCATTTAATGATTTATTTTGTGCCAAATGACCCTGAAAATGGAAAGCAACTGCAAATGAACTCAAAAAAGGTTGAAACTTGGCATGGTATCATCATTTAACCCATATAACATGTGTGCAAAAGTTGAGAGGGTTACGACAAAAACTGGATGCACTTCGTGTACAAACTGAAGCATCTCTTTCGAAGTGTGAGGGTTTTAGACGAAAACTCATCTGTTACAAAGGTATTTCATTTTTCTAAACTTTTTTGAACTCAATACTTTTTGTGCATTCAATATGCACCATTCAAAGCCACATACTAAAATTTGAACCCTTTCTGACTTCATTTGCTATTTTTCATGCATTTAATGATTTATTTTGTGCCAAATGACCCTGAAAATGGAAAGCATCTACAAATGAACTCAGAAAAGATTGAAACTTGTCCTGGTATCATCATTTGACCCATATAACATGTGTGCAAAAGTTGAGAGGGTTACGACAAAAACTGGATGCACTTCGTGTACAAATTGGAGCATCTCTTTCGAAGTGTGAGGGTTTTAGACGAAAACTCATCTGATACAAAGGCATTTCATTTTTCTAAACTTTTTTGAACTCAAGACTTTTTGTGCATTCAATATGCACCATTCAAAGCCACATACTAAAATTTGAACCCTTTCTGACTTCATTTGCTATTTTTCACGCATTTAATGATTTATTTTGTGCCAAATGACCCTGAAAATGGAAAGCATCTACAAATGAACTCAGAAAAGGTTGAAACTTGGCATGGTATCATAATTTGACTCATATAACATGTGTGCAAAAGTTGAGAGGGTTACGACAAAAACTGAATGCACTTCGTGTACAAACTGGAGCATCTCTTTCGAAGTGTGAGGGTTTTAGACGAAAACTCATCTGTTACAAAGGCATTTCATTTTTCTAAACTTTTTTGAACTCAAGACTTTTTGTGCATTCAATATGCACCATTCATAGCCACATACTAAAATTTGAACCCTTTCTGACTTCATTTGCTATTTTTCATGCATTTAATGATTTATTTTGTGCCAAATGACTTCAAAAGAATTATTAAAAACTCCAAATATGAAAAATTAACCTTTAGAACCGGTTTAGTATAAGAACTGGTGCTAAAGGTCACTCCCCTTCCCGCTTATATTTTCGCCCGAAAACGGGATGTAATTGGGGACCTTTAGCACCGGTTGGTGGGTGAAACCGGTGCTAAAGGACCTTTAGCACCGGTTTGTGATTGAAACCGGTGCTAAAGGTGCCATGTTATATATATCGACACTTAGCGCAGTTCCCACCCCCCGCCCCCCCACCGCTTCAGATCGTCTCCACGCCGCCAGGTCGTCGCCGTCGTCGTCGCCGTCCCGTCGCCCTCTCCGCCAGGCCGTCGTCGTCGCCCTCGCCGTTGTCGTCACCGTCCCCGTCTCCGCCAAGCCCTCTCCACCAGGCTGTCGCCGTCTCCGCCAAGCCATCGCCCCTCGCCGTCTTTTGGCGCCACGCGCCCTCTCCTCACCGTCGTCGTCTCCACGCCCTCGCCCCTCGTCGTCGCCGTAGCCACGCCCTCGCCCCCTGCCCCTCGCCCCTAGGTGAGCCCCTCACCGGCGCTGGCTACTATAGCTTTTTTTTACTTTATATTAGTATTGTTAGTAGAATTGTTAGCAATTACTATAGTCAGTATATATATACTATAGTATTGTTAGTAGAGTTGTTAGTATAATAGGTTAGCAAATACTATAGTTAGTATATAGTAGAATTGTTAGTATATATAATAGGTTAGCAAATACTATAGTTAGTATATATTGTATTGTTAGTATATACATATTAGTTAATAATAGATTAGTAGAATTGTTAGTATAATGTTGTATTGTTACTATATACATATTAGTTAATAATCTAGCTAGCTAGGTAATTGTTATATATTGTTATTAGTATTGTTATATTAGTATATATATTGTTAGTATATATATATTGTTATAAATATTATTAGTATATATATTGTTCTAAATATTATTAGTATATATATATGAGATGTTCTACAATTTGAGCTATAGATCAATAGCTATTAACATGCAAATATTGAGATATTTTTAGTTGTAATTTTATTAGTTTCATTAGTGAGAATGCCGGGCCCGCATCCTTGTTACCATCGCGCTCCAGGAGTTCTTGACGGGATGCGCAATGTCTGGGACTGGGCTCCGCCGGGATGGCACTGGGAGGTGGTTTCCGGGGTGCGTCGCTTAGCGAGGAATCCGGGTCTTGTCGTCGACCCGGATCTTCTTTGGTGGCGGTCGCGTGGGCAACGGTCGGTGCGGAGGGAGCCAGCCCCCGAGGAGGTTGTACGCCGACGTATCAGGGAGGAGGACGACCACGTCCGTCTCTACATGGCGGCGTTGGACGCCGGGTACTACAGTTTATGGAAGGTGCTTCCGGGATCTCACCCTAGCTACGAGTGGGTGATGGTTCCTTCTCTTTGGGTGTCCACCGCCAGCCGGAGCCGACGTCGTTTACCGTTTTAGCTAGTGATATGTTATATATATATGTACTAGCTCTAGTGATCGACATATATATTAGTGTTGCATGTGAGCTGAATTATTATTAGTATCGAGATGTAAGCTGGATTATTATTCTAATATTATTTGTCAGAACCCTCTGTTAGGTAATGTGCTAGGGTTAGCAAGTCTCTTGCATCATGTTAAAATTTCAAAAGAAATCTTTGAAATCAAAATCAAAAGCAAAATGGGAGAAGGAAACCCCCCAGATGAATTTTTTCAATAGGCCAGATAAAAATCTTCTCCAAAAATTCATGTTAGAATTTTGAAAAATCTTATAAATGAGTGTGATCACATATCAAGTGATGTGGGACCCACCCCATGCTCATGGATTTTTCAAATATTCAAACAGTGCCTTGGAATTAATCAAAAACCCCTATTTGAGTTAAGGTTCAAATTATTTGAATTTTTAAAATGTTGAAACTTTATAAGTGGCTAGTCTATATTATTATGAGGCCATATAAAAAATTTCAGCATTTAATAAAATTCCTAGCTATTTATTTAGCACAGCAAAAAAAGGCAGAAAAGAAAAACAGAAGAAAAGGAAAAAGGGAAACTCACCTGCCTTCCAGCCCGACTAGCTCCCCGCAGCCCACCTGGCCGGCCCAGCCCATCGAAGTCCCCTGTCGTCTTCCTCCCCGCGCGCCCAAGCAGCTCGGTGGCGAGGCGCCGACGCCGTGGACGCCACCGCGACGCCCGAAGGGTTCCAGGCCTCCCCAGCTCACCAAAGAGCGCCAAGGAGACGTCCGCATCGCCCTCTCTCATTTTCCCCCATCGCCGCCTCCTCTCGAGCTCCGTACGTGATTCCACCTTCTTCCCCGAGAGCAGCCGCCGCTCACCGTCGCAAGAACCCGTGACCAACGCCGGAGAAGAGCCAGAAGACCGTGTCCCCCTCGCGCTACGTCGTCGTCCACGCCAAGAGCTCGAAGATGGTGACCTAGGAGCCACTGGAGCCGCCGCAATCGAAGCTTTCTTCTCGCCGGAGCCGCCGCGCGTCGTCTTCAATTCCGGCCACTGTGGAGCTCCTCCGACCACGCCACCACCTCAGTTCGACTCACGGTGAGCTTCTGGTTCACCCTAGCTTTCGCACAGGCCAACCCTCGCACCCTAGCATCTTTTGCCATGGAAGCCGGAGCTTCTCGCCGTCGGGATGTTCCTCGCCGTGCAACCATGAAGTTTTTGAGCTCGAGCGCATGTCCGTCGTCTTCGCCTTGCTCCTCTGCGTCGTTTGCGTGCATCCCCGGTTCAAGAAGAGCACCCCAGCGAGTTTTGCCTCGAGCCCGAGCCACGGCCGCCGCTAGGTCTTGACGCCGGTGACGTTCCGGTGCCCCCCGGTGACCCTGAGATGCTCGAGGTGAAGCGCGAGACCACGAGGAGTCGTCTGGTGGTCGCAGCCTTTCGTTTGGTGGCCGGGAGCACCCTCCCCGTGCAGCGCCGCCGCACTGGTGGCCACCGGCGTTTAGCCGCCGGCAGGCCGCCGACGTGGCCATGATTAGGGGCTTAACCCCACCTGAGTTAAGTGACCCTAGGTCACTGACACTGGGCCCCAGTGGCTTAATTAAGCCACTGGTTAAATTAAACAGTCGGGTTAATTAACCGAGAAGCTGACAACCCTGGCCCACATGTCAGACCCCCCCCCCACGTCAGCCTTTGCGCAAGCATGACGCAGTAAATGAATTTCCAGAATTAGAAATGAATTAAAGAAATTCCAGAAAATCCAGAAAATAGCCCAAACTTTGGAAATTCATAGAAAATTCATATCAACTCCAAATTGGACAAATAATATATGAAAAATGATCAGGAGAAAATAACCTATCCAAATATCCAACTTTCAACTTTGTTTGAGTTGAATTTAAATTGGGATCAGTAGCATTTTCTATTTGATTTAAATGGAATAAAATCAAATTCAATTCAAAAGTTTTTGCAACTTGAACCATGGCAACATGCTACATTTCAACCACACATCAGAGGCATATCATACACATTCCAAAATGATTCAAATTGATCAAACAATGTCACATGTAACTTGGCTAAGTTTGAATTTAAATTGGAGTTTGAATTTGCAATTCAATTTGCAATATACTCCACTTAAATTGAATTGCTTCACACATCAAAGCATATACATCAAGTTTCAACCTTCCATCATGTGATTGTGCATTGTATTTACTTTTGCTACCTTGTTTGTTTTTTGTCGAGTAGAGGTGGAACCGGAGCAGGAGGCTGCCCCCTTCGTTGAAGACCCCGAACCCGAACCTCGTCAGCAAGGCAAGCAAACCCCCATTGATCATGTCGATAAAATCCCACTTCCCTCTCATGTCTCGCTTATGCATTGTATAGGATGATTACCATGCTACGTTTCTACCACATAGATGAACCCATTCCTTTGCATGACCTATCATTTGTCACAGTAGTAGGCAAAACCACAATCTTAGCAAATGTAGGAGTTGATTGATATCATGTGGCCCCTGCAATTGTTACTGCTTATTGCATGCTTAGAGTGATACCATGATGATACTTTTATGTGAGTCGGGATGGTAGTGATCATGATGATGATGGTATAAAAGTGTTGGTGAATCTACCCTAATACAAGGTGAACGATGAGAGGCTGTGTAGGAGTACACGGTGGGTTGTCTCGTTGAACACCGCCCTAAGTCCGAGTTCTTGTGTGGTGATCCAAGATGAAGAGTACAACCACACATTGGGCTCACTGACCCCTCTCAGCTTACTAACTCATCCCTTTCGATGTCCAGATGTTGCAATAGTTCGGAGTTCTGGTAGGTCTGTGGCCTGGCTGCTAAGTGAGAGAACGGCTCACCCGAGACCGGCTTATGCACCACGCACACATCACTTGGGTCCACTTCGGTAAACCGGCCGGGTTCACGATAGTGGTAGCCAACCCAAGTAGGCGGCTTTCTTGGACTAGATCGGCTATGAGGTAACAGTTGTGGTGAGCATCCTCGCTGATACCCCTTGAATGGTGTCGAGATCAAAGGCGGTAAATGATGATCATGTGTGTGTAGCGGTACACCCCTGCAGGGTTAACAAAACTATTCGAATAGCCGCGTCCGCGGTTATGGACTTCTTGGAAAGCTTAGCTTGATTATTAGACAACTTGAACTGGATACTTCTAAAACACACCAAGATAAGTGTGAGTGCTATGGCGTGCTTTCTCGTGGGGAAGTCGAGGAAGGCACCATAGTGGTGTAATTGGTTGGAGAAAGTAGTGGACTCGTGTACGCTTCTTACCTCAAGTCTGGTACTCGTAGTTCAGGACTAGCCAAGTCAAAGCTGGCACTTCTGCAAGTGAAACCCCACCTCCCTTTACCTTGATACATGTGCATGAGTAGTATAGCTCCTATGTAAGTCTTGCTGAGTACGACTTTGTACTCACGTTTGCTTATTCTATGTTTTAGATGAACCCACCGACCCCGATGGTGACTTCTAACCGACGCTCGAAGAATGAAGACTCTGACCAAGACCAAGCTAGTGTAGTCCCAGTCAGACGACTGGTTCCCTCGTGGAGGGGTTGTTTTTAGATAAGGCTTCTCTAAGCCATTTGTTAAACTTGTCTGTACTCAGACCTACTTTGCTTCCGCTTGTCTGTTGTAATGTTGGATCACATGCCTGTGATCTCTGTGTGCACTCTGTAAGAGTTATCAATAAAGTATATATACATTGTAGAGAATTGCAATGATACATGTTGTTCATACAAGGCATGTGTGATGCGTGTATGTTTATAACATGCATGTCTTAGTATGGGTTTTCGAGACCTTAGTTGTGATCTGGCTGGCGATCTTTTATACACCAAGTGGCCCTTAGATGTGCGCAGCTTGGGGCATCGCGATGCGATTGTTCGTGACTCCGTCACGTGCACACTTTGATGTATGACCGAGCCCGCCCTAGACCCCGACTAAGTGATCGGGCTGGAGTAAGTCTATGTAAGGGTTATAATACAATCGATAGTATGGTTGAGGCGACTTGTCTATGAGTATGGGAGTTCACCACCCATATCATTTAGACTTGTGTGCGGACGATGAGGACCCATTTCAGTTGATCATCCGGCCTGGATGGGATGCCCCTCACGTTCGATGCTTTCCGAGAACGTTCTGTGCTTGGCCTTGTCTGCTTAGACAAGTGGGTACGGTTCTCGGCTCTCCATATGACTATGTCTTAACTGGGCTTGCATACGCTAACCCCGGGTCCCGACAGACTTGGTATCAGAGCAAGACTGACTGTAGGACTAGTAGCCTTGGCCGAAGTCGAGTCTAGCTTGCTATAGTTATATAGTTACTCTGGGTATATAAGGGAACAACGTAAGGCTTCTTTTTTCTCCTTACCCCCTGCGTTCTGAGTTCTGAGTCACCCTCATCTTATTCTACGGGAAGATAGGACTAGGCTCTCCTCTGTCTGATTAGAACATCTCGTTGTTTGCTTCCTTGTAGCCGTAGGAAAGTTGTGTCTGGTTTCCTAGCATTGTTGTAATGCTGATTTCTTACATCGTATTATGTAAGTGTTGTTTCTACATTGCAAGAAAAGACATTTCTTACAATTACAATCGTTATGCTGTCCGAGTCATTCCAGGTTTCTTCAAAATCTGATGCATTTGCAAAATTCTTCCCTCCTTGTCGGTTGTCCTTTTAGAAGAACTTCTAGGTGACATGCCCGACAGTTCCATAGAGTTTGATGTAGGTTTTCTTCTAGAAACCTATAGTGTTTCATTTGCAGCTCTTTCTCCCACTTTAGATGTCTTCTAGCCAGAAGAACCACACTAACCATCGTGTTGGGGTACTTTGTTACTCTGACATATCTGTTGTAGCCCCTAGTAAACCATGGTCATCCTCAGGAAAACCATCCAGTAACCAAACTCCTTAAACCATGCCACCCGACAGATGTGTAGAGTTTATAGTGGATCTTGTACCAGGAACCGCACCCATTTCTAGACGCCCATACAAAATGGCCCCACGTGAGTTAGCTGAGCTTAAAACCCAACTGGAAGCTTTGTTGGAAAAAGGCTTCATCCGCCCTAGCTCATCGCCATGGGGTTGCCCCGTTCTGTTCGTAACGAAGAAAGATGGAACAGAAAGGATGTGCGTAGACTATCGCCCGCTAAATTTAGCGACGATAAAGAACAAGTACCCATTGCCCAGGATCAATGATCTTTATGATCAACTTGCAGGATCCTCTGTCTTCTCCAAGATGGATTTGAGATTAGGTTATCATCAAATCAAAATCCGAAACGAGGACATTCCCAAAACGGCTTTTACTACTCGTTATGGTCTTTACGAGTACACCGTCATGTCCTTTGGTTTAACCAATGCCCCCACCACTTTCTCACGCATGATGAATTCGATCTTCATGGAGTACTTAGATAAATTTGTTGTGGTTTATCTCGATGACATTCTCATCTACTCGAAGAACGAAGAAGAACATGTCGAACACCTAAGGCTGGTATTGATGAAACTTAGAGAGCATCGCCTGTATGCTAAATTCTCCAAGTGTGAATTTTGGCTACCAGAAGTGACCTACTTAGGCCACGTGATTTCTGCAAAAGGCATTGCTGTGAATCCTGAGAGAGTTCAGGCCGTCCTTGACTGGACTCCACCTGAATCGGTTAAGCAAGTTAGGAGTTTTCTTGGCCTAGCCAGCTATTGCCGTCGCTTCGTCAAGAACTTTTCTAAAGTTGCAAAGCCTCTAACTGAACTCCTCAAGAAAGATAAGAAATTCCTTTTGGACTTCCAACTGCGAGGAAAGCTTTCAAGAGCTAAAAAGAAGGTTGACTTCTGCACCCGTAATTGCACCTCCAGACACCAAAAAGGATTTCGAGATCTATTGTGACGCATCACGGCAAGGGTTAGGATGCATACTTCTGCAAGATCGACATGTGGTAGCTTATGCTTCACGCCAGTTGCGGCCACATGAAGAGAACTATCCTACCCATGACCTTGAACTCGCTGCCGTAGTTCATGCCCTAACCACTTGGCGACATTACCTCCTTGGTAATCGTTGTGAGATCTATTCCGACCACCAAAGCCTCAAATACATTTTCACCCAGCCAGATCTTAATCTCAGGCAAAGACTCTGGATTGAGTTGATAAAATATTATGACTTAGGAATTTTTTACACCCCAGGCAAAGCCAATGTCATGGCTGATGCACTAAGTCGTAAGTCGTATTGTAACAACCTCATGTTGCAACAGTATCAACCACTTATTCATGAGGACTTTCGCAAGCTCAATCTTGAGATTGTTCCTCATGGCTATCTTTCTACCTTGGTGGCGAAACCAACCCTTGAGGATCAAATCATAGTTTCCCAAAGGCGTGCACGAGGTGTTCGCCGGATCAAGGAGAACATTGTTAGCGGAGTTGCTAAATGTTTCTCCACAGATAGCAAGGGAACGGTATTCTTTGAAAATCGTTTGGTAGTACCTAATAATAGGGAACTAAGGCAACTCATCCTCAAAGAAGCCCATGACACAACCCTCTCAATTCATCCCGGTAGCACAAAAATGTATCGAGATCTACGCCAGAGATTTTGGTGGACTAGGATGAAGAGATACATTGCTCAATTTGTTGCCGAATGTGATGTTTGTCGTCGCATTAAGGCAAATTATCAAAGACCTGTTGGTACACTTGAACCTTTGTCTATTCCCGAGTGGAAATGGGACAAAGTCGGTATGGACTTCATCACCGGCTTTCCAAAAACCCAGAAAGGAAACAGTGTCATCTTCGTTGTCATAGATAGGCTTTCCAAAGTTGCTCACTTCCTTCCAGTTCGCGAGTCTATAACTGCTAGCCAGTTAGCAGACTTGTACGTCTCTAGAATTGTGTCCCTTCACGGTGTTCCTTTGGAAATCAATTCTGATCGCGGTAGCCTTTTCACCTCTAGATTTTGGGGAAGCTTTCAGAATTCTATGGGAACTCATCTCTCCTTTAGTACAGCTTTCCATCCTCAGTCTAGCGGTCAAGTCGAAAGGGTTAACCAAATTCTTGAAGACATGCTCAGAGCTTGTGTTATCTCATTCGGAAAGAATTGGGAGAAATCTCTGCCATTCGCCGAATTTGCTTATAACAATAGTTTTCAATCTAGTCTGAACATGGCTCCTTTTGAACTCCTATATGGACGACGATGTCGAACACCTTTAAACTGGTCAGAAACCGGTGAAAGACAATTCTTTGGACCGGACATGATCAAGGAAGCAGAAGAGCAAGTTCGCATTGTTCGTGATCAATTGAAAGCAGCCCAGTCTCATCAGAAAAGCTACTATGATCGTCATCATAGGCAAGAAAGCTACAATCTGGATGAGAAGGCTTACCTTCGGGTTACTCCTCTGAAGGGAACCCAACGTTTCGGTATCAAAGGCAAGTTGGCCCCACGTTACATCGGACCTTTCCGCATTCTTGCCAAACGTGGAGAAGTTGCCTACCAACTTGAACTACCCCCGCACCTTTCCCGAGTACATGATGTATTCCATGTGTCCCAACTCAGGCGTTGCTTCAAGGACCCCATCCGCGAAGTCGACCATGAAACGCTTGATCTCCAAGATGACCTTTCTTATCGAGAATACCCCGTTCGTATTCTTGATTCTGCAGAGCGTGTCACTCATCGTCAGAAGATTAGGTTTCTGAAAGTGCAATGGTCACACCACTCTGAGGGAGAAGCTACGTGGGAAAGGAGAAGATCGTCTCAATGCCGAGTACCCCACCTTCCTCCCGCAGACTTCTGAATCTCGGGACGAGATTCTGTTGAGTGGGGGCGAGTTGTCAGAACCCTCTGTTAGGTAATGTGCTAGGGTTAGCAAGTCTCTTGCATCATGTTAAAATTTCAAAAGAAATCTTTGAAATCAGAATCAAAAGCAAAATGGGAGAAGGAAACCCCCCCCCCTAGATGAATTTTTTCAAGAGGCCAGATAAAAATCTTCTCCAAAAATTCATGTTAGAATTTTGAAAAATCTTATAAATAAGTGTGATCACATATCAAGTGATGTGGGACCCACCCCATGCTCATGGATTTTTCAAATATTCAAACGGTGCCTTGGAATTAATCAAAAACCCCTATTTGAGTTAAGATTCAAATTATTTGAATTTTAAAAATGTTGAAACTTTATAAGTGGCTAGTCTATATTATTATGAGGCCATATAAAAAATTTCAGCATTTAATAAAATGCCTAGCTATTTATTTAGCACAGCAAAACAAAAAGGCAGAAAAGAAAAACAGAAGAAAAGGAAAAAGGGAAACTCACCTGGCTTCCAGCCCGACTAGCTCCCCGCAGCCCACCTGGCCGGCCCAGCCCACCGAAGTCCCCTGTCGTCTTCCTCCCCGCGCGCCCAAGCAGCTCGGTGGCGAGGCGCCGACGCCGTGGACGCCACCGCGACGCCCGAAGGGTTCCAGGCCTCCCCAGCTCACCAAAGAGCGCCAAGGAGACGTCCGCATCGCCCTCTCTCATTTTCCCCCATCGCCGCCTCCTCTCGAGCTCCGTACGTGATTCCCCCTTCTTCCCCGAGAGCAGCCGCCGCTCACCGTCGCAAGAACCCGTGGCCAACGCCGGAGAAGAGCCAGAAAACCGTGTCCCCCTCGCGCTACGTCGTCGTCCACGCCAAGAGCTCGAAGATGGTGACCTAGGAGCCACTGGAGCCGCCGCAATCGAAGCTTTCTTCTCGCCGGAGCCGCCGCGCGTCGTCTTCAATTCCGGCCACTGTGGAGCTCCTCCGACCACGCCACCACCTCAGTTCGACTCACGGTGAGCTTCTGGTTCACCCTAGCTTTCGCACAGGCCAACCCTCGCACCCTAGCATCTTTTGCCATGGAAGCCGGAGCTTCTCGCCGCCGGGATGTTCCTCGCCGTGCAACCATGAAGTTTTTGAGCTCGAGCGCATGTCCGTCGTCTTCGCCTTGCTCCTCTGCGTCGTTTGCGTGCATCCCCGGTTCAAGAAGAGCACCCCAGCGAGTTTTGCCTCGAGCCCGAGCCATGGCCGCCGCTAGGTCTTGACGCCGGCGGCGTTCCGGTGACCCTGAGATGCTCGAGGTGAAGCGCGAGACCACGAGGAGTCGTCTGGTGGTCGCAGCCTTTCGTTTGGTGGCCGGGAGCACCCTCCCCATGCAGCGCCGCCGCACTGGTGGCCACCGCCGTTTAGCCGCCGGCAGGCCGCCGACGTGGCCATGATTAGGGGCTTAACCCCACCTGACTTAAGTGACCCTAGGTCACTGACACTGGGCCCCAGTGGCTTAATTAAGCCACTGGTTAAATTAAACAGCCGGGTTAATTAACCCAGAGGCTGACAACCCTGGCCCACATGTCAGACCCCCCCCCCCCCACGTCAGCCTTGTGCAAGCATGACGCAGTAAATGAATTTCCAGAATTAGAAATGAATTAAAGAAATTCCAGAAAATCCAGAAAATAGCCCAAACTTTGGAAATTCATAGAAAATTCATATCAACTCCAAATTGGACAAATAATATATGAAAAATGATCAGGAGAAAATAACCTATCCAAATATCCAACTTTCAACTTTGTTTGAGTTGAATTTAAATTGGGATCAGTATCATTTGCTATTTGATTTAAATGGAATTAAATCAAATTCAATTTAAAAGTTTTTGCAACTTGAACCATGGCAACATGCTACATTTCAACCACACATCAGAGGCATATCATACACATTCCAAAATGATTCAAATTGATCAAACAATGTCACATGTAACTTGGCTAAGTTTGAATTTAAATTGGAGTTTGAATTTGCAATTCAATTTGCAATATACTCCACTTAAATTGAATTGCTTCACACATCAAAGCATATACATCAAGTTTCAACCTTCCATCATGTGATTGTGCATTGTATTTACTTTTGCTACCTTGTTTGTTTTTTGTCGAGTAGAGGTGGAACCGGAGCTGGAGGCTGCCCCCTTCGTTGAAGACCTCGAACCCGAACCTCGTCAGCAAGGCAAGCAAACCCCCATTGATCATGTCGATAAAATCTCACTTCCCTCTCATGTCTCGCTTATGCATTGTATAGGATAATTACCATGCTATGTTTATACCGCATAGATGAACCCATTCCTTTGCATGACCTATCATTTGTCACAGTAGTAGGCAAAACCACAATCCTAGCAAATGTAGGAGTTGATTGATATCATGTGGCCCCTGCAATTGTTACTGCTTATTGCATGCTTAGAGTGATACCATGATGATACTTTTATGTGAGTCGGTATGGTAGTGATCATGATGATGATGGTATAAAAGTGTTGGTGAATCTACCCTAATACAAGTTGAACGATGAGAGGTTGTGTAGGAGTACACGGTGGGTTGTCTCGTTGAACACCGCCCTAAGTCCGAGTTCTTGTGTGGTGATCCAAGATGAAGAGTACAACCACACATTGGGCTCACTGACCCCTCTCAGCTTACTAACTCATCCCTTTCGATGTCCAGATGTTGCAATAGTTCGGAGTTCTGGTAGGTCTGTGGCCTGGCTGCTAAGTGAGAGAACGGCTCACCCGAGACCGGCTTATGCACCATGCACACATCACTTGGGTCCACTTCGGTAAACCGGCCGGGTTCACGATAGTGGTAGCCAACCCAAGTAGGCGGCTTTCTTGGACTAGATCGGCTATGAGGTAATAGTTGTGGTGAGCATCCTCGCTGGCACCCCTTGAATGGTGTCGAGATCAAAGGCGGTAAATGATGATCATGTGTGTGTAGCGGTACACCCCTGCAGGGTTAACAAAACTATTCGAATAGCCGCGTCCGCGGTTATGGACTTCTTGGAAAGCTTAGCTTGATTATTAGACAACTTGAACTGGATACTTCTAAAACACACCAAGATAAGTGTGAGTGCTATGGCGTGCTTTCTCGTGGGGAAGTCGAGGAAGGCACCATAGTGGTGTAATTGGTTGGAGAAAGTAGTGGACTCGTGTACGCTTCTTACCTCAAGTCTGGTACTCATAGTTCAGGACTAGCCAAGTCAAAGCTGGCACTTCTGCAAGTGAAACCCCACCTCCCTTTACCTTGATACATGTGCATGAGTAGTATAGCTCCTATGTAAGTCTTGTTGAGTACGACTTTGTACTCACGTTTGCTTATTCTATGTTTTAGATGAACCCACCGACCCCGACGGTGAATTCTAACCGAAGCTCGAAGAATGAAGACTCTGACCAAGACCAAGCTAGTGTAGTCCCAGTCAGACGACTGGTTCCCTCGTGGAGGGGTTGTTTTTAGATAAGGCTTCTCTAAGCCATTTGTTAAACTTGTCTGTACTCAGACCTGCTTTGCTTCCGCTTGTCTGTTGTAATGTTGGATCACATGCTTGTGATCTCTGTGTGCACTCTGTAAGAGTTATCAATAAAGTATATCTACATCGTTGAGAATTGCAATGATACCTGCTGTTCATACAAGGCATGTGTGCTGCATGTATGTTTATAACACGCATGTCTTAGTATGGGTTTTCGAGACCTTAGTTGTGATCTGGCTGGCGGTCTTTTATACACCAAGTGGCCCTTAGATGTGCGCAGCTTGGGGCATCGCGATGCGATTGTTCGTGACTCCGTCACATGCACACTTTGATGTATGATCGAGCCCGCCCTAGACCCCGACTAAGTGATCGGGCTCGAGTAAGTCTATGTAAGGGTTATAATACAATCAATAGTATGGTTGAGGCGACTTGTCTATGAGTATGGGAGTTCACCACCCATATCATTTAGACTTGTGTGCGGACGATGAGGACCCATTTCAGTTGATCATCCGGCCTAGATGGGATGCCCCTCACGTTCGATGCTTTCCGAGAACGTTCTGTGCTTGGCCTTGTCTGCTTAAACAAGTGGGTACGGTTCTCGGCTCTCCATATGACTATGTCTTAACTGGGCTTGCATACGCTAACCCCGGGTCCCGACATTATTGTTGCATGTGAACTTCATTATTTGAGATGTTATTTTCTATATTTGCTTATACTAAATTGTTTTATATTTTTCTGCATCTCGTCGGTATTAGTTAAGCTATGGACGACGTGTTCAATAGCGGCAGAGAGCAAGAAGATGGTATGTACGAAATTATCGCCGACGCCAATATCGGTCCTCATGATGACGCCGATATCGATGATGACGGCTCACGATATCTGAACGATTCCGGTGAGGGAATGTTCGACGAAGGAGAAGAAGAAGATCTTCAATTAACAACAAAGTCTGCCGAGGTATATATATAAATATATATATAAGGCCTCTGGTGATCATAAAATTTACAAATAATTGATTTATCACTAATAATTAACAAATATTTCTTCTTCTAGAAACCCGGATCGAGCAAATCTTCTTGAAGCAAAGCAAAACATGGCTCGGCCAAATTGCCGCGGGATGATGTAAAGTACAACATCGATGGGATCGGTTTGAGTGGCCAGCTGAATGCTCCGGAAGCTCGCGTGAAGAAATGGATAGCTATATGCGGAGTAATTGTTAGAGATAACATCCCGATTAGCACTCAAGAATGGCATCAGCCAAAGGAAGGTGGAAACAAGAGTTTTGTCAGCAATAGAGCAAAAGAGTATCTTTGGGCTAAACTCTTATCATATTTCACCCTACCAGATTAGGCGACACCAGAAGATGTGTTGAAATTAAAGCATGCTGCTCTTAAGAAGATGGGAGAACTATTCCGATCTTGGAAGGTAAAGCTAAGGTCCAAATACGTCGCTAATAATAAGAAGACTCCAATTTTCACTGGAGCACTAGCGAAGGTAGAAGAACATTGGGACCAATTTGTGAAGAACAACGAATCAGATGAAGCTAAACTTCGGTCGGAAATAAACAAGATTAATTCTGACAAGCATAAGCTTTTCCATACCATGGGGACAGGTGGCTACAAGTCCGCGTCGCCTAAGTGGGATGCATTTGAGAAGAAGTTGATTGCTGCAGGGGTCACTCCAGTCACAATATATTTTCCACCCAGGTGCAGGAGTTGGTTTTTTGGGCATGGGGGAAAGTTGGACCCAAAGACAGGGAAGGTGATTATAAAGGCAAGTCTTAAAGGAGCCGATCAAGAGATACTAAATGCAATTGATGATGCTAGGAATGGGATTTCCATCCCCGAGAGAGAGAACGACGAGCTTACACGCGCCCTCAAGAATCCTGAACATCCGGGATGAACGCGAGGCGTAGGCGTTGTTCCATGGTATGACGGGTTTGCGGAGTATAAAGATACTTACAAAAGCCGTGCAAGAAAGAAGAACCTGGAAGCAGACCGTCTTTCAAAGTTGGAAAATGCTATGAACGATATGCAGGAGCGACTACAAGCGTCACTTAGCCATCAACCGCAGCCAACTCAAGATCCACCTGAAGCAACTACCGTCCCATCTATGACGAAAAGCAGTGTGGGCTCCACGGGGGTCGATGATGGTCACTACCCCGTGGATGATATCACAGAGCAGAAACATCGCGAGCTAATCTTCAAAATGAACAATATATCCATTAAGGTGGCGGACGGCTTTGCTTTAACGAATCCACCTAGAGCAATGCACCACTGCAATTCGATTCCACCTGGCTATGCTCGTGTCGGGGTGGATGAATTTGTGACGGAATATCAAGAACTAAACCTTGATATTCCTGGAGGTGAAGGGCAGAAGACCCTCAGAGAATCCAAACAAAGTGGTATCTATCTATGGAGAAAGCAATGGATCATATTTCCAGCCATTATGTCAATTCCAACGCGTTCGACATCAAGTTCACCACCACCCCCCGAGATGGAGTGCATCCCGACTCCGCAGCACCAGCCGAGTCCTGCACCCCTCCCCGAGATGGAGCGCAGTGCAACTCCGCAACATCAGTCGAGTCCTGCACCATCCATCCCCGAGATGGAGCACAGTGGGACTGATCCGCTGCGACGTCAGCCGAGTCCTGCACCATCCATCCCCGTGGAGCGCAGCGCGACTCCGCCGCGTCAGTCGATTCCACCACAACCACCCCACATCGCGAGTCCGCAGCGCCAACCGATCCCACCAGCTCCCCCCGTGATGGATAGAAGGCAAACACGACAATCAAAAAGTAATCGACCTCCGCCGCGTCATAGGAGTCCACCGAAGAATAAACCAAAGAAATTTAAACCCAAGAAGAGTTCTCCGGTCTTACCCTGGGATAGGAGTGTAGCTGAAACCAAGGCCATAGTGGATGAAGCCGTGGCGAAGCACCTTGCACCCAAACCTCCCCCGCCACCGAAGGAGAAAATACCCGAGGTAATAGTACAACACTTCTTGAAGATGTTTGAACCCCCTGTTAAGACCGTGTTCTCCGAACGCGCTATTAACAAGTCATTTCTGCAAAAGGGTTCAAGAAGCAGCCACTCAGGCAGTAAAAAATGCGGGAAAACTGTTGCCCAGCTCGGAGAACAGACAGTGCAATCGATAGCCCCGCTCAAGGTGAATACCAAGCAGCAGGAAGAGATAACCGACGAACAAAGAGCATTTGCTAGAGAGGCGGGTCTTACTATTGAACAATTTTTAAACCTTGATGACTTGTCCGGTGAGCCATCTCCAAAAAGGAAATATGCAAAAGGGGAGCCTATGGTCACTGAAGAAGAAGAGAAGCTATTATCAACGCAAATGCGCAACTTGCATAAGTGGTACATCACAGAAGCTATACCGTTGGAGATACCCGGCTTCTGGATTCCGATTAGGAGAGATTATTTCGACAATGGAACTGGTGACTTGTGGATTGCAAATGAAGAATTATTTCAGTTATTCCATCAATTGGCACTCGACAAATCTATCGTCAGTTTGTATTGTCTGTAAGTGATTTCTTTCTAGCTCAGCTCGTACGTCATTGACTGTATTATCCTCACTATATATATATTCTTTTGTGTGTGGTATTACGCAGAATGAAGATGTACGAAATGAGAAAAGATGAATTCTTTCGCATTGGGTTCATTGACCCAAATATCATACATGAACTAACAGTAAAACATAATACAGAATTCGCGGAGACCCTTTTGCTTAAAAGTTTGAGGGATCTACATGCAGAAGAACATATACTATTTCCTTACAACTTCAAGTGAGTGTCATTATTTTGTACTACAAATTATAGTTTTGTTTACTCGATATTGTTATATAAGTGATACCAGCTTACGTGTGCGCAGATATCACTTCATCTTGATAGACATTGAAATGGAAAAAGGAATGGTTACAGTAATGAACTCACTACGTAAAGATATTAGTGAGTATAAAGAAATTAGGAACTCATTCGCCAGGTAATTTTAATCATTATCACACATGTAGGCTTCTTTAGTGTTCACTTTAAGTTTCTGTTATATCAAGTAATTAACTCCTTTGTTCATTTTCTTTGACGGCAGAGTTTGGGAAAAGTTCAAAAAACTCGAGTGCGGTGAATGGAAGGAGAAGCTGACGTGGCAGTACGATAAATATGTGAGAGAACATTCGATTTAGTTATATTTCTAGTTTCAATATACCATTATCATATATATGCTTGATTATTAAATCTGTTTGAATTCTATTTTGTTGTGAAGTGTATGAGGCAGACATCGGGGACTGAACCTTGTGCTTACATCGTAATGGAGAACATTCGCTATATGACCGAAAAGATTAATCAAGGAACAATGATGGTACGTAAATACTATCTAGACTTTGTTCTTACCATATGTAATATATTCATATATTGATCATCTTCTTTAAATAATAAGATTTGGGAGAAGCGGGATAAACTCGACATAAATGATCGCATGCGAGCACTTCAAGAGGAAATAGCGGGATTTCTTCTTCGTGAAGTCCTAAATAAGTCGACCGGAGAATTCCCTTACCATATGTAATAGGAAACTGGTGTGTTGTCCATATGATGTATAATGTATGTATATTCAAATGCCCTTCACTGTTGTGGGCTCGAGGCAAGCAAAGAGGGGCGGTGGTGAGGCACTAGTACTATATATGATCGATGTATATATATGTTGGTGGTACGATAATTCTACTATATATGATGGTTCTAGCTAGCTACGAGATATTCTACATGTATATATATATATATATGCATTGTACATTATGTAATAGCGTAAAATAAACAGTAATCCTAAACCCAAAAGAAAAGAATTAATAAACCCTAAACCCTAAACTATTAAAACCAAAAAGAAAATAATTAAAAAAAACTTAAACCTCTAAAGCTTTAGAATCGGTTTGTGTTACAAACCGGTGCTAAAGGTTCCCGAGCCCTCGCGCCCGACCTGCCACCACGTGGCTGGCTGCAGAGCTTTTAGAACCGGTTCGTGAGCAACCGGTTCTAAAGGGGTTCACCCTCTAGCACCGAACCTTTAGCATCGGTTGCCAAAACCGGTTCTAATGGCCTCCCAGAACCGGTTCTAATGACCTGTTTTGCACTAGTAGGTATAACAAATCTCGAGGCGAGATAATTATCGGTGTCCTTGTGAAGCAACACTGGATCACAACATCGAGTTATCCTCATTATCAGTTTTTGTTATTTCTCTCATTTCTTCATTACGATATTCCCTTGACCACATCACGTTGTGTCTGACCAAACGAGTATGGATACTGTAATGTCGAATGGGCACGAAGAATACATCTTCATCGACAAAGGAGAAAATTCTAATCTTGAGCTATCAAGTTCTCAGACATACTTTCTGATCATCTGATGCACCCATAAGTTGTCGTTACGATCACCCTGTTATGTGTAACGCTTGAAAAATTCCAAACATCGTCTAGCATGAGGTTAGCCAATACTCTCATGGTCTATGGAATTATGTATATGTTGACATGTGCATGATTGATAAAAGAAGTGACGATGAGATATGCATATCAATGATTGGGCCTGTCCAGCGCCAATGTTCTGCCAATACTATAACAATGCCCTATGATTAAAAAAATAAGGATCATCATGCAACACATGATCTAGTCTTAGAGGTGAGACTAGAAAACTACTTGACTTTCCTCTCAAACTCATATACAAGAACCACTAAGTTATAACATAGAAATATAAACTTAATTATGAACGTAAAAACAAAAAAAATTACATCTAGGACATATTTTCAACATATAGCACCGTTGGTAAAATCAATCTTTAATGCCCCACGACCGGTTCAGACGGATGACCGTCATGGTGCGATCTCCCCAAATGGGCTTAAGGATGCCAACCCAGTCGAATGGTTTGATTGAAGAAGACTCGGCGGTAAAGACCCATTGGGCATGTGTTTGATAATAAACATGGTTAATAGTTCTGCATATGTGCAAAAAAAATAAATTTTATATATGAAAATTTTGATGAAGAAATGACATCTATGCTGCCATTGGGAAAAGAATAATCAAAACGAGACCTCTGAAATACTTAAAGAATGCCTTATTTTTTGGAGGTTTGGATTTTCTTCGGAGTACAAGAATGTCAATTTTCACGCAAATTTGCATGTAGGTAGAACATCGAACAATGTATGGCTATGATTAAAAGCCATCATAGGTGGGGTCTATAGGACCAATTTCTCATCCCACTAAAGATTCTACTATACTCTCAACTCAAAAGAAGAAAAAAAAACTTCAGATTCTACTCCATCTTCGCGCATCATTGAGAAAATCTTGTGAGAATGTGGATGCGCATATATATTGAATCGCAGCAGTGGATTCCCTGGTCCGGTGGCCACTGACGAGGCAGCACAAGGCAGGGCGACCATAGGCGTGCCATGAAAATTGTTGCTTAGGGTGGTCCCTTTGACACCCATCACACCACCACGCACATCTGCCCTTCTCGTGCGCCGGTAAAACATTTGGTGCTGCGTGCTTTAGGCCATACATCCACCGTGCGATCCACAGCATATCACGGCTGGGTAATTAAACAATATGTTACAATTCAGATCTTTGTTGTTTACTACTCTTTTTTGGCAGCATACACACACACACGGGATGGGACGGGATGGGATGTGGATTGTTGTAAGTGAAATGCCAATTAGTAGTGGTGGACGATCGCTGTCAAGAGACAGAGAGCCGATCGATCTGTGGAACGGGGGAAGTAAAGAAGATAGCTTTGCACACGGAGCAAGGCACTCGTAGTAGTAATATAAACACAATATAGCCCGTGCGGTTGCGTTGATTGCTTTTCCACATCAAAGGCCACCTGAGAGTGAGATGAGATGGAGAGGGGGAGATATTGTTTATGGACATGGATGTGGACGTGGCGGCTTTATCCAACTAGGATCAAGAGGAACAAGCAGCAGTGGTGAAAAGAGAGCCTAGAAAAGTAGTAGGCGGAACAGAAGCAGGAACCCACTGAGTTTATTCGTGCCGCACTAAAACGGGTAACCAACTTGGGCGACGCAGAATCTAACTAACACGCTAGATCCCTTCCCTTCGCCCCCAAGAGTCAAACAAAGCCCCCTCCACCCCACGCAGGGGCCGGGGCCAGGCCACAGGACACACACACACATGAGAGATTCCTTGGGAGAAAGGTGACACCACGGTGACGGAATCCACTCCTCCCCGAGATTCCAAAGGCCGCCCGTATGGATGCTGATACTATTTCTGCCCCCCTCCCATGGTGATAGTGCTCCGGCAACTATGGATGGATGGCCAGCCTTTGCCTTGACCCGCGCCAATGCCAGCGGCGTTACATGGGTACCCCGATGAGTCACTCGCGCACATATGCTTTACGATTTGCTTGCATGGATCCTCCTCATCGACATGCTGTGTAGTAACTGTGCAGGCAGCGGTGGCCGTACTGTGACGGATGCCCCCATATCCAGCGTAAAGGGAACGTAAAAAGATATGGATTCTGTACTGCGTTCACTCCCAATGAAGGAGCAGATCGGAACAGGGGAGGGGATTCATTCGGGACCGTGGCCATGGATGATGGATTCCTGTGTGCGAGATGCGCTTCCCTGTGGCTGCTGCACAGGGCGTCGGGTCAGACGCGCCCTAGTGGTGGCCTTGGCACCAGCACTGCCGCGCGACGCCATTGGGCGGCCGAGCTTGGCATCGTAATTGTTGGGTGGAAAGCTGGATGCGCATGGCAGATATACACAAACGAGTACCGGGTCTGAGCCTTCATCATGGAGCAGAGAAAGGCGAGGGCTGTGTGGTCCGCCCACAAAATTATTAGGCGCCCAGGACCAGGACCGGAACAGCTCAAAACTAGTGAAATTGCACTGAGAAGGCCTATGTGAATGCATCCTTCCTATGGGGTAGTGAGAGCAGAGCTTATGTACAAGGGAAACGAACCCCCCAAGCTAGTTTAACAGAAAAACGAACCCTCCTAAACCTGTTACCGGAGATGAAACCCACTTTACATGTGACTGTAAGCATGGGGCTAACGATAGCCCAGCAGAGTACAGCACCTAGGCAACTTCCAAAATTATGTTAGGTTGTTCATCAACTTGGATGATGCCAACTTACGCTAGGTCAGAAAGGCTCCAACCAAGCCCTTTCGCAAGGCAGCGACGAGATGAATTAAGCCGTGATTTTTGCAGCAGCGGGTCACCTTCCCCTGCCATAACCATGGTAGATCCCGCCGGCGATGTAGTAGCGCTGCCTGCCACGCCCACCTCTGTTTGAAACGGCCCAGGAACCACGCCCAACGGAGCCGATACCGCTGCTTCCTCCTTGACCCCAGAACCCAGTTTGGGATGATGCCGCGTTGAGCTCTTCCTCCTCCCTCTCATTGTATTCAAGGATTTTCTGCTTAATGTTTTGCTTCTCCACAAGCAGAGCTGCCTCTTGCTGCTTTGTGCTCTGAACAAGTAAGCAGTCTCCAGGAATGAGCATTTGCTTCGTCTGCTGCTTGTGCCCTTTCTTCATGAGCACCCGGACGCACACCTTGACCTTGCTAATGCCCCCAGCGTTACCACTTTCCTCGGCTGATTCTTCTCCACTCTCTCTTTCAGTGGCTCTTGGGTCCTTTAGCCCCTCGGAGACTTTCATCGGTATGGCCATGTTCAAAGTGGGTTTCGCCCGTGGCTCCAACTTACGTGACTCCAAGCTTTCATGTACAAGGGCCATCAGCTCCCGGTCAAAGTCTTCTTGCTCCTTAGGGTCAGGTTGCACCAACTTATGTCTAACCTGAACCCTCTCTTCTTCATCAGAACCAGCAGGCATGTCACCATCGTCATCACCGACTCCACTCCCTGACCTGTCATCTGAGTTTTCTTCGTACAGAGAATCTCCATCTTCACTTCCATCGCGATAGACGCTTATGCTCCCTGAATGGCTTTCACTGTCTGCTACTTCTTCGTGATCCCTACCATTTTTGTCAGGTCTGTTTGCTGAGCTCTTGTAGCTGGCATCAAAAGCAGCACTTTCAGATTGTTTCGTCTTCTCATTTTCTTCAAGCTCAACCAGAGCAGAAGCCAACAGTTCTGCAGATGAATACCTAGTCATGCTAGGCCGTAGCTCAGCAAACGTGTCCTGCACCAGTTGTAAAATAAGTAAATTAGGAACTATACTAATTGGAGATACATCTCTTAATGTATAGAAGGATAATCAGATATGCTATGGTCTAGCATGCCATTAGAGTACTGCACAATTTGCTGAGCAAATTAAAGCAATCCAACACCGAAGTAAACGAATAAGCACATTAAATCGGTCTAAGAAGAAAACGGTTCCATGTCCTCCAACAAACATAATACACAGGATATCTAAAACAATAATAACAGTGTGCCAAAAATTAAAACTGACACTAAAGTTGCTGACCGAGTTTTGTCAACAATGTACTATTATGAACTGGATTCTACCTAATCGAGAATATCCTGTTACTTATACGCATTCGGCATTCCTAAATGCACGGATCTCTCTAGATCTTTTGGATATCGGTAAGAGACAAAGTACCCTTTGCTTCCATACTAAGTTTGAAGCCAACACATTCAACAATTCATTGACCCACTGCAGGTCAAGATAATTTCTCTTTCTCTCAAGCCACAGCCTGATTGCAATGATGTCAAGAAATGAGGCAAAACAAGCAGACCGTATTGGCTCACCTTCCACCGAATATTCAACTTGATGTATCTGAACAGCTCACTCTTCTCAACTTACATGTATCATAACCATATGCTTATATACAATGAAGACTCAACATGCATTTATGCTTTAAAAATGCAACCTCTAATAAGTTGCTGGCGCTTAGAGGAACACTAACCTGAACATCGAACTCAACATCAAGTGGCAATGGCCCTTTGTTCAGAATATATCTTTGAAAATGTAGCAAAAACCTATCAAGCTTTCTTTTTGAAGAGCCTCTATCAAAATAGTGACCACACGTCTGGAGAAGTGTAACAATCATCCTTATCCTGAAAAAATCTTCCGGGGGATCAAGCAGATCTTGCTGCACAGGATAAACCCAAAGATAAATTCACTGAATTGACAAATACTGTAAGTGATTAAGCATGCGTAAGGCATTAGAGACAAAGAATGAGACTTATGTTAAGTATTTTTTTTACGTTTGCAACATACTTATCCAGGTTGCAGAAAAGAGATACAAACATTTCCATTTTGGAGATTCACTAGGACAATGGCCATGTGTTGCAGCGGAATATAAATATTTTAGTAAATTAAAGTGAAATTGGTTCAGAAGGTAAATAAATTAAGGTGATTGATTATCATACGGTGAAGGTTGGATGAAGGGGTGGTGGAAAGAAAAGTGAAACATGGTACCTTACATTCTTTTTAAATAAGTAGAGATAAGCCATACAGTTCAAATGAAAAATTACGCATACCAAGCACGTTAAGCAATGAATTTAAGATTAAGAAACAAGTTGAAGAATGGCGTGGTAAAAGGTAATTTATCAAGAATGTTATCACATTTAGAAGATCATGTATCTCTTCGAAACACTTAACAGTTAACATTGTAGAAGCCAGAAAATGGATTGCTGCAATATCAATAGAAACAAAACAAAGTAAAGATAGCTAGTAAATTCGTATGTGTTTACTTACTTCTGGTGTTCCATGACCAAATACAATAATAAGGTACAGTGTCTCAAAGACAACTGATGAATCAATGTGCTCATAGTTGTATAGCTCCCCTAGGAACCGCATGTGGGCAAGTTGTCGCTGTTGCATTGCGTAGTCATTCAGCTCAAGTCCAACTCTTATCTCCTCTAGAACCTGAATCCAGATAGACAAGCAAACCACTATATCAGAGCTAATCCTTTTATAAGCAAAGTGTCATTAAATAAAGGGGATCATACTCTGTTCCTTGATATTACATGAATTTGTTTGTCATTTCTAATTGAAATAGGAGGGAAAGGAGAAATGGTACAGGCGTTGAATGGGAAACAAAGTCTAATAAGAGGAGCCTACGTGATCAGTGGGATCTGGCATCCATGCCTTCCAAAAATAAGCAGCCACTGCGCTGTGGCGGGAAAATAATCATCTTGTTCCCGCGATAAACCCACTCCTGCAGCTATATATATGCGTTACACGCCATCAACTTTATTTACACCTACAATGGGCCCTACGCTGCCTTTTCCCTCCTCCGAGATTATACTCATCTCAGATGACAACGACGTTGATGATTTCTCCCAGCCCCGGGTCAATCCCGCTGCTGTTACCTCCCTCGATGACATTCGTTTTCCAGACTTCTTCGACGACAACAACAACAAACACAATGTACTTTTCGCCTCATATGGTTTCCTTTTTTTTACAAGGCCATTGACGCCATGGACTCCAACGGCTGCATCAACTCCAACAGCGGTACGTATTTGGCATCTGGCTCTGCTGCTAGCTCAAATGCAGCAAGCAAGCCGAGGGGCACAAACAACTAATGGACCTCCAACGACGAGTGTCGGTTGCTCGAAACTGACGGGCGGCTCCTCAAGAAGTACAAGGACAACTACTTCATGGACGTACCAATATTGAAGCTCATACAAAAGTTTGAGGGTGAGAAGCCCATCTACTGTGGCACTCTTTACAAGTCTACTGTCTGCCGAAAGCGGTTTCATTTGAGGGACAATTTTCTCAAGGCGGTACAGATGGGTGACAAGTACAATCTGCGCAACCTCCAAGAACAGAAACTCTATGGTTGTTGAGTAGCGGCGTAGCCACACATAATCGAACAAGCACATACCCTACGCGATGATGAATAGTATACGTATGTATGTGGGACATATTCTTTACTCCTTTTGAGACGCGTTTGGTCTCTCGTAGTGGCATGTGTAAGTTTGTTTCCCAAAATCTTAATATGTTCCTACATACATACGTATACTAATCATCATCGCGTAGGGTACGAGCTTGTTCAATTATGTGTGGCCACGTCGCTGCGCAACAATCATAGAGTTTCCATTCTTGGAGGTTGCGCGGCTTGTACTTGTCGCCCATCTGTACCGCCTTCAGAAAATTGTCCCTCAAATGATACCGCTTCCGGTAGACAATAGACTTAGTAAGTTTGCCGCAGTAAATGGGCTTCCCACCCTCCTTAAACTTTCGTATGAGCTTCAATATTGGTACGTCCACGAAGTAGTTGTACTTCTTGAGGAGCCGCGCGTCAGTTTTGATCAACCTGCGTTTCCTAGCTGAAGGTCCAATAGTTGTACGGGCCCCTCGGCTTGCTTGCTGCATTTGAGCTAGTAGCAGAGCCAAAGACCAAGTACGTACCGCTGTTGGAGATGATGTAGCCGTTGGAGTCGAAAAGTACAGTGTCTTTGTTGTTGTCATCGTCGAAGAAGTCTGGAAAACGAATGTCATCGAGCGAGGTAAGCGCAGCGGCAGCGGGATCGACCCAAGGGCTGAGAGAAATCATTGACGTCGTTGTCGTCCAAGATGAGTATAATCTCCGAGGAGGGAAAAGGCAGTGTAGGGGCCATTGTAGGTGTAAATAAAGTATGGCATGTAGCCGTGTATATATAGCTGCAGGAGTGGGTTTGTGGCGGGAACAAGAGGATTGTTTTCCCGCTTCGCAGCGGCTGATTATTTTTGGAAGCATGGATGCCAGATCCCACTGATCACATAGGCTCCTCTTATTAGGCTTTGTTTCCCATCCAACGGCTGTACCGTTTCTCCTTTCCATATCTCATATGTCAATTAGAAATGACAAAAAAATTCATGTATTTACGTCATCACATGCTCATACAAGATCTTGTAACAGATAAATACTCTACAAAATAACAACATGCTATTAATCTCAACTAAAAGGACAGAACAAATCTCAAATACAAAAATATACGTGAAAATATGGAATACAGTTGCTAAGCATTTTTTGGAAGGACATACAGACTGACAAGAAAGAAAGAAAGAAACATAAGTTGAGCACCAAACACAGAGAATGTAAAGAGAACGGGGATAGACATGTAAGTGCACATCATAGTTTGGAAAATTGGTCATGGTACAACTTTGCATGCCATATATAATATTTTATGTAAAGTGTGAAACAATTTCTGCTACCATCTGTGCAATGGTTTACCATCTCAGACAAAGTTATTTCTAGGGATGCAAATTTATAACCTTTAGGGTACCCTTGGAACCTACTTAGTTCAATCAAATGAACTAGAGTTTCAAAAATGAAGCAAATTTTGAAAACTTAGTTCATTTAGTTGAACTAAAGAGGGTCGGAGGGTACCCTCCCCAACTTTGCATGCCTAGTTATTTCAAACCATCTGTTTCAGCAAAGGTAACTCACCTCATCTACCACAGCCACATGAAAATTATCATGATAGTGACTAAGACCAGCAATTAGAAGAGCAATCAGATGAACTTGGCTATATTTTCCCTTGTGAACCTTGAGAAAACACTTCACCAGGTACTGCTCACACTCAGCCCAAGGTAACTTGCGTAACTGACGAAGAACATGTTGAACACTTGTTTTTTCCAGATCTGAGAAAAGTAGCTTCCTTATGTACTGCATGCATAGAAGACAATATTATTATGTACACATAAGTCAGAGAATACCGGAAAGAAAAGAGATCAGAGAATGATAAAAAGCCTTGCCTGATGCAGAGGTGGCCGAACTTTAGAGACTCTGGCAGATATTTCTGGTGGTTTGCATAAGTAATAGGCGTTCTCTACAAGTGTGCTATGGTGTGGATCCAAATTCTTCACATTTTTCAACCTCCTCAGTATTTCCAGCATGTTTGACATGCGAACTGTAGTTCCTTGTGAGAGATAAAGAAAGCGCCCACAGGTCTCAAGAAGATTGCAGGCCACATCAATGTTATGATGGTTAAAATCATCTAAGCAAGCCTGAAAATACAGATGATCAGATGACTAAGTTAAGTTAGCAGTTGCAAATTGATTTATTGTGTGGTGTTGCAAACTTGCAATATGATAAATTATATCCATTTTTTTATGGATGTCTGTACGCAGGTAATGCAACTGTCAACTTCTAAATAAAGATTACGACGTGAGGGGACATTCAGCTTAGCAGTGGCTGTCAGCCGTGCCGGATCATGGCACCTTCAGCGCATTCAGCAAAAACCTTTCAATGCCCTGGGTCTCCTCAATCCTCTCAGATGACAGGCTTTGCCCAATTGAGTAGGGTGTAAAGCTTTGACAACTTAAAAGGATAAAAGTTCTAATAGTTGTCAGCTGAGCACAATCTCCCAGCTAGCTCGTGACAGAAAATGTGAAAACTGAGAATGCCTTATCGGAGAAAGACAAAATTGATAGTGTGGTCTGAAACCTTCCTGCGCAGAAAATGCCACGCCTTTCCATGTGATCAGGAATTACCCACGTGATCACAAGATGATACATTCACTTGTATCAGTGATTTGGACTGTACATAGCTAATTCTGTTTCTCAATCTACCAATCTAGGGCGCTAATTACTATTCCATGTAGAACAGAAACTATTCTGTAACATCTAGAAAATAGTTAAACAAAAGCACAATATTAGAAACTCAATTGAAATATAATAGGACCCTGATAAGTGCCACGTGTGTGGGCGTAAGGATGGCAAATCCGAACGTTTTAGTGGCAATTTTAGTTCATGTGAGATGGCAACTTCAGCTAATACATGGCAACTTTTGTTAGTATATGGCAACTTTTGCTTCAACATGGCAACTTTGGCTCATAATTGCCATCTATATACACCTAAAATTGCCATCTAAAAACGTGTGGGCGGAAGTGCCTCCGCCCACACGTGTGGCACTTATCTTTTCCGATATAATAAACAGGAATGTACTAATTCCATGACTGGATTTATTTGTAGATTTGCGTACCTTCAAACAGCTAAAAACAAGGCCTGATGGAGCAATACTGAATTTGCACAACTCACCAATAAATCTAATATTTTTAATTTTTGTTTCGATTTTGATCTGATCCTGAAAAAAGGAATATAAGAAGAAGAACAAGAATTAGTGCTGCAAAGTAGATAACCCTCTTAGGTATACGGAATTTGAACAACATAAGCCACCATATAATAATGGGGCAGTACAAAAACTGAAAGAACCAAAAGCAATTTTTCTTACAAGTGTCAAATAAAATAAAACAGTGTATCATGGACATATTACGAGACAAACCTTCTTATTCATCAAGAAGTTAAACTCATCTTCAAGCATTGACAAGAGCATACTTGGGAGATCCTTCATGCATGTGGACAAAGTGGCAACTAAACGGGAATAGTATGGTAACAGTTCCAACGAAGTCCTTGGAACATTGAATAAAGCTCGTGCAAGTTTCTTCCTGTTTGCTTTAGAATTCAGATAGCAAAACTCTACCTGAAAGAATAAACAAATGGAGTCTAAGAATAGGGTGGAACCATATCAAGTGCACAGAAGTATGTATGCAGTTGTTATTACCGTCAATTGGTCAATTAGATCTCGGCTCACACATCGTGGCAACCTCTGTAGCAGGTTGTCCAAACTTGCGCCATCTGTGACTCTTACCTTTTCTCTCTCAATATCTCCTTTTTCGTCGGCATTTTTCTCTTTAGAATTTTCTTTGCCTCTTTTATCTTTGTTTTCTCTATTATTAGATCCGGCATTTCTTTTTCCTTCCAATTGGTGCTCAGGGACGGAAGTTTCAGCATTGTTTTGAACTTCAGTTCCTTGTTCCAATTTTGGCTCCTAAAACAAAATTTAGCATATTTGCCGCAGATTGGTCAGATTCTTTATGAACATTAATAAGGTGAGGTCAGGAACTTTAGTAGTTATCGTGCAAATATGGCATTCATCTATCTCCAAAAAAGGACAGAACATAGTAATAGCACCAGAATAACAGGTTTATTAGCATAAGTCCTAACAGTATAAGGAAAAGAAAAAGATAGCAGCATGTGAGAAAAAGACAAGTATGTGCAGGTCACCAAAAGGGCGCAAACTTTCAAGTGGAAGAAAAATGTGGAAAATGAAGAAAAAAAAGGAGCTAGCTACATGGTTAGATATTACCAAATCGCCATGCGCCATGGTAATATTTGATAATTCTGCTCATTAAGACAAATATTATTGAACATTACATATCGATGAGATGTGAGGGTGATCATTGGACAACATATTTTATCTAGCTTTAGTTCCATTACCAAACAGAATTTCGCAAGTTCTTTTTTCACACCAATTTTAAAAATCACAAAAGCAACCATAAAATGAGCCTTTATATCGTGCAACACAATTTTCTTGAGTATGTGAGACTCTTACACCAGTTTGTTCGTGAACCTTTCCATGTTGATCTACCAACTTTGGTTCAGCTTCTCCCAACAGTACACCAGGCACGAATACTCTGCTCAAAAGGATATGATACATAGGTTCAGAATAGTCACCACATAGTACAATTACTACAGTTCTGCAAACTGTAGGCGGAAGTAAAATATGATCAAAACCCAGGGAAAACCTGAGATCAGGCAAGGATTCATAAAATGACTTTGTGTCTTCATCATCCCAGATAGGTTCTACTGCAGACAAATCTTTCCCAGAAGGGGATAACTCAGTTGCTGTAGTTACCCTTGTTGTATGTCCATCATCTGGCATAACAGGAGGCTGCATATCAAGAGCTTCAGCTAAGCTGCAAGAAAACATATTTGAATGTTTCACAAGATTTCTGCAAGCAGATGTATATGGTCCTAAAAACATGCCAATAAGCTAAAAGGTAAAGTGAATAAGATAATTGGAGCAACAGTTAATTTATTTTCTCCTCAACAGCTTCTTTTGTTTAAAAAAAGAGAGAAAGTTCAGATGAACAATAGAGACTGTTAGCCATATGTAGACTACCATGATAGTGATAGGCACTATATTCACTCCTAAAACTACTACTACCTCTGATCCTAAAAAAGTGTCGCAAGTTACACTATGAACTATAACTATCTTAGTTGTTTTTCGAAGACACTTTTTTAGGATCGGAGGGAGTAGTTAACTAGTTCAGAATCATAGGTTCTAGTTTGGTGAATATATTTTCCACTTGGTCCTTTCACTATATGACCAACACATTAACTTCAATCTTTTAACAGAGATCAAGATGAAGGCACGGTAAAATAAGAGTAAACTAAAAGGAACTTATTTTCAATTAAGCGAACAAGATGAACCACTTATGTAGCTGCATGAGCGATAAATAAATAAATAAATAAGATGGTACAGGTCAATAGGGAAGCTTACGATGAAACACAGCGCAATAACTGATCGAAAGATTTCCGAAGCTTCTCATAAGAGGCAGTATTCTCATCACTTAGTTCGCCTTTTGCATTTAAAATCTTTGCATTTTCAGACTCCATTGCACGAAGAGACTGCATGGTGGATATTATGCATGAGATGACAGCATAATAAACATGCTGAAGCAATAATAGAGCAAAAGATTAGCCTAACAACATTATGTTGAAAAAGGTTTAGTTACCGCATGTTCTGACTGGAGAATTGCAACTGTGGCATCATGGTAAGAGTTCAAGGCTTTCTTAAAGAACGTCTTCAGATCATCAGTAACATTGAGGCCCATAAAAAACTGCAGCATATAGAACAAATGTCTTAGGTCGTGAGTAGCAACAGGTGGTTAGAACTGTACCATCGCCTCATTGTGGAACACAGCCAGTCAATGAGCCTAAGCGGAGGTAAGCAGGTTGCTAATGATGGCAGGGTAGCAGAATACTTCAGATTTTTCATATGCATATATCATTGCACTTGCAATAGGTTAATTGGATTTCCCCCATTACTGTGAAGACGGAGAGACATTTATCATATTATTTTTGCCAGACATTTTAGAGGGTTTCTCGATGTCTGCATATTCAAGAATGCACCCTGGGCCACAATGAAGATTACTAAATTACTACAGGCAGATCACCTATCATTTTCTTTATGATCAGCTACTACACAATGAAACTAAAATTTAGCTGACCTCATCATAAGCTTCTTGCCCATGTTTTTGTAATCCAAGAAAATGTTTTCCTTGGCGAGCAAAACTAGCAAGGAGAGACAAATTTGTCTGAGTTGTTTCGCGGTCCTTCAAATGCTCCACAGACGTCAGATCCTTTATAATGTTTATGAAAGTACTAGCATCTTCAACAATTCCAACAAAATACAATTCCATAAGAAGTTTTAGTGTGCTTCTTTTCTTCATGGCCCTTGAGTTCTTATCTGAATCTAAATCATCTCCAGATTTCCCAGGAAAGAAGGCTTTCAGCAGTCCTTGAATAAGGCAAGGAGAGAAGTCCTTGTACCTTTGATGAAGCAGCGAGCAAATCTGCAACAAATAAGATTAACAGACAAGTATTCCATCATATGAACATAACAGTTAACACCCATACATGTAAACACATTTGACAGAAGTTTTGTTGAATTTATTAATCATTTGGAGATCAAGGGAATAGTGCAAAACAGTAACATGGAAAACATGCCAATAAATAAAAATAAAGTAAAAAAGCTCATATGCAACGATGTGCAAATCTGATATAGGTAAAAATACATATGTTGTAAGACTGAAGAAATTTAGAATATATATCTACCAGAAAAGGAAAACCATTGTACTTGCGTCGGTGACTGCTCCCACTATCTCAACCATGAAACATGACATCAGACCTGTGCACCTTCTCTCACCCTACTAGAAATGTAGTGTGAGAGAGTGCGCACAGATCTCAGGGCACATTTTGTAGCTGAGATAGTGGGATCATCCACCCATACAATCCCAAACCCACTCATGGAAAGGAGATGCAGTAACTAACAGAAACAACTGATTTAAGACATGGTAGAAAGTTTATATAGTCAAGCTATGGTGAGCAAGGCTATGAGACAGATTAAGAATATACTTTAGAATGCATTAAGACTAGGAGGTACTTAACCACTATACCTGAACAGCAGCTTGTATATCAGCAGAACGAAGTTTGGCCTCACAAATGTAAGAAACTGCTTCACTGACAAATTTGCTTAGATTCACACTTTTCAATTCTTCCATTAAGCAATCCTTTTGCTCATCGTTTATCACTTTGAGCTTCTTGATAACTGCTGTGTTGCGCTTAATACTGGAATCAAGAGTTCTCAGGTGACTTGCATCTAAAATAAACGATTGACCACGTCATAATTATGTATTCCATGTATCGAGAGTGAAACTTGTATATTCAAGACTGAGGTGAGAAAAACATCAATCATTCTCTCAGAAAAGAATAGATATAGAAAAAGAATAAACAGAGACATGATGAACATAGTTCCAGCAGGCAAACACATTAGATTGTTCATGCAGCCACATGGATGGAAATTTGTGTTTCTATAAGCTATAGGGATCAATGAATGTTTGGTCCAAGAGAATTCCAGGCTCTCCAGTAAGGATGCTAGCCACCGAGAAAACTGAAAAACAATTAGATTTCTAAACATGCACATGTGAATTGGCTACCAGAGAAAAGCAGGGCTCATACTCCAAACCTTGAGTTTTTAGGGTATGTGAGTATGTATGAATAACTCTAAATATTGCCCTACCTCTAAGAAGTTCCATTTCATTATTTTTAGCATTACCACCTACATGTTTAATGGATATGGATCACAGAGTTGACATTAAGTCTAAATGGATGTGCTACTGATTTAGGCCTACAAAGATTCAGGCATCGCAATAAATTTTTCATGCACGTAGTAGGAATCAGCTCACTAGCTACCAAGTTCTGCAACATCAACATCTTTTGAACTTCATTTAGATAGGATGTAACACATTACAATATGAATTTCAGTTCCCCCCTGGTTGAACATCATCAAATCCCACAACAGACACGTTAGACCAAACAAATCACTGGAACTTCCATTAAATAGGAATTACTCAAAGAACAATGGAAGTACCAGGCCTCTCAGGGTTTAGGTTACTCTGGCGGAGAGCCGTCTTTACATCAATAAGCTTCTTGTGTTCTTCAAGACGGGCCACCTGCAAATAATCAACATTTAGAACAAATCAGAAATTTTGAACTTGAAGAGATACAAAGATTACAACATATACAACCGCGAATTAACTTTTACAGCTTTAAAAGATGCGTGGGAGAATGGAAGCTAAGCGTGCAAGGCAATTTATTTATACTTGACATCTGTTAAAAAGGCATTTGGGCAGCTTGCTAACAGAGACATGGGAATAAGAAGGCGATAGGAGAGAATTTACACCAAATAATGTCAAGCAACTACCCTAGAGATTTTTCTTGAACCTGAAATAAACTGTAAAACTTTCAAAGGTGGGCTCTATATGGGGTGTAACTTTCTTTTTGTTAACCATTGTTAGTCAAGCAGGAGAAACCTCGCCAATTTACACTACAGTGGTACTGCAGTAGCGTATATAAAGAGGTTAATAATATTATGAAATTCAAATACATCATCAGCACAGCACTGAAAAACAATCCTCGCGACTTTTAAAACCATTTCTCACTAGATATCAAGGTTACTAAATCCAAATTTCTGCAGAATACAACCATAGTGATGAGAGTAACTTTGTAAAAGGGCAGGAATTATCAACTTCTAACTACAAGGCTGGAACATCAGTAAAAGTAACATCGCATACCACTGTTACTTGAGTTGTACCATCCTCACCTCGTTGTTATGATGCCCCACTTCATCTTGCTTTTTCCCCTCGCGACTCTCATTCTCCATGTGCTCCATCACTTTTCTCCGCAAGCACAATGTGAGCAATCACACGAAGCTGGCAAACAAATCCAAAAATAGCACATCAGCATCAAATATTTTGCTGGAACTTCAATTACAAAACAATAATATCACTGGATTAGAAAAAGCATAAGCACCCGAAGACAAATAACTGGGGTATAAACCTTGAGAGACAATTAAGACCACGGCTCGCCTGCAGAGCTCTGCTAGAAACCTAACGATGATGACTGGAATTAATGCGTAACCGCCAGCGCTGAGGGGCGGATCTAGATGGTGTGCACCCGGACGAAAACTTGTCCGGGATGGGGAAGGAAAGGGTGATACCTCAAAAACCAATGCCCGACATGACGAGCGGCGTGCGGGAGCGGAGACACCGGCGCCGCGATGAGGCGGAACGGGGACCGCGGTGGCGGCGACGCGCGTGAGAGGAGCAGGGGCGTGGGGGCTAGGGCGTCGGCGGTGACGCGCACGGCGGCAGCTCTAGGGCGCGGCGGTGATACAGGAGTAGTAGGAGTCGGGGGACTCGGGAGGTTGGAGCTTTGGGTTCGGGAGAGGCCGAGGGCCCACGACGGAGCGCCGCCGAAATCACTAGTTTTCTGGTGGTAACGATGACTTTCAACTCGTCCGCGCGCCAAGTGGCGCTACGTGCGTGCGCGGACAACTTTTCTTCGTCTCGCGGAGTCATTTCCGCGGGGTTTCCGGTTTTTCGGTTTCCGGTTTTTCCGGTTATACATTTGCAATTTGGTCCAAAAACTTTTAAGGATTTGTTATTGTGTGTGTTTCGCATCGTTGTTTTTTGCCTGCGACGCTGCTGGCTTGTTTAGTATTGTTTCTACTCCTTTTTCCGGTTCTTCCTTTTATTTTTTTCCCATTATATTTCTGGGCAATGGAGTTTTCTGGGGTAACTACGGGTGGGGCCTTCCAACACTATCAAACGTTAACTTTCAACTCGCTAAAAATAGGCACGACTACATATAAATAGGAGGCATCTTGGAGGCTCCATTCGATATACATCTGAGGCACGTGCATTAGAGGTACGACTACATACAAATAGGAGGCATCTTGGAGGCTCCATTCGATATACATCTGAGGCACGTGCATTAGTGGCTTGGAGCCACGACTACATACAAATAGGAGGCACTTGGAGGCTCCATTCGATATACATCTGAGGCACGTGCATTAGTGGCTTGGAGCCACGACTACATACAAATAGGAGGCACTTGGAGGCTCCATTCGATATACATCTGAGGCACGTGCATTTGTGTCTTGGAGGCACGACTACATACAAATAGGAGGCACTTGGAGGCTCCATTCGATATACATCTGAGGCACGTGCATTAGTGTCTTGGAGGCACGACTACATACAAATAGGAGGCACTTGGAGGCTCCATTCGATATACATCTGAGGCACGTGCATTAGAGGCGTACATACAAATAGGAGGAACTTGGAGGCTCCATTCGATATACATCTGAGGCACGTGCATTAGTAGCTTGGAGGCACGACTACATACAAATAGGAGGGACACATTATTTACTCTATGAATTCACTCACCCGAACTTGTCTAATAGATCGGAACTTGTCTTGCCGCTGACGAATCCTAGAAATGGAAACTCAAACAGAGTTACGGGGGCTGAGGAGACCAATTCTGCAGCAGGGAGCAGCAAAAAAATAACGCAAGAAGTCAACCCAAACGAAATAAGAGTGTGGGGGGGTGGTCACAAGAGCGGACTGAGCATCAAGAACACGAACCCTAGACAGACGAGCGGACTGGGGCAGAGGATTGAAGAGAGAGAGATAGAGGGGAAGTGAGTGATTTAGAGGTTGCGGCGAATAAAATATAAGGAATCGGAAGAGAAGCTACAGTTATAGTGCCACGTGGTCCCAGGAGAGCCACAACCTTTTTGATACTTTGGCCGATGTTCTGATGTTGTGCCAGAGTTAGAGGAACGATACTATAAGCACTGAAGGCACGTTCACCATAGACTTGTAGGCACGTCATTAAGGGACTTAAAGGCACGAACCTATAAAAACTGAAGGCACGTTCGTTATAGACTTGTAGGCACGGCCGTTAGGGACATAGAGGCACGAACAGAGCAGGTCTTAGAGACAACATTACAAGTATGTAGTTGGAAGCATGACTTTATAACAATTGGAGGCACGAACGGGACGGGTCTTAGAGATATCATTCCATATTAATGGGGGGACACGTTACTATGTCTTTATGAGGCACAGACGTATGGAGTTGGAAGCATTACTGGAGGCACGTACATGGGACTTTAGAGGCACTTTCAGTATTGATTTGGAGGCACTTTCAGTTTGAACAGATACGGTCATATTATCGGCCACAACTCAAAAAAAACCTTTAGAACGCAGAAACTGGATAGCGGTTGCTAAAAAATGACGGTTAGAGGGAGTAAGGGACTTTTGGCATTCGGCAGTTTCGCAATATATTACTCATTTGCTTGTCTCAGACGATTCACTCAGATAAACACCAACTTTAGACGCCAAGAAAGTGTTTCCCAATAAGAAACGTTGGCAGCGCAATCGCATGGAAGAGGAGGTCGACAACTCTACCCTACAGCCGCCTCCATTGGCAAACCCTGAAGACAGCATGGAAGATCGTGTTGATCAAGATGTAGATGCAGACAACATCTTCATGCTCCAAGAAAGCAGTTGCCAAGAAGGAATGGAGACGCACAAACACATGGAAGAGGAGGTTGACAACTCTTCAATGGAGCACCACGGCATGCCAAACTGTGGAGAGAGCATAGAAGATCATGTGAATGAAGAGGTAAATGCAGACAACATGTTCTTATTTTCGATTCATTGTGTTAGGAACAAATTTAATCAACAACTTTTTGGTTGCTGTAGCAAAAAAATTAGTGATTCAAATTAACAGATCGTGTTTGATTCTTACACTAGTTGGTTTTTTCATTGTTTTTAGTTATTCAAAATTAACAGAAATTTCTACAAGTTATAATTGCATTTCGTTTTTGTAAAGGAGGTTGATATCACAATGCTTGATGACAAAGGATGGGGATCCATAATCGTACCATCAGAGGAGGACCACCATGATATTGTGTCTGTTTATGAGCCACCAATTGAACCAGAGAACATGGATGGAAGCCCTCCACATGAATCCCAGACTATCGATCCGCTCTACAAAAACCACCCAAAGTGGGTGAACTATTCTAATCCATTGATGAAAAAACTAGCCCAAAATAAGGTTTTTGTTCATGGAAGAGGGTGTGGAGTTGCCAACAAGGGCATTGGGAAGCCAATTAATCCTCAGAAACGACTGCCCTATGACCTTACTGGAATACAAGAGGTAAAATATAGACACAGCGGATTGCAGGAACGTTCGTGGTGGTTCCACAACGAATCTATCTGGGATGAAGGTCGTTACAAAAAAAACATTGAAGCGAAGGAATGCTATGAAAGAATCATTCAGATTCTGAGGGTGAGAAAAAACAGCCTTAAATCTAAAAAGAAGACTTAAAACTATTTTAAATAATTTTATTCTCCTTTTGAAACTTTTTCAGGATTTTGATCTCGGTGATGATGTGCAGCCAGAGTTGAGAGACTCAATGCTTAAATTGATGGTGGAATCTATGAGTTTTTTCAGTGACCTGGACTGTGAAGAAGAGTGGAAGGACACTCTATCCAATGAGGTGCATGTCTTTCTTCGTCAAAAAATCATCATGCCAAAAATAGCAGCGGAATTTGATAGTTGGTCGTCATGGAGTACCGATCACACATTCGTGAAGCAATGGCTCCCATTGATGGACCATCTTCCTGACTGCTTTTACGAAGAGGTTCAAAACAAGATGCGGAACCTTTCAGCCTACTATTTGGTGTTGTGGAAAGACAACCTCAATGAAAGTCAAGTTAAACGTTTTTGTGAAAATTATCTATTGCCCAAACTGAAGAGCATTATGGATGAATTGGAAATTACGCCCCCAGTAGAAAACCAAAAGAGTGTACGGAATTTCAGAAACCTTATGGAGTACTCTGACTTTGTTCCTAAAGGCATCATGGTTGATTTTCTTGAAAATCATTTCTTTGCAAAGTGGAAGAATGTCCTAAGGCACTGGTTGGAAGCATACAAGCCACCACGTGGAGAGGTCATGGATTGGATCGAAGGATGGAGTGCCCAGTTCACAGTCAGACTGCGTGGAGAAATTTGCGTTGTTGAACACTTCGACGAGGGTAGAAACTACTATAAGTAGAAGTAGAGCTAACTATTGAAATGTGTGTTGTAATTAAGAACCTAGTACTTTATTATTAACGTACTACATCTATAGATTAATATAAAGACGATTTGACAGTTCTATAGATAAATGTTTTATCAGTGAGGCATTACCTTGATTTTAAAAGAGGCACTTCTATACATTCAGAGAAGAAGGCACGACCCGTGCTTCAAGATACACTGATTCATGACCTCAATTGAGGAGTTACTCGTGCCTGCGATTAACAGTTACTAGTGCTCCGAATGAACACTTTTTCCCTAGAAAAGGCACGAGCAAAATTCATAAAAGGGATGCACATATTATGAAACAGTCACTGATCATTCATCACATTAAAGATACTTAAGAAGGGTTTACAGCTACGCATACTTGAACGCTACCAAACAGTCATTTAGGAGTACCAAACAGTCACTGATCTTGAATTTGTAGCATTTTTGAACGCTAGAAATTCACTCAGGAAGGTGGTAGGGAAGTGAAGTTCTTAAGGAAGTGAAGTGAGGAACATGCCCAGCACTCCTGAAAGCATCTTGAATGCCATGACCACATTCATCCCAACATCGAGACCATTGTTGTCAATGAAAACATCCCATCCACTTCTGATTGTCATCCTCCCATCTTTTGCAATGGAGTAGGAACACTGACAATAATCTTGTTGCGACATCATGTGCATGTTGACTGTCCCAGTGCGAGGTAAATCAAGTCCTTGAAACACATCTTTGGCCAGCTTCTGAAAAAAAATAAACAAGATCAACAGATTAGTTGTAAGAAAGAAAAATAATAATATTGAAGCTCAAAGTAGCAAAGATATTAAAACAAATGAGATGTCAATAATAATATTTTTTGGACTCACCAACTCTTTATTTAATATGTTTGTTCTGGTGAGCTTGTGGACAAACAGTGGAGCATAGCTTGGACCCTTTGCATCTAGAAAGTCATAGAGAAACTTAACCAACATTTCATCCCGGTGCTTGTTTAGTTCAACAGAGTCTGAGAACTTTACGTTCGCGTAATGGTTATCAAAATAGGCGTCTATTGGTGAAGCACCTAATAGAAAAACAATTTTGTTACATTCTCACATCTACTTATTAAAATTTCAAAGGAACTTTACTGAATGTTAGGAGGTGCAGTTTTTGTTGAAAACATAATAGACGAGTACATAATTTAGCAGGTCAGGTAAAAAATACAACCATGTGATGGACGCTTCTCATCTGCATCCTTGTAGACAGAAATTCTAAATTTGTTACCAGGCATCTTGTTCATTATATGGATGATAACTGCGTCAGCCTCTAGTGAGTACTGGAACATTAACCTACGAAGAGCTGGTCCTGAAAGTCTTGTCCTGTCATCCATTCTCTTGACATGAACCTTAAAAACTTGTCCACCACGTTTCCAAGGTTTAGCCTTCAGTGAGACTATACGTGTATCGTTATCATCATCGAGGAGGAACTTATCATTGAAAATGTCGCGGTGCTTGCAATCTACATACTAGAGTTGAAAAAATGTTGAAATATTAGTTAAAAAGGTCACATTTACAAGTATTAATGGCAAGAAAGAGACACTGCATAAGTAAGTTAACTTACAAGGCATTTCTGAAAGCCTGGAGGAACATTAATGTGAACGATAGGTGCCGTAGAGTCTTTGTTGTTTACATTGCAAGGTCCATCGGATGAGTAGCAAAAAGGACAAAAAGGACAGGCCATCCTGCAGCATGAACAAATTTTTCAACTATTAAAATCAAACAAAAACATCAAAACATGTAGAACTGACAAGATAGATTACATCTTATATAGGTAGGTGGTAGAGAGTGCTGACGAATTGACATTTAAATCAAAATATCTACAAGGAGGAGAAGAGAATAGAATCTCGATGACTGTTGCTTTTTTAATGATACAAGGAGAATGAGAACGAGAAGGGTTACTGAATACTCATACGAATCGAAAGTTGTAATGAATCACTTGGAAAAACAAAAAAGATTATCTTCGAGAATTACCAGGGTTTCATCCTGGATCTGAATTACTAGGGATCTGAATCATCCCGGATCCTGGATCTGAATCATCCCGGATCCTGGATCTGAATCATCCCGGATCTCAAAATGCATCACCTCACCTCGCTCGAGAGCTCGAGTCCTCAGATCCAAACCCCCGGTCCGTCTAAACAACAAAGGCACCAAAACCCTAAACCTAAGCATCCCAATTCGCCCAAATCGCATCTCCTAATCATCCCGGATCTCAAAATTGAAGGGAACGGGAGGAAATTAGATTACCTTCGAGAACGGGGACGAGTCGAAGTGCACGGAGAAAATCGTTCGGAACTGGATTGATCTCTGAAAGAGAGGTGTTGAATGAGTGAGTGTAAATGAGTGGATGGATGACTACAAATGGGCACGCGCTTCATCAAGTGAGTTAAAGCATTACCGGAACGTGGCACGTGGCACGTTCACGCTTCATCCGTGAACATGGAACGTTCCCAAAAAAATGAAATTATAAAATAGGGATAGTCAAGCGTCGCATGTTCTCTCAGTGAGGCACTTCGTTGGATGTATAAGAAGCACGTCACTGCAAGTAGAAAACGCACGGCCCGTTTTCTAAACGAGGCACTTTGTTCAATCGAAAATAAGCACGTCCCTACAAGGAAAGGAGGCACGACCGGTGCTTCTCGATTTTTCAAAAGCACGTTAGTGCGAGTGCAAAGAAGCACTTCATTACAATCATAGAAGGCACGACCCATCTCCGTTCTTCTCGACATTTAAAAAGTACGTGACTGCGGGTGCAAAGAAACACGTCATATGTCTTCTCAGTGAGGTTCTTCGCTTCAATCTAAAAGAAACATTTAACTGAAAGTATAAAAGGCACAACCCGATTTATCAGTGAGGCACTACCATGATATTAAAAGAGGCACGTGTAGTATACTTGAGATTTCAAAAGCACTTTACTGGCTAGTGGGAAGAAGCACGTCATTACAGTTAAATAAGGCACGACCCGTGCTAGTGGGAAGAATTTTCTCCAAGAAAGTACAAAAGGCACGACCGGTTTTATCAGTGTGGAATGTTGTTCCCAAAACCGTCTTCAGTTAGCTTGTTATTCAGCAACCAAAGAATTAGTCATCTTCTGTTAGGTGGTCGAGGTCGGTTGTAGTCGTATTGTCTGAAGACCTTGCTAAGTGCATCAAACATTATTCCTGTATTGTGTGGCGTTGTCATAAGACGAGTTGTAATTTGTTCTCGCAGGAGCACAACATTAGTCTGCAATCACGTAAGAGCAAAATTAATAAAAAATAACGCACAATTCATTATAGCAAAATTGACTATTACAATAAACTTAAACTTACTGATTTGATGAAAAAAGTATTTTCCGAACCAATGTGTTCCATCATCGCCATTATGTAAATGTCACTGTCGTCCCTGCAAATTGCAATGATATATCACTGATTCCAAGCGGAAAAACCCTGGAACAACCTATGTGGAATATATGTTAACAACAAGAAATAATTCAGTAGCTGACTCACTTCCTTTCAGAGTCTGAGACAGAGTAAGTTTGTACAGGATAGTTGTTTAAGTTGTATGGAAAAGTGTTGTAGGCCTGTTTGTAGGTTCTCCTAAAATTTTCAATAACAATTGCCGCGTGCTCGCTGATTGAATCGCAATCTGTGAATGGGCAGAAAACTTCGAAACAACTCTTGAGGAAATTGACTACAATAAGATACACATAATGGTCTTCTCTTCTGATAGGAATTAGCACCTATAAAATTTTATCACCGAGAAATATGAGAAACAAATATTTAAGAAATAAAAACCAAGTGCTGGACAGTATGGTAAGATGAACTCACGAAATGGCACCCTCTGGGAATTCGGTATCCAACATGTGCTTCAGCTATTTGGTGTTTTAACACCTTTATGTCTGCTCCTGGATCAGCAAACAGTGTCTGGGAAAGCAGTAGAGGCTCACCAACCATATATTTTTTTTGTTGCGGTAATGTTTTCATAAAAGATGTTTACAAAAAAGGGAATATGAAGAAGAAAATCATTTCTTACTGTTTCCCTAGTGAACATTATGTGCTTCTGCAAATCTCCTTCCCTTTGGTCCTTATGAAACTGTTCACACAACAACAACGCCGAATATACGTCGATCGTAGACGAGTTTACAAAACCGTAGACCTTCATTGACAAACCAAATGTTCTGTGGTCAAACCATCTAGGATTAATGCTGACAATTCTGTAGCTGTAACAAATAAAATAAAATTCAGCGTTGCCTTATGAACAATCGCGAGAGATAATGCAGAAAAAATTGTACTTCTTATGTTTCTTATGAAACAACAGAAGAAGTACGCTGGTGTATGCTGCGTGGAAGAACTTGTACAATTAGTAACAGCAAAATCATTACCTTTTAATCGCACCTGCATGTGGGATATTATCAATAACAGCTTTGTAGACAAGTTCCTCAAATGGTCTAGAAGATCTCACATTAGGAAATTGCACACGGGGAGGTTGCATCTGCTGGAAAACAGGACCACTGTAACGCTCATGAGCATCACTGTGATTCTCATGAGAATCAATGTTTAGGGTCGTCACCATCACTGTCATGCTCATGAGGATCACTATAATGCTTGTCGGCAACATTGTAACGGTCATAAGGAAGTTGCATCTGTCGGAAGCCAGGACTACTGTAACGGTCATGATCATCACTGTAACGCTGTCGCCCCTCATTTTTGGATGACAGGTTTTCTTCTTCAAGAATAAGTCCTCGTTGCTTCTGCTGCATCTGCGCTTCATACGCATTGACTCGCTGGTGATAAGTTGAAGTTGAATGTATGTTTGTTGGAAAGGAGCGGAAAGCTTTGCCCTGAGCAGAAGACTCTGCTTCATGGGTGTGATCTATTGCTGAAATTTTCTGCAACATGCGTTGGGGCTTCATAGACAGATTTTCTTCTTCAAGAATAAGCTCTTGTTGCTTCTGCTGTTCATACGCACTGACTCGCTGGTGATAAGTCGAAGTTGAATGAATGTTTAAAGCTTTGCTGCCATTGTAACCCTAAGCAGAAGACTCTGCTTCATGGTTGTGAGCAGAAGACTCTGCTTCATGTGTGTGAGCTGTTGCTTTCAATGCAGTTTTAGATTGTTCAATAACTTGGAAAGCTTTTATCCAAAAATCATCATCATAGAGAAATGAGTGATCAGACGGGTGTTTGTAATCCCCAGTATCTACTGGATTATTGGTTGCACCTTGTATCGATGGACTGGGCATCTTAACTCTTTTGTTGCTATGCTCATACATTTGCTTTTCGGTTGTACGCTTAGAACCAGCGAGAACAAGACCTGCATCCTTTGTATGTGATGTGTTTGCTGAAATATTTTTTGAACCATCATGATTGCAGGCGTCAGCAGGTGTAGATTGTTCTGTTGCATCAACCTTCTCCTTTTTTGATGAAGTTTTAACATCCATGTGAGAGACTTTGCACTGTTGAGTTTGAACACTTCACAGTGTGATGAAGTTTTATCCTCAGAGTCTGCAACTGTCCGATATAGCAATGGAATTATTTGTGGTTCACCTTTTTCTGGTCGTTTCCCAAATTTTGTTGCGGATTTTTCATTGGCAGTAACAACGCGGGTTTTATCCAAGTAGTTTTGTGTTGGGCTTGTGCCAGAAGCTGTTCTATGATGGTTAGCAACTTCGGATGCTTCTGTTGCATTGACCTTCTCAGGAAGAGTATTTTTTGGTTGATCTTTCTCTGTTTGCTTATCACATATCGGCTGACCATCTTGTTTTATTACATCCACCGTTGCACAAGTACCTTTTTGACAGTTTGCAGAGTTTTTGGTTGTCAAAGTTGAATCAGAATTTTCTCCAGTTGACAGTGTGTTGATAAAGTTTGTCATGCCTTCGGTCATCTTAAGCTCAGATGATGATTTCTTTTGTGAAGAACAACTAATTTCTGCCTGAGTCTGTGACTGTGAATGTTGAGTACGGGAGCACCCCTTGCCTGAATCAATGCTGGAAGATGGAATGGTTGAAAAAGTTTCTTTTGCGTTGAAGATTTCTTCCGTCAAATTACAATTGACACCTTGGTCAGAATGTTTTACTTTGTTACCACCAAAATCCCTGCCAATGGAAAGAAGCTTCTCGACATTCCCTTCAATAACAGGTTGTATCACAGAAAAAATATCTGTGTACATGTCCTTAACAATGCTTGCCACTTGCACCTTGGCCTGCAATAAAAAAAGGCAAATAATGATTACAACCAAAACGAGGGAACCGCAAGGGATGACTGATCATAGAAAATAGACCGATCATAGAAAATAGACTGTTGTCGAATTGATATTTATGTTTTATGCTATAACACGTTTGAAAAACTAATATACTGTACAACTATAACACATTTGGGAAAAAAATAGTTGGATGTGCATAAAGCTAAAAATCACTTACGTCAGATAACTTGTTTTCAGGCACAAAACATTCTAAGTATGCTTCCATTCTCGAGCTCATGTGGAAAACCTTTGGTTCAGAGGTACTTGATGGGTGGAAAGGCGTGCACCGAATATCCTTCAACTGATATGGGGAAAAACAATAAACAACATGTCAAAATAAGGGGAAGCAGCTAAATCATTTTTGTTGTACCGCAAACAAATTATCAAAATGTTCACTTACAGAGTGTCTGCCAAAATTTCCTTCCATTGACAATCTGTCTAGTTGGGCATATTTTTTAACAATGTCTGTGTTCCAAATTTGAAGCCTTGCAGGCATGTGAGATCTTATAAGCAGGTTATTCTCAACCTCTATGTTCAGATATTCGAAATAGGTTATCTGCAGAGACAAATAATTACACGGTAAACATTCAAGGCAGAGACAGAGACAAATAATTACACGGTCAACAGTCAAGGCAGATGCTGGCACAAATAATGTTGGAAGTAAAGTTGATAGACTAACCACAGGAATTATGAGGCAGCCACACAATGCGCCTGTGAATTCCTTTTGCTTGTATGTCTTTATCGAGCTAACTAGCTTTTCCAATGTAGCACCAGACCAATCATATGTTGAGATATCTGTTGTTGGTCCTTCCAGAGCTGCAAGGTAGTCTGGGCTAACGCATTCATATGTCATTGGACATAAGAAGATAGCCGTTGCGAACATCACAAATATCCGCTTAAACTGATCTCCCAGGAGCTCCGGTGTTCCTTCATCTTGTGGTGGTGTAAGCAGATCAATCATCTCTTTTATGCTTGGCGTTTGTCCAACACATTTAGTCTCTATCTTCAGCTGCTGCCTTAGAGATTGTGAACACTTTTTAGGAATGTTGCAGCCTCCAATTGGAATTCCCAGTATACGGTGCACAGTGAAAGAGTTCGGGATAAAGCTGAAACCACCAGGCAAATTGAAAGTGTTTGTGGAGCTCTGAAAGTAATGCACAAGCCATCAGACCAATGTCCTTGGAAGTTCTGTACAGCACAAGTCAAGGAGATTTCCGAATCCAATATCTTTGACAAGTCTTATCTGATTGGGCGTCAGATTCTTGCATACGTTAATAAATTTCTGCAAGATGAGCTTTGTACTGAATTCCTCTTCATAATCATCGATCGTTTCAAACCTGCAAACAATATATACAATAGTGAGTACACATTAATTTACTGTAATATAAATTTGAAATGAAATGCAACGATGCACACAAAATAGGATAAGAGCACCTATTTCTGCAACGAAAGTACACTTACGACAAACTATTGATATGCTTCTTCTTGTAGTGGTCATCGAGAAGTTTTGCGTGCTTCCTTCGTTTGATCTCGGTCCTTAACCTTTCCTTCTCTAGCTGTTCAGGGACCATATATTCTTGCGTGACATCCTCTGTGCCATCGACAGACTGAGATTGAGTCTCTGATATTTGTGGAGTAGACTCCATTTCATCCATCGCTACATAAAAAGTTCACGAGATTTCATCATTCATCTACACTTTGCATTTTTCATCTGAAACTTAAGATGATGCTTACTCACAAAACGTTTGTCCAAATTACAAGTCAACGGAGGCACGACCTCATACAAAAACGTACTGAGTATGCAAAACGGAGGCATGACCTAATAAAAAACGGAGGCATGACCTTATACAAAATGCCTCCGTTTACATATCACAATTACACACCCATGGTTTTTAGCCGTTTGGTGCAAGTCACGCGGTGTCTTGTAGCCTACAAGTCACCGAAGCTCAGTCCCGTTTGTACTGCTAGCTAGTATCAAGTAGTATGTGAAGTTTGTATGAATTAGTCCCTGCGTTCCGAGTTACTGCCTCCGTAAAGAAATATAAGAGCATATAGATGACTACTTTAGTAATCTTAACGTAATTTTAACACTCTTATATTTTTTCGGAGGGTTAAACTTGGTTTGGGGGAGTACTTGTCATGTGTAACACCCTCAGAATCAGTAACAGTAATCACTACAGTGATTCCACTGTTAGTGATCATTACTGTTGATGATCAAGCCATGATCACCTCTGATCATAGCTCTCCCAAATTCCAACCCTGATAAAATTTTCAAATTAGGTGGATTATAAATCTTGCTCCAAGAATTGTGGAGGCATGTCAATCCACTTGATCATTGTTCAACCAAATCAACCTTAGTCATTTGCAGAATCCCAGGTCAGTGTTAATTATAAAACCAATAATGGTGGGTGATTAAATTGCCTTATAATGTTAATATAAAAGCAATGTGGAATTTTGAAGTAAACCCTAGGTGTTGCAAGAACTTTCATTATTTAATAGCAAATAATCTTGGGCCTTGTTAAAAACAGCAATGGATATTCTACTAAAGTATTTTAGAAATATTATGGAATAAAAACTATTGTTTGGGGATTATTAAATTGTCATGGTAACTAAAATAAACAAGTGGGAATAATAGTTGATCCAAAAATTAAGGAAACAATTTTATTAAATACCAAATAATCAGTAGGTCACCTTAAAGTGATTGGGGTTTTTATTAAAGTGGTTTGGTAATAATAAGGAATAAAAACAATACCCTGAAGTTATTAAAACTGCCATAACAATTATAATAAACATGTGGTAATTTTAAATGCACTAAAAATTGTTGAACCAGTTTTATAAAAATCCTAATAATTAGTAAGCCATAATAAAAGTGAATTTGGGTTTTATTAAAAAAAAATATTATAAATAATTAAAAGGAATAGCAAAACAATGGTTTTTTATACCTTTTAAATAAAGCAAAATATCAAATGATTTTTTTATAAATCACAAAAACTATTAGTAATAATTCTTTAATATATAACACTAATTTTGGGGCCTTTCCAATGTTTTACAAATTTGTTTAGTGGTTGGAACAAATTAAAAATAATAATAAAGAAAACCCAAAAACTAATAAAATAATAAAAATCCCTAAATCCCGTTGGGGGCGAGGCCCACCCCGGCTGCCCCCTTCCTCTCTCCTCCTTCTCCCTCCCACCAACCCCCCTGCCCCCATCCCTCCCGCTGTAGCCATGGACAGGGGGCACGCACGCCATGCCCCCCACCTCACCTGCTCCCTTCCCCCTCTCACCTGCCCCCCATGGATAAGGACGCCCCTGAGCCTCACGCCTCCCTCCCATCTCTGAAACCCTAGGTCGAGCCCGCCCCTCTTTCCCCGCCTTGCCCTCGCCTGTTCCACCTTGCCCGAGCCCGACCGTGGCCGCCGTCTCGCACCGCCGCGGCCAACGACAACGCCAAGCTCTGCTGCCGTGTCCGGAGGGCGCCCCGTGGTCGTCTTCACCACCTCCATGAAGGAATCGACTTGAGAAGCCTCGTGGACCTCCGCCCCCTCTTTCTTCCCCGCCGCCGGTCGTCTCCTACCTCGCCGAAATTCGCGCCGCTCGAGCCCTCCCCGCGCCTGCTGCCAGCCTCTACACGCTCGCGGTGAGCATCTCAACCGCCGCCAAACTATCCCTGGACCTCCCCCTCGCTCTAGACACCATTGCCATGGAAGCCGAGCTCGGCGCCGCCATGGACGTCCGTGTGCTTGACCCCGTGTGTTTCAGCTCGCGCCACTAGCACCAACACGCTGCACGTGGTCCGTATGTTCGATTTGGCCAGGAAACCCTCTTGTTATTGCCTGGTTTCGCCGATTTCCATTTGGCCCGTACGCCGCCGCCGCCGTGATCTCCATTGCCGACGACCCCGGCCTCCCCTGCAGCCTCCTCTGTCACTGGTCGACGTGCGACTACTCCGGCATTCGAACCCCGCCCTCTGCCTCGAATTTGGTCGCCGGAGGCGCCCCGCTGTGCTCCCGCCGTGCTCCTGCTTGCCGCCGGCGAGGGCATGGCTGTGGTAAGAAATGGGGATACCCCCCCCCCCGTTAATAAGCCCCCCACTGACCTGTGGGCCAGCCCGGGTTAATTAGCCCCTAACCTAAGTTAAACAAAATAACCCCCCTCTAAGTCTATTACAAGTGGGCCCAACCCCCCTAAATTAAACTGATGTTTAAATTAAATAAAGATAACCCCTCTGTCACTTACAGTTGAGCCCTGGTCTTAGTTAATTTAAATAAAATTGATATATGTCTCTGTGAGTATGACAGGTGGGGTCCATCACTTGTTAATTGATTTAAATGGATTTTAGTTAATTAATAGTGTATGACATGTGGGCCCAACGACTATTTTGAATAATTAAAATGTTTTACAAATAAACAGAGGCTGACATGTGGGTCCCACATGTCAGGCACTGTTTTGGATAAGGTTCTGAATAAGGTTGGATTTATTAATAAAAGAAATTCCAGAAATTGTTTAAAAATGATTTAAACTTTGAAATTCAATAACTTTTAAACCGTAACTCAGATTCAAAAACTTTATACATGAAAGTTGATCAGAAAAATGTAATGAATACGAATACGCTATCTGTTGATCTACCACCCCCCTCTAACATACCGAACATCGAACTGTCCCCCTCCGGACCGACTGTCCGATAATTGCCCGGTACCGATAAACCCTCCGTATGAATTTATTTCGAACACGAAAGTTGTTCGGAATAGATCAACTAACCCGGATACACCACCCACACATGTGTCGGATGTCCACGACACCTCCGGCATGATATCCCTCCTCCGGACACTCTGTCCGGTAATCACCCGGAGCTGGCAGTTCATCCTCGGATGAATTTCCGCTCCGAGCAACGTGCATTTGTATTGCTATTGCTATTATTGCACTGCGTTAGAACACCGTTAACTTTGCGTTTGCCATGTCTTGTATTTGTATTGCTATTATTGTTGTGTATTTATTGTTCCCCCCCCTTAATCTCCGATAGACCCCGCTGCTGCCGTCGACTACACCGCTGCTGAGTACGACTACTTCGTCGACGACCCTACTGGTACCGTCGAGCTTCCAGGCAAGCAGAGCCATTCTCTTCACCAGATATCGCCTATCTTTCCGTACTTTTCTTGCACTAGGCATTGTTACTGCTGCTGCTACGTTACAAACCTATTCAATTGCATAGCCTGTTTTTGTCGCCCCTTGATGTACCTTCCTTTACCCTATGCTGCCTATTATATATATTATATCCAGCAGTGAGCCCTGCGCCTTGTTAGCTAGGATTAGATAGCGGGCCGTGATCACTCAGGGGAGTGAACGCAGATACAAATATTATAACTGCACAGGTACGGTACAATGCAGACACCGCCTCAGGCCCCCTAGCTCGGCTCTGCCGAGCCACCATCTAGTGTGAGCTATCAAGGAGTAATCCTTGTACTCCACTCATTGCTGACTCTGTATAGCCGCTCTAGGTACCTGAGCAACGGTTGTTCTTCAGGTAAGAAGTCGGGCGACCCAACGGTGCCCGCGAGAGGTATTGCGACGGGACGACAGGGAGGGTACGACCAGTGTACCGATGTGCTTGGCCCCTGATCGTTGGCCGCGAGAGTTACCAAACCACGAAAGTCGAGCTCCTCCAGGAGCACACGCGAGACAAGGTAAGGAGACGGTTCACCTTGTTGGTAACCGCAGTGACTTGGTGGGACGACAGGGCAGGCATCGATGTACTGGTGGTCCTGACTGCTGTCGTTGTCCGCGGGTCAGTTAAGTCGAGGCAACGATAACAGTTGTCACGCAGGTTAATTAAAATGCTAAATGGTTCAGTGGATGTCTTGAGTTGGCTATATGCCATGTACGCACTACCTACCCATGGGAATTACGAGTTATGGGCTCCTCTGCTTCGTAGTGTCGTCCGAGGACTCTTCAGACGTCAGCAGTACTGCGGGCTGATTGCCGGGAAGTGGTGTGGTCTTATTTGCTCGCGCGGTGGTGTCTTATTTGGATTTGCTTTAACTTCACCGGCCAGTCACGCACCGTGCAGGAGTACGTTCGGGTTGGGGTCCAAGGCCCGGTGTACTTAGGATTTAGACCGGCGGATGGCCTCTCTGTTGAGTTTGAAAGATGGGCTATGAAGTGTCGGATAGCCTCGGTGGAGCGTTCCCTAACAAGGTTCCCGCCACCCTGGAGATCCGTGCGTGTAGAGTAACACAAGTGCACCCCTGCAGGGAAGATTAATCTATTCGAATAGCCGTGTCCACGGTAACAGGACGCTTTATGCTGAAGCTGGATCTTACCACTACAAACTATTATTATTAAACTGTATGGTTTCGAGTTTTCTTCCTCGCTGGGATGTCGAGGAGGTGAACTCGGAGGCATTGCTAATTATTACAACTTATTATTATACAATGCTGCAGCAACTTCTGCTGCATTGTTACTTTATGCTTTATATAAACTGTTGGCTATTCTCTCCTCATGCTGCAAGACTCGTCGGAAGATGCTAGTATTCGTTAGGCCTAGCTTCTTATCCTTGCTCTCATTTTCTACCTTGCAGTCCACTATATACAGCCTCCCCTTTCCATTTGATACAATGCATAAATGCTTAGTAGCGGACGTAAGACTCGCGGGTATGCTAGACACTCACCTGCTTTATTTCCCCCTTTATTTGTTTTTCCTGATCGGCCGCTGCAGTCGACGTTGGAGCATTGGAATCCAGGAGCAGGAGTTCCCCGACGCCGACCACCGCAACGTGAAGATCCCCGATGCCTTCTACAACGTCGAGTTCCTCGTTGACCAGGAGTAGTTTGGAGGTTCCCAGGCAGGAGGCCTCGCCTTTTCGATCTGTTGTTATTTGTGTTAGCCTTCTTAAGGCATCCTTGTATTCTTGTGTCTGTACTCAGATACTTTTACTTCCGCTAACTTTGTGCTCTCGAGCTGTTGTATTCGAGCCCTCGTGGCCCCTGGCTTGTATTAAACAACTTTTATTATTTTATTTGTAGAGTTGTGTTGTGATATCTCATCGTGAGTCCCTGATCTCGATCGTGTACCTTGCGTGTATGATTACTGTACACGGTCCGATTTTGGGGGCATCACATCATGGCTTTAGTTCAAGCTTGGTTTAAACTTGAACTAAGGCCATGTCAAGTAATTCGCAATGGAGGGAGTAGTAGTTTGGTTGCATAAAGTGGGTGCCGTAAATCATCATAAAAAAGCTACGAAATCTGAGAGTCCATCTCCTATGCTACATAGAAATGATCCCACAAACGAAAAATTGTAATGAATCACTTGGAAAAACAAAAAAATTATCTTCGAGAATTACTAGGGTTTCATCCTGGATCTGAATTGCCAGGATGTGAATCATCCCGTATCTCAAAATTACAAACGAGATAGATCTGGAATTAGCACAGACCCATAGAAATAGGAGAAGGATTACGTCAACAGGGAGGGGTCAACGGTGGGGAATCAGTAGAAGAATCAGGAGAATTTCGGACAAGGGGTACCTAATTCGATCTCCTTCCGATTTGGCACCGTCGCCGTCGACAGGGGGGAAAAGAACGCAAACGAGATAGATATGGAATTAGCACAGACCCGTGAAGTGCGCGGACGGTGTTCAAAAATACTGCATCTCTCACTCCGTACGGAACTGACCCCACATAGCAAAAAAACTTTTCCCCCACGCATAAAACCAAACATTCTTGTTTCTTCGTCGGACACAGATCCGGTGGGACAGGGATCAGGTGACTTGCTGTGGACAAGTCACCGGTGAACAGTACACCATTCGATCGAGAATCAACGGATAGATCTCATAAACAGTGCGCTCACAACAGAATTTGTGTGCCATTGAGTACTTCCTATAAAACGGAGCACTACTTCACATAAAACAAAGACACAAAATCATACAAAAAGGAGGCAATACAACGTATACAAAGGAGGAACGAACTCATACACAATGGAAGAAGGCACGAACTCATACTAATCGGAGGCACTACTTCATATAAGACGGAGGTACGACCTCATATAGAATGGAGGGGCGACTTCTTATGAAACGAAGTCACGAGCTCATACAAATCGGAGGCACTACTTCATATAAAACGGAAGCAGGACATCATACAGAATGCAGGCTCGACTTCTTATGAAACGAAGGCACGACCTCATACAAATCGGAGGCACTACTTCATATTAAACGGAGGCAGGACCTCATACATAATGGAGGCGCGACTTGTTATGAAACGAAGGCACGATCTCAAACAGATCGGAGGCACTACTTCATATAAAAAGGAGGCAGGACCTCATACAGAATGGAGGCGCGAGTTGTTATGAAACGAAGGCACGACCTCAAACAAATCGGAGGCACTCATACAGTATGGAGGCGCGACTTCTTATGAAACGAAGGCACGGGGTCATACAAATCGGAGGCACTACTTCATATAAAACGGAAGCAGGACCTCATACAGAATGGAGGCGCGACTTCTTATGAAACGAAGGCACGACCTCATACAAATCGGATGCACTACTTCATATCAAACGGAGGCGCGACCTCATACAAAACGGAAGCACGACCTCATATAAAACGAAGACACTTCCTCATACAAAACAGAGGCATGACCTCATATAAAATGGAGGCTCGACTATACAAAAAACGGAGGCACGACATCATACATAAATGAGGCACGACATCATATAAACGGAGGCACGACATCATATAAACGGAGGTACGACTACATACAAATCATACAAGTATTAAAGGCATGGTTCTCGATCATACAATTAGAAAAGGCACGAGCTTAAAGTTGTGTCTGGACAGGATCATACAAGTGGAGGAGATGCATGATCGTACAAGTGGAGGAGATGCAGGATCATAAAAGTGGATGCGTCATGTGCTTTTCGAGCTTAATTTGTGTCCAGCTACACGTACGCTCATTCTGGCACTTTAGCATCACTGTAACGCTGACGCCTCCTCAGATGCGCATTGTTGGGATTGTTCATAATCTTTGAAAGCTTTTATCCAAAAATTGTCATCATCATAGGAAGTATCATGTAGGAATGTGTCATTAGCATCATGTAGGAATGTGTTATCAGACAGTGGTATGTAATTCCCAGCATCCACTGCCTGTTTGCTTGCACCTTCTATCGATGGATCTGATATCTTAACTCTTTTATCCCTTTTTATTATATCGAAATAGTCCAACAAGGACCTCTTCTTTACTTTCTTCATTGATACATCTGTTTTGCTGATATTCTTAGGGTGTGCAACTGTCGGTGCTGGCTGAGCTGGCAATGGAGTTTTTCCTGCCTCATCTTTTTCTGGTTGATTTGCACATTTCGTTGTGGATTTTTCACTGGCACTAACATCTCCTTTTACCTCCAATAAGTTTTCTGCTTGGCTTGTCACGCAAGTTTGTTGTTGATTGTAGGCGGCAGCAACTAACGGTGTGCATGTTCCATCAACCTTGACAGATGCACTGCATTGCACAGGGAGGGTACTCTTATCTGCCAATGGAGTACTGTTTGCATGAGCTTTCTGTGTTTGATTTACACATTTTGCTGTTGTTGTTTGAAAAGTTGCAACATCGCCTTTTCCTTGTATTCTGTGCTCCGTTGCACAAATTTTACTTTGACAGTCTGCACAATTCTTGTGAAGCAATGTTGCTTCATCAGAATCAGAATTTTCGCACATTTTTATGTATGCTCCGCTCTCGATCATATCCAAAATTGGCTCAAATGGTGAGTGAATTGGCAAACTATCCAGGCATGTGTTGATATAGTTTATCATATGTTGGCATTGTGCTTTGCATTCGTCACTGATGGCTTCGATCAACTCCATTTCATACACCTCCTTTATTTGTTTTAGTTCAGATGATGGTTTTTTTGGTAAAGAAAAACTAATTTCTGTGTGATCCTGCGACTGGGACTGGGAATGTTGACTATCGTTGTTCTGGGACTGGGAATGTTGACTAGCAGAGCACCCCTTTCCATGCTGGGCAGCAACATCCTTTTTAGTGTCTGACGGAGAGTTCACATAGGCATATTCAGCAGCGTCAACGTCCTTCTCATGAATAGTATTATCTTCCTGAGCTTTCTCTGGTTGCTCATCACATCTTGTCTCACCATCTTGTTTTATTACATCCACCGTTGCGCAAGTACTATTTTGACAATCTGCAGAGTTCTTAGTTTTGATAGTTGGGTGGGAATCAGAATTTTCTCCACTTGACAGAGTGTTGACAAAGTTTGTGATGCCTGAGTGTGGGACTGGGAATGATTGCTTCTATGAACAACTAATTTCTGTTTGATACTGGGACTGGGACTGGGACTGGGAATGTTGACTAGCAGAGCACCCCTTTCCATGCTGGGCAGCAACATCCTTTTTAGTGTCTGACGGAGAGTTCACATAGGCATTGTCAGCAGCGTCAACGTCCTTCTCATGAATAGTATTATCTTCCTGAGCTTTCTCTGGTTGCTCATCACATCTTGTCTCACCATCTTGTTTTATTACATCCACCGTTACGCAAGTACTCTTTTGACAATCTGCAGAGTTCTTAGTTTTCATAGTTGGGTGGGAATCAGAATTTTCTCCACTTGACAGAGTGTTGACAAAGTTTGTGATGCCTGAGTGTGGGACTGGGAATGATTGCTTCTGTGAACAACTAATTTCTGTTTGAGACTGGGACTGGGACTGGGAATGTTGACTAGCATAGCACCCCTTTCCATGCTGGGCAGCAACATCCTTTTTAGTGTCTGACGGAGAGTTCACATAGGCATTGTCAGCAGCGTCAACATCCTTCTCATGAATAGTATTATCTTCCTGAGCTTTCTCTGGTTGCTCATCACATCTTGACTCACCATCTTGTTTTATTACATCCACCGTTGCGCAAGTACTCTTTTGACAATCTGCAGAGTTCTTAGTTTTGATAGTTGGGTGGGAATCAGAATTTTCTCCACTTGACAGAGTGTTGACAAAGTTTGTGATGCCTGAGTGTGGGACTGGGAATGATTGCTTCTGTGAACAACTAATTTCTGCTTGAGACTGGGACTGGGACTAGGACTGGGACTGGGACTGGGACTGGGAATGTTGACTAGCGTTGTTCTGGGACTGGGAATGTTGACTAGTAGAGCACCCCTTTCGTGAATCAATGCTGGAAGACGGAATTGTTGAAAAAGTTTCTTTTGCGTTGAAGATTTCTTCCGTCAAATTACAATTGACACCTTGGTTAGAATGTTTTACTTTGTTACCAGCAAGATCCCTACCAATGGAAATAAGCTTCTCCACATTGTCTTCAATGACAGGTTGTATCACAGAAAAAATATCTGTGTACATGTCCTTAACAACGCTCGCCACCTGCTGCTTGGCCTGCAAAAAAACAAAAAAACAAAAAAATGATTACAACCAAAACGAGGGCAGGGTAAGCTGTTCCTAAAAATTGAACTGTATTTTTGAATCACTGCAAACTAGAAAACAACATATTTCAGACAAACAAATTTAGTTGTACAGAAGGATAAAAAATCACTTACTGCATGTAACTTGTCTTCAGTCACAAAGCTTTCTAAGTAAGCTTCAATTCTATGGCTCATCTGAAAAAACTTCCCTTCCGAGGTAGTCGATGTGTGGAAACTAGTTCCAAGAATTTCGTCCAGCTGAGATTGGGGGAAAATAAAGACATCATGTCAAACTGAGGGAGGCAGCTAAATCATTTTTGTTCATATAAAGAGCGCAAGCAAAAGTATGAAATGTAGACTTACAGTTTGTTTGCTAAAATTTCCACCTTCTGTTCCATCCACGGACTTAGATTGATATCCTGAGATTTTTTGGGTGGAATCCATTTCATGCATCACTACATAAAAAGGTCACGAGAACTCATTAGTGTGAACAACTAACTTAACAAGTATTGTTGTATCTTCTTTAACTCGCAACGATATCAGAAACGAGGTACTGATATCTCGTAACTGAGGAATTTTCGTGTTCCATCTTGTAAAGGCAAATCCTACAATTTGTTACACCTACTTTATGCGATATACCAGTACCTCCCATAAAACTCCCATAAACCTCGGCGGGCAAATCTCAATACGAGATGTCAGTACTCGCAGTGCTTCTCTGATCTCCCATGGAAATAGCAGAAACGCGAGTAGTACACACGGAACGGCGGGGAATCATGTATTACCTCAAGAGCACACGGACGGCGGGGAATTAGGACCAAGGTCGACAAGGAAGGAGGACCAAATCTCCGATCTCCTTCCGATCTGGCACCGTCGCCGTCGCCGGAGGGGGGATCTGGAATTCTAGCAGTATGACTTTGCTAGTAGTATGACTCGCCAAGCGAAAATAGTGGAAAACTGACCCCACATGGATGCTTAGATGGCTTGCCACAGGCAAGTCACAGATGAACATTCAGATGGATTCAGAAGCCCCCTCCCAGCCGTTGGATTCAGAAGCAATGGTCAGATGGTCATTAAGAGTCACTGATGGCCGAGATTGGGGGCTCAAGGCACCGCAAAAACAAACCACCAAAAGTTGGTACCGAGATCCGGTATATGAAGTCGTACCTCTGTTTTGTATGAGGTCGGGCCTCCGTTTTGTATGAGGTCGTGCTTCCGTTTTGTATGAGGTCGTGATGCCGTTTTGTATGAGGTCGCGCCTCCGTTTTGTACGTGGACGTGCCTCCGTTTTGTACGAGGACGTGCCTCCGTTTTATATGAGATCGTGCCTCCACTTACGCACAAATAATAAACAGTAGCAGATTTATTATTGAGACAAGCAACAATATTTTATTGCGGATGGTTGTTGGCCGTTGCTTTTAAATCCAATGAACGAAAGGGGCTCAAGGCATGAGCGCACTATTCATCGGTGAGTTGCCTGTGGCAAGGCACCGGATCTCGGTTCTGCATGGCAGCTTAGTCTTTACCTGCACGCAAAAACAAAAGCAGCCTCTATCTCTCTATTTCCCATCCAATTTCAAAACTATCAGAATAGATCGCTCCGCAAAACTAGATCGCGCACAAAAGCAGCCTCTATCTCTCTATCTCCCGTCCAATTTCAATTCTATCAGAATAGATCGCTACGCAATATTAGATCGCCCACAAAATCGAAGGCGATCCCGTGTGAGGAATCATCAAGGAAGATTCAGCAAATCAAGGTTATGGGCAAATCATCCCACACCCCATGTGGGATTTTTAATCCATGCTTAGTGTAACTCCTTTGTCCCGAACTTATTTACGCATCCTTGATAATTTTCATTCCCCAAGAGCGCATGGTTTCAGTTGACAAGTGGTAGTATTGTAGGGGCATAGTTCAAATTTCCATCTGTTTTTATGCTATGCAGTGCCATATCATCTTCAGATCAACTTAATTCTATGAATACCTGTTCAAATTTTTGCTGTGTGCCCTGCCATTTTCTCAAAATATCTTAGTTGTAATTTAAATGAGTGCTATATTTTTGTTTACACTGACTCCCTGTAATAGAAATCACTACACGTAATACATAGAAAAAGTGTTTGTTGACATAATTTTTTCATGCAGATGTTTAGGATCGCACCAGGTGAAGGTGCACAGGACATCAGGAGCACCTTTGCATTGAACGATAGCACGAATACAAGTGAAAGGAAGGTAATGTTCAACGCCTTTTACTGTCATTTGTGGTGAAAACAATGTAAAAATGTCTAAGTAAGTTTATTTCCCATGCAATGTAAATTCACAGGTGAAGGTAGGTAAATGGTTGAAGAAGAGAGAATTACAAAGGCAGAAAGACAATGTTGCAGGCAGAGGCAACATTGACAAACGTGCTATCCAGAAACGTCCTATCCAGAAGAGGAGCATTAGGAGCAACAGGCTGAATTTTGAAAAAGGAACTGTTGCTCGAACGTCCTCAAATGCACCGGAGGTAAGAACTTTGTTTCAAACAACAGAACATGTTCCTTGTGTTTGGAAGTATGTCCTTTGTTAATTTCGTGCTTCAAAACACAGGTTTCTACCTTAGCGGATAGCATACTGTCTGACGGACGGATGGCTCGAGGGTTCGATGTGAATGAAGAATCGCAGGGTCAACAAAAAAATGGCGAAAGCGCACACGATGAAGCTACAAGCACGGTACACGCAACAATCAAGATTCCAGAAACAACAATAAAAGTTGGAGTAAGAAACTTTACTGCACAACAACATTTATATTTTGTCATTTTTCTGACAGCATATAATTATTCACTGATATTTGACATACACACAAGCTTACGATCAAAGAAAGAAGCAACGAGCGAATCCAAGCCCTGAAATCATGTTGCAACGACAAAAACTTCAACGTCAGACTGGAGAAAGTGGTGAGAATGTAGATTTGCGAGTATCACCCGTGGCAGTCAACGTGAAAGGGAACTGCAAAGTGTCACCGATGGCATACAGAATCGTAAGCCAACTGACCAGTGCACGTACGACGACGACACCAAGATGTACTCTAAATGATAATGAGCAGAGCAAAGAGGTAACAACACAAGTGCGATCTTCTGTTTTGTTACAGAACGCAATTTTACCAAGCAAACTAACAACACAGCCATGAACTCAACATTAATCAGTGAGTCATACTAGTAGGAAATGTAAGGAGGTCCTCACTTGAATGTAAGGAGGGAATGGTGGTACTAGTAGGAAATGTTTCTTGTCACATGTTCACTCAGTGATGACAGACGCGGTGTTGAAAGTATAAAAATCATGACCCTTGCCTGTGAATACCTAATTTTATTGCGTGCTATGTGCACAGGTCTTGACGGAGACGGAGGGCAGAACATCGGGTTCAAAGAAAGACCGGGTCATGTTGAATGGAAAGCAACCTATAGAACAGCAAGAAATCTATGTCGGCAGCTACCACAGTGCAACAGATTTTGTTGGACAAGTATCACAATTCAGTGAAGCAGAGAATATAACACAACATGCTGTCAGATTGGAAACAGAATCAGTGATGGACTGGAGACCATCGACGAACAGCGATGTCACATATGACAAGCAACAGAGCTGAAGCATCTCTAAAGAAAATGTTATCGCTTGTGCTGTCGAAACTGATGATGCCGTTTGTGACAGCGTTGATGATACTATTGATAACATTGACATGGGGCAACCATCATAGGAAGAGAAGGATATGGATGACATGTTCAAATGTGACACGCGCCCGTCCATCGAGGAGTTGACAGAAGCTCGCACACCAGAGGATGGCATGCATTTCAAGTCAAGGGATGAGGCATTCAATTTCTTCTGCACGTATGCCAGGAAAGTGGGCTTTGCAGTTAGGAAATCGACCAGCAGAAACTCAGGAATTAACCATGAGCTCGATAAGGAAGTCTTCGAATGCACAAAGTCAGGAGATAACAGGACAACAAGCAGGATAGTAGAGCACAGGAGGAGCAACTGCTTGATGAGGACAGGCTGCCCCGTGCAGATAACAGTGAAGAGAGATTTAATTACAGGATCATGGTGCCTTCGCAATGTACGGCTTGAGCACAATCACGAGCTTCACCCATCAGATTGGATGCTCAAGTTCATGAGATGCTACAAGAAGATGACCCCACAGGAGAAGTTTTTCATATCAGTGTTGCAGAAAGCAAAGCTAGAACCAAGGAAGGTGATGCAGGTCTTCACTGCGATGGGCAAAGAGAGGCGACATATTATGTTTGACACGATTGACATAAGCAACATTTCCTGCAATGAAAAAGCTGGAAAAAGGAACACCGATATCGAGGACACTATGAAATTGTTTGCAGGTCTACAGAAAAGTAGACCAGGGTTCCACCATGTGGAAGAGACAGACGAGAACAATTCAGTATGAAGCCTCTTCTGGACTGACTCACTATGCAAGATGAACTATAGTCTATACGGAGAGCACATATCTTTTGATACAACTTTCTCCACCAATGTCTATGGCCTACCATTTGCACCAATAATAGGGGTTGACAACCATGGGTCAACCGTCCTCTTCGGGATAGGCTTTCTGAAGGACGAGAAAATAGGGTCATTCAAGTGGCTCCTAAGCACATTTGTCGAGGCGATGGGAGGAAAGGAGCCGAAATTCATAATAACGGATCAGGACGCGGCGATGAAGAGGGCAATAAAGGACATACTTCCAAACACCAAGCACAAGTTCTGTTGGTGGCACATTAGGAAAAACATGAAGGAAAATAACGCATCAGTGTTTGCGCAATACCCGTTTTTTTCTGATGAACTCGCTCTAATAAGAAAAAAATCACAAAATTCTGATGAGTTTGAACGAGCATGGGAAGCAGCTATTTTGAGAAACAATGCAGAAGGTAACACACACTTAAGATCCCTATGGGAGATCAGGGAATTCTGGGTACCAGCCTACTTCAAGGATTGCTTCTATCCATTCACAACAACAACGGGACGGTGTGAAAGCACGAACTCAATGTGGAAATGTTACGTGTAACACAAAGACACGATTGCAAAGTTTGTTGCTGCTTATGATTTAATCCAGCAAAATTGCCTTGCCACGCTGGACAAGAGGAGGTACAGAACACTGGAGAAGACACCTTCAATACAGACTGGATTCAAATCGAAAGAGAAGCAAGCAAAATTTACACCAATGAAATATTTAGGAAATTCCAGCGAGAGCTACATAACAGGACGTACTACAAGTGCAGTGAGCTTGCTAAAGGAAGACAATATCAGTTGAAAAGGATTCCATCGGAAGATGGTAAACCATACCCTGGCGAGGAGTTCGAAAGATCTGAATTCAGGGTGGATGTCGATGAGCAGAAGGAAGTGTACAATTGCACTTGCAATAAGATGCAAAGGGATGGCATACAGTGCAGCCACGTGCTTAAATTCATGGATCAAACTGGTATGGTGGATCAGCTTCCAAAATCTTTTATCAACCCTAGATGGACAAGGAACTTATCAGAGAGCTTGAAATCACTGGCCACTGGTCAAGGAAACATCATGACAAGAGAACAAGAAGAAACTATGAGATTCAGCCTAGCCTACACAGAAATGGCAGAACTCTGCTCACATGGTTGCAAAAAGACAAATCATACAATGTTCTAATGGAGTGCATGCAGAGACAAAAATTAAAGTGATGGCAGCACTTGCTGAGGTAGAAAATGAGGAACCAACGACAAACAACCTTGCCACCATAACCCTCAAAAACCCTCCAATGAGTTTCTCCAAGGGCACGAGAAGAGGAGACCGATTGAAAGCCGGTTCCGAAAAGAAGGGAAGAGGTGGAAAAGCCCTACCAACATGCGGCCGTTGCAAGATTAAAGGACACACGCAAACGATCTGTTCATTAAACCCAGCAGTAATAGAGAGAAAAAGGTTGAAAGAGAAAGCTAGGAAACGGAAGGAGGAGAAGAAGGCGAAATCTTTGAAATGGCCCACAACACCTACGGCACCGATATCACCAGATGTAGAACTCTCTGCAAGCACGGGACAAGAAACAGTACACGCACAAACAACATCATCAACAAGAGATTACAGAGACCATTCTCCGCCACTTACAACACAATCAAATACCACTCTAACCAGACAGACCCCGGATCGACTTTCAGAATGTGCAGAATCTAGCAACAAAAGACAAAGAAAGGAATGGAGACTGTTTGGTACTGGTGAAAAGTACGATTAGAAGTTTGAAAGTTAAAAAGGCGGCTTAAACAAAAGTCTATTTCAATAAAAGACTGAAAAAGAATTTAATGATTATTTTCTTTCACACTTATGCAGCAAAATCAGTCAAGGACGATGAGAAAGAAAGCAGAAAGTTGAAGAAAGCGGATTGAATAGGTGAAGATTGAAGAAGCAAGACTTGTTTAGTTGTACTAAAGTTGTCAAAAAATTTACGAGTCGTGAGAACAAATGTTGTTCAGATGTAGTACTCAAGTAATACTGGAAACGAATGAAACCGCACACAAACACCAGTCTTGACTCTTATTTTAGTTGACTCGTGCTTGCTAATGGTCTTCAGAGACCTCAGTTAAAACCTGTCGTTTTTAACGACACCATGGATCTCGTAGGCACGTATACGAACACGTCGTGTCTCTTAGGTTTGTGGATTCGTGCTTCTGATGTAGGTCTTCCAAAACACTGTTTCATACACCTCACAGAAGCACAAATCGTGCGTTTTTATGATGTGCTGCCGTGCCTCCTATTAATACCGAGACGTGCCTCTGGTTTTATCTTAGCAAGTGATACCCTGCAAAAGAGTGTTGGCGTACTAGTGACATAAGGTGGCACGACACCATGCACCACGGAGGCACGAATACGAACACGTCGTGTCTCTTAGGTTTGTGGATTCGTGCTTCTGATGTAGGTCTTCCAAAACACTGTTTCATACACCTCACAGAAGCACAAATCGTGCGTTTTTATGATGTGCTGTCGTGCCTCCTATTAATGACGAGACGTGCCTCTGGTTTTATCTTGGCAAGTGATACCCTGCAAAAGAGTGTTGGCGTACTAGTGACATAACGAGGCACGACACCATGCACCACGGAGGCACGAATACGAACACGTCGTGTCTCTTAGGTTTGTGGATTCGTGCTTCTGATGTAGGTCTTCCAAAACACTGTTTCATACACCTCACAGAAGCACAAATCGTGCGTTTTTATGATGTGTTGTCGTGCCTCCTATTAATGCCGAGACGTGCCTCTGGTTTTATCTTGGCAAGCGATGCCCTGCAAAAGAGTGTTGGCGTACTAGTGACATAACGAGGCACGACACCATGCACCTCGGAGGCACGAATACGAACACGTCGTGTCTCTTAGGTTTGTGGATTCGTGCTTCTGATGTAGGTCTTCCAAAACACTGTTGCAAACACCTCAGTCTCAATGTCAACCTGATGGTCTCTTGTGTAGGACCCACTTATCAGTTATAATGGCCTCTTGATCTGCGTCTTTCATCTCAATCTCAATCCCCTGTGTTCCGGCTGACATTATTCATACCAGATCTGTTCTTCCTCCTGCGCTCCCTCTTCCATCTCGATGCAGGGTTCGTCCGTTTTATCTCCGACACCCAATTGATTTTTCGATGTGGCTTGTTTCCTTTGTATTAATATATACCCGTGTTTCCTGAAAATTACGGTGCGAATACGAAAGTAACGATATAGATCTAACCGAATCTAAGAACGAACACATCTTAGCTCTCTTGTTCCTCTTGCGCTCATCTTCCATCTCAATCAATGCATGGTTCGTCCGTTTTATCTCCGACACCCAATTGATTTTTCGATGTTATTCTAAGCATCCTCTTCCTGAAAATTACGGTGCGCGCTGTGTCAAATTCGATTCGGTCACCGAGACCAAAAGATGCTTACGGTGCGAAAACCAAAGTAACGATATAGATCTAAGAAGGAGCGCTTAGAGGCTTTGCGCGTCCCGGGAGCGTTTAGACTATGAGGGATGTCGGCGAGGCTGCTCGTAGATTTGATTAAGCTAAGATAGTCAGAGGAGGAAGTCGACCTATCAACACGTTGAAATAAGATCTAACGGACTATTACTTTGTGCGGTTATATCATAATTGTAATACGCACCTTTCACCTTGTCATATGATGTAGCCCAGCATGTCTTGCCCTATTTGCACCAATCTTAATTGGGTTCAGTACTAGTAAGAGGTGTCATAATATGTTCTTTGAATTTTTTGCAGAAATGAGGGAGGAGTATTGTTCCCATTGCGGTGCTCCGCGCAGAGTTTGTTTTGCCGATGAAGATCCTTTTGATATGCCTTGTTATTATTGTGGTGGTTAGTTCGTCCGTCGATTTCCTTGGTTAATTCGATGCTATGCTAAACGGTAACTTTTAATGTTGTCATAATGTGATCTTTGAAATTTTTTGCAGAATTTTTTGCAGCTATGTCTGCGGATTCTTGTTATTATTGTGGTGGTCCGCGCAATGTCTGTCGCGCTGAAGATGGGTCTCTTGAGTTCACTATTGTGTTAGATGGCCGCTATTCTAGTCGTGGGGTATTTTCCTTAATTTTTTAGAACACTATTTTCATTATGGTGGAAATATTGAGGCGATGATATTTACAACATATTGTATCTTGCTAATGTGGATGATATTTGTTTTGTTTTGCAGGTTGTTCCTTGTAATATGACTCAGTATCTTGCATGGTACATCGGTTTCTGCAAGTCAAAGTGTGTTCAGGCGGGGCTTCCAACAGAGGTTCTTGCGTTACAGACTGATCAGGAAAATACTTATGAGGTAGAATTCAGTCATGGTCGTTTGAGGAGTGAAATCCACGGTCCTGGTTGGAAGGAATTAGTTTATGAATATGGACTTTCTCCGGGCGACAGAGTTGTGGTTACTCTTTAGTTTTACGGCATGGTACTATGTGTTGATATTTATCGGGGTTAAGAATTATTACTTCCTTATCCTTGGTTTGGTAAGTTGGTTTTGTACTCTGATTTGTTACTTACCTATTTTTTTTAGTAAAAATCTCCATTCTTATTTTTCAAATTTATAGCCAGTCTGACTATTGTGTGTTTTTTTAGCTGCCAAGCATATGGATCTTGATCCGTCCCAGATGGAGTTTCTTGATGGCTGTGTTTACACTCGCGAAGTCTACCTTAACTATCGGCAGTTTCATTCCCTGATAGATGAACTGTTCAGTGACAGCTTCATACCGTGCCGTCCTTTTGTGCACAGATTCAGCGGCCTCGATGTTGCGAATCATGTGTTGGTCAGTTTGAATTTAACTTTATGTTGCTGATAAGTAAATTTCATTTTTTTAATCTTACTTTTAGTTTGTTTCTTTTTTATCCAGCAAATTCCATCAATCGTGGTATCAAGTTTGATGGAATTTGTTCATATTCCTCGTCATGGCCGTGCAACCCTTGAAGCTAATATGGAAGATTATGGAATAGACGAATATGTGAACATACCGGCATCCTACAAAATTTGTTTGGATGGAGAAATTGAGTTCAAGAGGGAAGATTTCAGCAGATTTCTTCAAGCAACATCTTTTGGAGAAGCTAGCATGGTGCTTCTTACATTCAAAAATCGTGGTGGATTATTAGCAGTTATCTTCAGTGTAATTCCTTTGATGCCTGAGGGCACTTGTTGCAGGTCGTACATGATAAATGTAATAATGATAGAGTCGGGGTTGTGTAATTTGCTAAGGATTGTGAGTCAAATGTTTTAGTTATGATAAATTGGATATTGGCTAAATTTAAAGACAACATGTGATGATATATCAGTGAATGCGTGATCTCCGAATTATTTGTCGTCATGTTACTTAGTTGTCTCAGTTCGTGCCTCGTCTAAGTTACTAGTCGTGCCTCGTAATGTTATTTCGTCGTGCCTCTGAATTGTACAAAAACATGCTTCCGATTTATGTGTGTGAATTCATGCCTCGTCTTGTTATTGCACCGTGGTATCTCAGTGGAATCACAAGTCGTGCGTGTCTTATTCATGTGAAGTCGTTTATCTCAGTCGGTGGGTCCTGCCTCTTGTTCATCTGTATACGTGCGTCCTATCTAGTACTTTATTATGTGAAACAGCTGAGACAAGTCCTCCGGATTTTTCAGATAAGTAAAACTCGTGCCTCCGATTCATTTCGCGTCGTGCCTCTATTTCATGTAGGTACGTGCCTCTGAATCATGTAGGGCCGTGCCTCTGATTCATGTCGGGTCGTGCCTCTTGTTCATCAGTATACGTGCGTCCTATCTAGGACTTTATTATGTGAAACATCTGAGACAAGTCCTCCGGATTTTTCAGATAAGTAAAACTCGTGCCTCCGATTCATTTCGCGTCGTGCATCTATTTCATGTAGGTACGTGCCTCTGAATCATGTAGGGTCGTGCCTCTGATTCATGTCGGGTCGTGCCTCTTGTTCATCAGTATACGTGCGTCCTATCTAGTACTTTATTATTGTGAAACAACGGAGACAAAAGGAAATAAGAAATAGTCGGTCGGTTTTTTCAGATAAGTAAAACTCTTTAGTTTTGGTGCCTCTAAATCATGTTGTGTCGTGCCTCTTTCTCGTGCAGAGTCGTGCCTCTAATTCATGTTAATGGTTGTCAAACGCATCATGCGACCATTCCGCTTCATACCATGCGACCATTCCGTTTCTAGGCGGCTCCTCGAATTCTGAAAACCTCGTTTAATAAATACATCCATCACTACCTCCTTTCCTTCGCTACCACTACTTCCTTTCCTTCTCCACATTTCTTCATCCACCGTGACCATTGCACTTCTCTCCATTCTTTTCACCTTCTTCGACGACAATGCCGTTTGGGCTGGGTTGGCAGGCCGGCCTGGAGAAGATCTACGCCGGAGATGACAAGAAGCTTGCAGAGGCGAAGGAGGTTAGCTCATGGTTCAGTAGCATACCTATGCTTGTGAACCACGCGCGCTCGATTCGGGAGGTTGCCACACTGGAAGAAAGGGCACTCATGCCCAATCATCCAGGACCGCCTACAGATTTTCTTATCTGGGCGTTTCGCGAGGCTCCGCAATCGCCCGATCCTGTGCAACGGGCGCGCTGGGTCATGTACCAGCCGCGGGACAAGATGCGTCGGGACTACCTCGCAGAGAAGGTCGCAGTGCCGGTGATCGCTCTGCCAGTGCTACGCATCCCAGCTGCGCCAGTTGAGCAGGAGATCTCTGCGTCAGCAACGCAGGAGGACACGGGCGTAAAGTCCAATGAAAAGAAGAGAAAAAGAGCTTTGAAGCAGATCCCGGAGGGTGGAGTTCGTCGGTCGTTGCGCCTCAGCAAGCTTCGCAAGGAGGACTTAGAGCATCATTCAACCCTGATGTGCTCAAGAAATCTTTTACAATTATAGTTCTTCTGTCGTTTTATCTTGCATCTGTCGGTCGTTCTTAGTAGCAGCATCTATCTGTATTTTGTTCTTACAAGTCTATCAAGAAGCAGTGTAAAACCGGACTGTTCAGCCGCTTGACGTTGTTTACTTTGTTTCTATCTGAAGGCGCCATCTCTGCTTCTTGATGCATTTATCAGACTATGATGAATCCTTTTCATGAAGCTAATCCTATGTTAATTGTTGTTTGCCTCTGTTTTTCTCCTATGTTTCTTTCTTTGTATTGTATCTTTTATAAATGCAGTGGTTTCCATTCACCTAAACCAACACATGAATATAATGTATCTACAAAAATATGACAATGCAAACATATCTTTTGGTCTCGAACCACTGAAGCCTTGGATGGTCTTGTTCTTGCCCCAAAGGTTGACGACTATAGAACCATTTAATCGTGCCCCAAAGGTACACTCGGTCGTGCTTCGAATGACTGACTTTTTTAAACTGAGTGCCCCAAAGTACCACTTGGTCGAGACTCAAATGCTCCAAACTAACACAAAGATGTGACCGCCCCAAAGATTAACTTTATGTACCTCGAATGTACTAACTGGTATTGCCACAATGTCGTACTTCAAACTAACCCATAGTCGAGCCCCGTGAAAACCTCTCAGAAGTGCCCCGAAGTACTATTAGTTATTGCCCCAAAGTGCCACTTGGTCGTGTCTCAAATGCCTCGGGGAGATGCACGATCGTGCCTCTCGCGGAAGCAGATTCGTGCCTCGGCGAGATGCACATTCGTGCCTCCCGCAGAAGGAGATTCGTGCCTCAGCACTTTCTGCTTCTGCTATTCACGTGACAACCTCGACACGTGGAGCTCTTTCGGCTTCTGCTCGACAGGTGACAACCTCATTTTCGACCACCACTCGCTACCCCTGTTGTTCTCCGTCTCCCACTCTCGCTAACCCTAGTCCTCTTCCCAGATCCACCCCCTTCCAGACAGATTCAACGCAGAGGCGGCGGGAATCCGACAAGATGAACTCGGCCGCCGCAACCACGAAGAAGAAGAGGAGAGTCGCGTCATCGGCAGCGTCACGGTGATGCCTCTTCTATCATCATCACATAACTCATTTTTCTTCCAATTAACCTTGTTTGATCTTCTAACCCAGTCATTTTGGCAGAACTTCAAACCGAGAGCCAATTTTTATAGATCCAGATCCGGAGGACGGGAACTCGGAGAGAAACGGCGAGCCTGGATCTCAAGCCGACCGCATCAGCAACCTCCCCGAAGCCATACTTGGTGAGATCATCTCCCGTCTTCCCACAAAGGATGGCATCCGCACCAAGGTGCTCGCATCTCAGTGGAGCCCTCTATGGCGTGTCGCACCTCTCAATCTTGACTGTCGTGAGATTCCTATATTTTTTTGTTTTCCGTCGTAATGATTCCAACCTTCCGAAAGCCGTAATGTTAGGACATGATGGTCCCGTTAACTGCCTGCGCATCCCAGCGTGCTACCTCAAGTGCAGAGCCAGGCTCGTCGATGCCTGGCTTCAGTCCGAAAAACTGGACAACATCCAGGTTCTTGATTTCTACCACGACAGAACAATACACACATGCCCTTCATTTACACCCTCGCCACCGCTGTCCATCTTGCGATTGTCCTCTCTCCACACCGCCTGCTTTGCCATGTGCAAACTACCAGACAATCTTGTGGAGAGGCTTGAACTACCATTGGTTAAGAGACTTTCGCTTGTGAAAGTACAAATGTCAGAAGTCTCACTGGTTAGCCTTATCCATTCTACTTGTCCTGCACTGTAATGCTTGATGCTTGTCCAAGACATGGAATTTGAATTCCCCTGTGTATGAATAAATTCACGTAACCTTACAACCATTGGCATCCACTCCGACAAAGGGGAGCTCATCATCGAGAACGCGCCTTCTCTTGAAAACTTGTTCTATTATCCTTATGCATCGATAATGCAAATAACTATCATCTCTGCACCTAAACTTAAGACATTGGGGAGATTTTGTGATTGCGAAGAGCCTAAGATCGTGTTTGGTTCTACAGTTATTCAGGTACTGTCTCTGTCCACAATACTTTCACTTGTATTCTTTGTTGCGTACAAGTTTCATATCAAATACCTATCACTTCAAAATAATATTATGTTCTGTGATCAATGAAGCGTTTGTCCATAGACAACCTATCTTCGGTGGTGCATTCTGTTAAGACCTTGTTCATAATGATGAGGTGGTTCAAATTAGATGAGGCTATTTGCATGTTGAAATTCTTTCCATGTCTGGAGAACTTGTTTGTTCAGGTGATGTTTTCACTCAAATTTAAAGCACGTTGATAGCGTACGATATTTAACCATTTGCTCCTTTTGACAAACTCTATTTTCAATGTTCGTGAATATTCAGGGATATTATTGCAATGAGCCAACTGCAACAAATACTTGGCGTCAAAAGCACAAGGTGTTTCTCAAAGGGCATGACATTTGTTTAAAGACATTAACGATGGAGAACTATGAAGTCACAAAGAATAACACTGAGTTTGTAAAATTCTTTGTTCTCAATGCGAAGATGCTACAGAGCATCAGGCTTAAGTTCCAACCTTCCCGCTCCGGCAAAGTATGCATGCCTGAGTTTTACAGGAAGCAAGAAATCAAGTTTGAGATGGATAAAAGGGCTTCTAATTGTGCTACGCTTACAATTGGAAGAACTTGTAAGCACCTAGATTTTGATTTAGAGAACATGCATTTTGACGATCTCAGTTTTCTGAGGGAACCATTTGATTGCAGATGCTGAAAGCCAGTGCTACAGTTAGATGTTGATGGACGTGTATCATCTTTTGTGTAAGCCAGTGCTACAGTTAGATGTTAATGGACGGACGTGTATAATCTTTTGTGTAAGCCGATGTGTAAGAAATAACATTAACCTTTTTATGGTATCAATGCCGTTGTGTCTCTACTTCCAGTCTAGATCAGCCTTGAGCCTTGAACAATTGAAAAATCAGTCTACTTTCTTTGTTTTTATGTTTCTCCATTGACAACAATCTTTTGCATTAACTTTACGACTGTGGCTTTATTAAATTTATGACCGTGCTTGTGATAGTATTAGTAATAGGTATTGCCCCAAAGTGCCACAATGTCGTGCGTCAAAGGAACCATTATTCGTGCCCCGGGAAAATCTCTCATCAGACTAATTGGCATGATTGCCTGAAAATACCACCTGTCGTGCCCCAAAGTGCCACAATGTCGTGCTTCAAACTAACCCATACTCGTGCCCCGTGATAACCTCTCATAATTGCCCCGAAGTACTAATTGGTATTGCCTGAAAATACCACCTGTCGTGCCCCAAAGTGCCACAATGTCGTGCTTCAAACTAACCCATACTCGTGCCCCGTGATAACCTCTCATAATTGCCCCGAAGAAGTAATTGGTATTGCCTGAAAATACCACCTGTCGTGCCCCGAAGTGCCACAATGTCGTGCGTCAAAAGAACTTGTAGTAGTGCCCCGTCAATATCTCTCATCAGTGCCCCGAAGCACTAATTGGTATTGCCTGAAAATACCACCTGTCGTGCCCCAAAGTGCCTCAATGTCGCGCATCAAAAGAACTTCTAGTCGTGCCCTGTCAATATCTCTCATCAGTGCCCCGAAGCACTAATTGGTATTGCCTGAAAATACCACCTGTCATGCCCCAAAGTGCCGCAATGTCGCGCGTCAAAAGAACTTGTAGTCGTGCCCCGTCAATATCTCTCATCAGTGCCCCAAAGCACTAATTGGTATTGCCTGAAAATACCACCTGTCGCGCCCCAAAGTGCCGCAATGTCGCGAGTCAAAAGAACTTGTAGTCGTGCCCCGTCAATATCTCTCATCAGTGCCCCGAAGCAGCAATTGGTATTGCCTGAATGTGCTCGAAAGTGCCAGAATGTCGTGCCTCAAAGTAACCTATAGATGGTACCACTAATGGAAGGCTGAAGATTCTTTCTTCTTCCCCCGCACGGAAAATCTCAAACAAGTTCACGTCGAGCACGCTCTCTTCTTCGATTCTGCTCTCTTCTCCAAACCAAAGCACACCCCAGTAGAATTCGAAATCAATTTCGCCGGTTGCACGCCCGATGCCGCGCTTCAGCAACCGCTGGCCTCAAACGGTGACCCACGGCACCAAATTCCTCCCGCCGCCAGTCAACGACGTCGGATGACTCAAATCCGGGGGCGGAAATCACAACCAACAGCAACAAATCACCAGGATGGATTCGACAACCACCACACCAGCAATCGAGGGTAAAAAATTCTGCGTCCAGATCCCCCCTTCTTGAGTCAACATAGTATTTTCTCCCCCTTCGCGAACAGAAACCCTAACCGTCGGAGTAACTCTGTTACCTTGAAAATCCTGTTTTAATGTTCTCAAGTAATTTCGATTCGTGTATTTTTACAGTCGTTAGCAACTTGAACATATAGTAGCACAAAGAACATATAGCGCTGCTTAGATGGAAGCTTAAAAAATTATCGTTACGATATTTAACTACTTTTGTTTTCATTTGCTTGAATATCAAAAATTCTATCACAAGGCTTTTTTGTTTGCTAACAATTGAGCAGATAACGGCCAATTTGATCTTCAAGCGGTGTTGTCAGAATTGAAAACACAATATTCAGATAGAGCCAGCATATCTCCTCATCCAATTGAAAAAACGAGGCAACGAAATAAGAATATCGAACCATCTGCCGAGCCAAGCCCGGAAATAATTACTTACACAAGGAGGAAGACATTGAAAGAAAAACAAAGTAAGTCCATGAAGCAGTCAGAAACAACGGCACAAGAGCTACACCAAGAACCACTTCCTGATACCCCAAGAGCTAAAAGGCAAAAGCACAAGCATGATATTGAAAATCCACAGCCTATTTCTGTTATGGCACCAGCAGAGGAAGAACCAGAGCTTAAGAAGAAGGGGAAAAAAATAAAGCGGCTGCAGCGTGAAGAAGAGGATGAAGAATGGAAGCACGAAGATGAGGTAAAAGCTCATTTTCCTGTACAATTTTTGCTGCTTACTTGGTTTACTACTGAAAATGCGTTTGTGTCTGACAAACCCCTTTCCATTTAAATCAGCAGAAAACAAGCGCCAATCAAGTTAAGATTAGAAATACAAGATCAAAGAAGTCGGAAGCAACAAGCGATGCCGAAGACGAAGAAATAGCAAAAGCGGGCAGATGTGGCATCAAGATAGGAGGAACATTCAGCCAAGTCATTCAAGCATGGAAATTACTAGATGAAGATCGTCATAAAGCAAAAATTAGATCTGCAGGATTTGGCAACATAGATAATTGCAAAATATCCTCGTGCATCTACAGACCACTCTTGTCGTACCTGTACGAGAAACTAGACACAGACGACATGACCATAAGTTTCGGGGAAGAAAAAGAGATTCAGATTACCAAAGATGCCATCCATCTCTTGTTTGACTTCCCAAACGGAAACACAGATTCTGCACCAAGGCCGCAAGATGATCATTCAATAGACGATCTGAACAAAGAGCTTGGGTTCATTCCTTCACCAAAGAAAGAGAGTTTGACAATTAAATGACTGATGGACAAGCTAGCAGTTGAAGCCAAAAAAGTCAGCGATGAATCAGACAAGCTGACAGTTAAAATATTCTTCATCATCCTTTTCAAAAAGGTTGTTCTTGCGGATAGCAGTCCTCGCTTTAACAGAGTAGCCTCAATGGTTAAAGGCGATTTAGACTATCAAAAGATGGCAACAATGGATTTCTGCCAGCTCATCGTTGAAGAGATTAGTAGAGGAGCTAAAATCTGGAAAGGACACAGTCCAGAACTAAAGAACACAAAGCACATTGAGGGTTTGGCACTTGCACCAGTGATTATGTACCTTGACACACTGCTGGTCCCTATGAACCCTAAAACATTGAGAAAAATCGCAGAGAAAACCAACAAGAACAAGGAGACGCCTCGAGTAAACCATCTGCTTGAGACTGATCTAAGGGCAATAAGTAAAGCAGACATGATCATTGATGGAAAAGACAGACCAGATGACTACAAATTTGGCAAGTTACAGGTTTGGTTCTACACTCTGTCAAATTTTAGACTCTCTGTTATAGTAACAGCCTTTCAAATCTGACAAGTTTCACTGTGCTGTAAACAATGCAGACGTGGAAAGCAACCAACGACAGGGTTTTCTTGAACCCAACAAGCAAAAACAAAGCATCACGTTCAACTTCGACGGCGCTCGTACAAGTAGAAATGGTGCAAACACGACAAACAAGGCGGAAGAACAACGTGCAACAACCTTCAGAGCGAGGTCAAGGATCACGTTCATCCTCGCTGGCACTCGTACCACCAAAGGCACGAAAACTAGAAACAAGGCGCAAGCCCATCATACCAGCACCTTCGAAGCAAGGTCAGCACGTTGCATCGGCCAACACCAGCGAAACCAGAAGCACTGCAATATCAGAAGAAACATTCCGAATGATTTCATGTAAGCTCAATGAGGTTGTTGAGCTGACAAAAGAGTTAGCGCAAAAAAGGAACAGAGTAGAAACTGGAGACTCCGAGGAGGAGGAAGATCTAGATAAAAAAAATAATAAAAGGATTGTTGGCAGACATAGAATCCTTGTCGGAAAAGTTCAAACAACACAATAGCTATCAGAGATTTATTTGTAAAAAAAAATAAGCAAGAAGAAGAGCAAATCCTCATGACACCAACTGTCTTGGACGAGGACGAATATGTAGCATATGAAGAAGAAGAAGAAGAAGAAGAAGAAGGAGAAGGATTAGAAGACCGAAACCTTCCGACACCAACTGTCTCGGAGGAAGAGGAAACACAGGTAGAACAAAGCATTGAAATAAGCATTCTTGAGCAACACAAAATGAACGAACAACCAATGCAACCAGATCGGAACGCGGAGATGGAAAACCCTGCTGAAGAAAGAAAAGGCACTGACGTGGAGATGGAGATGAAAAGGCACTGACGTGGAGGCAAGGAAGAAGCCGTCGAACTTCCAGGTGACAATGCACCTGTATCAGAGAAGAACCAGTTGACTGAGGAAGCCGAAGGCAAGGAAGAAGCCGTCGAACTTCCAGTTCATGTGGAGTCTCAGATGCCTGACCCTGTATCACAGAATAAGCTTCCAATAGAACCAGATGGGCCCCCAGAGGGAAATATAACAAGTGAAGAACAACACATTGTTCAAAGTGCAACACATGGCCTTCCAGGAGATGGTACTGAAAAACAACACAAGATCAACATGGCCTCACAAGATCAACATGGCCTCCAAATTGTTCAGTATGAGCTGCCGATGAAGAAGAATTTATCTAATGTTTTGGAATCCAGTGATCGAAACGATGACAACAATGAGAGAATATTATCAACAACAACATGCAACACTTCAAGTTCAGCACCCAAAAATATTCAACAAGGAAGCAATGAAAGTGATGAAACCTTAGTCGATGTAGTCATTTGGAGTATGCTTTCTGAAGAAGAAATTGAACAATTCACAGATCTTCAGGAATCTGGAGAATGTAAATCAATCCGACAGTATGTAAGAAATCTGAAATCCTCAGGACGCAAGGATTTGACATATTTGTTTGGGGAAGGCAGCTCCCCAAATGCTTCACCAGCAGATCCTTCACCAGCTTCAGCTTTAGCATTTGAAATCAGCTCGGCGAACATATCGTCAACAAAGAGGGTATTCAAACCATCATATAAGATTTATGAAAAAATTGATGTACCATCGTTTACACCGCGAGTTTTCAATCAAATGGACAAAGCTAAAGCCCTCTTCCAGTACCTAATGAGCAAAGAAGGACAATCACAATTCAAAAGGTTAAGAAATTTCTTTTTCACAAATTATTTTTGTTAGTTTTTTTCCACAAAAACATAACAAATGACTTATTATTAAACATTTTTCTTTGCAGCACAATCTTATATGAAAGCTCCAACGGACATGATTCCTTTAATGGACATCAACTATACGAAAGTGTAGGAGCAGGACCAGACTCATTAATGGACAACAACATGGCAAATGCTGTAATAGACGAATGGAGGGAGCAGAAACTATTCAATAACGATAGAATCTTTTTGAATGCAGAATTCACATATGTATTACCAAATCCTTACATAAATATATACAAATTAATTTAACACAATGAAATTTCTTTAACTAGTATACTATTCAATCTCATGCTCATGCAGCATGTCCTCGGCCAGAAAACCGATACTGGAGAAATTATGGAATTCAAAGAGGATGAAGCACTTGAAGCTTTTAAATATCTGGTTAAAGAAAAACTTTTAAAGAAAAAACTGGTAAACACTTTGTTATTAGCCGAATAATTTATTTTACTATGCATGATTTTGTTTGGACAATAACGTTTATTTTTCAACTCTTTCCCCACCGCAGATCATGATACCTTACCGGAATAAGGGACACCACACACTCTATGTATTGAACAAATACAGGAGATCCTTCGACATACTTGACTCGCTGTCTTACAAAGCAACGAAGGGAGGTTGGGCAAAGTTTCACAAGAATGCCGAGGAATTGGTATCTACTTCCACCAACTTCAAGAATTTGGTGTCAAAATTTTGAAAATATTTTACTTAACTGCCACCATTGTAACGCCCCGGCCACACCCACCAGTTCCCGGCGTACGCCTGGCGGGATCTAGACTGTCCCCACAGACCAACACTAGTCTTTCCTGCGCACTTTGTCCTCACTCGTGCGCACCCGGGAACAACTTCCCGGTGGGTCACCCATCCTCAAATCGCTCCAAGCCAAGCACGCTTAACTTTGGAGTTCTTTGGATCTGGGCTCCCGGAAAAGAAGGTGCACCTTGTTGATATGAGTAGTCTATCATTCCTATTAAGCCAGGATGTCACATACACCCCCACTCAAAGGAACCGATGTCCTCATCGGCCCACAGGAACGTTCCCTCTTGGCACACGTCTGTGCGTCCAGTGCCGACATATGTCCCACATGTTCGCGCACTGACCCAGACACGCCCGTATAACCGCAAGGGTCGTCTCTGATACCATTTGTAACGCCCCGGCCACACCCACCGGTTCCCGGCGTACGCCTGGCGGGATCTAGACTGTCCCCACAGACCAACATTAGTCTTTCCTGCGCACTTTGTCCTCACTCGTGCGCACCCGGGAACAACTTCCCGGTGGGTCACCCATCCTCAAATCGCTCCAAGCCAAGCACGCTTAACTTTGGAGTTCTTTGGATCTGGGCTCCCGGAAAAGAAGGTGCACCTTGTTGATATGAGTAGTCTATCATTCCTATTAAGCCAGGATGTCACAACCATCCATCACAAAACATTTATTTGTTCAACAGATTAGAAGGTTCCATCTACTGATGAAGAAGCATTACGGAGAAAAGGTACTCATAGATTGCAATGAACCAGACTGGACCGTTTTAGCAACAAGGCCTGAAAGAGTTCAAACGCCTAAACAAGGTCCTAACCAATGCGGGCACTATATGGTGAAATTTGCATTATAATGGAACGACAAAACATTGACAAAGGACGATGAGCATTTTCATGTAAGTCCACTACTGCTTCCAACTTTCAACAAATCTTCAAGCTTCAGAGACCCTTTAATGTATAAATTTCATAACAGAAAACAAAGGCAGAAGATGAATGGAAGCCTGAGTTCCTTTACGCGGTAGTGTTTGGTCAGACTAACAAAATAAAGTTTGACGACCTGCCCGCAAAAATCAGAGAATTCAAACCTGAAGCATCTTCGCAGCTTTATAGTGGTAAGTAAATAAGTACATTTTCGTTTATACTTTTGGTATACATTGTTTTTTCTCTGTAGATATGTTTTTCAATAACCTGGTATTGTTTGGCAGAAACACAGAGAAAAGAAGTAAAATGGGATGTAGAACACCCATCATGAACCGATTACTTTCTACAGATCGACGACGACAAAGCGCATCAACTAATGTCAATAATCATGAGTAACGAATGGCAGGAAAAATACTCAAAGTAAGTTTTTTCTATTTGCAACAAATTCATGTTTTCGTGTTGCTAAAACAACTACTTATTTTTCTTCTTCACAAAAAAATGCAGGCAAATTATATATATGGAAAATGGTGGTACCAGAAAGTTCTCAGCAGCAAACATCAAGGCAGTATTTGGCCCTAGACAACCATCGCAGCATAAAGTGATGGTCAAGAATATTTTGGCAACAATAGCAAGAATCTGTGAATTGCGCCCAGAATCAAAAGATAGTGACAGACTATTATTAAGCCCACTATTTGCACAGGTGAATATAGAAAACACATGTTTCCTATAAAATACACATGTGTTTGCCCTTAAAAAATTATAATCATTATTTTTTTAATATACAATCTTTCCAGGAGGTGATGAATCTTCAAGACGATAACCCCAAACAAACCATGCCAAAATTCAAAGAACAATTAAAAATGAAGAAATTTGATGATCATGTCACAAAAGAACAACAAGAAAAGCTTTTAACAACAAAGATGGTGAGAGCCTTCCTATGTCCATGGTTGACAAACTCATTTTTTTCAACAAACTAAATCTTTTACATTAAACTGTCATGTCTAACAATGTCTAATGATTTTTTTTCCACACAGATATTCATGTCTGTCGAGAAGGCAGACGGGTACACATTATATGTGTTGGACAAAAGTGAGAAGATACTGCACATACTTGATGCAAGAGAAACCTCTCCTCAAGAAGAAGAAGACCAAATGCTTAAAGACTTTCTACAATTTGATGGTCCATCAGCTAAAAATAGTAATAATCAAGTTGCAAAATTGGCAGAGTTGAGAAGAGATGCATACCACTCTCATAGAAATAAAATCGTAAGTATTTATGAATGCAAGAATTCAGTTTTTCAACCTGTGCTTTAGTTTGTCAACATGTGCTTTAAATTATCTAACAAAAACAAAATGAAATTCCTTGTTACCAGGCGCTTAGGATGACGCATGTATTGAAACACTTCTTTCCAGATGCAAGTCAATTGGGTAAATATACCATTAATTATGTAGCTGATTTGCCAAAACTAGAATTTGGTGAATCACCACATGCTGTTCTAAGATTTGCATTTCTCTTCAACGGTAAAAACTTGATCGAAGACATTGACGATTATGACGTAAGTTGTCCTCTTAAACCTTTTTTTTTCTCACACAGAATTGCGTATATGTAACATTAAATTTGATTGTTTGTTGCTGCTTTTGAAGATTGCTCTAAATACATGGAAGGCCAAAACTTTGTACATGCTACTGGACAGCGAAGACAATGGAGTTAATCTTAATGAAATAAGTTCCGAGATTAGCCAACTCTTCAACCACAACCAATTGAGATGGTCCTGTACTCTGTAAAGTATCTTTAAAAATTCCTGTACGTCATGTTTATATGAGTTCTTTCTGATGTCGTGCCTCCTGTTTATAAGAATTTGTGCATCGTATATTTATGTTATTGTGACTCTGATTTATATGGGCTCGTGCCTCCTGTTGATATGAGTTTGTGCCTCGTCTATTCATGCCGTCGTGCCCCAGATTTGTCAAGCCTTCAATTTTATTTGCCGTCGTGCCTCAGTTTTGTATGGGAACATGCCTTCGATTAAAATAACATTGTGCCTCCTGTTAATATCGACTCATGCCTCATGTTAACATTGTGCCTCCGATTTGTCAAGACTTCAATTTATATCCAGTCGTGCCTCCAATTTATACGAGAACATGCCATCGATTAATATCACATCGTGCCTCCTGTTAATATGTCGTCGTGCCTCAGTTTCGTACGATAACATGCCTTCGATTAATCATCGTGCCTCTTGTTAATAAGGGCTCGTGCCTCCTCTATTCATGCCGTCGTGCCTCCGATTTGTCAAGACTTCAATTTCTATGCAGTCGTGCCTCAAATTTGTACAAGAACATGCCTTCGATTAATATCACATCGTGGCTCCTGTCAATATGCAGTCGTGCCTCAGTTTCGTACGAGAACATGCCTTTGATTAATATCACATCGTCACTCGTCGTTCCGATTATATGCCCAATAGTGCCTCAGTTTTGTACAAGAACATGCCTTCGATTAATATTACATCGTGCCTCCTGTTAATATGCCGTCGTGCCTCAGTTTTGTATGGGAACATGCCTTCCGATTAAAATAACATTGTGCCTCATGTTAAGCTCGTGCCTCCTGTTAACACTGTGCCTCCGATTTGTCAAGACTTCAATTTATATGCAGTCGTGCCTCCAATTTTGTACGAGAACATGCCTTCGATTAATATCACATCGTCACTCGTGTCGCTCCGATTATAGATCCAATAGTGCCTCAGTTTTGTACAAGAACATGCCTTCGATTAATATCACATCGTGCCTCCTGTTAATATGCCGTCGTGCCTCAGTTTCGTACGAGAACATGCCTTCGATTAATCATCGTGCCTCTTGTTAATAAGCCTCACCAGCTATCTTAGGGTTTAGGGTGGGGGGGAGGATAGGCACCCTTTTATATACCTTTTAAAATGAAAGGGAAACAGAAGTGAACCACTGTGCTTAGTGTAGGTACGCGAAGTCGAGGCGGACGTCGTCGCGGTAGAGACGACGGACGCCGAGACGAGCCCGTGACATCAGAGCCTCACCAGCTATCTTAGGGTTTAGGGTGGGGGGGAGGATAGGCACCCTTTTATATACCTTTTAAAATGAAAGGGAAACAGAAGTGAACCACTGTGCTTAGTGTAGGTACGCGAAGTCGAGGCGGACGTCGTCGCGGCAGCGACGACGGACGCCGAGACGAGCCAGTGACATCAGAGCCTCACCAGCTATCTTAGGGTTTAGGGTGGGGGGGGGAGGATAGGCACCCTTTTATATACCTTTTAAAATGAAAGGGAAACAGAAGTGAACCACTGTGCTTAGTGTAGGTACGCGAAGTCGAGGCGGACGTCGTCGCGGCAGCGACGACGGACGCCGAGACGAGCCCGTGACATCAGAGCCTCACCAGCTATCTTAGGGTTTAGGGTGGGGGGGAGGATAGGCACCCTTTTATATACCTTTTAAAATGAAAGGGAAACAGAAGTGAACCACTGTGCTTAGTGTAGGTACGCGAAGTCGAGGCGGACGTCGTCGCGGCAGCGACGACGGACGCCGAGACGAGCCCGTGACATCAGAGCCTCACCAGCTATCTTAGGGTTTAGGGTGGGGGGAGGATAGGCACCCTTTTATATACCTTTTAAAATGAAAGGGAAACAGAAGTGAACCACTGTGCTTAGTGTAGGTACGCGAAGTCGAGGCGGACGTCGTCGCGGCAGCGACGACGGACGCCGAGACGAGCCCGTGACATCAGAACCTCACCAGTTATCTTAGGATTTAGGGTGGGGGGGGGAGGATAGGCACCCTTTTATATACCTTTCAAAATGAAAGGGAAACAGAAGTGAACCACTGTGCTTAGTGTAGGTACGCGAAGTCGAGGCGGACGTCGTCACGGCCGCGACGATTGACGCCGAGACGAGCCCGTGACATCAGAGCCTCACCAGCTTAGTGTACGCGAAGCCGAGGCGGACGTCGTCGCGGCAACGACGACGGACGCCGAGACGAGCCCGTGACATCAGAAACTCACCAGCTATCTTAGGGTTTAGGGTGGGGGGGGAGGATAGGCACCCTTTTATATACGTTTCAAAATGAAAGGGAAACTGATAAGTGCCTCTGATAAGTTAGTTTATCGTGCCTTCGATATGTAAGTGCTCGTGCCTCCGATATGTAAGTTATCGTGCCTCCGATATGTAAGCGTTCGTGCCTCTGATAAGTTAGTTTATCGTGCCTCCGATATGTAAGTGCTCGTGCCTCCGATATGTAAGTGGTCGTGACTCCGATATGTAAGTTCTGGTGCCTCCGATATGTAAGTGCTCGTGCCTCTGATAAGTAAGTTCTCGTGCCTCCGATATGTAAGTGCTCGTGCCTCCGATATGTAAGTGATCGTGCCTCCGATAAGTATGTTCTCGGAGTTGAAAGTTAACGTGCCTTTGATATTTATGTTATCGTGCCTATTTTTAGCGAGTTGAAAGTTAACGTTTGATAGTGTTGTAAGGCCCCACCCTTAATTACCCTAGAAATCTCCATTACCCATAAATATAATGGGAAAAAAAGAAAAAGGGAAAAAGGAGTAGAAACAATACTAAACGCAGGCTAAAAAACGCGCAGCGCACGCGGTTCGCCATTAATTGTGGATTCTACGAGGGTGAAACTGAAAAACGTACGAAACCGGTCTGCGGAACAGGAAAACCGGAAAACGGAAAAGGGAAAGCCGGAAAATGGTTTTCGCGCGCGACAAGTGTCGCGCTCGGAGCGCTCCGTACCGGTTCGTTCGAAACGAAACGAACGAACGCCCCCCAATTAGTTGCTCTCGAGCGCCGCCGCCTTAAAGCTATTTTTTCTCCACCTTATTACGGGCCGACCCATCTCGTTTATGTTTCTTTCGCGTTGTTTGTTCGCCGCCTCGCTCGGCGAGAAAATTGCATGTAACACCACGCTTTGTGGCATCTGCTGTTGCACAAAACACAGAAACAAAACAAAAGTTACACCTAGCACAGGTTTGTCCTTATAACGTTGCAGCTGGTCCAAATTACTCACTTAATTTGCAAACATCCTACGCCCACCTAGCCCCACCACCTCGAGGCACATAGAAAGAATGATCAAGTAAATGAAAAATATCACACGAGCGCATATTTGTGTTACTCAAATTGCTTGCGCATATCTAAGGCAGTTTTTGGTTAATTTGTTGTCATTACATTATTATTGGTATATTGTTATATAATTGTGTTGCTCAAATTACTTGCGTTTACAATAATACTTATGCATTTTATTTTATTTGATCAGGTAGTATTCTTTATTTACAATAATACTTATGCATTTATTTTATTGTAATTACAATTATATAATACAGATTATAAAATTGTAATTGATACTATAATTTTAAATTACAATAAATATTAATGTAATTCTATTAATAGTAATTAAAATTATATAATACACTTTATATAATTGTAATTTCAATAAATATTCATGTTATTCTATTAATACTTATGCATTTTATTTTATTTGTATTATTTTGAAAGTGCTCATATATATGTAATAAAAATAATATTTTGTAAAATGTTTAAATATTTTTATTATTAATATTAAATTTTTTTAAATCTTCATGTATTGAACATTTAAACTTCATGTGTTAAAACATTCATATTTTTGAAAAGCATTCAACTATCTTTTCATTCAAGTGATAGACAATAAAGAAAGGTGGTAGACAGTGATAATTTATGCATTCAAATGTTAGTTTTTCTTTTCATTTTTATTTAAAAAATTATTTATGTAAATTATGTAATTGTAATTACAATAAATATTCATGTAATTCTATTAATATTTATGTATTTTATTTTATTTGTATTATTTTGAAAAGTGTTCATATATATATATATATGTAATAAAAATAATATTTTGTAAAAGGTTTATATATTTTTATTAATAATATTAATATAATTTTTTAAATCTTCATGTGTTAATATATGTTCGTGTAATATGTAATTTTTAAATGCTTTTAGGAAATGTATTTCTAGTCTTAAAATTGTTCATCATGTTTTAACATTGCCCAATTTTTATGTGTTATATGCCCAACAGCGCTCACCGGTTTGAAGGGCGAACTTATGCAAATCACATGTTCTATCTAATGCCAGACCCAAAGATTACTAACAGCCTACCATTATCACGTTAACTCAGTAATTTGGGCCAGCTGCAACGTTTTAGGGACAAAGTTGTGCTAGTCGCAACTTCTGTTTTGTTTCTGTGTTTTGTGCAACAGATTCCACAAAGCCTGGTGTTACTTGCAATTTTCTCTCGCTCGGCCGAAGACGATGGATAGTTTCATTGTTTTCTCTCAACAAAAAAAGGATAGTTTCATTGTTCTTTTCTATTATAGGGTCGCGATATACACCAGACGTGCGGACGGCCTCATCCCGCTCGAATGCCTGCGCACCGTTTTTTATGCACTTAGCATCTAGTGCCAGCTTTTGTGTTTTTCAGTTTTTATATTATTTTATCTTACAAATAAAAATTTCAAATAAATTTCCGTTTTCACCATTAAATTCGTCCCGACAAGATCTTCGAAACTAGATCACATATCGATATGTTTCGACAACTTTTTTTCGTGTTAAAGATTGTCATGTCTATTGCATTTAAATTGTCATGTTGTTTACACTAAAATTACCATCATTTCCTTCAACTACGTTTTTTTGCACTTTTTCTTCAACGTTCTATGTAAATTTGTCGTAATTCATAAAATAACACTTTATAACCTTACCTTAGGTAAACCCATGTTTATTTTGCCATGGCAAAAACATATCTTAAATTGTCATGGCGAAACATATGTTACATTTGTCATGGAGACAAAAAGAAAATAGTTTACCATTGGTAGATAGAAAAAAATTTGGGATGCTGATAACTACCACATGTGTGACACGAATACATGGCAATCCCTGATGTTTTTATGGCAAATTTAGTAATGTGAGGGTGACAACTTCAAAGTTATAGACGTTAGTCCTGTGAATAAGAATTGTCATGTCCTATGAATAAAAATTATCATGTCGTATGAATAAAATTGTCATGTCCTATGAATAAAATTGCCATATATAGGAGTCACTTCCGCCCACACGTTTTTTAAATGCTAATTGAGGTGTACGTAGATGACAATTATTAGTCAAAGTTGTCATGTATTTACTAAAGTTGTCATGTTTTAGCAGAACTTGTCATCTCACATGTGTTAAAGTTGCCACCAATGTATGTGGGCTTGCCATTTTCCACCCACATTTGTGGCACGTTTTTATGGCAATGCTGATAACTATCACATGTGTGACACGAGTATATGGCAATCCCTGATATTTTTTATGGCAAGCTTAATTATGTGAGGGTGACAACTTCAAGTTGTAGACGCTAGTCCTGCGAATAAGAATTGTCATGTCCTATGAATAGAAATTGTCATGTCCTATGAATAAGAATTGACATGTCCTATGAATAAGAATTGTCATGTCCTATGAATAGAAATTGCCATGTTCTATGAATAAGAATGAGCATGTCCTATGAATAGAAATTGTCATATTCTATGAATAGAAATTGTCATGGGCACAAAAAAGAGTCGCCGTCAGAGAAGCACCACACCGTCAACAAACTCTCCACCCCCCGATCCATGTCTCCTCCCCCACCGTCACGTGGTGAGATGTTAAATTGCCATGGCGAAAGATATGTTAAATTCGCCATGGACACAAAAAAGAAATAGTTTGTCATTGGTAGATAAAAAAACTTGGGATGCTGGTAACTACCACATGTGTGACACGACTACATGACAATCTCTAATGTTTTTTATGGCAAGTTTAGTTATGTGAGGGTGGCAACTTCAAGTTATAGACGCTAGTCCTGCGAATAAGAATTGCCATGTCTTACGAATAGAAATTTCCATGTCTTCTGAATAGAAATTGCCAAGTCTATTCCACACCGTTGACAAACTCTCCACCCCCCTGATACGTCCAAAACGTATCTATAATTTCTGCTTGCTCCATACTTCTTTTGTGTGATATTGCTATGATATTGATGCACTTCCATACACTTTTGATCATATTTGGACTAACCTATTAACTCAGTGCACCCCAGTGCCAGTTTCTTTTTTCTGCTGTTTTTGTATTCCAAGTTTTCCCATTACTTAAAGTGCCAGAAAAATTCCGAGAAAAATATAGGAAAAAATCAGCGCACATGAAGCTTCGGGAAGAGCCCAGGTGGGGCTAGAGGGGAGCCAGGGGTGGCCTAGGCGGCCACCTGGCGCAGCCACCCCCTAGGCTGCGCCAGGGGGGGCCCTGGTCCACCTCTGGCTGCCCCCCTTCGCCTATTTATTCCCCGTGACGAGAAACCCTCGGGGACAAAACCCTTTTTCGCGATCTCTCCTCTGTTCCGCCGCCGCCGCGCTTCCAAGATCGGGAGCACCAGGAGCCCTCTTCCCGGCACCCTGCCGGAGGGAGGAACCACCTCCGGGAGCTTCTCCACCACCATGGATGCTTCCCGGATGAACCGTGAGTAGACCACCTTGGACCATGGGTCTATGATCAGTATCTATGTGATGTTCTCCTCCCCTCTTTGTTCTTCATGGTTTAGACCTCGTGAGCTGCCCTACATGATCGAGGCACATATGTAATCTTTCTGCTGTTGCTATGTTGAGTTTGCTGGGATCTGATGGATTATGAAACTATGTTCAAATTGTGTTTGAGTAATATATTTGATTCTCCTCTTTTATATTTATGTTCTTGAGTAATTCTTGCATGTTCTCCGTTGCTGTTTATTGCTTTGGCCAAGTAGTAGGTAGTAACTCCAAGAGGGAGCGTTATGCATGATTGTGGGTTCATGCCCCCTGATCACTAGCTTGAGTGACAGAAACATGAGTCTAGGGGATGTGTTGTTGCCACAAGGGAGAAAACAACGGTGCTTGTACTTGCGGGTGCAAGGATTGTTTACTTTACGTAAAGTGCTTTAATGCAGTTGTCTGTTGCTTTGAGTTTACACTTTGGGTGGGATTCGCAACTTAATACCAGCGAGATGTTCTGGATAGATATCTCAAGGTGGATGATTAGTAGGTAGATGCAGATGGATTTCAGCCTACTTGTCTTGGCGTACCTCCCAAGCTTTTGAGCCTCTTCCTTTCTTTATAGCATAGTTAGCATTGGTTTGCGTGCATAATCATGTCAATTGCCCAGCTGTAATTTGTTTACCTCGCATGGCTATTTTATCGTCTTTTGGGAGAGAGATATCACTAGTGAACATCATGGGATCCCGGTCCATATTTCCAATACTGTTTACACCCACTATTTATTTTCTGCTTTATTTACCTTTCCGTTGCTATCACTATCATTATTATCCCGTGTGTTTGATTCTTTGTAAACAACAAGGCCGGAGGGATTGACAAGCTCTCTGAACTCGTTGGGAGCAAAGTTATCTGTTTTGTGTGTGCAGGTCCACGTCAACCGCCTAATTGCTGGCGCCGTTGTCACCTTCCTGTCGTTGTTGGAGTCCTACTAGAGACAAACCTTGGTATCTTTACCGAGGGAAATTTGCTGCTGTCTACATCTCAACCTTCCACTTTGGGTAACCAACGAGGGGCGAGAAGCCATCAAAGCTAATTTCTGGCGCCGTTGCCGGGGACTCCGCTCTTCAAGATAGGGGAGTTGCACACTATCTTTTATCTTTGCTTTTAGTCTTGTTAGTTTACCTTTCAATTTTTGCTTTAGTGTCCTTTATCAAAAATCAAAAAAATAGTTACCTTGCTTGCTGCTGCTATGGGTTCCTCCGAGAACACCAAGTTGTGTGACTTCACTAGTCATAACAACAGTGACTTTATCTGCACTCCTATTGCTCCACCTGCCACTTTAGCACTTTCTTATGAGATTAAACCTGCTTTGCTGAACCTTGTTATGAAAGATCAATTCTCCAGTGCTGGAGATGATGCTGCTTTGCACTAAAATAATGTTGTTGAGCTCTGTGATATGCAAAAGTACAAAGAAGTAGATGGTGATATTGTTAAGCTTAAGCTTTTTCCTTTCTCCTTGAGAGGAGGAGCTAAAATCTGGTTTCAATCCTTGGCTAGGAATAGCATAGATTCTTGGGATAAATGCAAGGATGCTTTTATTGGGAAGTACTACCCATAGCTAAGATTATCCAATTGAGGAGTAGTATTATGAATTTTAAGCAATTGGATAATAAGCACGTTTCCCAAGCTTGGGAACGCATGAAATCTCTTGTTAAGAATTGCCCTACGCATGGTTTGACTACTTGGATGGTTATCCAAACTTTTTATGCAGGCTTGAACTTTACCTCGCGGAACTTGCTAGATTCGGCCGCGGGAGGAACCTTTATGTCAAGAACGCTTGGTGCTGCCACAAAACTACTCGATGAGATGATGACCAACTATTCCCAATGGCACACCGAAAGAGCTCCAACAGGTAGGAAGGTAAAATCTGTCGAGGAGATCTCCTCCCTAAATGAAAAGGTTGATTTGATTATGTCTCTACTTACCAAGCAATCTCCTATTGATCCTCATGATGTTCCTTTAAATTCTTTGATTGCTTAAGATCAAGTAGATGTGAACTTTATCTCTAGAAACAACTTCAATAACAATGCTTATAGGAGTAATTTGGGTAGCAATCCTAGACCGTTCCCCTCCAACAACTATGGGAACAACAACACTTATCCTAGCACCAGAAACTCTACCCCTAGAGATAGAGACATGCCTAGTTATGAGAAGCTTTTGGAAATAGAGAAGGCCACTAAGAACTACATGCACACCCAATATGAACAAAATAGGACCTTCTCTAGACAATTAGATGAGCATACTTCTATTTTGCAAGACATTGGTAGACAACTAGAGAGTCTGAACATTGAAATTTCTAACCTTCAGACTAGGCTCACCACCACGGAAACCCAAGTTTCCAATATGTCTCACACACAGGCTACTTTGATAAACCAAATGGCAGCTAAACCTGAAGTGGTTTCGACTATAAAGGAGGAAGAAGATAGAATTAAGAGCCTTCCTACACACCATACCGTTGTTACTATCCAAGTCGTTGAGGATATCCAAACTCTTAGCACCCAATGCACCCCTAGTCCCATAGGACCTATTAATGGTGATGCTATGACCTCAACAGTAGAAGAAGAAACTCCTATGACTATAGAAGCTACCAAACAAGTGAGCCTAAAGGACACCACTACCACTTTACTTGATAGTAGTGACCTTGATTTTGATAATTGCACCCTTTCTAAAGTTATCCGTTTCCTTCACAAGATGTCTAGAGATCCCCACACTAGCACACTTAATCTTGCCTTCACGGAGCATATCACTAATGCTCTCACTTAAGCTATGGAAGAGAAGCTTAGGGTAGAAGCCTCCATACCTAGAAAGCTAGAAGATGGTTGGGATCCTATGATTAAAATTAAGTTGAATAACTTCTCTTGCTATGTTTTATGTGATGTTGGAGCTAGTACCTCCGTTATGCCCAAAAGAATGTATGATATATTTGAATTGAAACCTTTTTCTTTTGGTGTTCGTCTTGTCGACTCTTCCATAAAGAAACCTTTGGGGAAGATCGATGCTGTTCTTATCATTGTCAATGACAATTATGTTCCCGTTGATTTTACTATTATGGACATTGAATGTGAACCTTCTTGTCCAATTATTTTGGGGCGTCCTTTTCTTCGCACCGTGGGTGCTGTTATTGATATGAAAGAAGGGATTATTAAATTCCAATTCCCTCTCAATAAAGGGATGGAACACTTCACTAGAAATAAGATTAAGTTACCTTTTGAGTCCGTTACACGGGCTAGTTATTTCCTTGATAAGACTTGATCTTTTTGCATTAAGCCTAGCTAATGGCTTTAAAGAAGCGCTTTCGGGAGGCAGCCCGCAACGAATTTAGGTTTTACTTTTTGTTTTTCTTATGTTTATAGTGGTCTTGATGATTTTTACTACTATAGCAACATCATTGTATCTTTACTTTTCAAGCTTTGTGCCATTTATAGCCACTTATGACAAGGGGAGTGAAAGTTGTGACATGCTGTCCAGAAAACAGATTCTGTCCTCGTGACGGGAAAAATCACAGAAAAATCTAAGTTCATCTTTTTGAGCTGAAATTTTTACACAGCATGCTCTATACAATAACGGAACTTTCATATGTTCTGAGTTTTTTGAGTTGAGTTGCAGAAGTATCCCTAAAAAATTCTTTACTACCTGCTGGTCTGTTTTTCACAGATTTTATCCTGTTTTGCCTTTTCTTCGTTTTGCAAACCTTGAGCTTGCTTTTTCTTTGCAAAAACTTTTTGGAAATCTTGAGAAACAGTAGATATTCAATAATATCCTTATGTACAGTAGAGAAAATTTATTTTATTATGGGTACTAACCTCGCTAATCAGATTATGATGAGTTATGTATGAAGGAAGTTTTCAAGTGTGCGAGGGAAGATGATAAAAGAAGATTCAGGAGTGTCAAACGCTCAAGCTTGGGGATGCCCCCATGCATCCCCAAGAAATATTCAAGGAGACTCAAGCATCTAAGCTTGGGGATGCCCCCATGCATCCCCTTCTCCATCGACAATTATCAGTTCGTCTTTCGTTCCACTATTTTTTATCACTTCATGCGTTATGTGTTATGCTTGGAGCGTCTTGCTCTTTATTTCCCTTTTAGTTTTCTTTAGCTTTGCTCGCTGTTCATAACAAGTTAGAACCCAGATTTATTTGTGTGGGAGAGAAACACGCTCCACTTTCAAAACCTAGAACACATCATAGGATTCTTCATGCTTATCTTTGTTGTGTGTGTTCTTTATCTTTTTCATAGCTGTTGTCATGTTTAGCTCTTAGTTTTCATGCTTATCTTTTTAAGAGCTTTTGTTTAGTTTGTTGCTGGAACTCTCTTGAGTTTTCATGTTTATCTTGTTTAGAGAGTTTGCCTGTTGCACTGAGTTTTGTGTCTTGACTTGAAGTAGGTAATTGAGGTTGCTATTCGATTGTAGTAGTAATTTGCAATAGTTTTGAGGTATTGCTATGAGTAATGTTTGGACTTTTTGTGTCAAGAGCTTTAGCTTATTAGTGATAGATGTCGTATTTTGGGCAATCCGTGTTTATTTTCGAAAACCTACAAAATTTGTTGAGAACTTTAGCTACTAGATGGATCACTACTCTTTGGAGGGATCAAATATTAGAGTACACTCACGTACCATGAGTCGAGGATGCTCAAGGATAACCAAACCCCCATACACTCCTCCTCGGGGTACTTGTCTCTTTGTGAACCTCCTAATTAGATTGAGAGTTACCGATAATAAGTGCATGAGTTCTTCGGACTAATGTGAGTATTCGAAAGTTGACACTTCCACCTACCCATATTTTTCTAGCCTCTCCTATGTCGTGCATTGCCTCCTTCTCACTCCGAGTGTTGGCGTCCACCTTCGCCGGTACATCCAAATCCTTGGCACAATACGCTCTGTCATCATAAACCTCCTTATATCCTTCCTCAAAACAGCCACCATACCTACCTATCAAGGCATTTCCATAGCCTTTCCGGGATACATTGCCATACAACATCCACCTTCTCATGACTTGATCTTCATGTCATACATGCTTTTGCTTGATCGATGAGCCGCATGCTAGTTGGGCCTTGCCCTAATCATTGCTACATGACGCGCTATAATCATTGCATATCCTGCTACACTAGCAGAGGCATACATTTGCATACTTCATGATAGTTACATTTTCTTTATGTTGAGTACTTTTGTAAAGTGTGAAGATCTTCTATACTTCTTGTAATATATAGTGCTGACCCTAAAGTGAGGAAAATATCCCAAAAAGGACAAAAATCAAAAGATCCCAAAAAGGACAAATGAGAGTTAAATAGAAAGATCCATTGAGGCCACCAAAAAAATACAAAAAATAGAAAAAAGAGAAAAAGAAATAAAAAGAAAGAAGGGGGCACACTACTATTCCTTTTGAGAGATCCACACTCGTAATCCACCTTATATCTTGTACTCCATAGAGATTATCATTCATGCATATAGCTATGTGGGGACCTTCACACTATAGAACTTGTCTTGTATTCTCCAATGATGAGCCTCCTCAAATGAGCTCTAGGTCTTCTTGAGAAAGCAAGTTGGATGCACCCCCACTAGTTCCATTGGAGAGCTTACCTTAGCTCATATGTGCATCCGTTGCATGACAATCCCTACTCCTCACATCATATCTATCATTGGGCTTTCTCTCGCCTATGATTGTCCTCGTTGATGTGAGCCTTTCACACCCTTTTTGTCTTCCTCCTCCATCATTTCTCTCTCTTTGCCATCCTAAGTGTCAACTTTCTTGTTTACGCTCATCCATTGCATGAGTGCTCAAAATATCGAAAGGGAGTGGATCATTTTGACTTGTACCTGGCTAGTGGTCTGGGGATGAGTCAAGATAAGATTCCAAATAAGACCAAGTGTGAAACTTTAGTAGATTAAGTTCTCAACAATAAAAACTATGTTTTACTTTTTCTCGTTATCCCTATCCCCTTTATTGCACGCAAACACCATTTGGAGACATTCGAGTCATGGACAGCGAGAGCTCTTGCACCTTTATGTTCTTATGTTGCGTGTTTCAATGCTAATATAGACTCTTGCCTGTTATGACTTGAATTGAATTACATGCCTTGATTTATTTACTTAAAAGTTTTTATATGTTTGGTAGCATGTCACCACATAAATTATGTTTGTTATCATTTACCTACTCGACGACGAGCAGGAATTAAGCTTGGGGATGTTGATACGTCCCAAACGTATCTATAATTTCTGCTTGCTCCATGCTTCTTTTATTTGATATCGCTATGATATTGATGCACTTCCATACACTTTTGATCATATTTGGACTAACCTATTAACTCAGTGCACCCAGTGTCAGTTCTTGTTTTCTGCTGTTTTTGTATTTCGGGTTTTCCCATTACTTAAAGTCCACACCCCCTAGGCCGCGCCAGGGGGGGCCCTGGTCCACCTCTGGCTGCCCCCTACGCCTATTTATTCCCCGTGACGAGAAAGCATCGGGGACAGAACCCTTTTCACGATCTCTCCTCTGTTCCGCCGCCGTCGCGCTTCCAAGCTCGGGAGCACCAGGAGCCCTCGTCCCGGCACCCTGCCGGAGGGAGGAACCACCTTCGGGAGCTTCTCCACCACCATGGATGCTTCCCGGATGAACCGTGAGTAGTCCACCTTGGACCATGGGTCTATGATCATTAGCTATGTGATGTTCTCCTCCCCTCTTTGTTCTTCATGGTTTAGACCTCGTGAGCTGCCCTACATGATCGAGGCACATATGTAATCTTTCTGCTGTTGCTATGTTGAGTTTGCTGGGATCTGATGGATTATGAGACAATGTTTAGATTGTGTTTGAGTCTCCTCTTTTATATTTATGTTCTTAAGTAATTCTTGCATGTTCTCCGTTGTTGTTTATTGCTTTGGCCAAGTAGTAGGTAGTAACTCCAAGAGGGAGTGTTATGCATGATTGTGGGTTCATGCCCCCTGATGACTAGTTTGAGTGACAGAAACATGAGTCTAGGGGATGTGTTGTTGCCACAAGGGAGAAAACAACAGTGCTTGTACTTGCGGGTGCAAGGATTGTTTACTTTACGCAAAGTGCTTTAATGCAGTTGTCTGTTGTTTTGAGTTTACACTTTGGGTGGGATTCACAACTTAATACCAGCGAGATGTTCTGGATAGATATCTCAAGGTGGATGATTAGTAGGTAGATGCAGATGGATTTCAGTCTACTTGTCTTGGCGTACCTCCCAAGCTTTTGAGCCTCTTCCTTTCTTTATAGCATAGTTAGCATTCATTTGCGCACATAATCCTGTCAATTGCCCAGCTGTAATTTGTTTACCTCGCATGGCTTTTTTATCGTCTTTTGGGAGAGAGACATCACTAGTGAACATCATGGGATCCCGGTCCATATTTCAATACTGTTTACACCCACTATTTATTTTCTGCTTTATTTACCTTTCCGTTGCTATCACTATCATTATTATCCCGTGTGTTTGATCCTTTGTAAACAACAAGGCCGGAGGGATTGACAACCTCTCTCAACTCGTTGGGAGCAAAGTTATCTGTTGTGTGTGTGCAGGTCCACGTCAACCACCTAATTGCTGGCGCCATTGTCACCTTCCTGTCGTTGTTGGAGCCCTACTGGAGACAAACATTGATATCTTCACGGAGGGAAATTTGCTGCTGTCTACATCTCAACCTTCCACTTTGGGTAACCAACGAGGGGCGAGAAGCCATCACCCCCCCCCGATCCATGTCTCCTCCCCAACGTCACGCGTTGAGATGCGTCGGAGGATCTTATCGACGCATTCGTGACCTAAGAGACCGTCATGTCGCGCACACCTCCCACCGCTCCAGATATCTGCTCGGGGGTCCACTGAGCTTCACCGCAGCTCTCCCCGGTCATCGGCAATGAGTCAAAAGGCGTTAAAATACAATGGTAACTTTAAATCTATAAGAGAAAAATAGATGAAAGAAATTATGACAACTTTAGTGTAAACAGGATGGCAATTTCAGTGTAAACAACATGTCAACTTTTGGTAAATTTTTTTTTATCGAAACATATCAATATGACATCTAGTTTTGAAAATCTCGTCGAGACAGAGTTAATGGTGAAAACAGAAATTTTATCGGAATCTTTATTTACGAGATAAAACTTTTTTAAACGAGAAAAACGCAAAAGCTCACTATGAATGGATGGATGCTTTAATATTAGTGTGCGTGGTATGTGGGCGTTCGGGCCGGGGGATGTCGGACGAACGTTCGTCGCTTATCATTATTCCTATTATATTACCCTAAAAAATGTTTTTTTCTTTTTCTTTCTGTCTATTTGATTGGACTGGTTCGGTTTTTATTGGTTTTTTCCTTCTTTTGGTGGTTTACCTTATGAATTTGTTTCTTTGGGTTTGTCTAGGCACATCTAGATGTGCCCTAAGAGCTAAGATAGAGCACATCTATGTTTTATACTATTGATTTTACATGAAAATTTGTTTAGATTTTTTTAATATTTTTTTTCTATCTAGTTTGATTGAACTTAGATGTGCTCTATCTTAGATGTGCCCTAGCAAATCTGTATTTCTTTTTCACAGGTTTTTGTTTTTCCTTTTCTTTTTGTGTGTGTTTTCTTAACAGTTGCTTGGACTTTCAATTTTTTTACTTTTTTCTTTCGTATGTTTTTCTTCACGGCTTTCAAAGTTTATTTCTGTCCTTCTCTATTTGTGTGATTTCTTTAGAGTTTCATTGGTTTTACTTTTCATTCTTTTTATGTGTATGTTATTTAAAGTTTTTTTGTTTTCCTTTCTTCATCTTTTTTTGTGTCTGAGGTTATTTTTTATATTTTAATTCATGTCATGCTTATGTTTTCATATTCTTTGTATATTTTTATACAACAACAAAATTTGTATATGTTTAACATTCTTTAAATACATGAACTATTTTTTGTATACACTCAAAAAATTGTGTATCATTAAACATTGTTTAAAATAAATGATTATCATTTTTTCAGACCTCAGTTTTAATGTTAACTTTTTCATACACATTTAAATTTTTTGTATACATAAATAATATTTTTGTATACATATTTAATCTATTTTTAATTACATGATTGTCATTTTTAAAAACATATATTATTTATTTCTACTTTTTCCATACACATTATACATTTTTTCTATACGTTAGAAATGTTATTTATACATGACTACCATTTTAAATGCATGATTAATATTTATCAAATTTGTATGTAAAGTGATCTTTACAAATAGACATAAACTTTTTCATTCACATTTTTCGTAAACATCAACATAGTTTTTATATACGCATTTTGTTGGGAAACATAGTACTCACTTCGATCCATAATAAGTGTCGCTGATCCATAATAAGTGTCGCTCAACGACACTTATTATGGATAGGAAGAAAACAAAAAATTTAGACTTACGAATAAGTATCCCAGTAATCTCTCAAACACGAGGATTTCGTCCCTCAAACACAAAATTATATAAAGGTTTTTTGTACTAGTGTTGGAACAATTCTAGTTTACTGTGCCACCATCATAGTATTACACATGATTCCAGTTGAAATAAAAAATCGCTCAAAGCAAGTATGATTGCATCAATGTAACTATTTACAACGAGCTTGCATTAGTATAACTCTTTACAACAAACTCTTTATTATCTTTGTTTTTCGAGAAATGTGTTCTTAATCTTACATAAGTATAAAGTTTTTCTGTCATTCAGTGTTCAATATTTTGATCACTTTGATATGTTGCTTATATTTTTTGTGGAGCATTTGACGTATCTGGTTGTATTATATATCATGGTGTATATGACTAATCCAAACACATAAGTGTATGAAATCTCATTTATATGTTTTCCTCATCAGTGTTAGGACATCGAATCTTACTAAAACATTTCCATGTGACCTTGGCAAGAATATCCTTTTCGACGCTATCATATTAAACTACTTTAGTGTACAATCAATATGTACTTTTGGCTCAACCTTATAAGACACTCTTTATTTTCATATATCATTATGTATAATACATATGTTATTAGCCTAAATATTTCATTCGAAACTTATTTTCAACGAATTCATTTTTTGTGTCAAGAAATATATACCATCTCCAATCAATAATATATCATCTACATGAAGTATTAGAAATGTTATTCATCTCCCATTCTTTTCTTCTTCTTAAAAACATGCATCTTTTGTATCCCCGATGAAATAAATTTTTTTGGTTATTTCATCAAAACAAAGACTCCAACTCTAGTATGCTTGCTTTAGTCTATTGTTGGATATCTGAAGCTTGCAACCCTTCATGGCATCCTCTGAATCAACAAAAACATCAGGATGTATCATATGCACGTCCTTGGTTATCTTTCCATATAGGGAACTTGTTTTGACGTTCATCTATCATATCTCACAACTGAAATATTTAATAATCTCTAGCGTAAACTAAAGTGACTAAAGCATCTATACGATGTAGACGATCTCATCGTAGTCAATCCTTGAACTTGTTAGAAAATACTTTCAACAAGTCAAGCTTTATGGATAAAATTTTATCTACATCGGATAGATCCATTTATATAATTTAGACTCTAAGTCTTTTGAAGGTCTAGTAAGTTCCAAACTTCACGTTCATGGATATTATCTTGGATCATGTAGCACGCAGTCAATCCCCGGAGTCAGGGCCCATCACCGCTTCTTTGTATATCACAAAGTTATTATCGTCAAACAGTAATATATCGTCTGCATACCATTATGGTTTGCATGGGTATTGCCTAACCTATGTGGTTCAACCGCAAGTTTGACGGAAGTCTCTATATGACATGTAGAGGCTTTCATATAAACCACACTTGAAAACTTCAGAACGATTTCTGGCATCTCGTCAATACGGGATAATAACAAATATTCACAAATCTCATCAAATTGCACCGGTCTTTCACTCACTCTTTTGCAAGAAAATGTTTTCTTTAAAATACATTGTTCTATAGGATCATCACTTTGCCTCAGTGTTGTGATAGAGGACCATGTCTATCGTTGTACCAGTGTTATATCCTCGTCAACCACACATCAAGAATGACGAAACTACCACTCCAATGAATGACATGGGAGAAGGGAAATGGAATTGAACATGGCGCGAGAAAGGTGCCATCGCCCTCAGCACTAACAGGGACGACCGTGAAGGGGTGGAAGGCGGGGAAGCTCCGCAGACTACCACCACCCAAAATCATCGAGAGGCATCTTTGGGAGCCCGATGAACCCGGTCAATGGAGAAATCTCTCAAGGAGGCGGAGGCAAAGCGTGGAGGTCTGACAACGATTGGATAGAGAGTTCCATCTTCAAGGTGCCAAAACCTTTGCGTAATTGGATGTGACATTATGCCATTTGAATCGCTTGCGAAGTGCAATAACGAGATATGTCCTTTCCAGGCGATATAGTTGCTCGAGGGTGAACACCGACTCCTCCGTTGTGCTTCTCTAGGCTGCCTACTTTCGTCGCTCCAGAATGGTATTCACCTCCCTCGGTGATCTCCACCCATAGTGCGAGTGGCTAGCACACCGACATATAGCATATAGGGTCGTAGGTATTGAGTTGCATGCACTAGCCAACTCAACCAAAAGTCTGAACTGGGAAAGGGTTAGGCAATTTAGTTCAACACTCACCCTATGTATTTGCCCTTTGTCCTATTGTGACGCATGTTTTGGGCAGCCGCAATATTTATTTTTAATTTTGCGTTGGCCAGTATTTGATCCTAGGACCACCTGCGCTGATACCATATTGAATTGCATGAACTAGCCAACTCAACAAAAAGTCTGAACTGATGGAAAGGGTTAGGAAATTTACTTCAACACTCACCCTACGTCTTTGCCCTTTGCCTTATTGTGACCCATGTTTTGGGGAGCCGCAATATTTCTTTTTAATTTTGCGTTGGCCAGTATTTGATCCTAGGACCTCCTACCCTGATATCATATTGAATTGCATGCACTAGCCAACTCAACTAAAAGTCTGAAGTGGGAAAGGGTTAGGCAATTTACTTCAACACTCACCCTACGTCTTTGCCCTTTGGCCTATTGTGACGCATGTTTTGGGGAGCCGCAATATTCCTTTTAAATTTTGCGTTGGCTAGGATTTGATCCTAGGACCTTCTGCGTTGATACCATATTGAATTGCATGAACTAGGCAACTCAACCAAAATTCTGAACTGATGGAAAGGGTTAGGAAATTTACTTCAACACTTGCACTACGTCTTTGCCCTTTGGCCTATTGTGACGTATGTTTTGGAGAGCCACAACATTTTATTTGAATTCTTGTGTTGGTCAGGATTTGATCCTGACCTCCTGCATGATACTCCCTCCGTTCTAAATTAGATGACTTTCATTTGTATACATATTACACACATATTCTAATTTACTAGTGATCGATTTTGATCGATTACTCCGATTTTGACTGGGTCGTAGGATGATAGCGGCCCAATTATCCCTTCGTGTCATCCACGCGTCAGGCCTTAGGTCTTTATCTCCTTATTCTCGACTATTATGCTCCAATTCCTCCGACTACGCCGCTCCACCACGGATCGTGCCGGCCTCCACATCTCCTACCGCGGCCGCGTTTCTGCGCGAGCGCTCTCAGCAAAGGGCGACGCGCGAACCTTGTTCGCCGGCCTCAGCGTCACCCCCTCCATCTATGAAGGTGTTTGTTTTGAACACGGGTAATGGTAACGTAAAGGAACCAGGTTACATGGTGTAACCGTTTCATGGTGTAACCGTTTCATGGTGGAAAAATCTAATCTTGTTTGTTTCAGCTGTGTAATGGAAATGGATTCCTTTACTGTGTTTGGTAGGAAAATTGCAACGGTATGCTAATCTGGAAAAATCACACTTATAAAATGAATAGCCAGACACTAAAACTGTCAACTTTCCATTGATAAATAAATAGCTCATGCTTAAAAGACCGGTCCAAATTAACAACTTAATAAGCATATTTAATATCTCTAAATAATTATTACAGGTTCACTTGCAGAACTTCATATTACAAATAAGTTCATATGTAGCAGAAAATAAAATCAAAGTGTCCTATTAATTCGTCGACCATTAGTCTTCAAAATCAACCGGACTCATGTCTTCAAAAACTTGTCTTGCAAATAGAAAAGAAGTAGAAAGGCCAACTTCAGACTCTTGCAAATGACTTCTCCATACCACTGATTTTTTTTTCTCATCTAGCAATATGAAAGAGTTAAAATGAGAAATAAAGAAATATGTAGCAACTATTAATATATTTTTAAACTAGCTTAGCAATCCGGATGAACTTGCTTGGTGCCAGCTCAAATATAAATGCTCATAAGTACTGCTAGAAATACAAATTCAGAGAGCTCTAAAATGTTCAGTGTAGGTGCTAATTCAGAGAGCTCTAAAATGTTCAGTGTAGTGCTACAATGTCCAGGTCTAACATTTACAAAGTTGTAGTATAACTAGCAGCAGCAGCAGCTAGCAACAACAGCTAAAAGCAGGAGAGCTAACAGGAGGAGGGGGTGTAACAAATTAAGGCACAATTGCCGCACTATATTTTCATACCGGCAATCAAAAATTTAAAATAACTAGCAATAATTAAGAGGTTCACATACAGAACTAGCAAACTAATTTGGCCTCAATAAAGCATATCTATCAATACTAACCAGCAAGCAATTCTGGAGATGCGCAAGCAATTCTAAACCATATGTAATACTAGATTATCAGTGGGCTACAATTCCGGAGATGCGCAAGCAAGCAGATTTTGCAAGTAGTATATTAAATCCTTGTGCAAGTAGTATATTAATAGAACAACAAGTATCCCCAGAGAGAGTATGAAAAGGAGTAAGTAGGAGGGGGAGGAGGGGGGGTTGTACATACCAATCATGTCACACCACTGCTGAAGAGAGACCTTCCTTTCCCCCATCAACCTTGCTTCCTTCGCTCATCTGCCAATGAGCAACCAATAAGCAAGAGATGATTAGTAGTCCATATTATTAAAGATTCAAAGCTGAAAAGATAATAGAGTTTAGAAAAAGGAATAGCAGACAACATTTTGAGGACGAACTCCCTCCTCAAATTTTCTGGAAGCGCCAGCATCATGTTCATGTGATCCGGAGCTCTTGCAAACACGGTTGCAGCCTCGACGATCTCGCTCCCGGTGAAGGTAAGACTAGCCAATGCACTAATGGCCTTCTCTTTTGATTTTTGTTGAGGGTCCTCTTGTGCCGCTTCTCGCTCCATTGATGCTGTGAAGGATACTGCCATTGTGCCCACATGTTGTGTCACGCTGTTCAGCTGGTTGTTGACATCTTTAAGCATGGCTGCGAAAGGATCACTTGGTCCAGTCGCCCTCTTTGGCCTAGGTTCTTTTTTTCCTCTTGGAAGTAGTTGTATCAATAGAGCTAGTGTCGATGGACCGCTTAGCTGTCCCTGTTGAGATCAGATCCTCCTCCTCGATTTCTTCTTGCTCCATAGAAATTTCCTTCTCCAAGTTTCCCACCACCTCTCCAAAGCCTTCGGCATTTTCCCCTGTTGCAATATTCTTGCCATAGATAGCAGCCATTTGCTCAAAGTATGGAAAGGGAACACCGTACATTCCTCTCGCCTCTTTGTGAATCTACATGTTTTTTATATAAAAAGATAAAGTTACTTCATAGTGTCGAACAAAGCTTTCTAGCAGTTTTCATAGTGCTGAACAAAGCTTTCTAGAAGGTTTTATAGTGGAACAATCATGTGCATAAGAATTAGGAAAGCATGGTTCTATGGCAAGATAGTGGGACAATCAGCTAGCAGGTTTACCTTACAATGCTCTTCATACTGTGCCCTCTCGCACTGAATCATCTTTCGGTTTGCATCCCATGTGAAGCCACTTGAGCCTTCCAAAGCACCTTTCTACAATATTCCGGGCTCTAGCATGGCACATATTAAAATACTCCTCTGCGCTACAAGGTGGGTTTTGTGGTGTCCAACCACCCAAGTGATACCTTTGACCTCGGTATGGAGCTAAGAACCCCCTTGCGTTTGTGTATCCAGCATCGACAAGGTAATATTGGTCTTCGGGGACACGAAGCCCATCTGTCCTTGAGATGGCATCCCTAAGAACACGACCATCATGTGCGGAACCCTCCCAACCAGGTAATATGTAGATGAACTGCATGTCAGGTGCACATACACCTAACACATTTGTATCTACATCACCCAACCTTGATCGATATCTTCCTTTCAGATTAGCCGGGACGATGACGTCTATGTGTGTGCCATCTAACGCTCCAAGGAAATTCTACAACATACACAACAATGGGCAAATATTACTATCTTTTATCACTATTGAGATCATCTAGTGAATAATATTTTAATTCGTAACTATTTACCTTGAAATACTTCCATTTATCATCGGTGCAATCCTCGGGTATAGGTTCGGGTTTCTTAAGTAGTAGTTGGTGCAGCTTCAAGACAGCTAGAAGACTTTAAGCATTAAAGTTTCTGCTAACTGGCTCCAGGCTTCGGTAGAAGAATTTCCCTACTGTCCTATTTTTTAAATGGTGTGATAATACATACATAAATGATGCCACTATTTCCTCCAATGATGTGTTCCTTGTAGCCTTTAGGCCACCAACATCCCTGACCATCTCACATAGTATATGAAACGTTCTCCTATCCATAAGAAGCTGACTTATACACGCAGCGTCACTCTCACCAATTAAATGATACAAGTGCTCTTCTCTTAACTCTGTAATTTTAATTCTCCTTTCTATTTGCCAACATTTTCTCCTATAAGCTAATGCCAACATGAACCACACATAATAGTATACAAGCATAATGGAAGTGGTGAGATTAAAAAATATTGCATTTCTCCGTCCATGCCTCGCGCTTAAAGGAAGACGAGCCATAACTGAAAAGTAGAATACGATAGGCAACTAAGAGACTGAGAATCGCACCAAAAATTTACAATAGCACAAATTGAACAAAGACTTTAAAAATAATAACAACACTAGTTCGCAGCAGCAACTACACACTAGTCTGGTGCATCTTTGCATAATTTGAACTTTAAGAATGGCTAAGGATCTCTCACAAGACGCAGCAACATCCCTAGAATGGGTAAGGTAGATTAACTAATTACTGCTATTTTCATGTTCATGTGTACTACACAATCATCCACTCCTCTTCTGAAAAATCAAACTTTGTATTACTCATTCATCATTGCTATCTACTACTATACTACAAATACTGAAGAAATATTATGACAAAGGAAGAAACCAAGCACATCAGCATGCACACTACCTCACAAGATTATGCAAGTACTAACCCTAACCTCACTAACTCACAAGATTTGCAGATTTTGCAAGTAGTAACCCTAACCACAGTACCTCACGAGATTTGCAGCAAGATCTTGATGGAGGAGGCGGCGTGGAAGTCTCAAACTTGACCTTGATACTACTTGGCGCGGCGGCCTCACCGGTCCATCCTCATATGCATGCTCCTTGGCGGTAGGATCCTCCAGATCGTGAGGGCGTGGCGCGGAAGAGGGGTGTACGGAGGGGAGGCGGAGGGGGACTTGAAGGAGGAGGAGACGGTGGCGCTGGGCTAGGTCACGACGGTGGCGGCGCTGGGATAGGCCACGAAGGCGGCGGCGCTGGGTAGGCCACGGAGGCGGCGGCGCTGGAGGATGGGGAGGAGTCGTTGGGGGAGAGGAGAATGGATCGGAAACGGAACAGGTACCGGTGGGGGATGGGCGGTATCGAGGGATACCTAGCCCGGATTTTTTTACGAGTAAACTGATTACGGCGTGGTCGAACCAAACGCCCGTAACGTTTCTGTTTACGCTGTAAACGGTTGACGGGCTGAAAATCACGAAACAAACACCTTCTATGCGTCATCCTAGGTCGCTGCCGCTGGATCCACCTCCCTCGCGGCGCCCGTCCATCGTCTGTAGGTTGAACCCGTGTTTGAGCCTCCAAGAGCCTCACCGGCGTTCGAGAAGGGGGAGCAAGAGCTCCTCTCTGGTGCCAATGGAGGGGAGACGAAAGTGTGATCCATGTACTGCATAAGGGGTCGGTGGCAGCACCAGCATGTGGTACTCAAGTACAAAGGGATTCCCAAATCCCCTATCCAGAAATCTTGCATCAACGAAATAGTTGAGCCCAAAAAGTTCACTGAAGTGATAAAACATAGTCACCATTGATCTTGTTTGTTAGATCTCGTTAGTCTAATCCCACACGGCCACATGAGACCTCTCATTACGGTCAGAAAAGTGTGTTTTTCTTTACTGTTCCTACTTCAAAGCAGCTCACAACTACATGCAAAGCTTTGGAGCAGAATTGCCCTACTTAGTCTGTACCACCACCGTGATCAAAATCTACAAACAAGCTCTACTACAAAATGCAGCTCAAATATGTAATCAGTATATGGCACCATGACATCGTGATTAAATAGATTTATTTGCTTTGGCAAACCTGTATTTTCCATTAGTGGTTACTTGCATTGTAACCAAAACTTGCATAGAGCTCCCTCAACTACATATGTGTGCAAACTTGAATAGAAAATAAATGAAACAGTAACACCACATCGGTTGCCCGTTCTCCCAACAGATTTGGCATGATGTGTTATCCTGGTGCAGGGCTACCACCGGCGCTCCTGTCGGCCATGAGGACTTCCTCCCCTGGTGCGCGTCATCGATCGCCAATTCCCCCCCTGGGCAGCGCAAAGAGATCGCTTCACTCACCATCCTCACCGCTTGGTCCATCTGGTGCCATCGCAACCAATGCGTTTTCGACAAGGAACAACCCTCCGCCTCACGCCTGGTTGCGGCCATCCAGGACGAGGCCAGGGCCTGGGCGTGCGCTGGCGCCCGTGGACTACATGCCTTTGCCTTGTAATACTGTCTTTGTTGTTGTAGGGTTGAGCATCCCATCCTGTCTGCTCCGGCAGGCTAGGCATTCGGCCTCGTTTCACCCCCCCCCCCCCCACACTCTCTTCTACCTATCAATGAAATGATACGCATTTTTTGCGTATTCGCGAAAAAAACACCAACATTATATGCTCCATTCACATCTGACTAATGGTCACTTGGTCATTATTCATATGTCCCATTCATGTTGCACTGATGTGTTGTCTAGGTGTTCCTATGCCTTCTGGTGGATGACTAGCATGGAGAGTTTGATGCCAAATACTCATTTATCAGCATTTAGTTTCTTATCAGAAATTTTCTGTTAGCACATGACAGGTTCCATTGCAGAGTTACAAGAGAACAAAATTAAAGTCCAACCTAAACAACTAATTTTTCTCTTTCCTTTTTATTAAATTCATATCATATTTTCTTTTTTAAGTTCGAATGCACAACACACGAATATCCTCAACATATTATTTTTCAAAAAATAAATGTTAATTTTGATATATTTTGTATGTCCTAGACTGAATTTTTCACGAGGTGACAATCGAAACGTTTTTCCACCATACAATTATCGACTTCACGATCTAACGGTTCAACTCATGTAGCTGAAGTCATCCCAACAACTTTAACCATGATATACACAACAAATTAATATTCTACTTTAGCGCTAGACCTATGCACTGTTAGTTGGGGTTCCGACGATCTATATATCTTTAACTTCACTAAGGTTTCTAATTTGACCCTCCCTCCTCCCCAAAAGTTCTAAATGAGGTATTCAGTTTGAAGTTGAATACATAATTTTAATTGACGTTTCCTTGGTATTTATGGTGGAATCTTTCGATGGGTGAATCCTTTGATACTTGGTTGGATGGTGTGGCCCTTGGTTGGTACAAAGAAAATATCTTCTACTCCCTCCGTTCCAAAATAACTGACTCAACTTTGTACTAGCTCTAGTACAAAATTGTACCAAGGCTACGACAATTATTTTGGAACGGAGGGAATATAACACATTTAGCATCGGCATAACACACATAACCAACCGCACATTAGAAGTTGTTCTCGATTCTTATGGTAAAAAAATCCATGCAAATACCACATTAAAATAAATACTCTGTTGTTTAAGACATAAATAATTTGAATAGTTAAAAAACCAGTACATAATCTTTGCAAAAAAGTACATGAAAATAAAATCTGTACAACCCAAAAATATATGCAGCGCAGCAAAGCGCACACTGCTCTTCTAGTATATGAACAAATGAAAGTCATCTAATTTAAAATGGTGGAGTACCATATTAAATTGCATGCACTGGCAAATTCAACCAAAAGTCCGAGCATACCGATGAAAAAAACTAGACAATCTACTTCAACGGTAGGGTGTAACGTGTGAGATTCGCACGACACGTCGCTTCCAAATCCTCGCATTTTTTTTCCGCCTCCCTTCCTAGTTGCTTTGCTCCCAGCCCGTGACCCTTCATCGTAACTAGTGTGGCGTTTCCTTTGCTAGTGTTGCTCTGAAAAAAGAGCTAGAGTTTCTCCTTTTTCTTTCCGAAAAGACCTAGAGTTCCTGTTGCCTCCTAGTAGACCATGAAAAATGAAACAAACTCGGACCTGACCAATCGGAGCGGGACAGTTTGAAACTCGGTGCTCCCTTCCGTCTCGGAGAGCCAGGAGCGTCGGGGGGCATACATAAATGCGTTACCCCGCGGCAAGGCTCCCCCGCAAGCAGATTTAGGTGCCTCGTCCCCGTCCTTGCTTCGCCGGCAGCTCAAGGGTACGCACGCAGCACGCTAGTACCATCGTTTTAAGTTGCCAGAATCCAACCTACGCGACCCAACCCTCACCTGCTTCGCCCCATTGCCTCCTCCCGTCCCCTCCACCCATCCACCTCTCCGACTTTCTTCTCCCCAGCCCCTCCCCTCCCCGTCCTTCCTCCGCAAAGCCTTCAGGATGGACGTCGAATACCACGAGGTGATTCTCGGTCCTACTACATTGCATGCCGTTTGCTCTTCATTCAGCACTTCGTTCTACCGATTGATTCTGAATTCGGCCGGTCGATTCTTGTCTTTCAGGAGTATGTGAGGAACTCGAGCGGGCTGCAGCTCTTCACCTGCGGATGGCTGCCGGCCTCCACATCGCCCAAGGCGCTCGTCTTCCTCTGCCACGGTATGTATGTAGTACAATAAGATCTCTGCGTTTTGTTTTGTTTGAAACTCTTATCTCATGCTTGTGTGATATGCTATCCAGGTTACGGCATGGAATGCAGCGGCTTCATGAGAGGTGCGGATGATATTACTATGCTTGATCCAGTATTTCTATTTCATCTTATTATTATTTTGCATGTGAACATTTCCCCCTTTTTCTGCTCTATGCCCGACTAGTGCACGGATGAACAACATAAAAGGTTTCACGGGCTGTTTGTGTTGGCATGGTTAGCATAGTATTCTCCTTTCCCTGCTGTTCATAGTCTCAAACGGCGGCATTAATTCATGGATTCAGAGATGAATGCACTGTAAACTTCATGGATTCAGAGATGAATGCACTGTAAACATACTGATTCACGGGTGTCTATGGATAGGAAGAAATCTTACCCTCTGCCTCTAGTTAAGACCATTTTACGCAGTACTACAAGTGTCAGAGTAGTGCATTACTCTTGTACTGCTCTACTAGTGGAGTATACAGTAGTAGTACTGTTCTATACCTAGCAGAGTAGAGTACTATTTTCCACTACCATGAGTTAATACACATATACACAGAACAGTGATCAATGAATGCACATATTGGCTTACACATGTTTACATAATTCTGGTGGTGGTGTTTAAGGGGTGTTTGGTTAGACTAAACGTTCTCTCGGATTTTAGCTTACCGTAGATCAAAAAATGCATATTTATTTGCTTTTGACTTTGGCTTTTAACTGGATATAGTTATCCCTATACACCCCTCTTATATGTGTCTGTCTTAAGTCTCTTGTATGTGTGTGTCTACTACTCTACTGTCTTGATTCTTGACGCCAGCGAGAAGACGATAATTAACCAGCAAGCTAGTACTTCCTCCGCCCCATAATATAGTAAGCATTTCAAAACGTTACTATATTATGGGACGGAGGGAGTAGTTGTTTGGTTTGCTAGGTTTCGGTTCAACGGACGTCACCTGCGCGGTCACTATAATTCTAGTTAGCAGTTTTGAAAGCTTTATTTAATATCAGTTCACAAAGTATTTTTTTAAAGAGACAACCCTCAACTCTTTGTCGATAGATGCATACAACCATGCACATAAAGTGTCTTAATAATACTTAAAACTTCATTAAGAGAGTGCACTAACTTAACATGGTTCGGACTATGGCTGGGCTGATGGATGGATGCCTTAATTAGCTACAACTAGGAACGGCGGATTATGGATTATTGGTAAACTTGGAGTAGCTAACCAAGTTTACCACTCGGTAGGAACGACGGATTAAGATGGACTATTGCAGTATTGCTTGTTAGGGAAGAGGAAGACAATGCAGTAGTTTCTGGTTACCTTACTGACTGAGGCGCGCATTTAAAAGCCGACACGGGCAGGTCTCAATTCAAAGCACCTGTGCTAATTAACATCCCTGTTGTACTATCTGCACCTGCCTAATTTGTTAACCAGTCATTACTACTGACAACCCTGTTCGACAGTCGTCTGCATGCATTTAAATGTGTTCGTTCGTTCACGTCTTATTATTTGGGAAAGGGCTGGATATGGTAGTAATCGATGTTCATGATGGCAACACTTCTTGATGTATACGTACTACGTACTTTCTTTGTACAATACCAAATTACTTTCAGTGGATATAGTAACTGACTGAAATCAGTCAGCAGTAATCTTGAATTTGGTTTCCCCCGCAAAAAGCAAAATCATGCATGAATTGCTTTCTGTGGACTATTACACAAACATTCGATCAAAAAAGAAAGAAATAATGAGCATCAGTGCAACATTTGAACCAAATAGCTAGGGGACAGTGGTAGACTAATATATCTGCGTGAACATGAACTAGAGTACGTACTTACAAATATATCCAGAAGATTAATGTAGGAGTACGATAGCAAGTAATCCGGTGTGATTCTAAGGATCCGTCTGCATGCATGCATGATTCCACATCTCGCCCTTTTTACCTAAGTCGTGGACGATACAAGTCCCTTTCATCCACGAGGGTTGCAGTACAGGTGAGCTGCCCTACCTGCCTGACCATCATCAGCTCGCCACACCGTCCCCATCATCCTTCATCGCTCGCGGCCGTAACCACTCGCGCGGGCTACACAGTCCGCCATAATTGTTGGTCGCGTCGGAGTCGCAGATCTAAGAACAGCTACTGTGCTTGAAACTTAGACATCGTATGCCCTAGCGCTAGCGGTGTGCGTCGTCTGCCGGCGTGGCAGCTCCATCGCCATTAACAGCGACCAACTACCTCTTGGTCCCCGGCCCGCCTCCGCCCCCCACCTCGATCCGGCGAGCAATATTTCAGCTCGCGCCGCCTGCATGCGCGCCATGCTGTGAGTCCGAGCCCACCGCTGGAACTTATTGCCTGGACGTGTGTGTGGCCACCGGCGTGTAGCATACTGGTCCTTCACGGGCGCCGTTGAGCTTACAATGTGGAGTGGAGGAAACTAATCCGTGACCGCTATAGATTAGCTGCCGTGACCCGTACGTGCACGCATACACTATGGCGTAATAGTGTATCTGAAGTAGAGGTTGGAGAGGGTGATCGATCATCGATGCATACACTGTCCACTCTGTCAGCTCAATTAAGGGTGACATAATCTAACCCCATCCAACAGTTGACAGCCACTCTTGTTAGAGTGGTTGTCCTCGGTGCTTAAAATGTCGACGTTTCTAGGTGCTTACATGGCGTGAGTTCCACTTAAAATGAATGAATGTCAATGTCATTTCCCGGCCTTCTCTTCTATCTAACGAATGATCATCGATGGTTAACATCTTGCAGAGTGCGGGCAGCGGCTCGCGGCGGCGGGGTACGGCGTGTTCGGGATGGACTACGAGGGGCATGGCAAGTCCATGGGCACCCGCTGCTACATCCGCAGCTTCCACCGCCTCGTCGACGACTGCGACCGCTTCTTCAAGTCCATCTGCGGTACGTACACCACCCACAGCACTTTGTATAGTAGGAGTAGTACATTTCTTATCTCATTACAGAAAATATATCGCTATTGCTCTCAGACGTCGTTAATAACCCGGCCTCACATGAGACTCTTCATGCAGACCTGGAGGAGTACAGGAGCAAGAGCAGGTTTCTGTACGGCGAGTCCATGGGCGGCGCCGTGACGTTGCTGCTGCACAGGAAGGACCCAACGTTCTGGGACGGCGCCGTCCTCGTCGCGCCCATGTGCAAGGTCTACTATGTTGCAAGCATGAGACCGACAGATGAATGGTTTTCATGTTGCTTTTTAAGTTTTAACTGACATTGTGTTTGCAATGTGCCCTAATTCAGATATCGGAGAAGGTGAAGCCGCACCCGCTGGTCATCACCGCCCTCACGCAGGTGGAGGACATCATACCCAGGTGGAAGATCGTCCCCACCAAAGACGTCATTGATGCCGCCTTCAAGGACCCTGACAAGCGCGATAAGGTCCGTCAAATCTATCAAACTCCCCCTTCTTCTTCAGAGTTTCAGACACCTTTGTTTCAGAAATCACTTCGGTAGTTAGCATATTTTGCATTACTAGTACGTAGAAGATAATGTGATCTTGTGTTTCTGCCGTGCCGAGCAGATCAGGAAGAACAAGCTGATCTACCAAGACAAACCGCGGCTCAAGACGGCGCTGGAGATGCTCCGGACCAGCATGTACGTGGAGGACAGCCTATCCAAGGTGAAGCTGCCGTTCTTGGTCCTGCACGGCGAGGACGACACCGTGACGGACCCGGAGGTGAGCCGCGCGCTGTACGAGCACGCCGCCAGCACGGACAAGGCCATCAAGCTCTACCCGGGGATGTGGCACGGCCTCACCGCTGGCGAGCCGAACGACAACGTCGAGGTCGTCTTCTCCGACATCATCGCGTGGCTCAACGCGCGCAGACGCGCCTGGACGCTGGAGGAGCGCCTGATGAAGATGCTGGCAGCGCCCAAGAAGGACGACATCGACGGCAAAGACCAGGGCTCGACGCGGCCTCGTCGGCGGCGTGGGGGCCTCCTCTGCGGGCTCACTGGCCGGACGCATCACCACGCTGAAATGTAGCATGCATGTAACATAGTGCTACAAGATCTGATGAGGGACCTGGTCAGTTCAGTTGTGTACCTCTTCCAAGAACCAATGGCGAATAAGGGGGTGATGTGAGAGTAACACGCATGTAACATAAATAGAGGCGGACAGATCATTCCCTTCCCTCCATTGCAGTGAACATTTGCTTAGTACAAAAAAAGTTTTGTTGCTTTGTTTCATTTTAAAGCAACCCTCCTCTTTTCGTAAAATCGACTTATCCAAAACGGTAATGCTAAAACTCAATCGACGATTTTTTTTGTTTACTTGTAGGTTTATATAAAAAAATTATATATTGTTTTTAGGTCTATAAATATCGCTCGACTGTAATTGTAAATATCGCTTTCGATTGTAACTGGTTTTATCTTTGGACCCTGATAAGTACCACATGTGTGGTGTATTAGAAGTTTGACCGAAAGCTGACCCCATGTCCACATCAACGCATGCATGCAAACAAGGGACAAAACAGATGATGTAAGCAGGAAATTTTTGTGTTTTTCAATTTTTAAAATGTTTTATCTCTTAAATAACAAATTCAATTAAAAAATTGTTTTCACTGTTAAATCTATCGTGACGAAATCTTCGAAACTAGATCTCATATCAACATGTCTATTGCACGTAAATTGTCATGTTATTTACAATGAAATTGCCGTCATGTACTACTAAAACGTTATTTTTACGTTTCTTGAACGTTCTAAATAAATTTATCGTAGTTCATAAAATAATACTATAAAAACTTACTTTGGGCAAAACACATGTTTATATACCATGGCAGAAACACATTTTAAATTGTCATGGTGAAAGATATACGGAAATGCATATGTGCCTACACAAGCGGGTACATGTCATATCCACATCATCAATTGGAAGGCATTTTGCTTTGAGATTTGTACAATCATTCATCAAAGTGGGTTTTGCTAAGGAATTTTATGCATATTAAAAACTAAAAACGCAATGAAGCGACACACAAAGGAATGATATAAAGAACATCCGTTTATAAGCGACTGCAAATATCCTCCTTGGCCAGGGGCGGAGCCAGGATTTGATCATAGGGGGGGGGGGGCGAAGAACACTTCGAAACATATAAGATCTACACCCCCACTAGTAGAAAAAGACCCATTTGTCCCGGTTACAGAGGCTCATTTGTCCCGGTTTCGGAACCGGGACTAAAGGGTCGGTACTAAAGCCCAATACCTTTAGTCCCGGTTCGCCTACGAACCGGGACATATGGGGCTCCACGTGGCCGCAGCGGCTTGCTCAGGCAGGAAGGCCTTTTGTCACGGTTGGTATCTGATACGTCCCAAACGTATCTATAATTTTTGCTTGCTTCATGCATGTTTTGTGTGATATTGCTATGCTTTTGATACACTTTCATATCTTTTTTATAACATATTTTGGAACTAACCTATTAATGGTTGCAAGAGTGCACAAGTTTTTGTTTTTCTACTTTATGTGCAGGAATTACTTGGATAAAGGAAAAATCACAAAAAGAAGCCTTGTAAGAGTTGGACTCTAACTTTCCCGAAATTTGTCCCCACCAGACAGGTTTTAAAGATCGTCTCGGAAACGCTAGAAGACGGCCTCAAACGGAAAAACTTAAAACTACAAAGTTGTAGGAAAAAAATTCCGATGGATCTAGACATAAAATTCGGCCCAATCAGAGTTCGTATGCTCCCTGGAGGCCCGAAATACCGAAGACGTAATCTAGATGACGGGAATCCGAGAGTCTATATAAAGAGACGAAACCTAGGTCAAAGGGCACCACGAAATTTCCTCCCCCTTGGCAGCCGTCTTGAGGGGGAGATCAATCTCCACAGAAGCACCATCTCAAAGGAAGAAGAAGGGGGCCAAGGGCCGCTGCCCCCAAGGGCCGTGGCCACCGCCGTGGCCGTGGGCGTCGCCGTGGCCGCCGCCGCCGCCATCTCCTTCATCTCCTCCGGGCTGCACCTCTCCATCAAGAACTCTCTCTCTCACACACACACACACCATGTCCATGTGTGAGTAGTTCCTCCTTGGGGCTGAGGTTTCTACCAGTAGCTATGTGGTCTTCTCTCTCTCCCATGATGTGATCTTGATTGTGATCATAGGCTATGTTAATCTAGGATGATCCCATGATGTTTCCTCTTCTTCTATGTATTGGATTGATGTACTCACTTGATCTTATCTAATATAATCCCCGAGACCATGGTGACAACGGTCTATTGGACATGGGTTAGAAGAATATTTTCATGAGTGATTTCCTCTTTTGTGTGTGGATTGAAGATTGAGAGTCTTTTGGTGCTTGTCTTTGACTATCCTTTAGATATTTTGTGGTGATTGTGGTACTCTCTTTGGATGGCCGCGGTGACATTGGGAAATCCATAGATGAGAACTACGAACTCTAAGGTGTGCTTTTGTAGCCCTACACAATTCTCGTCCTCTCTTGACCACAAAGGAATGACCTCCGAGTACGTATCCATTGCATGTTTTATGGGGAATATCATGTGATTAGACTATGTTAATGTTATTGGGAGTTTCCACTAGTGAAAGTATGAAGCATAGGCCTTGTTTCCACCATTGTTACACCGTTTGTGCTCACTTTTGTCACATGTTTGCTTGCTGCACTTTTTATTACAGATTTATATTACTTTGTTTTGCCGCACTTATCACCCATATTTTACCATCTCTTCGCTGAACTAGTGCACTTATACAACTCCTAATTGTATTAGGTGTGTTGGGGACACAAGAGACTTCTTGTATCTTAATGGCAGGGTTGCTTGAGAGATACCATCTTCAACCTCTACGTCCCTGAGTTCGATAAACCTTTGGTCATCCACTTGAGGGAAATTGCTGCTGTCCTACAAACCTCTGCGCTTGGAGGCCCAGCATAGTCTACAAGAATAGAAGTGTGCGTAGACATCAAGCTATTTCTGGCGCCGTTGCCGGGGAGGTAAGCGTTCAAGGTATATCTTTAGATCTTGCAATTAATTCTTTTCGTTTCTTGTTTTTATTTTTCACTAGTTATGCTTATGGAAAAGTGCACTCTTAGTTCGATGTTTGGGGAAGGCCGCTTTACCACGCCCGTGGTAGAGAAGTCTCCTCCACCTACTGAATGTATCCCGGTCAAAATATCACTTGGGATAGTTGAAATAATTACTAATGATTGTTATGATGGGACAGTCAATCCTAGTATTCATTTGTTGAAACTTACAGAACTTTGTGAGTTATTTAAGATTTCAGGTTTGACAAGAGGTGAAGTCATGAAGAAATTATTTGCTTTGTCACTGAAAGGAAAAGCATTGTAATGGTATAGGCTACTAGATGATTCTCACCTGCTGGATTGGGAAGAGATCCAGTCTCTCTTTTACTCCAATTTTTATCCTCTTCATGAAGTCCATGAGAATAGGAATTATGTTTATAATTTCTATCCTCATGACGGAGAGAGCATAGCTCAAGCTTGGGGGAGACTGAAAACTTTAATGCTAAAATGTCCTAACCATGGGCTCCCCAAAGATATCATTATTACTAATTTTTATGCAAGGCTCTCTCGACAGGATAAAGACTTGCTCGATGCTTCCTCTATGGGTTCTTTCACAAACGAAAAGATTGATGCTAAATGGGAACTCCTTGAAAGAATTCAACGCAACACTGAAGATTGGGAGATCGACAAAGGTAAAGAGTCAGGTATAATTTATGAGTATGATTGCATTAAGTCTTTTGTTGAAACTGCAAGTTTTAATAAGTTTAGTGCTAAATTTGGGCTTGCTTCTCAACTCCTTGTTGATTTCCTCAAATATTTTGCTTCACATCTTAATAGGCCTAAGGAGGATTGGATCAAGCATCATGAACCTTTTAAAGAGATTTGCAAGAAAATAAAATTGTTCATGATGATTGCAACATGCATGATCCAATTCCTGAAAATAAAGTTTTATATAAGCATGTTAATTTTTGTGGAGTGGACAGACCTTGTGAAAGGCCTATGATTGAAGAAGACAAGTATTGTAAGCAACATAAGCATGAAAGAACAATCACTTGGGTCAAATATTTAAATGAAATTGCTAGAGAATTGTGTGACATTTATCCTTTTACTTGTGAACTTTGTGGTATAGAGGGTCACTTTAATTTTCAATGCATGAACTTTCAAAACATAACTGTTAACCAGTTGTGTGATAACATGATCACCCCTGATCTTTATGATGAACTTATGTTATTTTTTATGTGTGAAGAGTTATCAGAAAAGACTTCTTGGCTAGATGTTAATGCCTTAGGAATAAACAACACGTTGCAAAATTGCCATCTCTATTGTGTTGTTAATTGCCATGAAAATGATTACATAAGTAAGATTAGAAAGGAGGGAACTTTACCAAAGTATAAAAATGTCTCTTATATTTCTACTAATAAAAAGGAGAGTTTCTCCCAAGTTTCCCCTATTGTTTCTAATGATAAACCAAGATATATGGAGAAACTTCATCTCCAACCACTCCCTCCTAAGGTGAAGAAGAAGAAAAAGTAGAGGAGGAGGTAGAGGAGCAAGAAGGAAGAAGAATGGATATCAACCTGCCCTGAGCATATTCCTTGCATCAATTTTTATCCTAACGGATATAAATTTATGGAGGATGGTGAGCTTGATTGCATTCATTATTATCCTGATGTTAAGTCCGTAGGCACTATTGAAGATGATTTTGATTATGATATGAATGTTACTTATTGTGATTGGGAATATAATGATAATGCCACTTATGATCTTGAAAATCTTTTTGGTGCCAACTCTGAAAATGATGATATAGAAAGCTCTAAGCTTGGGGATGATAGGATTGCAAGTCCTTTACCCATTAGTGTGGTAATTGATAATTCTTTTGCTAGTAAGAATAAAGACAACATGTTTACAAATATAGTTGCTAGCAATGATAACGCTCTTCTCTACTATGATGATGTTATAACTCCTATCTATAGTGATTGTAAAGGTACCTATGACATAAGGAAAAATTATCCTTATGAAACTTGTCATAATCATGGAGGGGATTACTCCCTTGCTGAACACCATCTTCCTAATACACAATTAATCTATAGTGTTCAAGTTGTTTATGATAGTCCTACTCCCACTATTACCAATGAGAAAGATTATGCTTATGTGGAGAGTAAGAGTACCTTTTTGCATGTGGATCATGGTAACAATGCTTTATGTGATACTTAGTGACGAGGATGTACCCCGGAAAATCCCATGGTCAGGGACCCTGGGTTAGTCATGAGAGGCACATGTTGGACGATAGCTCATCGGCTAACAGGACGATACGTTCCTGCTCGATATTATTGATTGGAGATGGCGCTTACAGGAAAGCCAGGGCTAGTGCGCAGAAGGCTAGGGTTACAGATTGTGTATTGGTTCTCCTCGGACGGCAGACAAGCGACACATGGGGCACGATTTACCCAGCTTCAGGCCCCCGGAGGGAAAACCCTACATGCTGCTTGTCTGATCTTGTATTGATGATGATGTACAGAGGTGTCGTGAGGGCTTTGGTGGAGAGAGATTTGTCTAGTCCTATGCGTGGGGGGATTGAGAGCTTCTGTTGTGGTTGTCTAGAGAGGTGCCCCTACCTCGCTTTATATAGATAGTCAGGTAGGGTTTACAAGAGTCCTAGTCGACTACTAATATGAGTCATTTGTCTTGCGCCTCAAGTCTTGGTCTTCACGTCTTACTCCGTCATGTCGGTGTCCACGAGTGGGCCCCTGGTGGGCCGCCAGCCATGACACGCACCAGGTACCCTCTCGTGGAGGAGTCGTGGGGTCACCCCCTCGTCAGTAGCCCCCGAGTGCCTGGGGGACTCGAAGAGTCGCGCAGGTACTCGAATCTGCAGTAGCCGCCGTAGTGCATGTCGATAATTTGCAGATGAACGGTCGAAGATGTCGTGAGTACGCTCCCGATGGGAGTATTTGGATGAAGCATCGAAATTGCAGTCCGGTTCGTCTTCTTGTTTCATCGTCGGGTGCGCGTCAGAGATGGGAGTAGCCCCCGAGGCTATGTGCGACTCGTAGAGTCGGGCATATGCTCAAGTTGTTGTTAAGCTAACCCCGTCGTTCTTGTCAGTTGCGCGAGTAGTGCTCGTCGGATGCGCGTCAGCGCTCCCGATGGGAGTAGCCCCCGAGTCTATGTTCGACTGCTTGCAGTCGAGCATAGACTCAAGACTTCTTCGTCGTCGAGTAATTTTCATCCGAGGAAGTGCTCGACTCGGGTCTTGCGTCGTAAGCGTGAGTTGTTGTAGGGATCAGTCGTGGACGAGGAGGTTGACATCGTCGCGTCATGAGGGCGCCCAGCCCCCGAGCATCTGCTGAGAAAGAGAAAAAGGTGCAACTGTATTAAGATGTACTTGCGCGATATACAAAAGAATTGTAAGGTGCATGATTTTCATATGTTGCACTTTTGTCGAGTGGATAATGTAACAGCATATAGACCTTTTCTCAGAACTTGTGGAGCTATAATAGATTGCAAGAAAGGTAAAGTTTCTGTTGAATTCAATGGTGAGCCATATGAATTTAATTTTTCTAAGTTCTCTAAGCAGCCTCGTGGTACTGATTTGCCTAGTAATGATAAGATTATTGAAGATATTGCTTCCATTGCTATTCCTCCTAATGATCCTTTGCAGCAATATATGGAGGGCCACGAGAATGATTTGCATATGCAGGAGAGGAATGAGTTGGACGAAATATTCTTAAGACAACCTTCTATCCTAAAGCACAACCTTCCAATTGAGCCTTTGGGAATTTTATCGAAACCAAAAGAAGATCCAGTGTTTGATCTTAAATCTCTTCCTGATTCGATCAAATATGCTTATTTAGATGAAAAGAAAGTATATCCTGTTATTATCAATTCTAACCTTTCAGGGTATGAAGAAGAGTGACTATTGGAAGTACTTCGCAAACATCGAGGTGCAATTGGATATACCCTTGATGACATTAAGGGGATTAGTCCATCTATTTGCCAACATACCATCAACCTTGAGCCTGATGCTAAACCAGTCGTTGATCATCAACGACGGTTGAATCCGAAAATGATGGATGTTGTAAGGACTGAGATTCTCAAGCTTCTAGCCGCAGGTATTATCTACCCTATAGCTGATAGTAAGTGGGTAAGCCCGGTTCATTGTGTTCCAAAGAAAGGAGGAACAACTCTGGTTCCTAATGATAAGAATGAACTAATACCTCAGAGAATTATTATTGTATATAGAATGTGTATTGATTACAGGAAGCTGAACAAGGCAACCAGGAAGGACCACTACCCGTTTCCATTCATCGACCAAATGCTTGAAAGGTTATCCAAAAATACTCACTTTTGTTATCTTGATGGTTATTCTGGCTTCTCTCAAATTCATGTTAACACTGCTGATCAAGAGAAGACCACTTTTACTTGTCCCTATGGTACTTATGCTTACAGACGTATGCCTTTTGGTTTATGTAATGCCCCTGCTACTTTTCAAAGGTGTATGTCTGCTATCTTTCATGGGTTTTGTGAAGAAATTGTGGAGGTATTCATGGACGATTTCTCCGTCTATGGAACCTCTTTTGACCATTGTCTCCACAACCTTAATAAAGTTTTGCAGAGATGTGAGGAGAAAAATCTGGTGCTTAACTGGGAGAAGTGCCACTTTATGGTCAACGAGGGAATTGTTCTTGGCCACAAGATTTCTGAGGGGGGAATTGAGGTGGACAGGGCCAAGATCGAAGCAATTGAAAGGATGCCCTATCCAAGGGACATCAAAGGTATTCGTAGTTTTCTTGGTCATGCTGGTTTCTATAGAAGATTTATTAAAGACTTTTCTAAGACTTCGAGACCCCTCACTAATCTTCTCCAGAAGGACGTTCCTTTTGTTTTTTATGAAGATTGTAAGGAAGCCTTCGAAGTTCTTAAGAAAGCTTTAATAATTGCTCCTATAGTACAACCACCTGATTGGAATTTACCTTTTGAAATTATGTGTGATGCTAGTGATTTTGCTGTTGGAGCTGTTTTAGGGCAGAGGGTTGATAAGAAGTTGAATGTTATATATTATGCTAGCAAAACCCTTGATAGTGCTCAAAAGAATTATGCTACTACTGAGAAGGAATTCTTAGCAGTAGTGTTTTCTTGTGATAAGTTTAGGCAGTATATTGTTGATTCTAAGATTATTGTTCATACTGACCATGCTGCCATTAAGTATCTTATGCAGAAGAAGGATGCCAAACCAAGGCTCATCCGATGGGTACTACTTCTTCAAGAATTTGATTTGCACATTGTCGGTAGGAAAGGAGCAGACAATCCGGTGGCGGATAATCTTTCAAGGATGGAAGATATACCGCATGATCCCATTCTAGTCAACGACAGTTTTCCAAACGAACAGCTAGCTGTTGTAAAAGTACAATCTCTCTCCGATCCTTGGTTTGCAGATTATGCTAACTTTATCGTTGCAATTTTTTTGCCTCCAGGTTTAACATTTCAGCAAAGGAAGAAGTTTTTTCATGATTTGAGGCATTACTTTTGGGATGACCCACATCTTTTCAAAGAAGGTCCAGATGGGATCGTGAGAAGATGCATACCGGAACATGAGCAGAAGGACATTCTCAAACAATGTCACGACAGTCCATATGGAGGACATCATGCTGGTGAGAGGACCACACATAAGGTTGTTCAATCAGGTTTTTATTGGCCTACTCTCTTTAAGGATGCTAGAAATTATGTTTTATCTTGTGATAAGTGTCAGAGAGTTGGTAATATTAGTAGAAGGAATGAGAAGCATATGAATTACTCTCTAGTGATTGAGTCGTTTGATTGCTGGGGTTTTGATTTTATGGGTCCTTTTCCTTCCTCACACAAGTACACTCACATTTTAGTTGCCGTTGATTATGTAACCAAGTGGGTAGAAGCAATCCCCACTGAAAGTGTTGATCACAAGACATCTTTGAAAATGCTCAAGGATGTAATTTTTCCTAGGTTTGGAGTACCCAGGTACCTCATGACTGATGGGGGTTCGCACTTTACACATGGAGCTTTTAGAAAAGCTTTAACCAAGTACGATGTCAATCATAGAATTGCTTCACCGTACCACCCTCAAACTAACGGGCAAGTTGAGCTCACCAATATAGAGATCAAGTTGATCTTACAGAAGACAGTCAATAGAAATAGAAATGATTGGTAAAATAAGTTAGGAGATGCTTTGTGGGCGTATAAAACTGCTTACAAAAACCCCATGGGCATGTCTCCCTATAAGATGGTCTATGGCAAGGCTTGCCATTTGCCATTAGAATTAGAACACAAAGCTTTCTGGGCTATTAGAGAGCTTAATGCTGACCCGAAATTAGCTGGTGAAAAGCGTCTCATGAACTTGACTTCTCTAGATGAGTGGAGAAGTGAAGCTTACGAGAGCGCTAAAATGTTCAAAGAAAAGGTAAAGAAGTGGCACGATAGGAGGATTCTGAAACGTGAATTTAATGTTGGTGATAAAGTTTTGTTGTTTAAATCATGTTTCAGGTTTTCTCCAGGTAAACTACTTTCCAGGTGGGAAGTGCCATTTCATATTGAGGAAGTGTACCGCTCGGGTGCGATCAAGATTAACAATTTCGAAGGCACCAAACGTCAAGTGGTGAATGGGCAAAGACTTAAGCATTACATAGCAGGAGACCCTGTCAATGTTGATGTGGATTTGGTACACACAACAACTCATGAAGAACATGTTGCAGCCCTGCTTCAGACACCAGCAGAAGAAGAATAAGGAAAGGTATGTATTACGGTAAGGAAACATCGCGAAACCGCCATAAAAGTTCCAGATTACGAGTTTTTGCAAAATATAGAAAATTTGAGTCCGAAGTGGAGCCGGAGACCAGCTCCAGGGGGGCCAGGCCCCCCCTGGTGCGGCCCCACCCCTGGCCGCGTAGGGAGGCCGCCTGGGCACCCCGGAGTCCGTCTCCGACCCCGCTTTGGCTCGTTACCTTCCTTTCCGTGCAGAAATTTTTGCTATATATTTTCCCGGATCGTTCCGGCAACGTATCTCGCGATTTCGTTTGTTTTCTTTTCGAGTTGATTCTGCCAGGAAAGCTTTCAGCTAGACCTAGGTGCCATGGCTTCCCCAAGTTCCCCGAAGGACAAGTTCGTCATCAACGTCATCAACCCTTACCTCGCTGAGGTGAAGAAGCACCCCCAGATCCTTCGTGTGGAGGATTGTGACCTCCACAAGGAGGATCTGAAGGGACCAGTCAAGGAGGGGAGCACCGAGGAGCGGTTGAAGGAGATGGAACATGAGGTCTTCAAGTTCAAGAATATGGTGGAGCATGGTGTTGAAGCTAACTTCGACATCATGAACGAGATAGAGGCTTCCCACAAGAGGGAGATGAAGGAGATGTGGTCAAGTTTGGCCGCACTATAAGAAAAAGTTTATGAGCTCCAAGCACAGATATATGATCTACAGAACCAGAACTGTGAGTATGAACTAAAGTTTCTGCGCATGGGTTTGGGTGCTGAGTGCAGGATCCTGGAGACGGGAATGTCCTTTGAGACCGGAGAACAGCTGCCATTGGAAGCGCTTCGCCAAGGAATACGTGACCAACAAGAACAAGACTGAGGAGTAAATCTCCTTGGGTAATGGCATCCCCTTAGCTTGTTCCAAGCTTGGGAGAGTGCCCAGTATTTTTATCTTTATCTATGTCTTTTAGATTCAAGTAGAGTCGTATCATGTCTAGGGAAGTTATCTTATAAAATAGGTGTTTGCTTTGAGGTCTATCACTCCTTTTTTGGAGAGTTATGTATCCGTGAGTGTGGAGTCGTCTATGATGGAATATTAATGAGAAGTCTATTGATCCCTTTGCTGCACTCGGTATTCTCTTCACGCAATCGACCTTATGATGATTCTTATGGGGAGTATTGACCTTATATCAGGTATGGCTTTGAAAACTTTATTTAATCTTGGCAAACATAGCTTTGGTCATAACAACAAGCATGTTATTTTTCTCAAAGTAGCGACATAGCCAAAACCCTCTTTGTTATTATGCTTGTAGTGTATGTTGACAAGGAAGACAACTTGATGTGCTATGCTTGTTTTAATGTTTATGCTTTATATTGCTTTGCATCCAAGTCATCATCAATTGTTTGTTCTCTCAAAGCCTTTGCTAGCCAAACCTCTGTACTAAGAGGAATTCTGCTTGTGCATCCATACCCTGAAAACCAGTATCTTCCATATGAGTCCACCATACCTTCCTATTCGTGGTATTCCACTACCACTCCTAAAGCATAGAATTTTTGTGTTATCCTTAGATGTTCAAAATCTTCTATTTTGTGCCCCTGTTTTAGCTCATGAGGGAGTAGTAGTTAACTCATGATCTTCTTAAGTTGGACAAGTTTTACCCCGGGATTGCATGTCTAATCTGCAAACCCCTAATACAAGGAGGAACTGGCATGAGTGCGCCCAGCCCACAAAAGATAATACAACAAACAAACCCTCCTTCACGCTTTGTTCATGAGAAATCAGAAAACTTTGGCAGTGATAAACAAAGGAGATTGCGGGGATGTGATCGTCCCTTTTTGGGAGCCGTTCCTCGAAACTTGTCCAATCTGAGAAGCAATTTAGTTATCTATTAGCATTCGTTGACAAATCATGCACCTCTCAAAACGTGTTTTCATTTTGTTTTATTTAAGGATAGCACTTGAGTTTTCCCTGCTTGCCTTTAACAAGGCTTTTTCTTTACTTTTATGTTGAGTCAGTTTTCCCTACTTCCTCCTTCCCTAAAGAGAACAGACACTTGATGCTGATAAAGATTCATCCATATAATGTTGCATTAAAGTTTTGCCATGCCATCTCATTGTTGACATTATCTCTTGATAAGTACGTTGTTTGCAAAAGCATTTGCCAAGCAAACATCTTCCTTTGTGTTAGCAATTGCACTTCATGACTAATAACTTGTTCTTTCAAAAAGTGTAAAATTGTCTCTTCAAAGTATAAAGAGAAAGAGCAAAGGTAAAAGCTATTAGTTGTCCCTTGACCAAAGGACTTGTTTGCCATGATTTGATGAGTTTCCTTAGCCCTACTTTTGACTATAATTGTTATTACTCTTTCATAAGGGCCTTATGAGTTGGAGATTGTTGTTTAGGATGTTTGAGTTTGGTGAAAAGATCATGATGCTTCTTGTCCGTATTTTATTTATCGACACTTCATTCTCTAAACTTGTGGACAGGCTTACCGAGCTCAGTTTTCGCTTGGGGACAAGTGAGGTCTAAGCTTGGGGGAGTTGATACGTCCAAATTGCATCACTATTCTATATCGTAATTCATCCTTATTCATTGATATATTTCACGTTACGATGATGTTCTTATGTTGTTTTGGCTTATTGTACACAGTTTTCAACTTTCCAGTGCCGAAGCAGCAGACGCAGGATTCAGCGGTAAAAAGTGGACGCTGAATTGCTGAAGAAGAATACCTCCAAATTACCTGAAAATCGGCGGGGGGTATTTTCCAGAAGAGTAACGAAGACATGCCGTAGTGGGGCCAGAGGAGGGCCACAGGAGCCCCAGGCGGCCACCTGGTGCGGCCCCACCCCTGGCCGCGCCGGGAGGGCGCCTGGAGCCCTGGGGCCACTTCCGGCTCCCCCCTTTGGCCTATATACTCCTCGTTACGTGAAAACCTAAAAAGAGAAGCTTTTACGAAGTTCCGCCGCCGCTCCGTGGCGGAAACCTATAGAGAAGAAAAGGGCTCTCCGGCGGGCAGATTCCGCCGAGGAGATCACCTCCCGGAAGGGGAGATCATCGCCATCTTCACGGGCATCATCGAGATCATCATCAACATCATCCCCAACATCAGCACCATCTCCACCACCATCCAATCTCACCTCACAAGTTTATATTGTGTTGTAATCCGTACTATTTATCCTCTCTACTCTACCGGTGTTGATTACTACTTTGTGGTGAATGCTATTGAGTTTTGTTGGAGAAATATCATTATGTCCATATTGTTTATCATATATTTATCACCTCTGATCATGATCTCTTTTATGACTTGGGAGTAGTTACTTTAGTTCTTGAGGACATGGGAGAAGTCTAGTTGTTAGTAGTCATATGATGTTGAAGTAATTTGTGTTGTTTGATATTTAAGTTGTGTTGTTATTTTCCTAGTGGTGCTGTGTGAGTCGAACACTCAACACTTCGCCTTCTTAAGGACCCAGGGGAATACATTGTGTATTAAGAATGCTTACGGTGGGTTGCCGGAGTGACAGAAACCTGAACCCCAGTTTGCGCACTTTTGCACAAGGGACTAATGGATCCTTGATCTTATTGCTGTGGTTAGGCTTTGCCTTAATTTCTATCTTGTATTTGCGGATGCTTGCAAGATATTTAATCATAAGAGTGCACTTATATTAGTCTAGAAGGTGTGCTAGCATGATCCACCCACTCAACACTTATCAGCACAACACTTGTTATCGATACAGAGTATGGAGAAAGCACGTGACTACCTCTCCATGTGTCCTCAAGAACATTTTAGTCTTTATAAGTTCAGTTGTCAGGCTTATCCTTTGCTCAAAAGGATTGGGCCACTTGCTGATCCTCAGTACTATTTAGTTGGCTTGCTTTTATCTTATTGTTGTTTATATCGAAAACCCCTAAAAAGTTATCTTTCAGTGCTTGCAGTTATTCCTTGTCCAAAATCACCTATCAATACCTTTCGCTCCTCGTCGGGTTCGACACTCTTACTTATCGAAAACGCTGCAATAGATCCCTTTATGTTGAGGGTCATCACACGAACTCGCGCTGAAGGAGGTAGGGTCTCCATGTGTCCACCGCCATGAGGATCGCAAGGTACTCCTTCTCGTACGTCGACAGGGCCTGGTTGTGTGCACACAGCGCCTTGCTGAGGTACGCTATTGGGTTACCTTCTTGCATCAGCACCGCCCCGGTGCCCGTGTTGCAAGCATCCGTTTCCAGGACGAAGGGCTTCGAAATTTTTGGTAAAGCTAGGACAGGAGAATTTGTCAGGGATTGTTTGAGTTGGTTGAACGCAGCCTCCGCCGCTGGCATCCATTGGAAAGGAACCCTTTTCTTCAAAAGTTGTGCGAGAGGTTGGCCGATCACTCCATAGTGCTTGATCAACTTCCGATAGTACCCGGACAAACCCAAAAATCCACGGAGGCCACGGACATTACTTGGTATAGGCCACTGAGTCACCGCCTGAATCTTCGCTGGATCAGTCGCAACCCCTTTAGAGCTGATTATGTGGCCAAGGTACTCCAATGACTGACTGGCAAATGTACATTTGGACCGCTTGATGTAAAAGTTGTTGACTTGGAGAATTCGGAACACCTCACGAAGGTGCTGCAAGTGCTGCTCTAGGGTTCTACTATACACCAGAATATCGTCCATGAAGACCAACATGAATCTTCATAATGCCTCTGCCAACGCTTCATTCATCACGCCCTGAAAGGTAGTTGGCGCACCCGTGAGTCCGAATGGCATCACCAGAAACTCGTACAAGCCTTGATGTGTTTGGAATGCAGTTTTGGGTTCCTCGCCTTCCGCCATTCGAATCTGATGATACCCCGACCTTAGGTCCAGTTTTGAGAGCCAAGCAACCCCGGCCAGTTCATCCAGCAACTCATCCACCACCGGCATCGGATGTTTGTTCTTCACTGTAAGAGCATTGAGGTGCCTGTAATCCACACAGAAACGCCATTCACCATCTTTTTTCTTGATCAAAAGCACCGGAGAAGCATATGGGCTGGAACTTTTCCTGATCACACCTCGTTTCATCATGTCAAGGACTTGTCTCTCGATTTCATCTTTCTGCTCCAGAGAATGCCTGTACGGTCGAACACGGACGGGCTGCGCACTCGGGACTAAAGGAATGGTGTGATCACAGTCCCGGCGTGGTGGTACTCCTGGTGGTTCAGCAAATTGGTGTTCAAATTCGTGCAACAGTTCCTGGACCTCTACTGGCACATGCTCAAACTCCACGGTCGTGATGTCCTCAGCCAATTTCACTTGCACACTGTGCGAGACTGCCTTGGTTTTCAACAGATGTTGTAGTTCTTTCCGGGAAATCTATGGGCACGAAGTGATATCATCCCGGACCCCTCGGAGCTGAATACTTTGCCCATGTGTGTGAATCGCATAATCTTGCGCAACCAATCAACCCACATTGGACTGTGTAGCTCCAGCCAGTCTGCCCCCAGTGTCATGTTATAACTCACCGAAAATATGTGCATCTCGTGCGTGAATGTATGGTCAACCACCGACCAAGTGAAGTGAGGTACCTTGGAAGTGCATTCCATTGACGCCCCATTAGCCACAGTGAATTTTGCTGCTGCAGTACGAAGAACATGAAGCTTCAACGCAGCCACCACCGAAGGATGCACGAATGAACGAGCACTCCCTGAATCAATGAGGATCAACAAGTGTCGCTGGCCCACTGATCCCATCAACCGAATAGTCCGTTTCTTGTGCGACGGGCAGGAATTGGGATTTATGATCATCAAATCCTCCTCACTAGATGAATTCCCAGAAGCCTGATCCAAGGGTGGTTGAAGCACCTCCATCAGCTCTTCGATCACATGCAGAGGTACTTGCGCGGGGCATTTGTGCTGGCGGCTCCATTCTCGCCGCAGGTGAAGCAGAGACCTTGCGTTCGACGATACTGACGCAACGCCTCTAGTTTATTGCCCCCTCCAGGAGAGAGATGTTTGCCGGGCTCCTCCATCTCTATAGGGGTCTTGCCACGATCTCCCATTCGGGTCCGCGCTTCCCGATGATCAGAGCGTCCATAGGCACGCCCCCGCGTAGCTTCAGCATCTTCCTCCTGTAACAGAGCCAAAGCACTTGCAGACTCGACGTCGACGGGGCGATGCAACCGGATGGCTGAACGAATATGAGACTGTAAACCTTCCACATACTCATGTACAAAAAATTGCTCGTCTAAGGTAGGGTTGTACAACCACAGATTGTGCCGAATGTTGTTAAATTGCAGGGTGTAGTCCTGGACACTTCCAAACTGCTGCAGTTGTGGAAGTAATCTGTGGTAATGCTGATACTTGTGTCTAGAGAATTGAGCATCGACCAATTTACATAACTGCTCCCAATCTTCAACTCTGCCCTCAGATTCCACCTTTTGTAGCCATTGAGTTGCTGCGCCCACAAAACTCAAAGCAGCAAACCTAGTGCGCAATTTCGGTTGAACGGCATACAACTCAAAGTAGTCTTCGTTGCGCTCACGCCACATCCGTGGGTTTTCCCCCATTGAATTTCGGGAAGTCCATTTTGGGCTGATGAGATGATCGAACCGCCATGTGAGGTGGTGCCGCAAGCGCGAGCATCTGTCCTGATGAGTACTCCTCTCCCCTGTTCCCTACATGTTCTTTTTGCGGAATTTGCATACCAGTGATCGGATGTAGACGAGGGCTAGGCAGCAACCCATATGGCCTCCGGTGGAGTTGTTCGTCGTTGTGTCCTTGTGGTAGTCCGCTACTTGACGCAGGTTGTTGCAGCGGTGTGCGCGGCGACAGCACCAGCGGTGGAGGTGGTGGTGGAGGGGTGGAAATATGACTGGATCCCCCCTCTCGTTGGCTCTCTTCTCTATCGCCTCGGTGCGCAGCTCGAGCTTCTCCATCTGCTCACTGTGCCGATTTCCCTGGATCGCCAGCTCGTTGAGCTTGTCCAGGATTTGCTTCATCATCTTAGTAGACTCCGAGGCTTGAGCCGCTACTTCATCCATGGTCTTGGAAATTTGCTCATGGAACTCTGGAGCCGCGTTTCTCCTAGGCGCCAGTGTGCCCCTCCTCAACCTGCCCGCTCCAGCTGATCCACCTCCGATTGGTTTTACGACCACCGAAATCAGATTTCGGTTACCTACCTCTCTTTGGATTTTGCGGATTCAAAGCTCGAGCAGCGCAAATCGAAGGCTCTAGATACGAGTTGTCATATCCCTCATATATAGATTACAGATACAGATTTGAGAGGAAGGATTCAGAGCTAGAGGAGAAAGGTGGGGAAATAGAGGAGAGCAGCCGAGAGAGAGTGCGGCGGGGAGGAAGGAAGCCTAGGGTTCATCGATACCTCAGTCTCCTGTCGAGCTGGGCATAAGTACTCGATACACGGGCTGAGCCCAATCCACCACACGCAGGTGGGCTAATCGCGCCTGGTAGGCCGGGCTGTCCTCGTGCTGCATCTTGGTGGTGCTGGCCCAGGTGGTGTCGACCCACCTGGGTCCTCCTCGACAGTCCCTTGAGTTGACTCGGTAGCCTTGGGCGTGACAGTCTGGCCCCCGCTCGCCCCCCACTGCCTCCGCCTTTGTCCTTGACTGCAACTGCATGTTTATACATCCGTTTATAACTCCACGGTAACACTAAGACTATTTGATTTTGCAAGACTCTCGGGATCTCCCAACCTCAGAAGACTTGTATGATGATGATCCTGAATGTTTGTTTCACCTGCATGAAGGACTCTTAGATGTCCAGAAGTTGGCTTCGCTGGTGATCATGTGGAGGATTTGGTAAGCGAGGAATAAGATTACTCATAATAAACTGCCGGTTCTAGTCTAGGCTTCACTCAAATTTCTCATAAGCTATATCACGTCTTTGCTTCCCATCCAGCAGCACCCGCATGCGAACTTGTCAAAGGGTAAGCATTTGATTGACTTCCCACGGAATACATCGAAGATTGCACATGCAATAACAGTCGCGGCGCGCGGGGAAGTTCCTTAAGGCTCTTCCAATGGATTGTTTCTTATCACAATATCGTAGAAATAATAAAAACTTAAAATACAACAATCATAATGCCTATAATTACGTGCTAAATTACTAACATTGAAAGTGCATTAATGCAAACCATCCTAAACCACTCGAGGTATGCGTATCGGTGTTGACACACGAACCCGTTCACGTGTACCCACAGCGCCGAGGGAGATACTCCGCAACTCACGCCGCGGGAGGCCTGCCGGAAGCGCGATACGCAAGACAGTCCGGAAGGCACTTTTGAGACCAGACGCCCCGGTTACTCGGGAGGGACCCCGTCGGAGTACCCGGCGACGATTGGCTGCTCCAAGTCGTCCTGAACGCCCCTGGAGCCTTGTAGATCGAAGCCTCCAAATCTGAAGAACAACGAAGAACAAGAAGCAAGGTACAAGGGAGATAGATAGATGACCGATAAAGATGTAGATGTGTTTGTTCGATTGTATGTTGTTTCAATCGGCCGTCACCTCATCTATATATGAGGAGGCTGGACTTTCCGTACAAGAAAAGGACTTCAAATCCCGTCCAAATCTTTCCAAACTTAACCGAACTCGGATTACAAGTGGGCCCGGGACAGCAGTTCGGTTTTCGGTAATTTTGGGGATGTAAAGGACCTCGGATGTAAAAACTCAAAACATCAAAGTTGTTGCCCTCGAAATTTCCAAGAACTTTCATGTTGAACGTTTTTTGATTCGGAGCCATCTTGAAAGGTTTTTTAGCTGATTTCAAACTCAGGTCGGAGAAAAACGTGAATCTGGAAAGTCTTCCCGAATCCCGTCGCCAAAATCGGACGTCCGTCACCATTCGTGTTGGAAATATGCCCTAGAGGCAATAATAAAATGTTATTATATATATATTTCCACGTTCGTAATTAATGTTTATATTTCTGTGCTATAATTGCAATGACCCTGACTGTGAGATTCAGAAGAAAACTCATTTGCATGTGTGGAAATGTAAACACCAAGAGTTCCTGGTTTAGCCTCGAAGACCAGCTCATGTGCTAACTGATGATTACGTTTTCTTAATCATGGACATTGTTCTTGTAACAAGGATGTCAGTAGCAATGGGAACATATTGTTAGCAGAACAATGATGTTGAACCGACCCCAGTATTGAATGATATACTTAGAGATCACATCGTAACTACGTTATAAGTCATATCATGAAATGTTATCATATACGTAATTCCTTAGACCATGAGAGTATCGAGTTGCTTCACACAGGAAGACATGCTTTGGTTCTTAGATGAATCCTCCCGTAAATGGGAAGTAGTAAAATAAGTTCTGGGTATGTCATATGGTGTGGCTAGTGACTGTGATAGTTCAAGAATGGGATTTGCTCCTTCACGATGAAGAAGATATTCACTTCGGGCCCACTCGGTATGACGGTATCCATTATAGTCTGGCCAGACGCATTGTGATTCAGTCACGGGGATACCGGAATACGATAACGAGAAAAGGGACAAACGAGCAAAGAGGATAACGAGTGGCTTGTGTTCAAAAGTTGTTACACATGGGTGCCAAACTTCTCTCCTCTAACTTTGTCATATATCGCGAAGCAAAGGGAATGGTACATGACTAAACATAATGGTTCACTCGAAGTTTCTTAGTGTATGTGCGGGAGTCAACATGGGTGTCCATGGCTCCGCTGTTGATTATTGGCTATTGACAAAAGGTTGTTGACCTATGTCCGGAAGATGTTCTGAGTCATGTCCGCATTATACTGAACCTATTGGGTCACACACTTAACAAGCAGTAGTCTGTTAGAATACTAGTATGGTAGAAGGTTTAGTGGAAGCAAAGCAGAATAGTTCATACGGGTACCGGAAGTAGTTCCGGAGATTTATGGAATTGTTCATAAGGGCACCAGAAGTAGTTCTGGGTATTTAAGGTTATGTCCGGATCACTTTGGAGTAGTCCCAGGTGGTTCCGGAACATATGAGAATGGTACTGGGGAAGTCCTGGATCAACCGGAATAGTTTCCGGATAATCGCTAGGCGTCCCGACAACCTTCGCGGTCATCCGGTGGCTTAAACTGTAACTCGGATGGTCTTGGAAACTATCCGGATGGCTCCGGAACGTCCGAGAATGGTCTCGTAAGGTCCTGGAAGTGCTCCAGAAGTGTCCGGAATGTCCCGAAACGGTCCCGGTATGTCCCGGAAGGTCCTGGAAGCTTCTAGAAGGTCATGGAAGGTTCCAGAAGGTTCCGTGCAGTACCACCCACTCCCCTGCGCCCCTAGCCTTGGGGGGAAAGCCACCTAGGCTGCCCTGGCCGGCCAAGGGGTGGGGGCGCACCAAGGGGAAGGAATCCCCCTCCAGGTGGAAAGTCCAACTCTCCAATATGGCAGGTTTCCGGTGGGAAGGTTTGGGAGGTTTGGGAGTTCAAGTTGGACTCCCCACCCCCCTTATTGCGCCCCAAGGGCCTCTTGGCCACCTATATAATGTGGGGGAGGGGTGGGGGCGCAACACAATCAATCCCCAAGGCCTATGCGCCACCCTCCCTCCTCTGAACCCCGTTGCTCCACTTTTAGACCCCGGTTTAGACGTTGTTCTAGATCGGAATCCGTTAGGGTTTTCTCCCTCTAGTTTTCTCGGTGGCGTTCATCTCTGGACGGCGGAGCGCTGCTGGATTGCTGCTACAGGATGTGTGGATACTAATGGAGGGGTCGTACCTTCGACCCTTCTTCGAGGAGCTTGTTCATGGGACTTGTCCGTGGGACTAGATCGCGGGACTTGTTCGTGGGATTGATCGAGGGACTGTTCGTGGGAGAACTTGCGAGATGTACTTCCACTACGTCCACGAGCTTCACCAACTCTACTTCCGCTACATCGGTTGGTGAGCCATGACCTAAAACCTTGTATGCAATCTTCTTGGATGATCTTGGGTTCTTGATTCGTAGGCCGAATTTTTTTTGTTTTCTACTACGTTTCCCAACAATTCGGACGTCCGTCCTGTCGGACGTCTGATACCGTAGGATTTCCAGTCCAAAAATCGGAGCCCTACTGACCTTTCCCGTCAAAAAATGTCGGACTTCCGATATCCGTCGGACGTCCGAATTTTCCTCGGAGGCTCTCTCACTTGCTTTACAACAGCACACGGTTTCGGCCGTAACTTATTCATACGAACTCGGATTTGGACGTTTCAAATATCAAAATCGACCGGTTCAACAAGACGAAGCCGCCCCATGTAGAACATTTTTCCATTTGATGATGTCTTGAAGTCCTAATTGGCAGAATATTACTTCGAATGTCATGGTCTTATTGCTTCAAACATAGTTTCGGCCTCCAAGATGGAATCGGATGACGATGGCTCGAACTACAAAAATGTTCATATCGATGACACCAAACTTTTTCATGAAGAGGACTTCTCCATTTGAGGTCATCTTATATAGGTTTATTGTGGTGCCAAAAACCGGTGTCAACACATGTCTCCCTGTTTTTCGGCAAAACTTGTGTGCCGAAAAATAACTTGCCCATGTTTGTTCTAAGGACGATGTAAACACTCCATCGGCCACACATACTCTTAGGGCGATAAACGTATATCGGCCATGTTTTGTTCTTAGGGCGATAATCACATATCGTCCATTTATTAGCACGATTAATCATGTATCATCCATTGCTTGTTTGAACCTTTTTATGCAGACTTGGGTGAAACCTTCTGAATTAAGAATATTTCCATAAGAAATCCATCAATAATCCCATACCAGGATCTATCTCAAAGATAACCACTGAACCATATTGTCCACCCTTTTGCGATAATCTTGTAAACAATAAATATTGAACTTTCTCCAATCCTTGCTTTCGCCTGCATATAAAAATCTTCAACAATGGCCAAAACGGTGAACTCCGGTTCGGTCTCCCCTATATTGGCAAACTCAACATCGGCTCTTGAGCAATATGCAATACACCATAATTAACATGATATCCAGATGTCTGTTGTGCAAATTTATTTGCCTTTTAATATCATGTCTAAATATATGAACAATACTAAAGCAATTCAAGATATAAATTATATTTAGACACTTATCAACATAAATACGAAGTGATTCGTCAATACACATGAAATCCATATATATTTGATGCACAACTAATAAAGAATCACCAACAGCATCAATATGTGTAGCACCTATAGCAAGCAAAATCTCTAAGCCGAATAATAACATCATATTCAGCTTTGAATGTTTGTGCAACCATATTTAAGCGGCATGAGGCTTCAAAACAACACCATGAGGAGATATAAAATAAATACCAAAACCTCCGTTAGTACAAACTAAAACACCAAAATATAATCTCCATGGCACTAATGAGACAAGGTTCATAACAATATTATGCTTAATAATAAAAAACACCAATGATTTGGCTTCTCATAGATTCAAATTAGCTGTATCATACCTAGCCAAAACATAATCCCACTCACCAATTCTTCAACTTATGAATTGGTCCATGCAACATATTTCTAACGAATGTATACCTTGTCTCAATCTCCAACAAAACTATGGACGATGTTTAGAAAACCACACCGGCCATGTTTAGATGTATTCTTAGGACGATAGAACAAACATCGGCCATTAGTATGAACGACATGTAGAATTCATCCACCAAAGCATATATAGCCGAAACAAGATAATGAAATAACAAATCAAATATTTCGGCTCCTTGAATCAGCAACAAGAATGTAACTAATCAAATGTATAGTGACTTGGTAATCCACTATCATGATGTAAGAAATTGTATTGCATCCATGGATCAAAATAAGTCCATGGAGGGTAACCAATCATACCTGAGGATGAATTCCATGATAAAGCCATCAATGACATGTTTGAAGAATATGAATGATGTGCTAATCGAAGATTCCGGTTGGATGATGGAAACCTTCGGCTTGATCTTTTATGAGATGATTTCTCCTTCTTCACTTTGGTTGTATTCTCTAAAATAGAAGCTTGCACATCATTTTTGGTTTGACTGTCCTTCTTGGGGACCCATGCCATATTCTTCTTTTCAAGTTCTCGTGCACTAAGTTTTTGCAATTTCTTCTTCTGCCAATATGATAAACCGAGTGGACATCTCGATTGTGATTCTTTTTCAAGTAGTGGCAATTCCTTTTTGATCTTGTGCACTCTCAGCTCCTTCTGTTCAGATTTGGCATCTTGATTCTGAACAATTGCTTTCTCCACGTCTTTGCCTTTAGTAGCCAATGTCAATGCCTTAATTGGCTCTTCATTATTTGAAACTAAATCTGAAGTGGCACACCTACGGCCATCCTTTTTGACACGATATACTTGCTTGACCACCTCTTTCTTCTTCCTTGAGCTCCGGACCGATTCCTTTCGATTGAAACGGTCTTTGTTATGCAATTGTTCATCGAATGTGGACCTTCTTGGAGCTGCATAATCTTGATGAGATGGTTCAAAATAAGATGGATAATGTGCCATAGAATTATACCAGTCCCGTGATGAATATTGATTCATATAAGCATAGGGAGGTACCCATGATGCTGGTATTGGCGACCCAAAATAAGGATATGAGTATGATGTATTGAAATTATCACTTTGCCAATACCGGTGTTCAGATTTGCGCCTAGGGGGTGATCTTGATGCTTTTGAATTATTTGGCCGATGAGCAATTTTCTCCTCACTTATCTTCTGATATTTTTGCAATAGCTGTGCGAAAGTGACTTTTGGCTTTTTACCTTTGTGTTTAACTCGGCCTTTGCTTTCTTTGATTTTCCTTGCATCGATCTTTGGATTTTCTTGCTGCCCCCCAGTGCGCGGCGTCTTAACTTTGACAGAATCCTTGCCTTCAAGAATAACATCATTGCGCTCATGAATAATTTGTGTGCTTGAAAGCTTGATCCCATCACTTGCAGTTGTTACCTTCTTACCTTCAAATGAATCGGCTTGAAGCAGCCGATGCAAAAACTTTTTGCCATCAGGACCAATAGGAATGGCATGATCATCCTTTGGTATTTTAACAAGTTTCAATCGTCCTCTATCAATGGCCAATTTAACAATTTGACGAAACATATTGTAGTCCTCAAAATTATGCTTGAACGAATCATGTAACTTACAATACATTCGTCCTCGGATTGATGGCTTAACATGGTGATCAAGAATTCTAATATAATCATTCTTCAGCAACAAATCAAAGATCTGATCACACATATTTGAATTTAAGGTCATCTTTTTGCTTTCTAGCCGATCTTGGTGAGAGAACGGCTTTGGAAGTAAGCAAACGAATGGTTCAGATTTCGCATCACCCCATTCGGCTATGCATTGTGCTTCGCACTCCATCTCCGATGACTTTGAATAAGAAATTATACTATCATCGGTTTTCTCAAAAGATTCAAATATGTGCTTTATTTTTCTGAAATCAAAACTATTATACCATATATGTCTCACTTGAGACCAAATGTAAGCCAAGTATGAAACTAATAAAGCTATCCACGTATATATACAATTTAAATGAAACAATAGGAAAAGATTTTGCTGTAATAATAAGTCACTACCGGTCTCTCTAAGTGACACAATGTGTTGACCGATATGCTTTGTTATAATTGTATTGCTATCAAGTAAATTATCCTTCTTCATTGGTCTCTCAAGATTTGTTATAAGAATTTCGCTAATAGATGCATCAACAATAAAGTTATGACCAAATCTGAAAATAGATAAATTACTTGCTACACATACCTCGACATACACGTTGGAAGAGCATGATGGTTGTGTGAATTGAACAATGGTTTGCTCCAGTTTTGGATGACTCTCCAACGTCTTTTCCTCGTCTTTGTCTTTGTTCCATGCTTCATCACTCGACTGATCATCAAGTGAAATTTGCTCAACTGCACGCTTGTGTTCTTGATGTTCATGATTAACCCAACTTTGTTCGGCCATATCACTTTGTTCTTGATGCTCATCAATTTCTGTGGCATGGAACTCATAGGGAAGTAAATAGGTTCCCTTAGCTTCAGAAAAATCAAGCACGGTTGTCATGTGCTGACCATGCCATTTCTCAATTGTGCTTGCCTCTTTGGATTTGATGGATTCGGAACACACACTAGTTGATTCGGCTTTTCTAGCCGAAGAACTTTCAATCTTCGAATCATCACTCATTTCATCAATTGTCAAGGCTTCTTTTCTTTGAGCCAATTCTTTTTCTATTTGCTCCAAACGACGAGCAGCTGATTTAGCTTTAAGCTTCTTCTCAAGCTCAGCCCACCCTGGACAAGATTGCCCCCAATGCCATTAGCTTTAAGCTTTTTCTCAATCTCAACCCACTCCGGGTAAGATTGCCCTCCAATACTTTCAGACTCTTTCGGCATTAGAACTTGAGTGTTGCCGAAAGTTTGCAATTGTATAGGGGGTATATAGTATGCTGGAGCAATAGGAGAAGACATATGCATTGGTGTGGAACTATATTTTTCCTGGCATAACCTATCAATTGGCAATAATTCATCTTCTTGCAAAACTCTAGCTTTTATTGCATTATAGTCAGGAGACAAGCCAGTAAGGTATAATTCCATACAAATATCACTAATCCTGTCATTTTGGGCTTTCTTCCTTTCTAACGCAGCTACCTCAGCAACAACTTTAGATGAAGGTATGTATGCTCCTATAGATTGGTCACTTATTCGGCTATAACCATGATGGTGTGGAGCCGAATTAGGAGTATCAACAGTTGCATATGGCACTGACAGATTATTAGCATGAGTTGTAGCATATGACGGTTGATGGTAATTGGCCGAATAACTAGTGCTAGCATGGCCAATTCCCCTATCCATCGGCATATTTGGATTAACATAGTGCAAGTTAGGTGCCGATGAATAAAAAGGTGAAACATTTTGTTGCATGTTATTAAAAGTTCCTACATGGGGTGTTTCAACTCTATCAACCGAGCTCATCATGTTGTTCATCGGCATATGGATTTCTAGGGTTGCCGATGCATGAGAATTGGAATACATATGGTGCATGTTACTAGTATCATAAGTATTCGAAGCATGTAAATTACTTTCAATCGGCCTTTGCACATAATTAGATGTATAATTAACCAAACTAGGGTTAGCCGATATAGTATATTCATTGAACGATCTAGTAGCACCATATGAATTATTTGCATCTACATGAGGGGAATGAGTATTCATATTACCTTCGTAGATAGCAAATCCTTGATGACGATCTTTTCGTAGCAAGAACAGGCAGGATATCGTTCAAAGCTTCTTCCCCAGCGGAGTCGCCAAAAAGTGTGTTGACACACGAACACGTTCACGTGTACCCGCAGCGCCGAGGGAGATACTCCGCAACTCACGCCGCGGGAGGCCTGCCGGAAGCGCGATACGCAAGACAGTCCAGAAGGCGCTTTTGAGACCAGACGCCCGGTTACTCGGGAGGGACCCCGTCGGAGTACCCGGCGACGATTGGCTTCTCCAAGTCGTCCTGAACGCCCCTGGAGCCTTGTAGATCGAAGCCTCCAAATCTGAAGAACAACGAAGAACAAGAAGCAAGGTACAAGGGAGATAGATAGATGAACGATAAAGATGTAGATGTGTTTGTTCGATTGTGTGTTGTTTCAATCGACCGTCACCTCATCTATATATGAGGAGGCTGGACTTTCCGTACAAGAAAAGGACTTCAAATCCCGTCCAAATCTTTCCAAACTTAACCGAACTCGGATTACAAGTGGGCCCGGGACAACAGTTCGGTTTTCGGTAATTTTGGGGATGTAAACGACCTCGGATGTAAAAAATCAAAACATCAAAGTTGTAGCCCTCGAAATTTCCAAGAACTTTCATGTTGAACGTTTTTTGATTCGGAGCCATCTTGAAAGGTTTTTGAGCTGATTTCAAACTCAGGTCGGAGAAAAACGCGAATCTGGAAAGTCTTCCCGAATCCCGTCGCCAAAATCGGACGTCCGTCGCCATTCGGACGTCCGATTCCCGTCGGATTTCCGGTCCAAAAATTGGAGCCCTACTGACCTTTCCCGTCAAAAAATGTCGGACTTCCGATATCCATCGGACGTCCGAACTTTCCTCGGAGGCTTCTGACTTGCTTTACAGCAGCACACGGTTTCGGCCGTAACTTATTCATACGAACTCGGATTTGGACGTTTAAAATATCAAAATCGACCGGTTCGACGAGCCGAAGCCGCCCCATGTAGGACATTTTTCCATTTGATGATGTCTTGAAGTCCTAATTGGCAGAATAGTACTTCGAATGTCATGGTCTTATTGCTTCAAACATAGTTTCGGCCTCCAAGATGGAATCGGATGATGATGGCTCGAACTACAAAAATGTTCATATCGATGACACCAAACTTTTTCATGAAGAGGACTTCTCCATTTGAGGTCATCTTATATAGGTTTATTGTGGTGCCAAAAACCGGTGTCAACAATCGGGTATGAGATCATAAGAGTTCTAGCCAAATAAAGGGACATTAGTTTTATCTTGTCAATTTAGACACATGTTTTGATTTGGGTTCGCGGCTTTGTGCTAGGGGCTATTCTATGGACCGTTAGAAAAAGTTTACTATTGAGAATTCCTATCCTTTCAAGGTTATTGGCGTTATCTTTAAACTAACCATATTTTTTCAGCAATAGAAGCCGCTGGTTAAGGAGGACGATGAAGACGCCATTGAGCTACTGATCTCCAAGGTTCAGGCTACGGAAAATTGCCTCATTCAGCATGCTCATGCCACCTATGACATACTTTTGTCGTTTCTGTTGTTTATGTGTTTGTTATTTGAAAAAAGAGTGTGGATTATGTACCTACACAAGCGAGTATATGTTATGTTATTCCTTTGTGTATCGCTTCATTGCGTTTTCAGTTTTTAATATGCATAAAATTTCTTAGCAAAACCCACTTTGATGAATGGTGGTACAAATCTTAAAGAAAAATGCCTTCCAGTTGATGATATGGATATGACATGTACCCGCTTGTGTAAGTAAATATGCATTTTCGTTGAAAAAAAATAGTCTACTAGTTGTTGATATGTGTGCCTCCTATTTGTTGCCGTTGCAATTGTATCTTGTGGTACTATCTACATTGTTATGTGGCGAATCTATCATTTGGTTTTATAATATAAAATCGGGTTGCGACCTTTTCTCTAACTAGATGATATCCCACGCGTTACGCCGAAAATTGTTAATAAAAAATTTAATGTTTTGAAATACAAGAATTTATAAAATTTAATATAATTTCATTATTAAATATATTTTTGAAAGAAATATTGCTTAGAGTAAAAAACTAAGAAAATTTGATAAAAAATGAAAATGAGTGTGATTTTTGTTTTACTAATTTATTACCTTGAGAATATACCGACGAGATGATATGAGACGAAAACAATGTTGAGTGAGAGAGTGGAGACATCACTTTTAGCTAAACATAAAACAATGATAGCAAATACATATGTGCATTCATAAAAAATGTCGCCTAGAAAAATAAAATGCGAGGTAACTCATACATTGATTTTCAATTCAAAAATCCTATTATAAATTGTGAAGCTTAGTGCATAATTTTTTTTAAATATTTCTTTGTGATAGGTTGCATGCGCATGCGGATTCAATGAAAGCATGTGCATGAAGAGTTAGTGAAAAAAATAGACCTACTTAATGATGTGGATAGCTTGCATGTCAAGATAAATATGTTAGATAAGCAGCGACGAAGCCAGCCTAAACTCTATGAGGTCATTGCTCATTTTTAGAAAGATTTCTTCACATTGTATAATTAATGAACACTGTTTTAGGCTGTTTTACTCAAAAGTTGTGAGGTCAACTGACCCCACAGCTAATGAGTAGAATTGCCACTGTAGATAAGGATGAACTATTTATGTATCATAAATTATAAATAAAAGAAATGAATATTAATCGCTAAGATGAGTAGGCACACGAATATAGCGAGTCACACCCTTACTAATGTCGATCGCTTGAAATCATGCATGGTTTGTCTGCTTCGAAATGCCCTTAGATAGATAGCTAGCATTGTCAAATTTAATTGTAATAATCATGATTGGTTAATGTAAGTTCATGTTCACACACACAAAATAATACACATAACATTTTCGTAAAACTATATCAAGTATAAATAGCATCACTCGAAATGAGTATAATAATGGGCCCATCGATTTCTTCTTCTTTTTTGTTTTGAGAGGAGGCCCTTTGTCCTTTTTTTTAGAAGACTTTGTCCTTTTAGTGAACTAGAGACATCAGAAAGCAAGATGTACACATTCGGGCATCTAGCCCATTTCAGTCAGTACAGACATAGATGTGATTAAAAAATCTTTCCAAAAAAAGATTGCCCAATTCATCGCTTCTGAACAAGCAGTGTGAGGCCAGCTTTCCTAAATTAAAAGAGTAGTATTGGGTTGGATGCGACTATGTCTTGTTTATAACTCGTTTTGATAGAAGGCAATCACATGGTAGGTCAATTTAGTAGAGACGTTAGTCGGCATGCTGACGTCATGCTAACGTTGAATGCAAAGAGAACTCAATCGATATTATCCAATTCATTGAATATATTTCTTTTTTATTTAAGTATTGACAAGAAATCTTTGTTATTTGTTATTCACTCTATTTTAAGTATAATTTAAGTAAACCATGCACAATGCATATGACTACCCCCCCCCCCCCCCCACCACCATATTTCAATTTTGAATTCGAAATACTTTAATAAATTTCTTAATTTGTTTCCATGTTAAGGATAGACTAAAAAAGTTGGCCTAATCATCAGATTGTTTTTATTTCTTTTGCCTTAAATGCATATATTTCATAAAATTTAATTTACTTAAATAATTTAAACCAATGAACTTTACAAAATGTTAACATAGTATAAAATATTTGTTAGAGTTGTTTAAAAAAATGTGGATATCACTTAAAAAAGCAAGACATTTTGAAAATGTTGTTGTGTTTCGAAAAAATGCAGGCTAATTTATTAAAAAAATAGTATAATGAAAAAACATTTTGTAGCGTAAAAAATGTTTCCAATCATTAAACAAATATGGAAAATTGTATGGTAAAATTCCTGTGTTTCAAAACCGTGTTCAAGAATTTTAAAAAATGATATATTGAATGTATAAAAATGCTTAGTTCCATTCACAAAATTTATGTATCATAAATTAAAAATTCATGTAATCCAAAAAATGTTTGTGTAATTATGAAAAATTGTTATAATATGTAAAAAAATCCATATGGTTAAAAAAGATTTGTATTGTCATAAAAATATACTATATGTATTTGTAAAATGTACCCGTGTATTCATAAAAGTGTTATAAACATGCATTTAAAAAAATATACATCATATATGTCCAACATGTATCAAAAAGTGTTTTAAGTCTGCTCTAATAATATACATTTTGTACATAGACATATGTTGAAAATAATAGAATCAATAAAACCCGAAAAAGAAACAAAAAAAGAAAAGCAAAGAGAAGAGAACAAAAAAAAGAACAAAGAAAACCAAAATAAAATTAATAAAAAAGATTAAAGAAATACGGCGAAGAAAACCAAAGCGAGCAAACCTCTTGATAATCGCACCAAATGGGCCGGCCGCTTAGTCGTCGCCTTGGGAGATTTCCTATTAGTAATCGGCACGGGCGGCGATACATAACTGTCCTGGTCGCAGGCCAGCTTCTTGATGGGTCGCTGAATCCCTTTATTTTATTTTATTTTATTTTCCGAAACAGCACAGTAATTCTTTTTACTTCGGAGATATTCAGAAGTTAAAGGATGAAAAAAGTCTGTTTGTTTACTGCATTGATAGGAAAGCAGTCAGACTCAAGAAAATACCATTGTCCATATCAGTTCGAGCTGTCCGGGGATTTAGTATATTTAGACTGTTGGTTGTGCATTGCAGATGACCTACGAAAGCATACTAAATGAATTTTGCAATGTTATTTTATAATACCTTTCAAGTATGTCCACTGACCTGAGCTCCTAACTTGTTGCTTATTGCTTCTGCTGCTTTTACCTGAACTGGTACTATCTTGGATGTCTGACACAAGAGTCTTATGATAGTACCACCAACATTACTTAAGTACTAAAGCCTAAATTAACTACAAACCATTATTTGGACAATTGTTGTTGGTCCCTGAATAGTATAAGCCACTGAATTCGACTAGTGACTTAACAAGATCTGAAATCCACATTATTAGAAGTATATGGGGCCATCAATACTCAAGCATGCAATCTAGTACTGGATCCGCTGCCATCATGGTTATGTTAAGAAAACAGAATACATCCAAAGCTGACCCAGATACAGCAGCGATCATTACCATCGCCAGTATGCTGCCCACAAATTAGCAAACATGTTAATATAGTATAAAAAAAACTATTAGAGCAGTTTTTCAAAATGTTGATAATTATAAAAAATAATGACAAAATGGTTTTTTGTTTTTATAAAAATGTATGAGAAAAATATAAAATTTGTATACAATATAAAATAATATTTTGTAAGGTAAAAAAGGTTTAGTATCAATAAAAAATGTACGTGTAATTTTATGAAAATATTCCATTGTTTCAGAAATGAGTTCATGAATTTTATAAAATGTGATGTGTATATATCGTTAAATTTAACGAAATCCATTAAAAAATATGTGTCTTTAAAATAAATATTCATGGTTTCCAAAAAATGTTTGTGAAATTATAAGAAATGGTTATATAATGTAAAAACATGTTCTATAGTTAAAAAATATATTTATTGTCTAAAAATTTACAATGTGTATTTTGAAAAAAATACGTGCATTAGAAACATATACATACAAAAATGATATACATCCAACATGTATCGAAAAAATGGTTTGCATGTGCTCTAAAAATTTAGATTGTGTAAATAGAAAAGTAGTCATGTTTTGAAAAGGAAATAAAATTAAAAAGGACAAAGAAAAAATCATAGAAAATGAAGAAAATAAAAAAACCAAACCAAATAAATGTAGAGCAAAGAAAGAAATAAAATAAATAAAAATAAAACCCCCAAAACAAAGGAAATGGATGAAAAAACATCATGCTCAAAAAGTAATAAAAAATAAAAACAAAATCGAATCGAGCGAGACTAGAGCGATCGAAAAATCACTAATTAAGAAGTACTCCTTGTAATGAACACTCCCACCTCCCGCGACTAAGAGCATCTCCAGCCGCGGCCCCAAGAGGCCCCCAAGAAGCCTTTTTCCGCATCGGGCGGACGAAATTCGCCCAGCCGCGCCCCCAAGAGTCCGCTTAGCGCCGGATTGGGCCAAAGGTGGATCCGGCGATCCCAAGCCAAACCCAGCGCCCCGGGGGTCTCTTGGGGGCGCCGGATGAAACGAAACGACGCGTGGGGCCGCTCTGTCGGTGTGATAGGCCTTTCTCTCCCGCCGTTTTCTCCCCTCCCCCCGCCATTTGCCCCGGCTCCCGCCATTTCCCCCAGATCTCCCCCATGGCGCCGAAGAAGAAATACGAGGCCCTCGACGCGTTGACGGCGCACCAGTTCCGCCGACCAAGCAGCCCAGGAAGCCGAGAGCGCCATCACCAAGGCCGAAGGGCTTTACGGACGCCGAGTGGCTCGCCGACGAACAACGCCGCTCGTTTTCCACGACCGACCGGCGCAACCGCCTCTTGAGCCAGAAGTCCCGGGAGATCATGAAGGCCACGCAGGAGGCGACGGCGAAGAAGCTGGAGGCGACGGAAGCCGCGGCGGCCGCGGCGAGGCGTGAGCTCCAGGACACACTCGTGCAGACTGCGGCGGCCAAGGAGGCAATTGCGGCGGCGGCGGCTCTCCGCTCCGGCGGGGTTCTGTTTCCTCTTCCAACTCAGCAGAGCGTCACCTCCCCTGCCGGCAACTTCTCGCCTTCTACGCCGTCGGCATGGGCGGCGTCGCCTGACCACAGCGGCTTCAACCCCAACCTCGCCTTCCCCCACATGCCTCTGCCGCGGACAACCTCGGCGTCCTGCTCGCAGGTCTACTCACCGGCCTACGCGACTACATCTGCCCCGCCGTCCTTGCTGCGCCGAGAATCCATCCCGTTTTCCACGAAGATGGAGGACATCATCGCCATCGGTTCAGAGGCCTTCTTCGCCGACGACACCGACTTCGCTCAGCGCGTCGGCGAGAAGTCGCAAGACTTTGAGGTGCACGCCGACGAAGAAGAGACCCAGGAAGCGCCGGAGGAGTTGGCCGGCAAAGGGAAGAAGAAGAGGAAGAGCGGCGAGCCGCCCTTGAACCGCTACAAGTGGATGGCCAAGTAGGACGAGTGCCTCGCCGAGGCATGGAAGATGGTGAGCTTGGACCCCATCACTGGCTCCAACCAAAACGGTGACACATACTGGAAGAGGATCAAGGTGGCTTTCGACGAGCGCAAGATGGTCGACCCCAAATTCAAGGACGTCCACATGGAGCGTGGCGCGAAAGCCATGTCAAACCACTGGGCGTCGGTGCAGACGGCGTGCAACAAGTGGCACGGCATCCAGGAGGAGGTGAACGCCCGGCCGGAAAGCGGCGCCAGCGCCGATCAAAAGGTATGATCTCGACGCGAACTCGCCGCAATCTTGCCTTTCGCACGCCTATACTGACATCTGTTTGGTAGTACGCGCGCATGTTTACCATGTATCGAGATGACACCGGCACCGAATTCAAGTTCATCCACGTCTTCCCGCTGATCGAGATGTGCGACAAATGGGCGGAATGCCGCGTGTTGCTCGCCAAGACCAAGAACGGCGTCTACGACCCAGACGCGCCGGCGCCGCCGGCGTCCGAAGGACGCCCCGCCGAGGGCAACAAGAAGGCCAAGGCGGCGAAGGCCAAGGCGCCGGCTGCCGAGCGGCTGCAGTCGGCCATCAAGAAATGCATCGCCGACGCCGCAAGCAACGCCGCGATCAGGGAGGAGACGTCCAAGGCGAGGTGGGCCGAGCTTTTGGGCAAGCAGGACGCCAAGCTTGACCTCCTGAGGAACACCGCCGCCGCCAAGAAGAGGAACACCGATCTCGCCTTCCTGTCGACAATGGCGACGATGAATTTGGGATCGGTGGACGCGCAGATCTTGCCCCAGATGGCGCCGCCCGTTGTCACGCCGCCAGCGCTCCCCACAGCCCCGTTTGAGCTGGGCGTGCCTACCTCGCCCAAGAGCACGCCATCGACTCCGGGCACGCCGTCCACGCCAGTTGAGACATTCGGCGAGTCACTGGCTTCTGCGGTCGAGCTGGACGGCCCGCTTTGAGCTGCCGACCGGCCTAGTTTTTTGTTCCCCGCGTAGATCACGCCGCCTGTGGCATGTTTGATCGCCGAACTTTGCTGTTTTTTGAAGCGGGAAGAAAACTAGTCGAACTTGTGTGCGCGTCGCCGTTTTCTTGGGTTCGCCCTTGGGGGCGCGGCTGGGGGAAACTCGCCCCAAGCGTTATCGCCGCCCGAGCGCCCCCCAAGCGGCGCTAAAATAGCGCCGAAAGTCGTCTTGGGGGGGCGAACGGCTGAAGATGCTCTAACAAGTGGCACATTGCATGCACGCCAATTGTCACAATCTGGAGTTTTCCTCTCTTTTTCGTAGATTCATTTTTTTTATCTTTTAATCATGCGTTCAAATCTTGAACCGTTTTAATTATTGGATTCCTTTCATCAAATTTTTCAAAACTAGATCCCTTGTTAATAGGTTTCGATAAAAAAAACAAGAGGCGTGACTATCCCGCAACCAGTCCAGCTTCTTGTTTGGTCGGCCCAATCATTTGTTTTATATCGCAAAACGGCACAGTATTTTTTTTACTTTGTAGTTGTTCAGAAGGAATATGATGAAGAAAAAGGTGTTTGTGTTTACTGTGTTGATATAAAAACAGTGTGACTCAACAAAATTCCATTGTCCATATCGGTTCAAGTAGTCTGGGTATTTTATATTTAGACTGTTGGTCGTGCATTGCGGATGACCTACGAAAGCACACTAAATGAATTTTGTAATGTTGTTTTCTAATACCTTTCAAGTATGTCCACTGACCTAAGCTCTGAACTTGTTGCTTATTGTTTCTGCTGCTCGTACCTGAACTTGTATTATCTTGGATGTCTGACATAGCAGTCTTATAATAGTACTAGCAACATTTCTTAAGTACGAAAGCCTAAGTTAAGTACAAACCATTAGTTGGACAATTGTTGTTGGTCCCTGAATAGTATAAACCACTGAATTCGACTAGTGACCTAAAAAGATCTGAAATCCAGATAATTAGAAGTATATGGGGCTATCGATACGCAAGCATGCAATCTAGCACTGGATCCGCTGCCATCATGGTTACAATTACAAAAAAGAATACATCCAAAGCTGGCTGAGAAAGATGAGCGATCATCACCATCGACACCGCCTTTTCAGGCTTTCGCTTATACTGAACTGCAGATTATGCTCATTTGTTGGTTCAGAATCCAAAAGGTTTCATGTCAAATTCAGTAGTAGTATAATTAGGTGGCTGAAGAAAATAGACAAGAGGTTTGATCCATACACATATGGACCCATGACAACAACTAACATGTCTTATTCAGAGATTTACGCCTGCATCTCAGAACCACCCAGATTTTTCCCATATGAAACGTAGTAGGTCGAAATGCAGCTAGAGTAACCAAAACATTCTCTGTTGTCGCCATGTGCCAATAAACAATCCAGCATGAAAGTTGAGGTTCATTATTATTTTCATCGAACAATCAAGTCTAAATAAGTTACCTTGCGCTCTCCTTTGGATGCAGGATATTGCTATCATGCTATGCCAAGTAAGCTTATACACCATGAAATGCCAAGAACCCGAGATTTGAGTATCGCCACTTGCATCAGTGAGGGTGACGAACCAGAGAAGATTGTGCTTCAAGCTAAAACGACGAGTGAATTGCAAGAAACCACGACTTTGTGGGATAGGATTGCAGAAACCACACCTTTTCATTATTGTTGCGAAAAACACTAACGATTTGACTAATCCTTTGCAAAAAACACAGATTACCTGATTTGCTTCGTTTAAGTGTGATTATGACATGTGGGACCCTCTTGTAAGGATGACATGGAACAATCACAATTTTATTTTATAAAAAATCCCTGAAAAAAATAAAAATAAAAGCAATCGGGTCCTCAGCTTCTTCCTTCCATTGCCCCGGTGGTGGATGCCGGCGAGCGCTGGTGCCCGCGCTGCTCACAGCGAGCCCGTGCGCCGCCCGCCCCCGTGCCTCACCCTGTCACCCATGCCGCCCGCCCGGGCCACTCGCGGCGAGCCCCACCCATAAGGCGGCGCTGAGGGCGGTCCAGAAGCCACCGGCCAAGCCGTGGCGCTGTGGAGGCGGCCTCACGCCGGCGCACACTCCGCCCAAAGTGTACCGCGTGGAGTCCCGGGAGTTCCAGGACCTCGTGCAGAGGCTCACCGGCGCGCCCGCCGCGGCCGTGGCCAAGCAGCAGCACGACCAGCAGCTCCAGCGGGCGCCGACGCTGCCCGTGGCCATGCGCGCCACCGGCGACGACTCGGCCGCGCAGATGTACGCAGCGTCCTTCCTGCGTGCACACCTCTAGGCGGCGGGGTGGCCGTCCATGGCGTGGAGGCGACCTACCGGAGGCGGCCCGTCCTTCCGGCGGCCTCCCCACGGCGGCGGCGGCACAGCAGCACTGGCTGCCCCCACATGGGTGCGGCTGGAGGCTCCAGGGACTTGATTGCTTTTTAAAATAATAATTAGGGGTGTTCCTGCAAAACATCATCCTTACCTATAGGTCCCACTTGTCATAAACGCGGTTAAAACGGACTAAACTAACAATCTGTGGTTTTTGCAAAGGATTAGTCAAATCGTTAGTGTTTTTCGCAACAAAAATGAAAAGGTGTGGTTTTTGCAATCCTATCCCACAAAATCGTGGTTTTCTGCAATTCACTCCCAAAACGACCATCTGGCTGGTGGTGGACCCATGTTTTCACGACCGGTGACGATGAAAGACGGATACATACACAAAAAACGTGGTTGTTCAACATCAGGATGACCATGCATGGGCATCAAACGTTCGATCGGCTCAAAATTCATAGCAAACTTCCAAATAACCATCTCATGGATCCATGGCCAGATGCACCCAATCTCTGTGCGGAGATGGCAAGACCCATGGGTTCATGTCTGCTCGTTCCAAATTAAGGTTCATGGAATCCGACGAGATCGCCCGCCGGTTTCTGAATGCGGCCGAGCAACTATCGCGGTAGCAGGGGCAGCCACAGGCCCGGAGGCCCCCAAGGAACACCGTGTCATGGCCAGCAAGCTTGACCCCGCCTCTCGATCGCGTCACATGAAGAGATCTCGCGACTGGACTTGTTACATATATAGTACCTATCACGTAATGTAAGACAAAGACTAGGTAGAATACAACCGTGTTGGGACAAACATGCAGGACCGCGTGTACAAAAATGTGGGCGGGCACATCACATGAACACTTCAATGCCTCTGGGCAGGATCAGTGGGGTTGAGGGTAGCAGGCAGCGACATGCGTGTGCGTCTTATTTTACTCTCTTCTAGAAGTAGTAGATAAGCAAACGCTTTTTCAGTACAGTATCTTTTTGTAATGCCCGCGGGCACTCCCTCCGTCCTAAAATACTTGTTTCAGTTTTTTTTAATACTAGTAAGCTTGCACTACGCACGTGTAATCGTAGAAATAAATATTTCAAATCTATGTCTTATTAACATAATTATATTTGAGTTAGAATCGTATTTGCATTCAAATTAGTATCATCAAGGAAATCATTCATAATTATGACATGCAATTAGTAAGAAAAACATGAAAATGAGTACAAAAAGTCTTAAGCGGTAACTTGATGTTGGGAAAGACCAGTAATTTATAACTTTTTATATAACAAAAATCTAAGAAGTTGTTCTGATAAAGTTTATTTGATGGACGTAGTTTAAGATGGTCATATATTGGTCCATCATTCATACTCTTAATTGTGTATATAGTGTACTCCACATATCAAATTGAAGTTTTTGCATAACAAAACAGTATCAAGATCTAAAAATGAAGAAAAATAAGATTCGACATGACCTTGTAAACTGTTTTGACAACCCGCGATTTCTAAGAAAAGGGGCTAAACATATCTATAACATATTTATTTGGCTGCTCTTCTTTTCAACGAAGATCCATCAACGAAAGAGCAATGTTAGAAGAACAAAAACATTTACCTAAAGTTGTACATTGACTTATGAAAACAAGTGCAGAGTGTTTTTATACACATGGATTCAAATACTTTTCAAAAGTAAGGAAAATATTTTAACCATTTGGAAAAAATATATGTTAGTTTAGTAAGATTGCACGTCCAACGCATGTTAAGACTAACACTCATCATAAATATTTTTATTTAAAAAAAATGATATGTGTTGTTGTCGAAGAATAAATAAAAATAGTATATGTGTAATGAATAAGGATTAGCTAAGATGATAAGTACATCATTTTGCAAAATATTCTTAAGATAACAACTTAATTATTTGAAGTGCATTATTTGACCATTTACATACAAATGGAGAGTTGATTTGAACATTAGGGATAAAAGCTCTTCAGATATCAAATAAGGTGTCCTAGCTATCGTGTAATAGTGTTCTTTTTCTTTCTCCAAGTTGCTCTTCGGTGGAAGTACCTAGTGTTTTTGTCTCCCTCTCTTAGCCAGGTCGCTCGCGATCTTTGTCTCCACATAATTTCCTCTCTCAAAAGGAGCTCATCTAACTCCTTAAAAATCTTACAGATTTTGTGTTCTTGCACTGGCATGGTATTAGAACTTCAAAGTTGTTGAAGCTTCTTTCTCAGAGCAGCTGTTTTCTGAATTACAGAACCAAAGTCTTTTTTAGCCCATCCTCCCAAGTCTTGCTGCATATTCAGAATATTTTTACTGAGATCACTAAGACAATCAACAGCGTCGTCCCTCTCCCAAGATTTCTTCACAGACTCAGATAAGGATCCCACTCTTTCCCACATATATTCATACTTGAATGTTCTCTGTTTGGCTTCTCCCACCGGTTTCCACTTCAAAGTAGCAGAAGTATGTGCTGAGTTGTCTTATTGTGGAAGCAGGGAATCCTAGATGGATAATGGAGTTAGCTACTTGGATCACATGAGTTCTTCTGCATAGTGGCACAACTCTGAAATGTAAATGTCAAGAGTCAAGAATACCTGAAGCAAATCAGAGAATAAATAGCAGTGTTGGAGCCATACTGTAGGGGTGGAAAACTGACAATGGCTAGTAGCTGAATGTAGTATCATCAGCAGACATTTTACCTTTTCTTGGCCTAATCCCCAACATTTTAAAAAACAAATTATTTTACAACCAAAATTATGAGCAAGTTTGTACAATTAAGATCAAGTTTGTACGATTTAGATTAGTCAGATGTAGCCATATAAACTTTTTGTTCTAATATCACAAACACAAGATAAACTACAAAATAGTAAGACCTTGGTTAGTGAGGGATAGACATAAAGCTATGTTATAAGTATCTATTAGATTTACACAAAATGGTTACTGGATAGAACAAAAAACACAAAATTATACCAAAATTAGGTGGATAGACATGAAAAACAAACATTGCTTAGAACATCTGTGACTGAATTACGTGCTTAGAGTAGTTACTTGGTTCCATGGAAAAAAATTGCCTACAGTTTATACTATACTGATAAATATGAACGAACACAACTGCCATAACACTATTAGTCTTATGTTTCAACCAAAATCCATAGTTACATGCCATATTTTGCAAGGATAAAATCTTCCTATAATTATATTATAGTAATCAATATGAACTAACACAAGTGGTCCAGCAGCTGGCGACCAGCGACCCAGGCAACAAGCACAGCCGGCCGTACATATGTTGTACATAAGTAATTTCTTTTACCTATCCTCATTGCACTTCACAGCATTTTCTTAAGTTCACAATAGTATTTCTCTACAGGCTATAGAAATCTGAAACTTGGAGTTAGACTGAACTGAATGCACTGGGAGCAATCTGGTACCAGAAATTATGAATTTTCGGTGATAGGCATGTCGTAAAATCATACTGCGCACATGGAGATTGAAAACATCCAAACTGAATTGATCTCATGAGATATGCAAAAGAAAATTAACGGAGCCTAGGGATGATATGAAGCACTCACCTCCTCTATGACAAGGAATGGCGTCGGTGAGCAAATTGAATCTATGGAGCAGAGACCTAAATCGGTTGTAGAAACTTGGGGACGATGATCCGTCGTGCTGCTAAAGTTATCATGTCTATCACCTATATGATTGTCTCTGTTGCTTCTTCCGGATCTGGTGAGAGAGGGAGGGAGGCCGCTGGTGGGGAGGTGGCGTATGTGGAGGATCTCCGCGCAACGGAGGCACTATAGGTTAGGCATGGCTGGGGACCTGGGGTACGGCGGTGAAGGTCCATGAGCCTGCAGGGCAAGGGAAAGGGTGTGGCGGCGGACAAGAGGAGCCGTGCGCTTTGGAGAAGAAAAGCGAAAATGGAAGGACACACACCTTCATAGCCTACAGACGGGGGCAGCGCAGCCGTTCAGGGCAAAGCCAGTGGACGGGCACGTCGTGGCGGGAAGGGCGTGGTTTCGAGCCTGAGGCGGCAGCCGGAAAGTCGGGAAGGGGCGCCGGTTCGAGCTGGCGACATCGACAAGGGACTGGCGGCGGCCCTAGATGTGTCCCTTTTGGCGGAGATGGGGCACCGGCAGGGGAGTGGCGGCGGTTCTGGTCGTGTCCTTGGCGGGGATGGGGCGGCGGCAAGGGATCCTGTTGGCGGGGATGGGGCGGCGGCAGGGAGTGCCAGGGTCCTGGTCGTCTCACTCTCCGGCGGAGATGGGGCGGCGGTAGAATTAGTTCGCGCGAAGGGGAGAGAGAGGTGTGTGATTAGATTAGGCGAAGAGTTTTTTTTTGCGGGATAGGAGAGCTGGGGCGTGTTGTGCCGTACAACATGGATACAACGTGGTTCGTTAGATGGATAGTATTGGACGTATGAGATGTATTGGTCCAGCACCTCTGGTGCTTTTTATATTAGTAGTAGATAGATGTGTCTATATTTTGTTTTAAATCTAGATACATTTAAATTTAGAGAAATCAGACTATCTGAGGCAAATATTTTGCGACAGAGGAAATATATTTTTACCCAAACAATAACACCCTGACGTATAGGGTGGAGTGATCTCCGTCCTGATGGTTTTAGAGGGCAAGTTTAGCAAAAAAATAATTTGCAATAAAAATACTGTAAAACTGTACATTAAAATGAGGAAAAAAATCGACGATGCTTCGACAACGCTCCAGCGACGCTACGACCGTCCTCCTACTCCGGTTACCGTTGTCGTGCTCTTCCTGGAACGCTCCGACGACATTTCGGCCGTTCTGATACTTCGATAATGCTCCCGCGGTTACTATTGAGCTCCTCCGCTTGCTCCGACAACCCGCTTACTCCGGTGAGGCTCCGGCGACCGCTGCCGAGCTCATATTTGAGGTATTAAAAGGAAAATATATGGAAAACTAAATTTTTTTGGATCAATGTTTCGAGGGATCTATTTGATACGTTTTACGATATCTATATTAGAAATTTGAGTGTTTAACCAGTTATGATAAATATGGTAGAGGTGTTCTTAGCTCACATTGCTTGCTGCATCCTGCGGTACGCCGTACATCGCAGAAACCGCACAAAAGTGCTCGAGTTTGCTCAAACTAGGGTGCTGCGCTTTTTGTGACCTTTCTGCCCTGGGTTTGGACTCGTGTGCTGGAGCGTTTGTTTCCTTCTCCGTGCCGTGCTTGCATGGAACCACCGTTGATTGAAGCAAGCTGGACCCGACACACATGCAGCGTACCTTGCGTGCCAAACAGTGCAGCTGCGACACACGTGTACGCGCCGCCACGGCTTGCTCACAGGTCTAATAGTACTTACGTGGGACTGAAATAGCATGACAACTCAGCGAAAGAGTGCAACGCGCCGCCACGTGTGGCGAGGCCACTTTTTCATATTGGCAACGTAGCGAGGCAAGGGACAGGACAGTTCAGCTGCAATATGCAGTAGGAGTAGAGTTCACATTTCGCATCGCTGGCTCGAGCTTCGCACTGGGCACGCCGGTGGTGTCTGTCACGGGCAGCAAGGGTCAGACGTTGACTCGTTGAGAGCGATCTAGGAAGACAGCTCCGATCGAGGTCGATGGTGCGAAGCAGATCGCGGCGCAGGCCCACGTCGAGCGGATGGTGGATCGATACAGCGGCCTGTGAAAGTTGTGTTGCTGATTGTTGCATTGTTGCATGTACTCCGAGCAACACTAAGTCAATTACTAGTTAGAGGTTATTCGTTGCAGATGTCATTCACACGCGCTTCGAGCATGCCAAGTATCACGTTCTGATGCGTTTTAGGATTTTCTTTTAGTTCTTTCGTATTTGACACGTGTCGCCTTCTGGACACACAGTCGCAGCCACGACCACACGCGAAGTCACAGTCCGAGCCACACCCACAGTTTTTGCAGTCACAATCCAGTTTTTCAGTCACATCCACAGCTTTTTCAGCCACAACCCTGCCACAGTCCAATTTTCTCGCTACAGCCACAATTTTCAGCCACCGTTTTTCAGCCACAGCCTCTGCCATAGCCATAATTTTCGGCCACAGTCCGAGCCACAGCCTATGTCATAGCCATAATTTTTAGCCACAGTCTGAGCCACATCCACGATTTTTCAGCTACAGTTCGAGCAGCAACCACAGTTTTCAGCCACAGTCTCTGCCACAGTCCGTGCCACAGCCACGGTCCGAGCCACACTCGCGCGCTCAACCACAGTTTTTGCTTCGCGCGGGACGCGGTCAAAGTGTGACATGTGGCGGCTCCAGAGCGCGCGAAAAAGTGACCTTTGTGGGACCGCGCGAGAGGGTGCCCGCTAACTAGTTGCTCTCCAACTCTAACTTTAGTAGATACGCCTATATTTTCGTCCCTTTTTCCAAAAAAAAATCCGTCCCGCATAATAACTATCAATATAACACACAAAAGCAAAAAAAAAGTGTTGTCATATCGTTCTGTATGGCAAAAAAAATTATGGAGAGCGCTAAAAACTGCTTCACGAGCGTTATATCTACCTTTTCCGCTCGTTTGTTTTCCACTCTCCGTATCCCACGAAAAACGGTTATTTTCTTCACGCCATGGAACGGAGCTGTCGGAGCCGAGGCGGGACCGGAGCCGCCGAAACAGGGTCCAAGCTGTCGAAACGGGGTCGGAGCTGACCGGACGGGGATCGAAGTCGTCGGAGCGGGGGCAGAACGGTCGGACGGGAGTCAGAGCCATCGAAGCAGCCAGGGCAAGGCCGGCTTGGACCAGTGGTGGCCAGTGCGCGTGGCGGCCAAGGCGGGGCCGGGCGGGCGCCTGGGGCACTGCGCCAGCGTTTCGCTGAATTTGTTGGAATTGCAATTTTAGTTTCAGTGTCGTTGTAGGCTTTTTACAATACGATTTGCGATATCTATTCTGTCAAACTCGTTTTTGTACTACAAATATTTTTATGAGTCGCCCGTAAATGCTTTTTACGATACCTAAAGATGGCATATCTGCTAGAATTGCTTTAATTTCATTAATCTAATGCCGCATTTGTGTATATAGAAGAGAAAATGTTGATAGAAGTATTTCGGGTCAACCATAAATTTACGAGCCCAGATGTGCTCGGTCAAATGTAGAACAGTTTGGTCGCCCTGTCACTTGAAACTTGAGGAACAGGAGGAGGATTAGGACCAGACATGTAGCGTTAGACCATATACAATGCAAGGTGCTTAGAAGATGTGCTCATAAAAAAACAAATTTTTCTCTAAGCAATGGTGCTTAGATGTAGAGAATAGACGTTTAATTAGACACCTCTATTATAAAAACTAGCAATATTTTTTGCTATAATCTCTTTTTTGTTTACTACAACCGAATCAATGGAAGTCAACCCGTTGAGTTATTTTTGCTGGAACCGGTGTATATTTTTGCTGGAACTGGCAATCCTTTTTGCTACAATCTCTTTTTTGTTTGTTACAATCGAATCAATGGAAGTCAACTTGTTTAGTTATTTATGCTGGAACCAGAGTATAGTTTTGCTGGAACTAGCAATTTTTTTTGCTACAATCACCTGTACCACTTTTCAAAATCATCGGCTGCAGGGTTTGTGCTACAACCATCTATGGATTTTGCTTCAACCTATTCAACTTTTTGTTACCACGTTGTCAATTTTTGCTACATCCTTTTTTGCATGACGAGCTGAGATCTACGCACCATGTGTTTTTTACTGCAATCATTTATAATTTTTGCTACTATGGGCGTTCAAAATTGATACTACACTAGAAGTATACCCCGCGCGTTGCAGCGGAAATTGCTATAAAAATTATAAAAAGTATATAAGTATGATACATTAAGTTGTTTAAGTGAAGACGCAACCGAAATATGTGTGTATTAAAAATTATTAGAGTGGACAATAAAATGATTAAAAGATGGTTGATATGGAGATTGCATATAGATATTAATAAATATATTAGTTGAGATGACATGGACAATTGATTGGCTAAGAAATGGATGATGTGGATAGCTTGCATGTGAAGAGAGACAATTTAAATGACCTAAGTGGGTGACATGGACCATTGATTGACTAAGAGAATAGATGATGTGGATAGCTTGCATGTTGAGATAAACAAATTAAATGATCTATAGTGGGGTTTTGTCTTATAAGAAGTATAGATAAGCATTGATGTTATTAAAAAAAATTAATTTATTTTGCTAAGCATTCCTCTAAGCACCTTGCATTGTACCTTAATTACAAATTGAGTGGTAGCTCCTATCTGCTCAAAGACCCGAACTACTGTGGTCGGAATTTCCCGGGGGCCGTGCCTACAGGATCGTGATACTCCATTTGGAGCTGTCATGCAGAACAAAAAATGTTAAACGTACGCAACAGAATCGTTACGGGATCCTTCGCTAATAAATTCCGCCTCCTCTGAATTCTTCCAGATGGATCCACTCAGCTTTCCTTAATTCAATCAAATCTATTAAATGGATTGAGCCTGTAAAAATCCTGTAAAAACTTTTTTTTTGAAACGGTGGCAAAAGCTTTGGCACATCCATTAATTAAGAGAGAATAAGAGTTGCTCGGTTAATTAGGGAAAACCGAGCGAAAACCCTCACATCCGCTGAGCGGCACCCTAGGAAACTCCACACAACGCACTATAAAAAGTGCCACAGCGAGACCGCACGCAGGCGTCATCACCCCCACATAACCCCAAGAAGCGTTGTCATCAACCCTAAACCCTGCGACCAAACAGCGCAGCTCCGACTCTGGTAGAGAGCTCCGAAGGACAAAAGCTAGGCACGGTAGACGTCACGGAAGACCACTGAAAGGTTCACCAGCAGCCAGTCATCGTATACCACAGGGCCCCGCCACCGCAGCTTCGACTTCACAGCAGCAAAAATGAACCGAGGCAATCTCGCGGACACGCCGGAGAAGAGCCGACTAACACAACCATAGCCACGTCGCCTTCATCACTCCCACCGCCATCGTTGCCACAGAAGTGTGGACACCTCCACCACCATCCACGGGTCCCTCTTGCCGATGCCGGGCTCCGAAACAAAGCCCTCAAGAGGGTAAACGACGCTGAAGCGCCGTCGTCGTCCGACCCAAAAGGTCAAGGGTTTCCCCTGGAGGGCCAAGAGACCGGATCCGTGCAGAGAGGTGCGGCAGCAAAACAACAATGCCTCCAAGAAGGTCAACGACGGTCACGGCCGCCGCCATCGCTGGTCACGGCACAAGGCCGAGACAGGATTTTCACCCTCACTCCCACACCACCTCAGCTGCACATCCACCCTCACCAGCGCAGACAAGCCCGCCAACCACCACCTCCACAGCGGAGACCACCGCTAACCCTTCCGTCACACGGCCAACACCGAAGCAGGACCACCGGACGCAGCACGAACCAACACGCCGGCAAGGCCTGAAGGAGCACCGCCCGAAGCCACGAACCACCATGGTCCCTGACCGTAGCCCAGGCGGGCAGTCAATGACAGCGGGAGCACCGCGTGGCCTGCACGCCTCCTCCTTCCGGCGCCTTGCCAGATCCGGACACTGCCAAGCCCAACACCGCCGAAGACCGCCCATCCGACCCCGAATCCAGGCGTGGCAGCCAGATCCGACGAGTCGCAGCTTCCAGATCCACGCGCTCCGCCCCGCGCGCCCTGCACCGCCGCACCGACCAACGCCATTGCCAGTGCCCTTGTCGCGCCAGCGCGCTCGCCGCGGCTCCACCGCCGCACCGGCCAACGCCCTGGCCCGCGCCCCTGTCGCGCCAGCGCACTGGCCGCGGCCGTGCCGCCTAGGCCGCGCCAGGCCTGCGCGCCCTTCACTGCGCCGCCCGCCGCCCAGCTTCGCGCCGCCACGCGAGCCCGCATCGCTCCCCGCCGAGCTGGAACGGCCCGCGCCGCCTTGCCTCGAGCAAGAGGAGGAAGAAGACCCCGCCGCCGCCGAGGCACACGGGCTTTGCCCGGCGACCTCTGCCGGCGGCGGCGAGGGGAGGAGAGGGCTGGGGAGGCCCCGCTGGCGGCGGCTAGGGTTGCTCCCGAGCCGCCCGCGGGAGCGACACAGGAGAGGAATTGGAAAGAAATGAAGAATTTTTGTTCCTGTAAAAACTTGTATGTGTAGCATTGCTGCTTTCAGAATGGTAAGCTACTGCTTTACTTTTTTCGGTGATAAAGGTAGTTTATCAGTTATTCTTTTTCTCGGTGATGAAGGTAGTTTATCAGTTACCTTTACATCACGTGTTCCGTTGACATGCCATTCTGGTCTTGAACAAAAGAAATGCAGCTTTTCAAAGAGACGCTCTTCGGTCTGGTAGAGTCTAAAGAGGAGTTCTTTGGCCTTGGTAAGTCTAAAGATCACCTCTTTTGGAACAATCACCATGGAGGAGGGGACGGGGGAGAGATGATCCCCACCTGAATACATTACTCAAAGGCCACACTAGTGCAAAACAGGTCATTAGAACCGGTTCTAGGGTGCCCTTAGAACCGGTTCCCCAAGAATTAGTTCTAAACCAGCTCCAGCCAGACCACGTGGTTGCACGGCAGCGCGAGGGCTTGGGCACCTTTAGCACCGGTTGGTAACATAAACCGGTTCTAAAGGTTTCGTGGTTTAAGGGTCCGTTTGTTAATTTTTTTTTGGTTTAATAGTTTTGTTTTTGGATTATTAATTAAAGGTTCTCCGCAATCTTATTATTTACTGAAGATGATCAATATATGAATATATCAAGCGGTTCCTGCGTCATACACTTACAAGATGTGTGTATCTCGGTACATATGCTTCACAACATCTCATACACACAGAGAATATAGTCTAAATATATCTATCACATCTCATATATATAGGACAATATATAATTTAATTTCAATAAGAACAAGTATGAAAGCCATTATATCCAACACAAAAAAAATTCCTAGTTTAACTTCGATAACCTAATTTGTTTAGATACACTACTACTAAATATATATAGGACATAATTCTTCGAATTCACTCCTAATATATAGGATCTAATCAAACACGCGAAGGTAACAAGAAATAAACCCAAAAAGGAAGTCCATATTCTCCACGATAGAGGATAGAGAACAACTTGTCTCCAGGTTTTGGCTTCTTCTGGACCACTATCTTTAACCATGCTTTGATTTTGACACAACCATCTGATCCACTTTCAGTGTAGTAATCATGTTGGAAAGGTTCTGTCCAAGGCCGTGCACAAACAATTGTAACTTCGCCTTTAAATCCCAACATCCATTTAGGCGTACAAGTTTGCGGTATCTTCTGTTGAAGAACATACATATTATTAGCATAGTTAGCAATGAGTATAATTAATAAAATGTCTTTTTGAAGAAGATATAGGCTACTGAGAGAGAATGATAAAAATCATACCAGGCTAGGCCATTTAAACATATAGTCCTCCAACTTAAGGACAAATGACACATATGCTCCAAAAGGACGGCCAACCCTTAAATAGTTCGCATACGAAGGTACCAATTTAATAACTTCGATAAATGCATGTTGTTCATTCATACTTAGGTCGAATCCATTGTTATAGAAGGTACAATAAAAAATATCTTGTACTTCTTCCGTGGCAAGAACATAAGCTGACAATTATAAATGAGTTGTCAAACATTTGGAAGCAAAGAAAAATAAGTTGTAGAAGTAAGAAAATTGTTGTTTAACAAACTCACATGAACATCGAACTGGAATCATGTCGCCTAGTTCCATCGAAATTTTATCATCAAGAAAAACATTGGATCCTCGACGGTGGCGTCCAAGATCGAATGCTATTTTCATATTATCATGAAATGCATATATCTTGCATAATGCATCCCATTTTGAACAGCCAAAGAATGTGGCATTTGGTTGATTAAAGATATTAACCTTAAGAACGAAAGGTTTCGACTTAATGTTAACTTATTTACTAATAGTTTCATCGAAATCTTGAATATTGATCTTGTCACAAACGTGGCGTCTTGCAAAGCAAGGGATGCACTATAACAAGAACATGTCGTGCAAATTACATACCATAACATTTTGGAACCAGGACCTAAGCGTGATGAAGAAGTATGTGTGTGCTTCATCAAACACGGGATCGTTGCATCAACCCGAGTCGTCTTGACAAATCTCGCACTTGGGATGAGACATACTATGTGTTCATAATTATAAAATTATTTCAAAGTAATAAAAATATAACATGAGAAGTAATACAAATTGTGCCTCATTGGCCCATCTCCAATATGTAATTTAATCATTGACATTCTAGAAAGGAAGAAAATAGTGATGAACCATAATATATATGAATGCAACAATTATATCACCAATACATATATCAAGTAATCTAGCAAATTAATAGCATAAAAAATTTATTAGTGGCATCTAGCAAAAATTCTACAAAAATTTCATCTAGGCGCCGGCGGCAAGTACGTTTGACCATGGCGGCCACGTACGGCCATGGACACGGCGGAGGGCCGGGGGGGTCGACCATCTACGGCCATGGCGGACACTACGGTCATGGCCACGGCGACTACGGCGCGCCGACGGCAAGTTCGACCACGGCGGCGCGCATTCGACCACTATGGACCATGGCCACGGCGGCGGGGAGGTGGACGTACGCTGGAGAGGGCGACGGTGACAGCGACGGGGAAGGCAACGGCGGCGAGCAGCAGCCTAGCGGCGTGGACGGTGACGGCGGCGGCGGCGTCGGCGAGGAAGAGCAGCAGCCTGGCGGCGTGGTGTGACGAATTGAAGCGGTGGGCGGAACTGACGCCAAGTGCCGATATATATACCACGGACCTTTAGCACCGGTTTGTAGCAGCAACCGGTGCTAATGGTCCTTTAGAACCAGTTTCAGCCACAAACCGGTTCTAAAGGTCACCAATTTCATCCATTTTTCGGCCAAAAATACACGCGGGAAGGGGAGGGACCTTTAACTGCGGTTCGTTGCTGAAACCGGTTCTAAACCTTTATTTTTTAGATTTATATTTGTTTTTATATTTTGACTAGCTATTAGAATAGTTGGAGTTTTTTAATAAATCTTTTTTTTATTTTAGGTTAAAATATTTTGTTAGTGGAAGTGGTTTTCAAATTTAAATAGTTTCAAGTTGAATTCTTTTGAAATACTAGTTTGTGAAATACTTTAAAATAGTCAAAAAATCATTAAATGCATGAAAAATAGCAAATGAAGTCAGAAATGGTTCAAATTTTAGTATGTGGCTTTGAATGGTGCATATTGAATGCACAAAAAGTCTTGAGTTCAAAAAAGTTTAGAAAAATGAAATGTCTTTGTAACAGATGAGTTTTCGTCTAAAACCATCACACTTCGAAAGAGATGCTCCAGTTTGTACATGAAGTGCATCCAGTTTTTGTCGTAACCTTCTCAATTTTTGCACACATGTTATATGGGTCAAATGATGATATCATGCCAAGTTTCAACCTTTTCTGAGTTCATTTGTAGATGCTTTCCATTTTCAGGGTCATTTGATACAAAATAAATCATTAAATGCACTCATGAGCCACCGTCGGGCTGTATGCAGGGGAAACCTTGTGTTTTATTCTACACATAGAAATCTTTCAGTTCATCGATCGACCGAATACAAATCATTCAGATTCCCTGCATACGTCCGATGGTGCATTGATATGCTTGCACTCATGAGCCACCGTCGGGCTGTATGCAGGGGAAACCTTGTGTTTTGTTCTACACATAGAAATCTTTCAGTTCATCGACCGAATACAAATCATTCGGATTCCCTGCATACTATTTCTTCGCGTGTTTCCCTTTCTTTTTGCACCGTAACCATGGACAATCTTCTTCATTTAACACGATGCTTGTGTCAGTCTTTACTGTGAAGGGAGGAATTTCATGAAACTTTTCCGTGCTTGGTCCAGCAGTTATAGCCGGACATGAAATCATGCTTAAACAGATGGAGGTGTCAGAATAGCTCTTATTATTATTGCAGACACCACATGGACAACACATAAAACCATCCCGCTTGTTAGCCTCATCCACTTGCAGAAAACTATGCAAGCCATTAATGAACTCGCCAGAGCTTCGTTCTTCGTACATCCATTGTCGACTCATCTTCATAATGGCACAACATCGAAAAGATAAAATTAATACAAGTAATTCATATACATAAAATTGATCATACATGCATAAAGGTTGTTCATACATAAAGTTCATACACATACTTATTATCATAAAAACAACATAAAACTATCTACATAAAGCATTTAAATGCAATAATAAATGCGATCAATATCGCAACAAAGGTACCAATTGCTCCAACAACATAATGATACCAAGCCTCTTTAGTAAGGGCATATTTTCTAATTTTCCTAATCTTCATGTGCATTACATCCATCTTGTTCTTGTGATCACCGACGACATCGACAACATACAACTCCAATATCATCTTCTCTTCTTCAACTTTTTTCAATTTTTCTTTCAAATACTCGTTTTCTTTTTCAACTAAATTTAACCGCTCAACCAGAGGGTCAGTTTCAATCTCCGGTTCACATACCTCCTAGATAAAAATATCTATGTCAACTTAATTGGTCATCATTGTCAAACACGAAAAATGGAACAAATTAATAGTTATAAAAGATAATATATATATACCACATCCGAATCATAGACAGGACGAGGGACGACATGCGCGGATACCATAACCATCGCACTATGTATAACAAAGAATCATACAAGTAAGAAAATTAGACAAGTATCTATCTAAATCATACAAATAAAATTTCTTATATAAAAAATATAAGAAACACATATATAGGCTCACCAAGGTGGTGCCGGTGAAGAGGGACGATGGGGGCGATCGACGGTGGTAACTATACGTTCGTGTGCGGGAAGACACTAAGCAATCACTACAAATATGCATACTAATTAACTTGAGCTCAAAGTGCATATAAATCAAATAAACTCCACATATCACTATATAGCTAGCTCCCAAACTAAAGTCCACAAATCTACACATATAGAGCATAGCACAAGCTAATCTAGCAAAAATGAGAGAGGACAAAGCTGCTAACCTTTGTGAACACTTGGATGTAGAAGGTTTTCTTCGAATCTTCACAATTCTTGGCCAAAATGGAGGATGAACTCGAGCAAAGATGTAACAGCCCAGTTTTCAGAAAAATTAAAAATTTTGTTTTCGGTGTGAATTGTTTGATTGTCTGATTTGTTTGCGGTGTTTGCATCCCCGATTTATCGATCGGCGATTATTTCCCCCCTCTTATCTCGTATCGGACGGAGATCGACCCTTGCCACCCTGACACTCGACATTTGCGACACCGGGTTTCACCCGATCACCGTCGCGAAAACCGCACGAGACCAGCCGCAACCAACGGAACGAAAAACCCCGTTTAATAATTAAACGGGTTATTTTTATAGCGCGTCGGAAAGTGTTCTCGGAACGGTTCCAACGCGAGGTGAACGCCTCCGGCTCGACGCACTGATCGCGCAGTTCGAAGTTTTACCCGAATCGGAGGTACTGCGGACCCCCGGCGGTCAGAAACGTGAGCACCGTGCGCGCGAGCTAAAAACAGATGATGTTTTTGCAAAGTGCCAGCCACCGGGGCTATATAAAGACCACCACACTCCCACCCATTTCTAGGGTTTCCCTAGCACAAAATTGCAGCCACACCCCCAGATGTGCTCCAAATTTTTGTCCAAAAGCCCCAAATCCCGAAACCCTAGATCAGGGGCGTTCCCAGCCCTCGGATCTGTGATCCGACGGCCCTCGTTGCGCCACGTCAGCGCCCTGGACTCCCCACCTAGCCCCCTCTCTCATCTCTCCCGCTGCGCCCGAGCCGCCTCTCCCCGCGCGCCGCCGTGCCTGCTCCGGCCATCGCCGGCGTGCCGCCCCTGCAGGTCTCCCTCTCCTCTCCTTCCCTCCTCCCTTCTCCTCCTCACCCCCTCCTTCTCTCCTCGCAGGGACGCCGGAATAGCAGCGCCAGCCGCCTCTGCCATTGGAGGTCGAGCGGAGCTCGGGCCGCCATGGGAGGCCGAGCAGGAGCTCGCGCCGCCCCTCCCTCGAACGCCACGGCCGCTGCCCCTGCACCCCGCTCCGCCCCTCCAGCCGTCGCCGCCTCGCGCCCACGCACGGCCGCCGGAGGCTGGCCGGCGAGCCATCCGCCGCCGTTGCTGGTTCCCGCTGGATCGGGACGAGCCGGCCAGGCCAACCGCCCCGTCGCCTGGTGGGCCGGCCTCGCCCCCGCGCGGCCCACTGCCAGCAGCCCAGTCCAGTCCGGCCAGTTGGGCTTGGCCCGTTAGGGTGAGACTTCTTCTTTTTATTTTATTTTATTTTGATTTGTTTTTTTTTCTGTTGTGCTAGTTGGGCCGGCCCGGTAGTTTCGGCCCGTTTAGTCTTTTTTTTCTGCTGCTAGTTTTATTTATTTATTTAGGCAGTTTGTATTAGGATTTTTGCAGTGCCCGTAACTTTTTAACCGTAGCTCCGATTGCGACGATTTAAATATGAAACTTGCTTAGTTTTGTGCCTAGTTTAATAATTTGTGCTCCTTTGCCATGTTTGAGCTTGTTTACTTGTTGTTTATCTGCTAATTACACTGCTTGCCACTGTAAACTGTAACTGCTATAACTTTTTATCTGTTGCTCTGTATAAAATGTTCTTTATATGTAACTTGACTAGAATTGCATGTAGGTTGTGTTTTTGCTGCTGTTGCTTGCTAATAACAAATATAAAATATTGTTTAGGGCAAAACAGTACCAAATGTTTTAATCGTCGTGCGGCACTTAGTATTATGCCATGTTTAGGTTGTGCCTCACTTAAATTGACTAGCATAGATAGTTTACTTTGTGCTTCACCTCTTGCCATGTTTGTGTGCTTTGCCATGCTTGCTTGAGTTGCCATGTTAATAACCGTTGTTTGGTCACCTGTAGCTAAGCAACTTGAACCACCGCAAACGTGCGGTATCCGTCGTGTGCGACTGATACCCCACTTAAACTGTTAGTAACCGTTCTCGACGATAGATCCGTGTCGCGTTGCCGTGCCTTGTGTTGTTTCTTTGATCTTGTATTGCTCCGTAGTAATAGTGGTGCACTGTTGATTGCTTTCCAGTGTTTAGTTCTTGTGTGCTTCCGCGGGTACCTCTCGGAGACGATGCGAGCTTGCGATCAACTACACCTTCGGAACCCGACTTATCAACAGGCAAGGACTATACATTACTTATGATCCATTCTATTTCAACCAGCGGTTTGCATGCTAGTCTAGGTTAGGTTCGATGTTTGATCCTACCACATGTTTACAGCCTCTTTTAAACCGATACAGCCATGTCCCCTCCCAACAAACCTTGTACTGCTATGTTACTATTGCTCGTTGCTCAGCCCCTGCTTAGTATGCATGCTTAGGATGCTACGATGTTACCCTTTTACTACTTGGTTTGGGATATCACATTATTATTATTGTTGTTGATGATATGATTATTATAATGTTGACTCTATTCGACGAAGGATGGAAGGTCTAGGCTATCCCGCCCCGACGCTTTGTTCCATTCGAGTCACCTAGGATCCGAGTTCCGGGTATTGGTTTTAAGACTGAGCGTGCCTAACCGCGTGTGGGATTTTATGGGGTCCCCTTTTCTTACCTATCTAGCTTCAAACATTTCTAGAGGTGGCCCAAGATGATTTACCATTTGAAAACATGCATATATATCTTGTCGGGTCGCTCCTAGCAGATATCTTTTAAAACAACTTAGACCAGCGGAGACATGGTTTCCCTGTTGGTCCACCTTTGACCGGCGAGGGCCCGAGACCTCACGTGAGGCGTCTCGGTAACCCAAACCCTGTTGAGACGGAAGAGTCCAATCCGAGAGCGTGGCCAGCTTTTGGATTGGGTGTCGACTCCCCGGGGGCCACCCGGATTTGTTCGTTGTTAGTTAGAGGGACCTGTCGTTTCGGATCTCTTGGAACTAAATCATAAAATGGTTGCCTGTGATGGGTAGCAACTGAGAGATATGGGCGTGCGTGCGGAGCCTTGTAATGGGCAGTTGGTACACCCCTGCAGGGTTAAATCTTTTCGAGAAGCCGTGTCCACGGTTATGGACGACTTGGGATCTACGTCATGTTCATAGACAACAACAATTGAGATAATCTTAAATATAACTTGATCAACGTGTGTGTGCCTTGACTGCTTCTTCTTCGTTGGGATGCGAAGAGGAGGACAAGGATAGGATAGGTGTTATGTTTGCGTAAGTAGTTGATAGCAAGACTTGTTGGAGGCGATTCCTCATCGTATGCTTGGCTTCTTATCTTACTCTCTAGATCGTTAGCCACTTCATAAATGCCAGTGCGGCAGCAACCTCTCCACTTACCCCTTCCTTACCGTAAACTACTAGTTGTCCTAGAATGACGAGTGATGAAGTCCTTGCTGGGTCAGATGACCACTACAGTTGGATGCTGAGTACCTCTGTACTCATGATACTACCCCCAAACTCTTTTCAGGGTTCTGATCGACAACAGGTATGGTGATCGACGTTTCACGTGGAGACTCGACGACGACTAGTTAGGCGGATCCCGGCGGAGGGCCTGGACCCGTGTGGTTATGGGATCGATGTTTTTCTCTTTGCCACTAGGCATTTGATTGTAGTCTGTACTCAGACATATATCTTCCGCTGTTGTATTGTATTTAAGGCAGTTGTATGCCGATTGTATGAGATGTTGTATCCTGTATCTGTAATGTTGTGATATCATGTTGGAAATCCGGGGCATATGGCTATGTCATATGTCGCGGTGGGACCGATATGTGCTTTGTCCCTGGATCTGGATGGAAACATCCAGATTTGGAACAGTACCGCATATCGGGCATTACAACTTGGTATCAGAGCCTTACCGACCGTAGGATCCCCTCTCTGGCCGAAGTCGAGTCTAGACAAAACTATTTTGTAGTTACTAAGTTAGTTATCGGAGAGTAGGAATCTTTTTACTCCTTACCCGTGCTCTGGTCAGGACAAGTGTCGTAAGTGTTTTAATTCTTATCTTATCCCCTTCAAAACTTTAGGATCTCGAGTGTGTGGAGTATCGGAACCGTTACAGTTCCTTGCTTGCAGCGTATTGTCTCGATTCCGAGCTCAGGTGGGAATTCCTATAGTACCTTTAGCTTCTCCGATTCTGGATATCATCTGGGTCATCCATTGCCATCCATCCTTTTGCCCGGTGTTTTCACGACTTGCGTCAAAAATCACTATCCCTTGATCTGGTTTTCGCTATCGTTCTTCCTCTTGTCACTGACGTTTTCGTTATTCCGACGATGTCGTCTCTCTGCGGAAATTATCTCGACAGAAGTTCGACGTCGACATGGAGCAGAGTCCCTTGTTGGTGGTGTTGAAGATCGTCTTCTCTCTTTTCTCTCCCCCCTCTCCCCCGGATCGTCCTGGATCTCGGGACGAGATCCCTTGTTGGTGGTGTTGTATTGTAACAGCCCAGTTTTCAGAAAAATTAAAAAATTTGTTTTCGGTGTGAATTGTTTGATTGTCTGATTTGTTTGCGGTGTTTGCATCCCCGATTTATCGATCGACGATTATTTTCCCCCCTCTTATCTCGTATCGGACGGAGACCGACCCTTGCCACCCTGACACTCGACCTTTGCGACACCGGGTTTCACCCGATCACCGTCGCGAAAACCGCACGAGACCAGCCGCAACCAACGGAACGAAAAACCCCGTTTAATAATTAAACGGGTTATTTTTATAGCGCGTCGGAAAGTGTTCTCGGAACGGTTCCAACGCGAGGTGAATGCCTCCGGCTCGACGCACTGATCGCGCAGTTCGAAGTTTACCCGAATCGGAGGTACTGCGGACCCCCGGCAGTCAGAAACGTGAGCAGCGTGCGCGCGAGCTAAAAACAGATGATGTTTTTGCAAACTGCCAGCCACCGGGGCTATATAAAGACCACCACACTACCACCCATTTCTAGGGTTTCCCTAGCACAAAATTGCAGCCACACCCCCAGATGTGCTCCAAATTTTTGTCCAAAAGCCCCAAATCCCGAAACCCTAGATCAGGGGCGTTCCCAGCCCTCGGATCTGAGATCCGACGGCCCTCGTTGCGCCACGTCAGCACCCTGGACTCCCCACCTAGCCCTCTCTCTCATCTCTCCCGCTGCGCCCGAGCCGCCTCTCCCCGCGCGCCGCCGCGCCCGCTCAGGTCGTCGCCGGCGTGCCGCCCCTGCAGGTCTCCCTCTCCTCTCCTTCCCTCCTCCATTCTCCTCCTCACCCCCTCCTCTCCTCGCAGGGACGCCGGAATAGAAGCGCCAGCCGCCGCTGCCATTGGAGGTCGAGCGGAGCTCGGGCCGCCATGGGAGGCCGAGCAGGAGCTCACGCCGCCCCTCCCTCGAACACCACGGCCGCTGCCCCTGCACCCCGCTCCGCCCCTCCAGCCGTCGCCGCCTCGCGCCCCCGCACGGCCGCCGGAGGCTGGCCGGCGAGCCATCCACCGCCGTTGCCGGTTCCAGCTGGATCGGGACGAGCCGGCCAGGCCAACCGCCCCGTCGCCTGGTGGGCCGGCCTCGCCCCCGCGCGGCCCACTGCCAGCAGCCCAGTCCAGTCCGGCCAGTTGGGCTTGGCCCGTTAGGGTGAGACTTCTTCTTTTTTTTATTTTATTTTTATTTGTTTTTTTTTCTGCTGTGCTAGTTGGTCCGACCCAGTAGTTTCGGCCCGTTTAGTCTTTTTTTTTCTGCTGCTAGTTTTATTTATTTATTTAGGCAGTTTGTATTAGGATTTTTGCAGTGCCCGTAACTTTTTAACTGTAGCTCCGATTGCGACGATTTAAATATGAAACTTGCTTAGTTTTGTGCCTAGTTTAATAATTTGTGCTCCTTTGCCATGTCTGAGCTTGTTTACTTGCTGTTTATCTGCTAATTACACTGCTTGCCACTGTAAACTGTAACTGCTATAACTTTTTATCTGTTGCTCTGTTTAAAATGTTCTTTATATGTAACTTGACTAGAATTGCATGTAGGTTGTGTTTTTGTTGCTGTTGCTTGCTAATAACAAATATAAAATATTGTTTGGGGCAAAACAGTACCAAATGTTTTAATCGCCGTGCGGCACTTAGTGTTATGCCATGTTTAGGTTGTGCCTCACTTAAATTGACTAGCATAGATAGTTTACTTTGTGCTTCACCTCTTGCCATGTTTGTGTGCTTTGCCATGCTTGCTTGAGTTGCCATGTTAATAACCGTTGTTTGGTCACCTGTAGCTAAGCAACTTGAACCACCGCAAACGTGCGGTATCCGTCGTGCGCGACTGATACCCCACTTAAACTGTTAGTAACCGTTCTCGACGATAGATCCGTGTCGCGTTGCTGTGCCTTGTGTTGTTTCTTTGATCTTGTATTGCTCCGTAGTAATAGTGGTGCACCGTTGATTGCTTTCAAGTGTTTAGTTCTTGTGTGCTTCCGCGGGTACCTCTCGGAGACGATGCGAGCTTGCGATCAACTACACCTTCGGAACCCGACTTATCAACAGGCAAGGACTATACATTACTTATGATCCATTCTATTTCAACCAGCGGTTTGCATGCTAGTCTAGGTTAGGTTCGATGTTTGATCCTACCACATGTTTACAGCCTCTTTTAAACCGATACAGCCATGTCCCCTCCCAGCAAACCTTGTACTGCTATGTTACTATTGCTCGTTGCTCAGCCCCTGCTTAGTATGCATGCTTAGGATGCTACGATGTTACCCTTTTACTACTTGGTTTGGGATATCACATTATTATTATTGTTGTTGATGATATGATTATTATAATGTTGACTCTATTCGACGAAGGATGGAAGGTCTAGGCTATCCCGCCCCGACGCTTTGTTCCATTCGAGTCACCTAGGATCCGAGTTCCGGGTATTGGTTTTAAGACTGAGCGTGCCTAACCGCGTGTGGGATTTTATGGGGTCCCCTATCTAGCTTCAAACATTTCTAGAGGTGGCCCAAGCTGATTTACCATTTGAAAACATGCATATATATCTTGTCGGGTCGCTCCTAGCAGATATCTTTTAAAACAACTTGGACCAGCGGAGACATGGTTTCCCTGTTGGTCCACCTTTGATCGGCGAGGGCCCGAGACCTCACGTGAGGCGTCTCGGTAACCCAAACCCTGTTGAGACGGAAGAGTCCGATCCGAGAGCGTGGCCAGCTTTTGGATTGGGTGTCGACTCCCCGGGGGCCACCCGGATTTGTTCGTTGTTAGTTAGAGGGACCTGTCGTTTCGGATCTCTTGGAACTAAATCATAAAATGGTTGCCTGTGATGGGTAGCAACTGAGAGAGATGGGCGCGCGTGCGGAGCCTTGTAATGTGCAGTTGGTACACCCCTGCAGGGTTAAATCTTTTCGAGAAGCCGTGTCCACGGTTATGGACGACTTGAGGCCTACGTCCTGTTCATAGACAACAACAAGTGAGATAATCTTAAATATAACTTGATCAACGTGTGTGTGCCTTGACTGCTTCTTCTTCGTTGGGATGCGAAGAGGAGGACAAGGATAGGATAGGTGTTATGTTTGCGTAATGTGACGCCCCCAAAATCAGACCGTGTACAGTAATCATACACACAGGGTACACGACTGAGATTAGGGTGCCACGGTGATAATATCACAGCACAACACTAAACACAAAAGGATAAACAAATATATTACAATAGAGGGGGTCACGCGGACCCGAACATATAAGTTATACAAGCCATAATATCTGAGTACAGACATAGATAGTCAAGTTTTGCCTTAAGAAGGCTAGCACAAATCACATCAGAGATACAGAACGAAAAGGCGAGGCCTCCTGCCTGGAATCCACAGTACTACTCCTGGTCAAGGGGGAACTCGACGTCGTAGTAGGCGCCCCCGAGGTACTCCTGCTCCTGGGCTCCAACGTCGGCTGCAGCGGCCGATCAGGCAAAACAGTAAAGGAAATAAAGCAGGTGAGTATCTAGTATACCCGCGAGTCTTACGTCCGCTACTAAGCATTATGCATTGTATCAACGGAATGAAGAGGTTGTATATAGTGGACTGAAGACAGAAATTCAGAGCAAGGGTAAGAAGCTAGGCCTATCGAAGACTAGCATCTTCCGACGGTGTCTTGCAGCATGAGGTAAGAATCAGCCAACAGTTTATATAAAACAGTAAGGTAGCAATGAAGCAGAAGTTGCTGCAACATTGAATAATAATAAGTTGTAATAATTAACAATGCCTCCGAGTTCACCTCCTCGACATCCCCGCGAGGAAAGGAACCCGGAACCATACAGTTTAATAATAGTTTCTAGTGGTAAGACCCAGCTTCAGCATAAAGTGTCCTGTTACCGTGGACACGGCTATCGATAGATCAATTCTTCCCTGCAGGGGTGCACTTGTGTTACGCTACACGCACGGATCTCCAGGGTGGCGGGAACCTTGTTAGGGAACGCTCCACCGAGGCTATCCGACACTTCATAGCCCATCTTTCAAACTCAACAGAGAGGCCATCCGCCGGTCTAAATCCTAAGTACTCAGGGCCTTGGACCCCAACCCTGACGTACTCCTGCACGGTGCGTGGGTGGCCGGGAAGTCGTAACAAAAACAACACAGCTCGAGCCAAAGAAGACAGCGCACTTCCCGGCAATCAGCCCGCGGTACTGCTGACGTCTGAAGAGTCTTCGGACGACACTAAGAAGCGGAGGAGCCCACACTCATAATCCCACGGGTAGGTAGTGCGTACATGGCATATAGCCAACTCAAAACATTCACTGAACCATTTAGCATTTTAATTAACCTGCGTGACAACCGTTATCGTTGCCTCGACTTAACTGACCCGCGGACAACGACAGCAGCCAGGACCACCAGTACATCGGTGCCTGCCCTGTCGTCCCACCAAGTCACTGCGGTTACCAACAAGGTGAACCGTCTCCTTACCTTGTCTCGCGTGTGCTCCGGGAGGAGCTCGACTTTCGTGGGTTGGTAACTCTCGCGGCCAACGATCAGGGGCCAAGCACACCGGTACACTGGTCGTGCCCTCCCTGTCGTCCCGTCGCAATACCTCTCGCAGGCACCGTTGGGTCGCCCGACTTCTTACCTGAAGGACAACCGTTTCCAGTACCCTATGGCAGTAAGACAAAGTCAGCCTCGAGTGGAGTACAAGGATTACTCCTTGATAGCTCACACTTGAGGTGACTAGGCATAACCCAGGTAGGGGCCTTAGACGGAGTCTGCATTGTACCGTACCTGTGCAGTTATAATATTTATATCCGCGTTCACTTCCCTGAGTGATCACGGCCCTCTATCTAATCCTAGCTAACAATGCGCAGGGTCCACTGCTGAATAATGCATAATAATAATAATAGGCAGCATCGGATAAAGGAAGGCACATCAAGGGGCGACAAAAATCAGGCTATGCAGTTGAATAGGATTGTAATCGTAGCAGCAGCAGTAACAATGCCTAGTGCAAGAATAGTACGGAAAGATAGGCGATATCTGGGGAAGAGAATGGCTCTGCTTGCCTGCAAGCTCGACGGTAGTAGTAGGGTCGTCGACGACGTAGTCGTACTCAGCAGCGGTGTAGTCGACGGCAGTAGCGGGGTCTACCGGAGATTAAAGGGGGAAGAAAACAATAAATACACAACAATAATAGCAATACAAATGCAAGACATAACAGATGAAATGTAAACGGGGTTCTATCGCAGTGTAATGCAATATGCTCGGAGCGGGAATTCATCTGAGGATGAACTGCCGGCTCCGGGTGATTACCGGACAGGGTGTCCGGAGGGGGAAGGATCAAGCCGGAGGTGTCGTGGTTACCGGAACAACATAAGAGGGGTGTATCCGTGCTATTTGAACCATTCCGGACAACTTTCGTGTTCGGAATAATTTCATCCGGGAACTCTAACAGTACCGGACAATTTATCGGACAGGCGGTCCGGAGGGGGAATGTTCGACGTTCGTAGTGTTAGAGGGGTGTGGTAGACATACGGATAGTGTATTCGTATTCGTTGTATTTTTCTGATCAACTTTCATGTATAAAGTTTTTGAATCCGAGTTACGGTTTAAAAGTTATTGAATTTCAAAGTTTTAAATCATTTTAAATGATTTTCTGGATTTTCTTTTATTATTTATTTAAACATTATCCAAAACATTATCCACAGCATTATCCAGAACAGCGCTGACATGTGGGACCCGCATGTCAGCCTCTGTTATTTATAAAACATTTTATAAAATTCAGAAATTGCCTCTGGACCCACATGTCAGTGATTAAATTTTAATTAATTGGATTAACCTAAATCATTAAGTTAATTAATTAGAGGGGACCCACCTGTCAGTGACCTAAACTCTTACTAATAGTTTTGTTATTTTTAACCGGTGCTTAAGTGGGATGGGACCCACATGTCAGTGACTATTAGGGGTGAGATTAACCCCTAATCAACTGGCTGACACCGGGGTCCCACCTGGCAGCCTCACCGGAACCTCACCGGAGGCTCGTCGGCGGCGAGGTCGAGCTAGCCCTCGATTCCGAGCGCCGTTGGAGGCGCCGCTGGTGGCAGTCGACGGAGAGCTCGAATCCGCGTCGATTTGGAGTGGTCTCGCGAGCTGGGACGCACGGAGGTGAGCGCATCTTCATCAATGGCGGCGAAGGTCGTCGGGCTCCAATGGCGAATGCATATACGGGTCGAACTCGAGCTAGCTACTGGTCCAAATCGAGCATACGCAACACGGGGGACCTACTGGTGCACTTGGCGTGGACTGGGACGAACCAAAACGACGACTCCGACGACGTGCCACGGCGGCCGGAGCAAGCGAGTTAGGAGAGAAGGCTACGGCGTTATCGGGACTCATCGGGCGGTTGGGGGTGGTGAGGGTGCTCACCACGAACGCGTCGGAGTTGGCAGCGGGCTCGGGGACGTCGTGGTGGCGCCGGATTTCCTCCGCGATGCCGCGGCGACCGGAGTTGGGGGAGATGACCGTGTGCTCGGGGTGGAGGCTCCCGGCTTGAATTCGTCGCAGTAGTCGACGTAATCGACGACGGCGCACCCGGTGGACACGTCTTCGAGGGCTAGGGAGCTTGCCGGCTGCGAGTGGGCGCGGTCATGGCGACGGCGAGCTCGGGCGGACCTTTCCCTGGCGATGGCGAGAGGAGGAGGAGGGGAAGGAGAGGGTGAGCGCGTCCAGGAGGTCGAGGGCTTCATCCTTATCGCGACAGCGGCGGCTGGGAGCAGTTGGAGGGCGGGGCCGGGCTGGCAGCGGCGCGTCCACGACGGCCGGCCGTACGGGAGCAGTTGGGGCAGGTGAGGGAGGAAGAAGACAAAGGAAGCGGGCTGGGCTGAGGTGGGCCTCGCCCCAGGCGAGGTTTAAGTGTTTTTCCCATTTTCTGGTTTTCTGTTTATTTAAATTCTTTTCCGTAATTGACTTGTTAACCCTAGCATTTTTGAAAAATATAATTGGTGTTTGTAAATTAGTTTTATATATTACTGAGGTGCCACAAAAAGTTGTGCAGCAAAATAAATTCATTAGGTATTTCTTTTAAATATTAAATGCCCAAAGTAGGGGTTTTAACCTACTGTTTGAATTGTTTACAATTTTCTATAACTCCAAAAATTACCAAAGTTGGTCCAACATGATTATAATGATTTTAGGTAATTTACAAAAATGGTTCCATGATTTTTGGAACAACTTTATTTGAGCACTTTTGTTTTATTTTCCATTTGAGGTTGTTTCATCTAGGGTTTGATTTCTTGATGAGCAAAATGCATTGGGCTTTGTGTTTTGATTACCAACCAGCATGGTTTGGATGGAGCAGAAGCAAAGTTTGATTAGGGACAGGGGATATCAGTGCTTAACAAACAGTGATAGTCAACAGTGATGATGATTACTATTACAAGCATCTGAGGGTGTTACAAATCTCCCCCACTACAAGAATTCTCGTCCCGAGAATTTAAGTGGTAGCGAGGAAAAGATCGGGGTATTCATCGCGAAGGCGATCTTCGCGTTCCCAAGTGGCTTCATCTTCAGAATGATTCGACCACTGAACCTTGAGGAACTTGACGGTCTTGTTGCGGGTTCGACGCTCAGACTGATCGAGAATGCGGCTCGGATGTTCTCGATAAGTCAAGTCTTGTTGCAGCTCGATCATATCATGCTGCACTTCGCGGATAGGATCCTTGAAGCAGCGACGGAGTTGCGACACATGGAAGACATCATGGACCTGGGAGAGGTTCGGCGGCAATTCCAACCGGTATGCCACGGGTCCACTCCTGGAAAGGATACGGAACGGGCCAATGTAGCGAGGAGCCAACTTTCCCTTGATACCGAAGCGATGAGTGCCCCTCATGGGAGTGACGCGGAGGTATGCGTATTCACCAGGTTGATACTCCATTTCACGGTGTTTGCGGTCATAGTTGCTCTTCTGGCGAGACTGAGCGGCCTTCAAATGTTCACGGATGACGTGAACTTGGTCTTCAGCCTGCTGAATAATATCCGGGCCAATGAGTGCACGTTCCCCAGTTTCTGACCAACTCAGAGGGGTCCGACACTTACGTCCATAGAGAACTTCATAGGGTGCCATCTTCAGACTAGCGTGATAGCTATTGTTGTACGAGAATTCAGCAAATGGAAGAGATTCCTCCCATTTCTTGCCGAAGGAGATGACACAAGCTCGAAGCATATCTTCAAGTATTTGATTGACGCGTTCGACTTGGCCCTGTGACTGGGGGTGATAAGCGGTGCTGAGATGCAGAGTAGTCCCCAGAGCTTCTTGGAAACTCCGCCAATATCTTGAGGTGAAAAGGCTGCCACGATCTGAACTGATCTCCAACGGAATACCGTGGAGCGACACGATTTGGGCGATATACAATTCCGCTAACTGAGCCGCCGTGATCTTCTCCTTGACTGGTATAAAGTGAGCAACTTTGGAGAACCGGTCGATGACGACAAAGATAGCATCGTTACCTTTCTGTGATCGGGGAAAACCGGTGACGAAGTCCATCTGAACTTTGTCCCACTTCCATACAGGGATTTCAGGTGGTTGTAGTTTTCCAGAGGGTTTTTGATGTTCCCCCTTGACGCGACGACAAACGTCACATTCAGAAACATATCGGGCAATGTCTTGCTTCATGTTAGGCCACCAGAATTGCTGACGAATGTCTTGGTACATCTTGGTGCTCCCAGGATGAATGGACAACGGGGTATCGTGAGCCGCTTTCATGACCTTCGGGGTCATATCCAGGTTCTCATGCCTGCCCTTGCTGTGAGTAACCACTAAACGGTTCTGGTAGAACGCCGCACCATTGCTATCAAGGGTGAAGGGTGAGGGTCTCCCATTGGCGATATCGCGCTTAATCTTGTGTACGAAATCATCATAGAACTGTATACACTTGACGGATTTGACGAGATCCGGTTCAATGACCAGGTTATTTGCACAACCTTGAGGAACAATCTCGAGGTTCAACTTTTGAAAATCTTCATACAGAGGTGGTTGTTCTAGCTGCACCTCAAGTTCACTACAGTAAGCTTTACGGCTCAGGGCATCAGCCATCACATTAGCTTTGCCAGGGGTGTAATGAATATCCATGTTAAAATCGGCTATTGTCTCGAGCCATCGTTGTTGACGAAGATTCAGGTCTGGCTGAGTAAACAAGTACTTCAGGCTTTGGTGGTCGGTGTAGATCTCGCAACGATTACCAACGAGGTAATGTCGCCACAGCTTTAATGCATAAATTACTGCTGCCAATTCGAGATCATGTGTTGGGTATTTGTCCTCGTGAGTACGCAATTGACGAGAGCCATAATCAATCACCTTGCGTTCTTGCAATAGGACACAGCCTAATCCTTGACGAGACGCGTCGCAATATATCACGAAGTCCTTCTGAGTATCAGGGGGAGCAAGCACCGGGGGAGAAGTTAGCTTGTCCTTGAGGGCTTGAAAACTTTCTTGACATTTATCTGTCCACTCAAACTTGACGCCTTTGTGAAGTAGATTAGTTAGAGGCCTGGCAATCTTGGAGAAATTCTCGACGAAACGGCGGCAATAGCTAGCGAGCCCGAGGAAACTGCGGACTTGCTTGACGGTCTTGGGAGGAGTCCAGTCAAGAATAGCCTGGATACGTTCTGGGGTGACGGCAATGCCATCCTTGGAAATCACATGTCCAAGGTAGGTTACTTCGGGAAGCCAGAACTCACACTTAGAAAACTTAGCGTAGAGTTTGTGTTCTCGTAGCTTCTCCAGTATAAGACGAAGATGTCCAGCATGTTCTTCTTCATTCTTGGAATATATCAATATATCATCCAGATAAACCACGACGAACTGGTCGAGGTACTCCATGAAAATATAATTCATCAATCTGGAGAAGGTGGCTGGAGCATTGGTTAAGCCAAAGGACATGACGGTGTACTCGTATGAACCATAGCGAGTAATGAAGGCAGTCTTCGGAATATCCTCATCACGGACCCGGATTTGGTGATAACCCAACCTCAAGTCGAGTTTAGAAAACACCTTAGATCCGGCAAGTTGATCATACAGATCATTGATCCGGGGAAGTGGGTATTTGTTCTGGATGGTGGCTTGGTTAATGGGCCGATAATCTTGGACCAGTCGGTTTGTCCCATCGCTCTTCTTGACAAAGAGCGAAGGTGCTCCCCAAGCTGAGGAACTGGGGCGAATGAATCCTTTCTGAAGTGCCTTGTCGATTTCCTCCTTAAGTTCAAGGAGTTCATGTGGCGGCATCTTGTAAGGACGCTTGGCAATAGGAACAGTGCCCGGCTTCAAGTCGATGACGAATTCAACTTCTCTGATCGGGGGTATTCCCGGCAGTTCTTCTGGGAAGACGTCAGGAAAATCGCGAACGACTGGAACGGTCTCGATGCCTTCGAGGGGGGCGACATTCAAAGCATTCACCATAAATATATGTGTTTCGGCATCACGGGAAACTCGAGTGGTGTGGTTAACAATCCCGCCGAAGGGGTGTAAAAGACGGACAGAGCTGGTGCCACAGTACAGTGCGGCATCGTGAACTTTCAACCAATCCATTCCCAGGATGAGGTCTATGGTGGAGGTTTTTAGGATGATGGGGGACACAAGGAATATAATCCCTTCGACGTCAATGGTGACATCGTGTACCATCATGGAGGTTTGGCAACGGCCTCCAGGGGTGCGAACCATCATCGGTGGGTTCATCTTCTCAAACGTAATGTTACGCGATAATGCAAATGCTTCCGACATGAATGAATGCGATGCTCCTGTATCAAATAAAACAGTAGCAGGTGCGGAATTAACGAGAAGGGTACCCATCACGGTAGCGGGTTGTTGCTGAGCTTCTTCAACATTGATGTTGTAAGCATGTCCGCGAGCATGAGCAGCAGACCCAGTATTATAGTTGGGGGTCCTGTTGTTGCCACGGCCATTTCCACGGCCAGCGGGGTGAACTACCAGTTGCTTCTGTTTCTGGGGGCACTCTCTAGAAAAATGCCCTGGTTGGCGGCACGTGAAGCATAATCCATCCTGAGGACGAAGGGGTGTAGCATTGGGTGGTGCAGGCAGAGCTCTTGGCATCTGCGGTGGCGGAGGCAGACGGGGTGCTGCATAAGACGGCCTTGGAGCAGGGACAGCTGAATGAGTCACACTGGTAGGGAGCCAGATACGACGCTTCTGCGTTGCGCCCGAAGATGAGCCAACGTCACGGTAGCGCTTCAGAGAGTTCTTATGCTCCATATGGGCAGTCTCGACGGTGATAGCCTTGTTCACCATGGTGGCGAAGTTGGCGAAATCATGAACGGCAAGAGCGAGCCTGAGTTCTGGGTTGAGGCCACGACGGAACTTCTGCTGCCTGCGAGCATCAGTGGTGATCTCTCCCTCCGCATAGCGAGAGAGGTTGAGGAACTCGCGTTGATAGGCTTCAACAGTCATATCGCCCTGAGTGAGGTTACGGAATTCTTCCGCCTTGCGATCCATGATCCCCTGAGGAATGTAGCGGGCGCGGAAAGCAGACTGAAATTCATCCCAAGTGATGACTTCTTCGACTGGCAGGGAACGCTTGTGGGTGCTCCACCACTGAGCAGCGGCGCCTTTCAGATGATAAGACGCAAAGTTCACATAGTCGGCTCGATCGACATTAGCAGACTCCAGCTCGTGAGTGATGTCGCGCAGCCAGTCATCAGCATCCAGCGGCTGAATAGTGTTGCGGAACATGGTGGGGTTGAGGCGGGTGAAGTCGTGCAGAGTCACGGTGGCATGCTGATGGTGGTGCCCATTCTGATTCGGCTGGGGGAACTGAGCCATGATATTCTGCATGAACTGACGGTCCATCTCGAACTGCTGCATCATCGCGGCCATGTAATCCGGCGGCGGAGGTGGGTCGTTGGCAGCACGACCACGACCACGACCACCACGACCAGCCATCCTGCTAGAATTTAACAGGGGTATTTCAGCGATGAAAATTTAACGAGATACCGGAATTAAGCCTGAAGTAAAACGACAACGTAAAGGAGGCGCAGATATATAAAGGAGTAGTCATATAAGACTTACACATGCGCACACCGAATCAATCGAAAATCGGGCAGCGTAACGTCGTAGAAATTAAGGAAAAAGGACTCTCTAGGCGGCGCGCAGACCGCGGTAAGGATTACACGACGCGACATAGATTCCACTATGTCAATCACGCCGCAAGAAAACTGTTGGTCACAGGAGTTGATGCCAGAGAACGCGCGGCCTGCCCAGAATGAGAATGGGATCCGCGGTCTGGGATCGGGCGTACGACGCCTGCAACACGACTCAATCAATGGGGGATGCACCAGAAAACTCCGGGTGGAATCAAGAGAACGTGATCCTAATGTCAGCTTTTGTAAAACTTACCAGCAAGGATAAGAGAGCAGATTCCCAGAGCATAGGTAAGGAGAAAAGGATCCTAATACCATAGATATCACACGTAATGACATCGATGTGGGCCCGTAAGCCAAATATTAAGTTAGCAAAATAGTTTTTCATAGTCTAGACTCAACTTCGACCAGGTAATGGTGGGGTGGCTTCCTACAGGCAGTCGGCTCTGATACCAACTTGTGACGCCCCCAAAATCAGACCGTGTACAGTAATCATACACACAGGGTACACGACTGAGATTAGGGTGCCACGGTGATAATATCACAGCACAACACTAAACACAAAAGGATAAACAAATATATTACAATAGAGGGGGTCACGCGGACCCGAACATATAAGTTATACAAGCCATAATATCTGAGTACAGACATAGATAGTCAAGTTTTGCCTTAAGAAGGCTAGCACAAATCACATCAGAGATACAGAACGAAAAGGCGAGGCCTCCTGCCTGGAATCCACAGTACTACTCCTGGTCAAGGGGGAACTCGACGTCGTAGTAGGCGCCCCCGAGGTACTCCTGCTCCTGGGCTCCAACGTCGGCTGCAGCGGCCGATCAGGCAAAACAGTAAAGGAAATAAAGCAGGTGAGTATCTAGTATACCCGCGAGTCTTACGTCCGCTACTAAGCATTATGCATTGTATCAACGGAATGAAGAGGCTGTATATAGTGGACTGAAGACAGAAATTCAGAGCAAGGGTAAGAAGCTAGGCCTATCGAAGACTAGCATCTTCCGACGGTGTCTTGCAGCATGAGGTAAGAATCAGCCAACAGTTTATATAAAACAGTAAGGTAGCAATGAAGCAGAAGTTGCTGCAACATTGAATAATAATAAGTTGTAATAATTAACAATGCCTCCGAGTTCACCTCCTCGACATCCCCGCGAGGAAAGGAACCCGGAACCATACAGTTTAATAATAGTTTCTAGTGGTAAGACCCAGCTTCAGCATAAAGTGTCCTGTTACCGTGGACACGGCTATCGATAGATCAATTCTTCCCTGCAGGGGTGCACTTGTGTTACGCTACACGCACGGATCTCCAGGGTGGCGGGAACCTTGTTAGGGAACGCTCCACCGAGGCTATCCGACACTTCATAGCCCATCTTTCAAACTCAACAGAGAGGCCATCCGCCGGTCTAAATCCTAAGTACTCAGGGCCTTGGACCCCAACCCTGACGTACTCCTGCACGGTGCGTGGGTGGCCGGGAAGTCGTAACAAAAACAACACAGCTCGAGCCAAAGAAGACAGCGCACTTCCCGGCAATCAGCCCGCGGTACTGCTGACGTCTGAAGAGTCTTCGGACGACACTAAGAAGCGGAGGAGCCCACACTCATAATCCCACGGGTAGGTAGTGCGTACATGGCATATAGCCAACTCAAAACATTCACTGAACCATTTAGCATTTTAATTAACCTGCGTGACAACCGTTATCGTTGCCTCGACTTAACTGACCCGCGGACAACGACAGCAGCCAGGACCACCAGTACATCGGTGCCTGCCCTGTCGTCCCACCAAGTCACTGCGGTTACCAACAAGGTGAACCGTCTCCTTACCTTGTCTCGCGTGTGCTCCGGGAGGAGCTCGACTTTCGTGGGTTGGTAACTCTCGCGGCCAACGATCAGGGGCCAAGCACACCGGTACACTGGTCGTGCCCTCCCTGTCGTCCCGTCGCAATACCTCTCGCAGGCACCGTTGGGTCGCCCGACTTCTTACCTGAAGGACAACCGTTTCCAGTACCCTATGGCAGTAAGACAAAGTCAGCCTCGAGTGGAGTACAAGGATTACTCCTTGATAGCTCACACTTGAGGTGACTAGGCATAACCCAGGTAGGGGCCTTAGACGGAGTCTGCATTGTACCGTACCTGTGCAGTTATAATATTTATATCCGCGTTCACTTCCCTGAGTGATCACGGCCCTCTATCTAATCCTAGCTAACAATGCGCAGGGTCCACTGCTGAATAATGCATAATAATAATAATAGGCAGCATCGGATAAAGGAAGGCACATCAAGGGGCGACAAAAATCAGGCTATGCAGTTGAATAGGATTGTAATCGTAGCAGCAGCAGTAACAATGCCTAGTGCAAGAATAGTACGGAAAGATAGGCGATATCTGGGGAAGAGAATGGCTCTGCTTGCCTGCAAGCTCGACGGTAGTAGTAGGGTCGTCGACGACGTAGTCGTACTCAGCAGCGGTGTAGTCGACGGCAGTAGCGGGGTCTACCGGAGATTAAAGGGGGAAGAAAACAATAAATACACAACAATAATAGCAATACAAATGCAAGACATAACAGATGAAATGTAAACGGGGTTCTATCGCAGTGTAATGCAATATGCTCGGAGCGGGAATTCATCTGAGGATGAACTGCCGGCTCCGGGTGATTACCGGACAGGGTGTCCGGAGGGGGAAGGATCAAGCCGGAGGTGTCGTGGTTACCGGAACAACATAAGAGGGGTGTATCCGTGCTATTTGAACCATTCCGGACAACTTTCGTGTTCGGAATAATTTCATCCGGGAACTCTAACAGTACCGGACAATTTATCGGACAGGCGGTCCGGAGGGGGAATGTTCGACGTTCGTAGTGTTAGAGGGGTGTGGTAGACATACGGATAGTGTATTCGTATTCGTTGTATTTTTCTGATCAACTTTCATGTATAAAGTTTTTGAATCCGAGTTACGGTTTAAAAGTTATTGAATTTCAAAGTTTTAAATCATTTTAAATGATTTTCTGGATTTTCTTTTATTATTTATTTAAACATTATCCAAAACATTATCCACAGCATTATCCAGAACAGCGCTGACATGTGGGACCCGCATGTCAGCCTCTGTTATTTATAAAACATTTTATAAAATTCAGAAATTGCCTCTGGACCCACATGTCAGTGATTAAATTTTAATTAATTGGATTAACCTAAATCATTAAGTTAATTAATTAGAGGGGACCCACCTGTCAGTGACCTAAACTCTTACTAATAGTTTTGTTATTTTTAACCGGTGCTTAAGTGGGATGGGACCCACATGTCAGTGACTATTAGGGGTGAGATTAACCCCTAATCAACTGGCTGACACCGGGGTCCCACCTGGCAGCCTCACCGGAACCTCACCGGAGGCTCGTCGGCGGCGAGGTCGAGCTAGCCCTCGATTCCGAGCGCCGTTGGAGGCGCCGCTGGTGGCAGTCGACGGAGAGCTCGAATCCGCGTCGATTTGGAGTGGTCTCGCGAGCTGGGACGCACGGAGGTGAGCGCATCTTCATCAATGGCGGCGAAGGTCGTCGGGCTCCAATGGCGAATGCATATACGGGTCGAACTCGAGCTAGCTACTGGTCCAAATCGAGCATACGCAACACGGGGGACCTACTGGTGCACTTGGCGTGGACTGGGACGAACCAAAACGACGACTCCGACGACGTGCCACGGCGGCCGGAGCAAGCGAGTTAGGAGAGAAGGCTACGGCGTTATCGGGACTCATCGGGCGGTTGGGGGTGGTGAGGGTGCTCACCACGAACGCGTCGGAGTTGGCAGCGGGCTCGGGGACGTCGTGGTGGCGCCGGATTTCCTCCGCGATGCCGCGGCGACCGGAGTTGGGGGAGATGACCGTGTGCTCGGGGTGGAGGCTCCCGGCTTGAATTCGTCGCAGTAGTCGACGTAATCGACGACGGCGCACCCGGTGGACACGTCTTCGAGGGCTAGGGAGCTTGCCGGCTGCGAGTGGGCGCGGTCATGGCGACGGCGAGCTCGGGCGGACCTTTCCCTGGCGATGGCGAGAGGAGGAGGAGGGGAAGGAGAGGGTGAGCGCGTCCAGGAGGTCGAGGGCTTCATCCTTATCGCGACAGCGGCGGCTGGGAGCAGTTGGAGGGCGGGGCCGGGCTGGCAGCGGCGCGTCCACGACGGCCGGCCGTACGGGAGCAGTTGGGGCAGGTGAGGGAGGAAGAAGACAAAGGAAGCGGGCTGGGCTGAGGTGGGCCTCGCCCCAGGCGAGGTTTAAGTGTTTTTCCCATTTTCTGGTTTTCTGTTTATTTAAATTCTTTTCCGTAATTGACTTGTTAACCCTAGCATTTTTGAAAAATATAATTGGTGTTTGTAAATTAGTTTTATATATTACTGAGGTGCCACAAAAAGTTGTGCAGCAAAATAAATTCATTAGGTATTTCTTTTAAATATTAAATGCCCAAAGTAGGGGTTTTAACCTACTGTTTGAATTGTTTACAATTTTCTATAACTCCAAAAATTACCAAAGTTGGTCCAACATGATTATAATGATTTTAGGTAATTTACAAAAATGGTTCCATGATTTTTGGAACAACTTTATTTGAGCACTTTTGTTTTATTTTCCATTTGAGGTTGTTTCATCTAGGGTTTGATTTCTTGATGAGCAAAATGCATTGGGCTTTGTGTTTTGATTACCAACCAGCATGGTTTGGATGGAGCAGAAGCAAAGTTTGATTAGGGACAGGGGATATCAGTGCTTAACAAACAGTGATAGTCAACAGTGATGATGATTACTGTTACAAGCATCTGAGGGTGTTACACGTAAGTAGTTGATAGCAAGACTTGTTGGAGGCGATTCCTCATCGTATGCTTGGCTTCTTATCTTACTCTCTAGATCGTTAGCCACTTCATAAATGCTAGTGCGGCAGCAACCTCACCACTTACCCCTTCCTTACCGTAAACTACTAGTTGTCCTAGAATGATGAGTGATGAAGTCCTTGCTGGGTTAGATGACCACTACAGTTGGATGCTGAGTACCTCTGTACTCATGATACTACCCCCAAACTCTTTTCAGGGTTCTGATTGACAACAGGTATGGTGATCGACGTTTCACGTGGAGACTCGACGACGACTAGTTAGGCGGATCCCGGCGGAGGGCCTGGACCCGTGTGGTTATGGGATCGATGTTTTTCTCTTTGCCACTAGGCATTTGATTGTAGTCTGTACTCAGACATATATCTTCCGCTGTTGTATTGTATTTAAGGCAGTTGTATGCCGATTGTATGAGATGTTGTATCCTGTATCTGTAATGTTGTGATATCATGTTGGAAATCCGGGGCATATGGCTATGTCATATGTCGCGGTGGGACCGATATGTGCTTCGTCCCCGGATCTGGATGAAAACATCCAGATTTGGAACAGTACCGCATATCGGGCATTACAAAAGAGAGAAGTGAGCTTCAAAAACAGAGAATGAGCTTGGCCGGCTCATGTTGGAGAAGAAGGAGTATATATAGTTGCATCTTTAGCACCGGTTGGTAGCACCAGCCGGTTCTATAGGTGGGACACTAGAACCGGCTGGTAGCACCAACCGGTGCTAAAGGTTCTAGCGCCCCCCCCCCCCAGCCCAACGGCAATCTTCCGCCACACCTTTAGCACCGGTTTGTACTACAAACCGGTTCTACAGGTGTGGTGGCAGGTTGCCGTTGGGCTCGGGCCCACCACACGAACCGGTTCTAAAGCCCAGCCTCACGAACCGGTGCAATTGGGCCAGTAGAACCGGTTCGTGTTCGGGCCGTGGCCTTTTCTCATATCCAAAGGCATGTTTTGTACTAGTGCCATGAGGCCACGGTTATATCAAGAGTTACATCGAGAGAAAAAAAGATGTCGAGACATAGCCGCTTCCTTTTTACATGAATCTGTTCAGTATTTTAAAAATTGAAGATGGCCTTTTCTGTTTGAAGAAGACTGAAGGCCATCACTCGTGTCATCAGTTGCATGGCACACCCCGCTTTCAATTATCCAAGGATGAAAAGTCCCCTTTCCTTAAATTTTTCTCATTGCCTTCCCTTTTATTCCCATGATAATTCCTCTTTTCCCCATCGTTTCTACTAAAAAAACACCCTTTATTTTCCTTTTCAACCTCTTTCCCATCCTTTCTTTTGCCCCGCCCACTCTATAAACCTTCCACTTGTATGTTGTGTTATGCATCTTTCGTTGTACATTTCTATAGTCATGTTAGGTGACTCCTGTCGATTACTCTAATGATGTATCCTTTGCATTTGAGCGGTGTTGCAAAAATTAAGCATGTAGTAGTGAGAACCACCTGACGTGGTTGAGTAAGTCTTTTTTAAGCCCGGGCTCGTTGAGAAACTATGAGAAAGTAACTCAAAGACAATTTGATAAGAATTTTTACGGGTACATGGAAGATGAAACGGATTGCTAAACTCAAATATATCCTGGCACACATTTTAAATTTACATGTTCTTCCTGATTGTCCATTTTTTCAAGAAGAAGCAATATGAGGAACACGTTAAGGTAATTTGTATATATGATTTAATCATAAGTATGTTGCATGTTTAAGTTAGAACAACACATTATCATTTGTTCTACCGCGAAACAAATTATCAAAGCAAGAAATAGTACCTCAATGGGACCTGATGAAAACAACTTGATAAGTATTCATGTGTTCTCGAGAACGATTTGATCCCCATAAGTATTTTCTTCGGCCTATCCTTAGTACAATTAATGATTGTGTCACTTCATGCACCTTTGCATTTTGTATTTTTATCCTGCTCAATTATCATTATACTTGCTATGAACAAACTATCAAATTATCTTTGCAGCTATTACAACTAACTTTTGCCAGTTTTTACATATCAGTTACTTAAGCTCCTCACTGGATTCGACACGGTTATCAAAAAAGCTAGGATATATCACCTACACTTGTGGGATATCTCTCATCTTTTGGCTCCCTGCCTCTATCACCCTGAAGGCAGTTTTTATTTTATTTTCAGATTTTTGAAAGCTATGGAATATTGCTTTTTCTCTTGTTTCAATTTTGCCTGTGTTTTCTTGTTGTACGATAATTTTCCTCTATCCATATTACATGTAAAACGAAATAAAAAAAGGTTAGAATTAAAAACTAATGATAATAAAAGTAAAATATAATAGGAAAGAGAGATGCAAAATGAATGTATAAAGAGCCGCCCCTCTTTCCTCCTTCCCAGGCCACACAAGCCAATGGAGTAAAAGAAGAGAGGAGGTGTCAAAGTAGCGGTGGGTTAAGGAGAAAAGAAGAAAGAAAAGGAAGGAGAAATGAGAGCCCCTCTATAAAGTGTCAAAAACATCTTATCTAAGCAATGATTACAAAAATATCTTAATAAATAGAATGGTAATGAACGACGTCATATAAATAACTTTTCGAAATGAAACCAACCCATCGAATCCCACAAACTAAACCCATCGGGGTTCACGCGACATTCTAGCGTTGAATGCATTGTGTGTAGTTTGCTCAGACTATTATCGGAGGATAAAAACTCATGATCTAATCTTAGTGGATGGGTTTGGAGAAGGCAACACTTACTTCTATTTCCTTCTTGAAAATACCGTTGTTAGAAATTTTTAACATGTTGTGTCTGGTTCAGTGGTGAATCTACCAGGGAGGCTTTAGTAGCTTGTGTGTACCCTTAAGAAATGCTTATAATAATCAATTAACTAAGCATTTCATTTTAAAATTTTATGCTGGTGTTTTACATGCAAACAATTGCAATACACTTGCTAATCAGGTTGAGAAACTAATGTATGTGAGCCTATCCTCTATTTCCATGCTAGATTCACCACTTATGTGGTTGCCATCTGTGACGCCCCCAAAATCAGACCGTGTACAGTAATCATACACACAGGGTACACGACTGAGATTAGGGTGCCACGGTGATAATATCACAGCACAACACTAAACACAAAAGGATAAACAAATATGTTACAATAGAGGGGGTCACGCGGACCCGAGTACATAAGTCATACAAGCCATAATATCTGAGTACAGACATAGTTAGTCAAGTTTTGCCTGAAGAAGGCTAGCACAAATCACATCAGAGATACAGATCGAAAAGGCGAGGCCTCCTGCCTGGGATCCACCGAACTACTCCTGGTCAACGGGGAACTCGACGTCGTAGTAGGCGCCTCCGGGGTACTCCTGTTCCTGGGCTCCAACGTCGGCTGCAGCGGCCGATCAGGCAAAACAGTAAAGGAAATAAAGCAGGTGAGTATCTAGTATACCCGCGAGTCTTACGTCCGCTACTAAGCATTATGCATTGTATCAACGGAAGGAAGAGGCTGTATATAGTGGACTGAAAGACAGAAATTCAGAGCAAGGGTAAGAAGCTAGGCCTAACGAAGACTAGCATCTTCCGACGATGTCTTGCAGCATGAGGTAAGAATCAACCAACAGTTTATATAAAGCATAAAGTAACAATGCAGCAGAAGTTGCTGCAGCATTGTATAATAATAAGTTGTAATAATTAACAATGCCTCCGAGTTCACCTCCTCGACATCCCCGCGAGGAAGAAAACTCGGAACCATACAATTTAATAATAATAGTTTCTAGTGGTAAGATCCAGCTTCAGCATAAAGCGTCCTGTTACCGTGGACACGGCTATTCGAATAGATTAATCTTCCCTGCAGGGGTGCACTTGTGTTACGCTACACGCACGGATCTCCAGGGTGGCGGGAACCTTGTTAGGGAACGCTCCACCGAGGCTATCCGACACTTCATAGCCCATCTTTCAAACTCAACAGAGAGGTCATCCGCCGGACTATATCCTATGTACGCGGGGCTTTGGACCCTAACCCCGACGTACTCCTGCACGGTGCGAGGCTGGCCGGTGAAGTTAAATCAAAGCAAATACAAATCACACTGCCGCGGCAAATAAGACAACACCACTTCCCGGCGCAGGCCGCGGTACTGCTGACGTCTAAAGAGTCCTCGGACGACACTACGAAGCATAGGAGCCCATAACTCGTAATTCCCACGGGTAGGTAGTGCGTACATGGCATATAGCCAACTCAAGACATTCACTGAACCATTTAGCATTTTAATTAACCTGCGTGACAACCGTTATCGTTGCCTCGACTTAACTGACCCGCGGACAACGACAGCAGCCAGGACCACCAGTACATCGGTGCCTGCCCCGTCGTCCCACCAAGTCACTGCGGTTACCAACAAGGTGAACCGTCTCCTTACCTTGTCTCGCGTGTGCTCCTGGGGGAGCTCGACTTTCGTAGTTTGGTAACTCTCGCGGCCAACGATCAGGGGCCAAGCACACCGGTACACTGGTCGTACCCTCCCTGTCGTCCCGTCGCAATAACACTCGCGGGCACCGTTGGGTCGCCTGACTCCTTACCTGAAGGACAACCGTTTACAGGACCCTATGGCGACAAGACAAAGTCAGCCTCGAGTGGAGTACAAGGATTACTCCTTGATAGCTCACACTTGAGGTGACTAGGCATAACCCAGATAGGGGCCTTAGACGGTGTCTGCATTGTACCGTACCTGTGCAGTTATAATATTTGTATCCGCGTTCACTCCCCTGAGTGATCACGGCCCTCTATCTAATCCTAGCTAACAATGCGCAGGGCTCACTGCTGAATAATGCATAATAATAATAGGCAGCATAGGATAAAGGAAGGCACATCAAGGGGCGACAATGACAGGTTATGCAATTGAATAGGTACGCAAACGTAGCAGCAGCAGTAACAATGCCTAGTGCAAGAAATGTACGGAAAGATAGGCGATATCTGGGGAAGAGAATGTCTCTGCTTGCCTGGAAGCTCGACGGTAGTAGTAAGGTCGTCGACGAAGTAGTCGTACTCCGCAGCGGTGCAGTCGACGGCAGCAGCGGGGTCTACCGGAGATTAAGGGGGGAAGAAACAGTAAGTACACAGCAAGCATATACAAACAGATGCATGACATGACAGATGAAATGTTAACGGTGTTCTAACGCAGTGCAATGCAATATGCTCGGAGCGGGAATTCATCTGAGGATGAACTACCGGCTCCGGATGATTACCGGACAAGGTGTACGGAGGGGGAAGGATCAAGCCGGAGGTGTCGTGGGTACCGGATAAACATAAGGGGGGTGTATCCGTGCTAGTTGATCTATTCCGAACAACTTTCGTGTTCAGAATAAATTCATCCGGGCACTCTAACAGTACCGGACAATTTATCGGACTGCCGGTCCGGAGGGGGATGGTTCGATGTTCGTTGTGTTAGAGGGGTGTGATAGGCATACGGGTAGAGTATTCAAATTCGTTATATTTTTCTGATCAATTTTCATGTATAAAGTTTTTGAATCCGAGTTACGGTTTAAAAGTTATTGAATTTCAAAGTTTAAATCAATTTAAATGATTTTCTGAATTTCTGTTATTATTTATCTAACATTATCCAGAACATTATCAAAACATTATCCAAAACAGTGCCTGACATGTGGGACCCACATGTCAGCCTCTGTTTATTTATAAAACATTTTATTAAATCAGAAATACCTCTGGACCCACATGTCAGCCACTGGAATTTCTTTTAAAATCTTTAAAAATCAAACTCACAAGGGGGGCCCAGGTGTCATTGACTCCAGTGCTAATTAAACTTGTTTAATTAAGTTAAACGGCCAGGGCCCACTGTCAGTGAGACATATTAATCTAAAGGTTAAATTTTCTATTTGTTCTAACAGAGATAGTTAGCAGGGGGGTGGGGCCCGGCTGTCAGGTCAGCCTCACCGGAGGTTAGCCGGCGGCAGAACGCCGGCGAGGTTGAATCTGCCCTCACTGTGGTGCACGGGAGGAGGCGCGGCTGGTACCAATCGACGCGGACGACCACGGGGAGGAGTTTGGTGGCGGTGCGGTGGCTTGGAGTGGACATGCACGAGCTCGAGCTCAACAATGGCGGAGGGGGTTCTCGGGCTCCAATGGCACTTTGGTACAGGCGAAGAAATCGAACGCTCTACGGGGTGGGATCGACCCTATGGTCCAAGGGGAGCACGCGGGTGTCATTGGCGTGAGCTGGGACGGACCAGGCCGACGGCTACGACGACGAACCACGGCGGCCGGAGTGTAAGGCCCGATATGCGGTACTGTTCCAGATCTAGGTGTTTCCACCCAGATCCGGGGACGAAGCACATATCGGTCCCACCGCGACATATGACAAAGCCATATGCCCCGGATTTCCAACATGATATCACAACATTACAGATACAAGGATACAACATCTCATACAATCGGCATACAACTGCCTTAATACAATACAACAGCGGAAGATACATGTCTGAGTACAGACTACAGTCAAATGCCTAGTGGCAAAGAGAAAAACATCGATCCCACAACCACACGGGTCCAGGCCCTCCGCCGGGATCCGCCTAACTAGTCGTCGTCGAGTCTCCACGTGAAACGCCGATCACCATACCTGTTGTCGATCAGAACCCTGAAAAGAGTTTGGGGGGGGGGTATCATGAGTAAAGAGGTACTCAGCATCCAACTGTAGTGGTCATCTGACCCAGCAAGGACTTCATCACTCGTCATTCTAGGACAACTAGTAGTTTACGGTAAGGAAGGGGTAAGTGGTGAGGTTGCTGCCGCACTAGCATTTATGAAGTGGCTAACGATCTAGAGAGTAAGATAAGAAGCCAAGCATTCGATGAGGAATCGCCTCCAACAAGTCTGCTATCCACCTACTACGCAAACATAACACCTATCCTATCCTTTTCCTCCTCTTCGCATCCCGACGAAGAAGAAGCAGTCAAGGCACACACACGTTGATCAAGTTATATTAAGATTATCTCAATTGTTGTTGTCTATGAACAAGGAGTAGGTCTCAAGTCGTCCATAACCGTGGACACGGCTTCTCGAAAAGATTTAACCCTGCAGGGGTGTACCAACTGCCCATTACGAGGCTCCACACGCACGTCCATCACTCTCAGTTGCTACCCATTATAGGCAACCATTTTATGATTTAGTTCCAAGAGATCCGAAACGACAAGTCCCTCTAACTAACAACGAACAAATCCGGGTGGCCCCCGGGGAGTCGACACCCAATCCAAAAGCTGGCCACGCTCTCGGATCGGACTCTTCCGTCGCAACCGGGTTTGGGTTACCGAGACGCCTCACGTGAGGTCTCGGGCCCTCGTCGGCCAAAGGTGGACCAACAAACAAACCATGTCTTCGCTGGCCCAAGTTGTTTTAAAAGATATCTGCTAGGAGCGACCCGACAAGATATATATGCATGTTTTCAAATGGTAAATCAGATTGGGCCACCTCTAGAAATGTTTGAAGCTAGATAGGTAAGAAAAGGGGACCCCATAAAATCCCACACGCGGTTAGGCACGCTCAGTCTTAAAACCAATACCCGAAACTCGGATCCTAGGTGACTCGAATGGAACAAAGCGTCGGGGCGGGATAGCCTAGACCTTCCATCCTTCGTCGAATATACTCAACATTATAATAATCATATCATCAACAATAATATAATAATCAGGTGATATCCCAACCCAAAGAGTAACAGGGTAACATCGTAGCATCCTAAGCATGCATACTAAGCAGGGGCTGAGCAACGAGCAATAGTAACATAGCAGTACAAGGTTTGCTGGGAAGGGACATGGTTGTATCGGTTTGAAAGAGGCTGTAAACATGTGGTAGGATCAAACATCGAACCTAACCTAGACTAGCATGCAAACCGCTGGTTGAAATAGAATGGATCATAAGTAATGCAAAGTCCTTGCCTGTTGAAAAGTCGGGTTCCGAAGGTGTAGTTGATCGCAAGATCGCATCGTCTCCGAGAGGTACCCGCGGGAGCACACAAGAGGTAAACACTGGAAAGCAATCAACGGTGCACCACTATTACTACGGAGCAACACAAGATCAAAGAAACAACACAAGGCACGGCAACGCGATACGGATCTATCATCGAGAACGGTTACTAACGATTTAAGTGGAGTACTCGTCACACACAACGATACCGCAAATTTAAGGTGGTTCAAGTTGTTTAGCTACAGGTGACCAAACAACGGTTATTAACATGGCAACTCAAGCAAGCATGGCAAGAGGTGTAGCAAAAATAAACTATCTGATCTAGTCAATTTAAGTGGGGGGGGGGTAAAACCTAGACATGCAAACTATTGCGGACCCCACGATAAAAATGGAATTTGGTACTGTTTTGCCTAAACAATATTTTATTATTTTATTTAGCAAGCAAGAACAGCAAAAACACAATCTACATGCAATTCTAGTCAAGTTACATCTAAGAAACATTTTAAACAGAGCAACAAATAAAAAGTTAGAGCAGTTACAGTTTACAGTGGCAAGCAGTGTAATTAGCAGATAAACAACAAGTAAACAAAGTCAAACATGGCAAAGGAGCACAAATTATTAAACTAGACACAATTCTAAGCAAGTTTCATGTTTACGCGTCGCAATCGGAGCTACGGTTAAAAAGTTACGGGCACTGCAAAAATCCTAATACAAACTGCCTAATTTAATTAAAAAAAACCTAGCAGAGACAAAAAAAACCTAAACGGGCCGAAACTACTGGGCCCAACAGGAAAAAAAACAAAACAGCAAAAAAAAAAGAGAGGCTGGGGGCGCCTCACCCCATGGGCTGAGGCCCAGCTGGCTGGCGGGCCGCGCTAGGCCAGGCCGTTCTGGACGGGGGCGCCGGCTCCATGGCCGTCCTGACGAGGCAGCCGGGGCTGCTGCAGCCGCCGGCGAGGTTGCAGCCACCGGCGAGGAGGGCGGCGCAGGGGCCTAGTGCGAGGAGGCGGGGCAGGGCGCGGATCCCGGCCGGTTTCCACCGCGGTGAGGACCAAGGGCGGGGCGGCGGCGAGGTGAGCTCGGGCTCGGCCGAGCTGCTCCGATGGCGCGGCGGCCGGCGGCTCCCGCGGCGGCGACCTGTGCAAGAGGAGAGGAGGGTGAGAAGCGGGAGGAAGGAGAGGAGGGGAGGTGAGGGGGAGAGATGGCCGCGGCGGCCTGCTGCATCGGGCCGGCGGCGCTCGGGGCTTGCTCCACGGCATGGAGGGAGAGCCAGAGGAGAGAGAACGAGTGGGAGCTTGAGGGTGACGACGTGGCAGCCTCTGGGCGCGTCCGATCTGCGATCCGACGGCCGAAAACGGATCTGGGAGCTAGGGTTACGAAAATTGGGGATAAAACTGGGGGTGTGGCTGCAAAATGTGGCTAGGGAAACCCTAAAAATGGGTGGGAGTGTGGTGGTCTTTATATAGCCCCGGTGGCTGGCAGTTTGCAAAAACATCCCCGGTTTTTATCTCGCGCGCACGGTGCTCACGTTTCTGACCGCCGGGGGTCCGCAGTACCTCCGATTCGGGTAAAACTTCGAACTGCGCGATCGGTGCGTCGAGCCGGAGGCGTTAACCTCGCGCTGGAACCGTTCCGACAATACTTTCTGGCGCGCTATAAAAACATCCCGTTTAATTATTAAACGGGGTTTTTCGTTCCGTTGGCTGCGGCTGGTCTCATGCGGTTTTCGCGACGGTGATCGGGTGAAACCCGGTGTCGCAAAGGTCGAGTGTCAAGGTGGCAAGGGTCGGTCTCCGTCCGGTACGAGATAAGAGGGGGAAAAATAATCGTCGATCGATAAATCGGGGATGCAAACACCGCAAACAAATCAGACAATCAAACAATTCACACCGAAAACAAAAATTTTAATTTTTGCAAAAAACTGGGCTGTTACACGGAGCAAGCAAAAGGGGGATTTCGCGTTGGGACCCTAAGGGCTTCAAAGGGCGGTTGGCAACGAACGGGGAGCTCACCAGGAGCACGACGGAGGTGGCAGCGGGCTCGATGCGGGTTTGTTGTGGCTGGAATTCGTCGCGGATCCCGCCGGAGCCGAAGACAAAGGCGGTGAAGTAGCGCTCGATGTGGTGGACTCGGGCTCGATTCCTCGCGGTGGGTGAGGTAGTCGACGGCGATGCGGCTCCTGGACAACACGGCGAGGCGGCGTGAGCACGTTGGCCGCGCTTGGCCAAGGCAATGGCGACGACGGCCCTCGGCTGCTTTTCCCCGAGGCGTGCGAGAAGAGGAGGAGGGAGAATGGAGGGGGAGGATGTCTAGGGGGTCGGGGGCGTCGCCCTTATCGCGTCGGCGCCGGGAGGGAGCAGGTGGAGGCGGGGCCAGCTCGCCAGCGTCGTCGGCGAGCTCGGCCGTACGGGAGCAGGTGAGGGGGGTGGTTGGGGAAGAAGACAACCGTGGGGGTGGGCTGGGCTGAGGTGGGCCTCGCCCCAGGCGAGCTTTAATCCTTTTTCTATTTCTTCTAATTTTCCATTCTGTTCTTTTCTGTTAGTAATTAATTTAGTGCCTTTTGCATTTTATAAAATGTGTTACCTGGTCCATAATTAGTCATATATATTCCTAGGGTGCCACAAAAAGTTTGGGGTCAAAAGAAATATATTTAGTATTTCTTTTAAATAACCGAATGACAATTGGTGCTGTTTTGGTTGGGGTTTGAATTGTTTGAATTTTTTAGAGGCATAATAAAATACCATAACCACATGGGCATGACCCACTGATTATTTGTGATTTAATAAAAGTGGTTGTATAATTTTTGGGTAAATTTTATTTGCAACACTATTTTTAATATCAACAAAAGGCATTTTGGATTTGATTTAATTTAAATTTGATCATGGCATGATTTGGCAACAGTAATTAGTCCAAAGTAAAAGTGATTACTGTTACAGACAACTGAGGGTGTTACACCATCATGGATAGTTAATAATGAAGATCAATACTTTTTACCTTTCATAATGATTTAACTGTATGCATCCTTGATACCTTGAGTAATTTTTGACATTGTGTTGATACAGAAGCCGAATGTACTAAATATCCCTTAAGTATGAATATATTCTATTGTAGAATTATCTGGAAAGATGCAATAACATACGCTAAAACTACTCATTTTCTTCCATTCAAAAAGAAAAACCACTCATTTTCTCTGGCCTAGAACATTTACCGTTGTGTATGTCTTATTTTCCTTGCCAGAAAGGCAGGATAAACCGTCAAAGTCCCCTCTGCCTATCACTTTTGGTGTGTTATGGCGAGCTTCGTGCTTTTGGTGTTATTTTGGTTCATTTTTGCTCAACGACAACGTAATGATGCCTCTCCACCTTGCTAATCGTGTCGGTTCCGTGTGGTGGAGTGTCAAAGGTACGCACGACGGTGTCAACGGCGGAGACAAGCCCCAGGCTGCTAGGGCAGTTGCCTGGGATGTGAACCTTGTTTCAATTGTTCACCGTAGCAATTTTTGTACCGTATATTATTGTAGCTAGTATTTCGCCCGGGGTTTGCCTAGGTCCTGTGCATATACTGCCTTCGCCACTGTGCGGTGTGGTGCGCTAGGATAGTTGTTTTAGTGTAGGTATTGTGTGCCTTCGATGATACAACACTTTCATTCGTATCTTTTATGGTGTTGGTCTCTCGCCTTGCTAGCTAGGTAGTGTCTGCTGCTTCTGGGCGTTCATCTGTTTTCACCCTTGTACTCTTTCCTCTTGTGTCGTTTTTGGCTCGGTTTTCCTCATAAACGGAGTTAATTTGGTAAGGTCTTTGATACATGTTTTTCTTATAAATCGAATCGTAGTTTTTGATCCGATTTTTCTCATAAACCGGATCACTTTTTAAAAATAAGGATCAATAATCAGGTGGAGCCTCCTCCACCCCTGATGACATATTACAAAATATGTTCCGTTGAAAAATTGTCTGAAAAGATGCGATAACATACCCTAGAGCTACTCATTTTCTTCCATTAAAAAATAAAAAACCACTCAGTTTCTCTGGCCTAGAACATTTACCCTTGTGCACGTCGTGTTTTCCTTGCCGGAAATGCAGGATAAACCGTCAAAGTCCCCTCTCCCTGTCACAAGCAAGTCGTATTCAGTCCTTAGTTACAGCTCATATCTGCCTGCCTGCACACACAGGGGAGCAGTCCAATCGTGGAGATCTTGTAGGATTCTGAACCATGGCACACTAGCTAGCCTAGACACAGGACCAACGCCAACGTGTCCGCTCCGTGATGTTGGATGGTGTACTGGTACTTTTTTCAGCCCTTGTACGTACGTACGCTGCGCGGCAAATCACATGCGGAATTCATACGCCACGCATGTCAGCAGCAGCCCATACGTATCTGGCCAGGGACAGTGCACATCAACGAATCTCAGAATCCCAAACTTGTCGACGCTGCAACGCAGCCACTCGTGGTAGTTTTTCCTACGCCTCTCCGTGGCGTGGGGCAAGAACGCCAGCACATGATTCACAGTAAATGTCAATCGTGGACTGATCGGTCGACGCAGTACACAAGTCCGCAAGTACACCATCTAGAAGAAGAAAATCCAAGTCCGCAAGTATAACCATCTAGAAAAATAAGATCCAGAGTACCAATCATGGTTGGATGCCATGATTAAAAGGTAGTGGTATTTTTTAGTTGTCAAGGATCATTCTTGAGTTTAACCTTCTAATATCTTAGAGCATTTCTAACCGATCCACTATAACTAAAAGGACTGATCTATCCTTTAGAAAAGTAGATTTGTTCCTTTTTACCGTTTCTAACCGATCTAGTTCAAATGTAAATAGCATGATAAAAAAAACACACTAAGTAGTGCTATGGATATGCCATTGATGCTCAACAAGATCAATCTTGGGGCTATCTTGGAGTTGGGTGTGAATTTCTCCCATGTGTTGCGAGGAATCTCTATATCCTATTTGCATTGTGCTCTTACTCACAGGATCCCCATTGGAGATACACCGGAAGTTTTTAGGCGTACCTCTTTCATCTCCAACGATCATGCTATGCAAGATGATGCAACATTGTCATGATTAGCCATAGGACCTTCGGTTTCCAATACTCGATAGGGTCGTGAATGATGGCAAAACGCTTCTGAAGCCCATCGACAGTTGTCTCGACATCTTTCCTTGTTGATTCTTGACGCATTGTAAAAATGAGATCTTTTGTTACCTTTACCACGTGGAATAGTCTTGACAAATATGGCCCATGGAGGATAGACAACATATGCAAAGTAGTAACCCATAGTGATTCACGACCATTGATAATATAGTTGCAAAGAAGAGCATCTTCGGCTACAAACCTAGAAAACAATGGTGATCTCGACATCATATTCATGTCATCACGGGAGCTAGACAATCCAATGAATGAATGCAAAATTTGTAGATCCTTCGATGCAACAACCTAAAATTTGATTGTAGGATTATTTGTGTGGCCTTTTGTAGTAACCTTTTTATCCCGCGGGGTGGTTATTCCACGTCCAGTGTATGCACTCAATGAACCCAAGCATCCCAGATCATCCCCGTTCTTCAATCAATGCCAACAACCTCTTTTCAATCTACTCAAAGTCGATGGAGGCGGTGGGTAGTCGTCGTAGAAACGCCGACGATGGCACGAGGGCGGGCTGGGGACTATGCAGTCGCGGGTCGGAGTGTCAAATTTTTACTCAACACAGTCGTGGTTGAGTATATTTAAGGTCAGAACGGTTGAGAAAGATAAATTATCCTTTTATAACGAGTATATGGGATCGGTTTGATTCCGAATAGAGGACAATAAAAGAAACTATCGGTCTCTAACACAAAAAAAGGAATCGGTTAGAGATGCTTTTATAAGTTTTTAATGAAAGACAACATTTTCGACGGTAGAGAGATTACTTCAACAATGTCAATACCTTGAGGTTCAGTCTCTAAAAAATATGGGCAACACTACGCATCTAGCGGGTGGAGTGTGAATTTCCGCTACCTCCCAAGTTGTTGTTCGGTGAAGGTCATGATAGTCCTTAGATCCCTATGTTGCAAAAGCCTTCCTCAATCTTTTTTACACCAAAAACCTATTTACGCCAACAATACTTTACAACAGAGCCCCTGTTGCGTTCGGGCTACTGCAACAACACCTCTGTTGCAAACCCCTCCCAACATTCTTTTTCTATGCCAAATCATGTATTTTCTCGTTCTTTCGTACGCCTTGCAACAAGACGCATGTTGCAAAAGCCTCCTTCGCAATAAGGGGTTAGTAACCTCGGTTGCAAAAACCTTTGCCAATCATTTTTTACACTACCGCAAGACAACCCCACATTGCAACAAAACCCGTATTACGGTTGAACTATTGCAACAACACCTTTTTATGCTTAATCTTTGTTGTAAAAAACCTCAGTTGCAAAAACCTTTGTTGTAAAGCCTTACAATTTTTTTCAATGCTTAATCGCGTCTTCTCTCATCTCCTCTTCCGCTTTACAATAAACAGTAAGTTTCCAAAACTTACTTTGTAAGAGAGGGTCAATTGTAAAGGGTGATTCAATTGTTTGGCATGGTCGTGCATCCTTAGATCAAGATGCCAATCAACGGCTACGGAAACGATAGACGTCTACATAAAAATCAATCGAGTGAGGAGATCTTTTCTCAAAAAATATCTATAAAGATAAGATAGGCATGTATGCATGACATGCATCCATTGGAATAGTATGCACGTGTACATAAGCTTTAACGTATGTACTGTTTTTTTTTTTGCTTTAGACCGCATTTGGATTGAATGTAATTAATACAGGGGTGTTCAGTTTACAAGTGTATTATACCGGCTGCTGTGTAAATTTCGGTTGAAAACTGAACAACTGGCCGAAGCATGTATATTTTCACAAGTGTATCTGAAGAAAAACAAGAATTCAAACAGAGGCTTAAAAGACTCCAAAACTACACGTTACGCGCCTACGACAGGCGGCGCAAGCGACGTTCGTATCCGACGCGTGGGTACGTGTCTCGCCTCGCCCCAGGTGCCGGCGGCGAGCTGCATGCACGTAACGTGCAGAGTACGTTCGCGTCGCCGCCCAGGCCCTGCAGTCTCCACTGAGCACGCACGCACGCACGGGCAGGCGGCGATGCGTGCACCACGGAGAAGCGCCGCTGCCGCTGCAGGCTGACACGCGCCTGCCCCGCCCGGTTGCTCGTGCTCGCAGCCGGCCGAGCGTTGAAGTTTCTTCTGCTAAAAAAAGAGAGAAGTTTCTTCTGCTCGGATGGCGTCGCTCATCGCTCGCCAGAGAAACCCAAGACGGGTCATTGGTTGCACAGTGCGAGTCAAAACGGTCGCTGGCAAGTAGTAATGCCGTCTAAGAGTCAGCCACAGTGACTACCGGAGATGGACCGCCGCTACGTGCGTGGCAGGCAGCACATACTGTACATACCTTTTTTATACGTATGAAATTTGTGCATGGGTTTCTGCAGTTCTATCCATAACATATACCAGCTCATCTTCTCAAGATAGGATTATATAAGTTGTCGGCTCTTTTCCGTGGTATAAGTTGCGCTCATGAGCTGGATCGTGAAAATGTTTATCAGAAGCCAAGTACGAGTATCAATCAATGCTATATTTGTAAAAACGTGTGTAAATGTTAATGTAAAATAAATAAATTTTCATTTTATATATTCTATCACTTAACTATGTTTTTCGGAGACATTAGAGACTCAGACGCTCATAACTACATATACACACACATCTCTTTGAAAGATTAATCTTGATTCAACGAGTTTTAATATTTAACAAAACCATTATAAGCGCATTCGTTGTCGACGGAAATGTCCTCTTCCAATTTAAAAATTACTATTCGTTTTTAATAAAACACTAAATCGTTAAACCTAAAATTTGATCCTTAGTAAACTGAAAACATCATCGTTCTCTTAACCATTCGACCACAGATAGGTTCTCACTTAACGATGACTTCGATAAGTATTAATCGACTAAGATCACTAAACCCCTTAGAGAAATGCGGTGGATCATCCATCAGTGGAGGAAGGAACGAGGGAGGCAGGGCCCGGGCCCTCGTGGATCCGCCGTACCCGAGTCCCCGGGTTTCCATTAGATTCTCTCTCGGGGCCCGACAGCGTCACGGCACCGCTTACGACCGGCGACAGAGACCCACTTCTCTCCTCTCCTCTCCGCTTGTATATATCCGCGAGCTGTCTCGTCCCGCTTCTTCTTCCCCCGTCCCTTCCCCCTTCTCCATCCATCCACAGTTCTTGTGGGAACCCGAGGATCGATCCCGACAGAGACGTCGCGGCCGAGGCAGCAATCACCAACCAGCTAGCGCAAGCTAGCTCCATCGGTTCCATCGGTCTCACCAGCGAATGCGCTCGCTCCTCTGAGTCTGTGACTTCTCCGCTCCAGGCGAGCGCGCTCTCGACAGACACACGGAGCTTGCCTGGCATAGAAACCATGACGGACCTCAAGGCGCTGTACGCGTACGCCGCCGTCCTGGCCCTGCTCCTCTGCTCCGCGGCGACCTTCATCCAGAGCCCCACCGACGTGTTCGGCCCCGTGGCGCTCCTCGAGCCCACCCCGTCCTCGGCGCGCGACTTCGGCGCCGTCGTCACCCACGCGCCCTTCGCGATCCTCCGCCCGGGCTCCGCCGCCGACATCGCGCTTCTCCTGGGCGCGCTGTCGTCGTCGGCGCCGCCGCGCCGCCCCAGAGCCACCGTGGCCGCGCGCGGCGTCGGCCACTCGCTCCAGGGCCAGGCGCAGGCGCGCGACGGCATTGTGGTGGAGATGCGCTCGTTGCCACGCGCCGTGGCGGTGGTGGCGGCGGGCGGAGACGGCGCGCACGCGTACGCGGACGTGGGCGCCGGCGCTCTGTGGGTGGAGGTGCTGGAGGAGTGCCTGAAGGCCGGGCTGGCGCCGCCGTCCTGGACGGACTACCTGTACCTCACCGTGGGCGGGACGCTGTCCAATGCCGGCATCAGCGGCCAGGCCTTCAAGCATGGCCCGCAGATCAGCAACGTCCTGCAACTCCAAGTCGTCACAGGTATGTTCTCAATGGGCCACCTCGCACATGCAGCCTACTGTTAGTAATTGTTCTGTTTGATCAGTAAGAAAAAATAAAGCACTGGAGCTGTAAATTCGGCAGTAATTTACCCTTCTTTCTCATGTTCTTGATATGTTTGGGTGCAGGGAACGGGGAGGTCGTGACATGCTCACGCACCAAGAGCCCGGATCTTTTCTTGGCGGTTCTTGGCGGGCTTGGCCAGTTCGGCATCATCACCAGGGCAAGGATTCTACTCCAAGATGCTCCTCCAAAGGTGAAAAATCCGAAAACAGTTACTCTTTTTACTCAAATCACCTTCAGTTACTCTTAAGCTTTAGCATTTGACAATCCATTACTGATTTTACCATCCTGACGACGATCATCAGGTGAGATGGGTGAGGGCCTTCTACGACAGCTTCGAAGCCTTCACCAAGGACCAAGAGCTGCTCATCTCAATGCCGGAGCAGGTGGACTACGTGGAGGGGTTCATGGTTCTGAACCAGCACTCCATCCGCAGCTCGTCCGTCGCCTTCCCTGCTCGCATCCATTTCAGCCCGGACTTCGGCTCCACGGGCAACAGGAAGGTCTACTTCTGCATCGAGTTCGCGGTGCATGACTTCGAGCACGACGGCTCCAGTGTCGACCATGTCAGTCTCCTGATTTCACACATAGTTTTCAGTATTACCTTCGATCCATATTAATGGACTTAACTTTGTTTAGATTCGTATGTATCTAGTTAAGTTTTTAGACTAGATGCATGTGTATCTAGACAAACTTAAGTCCATTAATATGGATCTGAGGGAGTATGAAAAACAGAAGTTAACGTCTTCAACAGCAACAGAAAATGACATCTGAATGCTGGTTAGAGCTGGTCTTAAAAAACCCTGTGTTGGGCTGTGCAGGTTGTGGAGCTGGTCTCAGGGGAGATGAGCTACATGAGGCCCCACATGTACAGTGTGGAGGTGTCCTACATGGATTTCCTCAACAGGGTGAGGATGGAGGAGGAGAGCCTGAGGAGGCAGGGGCTGTGGGACGTGCCTCATCCCTGGCTCAACATGTTCGTGCCAAGGCATGGCGTCGTCAAGCTCAAGGACCTGCTCAAGGACACCGTGCTGGCAGAAGGAGGACACTTCCAGGGGGCAATCCTGGTCTACCCCCTCCTCACTGACAAGTACGTTCTCACATCAACTATCCTCATATCTTTAGCCATCAATAATGCTTCTGCCGGCAGTGGCGAAAGGCTTCATCACTAATAAATTCATCTCAAAGATAAAGCCACCCCTTTCACAATATTTGCAAGATTTCCCAGTGCTGAAAAAATCATTCGATGATGTGGCGTGATCGCCTTTCGACGCACACAATCAGTGTCTAATTGCACGTCAAAGTGCTGTTATGTTTGCGGCTTTTGGTCGGGGTCTAATTCTTGCTCCATGGGTCGTAGTTATCCTCTCCAAACAATGTCTTGCCAACTTTTAATACACGGCGTATTTGGCCCAATTGTGTCATTGTGTGACAACTGACATAAGACTGTGTTACTTTAATCAGAGGAAAACTATTTAGTAAATTGTTTTGCGTGATATTGGCATCCTTTACGGCTGTAGCAGAGTAGTCGCAGCACTGTGATAGGATACTGTCTTCAAGTACTGTATCTTGCAAGTTGCAGCTTTTGGCTGGCGCTGGTGGCTCTCGTGTAGTTATCTCCTCGCTGCTGCATGCTTCCACCAACAGTGTATCTAACCTATGGCGGCTACGGTCTGTCTCTTGTCCCCCATTCCTTCCCGGTCCTGGTCCAAGCCTTCTCAACGCCTTGACGCTCCTCTGTCTCATAGCACCGTGTACAGCGATGGTACTGTGCAGTTAGACTGGGGGTACAGTGTAACACAGGCCATGTGGTCACTTGAAACGTAGTACTGCTACTACACTCTGCTTGTGAGGTCCAGAGCTCCAGGTTTATGCCTCCCCAATTTTGTCGATTTTCTCACGGCTTGCAGATCCAGTGTGCCTGTCAGTTGGGCAGCAGAGCATGCCTGCACGGCTGCACCGCGCTTATCAGTGAGGTTCTCCGCACCCAGAACCCCCTAACCTGACATGATCCGGTTGGTGAAGAGATGTTTACCCTTTTCTCGACACCAAATCTACGATGCCCCACAAGGATTTTGCTTACCATTCTCGGAAGGGTTTTCACATCCTGTTTCCATCCAACAACAACCTAAAACAACAAAGCATAAATGAATCACTGAAGGCATTGTTAATGCTTCGTTTCAATTTCTGAACTTTCAACTCATCATATTGTTTTCAATTCCTTTAAACCTCTGAACTTTCAACTCATCATGGCCCCAACCTCTGCATCATCATGATGCACACATCCATTGAACTAATCATCTTATGATCTTCTTGCACGAATGCAGCTCGTAGTAAGCTGATGTACTCCTACTAACCTTGGGGAATTTTATGTTTTCAGGTGGGACAGGAACACGTCGGCCGTCATCCCGTCGACGCCGGACGGAGTGATGTACGTCTTCAGCGTGCTACGGTCGGCGGACCCGTCGCGGTGCGGCCCCGGCTGCGTGGAGGAGATCCTGGAGCAGCACCGTCGGGTCGCCAACGAGGCGTGCCGGGTTGGGGGCGGCATCGGCGCCAAGCAGTACCTTGCCCGGCAGCCGACGCAGGCCCATTGGCGCAACCATTTTGGGTCCAGCTGGGACCGCTTCCTGGCCCGTAAGGCCCGCTACGACCCAGTGGGTGTCCTTGGGCCCGGCCAAGGCATTTTTTCTAGGATGGATTCTGCGAGCTCGATGTGATGATGATGATGCTGATAGCTAGAGACAGTTGCAGATCACAGGCTCGTAGATGGTTGTAGCTCGAACAGAAAATTTTCAGGCTGATTAATTGGTAGATGTCTTTAGGAAGAGAGTTTCTTGTTTCTTTTTTCTTTTTCATTCTACAAACTTTGTGTTCTTTTTTAGGTGGTAAGTGGGGACGCCAGACTATTTGGCAAGATCAGAGTATCTCGTCTTCTCTTAGCGTATCATTCATTATTCTTTGAGCTGGTCGTTAGTCTTTCTCCATCGAAGGCCCGTGTAGAATAGGAGATTTTTCTGATTTTGACATGCTATCACTGAAGAAAATCTCTCTTTCAAAGTTCTATGCAGGTATTTTTTTTAAAGTGTTTTGTGCAGGAAAGGCCCCAGTTGCAAAGAATATGCACAATATTGTTGCCATATGCATGGTGTTTGATGGGGAGAACATCTGATCCATCAATTCTTGTGGTTCTACTAATGCTCCAGTAATCCGAAATAAACTTTACTGTTGTTTGAAAAATATGAAGATAATTTTAGGCATACACAAAACCTACATCTAGTGTCTCATACAATTTAAGATTCCATTTGAACTCTAGAAAACTAAAATCAAATCATGTTATGAATAGTACTTATCTTATATTGGGCTACAAATTTGACCCATTAATGCAATCAATGTTAATTTTGTTACTTTTGTTTCTCAAGTTGATTGAAATTTACCCTTGATTTTTTATGACATGATTGAAATATAGTACTCCTTAAAATATGTGTATATTGCAAATTACGTTCAAACTTTTTAAATATCTATGGTGTCAATTTTGAAATTTTCCGTGCACCAATAGCATCACAATACTGGTTGCACCCGGTACGTTTCTGGTGTTGATGTCACTTCGTGCTCTAGATGCCACGCAAAGTTGTCATTCAAGTTTCAAAGACAATCTAAATATTTTCTTACCCAATGTAAGAACCATGCTTTGCAGCGGCCTCCTGAGCCTTGACTTCAACAAAGAGCTAGGAGTCGACGCAAGACACTTCACTAGACAAAGAAGCCTAATACTCCCTTTGTTCCAAATAAGATGACTTTTATTTGTGTACATGTCTAGATACACATGTGAACAAATAGAAGTCATCTAATTTAAAACGGAGGGAGTAGAAAAATACTTAAGGGTAGGGCTGAACGAAAAACTTGAATCTCTGAGTGTAATGTGCGCTCGATAACTCTAATATCTCAGTTTTAATTTTAATTTGGATGCTAGTAGAATCTTGATTCCATTTCATGTTTCAATGCATATTTGGACTTTTCTGGATTTCTCCAAATTATTTTTAAGCTAATAAAAATCAAGAGCAAAGATAAAATGACACCTTCAATATAAAAAGGATTAGAAAAATATTGGAATACTTATTTCGAGATATAAAGTATTATGGGAATTTAATAAATCCTAAAATTAATTTAGCAATTTATAATTTGTTCCAAATTGAATTCATAAAAACTAAAGTGCACTTTCATAAAATGGAATTTGACTCAGAAATAGATTTCCTAGTCTCTATATTATAATTATTATTTTTGGGATTTTTTATGAATTTATTTAAGGTGGTATTTTTTGTATTTTATTGCCCTATAGTTTGCTGCCTTAAAAAAAAGAAACCGATCGGCGAAATGGACCAGCACGACGGCTAGCCCAGCCGCCTGCCAAATTCGTCGGGCCGAGACGCAAGCAAAGCGCCAGCACGGGGCCTTTTGTTTGTTGGGCCCCACCGCCCTTATCCTCTCCACCAGCCCTCCCGAGACGCACGGGAGAGCTCGCCGCCGCCGTTCTCGCGCCGGCCACGCCGCAACGGCCGCGCCTTATCCTCGCACCGAGGCGCTCCTGACCTAGCCTATATAAATCCCCGAGCCCCTCTATCTCAACTCACCCATGCCGCTGCTTCCCACGCCGCTCCCACGCTCGCCAAGACCCCATCCAATCTCGCCGGCCGATGTCAACCTCGCCGGCCGATGTCAACCTCGCCGTCGATTACGTTGCCGGTGAGCGTCCCCGGGTCGCTATATTGCACATATCGGACTGCCTACTTAAGAGGATCTGTTTTGACACATTTTGCGTCACGCCGGAGCGACCTGCCGGACCACGACGCGCCCGACGGTGCTCGCCCAGTTCACGGGAGAGCCGCCGTCTCGTCACGCCTTGTCCTGGACACGCCGGAGCCTGCCAACACCACCCCTGTCAGTCTGTTACGCCTTCAAAGTGCTGCGCCCGTTCCCCTACTTCCACTACGCAAGAGTTCGTCGGAGCCGCCGTCCCCGTCGAGGCGGAAGCCACACTGCCGTCGTCTCCTGTAGCCGACGTCACCGCCGCCCACTGTAAGCCGCCCCCGCTCCCGTCTGTTAGATCGCGTATGAATGGTTTAGATCTGTTCAGTTGTTTTAGTTGGATCAAAACGGTAGGTTAGTGGCCGGTTTATTTAAACCAACCGTCGGTTTAGTTCCTTTAACCGCAGCGAAACGTTTTTCTTTATTCAGCTAAGGCCTTGTACAATGCAAGGTGCTTAGAAAAGTGCTTAGTAAAATAAACCAATTTTTTTTGTAGCACTAGTGCTTATTTCTATCGAAGGGGTACCTAATTAAGCGTCTATCCTTTACATCTAAGCACCAGTGCTTAAAAATAAGCTATTTTTTTCTTTAAGCCCCTCTTTTAAGCATCTTGCATTGTATATGGTCTAACGGAGATTGGATTGGTTTTATTTTATTATTTGTTGATTAGTCCCTTTTTTAGATTACTATATCTTTTAAGCCATACTTCGAATGTGACAGAAGTTTTTGTGTACTATTCGTCTCAAAGGGCTCTATCTAATCAATCCATTAAAGTAAAGCATGGTATATTTGAATTTGAATTTTTCAAATTTGACTTGGAACATTTAGTAGATCATATCTTTCAAATAATATGTCCTATCGAGGTATTTTTTGCAGATTGAGAAACCCTAGCAAACCTTTACACCTTAAGCCATTACCCGACAAATTGACATTTAGGTCCTGCCTATGAATATTTACGCTTATGTTTTTATGCCATTTTATATAGTCCTTTCGCACATAGCTAAAATCAAAGCCATTAAACTCATAGGTGTTGATGCTATTTTTTTATCGAGTTATTCGATGTTATTTACATAGTTTTCGTTTGCATTTTTTTTAACTGGATGGTACAAATGTGTGCTTAGTTGCTTTATGTTTGTTTACGATATATCTACAATAGCACAACGAGCAGCTGGATAATGCTCACGTAGACCGAGCTACACGTAGCCCTTTAGTTTGAACGAGTCATAAAATGTATTTTATATTATTTAAAAAGCATTGAATTTTTTTACGAATACATATGCACATGTATATGACATATGTGTAAATTTTCATACCATTATACTTTCACATGTGGCGTATGAAAAAAAGACAAATATTTTAGTTTAAATGGGCCTTTTTGTTGTTGGTTTTGGGCTGAAATTATGTTTTTTTTGTGCAGACTTCATATTACAATATTTTCAAGCCAAATTTGACATGTTCATACGGAATACATATAAGTTTTCGTAGATTTTTTTTCGAATTTTTCAGAACTTTTAAATATGTTTTACGATTTTTTTCAAAATAAATGGCTACGTGTAGCTCAGCCTCCAGAAATTCGCACTCACCGAGCAGCAAGGTAAATTGCACATCTTGATCATGTTAAACCTATATTTTTATTATTTCATTAGTCCTGATCAGAAATGCATAGATAGGACATATATGATATATATGCAATATCATTCCAATTAGTTCATTGAGGTAGGTCTTGAACTTTATTTCATTGTCGACAACGTTGTAGTATTAATTCTTTGCGAAGTAGAGGTGGATTATGAAGTGATTCATTATAAGATATGAGTGGTAATGTAGTAAACATGACTAGATAATTAATGATATATGTGGGCGAAATTGGTTTGATTGGAGGTCGTAATATATTGTTAGCATTCCTAGGGGAATTCATGGACGTGTCATAACTAAAAGCTTACGTTTGCAGCCACAAACTATTATGGGCTCTGACTTGTTTGATCAGTTGTAGGGACCCTTAATTGATAATGCTACAAAAGTAGTATATTAGGGGTAAACATCTACATTCTTCTTCGTATGACTTTTGACTTTTATGGATGTAACTTATCATTTTACATAGTTATTTGACGAGGAATAAGGTCTAATAGGTCAAGGTCCTATACTCGGCTTCTACCGTGGAGTTGATGGACTCACTACTATATAATGCTTCTCTACTATATCTTTCTTTCAGGCCTTATACCTTACTTTGTAATAAATATTTTATTCCTTGATTTCTTTATATAATAAAGATGTGTGTTATTTTGTTATTTCATTAACGGTTGTGTGTGCTAGCAGTTCGATCCATGGACTAACATAGTAAGCACAAAGACTTCGATCCTTAATGGATCGGGTCATTACAAGATAGTATCAGAGCACACATTAACTGTAGTGTGAGACCTTAGAAAATGGATTAGAAAAGATATAGTATAAAACTTTATTTTACACCATTATATGTATTTCCACTTTGCTCTCGTAATCTTCTTGACTCGTTGCTAATTCTTTTATTGTTTTAATGTAGATGTTGACCCTCCAAGTCAGTTTTGCTAGCGCATGGAGAACTCACCGTTTGGACCCCAACTACACAAGATATGCGACCTCTTAATGATCGTGTTGCCCACATTCACTAGGACATTTGTTGAAGTTATTCCGAAGAGTCGCTTGTAGGCTGAGACGTAGGATATTGGAAGTCCATGGAAGCCCATGCTACTCTTGGACGCATTCGAGAGGAATACCATCAGAAGCTTCATGCTTTCGGGCGTTTTGCACTTGAAGAAGACCCAGTACGCACGGAGGATCAAGACAAGTGATTCGGCACATCCAAGACCTGGAGGGTAGCGTGAACTGATACGGCCCTCTAGGTCCTGGATGTGTTGGATCATTTGGTCCTGATCCCTTGTGTGTATTGGGTCTCCTTCGGCTGCAAGACGCCCGAAAGCATGCTAGTAGGTTCCCTTGAGCTTTCGATGGTAGTCATTTCGAATGCATCCAAGCGCAACATGGGCTGCCATGGATTTGCCAATGTCGAACGTCTTATCGTGCAAGCTGAAGTGGATGGGATCCGACGTAGGCTCCACCATGCTTCAGGGGATAACAACATCTATTCTATAGAGTGACTCTTCTGGTGTAGCTGCCATGAAAGTCCCAATGAATGTCGGCAACATGATCATTAAGAACTCACATTTCTTGTGCAGCTGAGGCCCGAACGGCGAGTTCTCCTTGGGCTGGAAAAACTGAGGTGTAGTGGTTGACATCTAAACTTCAAAATGAAAAAATTAAGCAACGAGTCAAGAAGATTACGAAAGCAAAGTAGAAAAATATACAAAGGATTTAAAATAATGTTTTATCCTATGTTTTTTCTAATCCATTTTTAAGGTCGCGTTCTACAGTTAACATGTATTCTGATACTATCTTGTAACGACCCGATCCGACAAGAATTAAAGTCTTTGTGGTTACTATACTAGTTCCTGGATCGAACTATTAGCGCACACAATATTTGATGAAATAACAGAATAAAACACACATCTTTATTAAATCAAAATTCTAGAAATAAGGCATAATGCGTAAAAGAACAAATACCGTGAAATCATAATCTAGTAGTGAGTGATCATCAACTCCACGATAGAAGCTGAGTATAATACCTCGACCTATCGCACTTACTCCTCATCAAGTAACATTGTAACATGATAAGTTACAGTCACAAGGGTCAATACATTGAATGTATTGGCAAGTGATACCAAGAAGAATATATAGCAGACCTAAATCAACATGCAATTTGGCTGATGGAAGGTTCAAAGTTCATATTTACATAATGCTAATTTTCCCCTAATAAATGAATAATTCCTAGTTCTAATAGCATATGATTGACATGGAAACCCCACTCAACCCATTCCCAAAATGGTTCAACCCAATAAGGTGATGAGATACTAAATGTTCCCACATCTATATGCTTAAAATGTTCGTAAAGAGGGACATGACTAATCGATTATTTTTATACTCCAGAGTTAGTCCTAGCTCTTCTCGAATAAAACTAATCGATTAGTCCTAGCTCTTCTTGAATATCCTAGCTCCGCAGCTAGGACTAACTCTCTACCATTTTATCTACCATTTTATCCTAGGTCTTCTCGAATAACATATCTACCATTTTATCGTAGGACTAACTCTGTCTTGTCTATTGCTCGGGCCTTGCATTGCAATAATCAATTGAATTGTTACCACATTAGGCACAACTCTTTGCTACATCATTACATTGATAGATTGCATGCCTTACGTACTTTGCACTCCTTGCAGAAATCATAGATGAGTGTGTTATATGTCACGGCATTAAGGGAGTAGGCATATCCTTTCTCAATTGTCTGGCGCAACAGAAAACGTTTTGGGGCTTGACGTCACCTTCTCATGTTTAAATAATCACTTTTGGTGCGAGATCACTTGGCTTCACATTGAGAAAATCCTAAAACTTGTTCACATTAATTTGGAGAACCATAATCCACATGATGAAAAGAAGTAAGATATGGATGCTAATATATAATGCAACTAAAAATTATGATACTGCTTGTGTTCAGTATAATGTACTTGATAATTCGCTGACCCCTACATATGTAGACATTGTTTGCTTTTTAGCCAATTAATATACAGTACATGGGAAGAAAAAAGCAGGAAAAAAGCATAGGCCAAGTATTGAAAAGAGATGGAAATACTACTTAGATATCAAATGAAATACTCATTTACTTTGCAGCCTAAGGATTCCAGAATCATGCCTTATGTTGGAAATAATTTATCTCTTAGTTTCTACCTTGGCATCCCTCTAAAATGAAATAGATGGTATATATAGATCTTATTTTACTTATAACCTAACATGAATTTAATTGTTAAGTTAAGAATTTATAATTATATAAAATTATCTGATTTCCTTAATTTGACATGGACGGATGAAATATTAATTTAGCTTACAGCCTAAGTCTCAAGGATATTATCCGGCTATGTATCACGACAATGAAAGCGCCTCAGGTGGATGTACTCTACCCTGGTAATCTGTAAAATAAATTTTCGGTACATTTATTTGGCGGTTAAATCAACTAAATATGGATTCATAAGATTTTCTTTGCACACTGGTATTCTATCAGACATGTGCGCCAATATTAACAGTCAAAATGTTAAGATACAGTAACATCACCATTTGATCAGGAAGAATTTTTTTTGTTTAGAGACTGCATTTTCTATTGCAATAGTTGAATAATTCGCCCTGACTTGGACCAAGAAGATTTATATTCATATAAAATTAAATTCTCAAGTTTTGAACGAATGTTACCCCTTCATCATTACCTACACTTTCTCATAGCATAGTCCTTGTTTTCCTTATACCCATAATCCAAAGCACGCGGAGGTAGAAATTAAGTAAATTTGAAAGCACAAATTTCATAATGGTTTATAATAAACCACATGAGTTTAACTATATCGTACCTACTAGCACATATAGAAATGGGTTACTAGCTATTTTTGTAAGAAAACAACTATAAAAAAAGAATCAAGCCACATTTCTAACCGACCCCCTATAACCGATTAGTGGAATGAAATTTCGGTTTTACTCCACTACCCGGTGTCGTGGTAATACTAAAGGCATACCCCTAAGCAAGAGAAACCAAGGGGTGCCCTTAAGCCCTTGGTTCTCCGAATACTCCTAAACAAAATAAGACCAGCAAAAACATGGAGCATCGACAATCTCCGAGCAACAAGTTACTCGGAGATCAGAAGCCGCTTCCAAGTACACGGCTACTCGGAAGTCCAGCAAGATCCGAGTAGATCGACACTCGGAAGCAATCGGCGAGTCCTCCCTTATTCGGAAGACAGGAACGCAACGGACAGGAAGCATTCAATACCGCGGGCGTTTCTTCTCCTTTATTAGTAGTAATGGGCAGACCGTTTCTGTATTTAAGTATGCATTCAATCTTGTAATTAAGACCCATTTAAGCCGAGGTATCAAGAGTGCAGGGGCGCACTCTATATAAGCCCCCCCCTCCGGCGTGGGCACGCGCAACATTCTCCTTTCCTCAGGATTTCTGAAGAAAGAACACCCCAGTCAGCCTGGGACAAGACTAAGGTTTTTATCTCTGCAGAGAGGCCTAACCTGTATAATCCTCTTGCGTCAACCCTCTCTACGTACAGATTCATTTAGCTCCGTTCATACCCCTATATCTATTGTCAGGATTATATCCACGACAGTTGGCGCCCACCGTGGGGCTGAGTTGATCAGCAATCGTAGACATGGCGTTTTTCTCATCCTCTTCGTCGGTTCACGGCCCCGAGCTCATCGTCGGAGAGGTTTTCCATTTCGGATCGTTAGCTTTCATGGCTGATGATTCGGCCTGGTTGGTGGATTCCCCCTTCCAGGCACAATTGCTGCCTTCAAGAGGCAGCGTCCACTTCCGAGCTGACGAGTCGGGGGCCCTGCGCCTCCAACTATCGGCCCATCGCCAAGCACCCGCACCGCTATCTGTCCGCCACAAGAAAAAGCGCTCGGGTCGCCCGCGCGTTCATCATCGTGAGAAACCGGTCAAGATTCAGCAGGTGGCAGTCATTGACTCGGTGGAGTCAGCCCAGAAGGCCCTGGACGAACTAATCGCAAGAGAAGGCTCCACAGCATCTCTCTTGCCTCTGTTCGACTCGGTCGAAGAAGAAGGCATGGCGGCATATGACCCCGAGTCAGGCGCCGAGCAAGAAGGCAGCAGCGACGCCCCAGTCGCGGTTGCAGAAGTGTGCATGGCCGAGACTCTGCCCTCTCAGCCATTGCCAGCTTGGGACAATCACGCCCGAGATGAAGCTAACAGCCCATCCAGGGCTGGTGCTCGGGAGCCGACCCGGCGTGTATCCGCTTTCCGAAGGTTAGAGCTCGGAGAGACAAGTCGACAACCCTGCCCCCTTACTCGGGAGGAGCGGGAAGAAGCAGAAGCGGCCGAGCGGCTGCTAAACACCCCCATTGACACAAGCACTCCAGAAGGGCGAGGTTTGTTGGCAGCCATATTAACTAATTTGGCTGAGCGAGAGCGCCTGGACGAGCTAGAAAACACTTTAGAGCGTCAAGCTCGGGAGGTAGCTCGACTCAGGCAAAGCAGAACGAGTCGGCAACTGCGAGGCCCAGGCCGAGAAACTCTCCGGGCTATGGGTACCCCAGTAGAGAATCTCATAGCGGCAACTCGGATTGCTAACTCTCTGCAGCCCAGTGGATCGGCGGCAGAAGAAATCCAACACCCGACATTCTTGTTGCAAGCCGCGGTCGATCAAAACGCTGCTTCCAGTCAATCACAACAACGATTCATTCCCAAGTCCCCCCTGCAAGGACGTCACTATCGGTGCACACGCCCTATGGGGAAGCACGGAGGAGCAAGAACAACTCGCCCCGGCGCAGAGATGAACCCCGAGGTTGCCGCCAAGAGCGGCATAGACATGAAGATCACGGGAGGACAGAAGTTTGCGGGACGGGACGACCCGCACCACGGAGAGAGGAGTTCCCTCGGCACCGAGACGGCCGTTATTTTGATATTGAAGACGACGCCCGAAGCCATATAGTAAAGAGCCGAGTCGACCGCGCCAGATCACATCGCCAGGATCAGGCTCGGCCCTCAATGGCCACAGGGCCGGTTTGCTTCAGTGAAAGGATCCGGTCTACCCCTATTCCGCCCCACTTCAGGATAGCTCAAGGGGTGGATAAGTACCGAGGTGATGCTAAACCCCAGACATGGTTGGATGATTATAGAATAGCTGTGCAAATCGGAGGGGGTGGGGACGAGATAGCCATGATGCACCTACCGTTGATGCTAGAAGGCTCAGCTCGGGCATGGCTGAATCAGCTCCCCCCGAGTAGCATCTGGGTTTGGGAAGACCTCGAGAAAGTGTTCATCAAGAATTTTGAAGGGACCTACAAGAGACCCGGAGGCCTAACCGAGCTGCAATTATGTGTCCAGAGCAACACCGAGTCCACTCGGGACTACATCAAGAGATGGATCACACTCCACAACTCGGTTGAAGGCGTCTCCGAGTTCCAGGACATTCACGCCTTCAAACAAGGGTTCAAGTATAGGGAGTTAAGTCTCAAGCTGACCAGATCACCTCACATCACCTCACTTGGGAAGCTGATGGAGATAGCGAACAAGTATGCCAACGGTGAGGAGGAGATCCGGCAGAAGAAGCAGCAGCATAGAGGAGGCGGCAACTCGGCAACGAACCCGAAGCAGAAGACCGCAGGCAACAACAAGCGAAAGGCAGAGGACGCCCCAACGGACGCATAGCTGGTGGCTGCAGCAAATGCTTCTGGCCTTCATGGCAAGGGTCAGGCACGAAAGGAATGGCAACCTCGGCAGAAAAAGCCGTCCAATGATGATGAAGTTCTGGATCAACCTTGTCCTCTCCACACCACCCGAGATGCCGAGGGAAAATTGGTTATCCCAAAGCATACAGCTCGGCAATGCCGCCTGATCAAGAGAGCGGCCCAGAATGCAAGGACAGGTCCTCAGCAGAATAAGGACACCGGAAAAAAGAAAGCGCCCAACCCCGAACTGGACAGCGAAGGCTTCCCAAGAGAAGACGGAGTACTGATCATCTTCGCAGGACGAGAATCAAAGAGGGTAGAAAAGATACGGTTCAGAGAAGTCAACTCGGCAGCTCCGGCAGTTCCGAGTTACATGAAGTGGGCTGACGTCCCAATCACTTTCGACCAGTCGGATCACCCTCCTCACATCCCTCACCCGGGAAGGCACGCTCTGATTGTGGATCCTTTGGTGGAAACAGGGAATGGGAACTTCAGGATCAGAAACGTTTTGATGGATGGTGGCAGTGGAATTAACATCCTATATGCAAGCACGCTGAAAAGCATGAACATTCCAATGACCAAGCTCCGCAAAAGCTATCTGGAATTTCATGGGATAATCCCGAGGAAAAAGGCGTATTCACTCGGAATGATCTCCCTCAATGTGGTCTTTGGTACTCCGAGTAACTTCCGGAAAGAAAAGATCACCTTCGAAATAGTGGACTTCCCAAGTGCATATCATGCCTTACTCGGAAGGCCGGCCTATGCAAAATTCATGGCCATCCCCTGTTACGTTTATCTGAAGCTAAAGATGCCTGGCCCGCACGACGTGATCACTGTCTCGGGAGACTACAAGCAAGCCGAAGAACTGCTGCAGAAGGGGTCCCTGATAGCTGATCAGCAAATGGCTGAGGTCGAGCTGGCCGAGTACAAAAAAAGCTGCTGACTCGTTCGAGTTGCTGCAGCCGAAGAAGACATCTTCATTCGAGTCAGCCTGAGAGACCAAGAGGGTACAGATACATCCCACAGATAAGGACAAATACACCAACATTGCCACCGATTTGGATCCTCAATAGGAACTCGAGCTCGTCAACTTCCTCCGTGAGAATTGGGACATCTTCGCATGGAAGCCTGCTGATATGCCTGGAGTCCCAAGGGAGTTGGCCGAGCACAAGTTACACGTGGATCCAAAAGCAAGACCGATGAAAGAGTCCCTCCGACGGTTTTCCTCCGAGAAAAGGAAGGCCATCGGATAGGAGATAGCTAGACTATTAGCAACCGATTAATTAGGGAAATCTTCCACTCCGAGTGGTCAGCAAATCCTGTAATGGTTCCGAAGAAAGATAAATCTTGGAGAACTTGTGTTGATTTCCGTCATATCAATAAAGTTTGTCCAAAAGACCATTTCCCTCTTCCTCGCATTGAACAAATTGTGGACTCCACATCAGGTTGCGAGAGATTATGTTTCCTCGATGCATACTCGGGTTACCATCAAATCCGACTATACGAACGGGATGAGCTTAAAACAACATTCATAACCCCATTCGGATGTTTTTGTTATATCACGATTCCATTCGGACTTAGAAACGCAGGCGCCACGTACCAACGCATGATGCAGAATTGCTTGATTTGGAAAATCGGCAGAAATGTGGAGGTCTATGTGGATGACATCGTGATCAAGTCGGTTAAAGGAAGTAGTTTACTAGACGACTTAGCTGAAACCTTTCAGAGCCTCCGAGCCTACAGCCTCAGGCTCAATCCTGAAAAATGCGTTTTTGGTGTGCCAGCGGGGAAGTTACTCGGATTCATGGTCTCCGAGCGAGGGATAGAAGCCAACCCTGAAAAAATCGCGGCAATTCAAAACATGAAGCCTCCCAAGCAACTCCGAGACGTCCAAAAATTGACAGGTTGTCTCGCAACACTCAGTTGGTTCATCTCCAGATTGGGAGAGAAAGCCCTACCTCTCTACCAACTGATGAAAAAATCGCCGAATTTCGTCTGGACGGAGGAAGCTCAAATGGCGTTCGAAGAACTCAAAAAGCAATTGTCAACTCGGCCAGTCCTGGCAGCACCCCAAGAAAAAGAGCCGCTCTTGTTATATATTGCAGCCACAAGCCGAGTTGTCAGCGTAGCCATAGTGGTGGAACGGGAAGAAGAAGGAAAATCACAAAAGGTACAAAGACCGGTGTACTACATCTCCGAAGTCCTCACACCATCCAAGCAGAGATATCCCCACTACTAGAAGTTGGCAATGGGAATCTACTTGGCATCGCAGAAGCTTGCACATTACTTCCAGGATCATTCCATCATAGTGGTTTCTGAAGCTCCCCTGGCAGAAATTATTAATAACAGATACTCAACAGGAAGAATAGCAAAATGGAGTTTGGACCTACTACCCTTTGACCTCAGTTACCAAGCCAAAAAATAAATCAAGTCACAGGCACTGGTGGACTTCCTGGCCGAGTGGATTGAGGTCCAACATCCCCCACAGCCAACGCCAGAGCATTGGACGATGTTCTTTGATGGATCCAAGATGCTGCATGGCGCAGGGGCAGGGGTAGTACTGGTATCACCAAGAAAGGATGAGATGAGATATGTCCTCCAAATCCATTTCCCAGCAACAAACAACGAAGCCGAGTATGAAGCTCTCCTGTACGGTATGCGAATGGCCATTTCACTCGGAGTCAGGAGACTTATGATATTCGGAGATTCAGACCTGGTAATCAACCAAGTAATGAAAGAGTGGGACATCCGAAGCCCAGCAATGACAACCTACTATGTAGCAGTGAGAAAATTGGAGAAAAAATTTGATGGGCTGGAGCTCCATCACATTCCAAGGGCTAAGAATCAGGCAGCAGATGACCTAGCCAAATTGGGTTCTACTCGGGGTGAGATCCCGCCAGGGATTTATTTGGAGCACTTGCATTCCCCAACAGTCAAGGAAGACCCTTTCCTGGAAGCCGATCCAGATATGCTGCCTGACAAGAGCATTCCCAACAAAGAGGATATACCCGCAGTAGTTGACATGGTATTTGATGTGGAGGTCATTCCCCCTGAGTGGACACTTCCAATCCTTGCTTATCTGCAAAAACAAGAGTTGCCTGATGACGAGATAGAAGCCAAGCAGATCGTCCACAAATCCAAGTCTTACTCGGTGATCAATGGGGAGCTATACAGAAACAGCATCACTCATGTCCCCCAACGATGCATCTCCGAGGAGGAAGGCCGCTGCATCCTACAAGACATCCATGCGGGAGACTGCGGCCATCATGCCTCAAGTCTGACGTTGGTGGCAAAAGCTTTCCGAGCTGGTTTCTTCTGGCCCAACGCCCTCAGCGATGCTTGGTACATCGTGGACCACTGTGAAGGCTGTCAGTTTTATGCCAACCAGCCCCGCAAACCAGCTTCTGAGCTGAAGACAATCCCCCTAGCCTGACCATTTGCAGTATGGGGACTGGATATGATCGGACCACTCCGAACGGGCAAGCAAGGTTTCACCCACATTTTGGTCGCAGTAGACAAGTTTACAAAATGGATAGAAGCAAAACCTATCAAGACCCTCGATTCCGCCACAACAGTTAGCTTTATGCAAGGCATCATACATCGGTTCGGCGTCCCGCATGACATCATCACTGATAATGGATCGAACTTCAACTCGGCCGAATTCAAGAAATTCTGTTGGACCAATGGCATTCAGGTCAACTTCGCCTTAGTTGCACACCCACAGTCCAACGGCCAAGTCGAACGAGCCAACGGATTAATACTCAAAGGAATCAAGCCTCGGCTACTTCGGGAACTAAAGGAAGCAGTGGGCGCCTGGGTTGATGAACTCCCTTCGGTCTTGTGGGGATTACGTACAACTCCCAATCGCTCCACTCGGTCAACCCCTTTCTTCCTCGTCTACGGTTCAGAAGCAGTTCTTCCGAGTGACCTCAAGCATAATGCCCCCCGTATAAGCCAGTACACAGAAGCCGAAGCTGAAGAAGCACGACAAGATGGCGTTGATCTCCTGGAAGAAGAACGAAACCTAGCTCTCACCCGCTCGGCGTTCTATCAGCAAGACCTTCGCCGATACCACGACCGACATGTCCGAGCTCGCTCCTTCCAAGAGGGCGACATGGTACTTCGCATTAAGCAAACTGCGGACCACAAGCTAGCTCCCCCATGGGAAGGCCCATATGTCATCTCTAGAGTACTGCACAATGGGGCCTATCACCTATACAATGTAACTAATAAGATAGAAGAACCTCATGCATGGAACGCCCAGTTACTGCGACGTTTCTATGCATGAGCACGCTTGTAAGATTTGAATAAATATTATTTCATACGCATAGCGTACCTTGTTCAATATATCTTTCATAAACTCCCAATCAGGTTTTCCACCCGAGCTGCGCGCAGCTCGGACGAGAACTTAGAAAACTTATTATAAGTGCTCACCAACGCCCCAGAGGCTTGGGGAAGCACAACATCATCTGCATTGAGGATCTTGTCTACAAGATCATCAACAGAAAAAAAAATTCTAAGTACTTTCAAGTCTCAGGGGACTTGGGGGCTGCTTAAAGTTCCAAAAGCAGGTTTTCTTCTGAGCTGTGCGCAGCTCGGACAAAAACTATAAATCAGGTTCTCCATCCGAGCTGCGCGCAGCTCGGACGAGAACTTAGAAAACTTATTATAAGTGCTCACTAATGCCCCACAGGCTTGGGGAAGGACAACATCATCTGCATTGAGGATCTTGTCTACAAGATCATCAAAAGAAAAAATTTCTAAGTACTTTCAAGTCTCAGGAGACTTGGGGGCTGCTTAAAGTTCCAAAATCAGGTTTTCTTCCGAGCTGTGCGCAGCTCGGACGAAAACTATAAATCAGGTTCTCCATCCGAGCTGCGCGCAGCTCGGACGAGAACTTAGAAAACTTATTATAAGTGCTCACCAATGCCCCACAGGCTTGGGGAAGCACAACATCATCTGCATTGAGGATCTTGTCTACAAGATCATCAATAGAAAAAATTTCTAAGTACTTTCAAGTCTCAGGAGACTTGGGGGCTGCTTAAAGTTCCAAAAGCAGGTTTTCTTCCGAGCTGTGCGCAGCTCGGACGAAAACTATAAATCAGGTTCTCCATCCGAGCTGCGCGCAGCTCGGACGAGAACTTAGAAAACTTATTATAAGTGCTCACCAACGCCCCACAGGCTTGGGGAAGCACAACATCATCTGCATTGAGGATCTTGTCTACAAGATCATCAATTGATTTTTTTTCTAAATACTTTCAAGTCTCAGGAGACTTGGGGGCTGCTTAAAGTTATAAAATCAGGTTTTCTTCCGAGCTATGTGCAGCTGATGTCTACGCACGCTTCTATTCTTGTAGACTATGTTGGGCCTCCAAGCGCAGAGGTTTGTAGGACAGCAGCAATTTCCCTCAAGTGGATGACCTAAGGTTTATCGAACTCAGGGAAGTAGAGGTTGAAGATGGTCTCTCTCAAGCAACCCTGCAATTAAGATACAAGAAGTCTCTTGTGTCCCCAACACACCTAATACAACTAGGAGTTGTATAGGTGCACTAGTTCGGCGAAGAGATGGTAAAATACGAGTGATAGGTATGGAAAAGCATGGTAATATAAATCTGTAATAAAAAGTGAAGCAAGCAAACATGTGACAAAAGTGAGCACAAACGGTGTAACAATGGTGGAAACAAGGCCTAGGCTTCATACTTTCACTAGTGGCAACTCTCAACAACATTAACATAGTCTAATCACATGATATTTCCCATAAAACATGCAATGGAGACGCACTCGGAGGTCAATACTTTGTGGTCAAGAGAGGATGAGAATTATGTAGGGCTACAAAAGCACACCTCAAAGTTCATAGTTCTCAATCTATGGATTTCCCAATGTCACCGCGGCCATCCAAAGAGAGTACCACAATCACCACAACATATCTCAAGGATAGTCAAAGACAAGCACCAAGAGACTCTCAATCTTCAATCAACACACAAAAGAGGAAATCACTCATGATTATATTCTTCTAACCCATGTCCAATAGACCGCTGTCACCTTGGTCTCGGGGATTATACTAGATAAGATCAATTGAGTACATCAATCCAATACATAGAGGAAGGGGAAATATCATGGGATCACCCTAGATTAACATAGCCTATGATCACAACGAAGATCATATCATGGGAGAGAGAGAGAGAATAACACATAGCTACTGGTAGAAACCTTAGCCCCGAGGGAGAACTACTCCCGCTTCATGGAGGAGGGAAGCAACGACGATGGAGATGAATCCGGGGGCACTTCCTCGTCCCGGCAGGGTGCCGGCACAGGAAATCTGGTCCCCCGAAGCTTGTCGGCGATGGCGGTGGAGATCGGAATTGCTTCTGAAGAAAAGGGGTCCGGAATCAGGGTTTCCGCGACGGGAGAATAAATAGGAGCCAAAGTAGGGCACCAGGGGGTGTGGGACCCATCCAGGAGGGAAGGTGGCGCGGCCAGGGGCTGGGCCGCGCCAGGCACCCTCCTGGCTGCCCTGTGGCCCCCCTTTGGACTCGCGGAAGCTTCTGGAACGCTGATTTTTTATATATTTTTTCCGGGATTTATTGGGCACTTTAATTATTGGAAAAACCTGAAATACAAAAACAGCAGAAAACAGGAACTGTCAACTGGGTGCGCTGAGTTAATAGATTAGTCCAAATATGATAAAAATGTATGAAAGTTGAAGCAAAACATGGCAAAGTGACACAAATCATGCATGGAGCAAGCATAAATCATAGATACGTTTGGGACGTATCAACATCCCCAAGCTTAATTCCTGCTCGTCCTCGAGTAGGGAAATGATAACAAGCATAATTTCTGTGGCGACATGCCACACAACCATATAAGGACTTTTTAAGTAAAGCAATCAAAGAATGCAATTCAATTCAAGTCTTAACAAGCAAGAGTCTATATTAGCATTGACACAAGAAACAAAAGAACATAAAAGTGCAAGAGCTCTTGCTGTCCGTGACTCGAATGTCTCCAAATGGTGTTTGCGTGCAAGAAGGGGGATATGGGAAGACGAGAGAAAAGTATATTTGTTGAGAACTCAATCTACTAAAGTTTCACACTTGGTCTTCTTTGGAATCTTATCTTGACTCTTCCCCAGACCACTAGCCAGGTACAAGTCAATTTGATCCACTCCTTTTCAATATTTTGAGCACTCATGCAATGGATGAGCGTAAGCACGAGAGTTGACACTTAGGATGGCAAAGAGAGAAATATGGTGTAGGAGGAAGACAAAAAGGATGAGAAAGGCTCACATCAATGAGGACAATCATAGGCGAGAGAGCCAAATGATAGATATGATGTGAGGAGTAGGGATTGCCATGCAACGGATGCACATGTGAGCTAAAAGCTCTCCAAGGGAACTACTGGGGGTGCATCCAACTTGCTTGCTCAAGAAGACCTAGAGCTCGTTTGAGGAGGCTCATCATTGGAATATACAAGCCAAGTTCTATAGTGTGAAGGGTCCCCACGTAGCTATATGCATGTATGGTGATCTCTATGGAGTACAAGGGATAGAGGATGAAGTACTAGAGTGGATCTCTCAAAAGGAATAGTAGTGTGCCCCCTTCTCTCTTTTTATTTCTTTTTTTCTATTTTTTCTATTTTTTCTATTTTTTGGTGGCCTCAATGGCTCTTTCTATCTAACTCTCATTTGTCCTCTTTGGGATCTGTTGATTTTGTCCTCTTTGGGATCTTTTCCTCACTTTAAGGGAAACACTCTATATATTGCAAAAAGTATAGAAGATCTTTTACACTTTACAAAGTACTCAAATTATAAAGAAAATGTAACTATCATGAAGTATGCAAATGTATGCCTCTGCCAGTGTAGCAGGAACATGTATGACATGAAGATCAAGTCATGAAGAGGTGGATGTTGCATGGAAATATATCTTGGAAAGGCTATGGAAATGACTTGATAGGTAGGTATGGTGGCTGTTTTGAGGAAAGATTAAAGAGGTTTATGATGACAGAGCGTATCATGCCAAGGGTTTGGATGTACCGACGAAGGTGGACGCCAACTCTCGGAGTGAGAAGAAAGCAATGCACGGCACAGGAGAGGCTAGAAAAATATGGGAAGGTGGAAGTGTCAACTTTCGAATACTCACATTAGTCCGAAGAACTCATGCACTTATTATCGGTAACTCTCAATCTAATAAGGAGGTTCACAAAGAGACAAGTACCCCGAGAAGGAGTGTATGGGGGTTTGGTTATCCTTGCGCATCCTCGACTCATGGTACGTGAGTGTACTCTAATATCCGATCCCTCCAAAGATTAGTGATCCATCTAGTAGCTAGAGTTCTCAACTAGTTTTGTAGGTTTTTGAAAATAGACACGGATTGCCCAAAATACGACACATATCACTAATAGGCTAGAGCTCTTGACACCAAAAGTTCAAACATTACTCACATCAATGCCTCAAAACTATTGCAAGTTACTACTGAAATTAAATAGCAACCTTAATTACCTACTTTCAAGACAAGACACAACTCAGTGCAACAACCAACTCTGTTAACAAGATAAACATGAAAACTAAAGAGAGTTCCAGCAAAAAACTAAACAAAAGACAAGGCTCTTGCTAAAGACAAACTAAAACTAAAACTAAACATGGCAGTAGCTATGAAAAGGTAAAGAACACACAACAGAGAAAGATAGGCATGAAAAATTCTATGATGTGTTCTAGATTTTGAAAGTGGAGCGTGTTTCTCTCCCACACAAAGCATGATGGGGTCTAACTTGTTATGAACAGCAAGCAAAGCTAAAGAAAACTAAAAATAAAACCTAAGAGCGAGACGCTCCAAGCATAGCACATAACGCATGAAGTGATAAAAATATAGTGAGACGAAGGACGAACTGATGATTGTTGATGGAGAAGGGGATGCACGGGGGCATCCCCAAGCTTAGACGCTTGAGTCTCCTTGAATATTTATTGGGGACGCATAGGGGCATCCCCAAGCTTGAGCGCTTGACACTCCTGGATCTTCTTTCATCATCTTCCATCGCACACTTGAAAACTCCCTTCATACATAACTCATCATAAGCTGATTAGAGAGGTTAGTACCCTTAATAAATAAATTTTCCCTACTGGATATAAGGATATTCTTTAAGAGCTACTGTTTCTAAAGATTTACAAAAGGTTTTTGCAAAGAAAAAGCAAGCTTAAGGTTTGCAAAAGTTAGGAGAGACAAAACGTGGCAGAATCTGTGAAAAACAGAACAGCAGGTAGTAAAGAATTTTTTAGGGGTACTTCTGCAACTCAAATCAAAAAACTCAGAACATACGAAAGTTCCGTGATTGTATAGAGAACGCTGTGTAAAAAATTCAGCTCAAAAAGATGAACTGGGATTTTGCTATGATTTTTCCCGTCACGAGGACATAATCTGTTTTCTGGACAACATGTCACAACTTTCACTTCCCTTGTCATATGAGGCTATAACTTGGCACAAAGCTTGAAAATAAAGATACAATGATGTTGCTACAGTAGTAACAATCATCAAGACCAATAAAACAGAAAGTAAAAACTCAAAGTAAAGATAACAAGGGTTGTCTCCCTAGAGCTCTTTCTTTATAGCCATAAAGATAGGCTTAAGATTTTAATGATGCTCTCGTAGGAATAAGAGTTGAAGAACAAAAGAGAGCATGAAGAAGCAAATACCAAAAACATTTAAGCCTAACATGCTTCCTATGCAAAGGGATCTTGTAGAGAAATAACTCATGGGAGCATAAAGATATTAGCATAGGAAGCCAAAATAAGTGCAACTTCAAAACCTTCAACATAAAGAGAGGGAACTTGATATTATTGAAATATCTATAAGCATATGTTCCCCTCTCATAATAATTTTCAGTTGGATCATGAATAAACTCAACAATATAAGTATCACATAAAGCATTGTTACCATGATCCACATGCAAAAGGGTACTCTTACTCTCCACATAAGCATAATCTTTCTCATTGGTAATAGTGGGAGTAGGACTATCATAAACAACTTGAACACTATAGATTAATTGTGTATTAGGAAGATGGTGTTCAAAAAGGGAGTAATTACCTCCATGATTATGACAAGTTTCATAAGGATAATTTCTCCTTATGTCATAGGTACCTTTAAAATCACTATAGATAGGAGTTATAACATCATCATAGTAGAGAAGAGCATTATCATTGCTAGCAACTATATTTGTAAACATGATGTCTTTATTCTTACTAGCAAAAGAATTATCAATTACCACATCACTAATGGTTAAAGGGCTTGCAATCCTATCATCCCAAAGCTTGGAGCTTTCCATATCATCACTCTCATAGTTGGTACCAAAAATATTTTCAAGGTCATAAGTAGCATTATCATCATTTTCCCAATCACAAAAAGTAACATGCATATCATAATCAAAATCATCTTCGATAGTACCTACAGACTTATCTTCAAGATAATAATGAATGCAATCAAGCTCACCATCCTCCATAAATTTTTGTCCGTTAGGATAAAAATCTATGCGAGGAATATGCTTAGGCCAGGTTGTTACCCATTCTTCTTCCTTCTTGCTCCTCTTCCTCCTCCTCTTCTTTTTCTTCTTCTTCACCTTAGGGAGGAGTGGTTGGAGAGAAAGCTTCTCCACATATCCTGGTTTATCATTAGAAACAATAGGGGAAACTTGGTAGAAACTCTCCTTTTTATTAGTAGAAATATAAGAGACACTTTTATACTTTGGTAAAGTTCCCTCCTTTCTAATATTTTTTATGTAATCATTATCATGGCAATTAACAGCACAATAGAGATGGCAATTCTGCAAAGTGTTATTTATTCCCAAAGCATGAACATCTAGCCAAGAAGTCTTTTCTGATAACTCTTCACACATCAAAAATAACATTAGCTCATCATAAAGATCAGGGGTGATCATGTCATCACACAACTGGCTAACAGTTATGTTTTGAAAGTACATGCACTGAAAATTGAAGTGACCCTTTATGCAGCAAAGTTCACAAGTAAAAGGATAAAGGTCACACAATTCTCTAGCAATTTCATTTAAATCTCTAACCCAAGTGATTGTTCTTTCATGCTTATTTTGCTTACAATACTTCTCTTCTTCAATCATAGGCCTTTCACAAGGTCTATCCACTCCACAAAAATTAACATGCTTATATAAAACTTCATTTTCAGGAATTGAATCATGCATGTTGCAATCATCATTAAAAATTCCATTTTCTTTGCAAATCTCTTTAAAAGGTTCATGATGCTTGATCCAATTCTCCTTAGGCATATTAAGATGTGAAGTAAAAGATTTGAGGAAATCAACAAGGAGTTGAGAATCAAGCCCAAACTTAGCACTAAACTTATTAAAACTTGCAGTTTCAACAAAGGACTTAATGCAATCATACTCATAAATTATACCTGACTCTTTACCTTTGTCGATCTCCCAATCTTCAGTATTGTGTTGGATTCTTTCAAGGAGTTCCCATTTAGCATCAATCTTTTTGTGTGTGAAAGAACCCATCGAGGAAGCATCGAGCAAGTCTTTATCCTGTCGAGATAGCCTTGCATAAAAATTAGTAATAATCATATCTTTGGGGAGCCCATGGTTAGGACATTTTAGCATCAAAGTTTTCAGTCTCCCCCAAGCTTGAGCTATGCTCTCTCCGTCACGAGGATAGAAATTATAAACATAATTCCTATTCTCATGGACTTCATGAAGAGGATAAAACTTGGAGTAAAAGAGAGACTGGATCTCTTCCCAATCCAGCAGGTGAGAATCATGTAGTAGCCTATACCATTCCAATGCTTTTCCTTTCAGTGACAAGGCAAATAATTTCCCCATGACTTCATCTCTTGTCAAACCTGAAATCTTAAATAACTCACAAAGTTTTGTAAGTTTCAACAGATGAACACTAGGATGGACTGTTCCATCCCCTGCATAATGATCATTCATAACCTTTTCAATTATCCCAAGTGGTATTTTGAATGGGATACATTCATTAGGTGGAGGAGACTTATCTACCACGGGTGTGGTAAAGCGACCTCCCTGAAGCAGAGAACTAAGATTGCAGTTTTCCATAAGCCTAACTAGTGAAAATAAAAACAAGAAACGAAAAGATTTAATTGCAGAATCTAAAGATATACCTTCAACGCTTACTTCCCCGGCAACGGCGCCAGAAATAGCTTGATGTCTACGCACGCTTCTATTCTTGTAGACTATGTTGGGCCTCCAAGCGCAGAGGTTTGTAGGACAGCAGCAATTTCCCTCAAGTGGATGACCTAAGGTTTATCGAACTCAGGGAAGTAGAGGTTGAAGATGGTCTCTCTCAAGCAACCCTACAATTAAGATACAAGAAGTCTCTTGTGTCCCCAACACACCTAATACAACTAGGAGTTGTATGGGTGCACTAGTTCGGCGAAGAGATGGTAAAATACGAGTGATAGGTATGGAAAAGCAAGGTAATATAAATATGTAATAAAAAGTGCAGCAAGAAAACATGTGACAAAAGTGAGCACAAATGGTGTAACAATGGTGGAAACAAGGCCTAGGCTTCATACTTTCACTAGTGGCAACTCTCAACAACATTAACATAGTCTAATCACATGATATTTCCCATAAAACATGCAATGAAGACGCACTCGGAGGTCATTCCTTTGTGGTCAAGAGAGGATGAGAATTATGTAGGGCTACAAAAGCACACCTCAAAGTTCATAGTTCTCAATCTATGAATTTACCAATGTCACCGCGGCCATCCAAAGAGAGTACCACAATCACCACAACATATCTCAAGGATAGTCAAAGACAAGCACCAAGAGACTCTCAATCTTGAATCAACACACAAAAGAGGAAATCACTCATGATAATATTCTTCTAACCCATGTCCAATAGACCGCTGTCACCTTGGTCTCGGGGATTATACTAGATAAGATCAATTGAGTACATCAATCCAATACATAGAGGAAGGGGAAATATCATGGGATCACCCTAGATTAACATAGCCTATGATCACAACGAAGATCATATCATGGGAGAGAGAGAAGAACACATAGCTACTGGTAGAAACCTTAGCCCCGAGGGAGAACTACTCCCGCTTCATGGAGGAGGGAAGCAACGACGATGGAGATGAATCCGGGGGCACTTCCCCGTCCTGGCAGGGTGTCGGCACAGGAATTCTGGTCCCCCGAAGCTTGTCGGCGATGGCGACGGAGATCGGAATTGCTTCTGGAGAATAGGAGCCAAAGTAGGGCACCAGGGGGTGTGGGACCCAGCCAGGAGGGCAGGTGGCGCGGCCAGGGGATGGGCCGCTCCAGGAACCCTCCTGGCTGCCCCCTGGCTGCCCTGTGGCCCCCCTTTGGACTCACGGAAGCTTCCGGAACGCTGATTTTTATATAATTTTTCCGGGATTTATTGGGCACTTTAATTATTGGAAAAACCTGAAATACAAAAACAGCAGAAAACAGGAACTGTCAACTGGGTGCGCTGAGTTAATAGGTTAGTCCAAATATGATAAAAAATGTATGAAAGTTGAAGCAAAACATGGCAAAGTCACACAAATCATGCATGGAGCAAGCAGAAATTATAGATACGTTTGGGACGTATCAGCAGCTCGAATGAAAACTTAGAAAATTCATACAAAAAGAAAAGCAAGCATAGGCAGAAATATTCGTTTCCCACTAAGAAACAGAATACGAGTTCATCAACCAAACAAAGGAGTGCCACGACACAACCACACAGTGCAACTTATTACAGATCCACTCGGCATCCCGAGGCAAATTTCAAACAAGTGTTTTTTTTACCACAATCCACTCATTCCTGGCCCGCCTCGTCAGACTCACTGGTTACGCCAGTTGACTCAACAAAGAAGTCCAGATCGGGCATCAAGGCAATACGGCTGGCAGTTTCAGCATAACGCGGAAGGAAGGAGGTGTAGCTCTGACCTTCTTTCGGATCTCCACCGCCAACCCGCTCAAGATTATGGACCCGCTCCGGAAAATGCGCCTTGGTCAAAGCCAGTGCGTAATTCGCACCGCTCCGTGCCGTTGAGCGTTTCCACCGGGCCAGTTGATGAGGGGCCTCTCGGAGGACGGGCACAACAGTGTCCAGTTTCACCCTGCTTCCCTCATCAGGTGACAACTTGCTCTTCAAAGCCAGGGTAGCACCCATAACCTCTTCAGCAAATTTCTTCGCTTTAGCGCACCTCATGGTCAGCAGACCCCGATCCAGAGCAAATTCTGTGGTCACTGGCGTGTAATTATCCCTCTTTATCATTTCCGCAAAATCGGCCATGCGCGCTTGCTCGGCCTCCGGGTCCGTCCCATATGATGCATCAAAGGAGAAGATCAGTACACAATGGAAAACTTGGGAACATTTCCCCACCATAACTCGGATCACAAAACTCACCAGACAAGGTTTCGCTGAAAACGGCAAACCGCCCAGCACAATACTCTTCAGCTGTCTTCACTGCCTTCCGAGTTGTTTCCAACTCCGCTTGATGTTTTTTCTCATCCTCGACACGCAGCTCGGATAACTTCTCCAAATCCGACTCAAGTTTCGCGATACATGCTTCGTTCTCCTTCACCGCCTGTTTATAAAAATGCAAACTTGTCTCCAAAGCCTTCTGAGCCTTAGCCCGTTTTTCAACCTAGTCTATCTCCTTCATCTTCACAATGAAATCATCGTTCTCTTTAACCTTGGCGTCAAAAGCTTTCTTCGCCGCTTCTGCAAACAAAAGTCAAAACGGATACACAGGACGATGACATACACCAATACAGGAATGCAAGGGTCCTTACCATTGTCTTCAGCATGCTGTTTCTTAAGTTTGTTGTGCTCTTCAAGCAGCACCTCATACGCACTCTTGGCAGCAGTGTTCTCCTCCTGCAACTTCACGAAGGCCGACCCAAGCTTGCACGCCTCCTATGAAGCCAAGAAGAATACCAGGCTCAAACAAAAACCTCCTATCAAAAGACTCCGAATAACTTCGCAAAGTTACTCGGAGCCTTGGGGGCTACACCCAGTGGGTGCACTAAGAAGTGCTCCCACTGGAAGTTCACTGAAATAAAAACCTCCTATCAAAAGACTCTGAATAACTTCGCAAAGTTACCCGGAGCCTTGGGGGATACACCCAGTGGGTGCACTAAGAAGTGCTCCCACTGGAAGTTCACTGAAATAAAAACCTCCTATCAAAAGACTCCGAATAACTTCGCAAAGTTACTCGGAGCCTTGGGGGCTACACCCAGTGGGTGCACTAAGAAGTGCTCCCACCGGAAGTTCACCGAAATAAAAACCTCCTATCAAAAGACTCTGAATAACTTCGCAAAGTTACTCGGAGCCTTGGGGGCTACACCCAGTGGGTGCACTAAGAAGTGCTCCCACTAGAAGTTCACTGAAATAAAAACCTCCTATCAAAAGACTCTGAATAACTTCGCAAAGTTACTCGGAGCCTTGGGGGCTACACCCAGTGGATGCACTAAGAAGTGCTCCCACCGGAAGTTCACCGAAATAAAAACCTCCTATCAAAAGACTCTGAATAACCTCGCAAAGTTACCCGGAGCCTTGGGGGCTACACCCAGTGGGTAGGAAAACTTACGTAAGTACTTACGTGCATGTTGGACTTCACCAACTCGGCCTCGGACGCTAGCTCCCGCAGCAGCAGCTCAAATTGAGTTGCCCTAACCAAAGACTCCTTCAATCCATTAACAATAGCACCCTCAACTGGGCTCCGACTGGAATGGCTACCGAGTCAGCAGGTCCACCCTCTCGAGCAGCTACCGAGGCGACATGGGTCTCCTTAACAGCCTCCCCAGCCGGAACATCAGGTGCGTCAGCTCGGGAACCAGACCCAGAGGATATCGCCCCCTCAGGAACAATCACCTCAGGAGGAGTGACCCCAGCAGCGGCGGGCTCGGTAGCAATCCGAGTTGGGTCAGCAATAGAGTCAACATCCATGTCTGCAGAAGAAACAACAAACAATTAAAAGCGAAAAGACGACAGTGGTAAAAGTCTCAACAAAAACAGCGAATAATTCTCACCAACAGCCGCAGTATCTTCTGGAATAGTGTCCATTCCAGGAAAGTCAGTCACCTCGCAAGTGCTAACATCCTCCATAGCTTCGACCTCGGGGTCCTCGATCCCAGGCAACGTCTCAGAACCACTCGGACGAACACTGCAAAATGAAACAACTAAGAAGGGGTCTGGGAAACCAACAGAGCGTCAAAACATATGAAAGCTAACAGCCTTACTTGTGGATGGTCTTCAAGCTACGCCTCGGGGGAGCAACCTTAGCCGGACCAGATCCAGCCCCCTTGGCCTTCTCAACAGCAATACCCCCTGGGGGATTAGCCTCCCGGCCCCCAAGTGTGACAAGCTTCTTCTTCTTCATAGGCGCAACCTCCCCAGAGCTGAGGCTCAAGGGCGGAAGTTTCCCGCTTCCCTCTTCGCCACTCGGAGTATGAGCCCTTTTACGGGTCCGAGTAAGCCCCTCCCGCGCCGACTCGCGGTCTTGGTTGTTCTTCGAGCGCTGCTCGGACGCTGCCTGAACCCGAGCCACCTCGGACTCCAGCTCCTCCCCCGCCTCAACTCCGACCCCTGCACCGGCAGTACTTTCTTCATCCTCCTCGGCAGGATGTTGCGGAGCCAGAGGGATAGTAGATCGGAACTGGGTAAAATCCTAGCAAAAATAAGGAAGTCCGAGTTAGAGCCAACAAGTGAAACGCATGCAAGATACACATGGCACAAATCGGCATACCAAGGTGGGAGGATTCTCGATGCTGAGGGGTCTCATTCGGCCAGTCGTCTGAAGACTGTGGGTCACGCTGGTTATTATCTTCATCTGAAGTTCAAACTCGTCCATAGGCATCTCGGTATTTCTATAACGGGTGTCGTCCTGCAACCCGGAATATGTCCACATTCCCCGAGCTCTGGCCTGGAGAGGCTGATTCTTCTGAACCACAAAGGTGGCTATCAGATTCATGGCATCTAAACCGTTTTTCTTCAGCCTGATGACTTCTCGCATCAAGGGGAGCACCTGCTCCTTATCAGCATTGGTAACTCGGGGGTTCCAGCCCTGGGAGGTAGTTAGCCTAACGTCCGAGTAAGGCGGCAAGGTACGCACCCCGGCCCCTCGGCCACCTTGCAGTAAAACCAACTGTTCTGCCAGTTCTGGACAGAATCGGGCACACTAGAAGGAAAATACCGCACCCCTTGTTTCTTGGCTAAAAACATGCTACCGCACAGATGATTGAACTCCACACCGCCACCCTCCCCAGACTTCTTCGCCTTCTGAGGCTTGATGGCGTATATGCTACGGAAAAGATGCCAGTGGGGCTCTATGCCTAAGAATCCCTCACAAAGGGTGAAAAAACTAGAGAGGAGGGTAACGGCGTTGGGGACAATGTGATGAAGCTGAGCACCCGTGAAAGACAAAAAAACCAAGAAGAAGGGATGTGGGGGAAGAGAAAAGCCGCGGTCCAGATGCGAAAGCAAAAGAACCCTCTCACCGTCCCGTGGAGCGGGCTCGTCTTCCCCAGCTGCGGGAAGACGACAACCCTCGCAGGGAACCAGACCGGCGTCTTGGTACCCCAGCAGCATGTCCTCCGTCACGATCGACGGAAGCCACTCCCCCGCAGACATGGTCGTGGCGGCGGTAGAAGGGCAGCGCGAGTGGCGGCCTCCTAGGATGGAGCACGGGCAGCCGGCGGAGGTGTCTTGGCGGCGAGATTGAGCTGGCAAGGAAGAGGCGGAGCGAGAGAGAGAAGCGGGAGCGGCCGCGCGGGGGAAATGAGCAGATCTGCCCCAAACCGAAAGGTTGGGGCGGTTTTATAGCCCCAGGGGGCAACTGCCACGCGTCAGATCCGCGCCCCATTATGGGCTTGCCGGTTGCTCTCCCCATAAAACTGCTCCACTTCCCCACAGGCAGTTAATTATTATCCTATAAGGCCGCCGCGGAAATCGAGGAGACTGGCCCAAACAGTGCGCCCACTTGCCTGGGCAAGAAGATTCTCTGACAGGGCGAGATCCTCCGTAAAAGACCGAATCTGATTTCGATCCAAAGCTCGGAACCACCCCAACTACTCGAAAGATACGAAGCATAACGCACACCGACCAAACTCTCCGAGTACGCCATCACTCGAAAGAAATTACTAGGCTCCCGCAGCGCCGGAGTAAGCTGTCACTCGGAAGTACCACGAAAAGAACCACTCGAGGGTTCCCCGCGAAACGAAAAATCTCGCACCCAGTTACTCGGGCAAAAATCCGAGTAACTAGCTCGCTGGTGGCCCGTCTCTGACGTAGAATGCCAGGCCACCAGTAAGACCCGGCGCAGGGGGTAAAGAATCAATGTCCCACGTGGCATGGCCTAGGACTCGGCACGATGTCCTAGGGCATTGAACTTTACAAATTTGGTTCATATGGAGTTTAAGGCCTTTTACTCCGAGACACACCTTCCGGGGCCTCAGTCCACCTCTTCCGAGAGACGTTTGAGTGTCGCCAAATTTTTCCGCTAACCTGCCCAACTCATACTCGAGGGAAAAGTTCAAACATCAATAAAGCCCTTCCGGGCCTCTTACTGAGTTTAATCTTCGCATACCTCAGAAAGACTAACAAATGTCAGCCACCTCAATTACGAGCACCCGAAAGCGCTTGGGGGCTACTGTCGTGGTAATACTAAAGGCATACCCCTAAGAAAGGGAAACCAAGGGGTACCCTTAAGCCCTTGGTTCTCTGAATACTGCTAAACAAAATAAGACCAGCAAAAAACATGGAGCATCGACAATCTCCGAGCAACAAGTTAGTCGGAGATCAGAAGCCGCTTCCAAGTACACGGCTACTCAGAAGTCCAGCAAGATCCGAGTAGATCGACACTCGAAAGCAATCGGCGAGTCCTCCTTACTCGGAAGATGGGAACGCAACGGACAGAAAGCATTCAATACCGCGGGCGTTTCTTCTCCTTTATTAGTAGTAATGGACAGACCGTTTCTGTATTTAAGTGTGCATTCAATCTTGTAATTAAGACCCATTTAAGCCGAGGTATCAAGAGGGCAGGGGCGCACTCTATATAAGCCCCCCTCCCCTCCGGCGTGGGCACGCGCAACATTCTCCTTTTCTCAGGATTTCTGAAGAAAGAACACCCCAGTCAGCCTGGGACATGACTAAGGTTTTTATCTCTACGGAGAGGCCTAACCTGTATAATCCTCTTGCGTCAACCCTCTCTACGTACAGATTCATTTAGCTCCGTTCATACCCCTATATCTATTGTCAGGATTATATCCACGACACCCGGCACCTTGCCGATCCCCAATACGTTTTTAGTGGAGGATAAATTGACTTCGGCCCTAAAATCTCCTTATTTTTACTCCATCTCTCGGCGACCGAGTAAAACCAAAAGACTCTCTCTCGTCGCCTCCTCTTCCCCCCGCCCTCCCCCGACTCTTCGATGGCCGGATGTGTTGGCCGCCGGTCCCCGACATCGATTCACAGAGGGGAGCCGCGCCACCGATCCTCCGCGGGCGCTTCATCGAGCCGCATCACCGCGTGCCAGACCCGTCCACCTCCGCGCCCCTACATCGGTTCGAGGACTTCCCCATCCTCCCTCCGCCCCCGCCGCCGACGAGGACCTACCTCTGTGTTCGGCAGCGATGGTGGGTTGGTTGAGTAGTGTCACATACTTTTCTATATTTTACCACCCCCATTTAATTTTGAGCCTTCTCCTAAAAAGAGGGGCGACGGGACAATAATGTAAAACTTGGATGGACACGAAGGTGCGGGGGTACACATCTGCCTAGTCGTGCCTGGCCGCCCAAGTGCCTCGTGATTCACAAAGTTGTTGGTTCCTAGAGAGTACACATCACATTTTAAGGTTCAGTTTTGTCATTCGCTCGTATCAATTTTCATGTTTTTATTGTTCTCTCATATCAAGTTTTAGCTGTTAAAACTTTTGAAAATTTTCAAACTCGGAAAATGTATTTAAAATGGATCTGATTTGAAACCCCTCATCACAAACAATACAAATATGAATACAAAACTTAATTTGAATCTTTGATTCAAATGATATAAAGATTTAAAATCGAAAGCAAAAAAATAGGGAGTCGATGCCTCGCCCCTGTGTGCCACAAAGTGCCTCCCTGATAAGAATGCAACAATGCTACACACACGGGATAATTATGGGGTTTTACAAACTGGTTCATTTTTGGTATGATTTGAATGGACTAATGGAGATGGATGGAGCCCATAGAGGTTAAATTCAGGAAGGGGTTGTTAAAGATAATTGAAGGGAAGCTTTGTGAAACTCCGTAAGAGCATCTTTAGTAGAGACACCCAAATATCGTACTGCAAAATCGATTTGCGGCTCCCCGAAAAACGTTTTTTTTTCATGTTATTGCAATACAATTTTTTATCCGCCAAGACAGACGTCATATAAATTTTCAACAAGGTTCCTAAGAACAAAAACTATATTACAATGTAGTCCCTACTCGCCATCTTCACGGAGGAAACTTCGCAGGGAGGCAGTGGTAAGAAGAGCGCCGAGAGCAGCTCGCCCCGGTGGCCGCCCGGCTTAGTTGCTGTTCACGCCAGCCTGACAGATCATGGCTCGCCGTGGCCGCGCCCAGCCCGCTCTGGCAGCACCGACGATCGCCCTTGCCGCGCCGGTGGCCGTCGTGGCCTCACCCCGACTGTGGTCGTCGTGGCGCGAATAGATTTTCACGGGGCCAACCATTTTTCGTAGGATAGAGGAAACATCAAGCGAGTTGGGCAAAACGGCAGATGTACGGGCTGTGCGGTGGTTTTTAGCCTTCCCCGCAAAAAATATTATGTGCCGGAAAGATATAGAGTTGATCTAGGAGCAAGTTCAATAGATCATCGAAACTGCTTCACACACGATGCTCTGTAGACAATCTTTGTACGACATGTAAATCCAGCGGCCGGTTTCCTTTTCAACGGCACACATGCTTGGCTAGATTACTTCATCGTCTGTGAATTGTGCAAATTCTGTCGTGTGCATAGCACTGCTCATAGATCATAGCCAACTAGCTACAAGCTATTCCACATCAATAAGGGCTTATTCGGTTAATCCCTTTCTCACAGGGATTGAAAGGGTTTGAAAAGGATTGGAGGATATTTTAACTTACAAGGGATTTAATCCCCCTCAAACCTCTTCAATACACGTGGATTCATCCTAAACCGAACATGGCCTAAAGGGAAAAGAAAACAGGAGAGAGGAGGCAGCGGGCGCTGTGTATACAACCCGCCTGCAGCACAATACACAAGAAAGAAGAACCATATAGACAACAGCGGATTTTTTTTCTTTTCAAATAACCATGCTCTAATCATCCGTGTCCGACTGTCAAGTAAATGTGAAGAAGATGCCCGTTGCTTGCTATACACCCTATGCAACGTTTGGAAGGAGAGAAAATCAACAGGAGCTTTTGGTCGGTTCTAGAAGTAGCCTGTCTTGTGAAAGATGAGTTCGATCAGAGATTCAGAGGTCACCGGTTGCCACAAATCTTGTGTAATCGTTTCGTCGGTTTTAGAAGTAGCCTGTCTTGTACATATGTGGACTATGTTTGTCCTTTTCCTATCATGGTGATTGATGAAAATGACAGAACACCAACCAGCTATGTTTTTCATTTACTCCACTAAGCAGGGAACGCTCAACAAGAAACTCTTACAAGTTGGCATGAGATACACGTGCAACATAGTACTACCTTTATCACATAATATAAAAAGTTTCATAGTTCAATTTAAATGGTAAAAATATCTTATAGGAGTAGTATATTATAGGATGAAGAGAGTAACTGTCTAACTGATACTGTATGCTTTTTATTTTGGATCTCCCACCCAATCAAGCAAGGAACGCCAATCTATCCGGTACATCATGTGCATCAACGAGCGAACACAGTACAAATTTTATTTAGGGCCGAAATGCTGCGCTAGATTATCCAGTTTCAGGCGACGGATTGGACCAGCTTCTCCAGATTCATATAGGACGACCCGCCATTCTCCAAAGCAGCCTTGGCTTTCGCCTTGAGCTCCTGAACCTTCCTCATCCTATCTTCTCCCTCGGTTCCTCCATCCATGAGCTTCTCCAAGGCACTCTTCACCTGCTCCGTCCCGACCTGCGCCTTCGCCTCGCCGCTGCCGCCGGTCAGCACGCCCACCGTGGGCTTGGTCACGCCCACGGAGACGCCGATCCCGAGCACGTTCACGATCAGCTTCTCGTTCAGGAACTGCTCCGCGGTGAACGGCCAGGCGGCCATGGGCACGCCGGCGGCGACGCTCTCCAGCGTGGAGCCCCAGCCGCAGTGCGTCATGAAGCCCGCGACGGCCGGGTGCGACAGGATGGGCACCTGCGGCGCCCAGCCGCGCATCACAAGGCACTGGCTGTCGGCCGCGCCGTCGGCGTCGGTGTGCTCCTGCAGCCACTTCTTGACGTCGTCCGGCAACGCGTCGGCGCCCTTGATGACCCACAGGACTGGCCAGGGGCACGACACGAGCGCCATGCCGAGCTCCATGAGCTGCGCCGGGGCCATGCGCCCGCCACTGCCGAAGCTGACGTAGAGCACGGACTCGCCCTTCTTGGCGTCCAGCCACGCCATGCACCGTGTCGCATCGTCTGAGACGTCCGGAGCAGGCGCGCGGCACAGGGAGACTGGCCCGACGGCGAGCACGGTCTTGCCCGTGGCTTCCGCGAGGCGCGCCGCCGAGCCGTGCTCGAGCTCCTCGAAGCTGTTCACCACGATGCCGTCCACGGCCAACTCGAACTCGCGTTGCTCCCGAAAACTGTCCTCCCCGATGGAGCAGGACGGCAGGAACTGCAGCGGCAGCTGCATCCTCGAGAACTTGCACTCGAAGGGCGGCAGGACGGGGACGTCGAAGAGCTCGTGGACCGACGCGGCAGCCTCGTGCGGCTTGTGCGTGTGCAGGTACTCGCAGCACAGCAGCGCGAACGCGCCGAAGCCTTGGCAGATGTAGCTGGGCACGCCGAGCTCACGCGCGATGCCGCTCGCCCACGTGTTGCACATCCCGGCGATGATGCAGCTCGGACGCCGGGGCGACGCCATGAGCCGGCAGTGCCGTGCCACCGGGTCGCCGAACCGCGTGGTGGCGTCGAAGAAGAGGGGCACCATGTCGGGCGAGGGGACCTGGTCCAGCCGCTCGCACCCCTCCGGAAGCCCGGCCTCGGCGGACGGGTACGGGATCGCGGTCACCGTGATCCCGGCAGAGTCGCCCTGGGCGCCGGCACTGTCCACGCGGCTCTGGACGAGCTGCGCGCTGGCGGGCGTCGTGAGGATGGTGACCGCGGCGCCGTGCGCGGCGAGGAGGCAGCCGATGTCGATGACGGGGATCATGTGGCTGATGGATGGCCATGGGATGACAACGAAGTGAGGCTTCGCGGACAGGGTCGCCTCCATTGCCGATGCTTACAAGGATGCGTTTGGCGTAGCCTGCTGCAGCTGTGCAGCTCGTGCCTGCCCTGTATAAATAGCCGGCCGAAATTTGACATCATTTATGATCAAATCACCTGCATGAATGAAATGCAATCTGCGAAAATTATTGTCAAAATTACTTCTTATCTTTTGCGGAAATAGTAAAAATTACTGACGAGAAGCCAAATAGACGACGTCTGACATATGCCGCCATAGCTTTGTGACCGCAGCCCCTGCCGCTGAAGCCTGTGGTGTCGCTGCCGCGGATGCTGTCACGATAAATTTGGATTTTTGTATAGATGTTTTCTTTCCTTATTTCGTTCGCGGAAGTGTGATCTTATACGCAAAATATTCCCAAAGCTTCGCTGCAGGTAAATTGTAATGGATGTGTCTAGGTCTTAATCGATTAAGACTTATACGTAACCAAGATTCAGTCAAGTGATAACAAGTACGAAAAAGATTTTTTTTTGCATGAGTCTTCACACACAATTTTATGTATATAATAGTACCTGAGATTTCATTAAATTTTAATCGATTAAGATTTATCGGTCTCTAATTGTAATTATCGCAATATACCATGGATATGGGTAGGTTCTACTTCTACATACCGTTTTAGAGCTGTGCTGTGATCATATCCAGCCATTATTAATTACTGTACGGATAGCGATCAGATCTAATCTATCGCTTCCAAGTTTCACGGGCTGATTCATTTTTTTCTCTGCATTGCAGGTGGTCCTTTTGTTTTTTTTGTGGATTTGATTGCAGGTGGTCTAGTTTGTTGAATGAGGGTACCTTCCATGAGATCATTTTCTAAGAAGATCCGTCGCTTAAATGCACTGGGTTGAAGAGATACGATCTGTCTATAAATAACCGAATCAACGTCTACGATTAATTCTTTCACAATCTACCATGATTGTAATCCTAACGACACATACGGGGGTTGTTGTCACGTGCTAGAAATATATTTATAGGAAAGTTTTTTTATTTTATTTTATTTATGAGGATAGAAAATCTTATAATTAACAACCCACACATCATTTTTTAAACGATTTTTCCGGAATTTTCGTTCGTTATGACGACATTATATATTGGTTACGATATCTTTTGGGTTTCGGCTCTAGCCTACCACAACTTGTTTGGGACAGACAGACTTTGTTGTTGTTGTTGTTGTTAAATAGCAAACATGGGACTTGAAGCCAGGAGCTGGGCGAGGAGGCTATACGCTTTAACCAGTCCATCCATTACTTCTGATATGTGGTATAACGAAAACAATTTATATGTACTGAGCCAAGCCAGTTTCGCTCTTGTTTTATTGTGGCTGCAGCAAATAAATGTTTGGTCCGTGGGCTGATGATACGTGAACTACTTAGGATTTGTTGCTGCAATAAATAGATTCACATGCGTGCACAGAAGTCGTAAGATAATTAAGGAATGATTATGGGAGTTCTTAATTAAGAGAAAAAATATATTTTGGGTGTACACTATTGAGGACATGCCTCAGGAAGAAACGGAATCAAAAGGAGTAAACTTTATCATGCCTTAGAACAAAAAAAATTAAAAGAAAGAATTAAAAAAAACTGATCAGGGTCAAATAAAACTAATGTGATCACTCTATTTCAAGAAAAAAATACTTTTTTCCAAGTGTCATATGTTTTAGTTTCTTGTGTTGTTTGAAATGTGTTTGTGCCACCCGCGAAAAACGTGTGTTTGTGCCTTTTAAAAGACACTCTCTATTTTTTAAATATCATTCATGCACTTTAAAATATGTGTGTAGTTTTAAGTAAAGTGTGTACGTATTAAAATAATGTTCATATAATTCAAAACATATTCACCCTTTTCGCAAAACGAATTTTATATCATTTAAAAAAGAGTTCACTTGCTTAAAAATATATTTATTTTTTTTAAAAAAAATTCTCTTTCAAAAAATTCCATGTGATTTATAAAGTATTTATATGTTCAGAAAGCGCGGACATCACGTCCAGCATGATGAAATTACAAACTACTAGACATTCATTTGCAATGATGTGATATATACTAAGTGTGTGCGTAAAAAAACTACTAGACATTTACATTAAATTTCACCACGTCGGACACATTGCTATTAGGTGCACATAGTGACCATGGGATGAAGGTAGGAATGGGGATAAGTAAACAAGATCTTTCATGCAAAATACATAATATGGATATGTTAAAATATTTCGAGTCGATTTATTGTGCTGAAGGCATTTGATTTTTTTCTTCAGCATGTTTGCTAGTAATACCTAAATAATTCATCTCCACTAACCTATTTATTTTGACATGCAAGTTATCGACATAATCAAGTAGGTCCACCATGTAGAATCTTTTTTTATCAATTCTTCATGCACATGCTATCATTAATTTTGCATATGCATGCAACCTATACTAAATAAATAAATAAAAATTATGCACTCAACCTAATGATTTATAAGCAACTTTTTAAATAAAAAATTCAAATTATGAGTTACCTCGCATTTTATTTTTCTATGCGGCAAATATTTTTTATGAATGCACATATGTAGTTGCTATCATTGTTTTAGGTTAACCAGGGTGATATCTCCGTTGTCTCTACTTAATGGTGTTTCCGTTTATATTATCTCACCGATATATTTTCAAGGTAATAAATTAATAAAACAAAATTCACACTGATTTTTGGATTTTAATCGAGTTTTATTAGATTTTATTTTAGAGAATATATTTTCAAGAAATTATAATCAAAATATACTATGTTTCATAAAAAATATTTTATTTTAAAATATTAAATTATTTAAACAGTTCGCGCAGCAATGCGCGCGGTATCATCTAGTTGTTGTAATAGTGCATAACGCATTTGGTGTCGTTTATCACCAATCCAACGGTCGCGCGGTTCTTCTGATTGTTTGGATTTTCACTTAGCACATCCAGGCATAGGCCCACGTCGCTGGCTTCCTTTAAAAATATGAGCGTGCACGTTCAGGGCCCAGGCCGACGTCTCTGGCCTGCTTAATTGTCTGACAAAATCACTAATTAAAGAAAATACTCTTTCCAATGAACACCTTCACACCCTTCTGCGTTTAACAAGTGGCGTGTCGTGGTCTGGTATTCTCTTTTTTCCTTTGTTTTAAAGGCATGCAGTGTATCTCTCGCGAGGTAGATTTGCGCCTCTTTTTTGAGGTATAAGTCGTGCCTATTTTTAGAGGTACGTGGTGTGCCTTTTGCGGAAGCGGACTTGTGCCTCCCGTGGAGGCATGACCATGCCATTTTTTTAGATGCACGAGGTCGTGCCTCTTTTTAGAGGCACACGATGTGCCTCTCGCGGAAGCAGATTTGTGCTTCCGCGAGATGCACGAACGATGTCTTTTAAAAACAAAAAAATGTTTTTTTTTGAAAAATTGAAATAAAATTTTAAAATTTTATTACCAAAATGTAAGGAAAAACCGAATGAGCCAAAAATAAAACCAAAAAACATTTTTTAAAACCGAAAATGTGTACAGAAAATAAATAAAAATAAATATCCGAAGAAAGTACCAGGACGCAACACATGGTGCACTCTTAAGGTGATCGCTAGTTGGGCTCCGAAGGAATACTCTAATTAGTTGCTCTCGCGCTTCCTCTTCGACACACGCGCGTGCAAAGGCTCAGTGTGGGTGCGAACTTTCTCGAAATCACTAATCAAGGAGTACTTTTTCCAACTGACAGACCCACATCCTTCCACGTTAGACAAATGATGCACTATACACGTGTCACTTGTCACGATGTGATGTTTCCATTTTCTCTTTGTTTTAGAAGCTTGCGGTGTGCTTCTCGCGAAACAAATTTGTGTCTCCCGTGGAGGCATAATCATGCCTCGTTTTAGAGGAATGTATTGTGCCTCTCGCGGAAGCAGATTCGTGCCTCTTGTGGAGGCATGATCGTGCCTCTTTTTTAAAGCACGTGTGGTTACTCTGTTTTTAGAGGCACGCGATGTGCCTCTCGCGGAAACAGATTCGTGCCTTTAAAAATAAAATAAAATAAGATTTCAATTTTTTCCTCCAAAATTTAAAAAAACCATGCGAAAACCGTATGAGTTGAAACCCCCCGGAAAAACACCTTTAAACACCGAAAATGCATGCACAAAAATGAAATAATAAAAATCCCAAGGAAGCACCAGAACGCGACACGTGACGCATTCTTAAGGTGACCGCTAGTTTATTTTAGAAAGAGAACACAGTACAACGCATGCGCTCACATACACGAGTATACACTCACGGCTCACCCCTATAAACACACAAACACACACCTACCCTATGAGCATCTTCACAATACTGAATCGACACATCATTTTGAGATGACCAAAGTCATCACCTCGTCTTCGACAGAAACGTATCCTCCCATTGAAAGAACATCACCGAAAACCCTGAAATATATCCAAAAAAATGCGAGCAGCAATGTCAAATCTGAGATTTGAAATTTGGTGATTAAAGATACAACTATCCATCTAACCAACTCAACCACAAGTTGATTCACAAGATGATCGGTAGCTAGACTCCGAAGAAATACTCTCTAATTAGTTACCCTCAATATCTGAGCGTGAATTTTTTTATATATGAGTGGGAATCGAACAGATAACCCCATGTGTGCTAACCGTTTCATCCTTTGCAACTAGTTGTACATAAACTAGTTCTAAAAAAACTTGCTGTCGGGTGAGAGACATGATTATCACAGATTATACATAATTTTGATCAGGCAATTAAAATTAAAAAAAACACCTCGGTTACTTCTCGGTAAATAGCATGATAATTTGTGTACCACATGTGTGATAATAAACATACAAAAACACCTCTGGATTGGAGGAAGGAGTCGATGAAAACACAATTCCTATAACTTTGTGTAAATAGCATGGTAATTGACGCACCGTAGACTTATAACTAACGCCCAAATACCATGATAATTTTGACCTGAAGAAAATAGTTTTTGAAATAAACCTCTCGATAACCTCTGTGTGAATAGCATGGTGTCTCGTATCAGCTCGCGGACCTCACCTTGGTGGACAAGCGCGGCACACAGCATGCCATAGTTCTTAGTTCAGGGTCGCATGCCGGGTTGGGACGTTTATTTTCAGCAAACGTGCTCGTGGGAGGAGTTCTATGAAAAAATGGCTTGTTTAGTTGCGCTACGGGCCGGGCCCATTAAGTTCGGAGCTAGGATGGCCGTGAAAAACGTCTTATTTAGTCGTGTGTGCCTGTCGGGCTTGTTAAGTTTTGGACATTCAGAGGCGCCATGAACCAGATGTGTTTTTCCTGTCTGAAACGCACCTGGACGAGGAAAAGGCACATGCTCTAAGAAAGAAGCTCAAGATGTATCATATGATCGTTTCTCCCAGGCCGGATGGAAGGAGAGGGGACTTTTGCTTGTCTGGAAGAAGGAGGTGAGGATCTACTCCCGGACAGTGACACTAGATTTCTTAGATGTTGTGGTGGAAGAAAATGGTGGTGACCTTTGGAGACTCACAGATATATATGGCGAGCCTAGTTGGGAAAACAAGGATCGAACATATGGTTTATTACGTGATCTCAAAGCTCAATCAAACCTAGCCTGGACTATGATTGGTGACTTTAATGAGATACTTTTCTCTCATGAAAAAGATGAAGGTGCACCGAGGCAGCATATTAGAATGCAAAAATTTCAGTACACCCTCTTTGACTGTGGTTTAGAGGACCTGGGATATATAGGGGACTTATTCACATGGTTCCGCGGTGGACTTGGGAAAGACTTGATCGAGCAGTCGCTAATGTAGAGTGGTCTCTTCTACACCCGTTTGCTAGTGTATGCAACCTGGAGATGGGAAAAATCTGACCATCGGCCTATTCTGCTGGACACGGAATATCTCAAGGGAGTTGTTGAGAACATACCTCTTTATGGCCGAAAATTTGAAGCCAGATGGCTCTCGGAGAAAACTGTTGAAGAAGTGGTTAGAACGACATGGAGGAAGGCAGGAGCTACCCCTAGCCTATTGCCCGCCTTGGCCAAGATACACCTTATTCACCAAGATCTTCACAAGTGGGATATAACGGTGTTAAAAGAGCCAAGAGCTCGGCTTAGAGAAGCACAGAGAAATCTTGAAAATATCATGTGGGCTACACCTACGGTTGATACAAAATCAAAGCAAAAAGAACTAGAGCTGCTCATTGAAAATTTACTGGACCAAGATGAGGTATATTGGTCTCAAAGAGGAAGGGTGAGTTGGCTCCGAAAGGGAGACCGAAACACAACGTATTTTCATCATCAGGCGTCAGCAAGGAGGAAGAGAAACCTGATTAAAAACTGAAAACAGCTTCAGGTGATTGGGTGGAAGGAAACGAGGACTTAAGGGGTTGATCAAGGATTACTTTGTGAGTCTCTTTACCTCGGACAATGTTAATGTAGATGAGCACCTGATGGAAACAGTGAAGCCAATAGTAATTGATTGCTTCTGGCCCCTCGTTGGTTACCCCAAGTGGAAGGTGAGATGAAGTGTAGCGGCAAATTTCCCTCAGTGAAGATACCAAAGTTTGTCTCCAGTAGGACTCCGGAGATGATAAGTAGGTGTCAGCAGCGCAACTGACGTGGACCTGCACAAAACACAAGTAACTTTGCTTCCCAACGAGTACAGAGAGGTTGTCAATCTCTCCGGCCTTGTTGTTCACAAATGATCAAACGCAAGGGATAATGATAATGGTGATAGCAACTGGAAAGTAAAAGCAGGAAAAAAATGAGCGTGTAAACAGTAATAAGAATATGGACCGGGGTCCCGTGATGTTCACTAGTGATGTCTCTTTCCTAAAACACGATAAAAATGCTATGCGAGGTAACAAATTACAGTTGGGAAATTGATAGGATTAAAAACGTACCGCAATGATAACTATGCTACAAAGAAAGGATGAGGCTCAAAAGCATGGGCGGTACGCCAAAATAAGTAGACTGAAATCCAACTGCATCTACTACTAATCATCCACCTTGAGATATCTATCCAGAACATCTCGCTGGTATTAAGTTGTGAGCCCCACCCAAAGTGTAAACCCAAAGCAACAGATAACTGCATTAAAAAGCACTTTGCGTAAAGTAAACAATCCTTGCAAGCGCGGTTAAAAGCATCATTGTTTTCCCCCTTGTGGCAACAGCACATCCCCTAGACTCATGTTTCTGTCACTCAAGCGTGTCATCGGGGGGCATGAACCCACAATCGAGCATAACGTTCCCTCTTGGAGTTACTACCTACTACTTGGCCAAAGCAATAAACAACAATGGAGAACATGCAAGAATTACTTAGGAACAAAAATATAAAAGATAAGAACCAAGTATATTAATCAATCACAATCTGAACATAATCTCATAATCCATCAGATCCCAGCAAACTCAGCATAGCAACAACAGAAAATTACATATGTGCCTCGATCATGTAGGGCAGCTCAGGAGGACTAAACCATGAAGAACAAAGAGGGGAGGAGAACATCACATAGCTACTGATCACGGATCCATGGTCCAAGGAAAACTACTCACGGCACATCCGGGAAGCATCCATGGTGGAGGGGAAGCTCCCGGAGGTCAATCCTCCCTCCGGCAGGGTGCCGGGAAGAAGTCTGCTCGCGCTCCCGATCTTGGAAGCGTGGCGGCGGCGGAACAGAGGCGAGATCACGAAAAAGGGTTATGTCTTCGGGGGTTTCGCGTCACGGAGATTAAATAGGCGAAGGGGGCAGCCAGGGGGGCACCAGGGGTCCAGGAACCCCCCTGGCGCGACCAGACCCTAGGCCGCGCCAGGTGGCCGCCTGGGTCCCTGGCGGTGGCCCTCTGGCCCCACCCAAGTGATTCCGGAAGGTTCCCGTATGCTGATTTTTATCTGATTTTCCCGAATTTTTGGAGCACTTTTAATATGGGGGAAAGCTGAAATAGAAAAACAGTAGAAAACAGGAACTGGCACTGTGGTGCACTGAGTTAATAAGTTAGTCCAAATATGATCAAAAGTGTATGAAAGTGTATCTCATAGCAATATCACACAAAACATGCATGGAGCAAGCAGAAAGTATAGATACGTTTGGGACGTATCAACATCCCCAAGCTTAATTCCTGCTCGTCCTCGAGTAGGTAAATGATAACAAGCATAATTACTGTGGTGACATGCTAGCAACCATATAAGAACTTTGAAAAGTAAAGCAATCAAGGTATGTGATTCAATTCAAGTCATAACATGGCAGAGTCTATATTAGCATTGAAACAAGCAACGAAAGAACATTAGGTGTGTCAGAACCCCATCTAGGGTAAGTGCTAGGGTTGTTTGATCCCTTTGCATTATGTGAAGAAATTCAAAAGAAAAATCAAAATTGGGGAAAAGAAAAGCCCTGAGAATTTAAATAAATGGCCAGATAAAAATATTTTTCCAAAAATCATTTGAATAGTTGGAAAATTCCTATAAATGATGCTGATCATTTTAAAAGTGGTTTGGGTTCATTCCCATGCCCATGGAATATTCAAAAATTCAAAAGGTGCCCTGGAAATTAAATTTGACCCTATTTGAATTGAAATTCAAAATATATTGAATTTCAAAAATGTCCAAATTCTATATGTGGCTAGCTACTGGTCACCTAGTATTTATAAATTATTTGGACATTTATTAAAAATGCCTATCTAATTTAATTAGTGGGGCCAACCTATTTACAGAAAAATAAAAAGAAAAGGAAATCTATAGGGGGCCAGAGAGGCATCCAGCCCAACTAGTTTCCCCCTGGCCCGTTTGGCCCAGCCCAGCCCGTACCCCCTTGTCGTCGTCTTCCCCCTCCCCCGAAGCTGCTCGCTGGAGGCACGGGAGCACGCCGGCGCTGCCACCGCGACGCCTCGCGGCTTCCAGAGCCTCCCCCTCCTCCTAAGCGTGCCACGGAGACACCCAGAGCCCCGCATCACTTCTCCCCCTCTCCCTGTTCCCTCTCTCTCTCTCTATCGTTGGATTTCGCGGCCACCAGAGAGCACGTCGTCGCCGCCGTCGCGCGCAAGCATGGCCACCGTGCCCTAGGGATCCAGCGACCTTGTCCAGTGGCTCCGCCGCAGACGCCTTCCTCCTCCCGAGCCCTCAATCGAGACGAATCCGCAGCAGCGACGACGCCAGCTTCGCGAGAAACTCCGGCCACCCGTGAAGCTCCGACGGGAAATACGCCGCCGTCTCGCCTCCTCCGGCTTCCCCGACTCCTCCAACGTCCTCAGGGTGAGCCACGCTGCATTTTGCCCTACTCCTTGCTCCTCCCCGTGCCTTCTGCTGCCATCGCCGCCTTCTGTTGCTCCGGCCGCCGCGCCCTTTGACCTAGCCGAGCTACAAGCCGACCCCACCTGTCAGTCCCCTGCTGATGTCATGGTTGCATCATGCTGATGCATTAAGTCAATTCCAGAAAAATTAGAATGATATTCAGAATTACAGAAAATCCAGAAAAATAGTCAAACTTCAATAATTCATAGAAAATTCATATGAACTCCAAATTAAACATATAATATATGAAAAATTATCAAAAAAATGCAAGGATTAAGAATATGCAATTTGTTTTTATGTTTGACCATTTTAAAATGGGGCAACAGTAGCAAATGTGCATATGGCTTAATTTGAATTTGAATTTGGAGTTTGAATTTGCATTCCAAATGCAATATACTTCAATTAAATTGAATTTGCCACAAATCAGTACCCTTTACTTCATGTCACAACAATATCATGTGCTTGTGCATTTTACTTCCGAAGTTGTCCCCCTTTGTTGATGATTGCCTCCGATGACAGACGTTCCGAGACGGTGATCACCCCCGAAGGAGAAGACCACCGTTAAGACCGTGTATCATCAGCAAGGCAAGCAAACCCCATTGATCATGTCTATAAAATCCCAATTCCCTCTCAATCTCTCTTATGCATGTTTAGGAGATCACTTTATATCGATTCTACCGCATAGTTGAACCCATATCCGATGCATGACCTATCATCTTGTCACAGTAGTAAGCAAACCACAATCCTAGCTGACATAGGAGTTGGTTGATATCATGTGGCCCCTGCAACTGTTAATGCTTATTGCATGCTTAGTGGTACAATAAGGTTGCTTTGATGTGAGTCGGGATGATGGTGAACATGGTGTTGATGAAAGTGAAACTGTGTCGGTGAATCCACCCTAATACAAGGTGAACGATGAGAGGCTGTGTAGGAGTACACAGTGGGTTGTCTCGTTGAACACCACCTTAAGCACCGAGTTCTTGTATGGTAATCCAAGACAAAGAGTACAACCACACATTGGGCTCACTGACCCCTCTCGGCCTAGTACCTTGATCCGTGTCGACGTCCAGGAGTCACATTAGTTCGGGCTTTCCATTTGACATCTGCATAGAAAAAGAATGAAGGAATGGTTGCATCATATAGATATGTGGGTGCACCTGTGAGGCAGGAAAACCATCTGCCAGAGGTGGTGTCTCGGTCACCTACATTGTTTGAGTCCGTTTCGTTGATCCGGCCGGGCTCTCGAGCGGAGGCAAACTCAGATAGTCGACTCCTGGAATAGACCGGTTGTGAGCGAAGTGTCGTGGTGAACATCTTCGCTGTCACCTCTTGAACGATGGCGAGACCTGGCGGTAACCGATGGTCATGTGTGTGTAGTTTACACCCTTGCAAGGTTAACAAAACTATTCGAATAGCCGCGTCCGCGGTTAAGGACTACTTGGAACCTGTACCTGATTATTAGACAACTTGAATGGATACTTATAAAACTCACAAGATAAGCGTGAGTGCTATGGTGTGCTTCCTCGTGGGGAAGTCGAGGAAGTAACCATAGTGGTGTATTGGTTGGATATGTAGTGGACTCGTGTACGCTTCTTACCTCAAGTCTGGTATTCGTAGTTCAGGATTAGCCAAGTCAAAGCTGGCACTTCTGCATGATGAAACCCCACCTCCCTTTACCTTGATACTTGAGCATGAGTAGTATAGATCTGATGTAAGTCTTGCTGAGTACGACTTTGTACTCACGTTTTCTTATTCTATGTTTTAGATGAGAACCGGACCCCGATGGAGTCACCGACCTGAAGCTCGACGTTGACCTTGGTAGTATAGTTCCAGACAGCAGTCTGGTCCCTCGTGGAAGGGAATGTATGTTTACAAGGCTTCTCTAAGCCATTTGTTAAACTTGTCTGTACTCAGACCTAACTTGCTTCCGTTGTATGATGTAATGTGATCACAGACATGTGATCTTTGTATGCTCTATGTGTATATCAATAAAGAAGTACTTTGTAGAGTTATGTGATGATACCTGTTGTTCATACTAGGCATGTGTGCTGCGTGTATGTTTATATCATGCATGTCTTAGTATGGGTTTTCGAGACCTTAGTTGTGATCTGGCTGGCGGTCTTTTATACACCAAGTGACCCTTAGATGTGCGCAGCTTGGGGCATCGCGATGCGATTGCTCGTGACTCTGTCATGGGCACACTTTGTTGTATGATCGAGCCCGCCCTAGACCCCGACTAAGTGATCGGGCTGGAGTAAGTCTATGTAAGAGTTAGGATCAATCGACATGGTTGAGGCGACTTGTCTATGAGTATGGGATTCACCACCCATAAGCATTTAGACTTGTGAGCGGACGATGAGGACCCATCTCAGTTGATCATCCGGCCTGGATGGGATGCCCCTCACATTCGATGCTTACCGAGAACGTTCTGTGCTTGGCCTTGTCTGCTTAGACAAGTGGGTACGGTTCTCGGCTCTCCATGTGATTGTATCGTGACTGGAATTACATACGCTAACCCCGGGTCCCGACAGACTTGGTATCAGAGCAGGACTGTCTGTAGGATTATTTAACCCTTGGTCGAAGTCGAGTCTAGCATTCGATAGTTATATAGTTACTTGGGTATAAAGGGAACAACGTAAGGCTTCTTTTTCTCCTTACCCTCATCGATCTGAGTTCTGGGTCACCCTTATCTTTTCTACGGGATGATAGGACTAGGCTCATCTATTTCTTACTAGAACATCTCGTTGAGTGCTTCCTTGTAGCCGTAGGATTGTTGTGGTCGTCCAGAGTCTTCGTGTTTTGAGTTCCTTGAGGAAGTTCCGTCCAATCTCCTCGAGGTTATCTTGATTTCCATTCTGGTGTAGCCGTTATGCTGCCGGATTTATTCCGAGTTTCTGTGGATCTTTGCCTTTGCATTACAATCTTTCCGCCTTCATCATGTCCTTCTTGTCTTTGATTCCATCGTACAACCTGTTCTGATTGTTGATCTTTATCACACAGGATGTCAGGTGGAACTCGTAGTGCTATTCGTCGGAATCGAGACCGTGTTCGGAATCGAAATGATGATGCACCTCCACCATCGCCTTCTGCGGCGGAAATCATGATGGAAGCTGAGAAGAATCAACGTGACCAAACACGCCTTCTGGAGCTCATCGAGCAGAATACCTCACGTCATTGCAATGTGGTTGTGAGCATTCAGGACTTCATCCTCCTCAAGCCACCGGTATTCTGATGTTCTTCTGAGCCCCTTGAAGCTGATGATTGGCTCCGTTCCATCGAGCGTAAGCTTGACACTGCACATGTTGCTCCCGATGATCGAGTTATATTCGCGGCATACTTTCTGGAAGGTGCTGCTGCTGAATGGTGGGAGAACTATGTTGCGATGCAGCCTGATGGTCACCTAGTGAATTGGCAAGAGTTCTGTGTTGCCTTTCGAGGGTACCACCTTCTGGATGAGTTGATGGAGCGCAAGAAGGAAGAGTTCTGCAACCTGACCCAAGGAGAGATGTCCATCCATGATTATGTGAGAGAGTTCAACCGTCTTGCTCGGTATGCCCAAGATGAGATCACCACCGATGCTAGAAAGCAGGCAAGGTTCCGCAAGGGACTTAGCCACACCCTTCGTCATGATCTCAACCTCATCGAATTTGCCACCTTTGAGGATTTAGTCAACAGATCCTTCAGAGCTGAGCATGGCAATGAAATTTTCGAGGAGTCTCGCAAGCATGCTCTTGAGCTTGCTCCTTCTTCAAGTTCAGCCCCTCAGAAACGCCGAATTTGGATTCCAACCAGTGTCATACCTCAAAACCTTCTCCAGAGGCCACCACCAAATATATGCCATCCACCCCAACACATTATTCCACCCCGGAATGATGGTGTGCAGCCAAGTAATCCCACTCCTAGCAATTCAGACAGGGTATGCTTTAAGTGTGGTCTTCCAGTCCGTTACTATCGTCAATGCCCTCAGGTCTTGATGGCACCACGTCATTCTCGACATAAGCCTCCAAAGAAACCAACCACCAAAGCCTTTCCAGCAAAGCCTTCATCCACTAGTAGTGGATATGTGAACCAAATCTCAGTTGAGGACACCACTGATGCTTCTGACGTCATTCTTGGCACACTCCCAGTCAATCATGTCCCCGCCTCCGTTCTTTTCGATCCAGGAGCTTCTCATTCATTCATGTCGGAGAGTTATGCACTTCGTCATGAGTTCCCCTTTGAAGAAATGTTTTCTCCAATGATCATTCAAACTCCTGGTTCAAAGTGGCAAACTAATAGAGTAAGCCATGGCAATCAAATTGCAATTGAGGGTTTAGTATTCCTTGATTCACTTATAGCCCTCAAGTCTTCGGACATTGATGTTATCCTAGGAATGGATTGGTTATCAAGGCAGAATGCTTTCCTTGATTGTAAAGCCAAGTCAGTTAAACTCACCCATCCTTCAGGCCAAACCATTGACTACACATCACCCAGCTCTAGAATCCAGATGCATACTTTGAATGTGCTTCCCCTTCCAGACCTTGAAGATGTTCCGGTGGTTCGTGACTTCCCGGATGTCTTTCCTGAAGAGCTGCCGGGAATGCCACCCGACAGATGTGTAGAATTCATAGTGGATCTTATACCAGGCACAACCCCAATCTCGAGACATCCATATAGAATGGCCCCACATGAGTTAGCTGAGCTAAAAACCCAACTTGATGCTTCGTTGGCAAAAGGCTTCATCCGCCCTAGCTCATCGCCATGGGGTTGCCCCGTTCTGTTCGTAACGAAGAAAGATGGAACAGAAAGGATGTGCGTAGACTATCGTCCGCTAAATCTAGCAACGATAAAGAACAAGTACCCACTGCCCAGGATCAATGATCTTTATGATCAACTTGCTGGATCCTCTATCTTCTCCAAGATGGATTTGAGATTAGGTTATCATCAAATCAAAATCCGAAATGAGGACATTCCAAAAACGGCTTTCATTACTCGTTATGGTCTTTACGAGTATACCGTTATGTCCTTCGGTTTAACCAATGCCCCCGCCACATTCTCGCGCTTGATGAATTCGATCTTCATGGAGTACCTAGATAAATTTGTTGTGGTTTATCTTGATGACATTCTCATCTACTCGAAGAACGAAGGAGAGCACGCAGAACATCTTAGGTTGGTATTGATGAAACTTAGAGAGCATCGCCTTTATGCCAAGTTCTCCAAGTGTGAATTTTGGCTACCAGAAGTGACCTACTTAGGCCACGTGATTTCTGCGAAAGGTGTTGCAGTCAATCCCGAGAGAGTTCAGGCCGTCCTTGACTGGACTCCACCTGAATCGGTTAAGCAAGTTAGGAGTTTTCTTGGCTTAGAAAGCTATTGCCGCTGCTTCGTCGAGAACTTTTCTAAAGTTGCAAAGTCTCTTACTGAACTCCTCAAGAAAGATAAGAAATTCCTATGGACCCCCAAGTGCGAGGAAAGCTTTCAAGAGCTAAAAAGAAGATTGACTTCTGCACCCGTACTTGCACCTCCAGACACCAAAAGGGATTTCGAGATCTATTGTGATGCTTCACGGCAAGGGTTAGGATGCATACTTATGCAAGATCGACATGTGGTAGCTTATGCTTCACGCCAGTTGCGTCCACATGAAGAGAACTATCCTACCCATGATCTTGAACTCGCTGCCGTAGTTCATGCCCTGAAGACTTGGCGACATTACCTCCTTGGTAATCGTTGTGAGATCTATTCCGACCACCAAAGCCTCAAATACATATTCACCCAGCCAGATCTAAATCTCAGGCAAAGACGCCGGATAGAGTTGATAAAATATTATGACTTAGGAATTTCTTACACCCCAGGCAAAGCCAATGTCATGGCTGATACACTAAGTCGTAAGTCGTATTGTAACAACCTCATGTTACAACAGTATCAACCACTTCTTCATGAGGAATTTCGAAAGCTCAACCTCGAGATTGTTCCTCATGGATCTCTTTTCAACTTGGTGGCGAAACCAACCCTTGAGGATCAAATCATAGTTTCCCAAAGACGTACACGAGGTGTACGCCGGATCAAGGAGAACATTGCTAGCGGAGTTGCTAAATGTTTCTCCACCAATAACAAAGGAACGGTATTCTTTGAAAATCGTTTGGTAGTACCTAAGAATAGGGATCTAAGGCAACTCATCCTCAAAGAAGCCCATGACACTTCCCTGTCGATTCATCCCGGTAGCACAAAAGTGTACCGAGATCTACGCCAGAGATTTTGGTGGATCAGGATGAAGAGAGACATTGCTCGATTTGTTGCTGAATGTGATTTTTGTCGTCGCATTAAGGCAGAACACCAAAGACCTGCTGGCACACTTCAAACTTTGCCTATTCCCGAGTGGAAATGGGACAAAGTCGGTATGGACTTCATCACCGGCTTTCCAAAAACCCAGAAAGGAAATGATGCCATCTTCGTGGTCATCGATAGACTTTCCAAAGTTGCTCACTTCCTTCCCGTTCGCGAGTCTATAACTGCTAGTCAGTTGACAGCCTTGTACGTCTCTAGAATTGTGTCTCTTCACGGTGTTCCTTTGGTGATCAATTCTGATCGTGGTAGCCTTTTCACCTCTAGATTCTGGGGAAGCTTTCAGAATGCTATGGGAACTCATCTATCCTTTAGTACAGCTTTCCACCCTCAGTCTAGCGGTCAAGTCGAAAGGGTTAATCAAATCTTGGAAGACATGCTCAGAGCTTGTGTTATCTCTTTCGGAAAGAATTTAGAGAAATCTCTTCCCTTTGCCGAATTTGCTTATAACAATAGCTATCAATCTAGTCTGAACATGGCTCCTTTTGAACTCCTCTATGGACGACGATGTCGAACACCCCTAAACTGGTCAGAAACCGGTGAAAGACAACTCTTTGGACCGGATATGATCAAGGAAGCAGAAAAGCAAGTTCGCATTGTTCGTGATCGATTGAAAGCCGCTCAATCTCGTCAGAAAAGCTACTATGATCGTCATCATAGGGAAGAGAGCTACAATCTGGATGAGAAGGCTTACCTCCGGGTTACTCCTCTGAAGGGAACCCAACGATTCGGTATCAAAGGCAAGTTGGCCCCACGTTACATCGGACCTTTCCGCATTCTTGCTAAACGTGGAGAAGTTGCCTACCAACTTGAACTACCTCCTCACCTTTCCCGAGTACATGACGTATTCCATGTGTCACAACTCAGCCGTTGCTTCAAGGACCCCATCCGTGAAGTCGACCATGAAACGCTTGATCTCCAAGATGACCTTTCTTATCGAGAGTACCCTGTTCGTATTCTTGATTCCGCAGAGCGTGTTCGTCGTCAGAAGATCAAGTTCCTCAAAGTGCAATGGTCACATCACTCCGAGAAAGAAGCTACGTGGGAAAGAGAAGACCGCCTCCGTGCCGAGTACCCCTCCTTCCTCCCGACGACTTCTGAATCTCGGGACGAGATTCTTTTGAGTGGGGGCGAGTTGTCAGAACCCCATCTAGGGTAAGTGCTAGGGTTGTTTGATCCCTTTGCATCATGTGAAGAAATTCAAAAGAAAAATCAAAATTGGGGAAAAGAAAAGCCCTGAGAATTTAAATAAATGGCCAGATAAAAATCTTTTTCAAAAAATCATTTGAATAGTTGGAAAATTCCTATAAATGATGCTGATCATTTTAAAAGTGGTTTGGGTTCATTCCGATGCCCATGGAATATTCAAAAATTCAAAAGGTGCCCTGGAAATTAAATTTGACCCTATTTGAATTGAAATTCAAAATATATTGAATTTCAAAAATGTCCAAATTCTATATGTGGCTAGCTACTGGTCACCTAGTATTTATAAAATTATTTGGACATTTATTAAAAATGCCTATCTAATTTAATTAGTGGGGCCAACCTATTTAGAGAAAAATAAAAAGAAAAGGAAATCTGCAGGGGGCCAGAGAGGCATCCAGCCCAACTAGTTTCACCCTGGCCCGTTTGGCCCAGCCCAGCCCGTACCCCCTTGTCGTCTTCTTCCCCCTCCCCCGAAGCTGCTCGCTGGAGGCACGGGAGCACGCCGGCGCTGCCACCGCGACGCCTCGCGGCTTCCAGAGCCCCCCCTCCTCCAAAGCGTGCCACGGAGACACCCAGAGCCCCGCATCACTTCTCCCCCTCTCCCTGTTCCCTCTCGCTCTCTCTATCGTTGGATTTCGCGGCCACCAGAGAGCACGTCGTCGCCGCCGTCGCGCGCAAGCATGGCCACCGTGCCCTAGGGATCCAGCGACCTTGTCCAGTGGCTCCGCCGCAGACGCCTTCCTCCTCCCGAGCCCTCAATCGAGACGAATCCGCAGCAGCGACGACGCCAGCTTCGCGAGAAGCTCCGGCCACCCGTGAAGCTCCGACGGGAAATACGCCGCCGTCTCGCCTCCTCCAACGTCCTCAGGGTGAGCCGCGCTGCGTTTGGCCCTACTCCCTGCTCCTCCCCGTGCCTTCTGCTGCCATCACCGCCTTCTGTTGCTCCGGCCGCCGCGCCCTTTGACCTAGCCGAGCTCCAGAGCCTCCCCAAGACCCCCAATGGCACCGTTGGGTGCGGGAGCCCGCGAGGAGCACAACCGTACCAGCCAAACCCCACCCCGAGCCCGTTTTGCAACTCCAGCGAAACTCCGGCGGGCCCCCCGGCGAGCTCCACCATTAGAGCTAACCTAACCCCCACTAAACCTAACCCAGACACTGACAGTGGGGCTAGGTCCCCCTAATCCCTCTGCTAAATTAACTTAAAACAAGGATTAACCCCACTGTGGCTGACAAGCCGACCCCACATGTCAGTCCCCTGCTGATGTCATGGTTGCATCATGCTGATGGATTAAATCAATTCCAGAAAAATTAGAAATGATTTTAAGAATTACAGAAAATCTAGAAAAATAGCCAAACTTCAATAATTCATAGAAAATTCATATGAACTCCAAATTAAACATATAATATATGAAAAATTATCAGAAAAATGCAAGGATTAAGAATATGAAATTTGTTTTTATGTTTGACCATTTTAAAATGGGGCACCAGTAGCAAATGTGCATATGGCTTAATTTGAATTTGAATTTGGAGTGTGAATTTGCATTCCAAATGCAATATACTTCAATTAAATTGAATTTGCCACAAATCAGTACCCTTTACTTCATGTCACAACAATATCATGTGCTTGTGCATTTTACTTCCGAAGTTGTCCCCCTTTGTTGATGATTGCCTCCGATTACAGACGTTCCGAGACGGTGATCACCCCCGAAGGAGAAGACCATCGTTAAGACCGTGTATCGTCAGCAAGGCAAGCAAACCCCATTGATCATGTCTATAAAATCCCAATTCCCTCTCAGTCTCGCTTATGCATGTTTAGGAGATCACTTTGTATCGATTCTACCGCATAGTTGAACCCATATCCGATGCATGACCTATCATCTTGTCATAGTAGTAAGCAAACCACAATCCTAGCTGACATAGGAGTTGGTTGATATCATGTGGCCCCTGCAACTGTTAATGCTTATTGCATGCTTAGTGGTACAATAAGGTTGCTTTGATGTGAGTCGGGATGATGGTGAACATGGTGTTGATGAAAGTGAAACTGTGTCGGTGAATCCACCCTAATACAAGGTGAATGATGAGAGGCTGTGTAGGAGTACACAGTGGGTTGTCTCGTTGAACACCACCTTAAGCACCGAGTTCTTGTATGGTAATCCAAGACAAAGAGTACAACCACACATTGGGCTCACTGACCCCTCTCGGCCTAGTACCTTGATCTGTGTCGACGTCCAGGAGTCACATTAGTTCGGGCTTTCCATTTGACATCTGCATAGAAAAAGAATGAAGGAATGGTTGCATCATATAGATATGTGGGTGCACCTGTGAGGCAGGAAAACCATCTGCCAGAGGTGGCGTCTCGGTCACCTACATTGTTTGAGTCCGTTTCGTTGATCCGGCCGGGCTCTCGAGCGGAGGCAAACTCAGATAGTCGACTCCTGGAATAGACCGGTTGTGAGCGAAGTGTCGTGGTGAACATCCTCGCTGTCACCTCTTGAACGGTGGCGAGACCTGGCGGTAACCGATGGTCATGTGTGTGTATTTTACACCCTTGCAAGGTTAACAAAACTATTCGAATAGCCGCGTCCGCGGTTAAGGACTACTTGGAACCTGTACCTGATTATTAGACAACTTGAATGGATACTTATAAAACTCGCAAGATAAGCGTGAGTGCTATGGTGTGCTTCCTCGTGGGGAAGTCGAGGAAGTAACCATAGTGGTGTATTGGTTGGAGATGTAGTGGACTCGTGTACGCTTCTTACCTCAAGTCTGGTATTCGTAGTTCAGGATTAGCCAAGTCAAAGCTGGCACTTCTGCATGATGAAACCCCACCTCCCTTTACCTTGATACTTGAGCATGAGTAGTATAGATCTGATGTAAGTCTTGCTGAGTACGACTTTGTACTCACGTTTGATTATTCTATGTTTTAGATGAGAACCGGACCCCGATGGAGTCACCGACCTGAAGCTCGACGTTGACCTTGGTAGTATAGTTCCAAACAACAATCTAGTCCCTCGTGGAAGGGCATGTATGTTTACAAGGATTCTCTAAGCCATTTGTTAAACTTGTCTGTACTCAGACCTAATTTTCTTCCGTTGTATGATGTAATGTGATCACAGACATGTGATCTTTGTATGCTCTATGTGTATATCAATAAAGAAGTACTTTGTAGAGTTATGTGATGATACCTGCTGTTCATACTAGGCATGTGTGCTGCGTGTATGTTTATATCATGCATGTCTTAGTATGGGTTTTTGAGACCTTAGTTGTGATCTGGCTGGCGGTCTTTTATACACCAAGTGACCCTTAGATGTGCGCAGCTTGGGGCATCGCGATGTGATTGCTCGTGACTCTGTCATGTGCACACTTTGTTGTATGATCGAGCCCGCCCTAGACCCCGACTAAGTGATCGGGCTGGAGTAAGTCTATGTAAGAGTTAGGATTCAATCGACATGGTTGAGGCGACTTGTCTATGAGTATGGGATTCACCACCCATAAGCATTTAGACTTGTGAGCGGACGATGAGGACCCATCTCAGTTGATCATCCGGCCTGGATGGGATGCCCCTCACATTCGATGCTTACCGAGAACGTTCTGTGCTTGGCCTTGTCTGCTTAGACAAGTGGGTACGGTTCTCGGCTCTCCATGTGATTGTATCGTGACTGGAATTACATACGGTAACCCCGGGTCCCGTCAAGGTGCAAGAGCTCTCGCTGTCCGTTACTCGAATATCTCCAAATGGTGTTTGCGTGCAAGAAGGGGATATGGGAATACGAGAGAATTTTTTTTGTTGAGAACTCAATCTACTAAAGTTTCACACTTGATCTTCTTTGGAATCTTATCTTGACTCTTCCCCATACCACTAACCAGGTACAAGTCAATTTGATCCACTCCTTTTCGATATTTTGAGCACTCATGCAATAGATGAGCGTAAGCACGAGAGTTGACACTTAGGATGGCAAAAAGAGAAATATGGTGGAGGAGGAAGACAAAAAGGGTGAGAAAGGCTCACATCAATGAGGACAACCATATGCGAGAAGGCTAAATGATAGATATGATGTGAGGAGTAGGGATTGCCATGCAACGGATGCACATATGAGGTAAGAAAAGCTCTCTAATGGAACTAGTGGGGGTGCATCCAACTTGCGCGCTCATGAAGACATAGAGCTCTTTTGAGGAGGCTCATCCTTGAAATATGCAAGCCAAGTTCTATAGTGTGAAGGTCCTAATACGTCCCAAACGTATCGATAATTTCTGCTCGCTCCATGCATGTTTTGTGTGATATTGCTATGATCTAGATACAATTTCATACACTTTTGATCATACTTGTACTAACCTATTAACTCAGTGCACCCCAGTGCCAGTTTTCTGTTTTCTGCTGTTTTTCTATTTCAGTTTTCCCATATAAAAAGTGCTCCAAAAATCCGGGAAAAATCAGATAAAAATCAGCGTACCGGAAGCTTCCAGAGCCCCGAAGGAGGGCCGGGGGCCCACCACCAGGTGCCTAGGTGGCCACCTGGCGCGGCCAGGGGCCTGGCCGCGCCAGGGGGGGGGCGCCTGGACTCGTGGTGGCCCCCTGGCAGCCCCCTTCGCCTATTTAATCTCCGTCACGGGAAACCTATTTCGCAATCTCGCCTCTGTTCTGTCGCAACCGCGTGATGACCCACAACCGTAAGGGATCTATTGCAGAGTTTTCGATAAGTAAGAGTGTCGAACCCAACGAGGAGGGAGAGGTATTGATAAGTGATTTTGGACAAGGAATAACTGCAAGAACTGAAAGATAACTTTTTAGGAGTTTTCGGTGTAAGCAACAATAAGATAAAAGCAAGCAAAGTAAATGGTGCTGAGGAGCAGCAGGTGGCCCAATCCTTTTGAGCAAAGGATAAGCCTGGCAACTGAACTTATAAAGACTAAAGCGTTCTTGAGGACACATGGAGAGGTAGTCATGCGCTTTCGCCATATTCCGCATTGATAACATGTTTTGTGTTGATAAGTGTTGAGTGGGTGGATCTATGCTAGCACACCTTCTAGACTAAGATAAGTGCACTCTTATGATTAAACAACTTGCAAGCATCCGCAAATACAAGGTAGAAATTAAGGCAAAGCCTAACCACAACAATAAGATCAAGGATCCATTATTCCCTTGTGCAAAAGTGTGCAAACTGGGGTTCAGGTTTCTGTCACTCCGGCAACCCACCGTAAGCATTCTTTATACACAATGTATTCCCCTAGGTCCTTAATAAGGCGAAGTGTTGAGTGTTCGATTCACACAACACCACTAGGAAAATAACAACACAACTTAAATATCAAACAACACATATTACTTCGACATCATATGACTAGTAACAACAAGACTTCTCCCATGTCCTCAAGAACTAAAGTAACTACTCACAAGACATAAAAGAGATCATGATCAGAGGTGATAAATAGGTGGAAAACAATCTGGTCATACTGATATTCCTCCAACAAAACTCAATAGCATTCACCACAAAGTAGTAATCAACACCGGTAGAGTAGAGAGGATAGATAGTACGAGTTACAACGCAAGTTGCAATTGTGAGATGAGATTGGATGAAGATGAAGATGGTGCTGATGTTGGGGATGATGTCGATGAGTATCTCGATGATGCCCGTGACGATGGTGATTACGATGGCGATGATCTCCCTTTCCGGGAGGTGATCTCCTCGGCGGAATATGCCCGCCGGAGAGCCCTTTTCTTCTCTGTAAGTTTATGCCACGGAGCGTCGGCGGAACTCCGTAAAAACTCCTCTTTTTAGGGTTTTTGGATGACGAAGAGTATATAAGCCAGAGGGGGGAGCCTGGGGTGGTCCCAGGGCTCCAGGCGCCCTCCCGACGCGGCCAGGGTGGGGGCCGCGCCAGGTGGCCACCTAGGCACCCTGTGGCCCCCTCTAGTCCCTCTTTTGCATGTCTTCGTCAATCCTCTCAAAAACACCCCCCGTAGATTTTCAGGTAATTTGGAGGTGTTCTTCTTCAGCAACTCAACGTCCACTTTTTACCGCTGAATCCTGCGTCTGCTGCTTCGGCACCGGAAAGTTGCAAACTGTGTAAAACAAGCCAAAACAACATAAGAACATCATCATAATGTGAAATATATAAATGAATAAGGATGAATTATGATATAAAATAGTGATACATTTTGGACGTATCAACTCCCCCAAGCTTAGACCTCGCTTGTCCCCAAGCGAAAATGGAGCTCGGTAAACCTGTCCACAAGTTTAGAGAGTGAAGTGTCGATAAATAGAATACATACAAGAAGCATCATGATTTCTTCACCAAACTCAAACATCCTCAACAAAAATCTTCAACTCATAGGGCCCTTATGAAAGAGTAATAACAATTATAATCAAGAGTAGGGCTGAGGAAACTTATCAAATCATGGCAAACATGTCCTTTGGTCAAAGAACAACTAATAGCTTACTTTTGCTCTTTCTTTTTATATTTTGATGAGATCAATTGAAGCTTTTGAAAGAACATGCTGTTAGGCACGAAGTGAAAATGTTAACACAAAGGAAGATGTTTACTTCAGCCAGGCTTAACAAACAACTTACTTATCAAATGATAATGTCAACAAGGATGCGGCATGACAAATCTTAATGCAGCTTTATATGAATGAATCCTCGTCACATCAAGTGTCTTCTCTCTTTAAGAATAGAAAGAAGTAGGAATAACTGACTCAACCTAAAACTAAAAGATAGGCCCTGCTCTAGGGAAGTAGGGAAAACTCATGTGCTATCCTTAAATCAAATAGAAATAAAATAAGTTTTGAGAGGTGCATGATTTGTCAACGAATGCTAATAGATAACTCAATTACTTCTCAAATTGGACAAGTTTCGAGGAACGGCTCCCACACGGGGACGATCACATCCCCGCAATCTCCTTTGTTTTCCAGTGTCAAAGTTTTCTGATTTCTCATGAACAAAGTGTGAAGGAGGGTTTGTTTGTTGTATTATCTTTTATGAGCCAGGCGCACTGTAAGGTCCGATATGCGGTACTGTTCCAGATCTAGATGTTTCCATCCAGATCCGGGGATGAAGCACATATCGGTCCCACCGCGACATATGACGAAGTCATATGCCCCGGATTTCCAACATGATATCACAACATTACAGATACAAGGATACAACATCTCATACAATCGGCATACAATTGCCTTAATACAATACAACAACGGAAGATACATGTCTGAGTACAGACTACAAGCAAATGCCTAGTGGAAAAGAGAAAAACATCGATCCCCATAACCACACGGGTCCAGGCCCTCCGCCGAGATCCACCTAACTAGTCGTCGTCAAGTCTCCACGTGAAACATCGGTCACCATACCTGTTGTCGATCAAGAACCCTGAAAAGAGTTTGGGGGTAGTATCATGAGTACAAAAGTACTCAACATCCAACTGTAGTGGTCACCTGACCCAGCAAGGACATCATCACTCTCCATTCTAGGACAACTAGTAGTTTACGGTAAGGATGGGATAAGTGGTGAGGTTGCTGCCGCACTAGCATTTATGAAGTGGATAACGATCTAGAGAGTAAGATAAGAAGCCAAGCATTCGATGAGGAATCGCCTCCAACAAGTCTTGCTATCAACTACTTACGCAAACATAACACCTATCCTATCCTTGTCCTCCTCTTCGCATCCCGATGAAGACGAAGCTGTCAAGGCACACACACATTGATCAAGTTATATTAAGATTATCTCAGTTTTTGTTGTCTATGAACAAGGAATAGGTCTCAAGTCGTCCATAACCGTGGACATGGCTTCTCGAAAAGATTTAACCCTGCAGGGGTGTACCAACTGCCCATTACGAGGTGTCGCATGCTCGCCCATCTCTCTCAGTTGCTACCCGTTAGAGGCAACCATTTTATGATTTCGTTCCGAGAGATCCGAAACGACAGGTCCCTCTAACTAACAACGCACAGATCCGGGTGGCCCTCGGGGAGTCGACACCCAATCCAAAAGCCGGCCACGCTCTCGGATCGGACTCTTCCGTACGGCTAAGGTCGAGAAATCACACCTGACATCAGGGGACCCCAAGCTCACCAAGTGTGGACCAACAGAGGAACTCTGTCTCCACTGGCCCGAGTTGTTTGAAAACTACTGGCAGCTGACCAGCACACACACGGGTTTCAAATGGTAAATCAGCTTGGGCCACCACTGGAAATGTTTGAAGCTAGGTAGGTAAGAAAAGGGGACCCCATAGCATCCCACACACGATTAGGCACGCTCAGTCTTAAAACCAATACCCGGAACTCGGATCCTAGGTGACTCGAATGGAACAAAGCGTCGGGGCGGGATAGCCTAGACCTTCCATCCTTTGTCGAGTATAGTCAACATTATAATAATCATATCATCAACAACAATATAATAATGTGATATCCCAAACCAAGGAGTAGCAGGGTAGCATCGTAACATCCTAAGCATGCATACTAAGCAGGAGCTGAGCAACGAGCAATAGTAACATAGCAGTACATGGTTTTCTGGGAGGGGACATGGCTGTATCGGTTTGAAAGAGGCTGTAAACATGTGGTAGGATCAAACATCGAACCTATCCTAGACTAGCATGCAAACCGCTGGTTGAAATAGAATGGATCATAAGTAATGCATAGTCCTTGCCTGTTGATAAGTCGGTTTCCGAAGGTGTAGTTGATCGCATGCTCGCATCGTCTCCGAGAGGTACCCGCGGAAGCACACAAGACGGTAAACACTGGAAGCAATCAACGATCAAGCATCTATTACTATGAAGCAAACACGAGCAAGCATCAACAAGAAGGAAACACGAGACATCGCACCTACCGTCGAGAGCGGTTACTAACAGGTTAAGTGGAGTACTCGTCACACACGACGATACCGCAAATTTAGAAAGGTTCAAGTTGTTTAGCTACAGGTGATCAACAAAGGTTGTTAACATGGCATCTCACTCAAGCATGGCATAACACTCAAACATGGCAAGAGGTGAAGCATAAGGTAAACTATCCATGCTAGTCAATTTAAGTGAGGCACAAGCCTAAACATGGCATATCACTAAGTGTCTCACGATGATTAAAGGATTTGGTACTGTTCTGTCCTAAACCATATTTTAGGTTGGTTAACAGCAGAAAACAAAAGCATAAACACAAGGTACACGAAAAACTAATCAAGTTACATATAAAGAACACTCCAAACGGAGTTATTGTTAAAAAGATATAAGCAAAACAAGTTTGGAACACAATCTGCCAACATCAGGAAGCACACTTTAGAGCAATGCATAAACAGGATAATGAATGCAAACATGCTCACAAATGATATGCAACTAAAGTAGACATGACAAGGAAGGCATGGCAAAAATAATCATGCAAAAAGGCACCATGAACAATTAATTATAGCCCATGCAAAATGCAACAAAATATTACTGGTTCCAGACTTGGTGAAAATCGGGAAAACAGGGCTGAAACTGTTCTTATCATGCTGTACAAACAGGGGTAAAACTATATGAAAAAGTGCAGCAACATGACATAGCAATATATGAGCATGTAGTAGACATGATGGTGACCAGGTACAAACAATAATCAAGGTCATAGGCATTACGGATCAAAAGATATTAAGCGCACAACATGGCATCAGAAAGTTACAGACTTGGTGAAATTCAGAGAGAGCTGACAGAAACAGCAGGATTGCAACTTTGGAGCTAATTATCTATATGACCAGGAAAGCTAACATGAAGATGCAATACATATAATGGAAGTAGACATGATGCTTAACAATATGCAAAAAAAATCACTCAATTCCGATAAACGGTCGCGACACACTCGTCGACCGAAGTTGCAAGAAAATATAAACAGCAGCACACTAACAGCAGGGTAGCTACTTTGGAGCAAGATAAAATCATCATGCATCAAGCAAATATGGCACGTGAATGCATGGAACTGAAGTATAAACAATGCTTAACATGATGCAAAAGAATTCACTCCATTCCGACGTACGGTTGCGACGCAACCATTGCCCAAAGTTTGTACAACATGATAAGGGACTTAGCGAAAATTACAGAGGGGGAGCTCGGGCTGTGGCTGTCCATGGAGGACAGATCTTGGATGTGGGCAGCGATGGCGTGCAGCAGGGTGGCCGGGAAGATGTTTGGGAGGCACGGGGCGGCGGAGGAGGCCGCGAGGGTCGCGGATCCGGCCCGGATCTCGCCGGATCCGGCCGGTGGTGGCCTGCTCGAGCTCGGGCCGAGCTCCATGGCCATGGCTCCCATGGCGGCTGCTGCAAGAGAAGAAGGAGAGGGAGGTGAGAAGAGGAAGGGCGCGGGAGGAGAAGAAGGAGGGCGACCTGGGCGTGGCGGCAGCTCGCCGGAGCGCGGGCGACGCGGAGGCTGCCGGCTTGGAGCTCGCCGATCGGCGTGGCGGCGGCGTCTCCATGGCCAGGGCGCGGAGGTGACGGCGGCTCGGCCCAGATCGGGCCCGGGCGGGCCGCGACGGTGGTTGCTGGGCTCTGCGGGGGCCGGGGCGCGGTGGAGGCTGGCTGGAGGTGGGAGAAGGCCACGTGGCGGCCTCCGGGGCCGTCAGATCTTAGATCTGACGGTCCTGGATGGCCAGGGGCCTAGGGTTTCGGGATTTGGGGGATTTTGGACGAAATTGAGTTGTTTTGGAGGGGGTGGCTGCAATTTTACAAGGGGAAACCCTAGAAAATGGTAGGAGGGGCTGGTGGTCTATATATAGGGCAGGTTGGCTGGCCATTTTACGCAAACGCCCTCGGTACCCCTCTCGCGCGTTCGGTGATCGCGTTCGTGACCGCCAGATGTGCATACGGACTCCGATTCGAACGAAACTTCGACCTAGGCGCTCAGCGTGTCGAGCTCGTCGATCGTACCTCACTGCGGTGACATTCTGACGACATTTTCCGGCGCCCCTAAAAATAATCCGTTTATTAAATAAACGGGGTTTTCGATCCGGTGGCGATGGCTGGACTTGTGCCGATTGCGGTAGTGTTCGGGTGAAACCCGGTGTCGCACAGGTCGTGTGCCGTGGTGGCAAGGGTTGGTCTCCGTTCGGTATGAGATAAGAGGGGAAAAAATAATCGTCGATCGACAAATCGGGGATGCAAACTCCGCAAACAAATCAGACAACCAAACAATTCACGCCGAAAACAATTTTTTTAATTTTTGTGAAAACTGGGCTTTTACGCGCACTCATGCCAAATCCTCCTCGTATTAGGGGTTTGCAGATAGACATGCAATCCCGGGATAGAACTCGTCCAACTCAAGAAGATCATGAATTAACTACTACTTCTTCATGAGCTAAAACAGGGGCACAAAATAGAAGATTTTGAACATTTAAGGATAGCACATAAATTCTATACTTTAGGAGTGGTGGTGGAATACCACGAATAGGAAGGTATGGTGGACTCATATGGAAGATATTGGTTTCAGGGTATGGATGCACAAGCAGAATTCCGCTTAGTACAGAGGTTTGGCTAGCAAAGGCTTTGAGAGAACAGACAATTGATGATGACTTAGATGCAAAGCAATATAAAGCATAAACGTTAAAATAAGCATAGCACATCAAGTTGTCTTCCTTGTCAACATAACACTTCAAGCATAATAACATAAATGTTTTGGCTATGTCGTTACTTTGAGAAAATCATGCTTGTTGTTATGACCAAAGATATGTTTGCCAAGATTAAATAAGGTTTTCAAAGCCATACCTGATATAAGGTCAATACTCCCCATAAGAATCATCATAAGGTCGATTGCGTGAAGAGAATACCGAGTGCAGCGAAGGAATCAATAGACTTCTCATTAATATTCCATCATAGACGACTCCACACTCACGGATACATAACTCTCCAAAAAGGAGTGATAGACCTCAATGCAAACACCTATTTTATAAGATAACTTTCCTAGACATGATACGACTCTACTTGACTCTAAAAGACAAAGATAAAGATAAAGATACCGGGCACTCCCCCAAGCTTGGGACAAGCTAAGGGGATGCCATTACCCAAGGAGATTTCACTCCTCATTCTTGTTCATGTTGATCACGTAGTCCTTGGCAAAACGCTTCCATGGCAGCGGTTCTCCAGTCTCATATGAAGCTTCAGTCTCCAAGATCCTGCACTCAGCACCCAAACCCATGCGCAGAAACTTTCGTTCATAGTCACAGATTTGGTTCTGCATATCATAGATCTGCCCTTGAAGCTCGAACACTTTTTCTTCCAGCTCTTTGATGCTTGACAACATCTCCTTCATCTCCTTCTTGAAATGTGCCTTCAGTTCGTTGATGATGTCAAAGTTAGTTTCAACACCACGTTCGACCATCATCTTATACTTGAAGACTTCTTGCTCCACTTCTTCTAGCCTAGCCTAGACGCTCCCCTCTTTGATAGGTCCCTTCAGATCTTCTTGATGGAGGACACCGTCCTCCATCCGAACAACCTGAGGGTGCTTCTTCACCACAACGAGGTAAGGGTTGATGACGTTGACGACGAACTTGTCCTTGGGGAACTTGGGGAAGCCATGGCACCTAGGTCTATCTAAAAGATTTTCTAGCAGAAACAAATCGAAAAGAAAACACATGAAATCGCGAGATACGTTGCCGGAACAATCCGGCAAATATATAGCAAAAATTTCTGCACAGAAAGGAAAGTAACGAGCCAAAGTGGGGTCGGAGACGGACTCCTGGGTGCCCAGGAGGCCTCCCGGTGCGGCAAGGGGGTAGGCCGTGTCAGGGGGGCGCCTGGGCCCCCTGGAGCTTGTCTCCGGCTCCACTTAGGCCTCCATTTTTCCTAATTTTACAAAAACTCATAATATGGGATTTTTATGGCGGTTCGCGATGTTTCCTTACTGTAATACGCACCTTTCCTTATTCTGCTTCTGCTGGTGTCTGAAACAGGGCTGCAACATGTTCCTCATGAGTTGTTGTGTATACCAAATCCACATCAACATTGACAGGGTCTCTTACTATGTAATGTTTTAGTCTTTGCCCATTCACAACTTGAGGTTTGGTGCCTTCGAAATTGTTAATCTTGATTGCACCCGAGCGGTAGACTTCTTCAATATGAAATGACCCTTCCCACCTAGAAAGTAGTTTACCTGGAGAAGACCTGAAACGGGATCTAAACAACAAAACTTTATCACCAACATTAAATTCACGTTTCAGAATCCTCCTATCATGCCACTGCTTTACCTTTTCCTTGAACGTTTTAGCGCTCTCGTAAGCTTCACTTCTCCACTCATCTAGAGAAGTCAAGTTCATGAGACGCTTTTCACCAGCTAATTTAGGGTCAGCATTAAGCTCTCTAATAGCCCAGAAAGCTTTGTGTTCTAATTCTAATAGAAAATGGCAAGCCTTGCCATAGATCATCTTATAGGGAGACATGCCCATGGGGTTTTTGTAAGTAGTTATATACGCCCACAAAGCATCTCCTAACTTATTTGACCAATCTTTTCTATTTCTATTAACTGTCTTCTGTAAGATCAACTTGATCTCTCTATTGGCGAGCTCAACTTGCCCACTAGTTTGAGGGTGGTACGGTGAAGCAATTCTATGATTGACATCGTACTTGGCTAAAGCTTTTCTAAAAGCTCCATGCGTAAAGTGTGAACCCCCATCAGTCATGAGGTACCTGGGTACTCCAAACCTAGGAAAAATTACATCCTTGAGCATTTTCAAAGATGTCTTGTGATCAACACTTTCAGTGGGGATTGCCTCTACCCACTTGGTTACATAATCAACAACAACTAAAATGTGAGTGTACTTGTGCGAGGGAGGAAAAGGACCCATAAAATCAAAACCCCAGCAATCAAAAGGCTCAATCACTAGAGAGTAATTCATTGACATCTCCTTCCTTCTACTAATATTACCAACTCTCTGACACTTATCACAGGATAAGACATAATTTCTAGCATCTTTAACGAGAGTAGGCCAATAAAAACCTGATCGAAGAACCTTATGTGCGGTCCTCTCACCGGCATGATGTCCTCCATATGGACTATCGTGACATTGTCTGAGAATGTCCTTCTGCTCATGTTCCGGTATGCATCTCCTCACGATCCCATCTGGACCTTCTTTGAAAAGATGTGGGTCATCCCAAAATTAATGCCTCAAATCGTGGAAGAACTTCTTCCTTTGCCGAAATGTTAAACCTGGAGGCAAAAACTTTGCAACAATAAAGTTAGAATAATTTGCAAACCAAGGACCGGAGAGAGATTGTACTTTCACAACAGCTAGCTGTTTGTCTGGAAAACCGTCGTTGACTGGAATGGGATCATGCGGTATATCTTCCATCCTTGAAAGATTATCCGCCACCAGATTGTCTGCTCCTTTCCCATCGACAATCTGCAAATAAAATTCTTGAAGAAGGAGTACCCATCAGATGAGTCTTGGTTTGGCATCCTTCTTCTCCATAAGATACTTAATGGCAGCATGGTAAGTATGAATAATAATCTTAGAATCAACAATATAAAGCCTAAACTTATCACAAGCAAACACTACTGCTAAGAATTCCTTCTCAGTAGTAGCATAATTCTTTTGAGCACTATCAAGGGTTTTGCTAGCATAATATATAACATTCAATTTCTTATCAACCATTTGCCCTAAAAAATCTCCAACAGCAAAATCACTAGCATCACACATAATTTCAAAAGGTAAATTCCAATCAGGTGGTTGTACTATAGGAGCAGTTATTAAAGCTTTCTTAAGAACTTCGAAGGCTTCCTTACAGTCTTCACAAAAAAAAGGAACATCCTTGTGGAGAATATTAGTGAGGGGTCTTGAAGTCTTAGAAAAGTCTTTAATAAATCTTCTATAGAAACCAACATGACCGAGAAAACTACGAATACCTTTGATGTCCCTTGGATCGGGCATCCTTTCAATTGCTTCGATCTTGGTCCTGTCCACCTCAGTTCCCCTCTCGGAAATCTTGTGGCCAAGAACAATTCCCTCGTTGACCATAAAGTGGCACTTCTCCCATTTAAGCACCAAATTTGTCTCCTCACATCTCTGCAAAACTTTATTAAGGTTGTGGAGAAAATGGTCAAAAGATGTTCCATAGACGGAAAAATCATCCATGAATACCTCCATAATTTCTTCACAAAAACCATGAAAGATAGAAGACATACACCTTTGAAAAGTAGCAGGGGAATTACATAAACCAAAAGGCATACTCCTGTAAGCATAAGTACCATAGGGACAAGTAAAAGTGGTCTTGTCTTGATCAGCAGTATTAACATGAATTTGAGAGAAGCCAGAATAACCATCAAGATAACAAAAGTGATTATTTTTGGATAACCTTTCAAGCATTTGGTCGATGAACGGCAACGGGTAGTTTCCCTGTTGCCTTGTTCAGCTTCCTGTAATCAATACACATTCTTCATCCAATAATAATTCCCTGAGGTATTAGTTCATTCTTATCATTAGGGACCACCGTTGTACCTCCTTTCTTTGGAACACAATTAACCGGGCTTACCCACTTACTATCAACTATAGGGTAGATAATACCTGCGGCTAGAAGCTTGAGAATCTCAGTCCTTACAACATCCATCATTTTCGGATTCAACCGTCGTTGATGATCAACAACTGGTTTAGCGTCAGGCTCAAGGTTGATGGTATGTGGACAAATAGATGGACTAATCCCCTTAAGGTCATCAAGGGTATAACCAATTGCACCTTGATGTTTGCGAAGTACTTCCAATAGTCGCTCTTCTTCATACCCTGAAAGGTTAGAATTGATAATAACAGGATATACTTTCTTTTCATCTAAATAAGCATATTTGAGCGTATCGGGAAGAGGTTTAAGATCAAACACTGGATCTTCTTTTGGTTTCGATAAAATTCCCAAAGGCTCAACCGGAAGGTTGTGCTTTAGGATAGCAGGTTGTCTTAAGAATATTTCGTCCAGCTCATTTCTCTCCTGCATATGCAAATCATTCTCGTGGTCCTCCATATATTGCTGCAAAGGATCACTAGGAGGAATAGAAATGGAAGCAATATCTTCAATAATCTTATCGTTACTAGGAAAATTAGTACCACGAGGCTGCTTAGAGAACTTAGAAAAGTTAGATTCATATGGCTCACCATTGAATTCAACAGAAACTTTACCTTTCTTGCAATCTATTATAGCTCCACAAGTTCTGAGAAAAGGTCTACCGAAAATAATAGGACAAAAATTATCCCTTACTGAACCAAGTACTAGAAAGTCGGTAGGATATTTTACCTTTCCGCATAAGACTTCAACGTCTCTCACAATTCCGATAGGAGAGATAGTTGCTCTGTTTGCAAGACGAATAGTAACATCAACTTCTTCAAGTTCACATGGTGAAATCTCACCCATGATATCTTGATAAAGTGAATACGGGATAGCACTAGCACTCGATCCCAAATCGCATAGCCCATAATAATTGTGATCTCCTATTTTAACAGATACTACTGGAGTACTTGAAATTGGGCCTTTATTCCTGGCTGTGACAAGGTTAGTGGAAACAACACAAAAAATTATTTTGGAATCTAAAGCATCATTAGTAACAAGATCCTTAACCAATGCAACTTGAGGATAGACCTTGATCTGGTCCTCAGGCTCATCAATTCTTCTCTCACTTTTATTTATTATGCTTGTCACAAAAGAGTGCTCCCTTATCCTTGCGGGAAAAGGGGGCTTTTCATATATAACTACAGGCAAAATAGGGTCAGCAACATGAATATCAATAGGTAATTCTTTGAAGGGTTTATGATGCTGATCCTTCTTCTTCCTAGAAGAGTCAACACGATAGGCAAAGTCCTTACAAAAATCAATCATTAGATGGGAATCAAGACCAATCTTAGAGCAAAAGGTATTAAAGTAATCAATTTTCACATAGCTCTCTATATAATCATGCTCATAATTTATAGTGGGTTCAATACCTTTATCTATTTCCGAATCTTCGGTATTCTTCTGGATCCTTTCAATGAGATCCCATATTTATTCAACGCTTTTCTTCTGAAATACCCCACTAGAGGAGGCATCCAGCATCTCCTTATCCTGACGAGAAAGTCTAGCATAAAAATTTGTAAGTATAATTTCCTTGGGGAGCTCATGAATATGACATTTGAGCATTAGGGATTTCAATCTCCCCCAAGCTTGAGCGATGCTTTCTCCATCACGAGACCTAAAGTTATAGATATAGTTTCTGTCTTGATGAATTTCATGAAGAGGATAAAACTTGGTATAAAAGAGAGACATAAGCTCTTGCCAATTAAGCAAATGTGAGTTATCGAGAAGCTTATACCAATCTAAATCTTTATCTATAAGTGATACGGAGAACAATTTCCTCATGACAAACTCCATTGATACACCTGCAAGCTTAAATAGTGAACATAGTTGTGACAAATATAGCAAGTGTTCACCGGGATGTCTGTCTCCTGCATAACGATTAGCCAAAACACAATCGATAATACTAGCTGGTATTTTATAAGGCACAATTTCAGTAGGGGGAGGAACAACCACCACAGATGTGGGGCGTTTCAACGCAAGCAACGATCCAATAGCTAGGTTGTCCATATGGACAAAGAGCAGCAACAACAAAATAAAAACAGAAATATAAAAATTCCCTTACCATCTTCACTTACCAATAGCGCTATGCTCCCCGGCAACGGCGCCTGAAAATGGTACTTGATGACCCACAACCATAAGGGATCTATTGCAGCGTTTTCGATAAGTAAGAGTGTCGAACCCAATGAGGAGCGAAAGGTATTGATAAGTGATTTTGGACAAGGAATAACTGCAAGCACTGAAAGATAACTTTTTAGGGGTTTTCGGTATAAGCAACAATAAGATAAAAGCAAGAAAAGTAAATGGTGCTGAGGAGAAGCAGGTGTCCCAATCATTTTGAGCAAAGGATAAGCCTGGCAACTGAACTTATAAAGACTAAAGCGTTCTTGAGGACACATGGAGAGGTAGTCATGCGCTTTCGCCATATTCTACATTGATAACATGTTTTGTGTTGATAAGTGTTGAGTGGGTGGATCTATGCTAGCACACCTTCTAGACTAAGATAAGTGCACTCTTATGATTAAACAACTAGCAAGCATCCGCAAATACAAGGTAGAAATTAAGGCAAAGCCTAACCACATCAATAAGATCAAGGATCCATTATTCCCTTGTGCAAAAGTGTGCAAACTAGGGTTCAGGTTTCTGTCACTCCGGCAACCCACCATAAGCATTCTTTATACACAATGTATTCCCCTAGGTCCTTAATAAGGTGAAGTGTTGAGTGTTCGACTCACACAACACCACTAGGAAAATAACAACACAACTTAAATATCAAACAACACATATTACTTCAACATCATATGACTACTAACAACAAGACTTCTCCCATGTCCTCAAGAACTAAAGTAACTACTCACAAGACATAAAAGAGATCATGATCAGAGGTGATAAATAGGTGGAAAACAATCTGGTCATACTGATACTTCTCCACCAAAACTCAATAGCATTCACCACAAAGTAGTAATCAACACCGGTAGAGTAGAGAGGATAGATAGTACGAGTTACAACACAAGTTGCAATTGTAAGATGAGATTGGATGAAGATAAAGATGGTGCTGATGTTGGGGATGATGTCGATGATGATCTCGATGATGCCCGTGACGATGGTGATGACGATGGCGATGACGATGGCGATGATCTCCCCTTCCGGGAGGTGATCTCCTCGGCGGAATCTGCCCGCCGGAGAGCCCTTTTCTTCTCTGTAAGTTTCTGTAAGGCCCGATATGCGGTACTGTTTCAGATTCGGGCGTTTCCGCCCGAACCCGAGGACGAAGCACATATCGGACCCACTGCGACATATGACAAAGCCATATGCCCCGGATTTCCAACATGATATCACAACATTACAGATACAAGGATACAACATCTCATACAATCGGCATACAACTGCCTCAAATACAATACAACAGTGGAAGATACATGTCTGAGTACAGACTACAAGTAAATGCCTACTGGCAAAGAGAAAAGCAACAATCCCATAACCACACGGGTCCAGGCCGTCCGCCGGGATCCGCCTAACTAGTCGTCGTCGAGTCTCCGCGTGAAACGTCGATCACCATACCTTTTGTCGATCAAGAACCCTGAAAAGAGTTTGGGGTTAGTATCATGAGTACAGAGGTACTCAGCATCCAACTTTAGTGGTCATCTGACCCAACAAGGACTTCATCACTCATCATTCTAGGACAACTAGTAGTTTACGGTAAGGAAGGGGTAAGTGGTGAGGTTGCTGCCGCACTAGCATTTATGAAGTGGCTAACGATCTAGAGAGTAAGGTAAGAAGCCAAGCATTCGATGAGGAATCGCCTCCAACAAGTCTTGCTATCCACCTACATACGCAAATATAACACATATCCTATCCTTGTCCTCCTCTTCGCATCCCGACGAAGAAGAAGCAGTCAAGGCACACACACGTTGATCAAGTTATATTAAGATATCTCAGTTGTTGTTTTCTATGAACAAGGAGTAGGTCTCAAGTCGTCCATAACCGTGGACACGGCTTTTCGAAAAGATTTAACCCTGCAGGGGTGTACCAACTGCCCATTACGAGGCTCCGCACGCACGTCCATCACTCTCAGTTGCTACCAATTATAGGAAACCATGTTATGATTTAGTTCCAAGAGATCCGAAACGACAAGTCCCTCTAGCTAACAACGAACAAATCCGGGTGGCCCCCGGGGAGTCGACACCCAATCCAAAAGCTGGCCACGCTCTCGGATCGGACTCTTCCGTCGCAACAGGGTTTGGGTTACCGGTTAGTTCTCTTATGAGACCGGGCCCTCGCCGGCCAAGGGTGGACCAATCAAAGAAACCATGTCTCCGCTGGCCCTAGTTGTTTTGAAAATACATCTGCAAGGAGCTACCCGACAGACGTATATGCATGAGTTTCAAATGGTAAATCAGCTTGGGCCACCACTAGAACTGTTTGAAGCTAGACAGGTAAGAAAAGGGGACCCCATAAAATCCCACACGCGGTTAGGCACGCTCAGTCTTAAAACCAATACCCGGAACTCGGATCCTAGGTGACTCGAATGAAACAAAGCGTCGGGGCGGGATAGCCTAGACCTTCCATCCTTCGTCGAATATAGTCAACATTATAATAATAATCATATCATCAACAATAATATAATAATCAGGTGATATCCCAAACCAAGGAGTAGCAGGGTAACATCGTAGCATCCTAAGCATGCATACTAAGCAGGGGCTGAGCAACGAGCAAAAGTAACATATCAGTACAAGGTTTGCTGGGAAGGGACATGGCTGTATCGGTTTAAAAGAGGCTGTAAACATGTGGTAGGATCAAACATCGAACCTAACCTATACTAGCATGCAAACCGCTGGTTGAAATAGAATGGATCATAAGTAATGTAAGTCCTTGCCTGTTGATAAGTCGGGTTCCGAAGGTGTAGTCGATCGCACGCTCGCATCGTCTCCGAGAGGTACCCGCGGGAGCACACAAGAAGTAAACACTGGAAAGCAATCAACGAGCAAGCATCTATTACTACGAGGCAAACACGAGCAAGCATCTATTACTACGAGGCAACACAAGATCAAAGAGACAACACAAGGCACGGCAACGCGATACGGATCTATCGTCGAGAACGGTTACTAACGATTTAAGTGGAGTACTCGTCACACACGACGATACCGCACGTTTACGGTGGTTCAAGTTGTTTAGCTACAGGTGATCAACAAAGGTTGTTAACACGGCATCTCACTCAAGCATGGCATAGCACACAAACATGTCAAGAGGTGTAGCAAGAATAAACTATCTGATCTAGTCAATTTAAGTGGGGTGAAATCCTAGACATGCAAACTATTGCGGACCCCACGATAAAAATGGAATTCGGTACTGTTTTGCCCTAAACAATATTTTATATTTGTTATTAGCAAGAAACAGTACCAAAAACACAACCTACATGCAATTCTAGTCAAGTTACATATAAAGAACATTTTAAACAGAGCAACAGATAAAAAGTTATTGCAGTTACAGTTTACAGTGGCAGGCAGTGTAATTAGCAGATAAACAACAAGTAAACAAATTCAAACATGGAAACAAGCAACAAATTATTAATCTACACACAATTCTAAGCAAGTTTCATATTTTACGCGTCGCAATCCGAGCTACGAGCAAAAAGATACGGGCACTGCAAAATAAACAACTAATCTGCCTAAATAAACAAATAAACCTAGCAAAAAAAAACTAACTGGGCCGAAACTAGGCCTATTTGGGCCCAACAGAAAATAAATAAAAGAAACTAAAAGAAAAAAAAAACGCTGGGGCTCACCAGCTGGGCCGGCCCATGAGGCTGGCTGGAGGGGGGCTGCAGCTGGCTGGGCTGGGGCGCACCGCAGCTGGGCCTGGCGCGGCCCACCTGGCCGGCTGGCTCCCGTCGGTTGGAGCGGGCGTCCTCGTCCCGAGCGGGCAGGACAGGCGGCGGCGGCGGCCATCGCCGGCCAGCCACGGCGAGCGCCGCGAGGAGGCGGGGGACGCCAGGGGAGAGGAGGTGGCGGCGGAGGGGATCCCGCCGGATCCGGTGACTGGTGCCCAGGCGGAGGAGGGAGGCGGCGGCCTCGAGCACGGCTCGGCTTGTCCAGGGCATGCGGCGGCCGACGGCTTCCTGCGCAGGTGGGAGAAGAGGTGAGGAGGGAAGGGAGGAAGAGGAGAAGGGGGAGCGCGAGGAGAAGATGGAGGAGAGGGAGAGGTGGCGCGGCCCTGCTGCTTGCCGGTGACGGCCGGAGCGGACGTGGAGGCGGCGGCGGCCTCGGGACTCCACGGGCAAGAGGCGTGAGGAGAGAGGAGGGAGAAGGCTGCAAGCGATCCGGTGCGTCCGATCTGCGATTCGACGCCCGAAAACGGATCTGGGAGCTAGGGTTTCGGATTTTGGGGGTGGTTTTGGGCAGATCTGAGACAGATCAGGGGGGGTGGCAGCAATTTTAGCTAGGGGAAACCCTAGAGAGGGGTGGGAGTGTGGTGGTCTTTATATAGCATGGGTGGCTGGCAGTTTGCAAAAACATCATCGGTTTTTGTCTCGCGTGCACGGTGCTCACGTTCGTGACCGCCGAGACTCCATACGGACTCCGATTCCGACAAAATCTCGAACCACGCGCTCAGCGCGTCGAGCCCGTCGATCGTACCTCACTGCGGTGACATTCTGACAACATTTTCCGGCGCGCTATAAAAATATCCCGTTTAATTATTAAACGGGGTTTTTCGTTCCGTTGGCTGCGGGTGGCCTCGTGCGGTTTTCGCGACGGTGATCGGGCGAAACCCGGCGTCGCAAAGGTCGAGTGTCAGGGTGGAAAGGGTCGGTCTCCGTCCGATACGAGAATAAGGGGGGAAATAATCGCCGATCGATAAATCGGGGATGCAAACACCGCAAACAAATCAGACAATCAGACAATTCACACCGAAAACAAAATTTTTAATTTTTGTGAAATCTGGGCTGTTACAGGCAACACCTCCAACAAGGGATCTCGTCCCGAGATCCAGGACGATCCGGGGGAGAGGGGGGAGAGAAAAGAGAGACGACGATCTTCAACACCACCAACAAGGGACTCTGCTCCATGTCGACGTCGAACTTCTTTCGAGAAACTTTCCGCAGAGAGATGGCGACGTCGAAAAACGAAACCATCAGTGTCAAGAGGAAGAACGACGATGAAAGCTGGATCAAAGGACAGTGCATTTCGACGCAAGTCGTGAAAACACCGACAAAAGGATGGGTGGCAAAGGACGACCCAGATGATAACCGAAATTGGAGAAGCTAAAGGTACTACAGGAATTCTCACCTGAGCTCGGAATCGAGACAATACGCTGCAAGCAAGGCATTGTAACGGTTCCGAAACTCGACACACTCGAGATCCTAGAAGTTTGAAGGGGGTAAGGCAAGAATAAAACACTTACGACACTTGTCCTGACCAGAGCAAGGATAAGGAGTAAAAGAATCCTACTCTCCGATAACTAACTTAGTAACTACAAAATAGTTTTTGTCTAGACTCGACTTCGGCCAGAGAAGTGATCCTACGGTCGGTAAGGCTCTGATACCAAGTTGTAAGGCCCGATATGCGGTACTGTTTCAGATTCGGGCGTTTCCGCCCGAACCCGAGGACGAAGCACATATCGGACCCACCACGACATATGACAAAGCCATTTGCCCCAGATTTCCAACATGATATCACAACATTACAGATACAAGGATACAACATCTCATACAATCGGCATACAACTGCCTCAAATACAATACAACAGCGGAAGATACATGTCTGAGTACATACTGCAAGTAAATGCCTACTGGCAAAGAGAAAAGCAACGATCCCATAACCACACGGGTCCAGGCCGTCCGCCGGGATCCGCCTAACTAGTCGTCGTCGAGTCTCCGCGTGAAACGTCGATCACCATACCTTTTGTCGATCAAGAACCCTGAAAAGAGTTTGGGGGTAGTATCATGAGTACAGAGGTACTCAGCATCCAACTGTAGTGGTCATCTGACCCAACAAGGACTTCATCACTCGTCATTCTAGGACAACTAGTAGTTTACGGTAAGGAAGGGGTAAGTGGTGAGGTTGCTGCCGCACTAGCATTTATGAAGTGGCTAACGATCTAGAGAGTAAGGTAAGAAGCCAAGCATTCGATGAGGAATCGCCTCCAACAAGTCTTGCTATCCACCTACATACGCAAACATAACACATATCCTATCCTTGTCCTCCTCTTCGCATCCCGACGAAGAAGAAGCAGTCAAGGCACACACACGTTGATCAAGTTATATTAAGATATCTCAGTTGTTGTTGTCTATGAACAAGGAGTAGGTCTCAAGTCGTCCATAACCGTGGACACGGCTTTTCGAAAAGATTTAACCCTGCAGGGGTGTACCAACTGCCCATTACGAGGCTCCGCACGCACGTCCATCACTCTCAGTTGCTACCCATTATAGGCAACCATGTTATGATTTAGTTCGAAGAGATCCGAAACGACAAGTCCCTCTAGCTAACAACGAACAAATCCGGGTGGCCCCCGGGGAGTCGACACCCAATCCAAAAGCTGGCCACGCTCTCGGATCGGACTCTTCCGTCGCAATAGGGTTTGGGTTACCGGTTAGTTCTCTTATGAGACCGGGACCTCGCCGGCCAAGGGTGGACCAATCAAAGAAACCATGTCTCCGCTGGCCCAGTTGTTTTGAAAAGACGTCTGCAAGGAGCTACCCGACAGACGTATATGCATGAGTTTCAAATGGTAAATCAGCTTGGGCCACCACTAGAACTGTTTGAAGCTAGACAGGTAAGAAAAGGGGACCCCATAAAATCCCACACGCGGTTAGGCACGCTCAGTCTTAAAACCAATACCCGGAACTCGGATCCTAGGTGACTCGAATGAAACAAAGCGTCGGGGCGGGATAGCCTAGACCTTCCATCCTTCGTCGAATATAGTCAACATTATAATAATAATCATATCATCAACAATAATATAATAATCAGGTGATATCCCAACCCAAAGAGTAACAGGGTAACATCGTAGCATCCTAAGCGTGCATACTAAGCAGGGGCTGAGCAACGAGCAAAAGTAACATAGCAGTACAAGGTTTGCTGGGAAGGGACATGGCTGTATCGGTTTAAAAGAGGCTGTAAACATGTGGTAGGATCAAACATCGAACCTAACCTATACTAGCATGCAAACCGCTGGTTGAAATAGAATGGATCATAAGTAATGTAAGTCCTTGCCTGTTGATAAGTCGGGTTCCGAAGGTGTAGTCGATCGCACGCTCGCATCGTCTCCGAGAGGTACCCGCGGGAGCACACAAGAAGTAAACACTAGAAAGCAATCAACGAGCAAGCATCTATTACTACGAGGCAAACACGAGCAAGCATCTATTACTACGATGCAACACAAGATCAAAGAGACAACACAAGGCACGGCAACGCGATACGGATCTATCGTCGAGAACGGTTACTAACGATTTAAGTGGAGTACTCGTCACACACGACGATACCGCACGTTTACGGTGGTTCAAGTTGTTTAGCTACAGGTGATCAACAAAGGTTGTTAACACGGCATCTCACTCAAGCATGGCATAGCACACAAACATGTCAAGAGGTGTAGCAAGAATAAACTATCTGATCTAGTCAATTTAAGTGGGGTGAAATCCTAGACATGCAAACTATTGCGGACCCCACGATAAAAATGGAATTCGGTACTGTTTGGCCCTAAACAATATTTTATATTTGTTATTAGCAAGCAACAGTAGCAAAAACACAACCTACATGCAATTCTAGTCAAGTTACATATAAAGAACATTTTAAACAGAGCAACAGATAAAAAGTTATTGCAGTTACAGTTTACAGTGGCAGGCAGTGTAATTAGCAGATAAACAACAAGTAAACAAAGTCAAACATGGAAACAAGCAACAAATTATTAATCTACACACAATTCTAAGCAAGTTTCATATTTTACGCGTCGCAATCCGAGCTACGAGCAAAAAGATACGGGCACTGCAAAATAAACAACTAATCTGCCTAAATAAACAAATAAACCTAGCAAAAAAAAACTAACTGGGCCGAAACTAGGCCTATTTGGGCCCAACAGAAAATAAATAAAAGAAACTAAAAGAAAAAAAAACGCTGGGGCTCACCAGCTGGGCCGGCCCATGAGGCTGGCTGGAGGGGGGCTGCAGCTGGCTGGGCTGGGGCGCACCGCAGCTGGGGCTGGCGTGGCCCACCTGGCCGGCTGGCTCCCGTCGGTTGGAGCGGGCGTCCTCGTCCCAAGACAGGCGGCGGCGGCGGCCATCGCCGGCCAGCCACGGCGAGCGCCGCGAGGAGGCGGGGGACGCCAGGGGAGAGGAGGCGGCGGCGGAGGGGATCCCGCCGGATCCGGTGACTGGTGCCCAGGCGGAGGAGGGAGGCGGCGGCCTCGAGCACGGCTCGACTTGTCCAGGGCATGCGGCGGCCGACGGCTTCCTGCGCAGGTGGGAGAAGAGGTGAGGAGGGAAGGGAGGAAGAGGAGAAGGGGGAGCGCGAGGAGAAGATGGAGGAGATGGAGAGGTGGCGTGGCCCTGCTGCTTGCCGGCGACGGCCGGAGCGGACGTGGAGGCGGCGGCGGCCTCGGGACTCCACGGGCAGGAGGCGTGAGGAGAGAGGAGGGAGAAGGCTGCAGGCGATTCGGTGCGTCCGATCTGCGATCCGACGCCCGAAAACGGATCTGGGAGCTAGGGTTTCGGATTTTGGGGGTGGTTTTGGGAATATCTGAGACAGATCAGGGGGGCTGGCAGCAATTTTGGCTAGGGGAAACCCTAGAGAGGGGTGGGAGTGTGGTGGTCTTTATATAGCATGGGTGGCTGGCAGTTTGCAAAAACACCATCGGTTTTTGTCTCGCGTGCACGGTGCTCACGTTCGTGACCGCCGAGACTCCATACGGACTCCGATTCCGACGAAATCTCGAACCACGCGCTCAGCGCGTCGAGCCCGTCGATCGTACCTCACTGCGGTGACAATCTGACAACATTTTCCGGCGCGCTATAAAAATATCCCGTTTAATTATTAAACGGGGTTTTTCGTTCCGTTGGCTGCGGCTTGTCTCGTGCGGTTTTCGCGACGGTGATCGGGCGAAACCCGGTGTCGCAAAGGTCGAGTGTCAGGATGGCAAGGGTCGGTCTCCGTCCGATACGAGAATAAGGGGGGAAATAATCGCCGATCGATAAATCGGGGATGCAAACACCGCAAACAAATCAGACAATCAGACAATTCACACCGAAAACAAAATTTTTAATTTTTGTGAAATCTGGGCTGTTACAGTTTCCGCCACGGAGCGGCGGCGGAACTCCGTAAAAACTCCTTTTTTTAGGGTTTCCAGATGACAAAGAGTATATAGGCCAGAGGGGGGAGCCTGGGGTGGTCCCAGGGCCCCAGGCGCCCTCCCGGCGCGACCAGGGTGGGGGCCGCGCCAGGTGGCCGCCTAGGCACCCTGTGGCCCCCATCTGGTCCCTCTTTTGCATGTCTTCGTCAATCCTCTCAAAAACACCCCCGTAGATTTTCAGGTAATTTGGAGGAGTTCTTCTTCAGCAACTCAACGCCCACTTTTTACCGCTGAATCCTGCGTCTGCTGATTCGGCACCGGAAAGTTGCAAACTGTGTAAAACAAGCCAAAACAACATGAGAACATTATCGTAATGTGAAATATATCAATGAATAAGGACGAATTATGATATAAAATAGTGATGCATTTTGGACGTATCACCGCGCTTCCAAGATCGGGAGCACCGTCAGGACCCTTCCCGGCACCCTGCCAGAGGGAGGATCGACCTTCGGGAGCTTCTCCTCCACCATGGACGCTTCCTGGATGTGCCGTGAGTAGTCTACCTTGGACAGTGGGTCCGTGATCAGTAGCTATGTGATGTTCTCCTCCCCTCTTTGTTCTTCATGGTTTAGACCTCGTGAGCTGCCCTACATGATCGAGGCACATATGTAATTCTTATGCTTTTGCTATGCTGAGTTTGATGGGATCTGATGGATTATGAGATTATGTTCAGATCGTGATAGAGTAATATATTTGGTTTTTATCTCTTATATTTTTGTTCCTAAGTAATTCTTGCATGTTCTCCGTTGCTATTTATTGCTTTGGCCAAGTAGTAGGCAGTGACTCCAAGAGGGAACGTTATGCTGAATTGTGGGTGCATGCCCCCTGATGACACGCTTGAGTGACAGAAACATGAGTCTAGGGGATGTGCTGTGGCCACAAGGGGGAAAACAACGGTGCTTGTAAGCGCGGTTGCAAGGATTGTTTACTTTACGCAAAGTTCTTTTTAATGCAGTTGTCTGTTGCGTTGGGTTTACACTTTGAGTGGGGCTCGCAACTTAATATCAGTGAGATGTTCTGGATAGATATCTCAAGGTGGATAATTAGTAGTAAATCCAGATGGATTTAGGTCTACTTATTTTTGCGTACTGCCCATGCTTATGAGCCTCTTCCTTTATTTTGTAGCATATTTAGCATTGCGGTGCGTTTATAATCCTGTCAATTGCCCATCTGTAATTTTTTTTACCTCGCATAGCAGTTTTATCGTCTTTTGGGAGAGAGACATCACTATTGAACATCACGGGACCCCGGTACATATTATCATTACTGTTTACAAGCCTATCTACTTTTCAGTATTTACTTTCAGCTGCTATCATTATCTTTATCCCTTGTGTTCGATCCTTTGTAAACAACAACACCGGAGAGATTGACAACCTCTCCGAAATTCGTTGGGAGCAAAGTTAATTGTGTTGTGTGCAGGTCCAGGTTAAGGAGACAACTTTTGACTTATTCGGTGCCATTGTTTCCTTGCCACCTACTTACCATAGCCGGAGTCCTACGGGAGACAAACCCTATCCTCTACATAGGGGAAATTTGCTGCTATCCTACATCTCACCTTCCACTTTGGGTAACCAACGAAGGGCGAGAAGACATTACCACTTCCACGCCATCAAGCAAATTTCTGGCGCCGTTGCCGGGGACTTCGAGTGATAAGATAGGGGAGTTTCTTTAGTGTTTACCTTGCTATCTTTTGCCTTTGTCTTAGTCTGCCTACTAATGCTATCTCTACCATGGGTGCTGAACCACCCAAATATGGTAGGATGGACATGATTCACTTGGATCGTCTTTGATCAATTGTTGCCCGCGCAAAAAACCCAACCGACTTGGTTCAGGGAAATCATTGGATGAGCATGCTCATTATACGCTGAACCGCCTATCTCAGAAAGGGAAACACTTGTGGGATCAAATACATGTTTCTTATTGCCATGTTGAATTTTTTTGTCACATTTATGATTTTACTTGCTGTTCTAATATAGATCGCAAACACCTTCCTTTCCAATGTGAGTTTAATGAAAATGAGATATTATCTTCTTATGCTAAAGGTGTTTATGATTACTTTGATGTTGAAAAGATTGAAGAATTTTTTTCTTTAAAGGGTGCTTATGAGATTGCTTCTTTGATTGAAAAGTACCACGATACTATTTACAAGTATGAAAACTTTGCAGTTCTTGCTTATTGCTTCAAGAATTATACTTCCAGTTCTTATATTGAGGATTCTAAAAATAAAATGTTTGCTGCCCAAGAAGAGGCTAATGATTTCTTTGACGAGGAATCCCATGATTCCGAGGACTCACTTGGTACTTCCCTATCTGATGAACTTAATACTTGCTTTGTTGATGGCCATGTTGCCACTATGGATGAATCTTACGAAGATGAACTTGCTATAGTTCCTTATGTTAATCATGAAATTGTTGCTATCGCACCCACACTTGAGTGTCCTATTATCCTTTTGAAATCTCCAACTCTGGAGAATTTTTCTCTTGTCAAAACTCAATGTGATGGGTTGCATTTATCTCATGATCCTAAAGACCGTGTTTAAAACTATACACGTGTTCTTGTAGGTCATGAAAAACATGATTTATGTGATAGTTATATTCTTGATGTTGTTCACAATACTACTGAAAATTATTTTGAGAGAGGGAAGTTTGGTTGTAGAAACTTCCATATTACTAAAACTCCTCTCTTTATGTTGAAAGTTTTGAAGATGTTCTTGTTCCACCTTCCTATGCATGTCACTTTGTGCTTATTTGATTTATTTTATTACAAGATGCCTATTCATAGGAAGTGGGTTAGGCTTAAATGTGTTTCATATTTGCTTCTTGATGCTCTCTTTTGCTTCAAAATTCTTATTCTTGTGTGAGCATCTTCTATAATCTTTTTGCCTAGCTTAAAGGCGTAAAAGAAAGCGCTTGTTGGGAGGCAACCCAAGATGTTTTTACTTCTGTTTTTAGTGGTCTTGATGATTGTTAATACTGTAGAAACATCATTGCGTCTTTATTTTCAAGCTTTGTGCCAAGTTATAGCCTCATATGACAAGGGAAGTGAAAGTTGTGACATGCTGTCCAGAAAACAGATTCTGTCTTCGTGACGGGAAAAATCGGGTCAAATCACCAGTTCATATTTTTGAGCTGAATTTTTTACAAAGCATTCTCTATACGATCACGGAACTTTCGTATGTTCTGAGTTTTTTGATTTGAGTTGCAGAAGTACCCCAAAAAAATTCTCTACTACCTGCTGTTCTGTTTTTCACAGATTCTGCCACGTTTTGTCTCTCCTAACTTTTGCAAACCTTAAGCTTTCTTTTTCTTTGCAAAAATCTTTTGGAAATGCTGATAAACAGTAGATCTTCAATAATATCTTTATATCCAGTGGGTAAAAATTATTTTATTAAGGGTACTAACCTCTCTAATCAGCTTATGATGAGTTATGTATCAAGGGAGTTTTCAAGTGTGCGATGGAAGATGATGAAAGAAGATTCAGGAGTGTCAAGCGCTCAAGCTTGGGGATTCCCCCATGCATCACCAATAAATATACAAGGAGACTCAAGCGTCTAAGCTTGGGGATTCCCCCGTGCATCCCCTTCTCCATCAACAATCATCAGTTCGTCCTTCGTCTCACTATATTTTTATCACTTCATGCGTTATGTGCTATGCTTGGAGCGTCCCGCTCTTAGGTTTTATTTTTAGTTTTCTTTAGATTTGATTGCTTTTCATAACAAGTTAGACCCCGTCTTGCTTTGTGTGGGAGAGAAACATGCTCCAATTTCAAAATCTAGAACACATCATAGGATTTTTCATGCCTATCTTTTTACTGTTGTGTGTTCTTTATCTTTTCGTAGCTATTGGCATGTTTAGTTTTAGTTTATCTTTAACAAGAGCCTTGGATTTTGTTTAGTTTGTTGATGGAACTCTCTTTTGTTTTCATGTTTATCTTGTTAAGAGAGTTGGTTGTTGCACTGAGTTGTGTCTTTTCTTGAAAGTAGGTAATTGAGGTTGCTATTTAATTTTAGGAGTAACTTGCAATAGTTTTGAGGTATTGATGTGACTAATGTTTGAAATTTTGGTGTCAAGAGCTCTAGCCTATTAGTGATAGTTGTCGTATTTTGGTCAATCCGTGTTTATTTTCAAAACCTACAAAACTAGTTGAGAACTCTAGCTACTAGATGGATCACTACTCTTCTGAGGGATCGAATATTAGAGTACACTCACGTACCATGAGTCGAGGATGCGCAAGGATAACCAAACCCCCATACACTCCTCCTCGGGGGTACTTGTCTCTTTGCGAACCTCCTCATTAGATTGTGAGTTAGCGATAATAAGTGCATGAGTTCTTCGGACTAATGTAAGTATTGAAATTGACACTTCCACCTCCTCATATTTTCTAGCCTCTCCCGTGTCGTGCATTGCCTTATTCTCACTCCGAGAGTTGGCGTCCACTTTCGCCGGTACATCCAAAACCTTGGCATGATACGCTCTGCCATCACAAACCTCCTTATATCTTTCCTCAAAACAGCCACCATACCTACCTATCAAGGCATTTCCATAGCCTTTCCGAGATATATTGCCATGAACCATCCACCTCTTCATGACTTGATCTTCATGTCATACATGTTCCTGCTACAGTGGCAGCGGCATACATTGCATACATCATGATAGCTACATCTTCTTTATAATTTGAGTACCTTGTAAAGTGTGAAAGATCTTGTATACCCTCTTGTAAATTAGAGTGTTGCTCTTAAGTGAGGAAAAGATCCCAAAGTGGACAAAATAAAATATCCCAAGAGGACAAATGAGAGTTAAATAGAAAGAGCCATTGAGGCCACCAAAAAAATACAAAAAATAGAAAAAAGAGAAAAAGAAAATAAAAAGAGAGAAAGGGGCAACACTACTATCCTTTTGAAATATCCACACTAGTACGCCCTCTATATCCTTGTACTCCATAGAGATGATCATGCATATAGCTATGTGGGGACCTTCAGACTATTGAACTTGGCTTGCATATTCCGAGGATGAGCCTCCTCAAAAGAGCTCTAGGTCTTCATGAGCGAGCAAGTTAGATGCACCCCACTAGTTCCATTGGAGAGCTTTTCAGCTCATATGTGCATCCGTTGCATGGCAATCCCTACTCCTCACATCATATCTATCATTTGGCCTTCTCGCCTATGATTGTCCTCATTGATGTGAGCCTTTCTCGCCCTTTTTTGTCTTCCTCCTCCACCATATTCTCTCTTTGCCATCCTAAGTGTCAACTTTCGTGCTTACGCTCATCGATTGCATGAGTGCTCAAAATATCGAAAAGGAGTGGATCAATTTGACTTGTACCTGGCTAGTGGTCTGGGGATTAGTCAAGATAATATTCCAAAGAAGACCAAGTGTGAAACTATAGTAGATTGAGTTCTCAACACAAAAATACTTTTTTCTCGTATTCCATATCCCTCTTCTTGCACGCAAACACCTTTTGGAGACATTCGAGTCACGGACAGCGAGAGCTCTTGCACCTAATGTTCGTTCGTTGCTTGTTTCAATTCTAATATAGACTCTTGCATGTTATGACTTGAATTGAATCACATACCTTGATTGCTTTAATTTTCAAAGTTCTTATATGGTTGTTAGCATGTTGATGACCCTCAAATGTACGGGATCGTTTGTAGTGTTTTCGCGGGTAAGTGAACCCAATTTATTGATTCGACACAAGGGGACACAAAGAGTATTTATAAGCTCTGATAGTTGAGTTGTCAATTCAACCGCACCTGAAATATGCTTGCTTGCAACAAAGTATTAATAGAAACTTTGATATGATAGCAATAGTGATTATAGCGAAAGTGAAACAGGGAAAAGTAACAACTAGTGACCAACAGGATTGAAATATTGTAGGCTAGGGAGATGGATGGTCGGGCGCTGCATGAATAAGAATGAACATGTAATAGATTCTAACACGGGGCAAGGCACACAGAAAAGTAATGATCATCTAGGCAAATATCAAACATTAGGCATGTATCCTGTAGGTATATGTGTGTGCTTGCAATAAGAACTTGCACAACATCTTTTGTCCTACCATCCCGCTACGAACCTGGCCAAAAGGAACTTATGGAGATTAAGGTGCTCCTGTCAAAGAGCATCGGAAGAAAGCAATAAACTCAATGGATACATGGACTCCTCAAATTATGGACCTTCCCCTTTGGTGTCGCAAGGTGTCACCTTTGGGATCGCCGGTTCCGGACCATAATAGGTGCATACAACTAATAGATAGGATCTTGAACATAGATAAACTCATGAAAACATAAGTGGTTCAGATCTGAAAACATGGCACTCGGGCCCAAAGTGAGAAGCATTAAGAACAACAAGTTGTAGCAAAGATGATAAACACCAAACTAGATGATAGGCAACATGCCCCCAACAATCTGACGAACTATTACATGATCAATCTCATCCAATCCCTACCATCCCCTTTGCCTACACCAGGGAATTACTCACACATGTGAAGAGAAGTCATGGAGGAAGGATGGAGTGGTGATGATGATGACGATGGTGACGATCTCCCCTCTCCGGAGGCCAAATCATCCTCCAGATTAGCCCTCCCGAGGAAGAACAGAGGTTGGCGGCGGCTCCGCGACGGGTTCCGGAAAAGCGACTTCTGTTTCGGAGTTTTCCCGTCACGGGAATAAATAGGAGTCGAAGTAGGGCACTAGGGGAGGGGGCGGTCGCCCTGGCGGCCAGAGGGTGCAACCCCACCCCTGGCCGCGCCAGCAGGGCGCCTGGGGGCCCCCCTGGCTGCCCTCTGTCCCCCCTTCTGGCTCCGGGCTCCTTCGGGTGCGTGGATTTTTTGCTATTTTTTTGGGAATTTTCTGGGATGTCCAAAAATCCATTTTCTCGCGCACAATAAACCATACAGGCAGCTCTGCTGAAAACAACGTCAGTCCGGGTTTGATACGTATCACATGTCACCACAGAAATTATGCTTGTTATCATTTACCTACTCGAGGACGTGCAGGAATTAAGCTTGGGGATGTTGATACGTCCCAAACGTATCGATAATTTCTGCTTACTCCATGCATGTTTAGTGTGATATTGCTATGATCTAGATACACTTTCATACACATTTTATCATATTTGGACTAAACTATTAACTCAGTGCACCCTAGTGCCAGTTTCGGTTTTCTATTCTTTTTCTATTTCAGTTTTTTCCCATATAAAAAGTGCTCCAAAAATCCGGGAAAAATCAGATAAAAAATCAGCGTACCGAAAGCTTCCAGAGCCCCGAAGGAGGGCCGGGGGGCCACCACCAGGTGCCCGGGCGGCCACCTGGCATGACCAGGGGAGTGGCCACGCTAGGGGGGCGCCTGGACTCCTGTTGGCCCCCTAGCTGCCCCCTTCGCCTATTCAATCTCCGTCACGTGAAACCTCCGAAGACAGAACCCTATTTCGCAATCTCGCCTCTGTTCCGCCGCTGCCGCGCTTCCAAGATCGGGAGCACCGTAAGGACCCGTCCCGGCACCTTGCCGGAGGGAGGATCGACCTCCGGGAGCTTCTCCTCCACCATAGACGCTTTTCAGATGTGCCGTCAGTAGTCTACCTTGGACCATGGGTCCGTGATCAGTAGCTATGTGATGTTCTCCTCCCCTCTTTGTTCTTCATGGTTTAGACCTCGTGAGCTTCCCTACATGATCGAGGCACGTATGTAATTCTTCTGCTTTTGCTATGCTGAGTTTGATGGGATTTGATGGATTATGAGATTATGTTCAGATCGTGATAGAGTAATATATTTGGTTTTTATCTCTTATATTTTTGTTCCTAAGTAATTCTTGCATGTTCTCCGTTGCTATTTATTGCTTTGGCCAAGTAGTCGGCAGTGACTCCAAAAGGGAACGTTATGCTCGATTGTGGGTACATGCCCCCTGATGACACGCTTGAGTGAAAGAAAAATGACTCTAGGGGATGTGCTGTGGCCACAAGGGGGAAAACAATGGTGCTTGTAACCGCGGTTGCAAGGATTGTTTACTTTACGCAAAGTTCTTTTTAATGTAGTTGTCTGTTGCTTTGGGTTTACACTTTGGGTGGGGCTCGCAACTTAATACCAGCGAGATGTTCTGGATAGATATCTCAAGGTGGATGATTAGTAGTAGATGCAGATGGATTTTGGTCTACTTATTTTGGCGTACTGCCCATTCTTATGAGCCTCTTCCTTTCTTTTGTAGCATAGTTAGCATTGCGGTGCGTTTATAATCCTGTCAATTGCCCATCTGTAATTTTTTTACCTCGCATAGCAATTTTATCGTCTTTTGGGAGAGAAACATCACTAGTGAACATCACGGGACCCCGGTCCATATTCTCATTACTGTTTACAAGCCTATTTACTTTTCAGTATTTACTTTCAGTTGCTATCATTATCATTATCCCTTGTGTTTGATCCTTTGTAAACAACAAGACCGGAGAGATTGACAAGCTCTCTGAACTTCGTTGGGAGCAAAGTTAATTGTGTTGTGTGTTGGTCCAGGTCAAGGAGACAACTTTTGTCTTATTCGGTGCCATTGTTTCCTTGCCACGTACTTATCATCGCCGGAGTCCTACTGGAGACAAACCCTATCCTCTACATAGGGGAAATTTCCCCTATGTAGAGGATAGGGTTTGTCTCCAGTAGGACTCCGGCTATGATAAGTAGGTGGCAAGGTAACAATGGCACCGTTTAGGACAAACGTTGCTTCCTTGACCTGGACATGCACACAACACAAATAACTTTGCTCCCAACGAAGTTCAGAGAGGTTTTCAATCTCTCCTGTCTTGTTGTTTACAAAGGATCAAAACACAAGGGATAATGATAATGATAGCAGCTGAAAGTAAAAGCTAGAAAGTAAATAAGCGTGTAAACAATGATGAGAATATGGACCGGGGTCCCGCGATGTTCACTAGTGATGTCTCTCTCCCAAAAGACGATAAAACTGCTATGCGAGGTAAATAAATTACAGATGGGCAATTGACAGGATTATAAACGCACCTCAATGCTAATTGTGCTACAAAAGAAAGGAAGAGGCTCAAAAGCATGGGCGGTACGCCAAAATAAGTAGACCGAAATCATCTACTACTAATCATCCACCTTGATATATCATCTCGCTGGTATTAAGTTGCGAGCCCCACCCAAAGTGTAAACCCAACGCAATAGACAACTTTATTAAAAAGCACTTTGCGTAAAGTAAACAATCCTTGCAACCGCGGTTACAAGCACCATTGTTTTCCCCCTTGTGGCAACAACACATCCCCTAGACTCATGTTTCTATCACTCAAGCGTGTTATAAGGGGGCATGAACCCACAATCGAGCATAACGTTCCCTCTTGGAGTTACTACCTACTACTTGGCCAAAGCAATAAACAACAACGGAGAACATGCAAGAATTACTTAGGAACAAAAATATAAAAGATAAGAACCAAATATATTACTCTATCACAATGTGAACATAATCTCATAATTTCTCAGATCCTGTCAAACTCAGCATATCAAAAGCAAAAAGATTACATATGTGCCTTGATCATGTAGGGCAGCTCACGAGGTCTAAACCATGAAGAACAAAGAGGGGAGGAGAACACCACATAGCTACTGATCACGCACCCATGGTCCAAAGAAAAATACTCACGACACATCCGGAAGCGTCCATGGTGGAGGGGAAGCTCCCGGAGGTCGATCCTCCCTCCGGTAGGGTGCCGTGAAGGGTCCTGCTTGTGCTCCCGATCTTGGAAGCGCGGCAACGGCGGAACAGAGGCGAGATCGCGAAAAGGGGTTCTGTCTTCGGAAGTTTCACGTCACGGGAGATATATAGGCGAAGGGGGGCAGCCAGGGGGGCCACCAGAGGTCCAGGCCCCCCCCTGGCGCGGCCAAGCCCTAGGCCACGCCAGCTAGGCGCCTGGGGCCCTGGTGGGTCCCACCTGGTCCCTTTTCGGGACTCCGGAAGATTCCTTCACGCTGATTTTATCCGATTTTTCCCGAATTTTTTGAGCACTTTTAATATGGGGGAAAACTGAAATAGAAAAACAGCAGAAAACAGAAACTGGCACTGGGGTGTACTGAGTTAATAGGTTAGTCCAAATATGATCAAAAGTGTATGAAAGTGTATATATATCATAGGAATATCACACAAAACATGCATGGAGCAAGAAAAAATTATCAATACGTTTGGGACGTATCAACATCCCCAAGCTTAATTCCTACTCGTCCTCAAGTAGGTAAATGATAACAAGCATAATTTCCGTGGTGACATGCTAGCAACCATATAAGAAGTTTTAAAAGTTTAGAAATCAAGGTATGTGATTCAATTCAAGTCATAACATGCAAGAGTCTATATTAGCATTGAAACAAGTAACAAAAGAACATTACGTGCAAGAGCCCACACTGTCCGTGACTCGAATGTCTCCAAATGGTGTTTGCATGCAAGAAGAGGGATTGGGAATACGAGAAAAAATATTTTTGTGTTGAGAACTCAATTGACTAAAGTTTCACACTTGGTCTTCTTTGGAATCTTATCTTTACTCGTCCCCAGACCACTAGCCAGGTACAAGTCAATTTGATTCATTCCTTTTCGATATTTTGAGCACTCATGCAATGGATGAGCGTAAGCACGAAACTTGACACTTAGTATGGCAAAGAGAGAAATATGGTGGAGGAACTTGACACTTAGTATGGCAAAGAGAGAAATATGGTGGAGGAGGAAGACAAAAAGGAGGAGAAAGGCTCACATCAATGAGGACAATCATAGGCGAGAAGGCCAAATGATAGATATGATGTGAGGAGTAGGGATTGCCATGCAACGGATGCACATATGAGCTAAAAAGCTCTCCAATGGAACTAGTGGGGGTGCATCTAACTTGCTCACACATGAAGACCTAGAGCTCTTTTGAGGAGGCTCATCCTTGGAATATGCAAGCCAAGTTCTATAGTGTGAAGGTCCCCACATAGCTATATGCATGAATGATTGATACGTCCCAAACGTATCTATAATTTCTGCTTGCTCCATGCATGTTTTGTGTGACTTTGCCATGTTTTGCTTGAACTTTCATACACTTTTGAACCTATTTGGACTAACCTATTAACTCAGTGCACCCAGTTGCCAGTTTCAGTTTTCTGCTGTTTTTGTATTTCAGGTTTTCCGGCCATTAAAATGCTCCAAAAATTCTGGGAAAATATAAAAAAAATCAGCGCAACAGAAGCTTTCGGAATCACCAAGAGAGGGAAGGGGGCCACCACCAGGCAGCCAGGAGGGCAGGTGGCGCGGCCCCACCCTGGGCCGCGCCAGGGACCCTCCTGACTGCCTCGTGGGTCCCCTCGATGCCCCCCTTCGCCTATATTTACCCTTCGGGGTGGAAGCCCCTAATATCGATCTCTTTCTCGCGAACTCTCCTCTGTACCGCCGCCGCCGCCGTTTCAAGATCGGGGCTGCCTGGAGAAGCTGCCCCGGCACCCTGCCGGAAGGAGGAACCCCCTCCGGGAGACCATCCATAGCCATGGACGCCTCCCGGATGTACTGTGAGTAGCCCCCTTGGACCATGGGTCCGTGACCAGTAGCTATGTGATGAATCTCTCCCCCTTTTGTGCTTCCACTTTCGAGTCCTCGTGAGCTGCCTCACATGATCGAGGCATCTATGTAATTTCTGCTGTTGCTATGCTGAGTTTGTTGGGATCTGATGGATTATGAGACTATGTTCAGATTGTGATGAGTAAAATATTTGGTTCTTCTCTTTTATATTTTGTTCTTGAGTAAATTCTTGCATGTTCTCCATTGCGGTATTTGCTTTGGCCAAGTATTTTATTTGCATCTCCAAGAGAGAGCGTTATGCTCGATTGTGGGTTCATCCCCTTGATGTCTAGCTTGAGTGACAGAAACATGAGACTAGGGGATGTGATGTTGCCACCAGGGATAAAACAACGGTGCTTGTACCTGCGGGTGCAAGGATTGTTTACTTTATGCAAAGTTCTTTTAATGCAGTTGTCTGTTGCTTTGAGTTTACACTTTGGGTGGGATTCACAACCTAATACCAGCGAGATGTTCTGGATAGATATCTCAAGGTGGATAATTCGTAGTAGATGCAGATGGATTTCGGTCTACTTACCTTGGCGTACTGCCCATTGCTTTTGAGCCATTCCTTTCTTTGCAGCATAGTTAACATTGCTGTGCCTTCTTAATCCTGTCAATTGCCCAACTGTGATTTGTTTACCTCGCTAGCACTTTTATCGTCTTTTGGGAGAGTGACATCACTAGTGAAAATCACGGGACCCCGGTCCATCTTCACATTATTGTTCACACCCTCAATTTACTTTCAACTTTTACTTTCCTTTGCACCTTTTATCTCTTGGGTTGATCCTTTGTAAACGACAAGGCCGGAGGAATTGACAACTCCTCTGTACTCGTTGGGAACAAAGTTATTTGTTGCTGTGTGCAGGTCCACAACAACATCCTAGTCAGGAAGCAATTTCTGGCGCCGTTGCCACCTACTTGTATCTCCTGAGTCCTACTGGTTTGATAACCTTGGTATCTTCACCGAGGGAAACTTGCTGCTGCACTCCATCTCAAACCTTCCACTTGGGGTAACCAACGAGGGGTGAGAAGCCATCAAGCAAATTTCTGGCGCCATTGCCGGGGACTCAAGTCTACAAGATAGGGGATTTGCACACTATATTTTATCTTTGCTTTTTAGTCTTGTTAGTTTACCTCTCAGTTTTTACTTTTGTGTCCCTTATCAAAAATACCAAAAATACCTACTGATGCTATCTTCACCATGGGTGTGGAACCACCCAAATATGGTAGGATGGACATGTTTCACTTGGATTGTCTTCGATCAATTTGTGCTCGCGCTAAAAACCCAACCGACGTGGTTGAGGGAAAATCATTGGATGAGCATGCTCATTATACGCGGCACCGCCTATCTCATAAAGGAAACACTTATGGGATCAAATACAAGTTTCTTATTGCTATGCTGAGTGCTTATGCCACATTTATGATTTTACTTGCTGCTCTAATATAGAGTGTAAACACCTTCCTTTCCAATGTGAGTTTAATGAAAATGAGATCCTATCTTCTTATGCCAAAGGTGTTTATGATTACTTTGATGTTGAAAAGATTGAAGCGTTTGTTGCTTTTAAAGGTGCTTATGAGATTGCTTCTTTGATTGAAAAGTATTACGATACTATTCACAAGTCTGAAAACTTTGTTGTTCTTGCTTATTGCTTTGAGAATTATACTTCCAATGCTTATATTGAGGATTTAAAAAATATAATGCTTGCTTCCCAAGAAGAGGCTAATGATTGCTATGAAGAGGAATCTTATGATTCCGAGGACTCACTTGATACTTCCCTTTCTGATGATTTTGATACTTGCTTTGTTGATGGCCATGATGCCACTATGGATGATTTCTACGAAGATGAACTTGCTATAGTTCCTTATGTTAAGCATGAAATTATTGTTGTTGCACCCACACTTGATTGCCCTATTATCCTTTTGAAATCTCCAACTATTCCGGAGAATTTTGCTCTTATCAAGGCTCAATGTGATGGGTTGCGTCTATCTTATCATCCTAAAAACCGTGTTGAAAACAATACACGTGTGCTTGTAGGTCATGAACAACATGATTTATGTGATAGTTATATTCTTGATGTTGTTCATGATGCTACTGAAAATTACTTTGAGAGAGGAAAGTTTGGTTGTAGAAACTTCCATGTTACAAAAACACCTCTCTTCATGTTGAAAGTTTTGAAGTTGTTCTTGTTCTACCTTCGTATGCATGTCATTTTGTGCTTCTTTGATTTATTTTCTTACAAGATGCCTATGCATAGGAAGTGGGTGTCAGAACCCTAATTTAGGTTTGTGCTTTTCTAAACTTGCATTTTTGCATCTTGAAAAAAATTGCAAAAGAAAAGGAATTGGGGAAAAGAAAAGCCCCAAAGCATTTAAATAAAAAGGCCAGAAATAAATCTTTTCCAAAGTTCTTTTGGATATGTTGAAAAATCCTAAAAATGAGTGTGATCATTTTAAAAGTGATTTGGGATTAATCCCATGCTCATAGATTTTTCAATAATCCAAATAGTGGCTTGGAAATTAAAACAATTGCCTATTTGAATTGAAATTCAAATAAATTGAATTTAAAAAATTCCCAAAACTTGGGGTTGACTTCTATAGAGTCACCTAGGTTTTATAAAAATGATTGGGGATTTTTATAAATGCCCTAGCTAATTATTTTAAAGGGGCAAAACAAATAACAGAAAAGAAAATAAGAATAGAAAGACAGAAAAGAGCTTACCTTGCGCCCACGGGCGAAAGCCCACCTGGCCCGGCCCATCTCCTCCCCTGTTGTCTTCCTCCTCTTGCCAGAAGGAGAGGCAGCAGCGCCGTGCGCTGCGTGGCGAGCATGCCCTCCACATCCTTGCCACCTCCTGCTCTTCCCCCCTCTTCTCCTTCGCGCTGGACGACGCCTAGAAGCCCCCAAGTCCTTCTTCCCCTCTCCCAGTTCATCCCTCTCCCTCTCTCGCCGTTTTCCGCGCAAGCCCGAGAGCTCATCCTCGCCGCCGTCGTGTCCGCGCGTGGCCACCGGCCTTCCCCTTCCCCGCCACCTTGTCCAGAAGGTCCAGCGCCCTCGACTCCTTCGAGCTTCAAGACGAATCTAACCCGAGGAGCTCCCCAGGCGTCGCCCGTGTCTTCAATTTGCCGCCGGCCACCGATGACCTCCAAGTCGAATTCGCCGCCGTACTTCTTCCCCCGCCCCCTACGTCCTCTCCATCGTCTCTGGTGAGCTCCCAGCTCCATTTCCCCCCCCCATCTGTGCTTCTCCCCATGCTCTCCGTGCCATTTCGCCATGACCAGGAGCTCTGTCCGCCGCTTCCCTTCGTCGTTACCGTGGCCCCGAGCGCCTCCTTGAACCCCCAGTAGCCGCAGCCGACGCGCGACGTCGCGAGCAACTTGCCCGTGCCCCCCTTTCCCTCTCCCGTGCCCGTTTCCCTCTCTCCGGCGAGCACTCCGGCCGGCAACAGTGGCCTCCGACGACCCGCGCCATTAGCCTCAGCTAACCCCCTGCTAATCCCCTCTCTCCTCTCACTGACGTTGGGCCCAGAGCCCTAATCAAATTGGTTTAATTCTAAACAGAGCTAATTAACCCCAGTGAGGCTGACAGGTGGGGCCGCCCTGTCAGTTGACTGGTCAAACCCCTGGCGTCAGCATGACCTAGTGATGACGCAGTAAATACAAAATCAATTAATTTATTCAGTAAATTCCAGAAAATAGCCTAAACTTTGAAATTGAATAACTTTTAAACTATAACTCCAAATTCAAAGTGTAATATATGAAAAATGATCAGGAGAAAATCCTCTATCCAAATTTCCAACTTTCAGCTATGTTGGAGTTGATCTTAAAAAGGGATCAGTAGCTTTTTCTATTTGATTTAATTGGAATTATTTCAAATTGAATTCAATTGCTATTCCAACTTCGAACTTTGAAATGCACCACACTTCACTTGTACTTCAGAAGCATTTCACACATATGATCACTTGGTTTACAAAGTACCAACATTAGCAAATGCAAGTTGAACTAAATTGAATAACATTTGGAGTTTCAATTTGAATTTACTTTTCAAATCAACTTCAATTAAAATGTGGCAATTCAAACATAGGTCACATCTGCACATTGCCATGCTATGTTTTGCATATTGAATGTGCATTGTATTATCTTGATTGTGCCTTACTTCCAGTGCTTCGGTGATTGCTTCTTCTCGGTAGAGTTGATCTCAGAGACGAGTTCAACCTCACGTCAGAAGAGTGTTACATCGTGATCGTCAGCAAGGCAAGCACCCCCTCTTTGATCATGTCGATAAAATCCCAGTTCCCTCTCATTCTCGCAAATGCATGTTTAGGATGTCACCATGATACGTTCTACCGCTAGTTGAACCCATTCCTTTGCATGACCTATCATTTTGTCACAGTAGTAAGCAAACCACAATCCTAGCAGATGTAGGAATTGGTTGATATCATGTGGCCCCTGCAACTGTTACAGCTTATTGCATGCTTAGAGTTGTTACCTGAGGCTACTTTGATGTGATTCGGGATGATAGTGATCATGTGAATGATGGTGCTAACGTGTTGGTGAACCTACCGTAAACAAAGGTGAACGATGAGAGGCTGTGTAGGAGTACACAGTGGATTGTCTCGTTGAACACTGCCTTAGGCCCGAGTTCTTGTGTTGTTATCCAAGACTAAGAGTACGACCACACATTGGGCAAACTGACCCCTCTCGGCCTAGTACCTCACCCCGGACCAGTCCAGGAGTCGCAAGTAGTTCGCCCTTTAACGATCTCAAGCAGGTGGAACCAAGGTAAGTGGTTGGCGTAGGTTGTGGGCACGTTGAATCAAGTGATCATGATCGAGTTGAGATTGATGGCGGTCACACAATGTTTGAGTCCGCATCGGAAAAATCGGCCGGATTCCGATCGTGGTCCCAACTCAAATAGGCGACTCCCTAGGACTAGAGATGGTGCCGTGAGTGAAGTGTCGTGGCAGCATCCTCGCCGGTACTCATTTGAAGGGTCCATCCCCAGGCGGTAACTGATGAGGCGTGTGTGTAGCAGTACACCCCTGCAGGGTTAATGAACTATTCGAATAGCCGTGTCCGCGGTTATGGACTACTTGGAGACCTTTACTTGATCATAGATAACTTGAACCGGATACTTCTAAAACACACCAAGATAAGTGTGAGTGCTATGGCGTGCTTCCTCGTGGGGAAGTCGAGGAAGGCACCATAGTGGAGTATTGGTTGGAGATTGTTACTTGGACTCGTGTACGCTCCTTACCTCTTTCTGGTATTCATAGATCAAGACTAGCCAAGTCAAAGCTGGCACTTCTGCAAAAGTGAACCCCACCTCCCTTTGCCTTGATACATGTGCATGAGTAGTATAGTTCCTATGTAAGTCTTGCTGAGTACGATTTTGTACTCATGTTTTCTTATTCTATGTTTTAGAGACGAGACCACTGACCCTGATGGTGGGCTCTACCTCGAGCTCGACGTGGACCAAGTCGTATAGTTCCAGGCAGCAGCCTGTGCCCTCTGGAGGGTCGTTGTATTTTCCTTTCAGGCTTCTTAAGCCATTTGTTAAACTTGTCTTTACTAAGACATAATTTGCTTCCGTTGATGTTTGATGTAATGTTGGATCACAGTCATGTGATCTCTGCTTGTAATACAACTACTATGTCTGCTCTGTTTAGCAGAAGTTATAAAGACTGAGTTTGTAGAGTTCATGTTGTGATTACCTGCTGTTTAGACTGGACATGTATGCTGCGTGTATGATTATAACATGCATGTCTTAGTGTGGGGTTCGATAGCTTAGTTGTGTTCTTGCCGGCGGTCTTTTATACACAAAGTGGCCCTTAGATGTGCGCAGCTTGGGGCATCGCGATGCGATTGCTCGTGACTCTGTCACGTGGCACACTTTGTCGTATGATTGAGCCCGCCCGAGATCCCGACTAAATGATCGGGCTGGAGTAAGTCTATGTAAGGGTTATGAGATAGTCGATAGTATGGTTGAGGCGACTTGTCTGTGAATATGGGATTCACCACCCATATCATTAGACTTGTGTGCGGACGATGAGGACCCATCTCAGTTGATCATCCGGCCTGAATGGGATGCCCCTCACGTACGATGCTTTCCAAGAACGTTCTGTGCTTGGCCTTGTCTGCTTAGACAAGTGGGTACGGTTCTCGGCTCTCCATATGACTATGTCGTAGCGGGACTTGCATACGCTAACCCCGGGTCCCGACAGACTTGGTATCAGAGCAGGACTGCCTGTAGGATTATCAAACCATTGGTCGTTGTCGAGTCTAGCATTCTATAGTTATATAGTTACTTTGGGTATAAGGGAAAAACGTAAGACTTCTTTTTTCTCCTTATCCTCATCCATCTGAGTTCTGAGTCATCCTCATCTTATTCTACGGGAAGATAGGACTAGGCTCATCTATGTCTTTACTAGGACATCTCGTTGATTGGTTCTTTGTAGCTGTAGGAGTGTTGTGGTCCTTCTGAGCCATCATTCCATAGTGTTTCTGTGGAAGTGATGTCCGTTATTCTGTAGGTTGTCTCAATTTCCATCCCGGTGCAGCCGTTATGCTGTCCGTTTGTGGCTTTGATGCTATTGCGTTATAGTCTTCTATCTTAGCATAGAATTGTGTCCTAGATACTATTTTGGTTGTTGATTCTTATCACACAGAATGTCAGGTGCAAATCAAGGTATTGATCCCAGTTCCGGTAACATAGACGGTGAAGAACCTCCACCACCAACCTCAACGGCAGAAATCATGATGGAGGCTGAACAGAATCGTCGTGATCAGACACGTCTTCTCGAGCGTAGTGAGCAGAACACTTCTCATCAGCATCATAGTGTTGTTACCATCCAGGACTTCATTCTCCTCAACCCGCCAGTTTTCCGATGTCCTTCCGAGCCCCTTGATGGCGATGATTGGGTTCGTTCCCTCGAGCGTAAGCTTGAGACAGCCCATGTTGCTCCAGGTGATCGTGTGCTATTTGCGGCATATCTGGAAGGTGCTGCTCTTCAATGGTGGGAGAATTTTGTAGCAATGCAAGCAGTTGGTCACGTGGTGACTTGGCAAGAGTTCTGTGATGACTTCCGAGGATATCATATTCCGGATCAGCTGATGGAGTGCAAGAGAGAAGAATTTTGCAATCTGACCCAAGGAAAGATGACTGTTCATGAGTATAGGACTGAGTTCACTCGTCTAGCACGTTAGGACCAAGAAGAAGTATCCACCGACGCCAAGAAACAAGAAAGGTTCCGCAAGGGACTTAGCCCCGTCCTTCGTCATGACCTGAATCTTCACGAGTTCGTCAACTTCAGGGACTTGGTCGACAAATCCTTCAAGGCCGAGTATGGAAATGAGTTGTATGAAGAGTCTCGCAAGCGTGATCGTGAGTTTGCACAATCTTCTGGCCCATTTTCTCGGAAACTCCGTGTTTGGATTCCCTTCAGTGACGTCAGTCGTGCTGTAAGTGCTTCTAGACCATCAACCACCATATATCGTCCACCTCAACCCAATCTTCCTCCTTGGAATTTTGTTGGACAATCAAGTTCTCAAGTTCCTTTCATTCCACGTGGTGTTTATTTCCAATGTGGACAATCAGGCCATAATGTTCGAGAGTGTCCCCAAAATCATGTAGCCACCACACCTAATCCAAAGCAAGCCTTTCGTCGTGGTAAGCCACCACCCAAGACTTCCAATGTCAAGCCTCCTGTTTATGAACATGGTTATGTGAATCATGTATCCATTCTAGATTCCCACAAGTCAACCGATGTTGTACTCGGAACCCTTCCTGTCAATTCCACCCCAGCTTCGGTTCTTTTTGACCCAGGAGCATCTCACTCATTCATATCCCAGGACTTTGCACTGTCACATGACATCTCTTTTTCGATGTTATCCACCCCCTTAGTTGTGCAAGCCCCCGGATCCAGATGGCACACCACCATGGTGAGTCATGAGAATGAAATTGCAATTGAGGGTTTAGTATTCATTGCCTCACTTATAGCCCTCAAGTCTTTAGACATTGATGTGATCTTAGGTATGGATTGGTTATCAAGACAGAATGCTGTCCTTGATTGTAAAGCCAAGTCAGTGAAACTAACCCATCCATCAGGCCAGACAATCAAGTACACCTCACCAAGCTCTAAAACCCAGGTGCATTCTTTAAATGTGCTTCCTCTTCCAGACCTTGAAGATATTCCGGTGGTTCGTGACTTCCCGGATGTCTTTCCAGAAGAGCTGCCAAAAATACCACCTGACAGATCTGTAGAGTTTGTGGTAGATCTTATCCCAGGAACCGCCCCAATATCCAGACGCCCATATAGAATGGCCCCACGTGAGTTAGCTGAGCTCAAAATCCAACTTGAAGCTTCGTTGGCAAAAGGCTTCATCCGCCCTAGCTCATCGCCATGGGGTTGCCCCGTTCTATTCGTAACGAAGAAAGATGGAACAGAAATGATGTGCGTAGACTATCGCCTGCTAAATCTAGCGACGATAAAGAACAAGTACCCATTGCCCAGGATTAATGATCTTTATGATCAACTTGCAGGATCCTCTGTCTTCTCCAAGATGGATTTGAGATTAGGTTATCATCAAATCAAAATCAGAAACGAGGACATTCCCAAAACGGCTTTTACTACTCGTTATGGTCTTTATGAGTACACCGTTATGTCCTTCGGTTTAACCAATGCCCCCGCCACATTCTCGCGCTTGATGAATTTGATCTTCATGGAGTACCTATGTAACGCCCCGGCCACACCCACCGGTTCCCGGCGTACGTCTGGCGAGATCTAGACTGTCGCCACAGACCAACACTAGTCTTTCCTGCGCACTTTGTCCTCACTCGTGCGCACCCGTGAACAACTTCCCGGTCGGTCACCCATCCTCAAATCGCTCCAAGCCAAGCACGCTTAACTTTGGAGTTCTTTGGATCTGGGCTCCCGGAAAAGAAGGTGGCCGGGGCGTTACAAATGGTATCAGAGCCGACCCTCGCGGTTACACGGGCGTGTGCGGGTCAGTGCGCGAACATGGGTGAGCCATGTGTCGGCACTGGACGCACAGACGTGTGCCAAGAGGGAACGTTCCTGTGGGCCGACGAGGACGTCGGTTCCTTTGAGTGGGTGTGTGTGACATCCTGGCTTAGTAGGAATGAAAGACTACTCATATCAACAAGGTGCACCTTCTTTTCCGGGAGCCCAGATCCAAAGAACTCCAAAGTTAAGCGTGCTTGGCTTGGAGCAATTTGAGGATGGGTGACCGACCGGGAAGTTGTTCCCGGGTGCGCATGAGTGAGGACAAAGTGCGCAGGAAAGACTAGTGTTGGTCTGTGGGGACAGTCTAGATCCCGCCAGGCGTACGCCGGGAACCGGTGGGTGTGACTGGGGCGTTACAAATGGTATCAGAGCCGACCCTCGCGGTTATACGGGCTTGTGCGGGTCAGTGCGCGAACATGGGGTTGCCGTGTGTCGGCACTGGACGCACAGACGTATGCCAAGAGGGAACGTTCCTGTGGGCCGACGAGGACGTCAGTTCCTTTGAGTGGGTATGTGTGACATCCTAGCTTAATAGGAATGATAGACTACTCATATCAACAAGGTGCACCTTCTTTTCTGGGAGCCCAGATCCAAAGAACTCCAAAGTTAAGCGTGCTTGGCTTGGAGCGATTGGAGGATGGGTGACCGACCGGGAAGTTGTTCACAGGTGCGCACGAGTGAGGACAAAGTGCGCAGGAAAGACTAGTGTTGGTCTGTGGCGACAGTCTAGATCCCGCCAGACGTACGCCGGGAACCGGTGGGTGTGGCCGGGGCGTTACAACCTACATAAATTTGTTGTAGTTTATCTTGATGATATCCTCATCTACTCGAAGAACGAAGAAGATCACGCAGAACATCTTAGGCTGGTATTGATGAAACTTCGAGAGCATCGCCTATATGCCAAGTTCTCCAAGTGTGAATTCTGGCTACCAGAAGTGACCTACTTAGGCCACGTGATTTCTGCAAAAGGCATTGCTGTCAATCCCGAGAGAGTTCAGGCCGTCCTTGACTGGACTCCACCTGAATCGGTTAAGCAAGTTAGGAGTTTTCTTGGCTTAGCAAGCTATTGTCGCCGCTTCGTCGAGAACTTTTCTAAAGTTGCAAAGCCTCTGACTGAACTCCTCAAGAAAGATAAGAAATTCGAATGGACTCCCAAGTGCGAGGAAAGCTTTCAAGAGCTAAAAAGAAGATTGACTTCTGCACCCGTACTTGCGCCTCCAGACACCAAAAAGGATTTCGAGATCTATTGTGATGCCTCACGGCAAGGGTTAGGATGCATACTTCTGCAAGCTCGACATGTGGTAGCTTATGCTTCACGCTAGTTGCGGCCACATGAAGAGAACTATCCTACCCATGATCTTGAACTCGCTGCCGTAGTTCATGCCCTAACAACTTGGCGACATTACCTCCTTGGTAATCGTTGTGAGATCTATTCCGACCACCAAAGCCTCAAATATATATTCACCCAGCCATATCTTAATCTCAGGCAAAGACGCTGGATGGAGTTGATAAAAGATTATGACTTAGGAATTTCTTACACCCCAGGCAAAGCCAATGTCATGGCTGATGCACTAAGTCATAAGTCGTATTGTAACAACCTCATGTTACAACAGTATCAACCACTTCTTCATGAGGAATTTCGAAAGATTAATCTCGAGATTGTTCCTCGTGGATATCTTTTCAACTTGGTGGCGAAACCAACCCTTGAGGACCAAATCATAGTTGCCCAAAGGCGTGCACGAGGTGGTCGCCGGATCAAGGAGAACATTGCTAGCGGAGTTGCTAAACGTTTCTCCACAGATAGCAAAGGAACGATATTCTTTGAAAATCGTTTGGTAGTACCTAAGAATAGGGAACTAAGGCAACTCATCCTCAAAGAAGCCCATGACACACCCTTCTCGATTCATCCCGGTAGCACAAAAATGTACCGAGATCTACGCCACAGATTTTTGTGGACTAGGATGAAGAGAGAAATTCCTCAGTTCATTGCTGAATGTGATGTTTGTCGTCGCATTAAGGCAGAACATCAAAGACCTTGTCAGAACCCTCTGTTAGGTAATGTGCTAGGATCAAAGTAACCTTGCATCATGTCAAAATTTCAAAAGAAATCTTTGAAATCAACTTCAAAATCAAAATGGGAGAAGGAACCCCCCCCAGATGAATTAATTCAAAAGGCCAGATAAAAATCTTTTCCAAAAATTCATGTTAGATTTTTGAAAAGTCTTATAAATGAGTGTGATCACATATCAAGTGATGTGGGACCCATCCCATGCTCATAGATTTTTCAAATATTCAAACAGTGCCTTGGAATTAAAGAAATAACCCTATTTGAGTTAAGATTCAAATTATTTGAATTTTAAAAATGTTGAAACTTTATAAGTGGCTAGTCTATATTATTATGGGGCCACATAAATTTTTTCAGCATTTAATAAATTTTTTAGCTATTTTATTTAGCTAAGCAGAACAAAGATCAGAAGAGAAAACAGAAGGAAAAAGAAAAACAGAAAGTAGCCCACTTACCTGGGCCACCTCGGCCCAACTTACCGCACCGCAGCCCAAGCCCGCAGCCTCTCCTTGTCGTCTTCCCCGGCGCGGCAAGCTGCTCGCTGGAGCACATGCCGACGCCGGCGAGCACCTGATAGCCTGCCTGGCGCCTCCCGAGTCGTCTAGTCGCGTCTGGAGACTCCCCTCAGCCGCCCTGATCCATTCCCCCCTCCTCATCGTCTTCCCCTTCCTCCTGCGCCCGATTTCTTCGCCGCCCGTAAGCATCCGTGGAGCACGCCGCTGTCTTCACAGGGCCACCGTCGACGAGAGGCCGCTACGCCAAGTCCAACCGCTCCGCCGTCGTCCACTACCTCAACCTGCAGAAGGAATCGGAGCCAGACACCCCCAAGAACTCGCTAGCTTCATCTCCTTCGTCTCCGGCCGCCGTGGATCGACCTCGAATTCCGGCAGCACCAGAGCCTCCCCGAGTAAGTCGTCTCTTCAGTTAGACTCAGGGTGAGCTCGGGATCAAAACCCCTCTTTTATCCCCCTCAATTTCTTCCTCTAGCCGGATCCGCCATGGAAGCCGAGCACGGTTGCCGCCGCGGTTGACCATACGCTCGCTCCCGCGCACCTTCGTCCTCACCAGTGCGTCCGTAGTGCTCCTGGAGTCCCCAGCAACCCAACGCAACCATGCACGTTTCTCCCCGTGGCCGTTTTGCAAGTTCTACTCCAAGCCGTGGCTCCGGCCGCCGCCAAATTTGAAGCCATCGACGAACGTGACCTCCCCGACGACGTACAGGTGGTGCTTTCGACGCGGCTCATCACGGGCTTTCAAACGGTGGCCCTGGCGCAGAGAATGGAGGCCAGGAGAGGGAGAATGCAGAGCGCCGCCGCGGTCTGGTCGCCGGTGTTTAGCCGCCAGCGGGTTAGCTCAAACCCCCCTCGCTAATCCACCTCCTAACCCACCCCTGGGTCACTGACCAGTGGGCCCAGTGGCTTAATTAAGCCACTGGATTGATTTAACCCAGCGGATTAAATCATCCAGCCACTGACAGGTGGGACCCCCTTGTCAGCCCCCCCTGACGCCAGCTTGACGTCAGCCTAACGCATTAAGTCGATTTAAAGATTTCCAGAAATTCCAGAAAATACCCCAAACTTTGGAAATTCATAGAAAATTCATATTAACTCCAAATTGGACAAATAATATATGAAAAATGATCAGGAGAAAATTATCTTTCCAAATATGCAACTTTCAACTATGTTGGAGTTGATTTTAAAATGGGACCAGTAGCATATGTCATTTGGTTTATTTGAAATTAATTCAAATTCAAATCAAATGCTTTTGCAACTTGGACCATGGAATTATGCTACATTTCAACCACACTTCAGAGGCATATCATACACATTTGAAGATGATTCAAATTGATCAAACCATGTCACATATAACTGGACTAAGTTTGAATTCAAATTGGAGTTTGAATTTACAATTCAATTTGCAATATACTCCATTTAAATGGAATTGCCTTACACATCAAAGCATATACATCAAGTTTCAACCTTCCATCATGTGTTTGTGCATTGTATTTACTTTGCTACTTTGCTTGTTGTTTGTCGAGTAGAGGTGGAACCGGAGCAGGAGGCTGCCCCCTTCACTAAAGACCCAGAAACCGAACCTCGTCAGCAAGGCAAGCAAACCCCCATTGATCATGTCGATAAAATCCCACTTCCCTCTCATGTCTCTCTTATGCATTGTTTAGGATGATCACCATGCTACGATTCTACCGCATAGATGAACCCATTCCTTTGCATGACCTATCTTTTGTCACAGTAGTAAGCAAACCACAATCCTAGCAAATGTAGGAGTTGATTGATATCATGTGGCCCCTGCAAATGTTTATCGCTTATTGCATGCTTAGTATGATACCATGATGTTACTGTGATGTGAGTCGGGATGGGAATGATCATATTGATGATGGTAGAAAAGTGTTGGTGAATCGACCCTAATACAAGGTGAACGATGAGAGGCTGTGTAGGAGTACACGGTGGGTTGTCTCGTTGAACACCGCCCTAAGTCCGAGTTCTTGTGTGGTGATCCAAGATGAAGAGTACAACCACACATTGGGCTCACTGACCCCTCTCAACTTACTAACTCATCCCTTTCGATGTCCAGATGTCGCAATAGTTCGGAGTTCTGGTAGGCTTGTGGCCTGGATGCTAAGTGAGAGAACGACTCATCCGAGACCAGCTTATGCACCACGCACACATCACTTGGGTCCACTTCGGTAAACCGGCCGGGTTCACGATAGTGGTAGCCTACCCAAGTAGGCGGCTTTCTCGGACTAGATCGGCTATGAGGTAACAGTTGTGGTGAGCATCCTCGCTGGCACCCCTTGAATGGTGTCGAGATCAAAGGCGGTAAATGATGATCATGTGTGTGTAGCGGTACACCCCTGCAGGGTTAACAAAACTATTCGAATAGCCGCGTCCGCGGTTATGGACCGATTGGAAAGCTTAGCTTGATTATTAGATAACTTGAACTGGATACTTCTAAAACACACCAAGATAAGTGTGAGTGCTATGGCATGCTTTCTCGTGGGGAAGTCGAGGAAGGCACCATAGTGGTGTAATTGGTTGGAGAAAATAGTGGACTCGTGTGCGCTTCTTACCTCAAAGTCTGGTACTCGTAGTTCAGGATTAGCCAAGTCAAAGCTGGCACTTCTGCAAGTGAACCCCATCTCCCTTTACCTTGATACATGTGCATGAGTAGTATAGCTCCTATGTAAGTCTTGCTGAGTACGACTTTGTACTCACGTTTGCTTAATCTATGTTTTAGATGATGCCACTGACCCCGAAGGTGGCTTCTTCATCGAGCTGGACGACTGAAGACCAACTAGTCTAGTCCCAGTCACACGACTGGTTCCCTCGTGGAGGGCTTGTGTTTAAATAAGGCTTCTTAAGCCATTTGTTAAACTTGTCTGTACTCAGACATAATTTGCTTCCGTTTGTGTTGTAATGTTGGATCACATGTTTGTGATCTCTGTTTGCACTCTATAAGAGTTATCAATAAAATTGTACACTTTGTAGAGAATTGCAATGGTACCTGCTGTTCATACAAGGCATGTGTGCTGCGTGTATGTTTATAACATGCATGTCTTTGTATGGGTTTTCGAGACCTTAGTTGTGTTCTGGCTGGCGGTCTTTCATACACCAAGTGGCCCTTAGATGTGCGCAGCTTGGGGCATCGCGATGCGATTGTTCGAGACTCCGTCTCGTGCACACTTTGTGGTATGATCGAGCCCGCCCTAGACCCCGACTAAGTGATCGGGCTGGAGTAAGTCTATGTAAGAATTTTGAGATAGTCGATAGTATGGTTGAGGCGACTTGTCTTTGAATATGGGAGTTCACCACCCATATCATTAGACTTGTGTGCGGACGATGAGGACCCATCTCAGTTGATCATCCGGCCTGGATGGGATGCCCCTCACGTACGATGCTTTCCGAGAACGTTCTGTGCTTGGCCTTGTCTGCTTAGACAAGTGGGTACGGTTCTCGGCTCTCCATATGACTATGTCTTAGCTGGACTTGCATACGCTAACCCCGGGTCCCGACAGACCTGCTGGTACTCTTAGACCTTTGCCTATCCCCGAGTGGAAATGGGATAAAGTCAGTATGGACTTCATCACCAGCTTTCCAAAAACCCAGAAAGGAAATGATGCCATCTTCGTTGTCATTGATCGACTTTCAAAAGTTGCTCACTTCCTTCCAGTTCGAGAGTCTATAACTGCTAGCCAGTTAGCGGACTTGTATGTCTCCCAAATCGTGTCACTTCACGGTGTTCCTTTGGAAATCAATTCAGACCGTGGTAGTCTTTTCACTTCTCGATTTTGGGAAAGTTTCCAGAATGCTATGGGAACCCACCTCTCCTTTAGCACCGCTTATCACCAGCAGTCAAGTGGTCAAGTAGAAAGGGTCAATCAAATTCTCGAAGACATGCTCAGAGCTTGTGTTATCTCTTTCGGAAAGAAATGGGAGAATTCTCTTCCTTTTGCCGAATTTGCGTATAACAATAGTTTCCAATCTAGTTTGGGCATGTCTCCTTTTGAATTTCTCTATGGACGGAAATGTCGAACACCCCTAAACTGGTCAGAAACCGATTAAAGACAATTCTTTGGACCAGATATGATTCAGGATGCAGAAGAGCAAGTTCGCATTGTTCGTGAGAAGTTGAAAACAGCCCAGTCTCATCAGAAAAGCTATTATGATCGTCATCATAGGGAAGAAAGCTATAATTTGGATGAGAAGGCTTACCTTCGGGTTACTCCTCTGAAGGGTACCCATCGCTTCGGTATCAAAGGCAAGTTGGCCCCACGTTACATAGGTCCCTTTAGCATTCTCGCTAAACGTGGAGAAGTTATCTACCAATTGGAACTACCCCCTCACCTCTCCCAGGTTCATGATGTCTTCCACGTCTCTCAACTCAGGCGTTGCTTCAAGGACCCCATCCGCGAAGTAGACCACGAAACACTTGATCTCCAAGATAACCTTTCATATCGAGAGTACCCTGTACGTATTCTTGATGAAGCCGAGCGTAGCACCAGACGCCAGAAGATCAGATTCCTCAAAGTGCAGCGGTCACATCATTCAGAGAAAGAAGCCACCTGGGAACGAGAGGATCGTCTACGAGCTGAGTACCCCACCTTCCTCCCGACGACTTCTGAATCTCGGGACGAGATTCTTTTGAGTGGGGGCGAGTTGTCAGAACCCTAATTTAAGTTTGTGATTTTCTAAACTTGCATTTTTGCATCTTGAAAACAATTGCAAAAGAAAAGGTATTGGGGAAAAGAAAAGCCCCAAAGCATTTAAATAAAAAGGCCAGAAATAAATCTTTTCCAAAATTCTTTTGGATATGTTGAAAAATCCTAAAAATGAGTGTGATCATTTTAAAAGTGATTTGGGATTAATCCCATGCTCATAGATTTTTCAATAATCCAAATAGTGGCTTGGAAATTAAAACAATTGCCTATTTGAATTGAAATTCAAATAAATTGAATTTCAAAAATTCCCAAAACTTGGGGTTGACTTCTATAGAGTCACCTAGGTTTTATAAAAATGATTGGGGATTTTTGTAAATGCCCTAGCTAATTATTTCAAAGGGGCAAAACAAATAACAGAAAAGAAAATAAGAAAAGAAAGACAAAAAAGAGCTTACCTTGCGCCCACGGGCGAAAGCCCACCTGGCCCGGCCCATCTCCTCCCCTGTCGTCTTCCTCCTCTTGCCAGAAGGAGAGGCAGCAGCGCCGTGCGCTGCGTGGCGAGCATGCCCTCCACCTCCTTGCCACCTCCTGCTCTTCGCCCCTCTTCTCCTTCGCGCTGGACGACGCCCAGAAGCCCCCAAGTCCTTCTTCCCCTCTCCCAGTTCATCCCTCTCCCTCTCTCGCCGTTTTCCGCGCAAGCCCGAGAGATCATCCTCGCCGCCGTCGTGCCCGCGCGTGGCCACCGGCCTTCCCCTTCCCGCCACATTGTCCAGAAGGTCCAGCGCCCTCGACTCCTTCGAGCTGCAAGACGAATCGAACCCGAGGAGCTCCCCAGGCGTCGCCCGTGTCTTCGAGTTGCCGCCGGCCGCCGACGACCTCCAAGTCGAATTCGCCGCCGTACTGCTTCCCCCGCCCCCTACGTCCTCTCCATCGTCTCTGGTGAGCTCCCAGCTCCATTCCCCCCCCATCTGTGCTTCTCCCCTTGCTCTTCGTGCCATTTCGCCATGACCAGGAGCTCCGGCCACCGCTTCCCTTCGTCGTTACCGTGGCCCCGAGCGCCTCCTTGAACCCCCAGTAGCCGCAGCCGACGCGCGACGTCGCGAGCAACCTGCCCGTGCCCCCCTTACCCTCTCCCGTGCCCGTTTCCCTCTCTCCGGCGAGCACTCCGGCTGGCAACAGTGGCCTCCGGCGACCCGCGCCATTAGCCCCAGCTAATCCCCTGCTAATCCCCTCTCTCCTCTCACTGACGCTGGGCCCAGAGCCCTAATCAAATTGGTTTAATTTTAAACAGAGCTAATTAACCCCAGTGAGGCTGACAGGTGGGGCCGCCCTATCAATTGACTGGTCAAACCCCTGGCGTCAGCATGACCTAGTGATGACGCAGTAAATACAAAATCAATTAATTTATTCAGTAAATTCCAGAAAATAGCCTAAACTTTGAAATTGAATAACTTTTAAACTATAACTCCAAATTCAAAGTGTAATATATGAAAAATGATCAGGAGAAAATCCTCTATCCAAATTTCCAACTTTCAGCTATGTTGGAGTTGATCTTAAAAAATGATCAGTAGCTTTTTCTATTTGATTTAATTGGAATTATTTCAAATTGAATTCAATTGCTATTCCAACTTCAAACTTTGAAATGCACCACACTTCACTTGTACTTCAGAAGCATTTCACACATATGATCACTTGGTTTACAAAGTACCAACATTAGCAAATGCAAGTTGAACTAAATTGAATAACATTTGGAGTTTCAATTTGAATTTACTTTTCAAATCAACTTCAATTAAAATGTGGCAATTCAAACATAGGTCACATCAGCACATTGCCATGCTATGTTTTGCATATTGAATGTGCATTGTATTATCTTGATTGTGCTTTACTTCCAGTGCTTCGGTGATTGCTTCTTCTCGGTAGAGTTGATCTCAGAGACGAGTTCAACCTCACGTCAGAAGAGTGTTACATCGTGATCGTCAGCAAGGCAAGCACCCCCTCTTTGATCATGTCGATAAAATCCCAGTTCCCTCTCATTCTCGCAAATGCATGTTTAGGATGTCACCATGATACGTTATAGCGCTAGTTGAACCCATTCCTTTGCATGACCTATCATTTTGTCACAGTAGTAAGCAAACCACAATCCTAGCAGATGTAGGAATTGGTTGATATCATGTGGCCCCTGCAACTGTTACAGCTTATTGCATGCTTAGAGTTGTTACCTGAGGCTACTTTGATGTGATTCGGGATGGTAGTGATCATGTGAATGATGGTGCTAACGTGTTGGTGAACCTACCGTAAACAAAGGTGAACGATGAGAGGCTGTGTAGGAGTACACAGTGGATTGTCTCGTTGAACACTGCCTTAGGCCCGAGTTCTTGTGTTGTTATCCAAGACTAAGAGTACGACCACACATTGAGCTCACTGACCCCTCTCGGCCTAGTACCTCACCCCGGACCAGTCCAGGAGTCGCAAGTAGTTTGCCCTTTAACGATCTCAAGCAGGTGGAACCAAGGTAAGTGGTTGGCGTAGGTTGTGGGCACGTTGAATCAAGTGATCATGATCGAGTTGAGCTTGATGGCGGTCCCACAATGTTTGAGTCCGCATCGGAAAAATCGGCCGGATTCCGATCGTGGTCCCAACTCAAATAGGCGACTCCCTAGGACTAGAGATGGTGCCGTGAGTGAAGTGTCGTGGCAGCATCCTCGCCGGTACTCATTTGAAGGGTCCATCCCCAGGCGATAACTGATGAAGCGTGTGTGTAGCAGTACACCCCTGCAGGGTTAATGAACTATTCGAATAGCCGTGTCCGCGGTTATGGACTACTTGGAGACCTTTACTTGATCATAGATAACTTGAACCGGATACTTCTAAAACACACCAAGATAAGTGTGAGTGCTATGGCGTGCTTCCTCGTGGGGAAGTCGAGGAAGGCACCATAGTGGAGTATTGGTTGGAGATTGTTACTTGGACTCGTGTACGCTCCTTACCTCTTTCTGGTATTCGTAGATCAAGACTAGCCAAGTCAAAGCTGGCACTTCTGCAAAAGTGAACCCCACCTCCCTTTGCCTTGATACATGTGCATGAGTAGTATAGTTCCTATGTAAGTCTTGCTGAGTACGATTTTGTACTCACGTTTTCTTATTCTATGTTTTAGAGACGAGACCACTGACCCTGATGGTGGCCTCTACCTCGAGCTCGACGTGGACCAAGTCGTATAGTTCCAGGCAGCAGCCTGTGCCCTCTGGAGGGTCGTTGTATTTTCCTTTCAGGATTCTTAAGCCATTTGTTAAACTTGTCTTTACTAAGACATAATTTTCTTCCGTTGATGTTTGATGTAATGTTGGATCACAGTCATGTGATCTCTGCTTGTAATACAACTACTATGTCTGCTCTGTTTAGCAGAAGTTATAAAGACTGAGTTTGTAGAGTTCATGTTGTGATTACCTGCTGTTTACACTGGACATGTATGCTGCGTGTATGATTATAACATGCATGTCTTAGTGTGGGGTTCGATAGCTTAGTTGTGTTCTTGCCGGCGGTCTTTTATACACAAAGTGGCCCTTAGATGTGCGCAGCTTGGGGCATCGCGATGCGATTGCTCGTGACTCTGTCACGTGGCACACTTTGTTGTATGATTGAGCCCGCCCAAGATTCCGACTAAATGATCGGGCTGGAGTAAGTCTATGTAAGGGTTATGAGATAGTCGATAGTATGGTTGAGGCGACTTGTCTGTGAATATGGGATTCACCACCCATATCATTAGACTTGTGTGCGGACGATGAGGACCCATCTCAGTTGATCATCCGGCCGGAATGGGATGCCCCTCACGTACGATGCTTTCCAAGAACGTTCTGTGCTTGGCCTTGTCTGCTTAGACAAGTGGGTACGGTTCTCGGCTCTCCATATGACTATGTCGTAGCGGGACTTGCATACGCTAACCCCGGGTCCCGACAGACTTGGTATCAGAGCAGGACTGCCTGTAGGATTATCAAACCATTGGTCGTTGTCGAGTCTAGCATTCTATAGTTATATAGTTACTTTGGGTATAAGGGAAAAACGTAAGACTTCTTTTTTCTCCTTATCCTCATCCATCTGAGTTCTGAGTCATCCTCATCTTATTCTACGGGAAGATAGGACTAGGCTCATCTATGTCTTTACTAGGACATCTCGTTGATTGGTTCTTTGTAGCTGTAGGAGTGTTGTGGTCCTTCTGAGCCATCATTCCATAGTGTTTCTGTGGAAGTGATGTCCGTTATTCTGTAGGTTGTCTCAATTTCCATCCCGGTGCAGCCGTTATGCTGTCCGTTTGTGGCTTTGATGCTATTGCGTTATAGTCTTCTATCTTAGCATAGAATTGTGTCCTAGATCCTATTCTGGTTGTTGATTCTTATCACACAGAATGTCAGGTGCAAATCAAGGTATTGATCCCAGTTCCGGTAACATAGACGGTGAAGAACCTCCACCACCAACCTCAACGGCAGAAATCATGATGGAGGCTGAACAGAATCGTCGTGATCAGACACGTCTTCTCGAGCGTATTGAGCAGAACACTTCTCGTCAGCATCATAGTGTTGTTACCATCCAGGACTTCATTCTCCTCAACCCGCCAGTTTTCCGATGTTTTTCCGAGCCCCTTGATGCCGATGATTGACTTCGTTCCCTCGAGCGTAAGCTTGAGACATCCCATGTTGCTCCAGGTGATCGTGTGCTATTTGCGGCATATTTTCTGGAAGGTGCTGCTCTTCAATGGTGGGAGAATTTTGTAGCCCGCAACGAATTTAGGTTTTTTCTTTTTTGCTTTTCTTCTGTTTTTAGTGGTCTTCATGATTGTTACTACAGTAGAAACATCATTGTATCTTTACTTTTCAAGCTTTGTGCCAAGTTTATCCTCATACGGCAAGGGAAGTAAAAGTTGTGACATGCTGTCCAGAACATAGATTCTGTCCTCGTGACGAGAAAAATCACAGAAAAATCCTAGTTCATCTTTTTGAGCTGAAGTTTTTACACAGCGTTCTATATACAATTACGAAACTTCCGTATGTTCTGAGTTTTTTGATTTGAGTTGCACAAGTACCCCTAAAAAATTCGTTTCTATCTGCTGTTCTGTTTTTCACAAATTCTGCCACGTTTTGTCTCTCCTTACTTTTGCAAACCTTAAGCTTGCTTTTTCTTTGCAAAAACTTTTTGGCAATCTTGAGAAACAGTATCTCTTCAAGATTATCTTTATTGTCAATAGAGAAAAAATTATTTTAATAGGGTACTAACCTCTCTAATCGGTCTACAATGAGTTATGTATGAAGGGAGTTTTCAAGTGTGCGATGGAAGATGATGAAAGAAGATCTTGAAGTGTCAAACGCTCAAGCTTGGGGATGCCCATGTGCACCACCAATAAATACTCAAGGAGACTCAAGCGTCTAAGCTTGGGGATGCCCCCGATGCATCCCCTTCTTCATCAACAATCATCAGTTTGTCCCTCGTTGCACTATATTTTTATCACTTCATCCGTTATGTGCAATTCTTGGAGCGTCTCGCTCTTAGGTTTTGTTTTTATTTTATTTTCTTTAGCTTTGTTTGCTGTAGTAACAAGTTAGATCCCATCTTACTTACTCTTTTGTGTGGGAGAGATTCACGCTCCGCTTGAACTAGAAATCCTCATAGGATTTGCATGCTTATTCTTTTAGCTGTGAGCTATTCTTTTTATTTTCTTAGTTGCTGTTCTGTTTAGTTGTAGTGCTTTAGTTTTTCTAGAGCTTTTCTTTTTTCTTAGGTTGAACTTTCTATAGGTTGCATGTTTTATCTTGTTAGAGAGTTTGCCTGTTGCACTGAGTTTTGTGTCTTGACTAGAAGTAGGTAGTTAAAGTTGTTTTTCTCTTTGTAGTAGTAACTTGCAATAGTTTTGAGGTATTGACTAGAGTAATATTTGAACTTATGGTGTCAAGAGCTCTTGCCTATTAGTGATAGATGTTGTATTTTGGGCAATACGTGTGTTTTTCGAAAACCAAAAAATCCCTGTTGAGAACTCTAGCTACTAGATGGATCACTAACCTCTGGAGGGTTCAAATATTAGAGTACACTCACGTACCATGAGTCGAGGATGCGCAAGGATAACCAAACCCCCAACACTCCTCCTCGGGGTACCTATCTCTTTGTGAACCTCCTGATTAGATTGAGAGTTACCGATAATAAGTGCATGAGTTCTTCAGACTAATGTGAGTATTCGAAAGTTGACACTTCCACCCACCTATACTTTTTCTAGCCTCTTCGGTACCGTGCATTGCCCTTTCTCACCTCGAGAGTTGGCGCATACTTCGCCGGTGCATCCAAACCCTTGGCATGATACACTCTGTCATCATAAGCCTCCTTATATCTTTCCTCAAAACAGACACCATACCTACCTACAAGGCATTTCCATAGCCTTTCCGAGATACATTGCCATGCAACATCCACCTTCTCATGACTTGATCTTCATGTCATACATGCTACTTGCTTGATCGATGAGCCGCATGCTAGTTGGGCCTTGCCCTAATCATTGCTAAACACGCTAGTATCATTGCATATCCTACTACCCTGGCAGAGGCATACATTTGCATCATGATAGTTACATTTTCTTTATGTGAGTACCTTTGTAAAGTGTGAAAGATCTCCTATATTCTTGTAAAATCTAGAGTATTGCCCCTAAAGTGAGGAAAAGATCCCAAAGAGGACAAAATCAAAAGATCCCAAAGAGGACAAATGAGAGTTAAATAGAAAGAGCCATTGAGGTCACCAAAAAAATAAAAATAAAGAGAAAAAGAGAAAAAGAAAAATAAAAAGAGAGAAGGGGGCATACTACTATTCCTTTTGAGAGATCCACACTATTATTTCATCTTCTATCCCTTGTACTCCATAGAGATCATCATCATGCATATAGCTATGTGGGGACCCTTCACACTATAGAACTTGGCTTGTATATTCCAATGATGAGCCTCCTCAAACGAGCTCTAGGTCTTCTTGAGCAAGGAAGTTAGATGCACCCCCACTAGTTCCCTTGGAGAGCTTTTAGCTCACATGTGCATCCGTTTTATGGAAATCCCTACTCCTCACATCATATCTATCATATGGCCTTCTCTCGCCTATGATTGTCCTCATTGATGTGAGCCTTTCACACCTTTTTGTCTTCCTCCTCCACCTTCTTTCTGTTTCTCCTTTTAGGTGTCAAATTTCTTGCTCACGCTCATCCATTGCATGAGTGCTCAAAATATCGAAAGGGAGTGGATCAGTTTGACTTGTACCTGACTAGTGGTCTGGGGACGAGTCGAGATAAGAATCCAAAGGAGACTAAGTGTGAAACTTTAGTAGATAGTTGTTCTCAACAACATTTTTTCTCTTTCTTCCCAGTCCCTTGCTTGCACGCAAACACCAATTGGAGACATTCCAGTCACGGACAGCGAGAGCTCTTGCACCTTTTGTTCTTTTGTTGCTTGTGTCAATGCTAATATAGACTCTTGCTTGTTAAGACTTGAATTGAATTGCATGCTTTGATTGCTTTACTTAAAAGTCCTTTTATGGTTGTGTGGCATGTCACCACAGAAATTATGCTTGTTATCATTTACATACTCGAGGACGAGCAGGAATTAAGCTTGGGGATGTTGATACGTCCCAAACGTATCTATAATTTCTGCTTGCTCCATACATGTTTTGTGTGACTTTTCCATGTTTTGCTTGAACTTTCATACACTTTTGAACCTATTTGGACTAACCTATTAACTTAGTGCACCCAGTTGCCGGTTTATGTTTTCTGCTATTTTTGTATTTCAGGTTTTCCGGCCATTAAAAGTGCTCCAAAAATTCTGGGAAAAATATATAAAAAATCAGCGCAACAGAAGCTTCCGGAATCACCAAGAGAGGGAAGGGGGGCCACCACCAGGCAGCCAGGAGGGCAGGTGACGCGGCCCCACCCTGGGTCGCGCCAGGGACCCTCCTGACTGCCACGTGGGTCCCCTCGATGCCCCCCTTAGCCTATATTTACCCCTCAGGATGGAAACCCCTAATATCGATCTCTTTCTCGCGAACTCCCCTCTGTACCGCCGCCGCTGCCGTTTCAAGATCGGGGCTGCCTGGAGAAGCTGCCCCGGCACCCTGCCGGAAGGAGGAACCCCATCCGGGAGACCATCCATAGCCCTGGACGCCTCCCGGATGTACCGTGAGTATTCCCCCTTGGACCATGGTTCCGTGACCAGTAGCTATGTGATGAATCTCTCCCCCTTTTGTGCTTCCACTTTTGAGTCCTCGTGAGATGCCTCACATGATCGAGGCATCTATGTAATTTCTGCTGTTGCTATGCTGAGTTTGTTGGGATCTGATGGATTATGAGACTATGTTCAGATTGTGATGAGTAATATATTTGGTTCTTCTATTTTATATTTTTTTCTTGAGTAAATGCTTGCATGTTCTCCGTTGCGGTATTTTCTTTGGCCAAGTATTTTATTTGCAACTCCAAGAGAGAGCGTTATGCTCGATTCTGGGTTCAGCCCCTTGATGTCTAGCTTGAGTGATAGAAACATGAGACTAGGGGATGTGTTGTTGCCACCAGGGATAAAACAACGGTGCTTGTACCTGCGGGTGCAAGGATTGTTTGCTTTACGTAAAGTTCTTTTAATGAAGTTGTCTGTTGCTTTGAGTTTACACTTTGGGTGGGGTTCGCAACTTAATACCAGCGAGATGTTCTGGATAGATATCTCAAGGTGGATAATTCGTAGTAGATGCAGATGGATTTCGGTCTACTTACCTTGGCGTACTGCCCATTTCTTTTGAGCCCTTCCTTTCTTTGCAGCATAGTTAGCATTGCGATTTCCCAAAATACGACACCTATCACTAATAGGCTAGAGCTCTTGACACCAAAAGTTCAAATATTAATCACCTCAATGCCTCAAAACTATTGCAAGTTACTACTAAAATTAAATAGCAACCTCAATTACCTACTCTCAAGACAAGACGCAACTCAGTGCAACAACAAGATAAAAATGAAAACTAAAGAGAGTTCCAGCAACAAACTAAACAAAAGCCAAGGCACTTGCTAAAGACAAACTAAAACTAAAACTAAACATGGAAGTAGCGACGAAAAGATAAAGAACACACAACAGCAAAAAGATAAGCATGAAAAATCCTATGATGTGTTCTAAATTTTGAAAGTGGAGCGTGTTTTTCTCCCACACAAAGTAAGACGGGGTCTAACTTGTTATGAACAGCAAGAAAAGCTAAAGAAAACTAAAAATAAAACCTAAGAGCGAGACGCTCCAAGCATAGCACATAACGCAGGAAGTGATAAAAATATAGTGAGACGAAGGACCAACTGATGATTGTTGATGGAGAAGGGGATGCTCGGGGGCATTCCCAAGCTTAGACGCTTGAGTCTCCTTGAATATTGATTGGGGATGTATCCCCAAGCTTGAGCGCTTGACACTCCCGGATCTTCTTTCATCATCTTCCATCGCACATTTGAAAACTCCCTTCATACATAACTCATCATAGCTGATTAGAGAGGTTCGTACCCTTAATATAATAATTTTACTCACTGAATATAAAGATATTATTGAAGAGCTACTATTTTTGCAAAGAAAAAGCAAGCTTAAGGTTTGCAAAAGTAAGGAGAGACAACACGTGGCAGAATCTGTGAAAAATAGAACATCAGGTAGTAGAGAATTTTTTCGGGGTACTTCTGCAACTCAAATAAAAAACTCAGAACATACGAAAGTTCCGCAATTGTATATAGCACGCTGTGTAAAAATTTCAGCTAAAAAATATGAACGGGTGATTTGATCCGATTTTCCCTTCACGAAGATAGAATCTGTTTCTGGACAACATGTCACAACTTTTGCTTCCCTTATCATATGAGGCTATAACTTGGCACAAAGCTTAAAAATAAAGATATAATGATGTTGCTACAGTAGTAAAAATCATCAAAACCACTAAAAACATAAGTAAAAACATCTTGGGTTGCCTCCCAACAAGCGCTTTGTTTTACGCCTTTAAGCTAGGCATAAGGCAAAAGAAGAATCAAGTTTTATCAAGAGAAAGAGAATAGCTACCCCGTGTGACGGACTCAAAAGGTAACTTGAATTTCTTTCTAGGGAAGTGTTCCATCCCCTTTTTGAGAGGGAATTGAAATTTTATATTCCCGTCTTTCATGTCAATGATAGCACCAACGATGCGAAGAAAAGGACGTCCCAAAATAATTGTACATAAAGGTTCACACTCTATATCCATAATAATAAAATCAACGGGAACATAGTTGTCATTAACAATGATAAGAACATCGTCGATCTTCCCCAAAGGTTTCTTTATGGAAGAATCGACAACACGAGCACCAAAACAACAAGAATCAAAAGGTTTAGAGAAGCCATTATCACTTCCACGCCATCAAGCAAATTTCTGCCGCCGTTGCCGGGGTCTCAGAGTGATAAGATAGGGGAGTTTCCCACTATCCTTTACCTATACTTTTTAGTCTTGTTTGTTTACCTTTCTGTTTTTATCTTTGTGTCTGATATCAAAAATAAAAAAAATCTACCACACTGCTGCTACTATGGGTTCCCTTGAAAACACCAAGTTGTGTGACTTCACCAGTCACAACACCAAAGACTTTATCTACACTCCTATTGCCACACTTGCCACTTCAACTACCTCTTATGAAATTAAACCTGCTTTACTTAACCTTGTTATGAGAGATCAATTCTCTGGTGCTGGAGATGATGCTGCTTTACACTTGAATAATTTTGTTGAATCATGTGATATGCAAATGTATAAAGAAGTAGAAGGTGATGTTGTTAAACTCAAGCCTTTTCCCTTCTCTTTGAGGGACGGAGCTAAAATCTGGTTTCAATCTTTGCCTAGGAATAGTATAGATTCTTTGGATTAGTGCAAAGAAGATTTTATTGGGAAGTATTACCGGCCTGCTAAAATTATGCAATTGAGGGCAACATTATGAATTTTAGGCAATTGGATAATGAACACATTGCCCAAGCTTGGGAATGTATGAGATCTCTTGTTAAGAAATGCCCTACACATGGTTTGACTACCTGGATGCTTATCCAGACTTTTTATGCAGGCTTGAACTTTACCTCGCATAACCTGTTAGATTCGGCCGCGGGAGGAAACTTTATATCAACTACACTTGGTGTTGCCATAAAACTTATCGATGAGATGATGACCAACTATTCCCAATGGCACACCGAACGCGCTCCAACAGGTAGGAAGGTAAATTCTGTCGAGGAAATTATCTCCCTAAATTTTAAAGTTGATTTAATTATGTCTCTACTTACCAAGAAACCCTCTATTGATCCTCATGATGTTCCTTTAAATTCTTTGGTTTCTCAGGAACAAGTAGATGTGAATTTCATTTCTAGAAACAACTTTAATAATAATGCTTATAGGGGAAACTTTGCTAGTAATCCTAGACCGTGCCCATCCACTTATGGGAACAACAACACTTACCCTAGCAACAAGGACCCCACCTATGAACTAGTGAGTATGCTTAGAAACTTCATCACTACCCAAAAAGCCTTCAACAAGAATGTGGAAGAAAAACTAGCTAAATCAGATAATCTTTGTTTGAAGGTAGACAACTTAGCCCTTGATGTTGAGATGTTAAAAATTAGAACCTCTCCCCTTGAGGAGAGCAAAGCCACTCCTATTAATGCTATCCAGTTATAAATCAATGAAAATATTAGGATGATGGATAAACTTAAAGAAAGATGGGCTAGAGAAAAAGAGGAAGGTGATAGAATTAAGAGCCTTCCTACACACCACACAGTTGCCACTATGCAAATTGTTGAGGGCACTAAAACTATTAGCACCCAATGCACACCTGGTCCCACTAGACCTATTCATGGTGATGCTAATACCACAACTGTAGAAGAAGAGACTCCTATGAACATAGAGGGTTTCAAACAAGTGAGCCTAGATGACACTACTACCACCTTTGATAGTAGTGATATCGATTTTGATAGTTGCACCCTCTCAGAAGTTATCAGCTTATTACACAAAATGTCTAGAGACCCCCACACTAGCACACTTAATCTTCCCTTCACGGAGCATATCACAAATGCTCTTATCAAAGCTAGGGAGGAGAAGCTTAGGATAGAAGCCTCCATACCTAGGAAGCTTGATGATGGTTGGGACCGTATGATAAAAATCAAATTAAATAACTTCTCTTGCTATGCTTTATGTGACGTTGGAGCTAGTACCTCCGTCATGCCCAAAAGAATGTATGATATATTTGAATTAAAACCTTTTGATTCATGTTCTTTTGGTGTTGGCCTTGTCAACTCTTATGTAATGAAACCTTTGGGGAAGATCGATTATGTTCTTATCATTGTCAATGACAACTTTGTTCCCGTTGATTTTATCATTATGGATATAGAGTGAACCTTTATGTCCAATTATTTTGGGACACCCTTTACTTCGCACCGTTGGTGCTATCATTGACATGAAAGAGGGGAATATAAAATTCCAATTCCCTCTCAAAAAGGGGGATGGAACACTTCCCTAGAAAGAAAGTCAAGTTACCTTTTGAGTCCGTTACACGGGCTATCTATTCTCTTTCTCTTGATAAAACTTGATTCTCTTGTGCCTTATGCCTAGCTTAAAGGCGTAAAAGAAAGCACTTGTTGGGAGGCAACCCAAGATGTTTTTCCTTATGTTTTTAGTGGTCTTGATGATTGTTACTACTGTAGCTACATAATTGTATCTTTATTTTTCAAGCTTTGTGCCAAGTATAGCTTCATATGACAAGGGAAGTGAAAGTTGTGACATGCTGTCCAGAAAACAGATTCTGTCCTCGTGACGGGAAACATCAGAATAAATCACCAGTTCATATTTTTGAGCTGATTTTTTTACACAGCGTGCTCTATACAATGACGGAACTTTTGTATGTTATAAGTTTTTTTATTTGAGTTCTAGAAGTGCCCCTAAAAAATTCTTTACTACCTGCTGTTCTGTTTTTCATAGATTCTGCCACGTGTTGTCTCTCCTAACTTTTGCAAACCTTAAGCTTGCTTTTTCTTTGAAAAAACCTTTTGGAAATCTTGAGAAACAGTATCTCTTCAAGAATATATTTATATCCAGTGGGTAAAAATTATTTATTAAGGGTACTAACCTCTCTAATCAGCTTATGATGAGTTGTGTATGAAGGGAGTTTTCTAGTGTGCAATGGAAGATGATGAAAGAAGATTCGGGAGTGTCAAGCGCTCAAGATTGGGGATGCCTCCATGCATCCCCAACAAATATTCACGGAGACTCAAGCGTTTAAGCTTGGGGATGCCCCCGTGCATCCCCTTCTCCATGAACAATCATCAGTTCGTCCTTCGTCTCACTATATTTTTATAACTTCATGCGTTATGTGCTATGCTTGGAGCGTCTCGCTCTTAGGTTTTATTTTTAGTTTTCTTTAGATTTTCTTGCTGTTCATAAAAAGTTAGATCCCGTCTTACTTTGTGTGGGAGAGAAACATGCTCCACTTTCAAAATCTAGAACACATCATAGGATTCTTCATGCCTTTCTTTTTGCTGTTGTGTGTTCTTTATCTTTTCGTAGCTACTGCCTTGTCTAGTTTTAGTCTTAGTTTGTCTTAGCAAGAGCCTTGTCTTTTGTTTAGTTTGTCGATGGAACTCTCTTTAGTTTTCATGTTTATCTTGTTAAGAGAGTTGGTTGTTGCATTGAGTTATGTCTTGTTTTTGAGAAGTAGGTAATTGAGGTTGCCAGTTAATTTCAGTAGTAGCTTGCAATAGTTTTGAGGTATTAATGTGAGTAATGTTTGAAATTTTGGTGTCAAGAGCTCTAGCCTATTAGTGATAGGTGTCGTATTTTGGGAAATCCATGTGTTATTTTCAAAAACCTGCAAAACTAGTTGAGAACTCTAGCTACTAGATGGATCACTACTCTTCTATTAGAGTACACTCACGTACCATGAGTCGAGGATGCGCAAGGATAACCAAAAACCCCATACACTCCTCCTCGGGGTACTTGTCTCTTTGTGAACCTCCTCATTAGATTGAGAGTTACCGATAATAAGTGCATGAGTTCTTCAGACTAATGTAAGTATTGAAAGTTGACACTTCCACCTCGTCATATTTGCTAGCCTCTCATGTGCCATGCATTGCCTCCTTCTCACTCCGAGAGTTGGCGTCCACCTTCGCCGGTACATCCAAACCCTTGCATGATACGCTCTGTCATCATAAACCTCCTTATATCTTTCCTCAAAACAACCACCATACCTACCTATCAAAGCATTTCCATAGCCTTTCGGAGATATATTGCCATGCAACTTCCACCTCTTCATGACTTGATCTTCATGTCATACATGTTCCTGCTACTTGCAGCGCCATACATCATGATAACTACATCTTCTTTATGATTTGAGTACCTTATAAAGTGTGAAAGATCTTCTATAACCTCTTGTAAATTAGAGTATTGCCCTTAAGTGAGGAAAAGATCCCAAAGTTGAAAAAATAAAAGATCCCAAAGAGGACAACTCAGAGTTAAATAGAAAGAGCCATTGAGGCCACCAAAAAAATACAAAATAATAATTAAAAAAGAAATAAAAAGAGAGAAAGGGGCAACACTACTATCCTTTTGAAAGATCCACACTAGTACTCCCTCTTATCCTTGTACTCCATAGAGATGATCATGCATATAGCTATGTGGGGACCTTCACACTTTAGAACTTGGCTTGCATATTACAAGGATGAGCCTCCTCAAAAGAGCTCTAGGTCTTCATGAGAGAGCAAGTTAGATGCACCCCCACTAGTTCCATTGGAGAGCTTTTCAGCTCATATCTGCATCCGTTCATGGCAATCCCTACTCCTCACATCATATCTATTATTTGGCCTTCTCGCCTATGATTGTCCTCATTGATGTGAGCCTTTCTCATCCTTTTTGTCTTCCTCCTCCACCATATTATCTCTTTGCCATCCTAAGCATAAACTCTCGTGCTTACGCTCATCCATTTAATGAGTGCTCAAAATATCGAAAAGGAGTGGATCAAATTGACTTGTCATGGCTAGTGGTCTGGGGACGAGTCAAGATAAGATTCCAAAGAAGACCAAGTGTGAAACTTTAGTAGATTGAGTTCTCAACACAAAAATAATTTTTTCTCTTATTCCCTATCCCCCTTCTTGCATCAAACACCATCTGGAGACATTCGAGTCACGGACAGCGAGAGCTCTTGCACCTAATGTTCTTTTGTTGCTTGTTCCAATGCTAATATAGACTCTTGCATGTTATGACTTGAATTGAATTACATACCTTGATTTATTTAATTTTTAAAGTCCTTATATGGTTGCTAGCATGTCACCATAGAAATTATGCCTGTTATCATTTACCTACTCGAGGACGAGCAGGAATTAAGCTTGGGGATGTTGATACGTCTCAAACGTATCGATAATTTCTGCTTGCTCCATGCATGTTTTGTGTGATATTGCTACGATCTAGATACACTTTCATATACTTTTGATCATATTTGGACTAACCTACTAACTCAGTGCACCCCAGTGCCAATTCCTGTTTTCTGTTGTTTTTCTATTCCAGGTTTCCCCCATATTAAAAGTGCTCCAAAAATTTGGAAAAAATCGGATAAAAAATCAGCGTAACGGAGTCTTCCAGAAGAACCCAAGTGGGGCCAGAGGGCCACCACCAGGGGCCCAGGTGGCCACCTGGCGCGGCCAGGGGCCTGGCCGCGCCAGGGGGGGGGGGCGGCGCTTGGACCATGATACGTCTAAAACGTATCTATAATTTCTGCTTGCTCCATGCATCTTTTGTGTGATATTGCTATGATATTGATGCACTTCCATACACTTTTGATCATATTTGGACTAACCTATTAACTTAGTGCACCCCAGTGCCAATTACTGTTTTCTGCTGTTTTTGCATTTCAGGTTTTCCCATTACTTAAAGTGCCAGAAAAATTCCGGGAAAAATATAGAAAAATCAGCGTACAGAAAGCTTCGGGAAGAGCCCAAGTGGGGCCATAGGGGAGCCAGGGGTGGCCCAGGCGTCCACGTGGCGCGTCCACCCCCTAGGCCGCGCCAGGGGGGCGTCTGGGGCCCCTGGTCCACCTCTGGCTGCCCCCTTCGCCTATATATCACTCTCGTCCCAAAACCCTCGAGGACAGAACCCTTTTTCCCGATCTCACCTCGGTTCCGCCGCCGCGCTTCCAAGATCGGGAGCACCAGGAGCCCTCTTCCCGGCACCCTGCCGGAGGGAGGAACCACCTTCGGGAGCTTCTCCACCACCATGCATGCTTCCCAGACGAACCATGAGTAGTCCACCTTGGACCTTGGGTCCATGATCAGTAGCTATGTGATTTTCTCCTCCCCTCTTTGTTCTTCATGGTTTAGACCTCATGAGCTGCTCTACATGATCGAGGCACATATGTAATCTTTCTGCTGTTGCTATGCTGAGTTTGCTGGGATCTGATGGATTATGAGACTATGTTTAGATTGTGTTTGAGTAATATATTTGATTCTCCTCTTTTATATTTATGTTCTTGAGTAATTCTTGCATGTTCTCCGTTTTTGTTTATTTCTTTGGCCAAGTAGTAGGTAGTAACTCCAAGAGCGAGCATTATGCATTATTGCGGGTTAATGCCCCCTGATGACTAGCTTGAGTGACATAAACATGAGTCTAGGGGATGTGTTGTTGCCACAAGGGAGAAAACAATGGTGCTTGTACTTGCGGGTGCAAGGATTGTTTTACTTTACGCAAAGTTCTTTAATGCAGTTGTCTGTTGCTTTGAGTTTACACTTTGGGTGGGATTCGCAACTTAATACCAGCGAGATGTTCTGGATAGATATCTCAAGGTGGATGATTAGTAGGTAGATGCAGATGGATTTCGGTCTACTTGTCTTGGCGTACCGCCCAAGCTTTTGAGCCTCTTCCTTTCTTTATAGCATAATTAGCATTGGTTTGCGCACATAATCCTGTCAATTGCCCAGCTGTAATTTGTTTACCTCGCATGGCTATTTTATCATCTTTTGGGAGAGAGACATCACTAGTGAACATCATGGGACCCTGGTCCATATTTCCACCACTTTTACACCCGCTATTTAGTTTCTCCTTTATTTCCTTTTCTGTTGCTATTGCTATCATTATTATACCAGCGTTTGATTCTTTGCAAACAACAAGGACGGAGGGATTGACAACCTCTTTGTACTCGTTGGGAGCAAAGTTATCTGTTGTGTGTGCAGGTCCATGTGAACCGCCTAATTGCTGGCGCCGTTGTCACCTTCCTGTCATTGTCGGAGTCCTACTAGAGACAAACCTTGGTATCTTCGCCGAGGGAAATTTGCTGCTGTCTACATCTCAACCTTTCACTTTGGGTAACCAACGAGGGACGAGAAGTCATCAAAGCTAATTTCTGGCCCCGTTGTCGGGACTCCACTCTTCAAGATAGGGGAGATGCACACTATCTTTTACCTTTACTTTTTAGTCTTGTTAGTTTACCTTTCGGTTTTTGTCTTTGTATCCTTTATCAAAAATCCAAAAAAATAGTATGTGTAGTTATTTACTTGCCAATCAATGTCTGACTTCTTTGAAACCAGATCTTATTGGCATGGAGGATTCACCGAGGATCAACAAAAGTGGTACAAGGAACACTGCTTGTCTCAAAAGGGGATACACTTATGGAAACAAATACACCAGTCGTATGTGTATGCTAGAAACTTGTGCTCATTATATAATATATCTTTCCGCAGGGATGAATCTTGTTGCTTTATGAGGCACAAACACCTTTCTTTCCAATGTGAGTACAATGATGATGAAACCTTAGCTTCTTATGCTAAGGGAAACTATGATTTTTATGATGCAGAGCCAATAGAAGAATTTGTTGCTTATAAGGGTGCCTATGAAATTACTTCTCTTCTTAGAAATATTAATGATGCCCCTTACAAATCTGAGAGTCTTTCTATACTTAACTAATGTTTGGAAAATTATGATGCAAATTATTATATTACTGATCATCTTGAGAGAATCTCTCCCCCAAAGGAAGAGACTAATGTTTTGCAGGACTCTATGAAAGAAGAAATTGATGAAACCGAAAGCTCCTTGGATAAAAAAGAGGAGGAGAGTGACGAACAAAAGGAGGAAGAATGGAGCCATCCATGTCTACCTTCTAATTAGAGTAACTCTTTTAATCTTACCTTATATGAGTGTTATGATCCTATGGATTCTTTTGAAATATTCCTTTTTGATGAAGTTGATGCCTTCTATGCTTATGGCCATGATGCCACTATGGATGATGCTTACAGAGATGAACTTTCTATAGTTTCTCATGTTAAGCATGAAATTGTTTCTATTGCACCCACACTTCATTTTCCTATTATCCTTTTGAAATCTCCAAATATTCCGGAGAGTTTTGTCCTTATTAAACGTCAATGTGACGGGTCACATTTATCTTATGATCCTAAAGACCGTTTTGAAAACTATACACGTGTGCTTGCAGGTCATGAACAACATGATTTATGTGATAGTTATATTCTTGATGTTGTTCATGATACTACTGAAAATTACTTTGAGAGAGGAAAGCTTGGTTCTAAAATCTTTCATGTTACAAAAACACCTCTCTTTTTGATGACATTTTTAAAGTTGCTCTTGTTCCACCTTCCTATGCTTGTCACTTTGGGCTTCCTTGATTTATTTTATTATAAGATACCTATGCATAGGAAGTGGGTTAGGCTTAAATGTGTTTCATATTTGCTTCTTTATGCTCTCTTTTGCTTCAAAATTCTTATTCTTGTGAGAACATCTTCTATAATCTTTATGCCTAGCTTAAAGGAGTAAAAGAAAGCGCTTGTTGGGAGGCAACCCAAGATTTTTTTACTTCTGTTTTTAGTGGTCTTGATGATTTTTACTACTGTAGAAACATCATTGTATCTTTACTTTTCAAGCTTTGTGCCAAGTATTGCCTCATATGACAAGGGAAGTGAAAGTTGTGAAATGCTGTCCAGAAAACAGATTCTGTCCTCGTGACAGGAAAAATCATAGAAAATTACCAGTTCATATTTTGAGCTGAATTTTTTACACAGCGTGCTCTATAGAATCACGGAACTTTCATATGTTCTGAGTTTTTTTATTTGAGTTGCAGAAGTGCCCAAAAAAAATTTATTTACTACCTGCTGGTCTGTTTTTCATAGATTCTGTCCTGTTTTGCCTTTTCTTCGTTTTGCAAACCTTAAGCTATCTTTTTCATTGCAATTTTTTTTGGCAATCTTGAGTAACAGTTGCTCTTCAATAATATCCTTATTTCCAGTAGAGAAAAATTATTTTATTGTGGGTACTAACCTCGCTAATCAGATTATGATGAGTTATGTATGAAGGGAGTTTTCAAGTGTGCGAGGGAAGATGATAAAAGAAGATCCAGGAGGGTCAAACGCTCAAGCTTGGGGATGCCCCCGTGCACCCCCAAGAAATATTCCAGAAGACTCAAGCATCTAAGCTTGATGATGCCCCCATGCATCCCCTTCTCCATCAACAATCATCAGTTTGTCTTTCGTTCCACTATATTTTTATCACTTCATGCGTTATGTGCTATGCTTGGAGCGTCTTGTTCTTTATTTCCTTTTTATTTTTATTTAGCTTTGCTTGCTGTTCATAACAAGTTAGAACCCAGCTTTCTTTGTGTGGGAGAGAAACACGATCCACTTCACCCTAGAACACAACATAGGATTTTCATGCTTATCTTTGCTGTGTGTGTTTTTTATCTTTTTCGTAGCTGTTGTCATGTTTAGCTCTTATTTTTCATGCTTATATTTTTAATAGCTTTTGTTTAGTTTGTTGCTGGAACTCTCTTGAGTTTTCATGTTTATCTTGTTTAGAGAGTTTGCCTGTTGCACTGAGTTGTGTGTCATGACTTGAAGTAGGTAATTGAGGTTGCTATTCAATTGTAGTAGTAACCTGCAATAGTTTTGAGGTATTGCCTTGAGGTAATGTTTGAACTTTTGGTGTCAAGAGCTTTAGCCTATTAGTGATAGATGTCGTATTTTGGGCAATCCGTGTTTATGTTCGAAAAACCTACAAAATAGTTGGGAACTTTAGCTACTAGATGGATCACTAATCTTTGGAGGGATCGAATATTAGAGTACACTAACGTACCATGAGTCGAGGATGTGCAAGGATAACCAAACCCCCATACACTCCTCCTCGGTGTACTTATCTCTTTGTGAACCTCCTAATTAGATTGAGAGTTACCGATAATAAGTGCATGAGTTCTTCGGACTAATGTGAGTATTCGAAAGTTGACACTTCCACCTAGCCATATTTTTCTAGCCTCTTCGGTACCGTGCATTGCCCTTTCTCACCTCGAGAGTTGGCGCATACTTCGCCGGTGCATCCAAATCCTTGGCACGATACGCTCTTTCATCATAAGCCTCATTATATCCTTCCTCAAAACAGCCACCATTCCTACCTATCAAGGCATTTCCATAGCCTTTCCGAGATACATTGCCATGCAACATCCACCTTCTCATGACTTGATCTTCATGTCATACATGCTTTTGCTTGATCGATGAGCCGCATGCTAGTTGGGCCTTGCCCTATTCATTGCTACATGACGCGCTAGTATCATTGCATATCCTTCTACACTGGCAGAGGCATACATTTGCATACATCATGATAGTTTCATTTTCTTTAAGTTGAATACTTTTGTAAAGTGTGAAAGATCTTCTATGCTTCTTGTAATATATAGAGTGTTGCCCCTAAAGCGAGGAAAAGATCACAAAGAGGACAAAATCAAAAGATCCCAAAGAGGACAAATGAGAGTTAAATAGAAAGAGCCATGGAGGCCACCAAAAAAATAAAAATAAAAATAGAAAAAGAGAAAAGGAAATAAAAAGAGAGAAGGGGGCACACTACTATTCCTTTTGAGAGATCCACACTCGTACTCCTTCTTATATCTTGTACTCCATAAAGATTATCATTCATGCATATAGCTATGTGGGGACCTTCACACTATAGAACTTGGCTTGTATATTCCAATGATGAGCCTCCTCAAATGAGCTCTAGGTCTTCTTGAGCAAGTAAGTTGGATGCACCCCCACTAGTTCCATTGGAGAGCTTACCTTAGCTCATATGTGCATCCATTGCATGGCAATCCCTACTCCTCACATCATATCTATCATTTGGCTTTCTCTCGCCTATGATTGTCCTCATTGATGTGAACCTTTTATACGTCCAAAACGTATCTATAATTTCTGCTTGCTCCATGCATCTTTTGTGTGATATTGCTATGATATTGATGCACTTCCATACACTTTTGATCATATTTGGACTAGCCTATTAACTCAGTGCACCCCAGTGTCAGTTCTCGTTTTCTGCTGTTTTTGTATTTCAGGTTTTTCCATTATTTAAAGTGCGAGAAAAATTCCGGGAAAAATATAAGAAAAATCAGCGTACAGGAAGCTTCGAGAAGAGCCCGAGTGGGGCCAGAGGGGGGCTAGGGGTGGCCCAGGCGGCCACCCCCTAGGCCGCGCCAGGGGGCGCCTAGGGCCCCTGGTCCACCTCTGGCTGCCCCCTTCGCCTATTTATTCCCCGTGACGATAAACCCTCGGGGACAGAACCCTTTTTCACGATCTCTCCTCTGTTCCGCCGCCGCCGCGCTTCCAAGATCGGGAGCCCCAGGAGCCCTCTTCCCGGCACCCTGCCGGAGGGAGGAACCACCTCCGGGAGCTTCTCCACCACCATGGATGCTTCCCGGATGAACCGTGAGTAGTCCACCTTGGACCATGGGTCTATGATCACTAGCTATGTGATGTTCGCCTCCCCTCTTTGTTCGAGGCACATATGTAATCTTTCTGCTGTTGCTATGCCGAGTTTGCTGGGATCTGATGGATTATGAGACTTTGTTCAGATTGTGTTTGATTAATATATTTGATTCTCCTCTTTTATATTTATGTTGTTGAGTAATTCTTGCATGTTCTCCATTGCTGTTTATTGCTTTGTCCAAGTAGTAGGTAGTGACTCCAAGAGGGAGCGTTATGCATGATTGTGGGTTCATGCCCCCTGATGACTAGCTTGAGTTACAGAAACATGAGTCTAGGGGATGTGCTATTGCCACAAGGGAGAAAACAACGGTGCTTGAACTTGGGGGTGCAAGGATTGTTTACTTTACGCAAAGTTCTTTAATGCAGTTGTCTGTTGCTTTGAGTTTACACTTTGGGTGGGATTCGCAACTTAATACCAGCGAGATGTTCTGGATAGATATCTCAAGGTGGATGATTAGTAGGTAGATGTAGATGGATTTCGGTCTACTTGTCTTGGCGTACCGCCCAAGCTTTTGAGCCTCTTCCTTTCTTTATAGCATAGTTAGCATTGGTTTGTGCACATAATCCTGTCAATTGCCCAGCTGTAATTTGTTTACCTCGCATGGATATTTTATTGTCTTCTGGGAGAGAGACATCACTAGTGAACATCATGGGATCCCGGTCCATATTTCCAATACTGTTTACACCCAATATTTATTTTCTTCTTTATTTACCTTTCCGTTGCTACCACTATCGTTTGTAAACAACAAGGCCGGAGGGATTGACAACCTCTCTGAACTCGTTGGGAGCAAAGTTATATGTTCTGTGTGTGCAGGTCCACGTCAACCGCCTAATTGCTGGCGCCGTTGTCACCTTCTTGTCGTTGTCGGAGTCCTACTGGAGACAAACCTTGGTATCTTCACCGAGGGAAATTTGTTGCTGTCTACATCTCAACCTTCCACTTTGGGTAACCAACGAGGGGCGAGAATCCATCAAAGCTAATTTCTGGTGCCGTTGCCGGGGATTTCGAAGCGCAGCAGAAGAGTTGTCCCGACAATTGCCTAATTTTTGGCGCTGTTGCCGGGGACTCCACTCTTCAAGATAGGGGAGTTGCACACTATCTTTTATCTTTGCTTTTTAGTCTTGTTAGTTTACCTTTCAGTTTTTATATTCGTGTCCTTTACCAAAAATCTAAAAAATATATAGTATGTCTAGTTCCTTACTTGCCAATCAATGTCTGACTTCTTTGAAACCAGATCTTATTGTCATGGAGGATTCACCGAGGATCAACAAAAGTGGTACAAGGAACACCGCTTGTCTCAAAAGGGGATACTCTTATGGAAACAAATACACCAGTTGTATGACTATGCTAGAAACTTGTGCTCAATATATAATATATCGTTCTGCAGGGATGAATCTTGTTGCTTTATGAGGCAAAAACACCTTGTTTTCCAATGTGAGTACAATGATGATGAAACCTTAGCTTCTTATGCTAAGAGAAATTATGATTTTCATGATATAGAGCAAATAGAAGAATTATAAGGGTGCCTATGAAATTACTTCTCTTCTTAAAAATATTGATGATGCCCCTTAAAAATCTGAGAGTCTTGCTATACTTAACTATTTTTTGGAAAATTACGATGCAAATTATTATATTACTGATCATCTTGAGAGAATCTCTCCCCCAAAGGAAGAGACTAATGTTTTACAGGATTCTATGGAAGAAGAAATTGTTGAACCTGAAAGCTCCTTGGATGAAAAAGAGGAGGAGAGTGACGAACAAAAGGAGTAAGAATGGAGCCATCCATGGCTACCTTCTAATGAGATTAACTCTTTGAATCTTACTTTATATGAGTGTTATGATCCTATGGATTCTTTTGAAATGTCCCTTTTTGATGAAGTTGATGCCTTCTATGCTTATGGCCGTGATGCCACTATGGATGATACTTACGGAAATGAAATTTCTATTTCACCCACGCTTGATTGTCCTATTATCCTTTTGAAATCTCCAAATCATATTCCGGAGAATTATGCTCTTATTAAGGCTCAATGTTTTTTGAACCTTTTAAGGCTCAATGTGATGGGTTGCATTTATCTTATGTTCCTAAAGACCGTGTTGAAAACTATACACGTGTAATTGTAGGTCATGAACAACATGATTTATGTGATAGTTATAATCTTGATGTTGTTCATGATACTACTGAAAATTATTTTGAGAGAGGAAAGATTGGTTGTAGAAACTTTGTTACAAAAACACCTCTCTTCATGCTGAAAGTTTTGAAGTTGTTATTGTTTTATCTTGCTATGCTTGTTATTTTGTGCTTTCACGATTTATTTTCTTACAAGTTTCCCATGCATAGGAAGTGGGTTAGGCTTAAATTTGTTTCATATTTTCTTCTTGATGCTCTCTTTTGCTTCAAATCCTTATTTTTATGAGAGCAACTTTTATGATCTTCATGCCTAGCTTAAAGACGTAAAAGAAAGAGTTTGTTGGGAGGCAACCCAAGATGTTTTTCTTCTGTTTTTAGTGGTCTTTATTATTGTTACTACTGTAGCAACATAATTGTCTCTTTATTTTTCAAGCTTTGTGCCAAGTATTGCCTCATATGACAAGGGAAGTGAAAGTGGTGACATGCTGTCCAGAAAACAGATTATGTCCTCGTGACGGGAAAAATCATAGAAAAATACCAGTTCATCTTATTGAGCTGAAATTTTTACACAGTGTGCTCTATAAAATCACGGAACTTTCGTATGTTCTGAGTTTTTTGAATTAAGTTGCAGAAGTATCCCTAAAAAATTCTTTACTACCTGCTGGTCTGTTTTTCACAGATTCTGTCCTGTTTTTCCTTTTCTGGAGATTCAAACGCTCAAGCTTGGGGAGTCCCCCATGCATCCCCAAGAAATATTCAAGGAGACTCAAGCGTCTAAGCTTGGGGATGCCCCCATGCATCCCCTTCTCCATCGACAATTATCAGTTCGTCTTTCGCTCCACTATATTTTTATCACTTCATGCGTTATGTGTTATGCTTGGAGCGTCTTGCTCTTTATTTCCTTTTTACTTTTCTTTAGCTTTGCTTGCTTTTCATAACAAGTTAGAACCCAGCTTTCTTTGTGTGGGAGAAAAACACGCTCCACTTCAAAACCTAGAACGCATCATAGGATTCTTCATGCTTATCTGTGATGTGTGTGTTCTTTATCTTTTTCATAGCTGCTGTCATGTTTAGCTCTTAGTTTTCATGCTTATCTTTTTAAGAGCTTTTTTTTAGTTTGTTGCTGGAAATCTCTTGAGTTTTCATGTTTATCTTTTTTAGAGAGTTTTCTTGTTGCACTGAGTTTTGTGTCTTGACTTGAAGTAGGTAATTGAGGTTGCTATTCAATTGTAGTAGTAATTTGCAATAGTTTTGAGGTATTGCTATGAGTAATGTTTGAACTTTTGGTGTAAAGAGCTTTAGCCTATTAGTGATAGATGTCGTATTTTTGGCAATCCGTGTTTATTTTCAAAACATACAAAATTAGTTGAGAACTTTAGCTACTAGATGGATCACTACTCTTTGGAGGGAACGAATATTAGAGTACACTCACATACCATGAGTCGAGGATGCGCAAGGATAACCAAACCCCCATACACTCCTCCTCGGGGTACTTGTCCCTTTGTGAACCTCATTATTAGATTGAGAGTTACCGATAATAAGTGCATGAGTTCTTTGGACTAATGTGAGTATTCGAAAGTTGACACTTCCACCTACCCATATTTTTCTAGCCTCTCCTGTGCCGTGCATTGCCTCCTTCTAACACCGGGAGTTGGCGTCCACCTTCGCCGGTACATACAAATCCTTGGCATGATACGCTCTATCATCATAAACCTCCTTATATCCTTCCTCAAAACAGCCACCATACCTATCTATCAAGGCATTTCCATAGCCTTTCCGAGATACATTGCCACGGACCATCCACCTTCTCATGACTTGATCTTCATGTCATACATGCTACTTGCTTGATCGATGAGCGGCATGCTAGTTGGGCCTTGCCCTAATCATTGCTACATGACGCGCTAGTATCATTGCATATCTTGCTACACTTGCAGAGGCATACATTTGCATACTTCATGATAGTTTCATTTTATTTATGTTGAGTACTTTTGTAAAGTGTGAAAGATCTTCTATATTTCTTGTAATATATAGAGTGTTTCCCCTAAAGTGAGGAAAATATCCCAAAGAGGACAAAATCAAAAGATCCCAAAGAGGACAAATGAGAGTTAAATAGAAAGAGCCATTGAGGCCACCAAAAAATACAAAAAAATAGAAAAAGAGAAAAAAGAAATAAAAAGAGAGAAGGGGGCACACTACTATTTCCTTTGAGAGATCCACACTCGTACTCCATCTTATATCTTGTACTCCATAGAGATTATCATTCATGCATATAGCTATGTGGGGACCTTCACACTATAGAACTTGGCTTGTATATTCCAATGATGAGCCTCCTCAAATGAGCTCTAGGACTTCTTGAGCAAGCAAGTTGGATGCACCCCCACTAGTTCCATTGCAGAGCTTACCTTAGCTCATATGTGCATCCGTTGCATGGAAATCCCTACTCCTCACATCATATCTATCATTTGGCTTTCTCTCGCCTATGATTGTCCTCATTGATGTGAGCCTTTCACACCTTTCTTGTCTTCCTCCTCCATCATTTTTCTCTCTTTGCCATCCTAAGTGTCAACTTTCTTGCTCACGCTCATCCATTGCATGAGTGCTCAAAATATCGAAAGAGAGTGTGTCATTTTGACTTGTACCTGGCTAGTGGTCTGGCGATGAGTCAAGATAAGATTCCAAAGAAGACCAAGTGTGAAACTTTAGTAGATTAAGTTCTCAACAATAAAAACTATGTTTTACTCTCTCGAATATCCCTATCCCCTTTCTTGCACGCAAACACCACTTAGAGACATTCGAGTCACGGACAACGAGAGCTCTTGCACCTTTATGTTTTTATGTTGCTTATTTCATTGCTAATATAGACTCTTGCCTGTTATGACTTGCTTTGAATTACATGCCTTGATTGCTTTACTTAAAAGTTCCTATATGGTTGGTATCATGTGACCACAGAAATTATGCTTGTTATCGTGGAGCAGGAATTAAGCTTGGGGATGTTGATACGTCCAAAACGTATCTATAATTTCTGCTTGCTCCATGCATCTTTTGTGTGATATTGCTATGATATTAATGCACTTCCATACACTTTTGCTCATATTTGGACTAACCTATTAACTCAGTGCACCCCAGTGCCAGTTCCTGTTTTCTGCTGTTTTTGTATTTCGGGTTTTCCCATTATTTAAAGTGCCAGAAAAATTCCGGGAAAAATATAGGAAAAATCAGCGTACAGGAAGCTTCGAGCAGAGCCCGAGTGGGGCCAGAGGGGGGCCAAGGGTGGCCCAGGCATCGACCCACTAGGCTGCGCAAGGGGGACGCCTGGGGCCCCTGGTCCACCTCTGGCTGCCCCCCTTCACCTATTTATTCCCCGTGAGGAGAAACCCTTGGGGACAAAACCCTTTTTCATGATCTCTCCTTTGTTCCGCCGCCGCCGCGCTTCCAAGATCGGGAGCACCAGGAGCCCTCTTCCCGGCACCCTGCCGGAGGGAGAAACCACCTGCGGGAGCTTCGCCACCACCATGGATGCTTCCCGGATGAACAATGAGTAGTCCACCTTGGACCATGGGTCTATGATCAGTAGCTATGTGATGTTCTCCTCCTCTCTTTGTTCTTCATGGTTTAGACCTCGTGAGCTGCCCTACATTATCGAGGCACATATGTAATCTTTCTGCTGTTGCTATGCTGAGTTTGCTGGGATCTGATGGATTATGAGACTATGTTCAGATTGTGTTTGAGTAATATATTTGATTCTCCTCTTTTATATTTATGTTCTTGAGTAATTCTTTCATGTTCTCCATTGCTATTTACTGCTTTGTCCAAGTAGTAGGTAGTGACTCCAAGAGGGAGCGTTATGCATGATTGTGGGTTCATGCCCCCTGATGACTAGCTTGAGTGATAGAAACATGAGTCTAGGGGATGTGTTGTTGCCACAAGGGAGAAAACAATGGTGCTTGTACTTGTGGGTGCAAGGATTGTTTACTTTACGCAAAGTTCTTTAATGCAGTTGTCTATTGCTTTGAGTTTACACTTTGGGTGTGATTCACAACTTAATATCAGCGAGATGTTCTCGATAGATATCTCAAGGTGGATGATTAGTAGGTAGATGCAGATGAAATTCGGTCTACTTGTCTTGGCATACCGCCCAAGCTTTTGAGCCTCTTCCTTTCTTTATAGCATATTTAGCATTGGTTTGCGCACATAATCCTGTCAATTGCCCAACTGTAATTTGTTTACCTCGCATGGCTATTTTATCGTCTTTTGGGAGAGAGATATCACTAGTGAACATCATGGGATCCCGGTCCATATTTCCAATACTGTTTACACCCACTATTTATTTTCTTCTTTATTTACCTTTCTGTTGCTATCACTATCATTATTATCCCGTGCGTTTTATCTTTTGTAAACAACAAGGCCGGAGGGATTGACAACCTCTCTGAACTTGTTGGGAGCAAAGTTATATGTTGTGTGTGTCTTCCTCCTCCACCATTTTTCTCTGCTTGCCATCCTAAGTGTCAACTTTCTTGCTTACGCTCATCCATTGCATGAGTGCTCAAAATATCGAAAGGGAGTGGATCATTTTGACTCGTACCTGGCTAGTGGTCTGGGGATGAGTCAAGATAAGAACAAGTGTGAAACTTTAGTAGAATAAGTTCTCAACAATAAAAAATAGTTTTAGTCTCTCGTATATCCCTATCCCCTTTCTTGCACGCAAACACCATTTGGAGACAATTTGAGTCATGGACAGCGAGAGCCCTTGCACCTTTATGTTCTTATGTTGCTTGTTTCAATACTAATATAGACTCTTGCATGCTATGACTTGAGTTGAATTACATGCCTTGATTGCTTTACTTACAAGTTCTTATATGGTTGGTAGCACGTCACCACAGAAATTATGCTTGTTATCATTTACCTACTCGTGGACGAGCAGGAATTAATCTTGGGGATGTTGATACGTCTAAAACGTATCTATAATTTCTTCTTGCTCCATGCATCTTTTGTGTGATATTTCTATGATATTGATGCACTTCCATACACTTTTGATCATATTTGGACTAACCTATTAACTCAGTGCACCCCAGTGCCAGTTCTTGTTTTCTGCTGTTTTTGTATTTCAGATTTTCTCATTACTTAAAGTGCCAGAAATATTCCGGGAAAAATATAGGAAAAATCAGCGTACAGGAAGCTTCGGGAAGAGCCCAAGTGGGGCCAGAGGGGAGCCAGGGGTGGCCCAGGCGGCCACCTGGCGCGGTTACCCCCTAGATCGCGCCAGGGGGGCGCCTGGGGCCCCTGGTCCACCTCTGGCTGCCCCCTTCGCCTATTTATTCCCCGTGAAGAGAAACCCTCGAGGACAGAACCCTTTTTTGTGATCTCTCCTCTATTCCGCCGCCGCCGTGCTTTCAAGATTGGGACCACCAGGAGCCCTTTTCCCGGCACCATGCAGGAGGGAGGAACCACCTCCGGGAGCTTCTCCACCACCATGGATGCTTGCCGGATGAACCATGAGTAGTCCACCTTGGACCATGGGTCCATGATCAGTAGCTATGTGATGTTCTCCTCCCCTCTTTGTTCTTCATGGTTTAGACCTCGTGAGCTGCCCTACATGATCGAGGCACATATGTAATCTTTCTGTTGTTGCTATGCTGAGTTTGCTGGGTTATGATGGATTATGAGACTATGTTCAGATTGTGTTTGAGTAATATATTTGATTCTCCTCTTTTATATTTGTTTTCTTGAGTAATTCTTGCATGTTTTCCGTTGCTGTTTATTGCTTTGGCCAAGGTGGTAGGTAGTAACTCCAAGAGGGAGCGTTATGCATGATTGTGGGTTCATGCCCCCTGATGACTAACTTGAGTGGCAGAAACATGAGTCTAGGTGATGTGTTGTTGGCACAAGGGAGAGAACAACGGTGCTTGTACTTGCGGGTGCAAGGATTGTTTACTTTACGCAAAGTTCTTTATTGCAGTTGTTTGTTGCTTTCAGTTTACACTTTGGGTGGAATTCGCAACTTAATACCAGCGAGATGTTCTGGATAGATATCTGAAGGTGGATGATTAGTAGGTAGATGCAGATGGATTTCGGTCTACTTTTCTTGGCGTACCGCCCAAGCTTTTGAACCTCTTCCTCTCTTTATAGCATAGTTAGCATTGGTTTGCGCACATAATCCTGTCAATTGCCCAGCTGTAATTTGTTTACCTCGCATCGCTATTTTATCGTCTTTTGAGAGAGAGACATCACTAGTGAACATCATGGGACCCCGGTCCATATTTCCACCATTGTTTACACCCGCTATTTATTTTCTGCTTTATTTCCTTTTCTGTTTCTATTGCTATCATTATTATCCCATGCGTATAATTCTTTGTAAACAACAAGGCCGGAGGAATTGACAACCTCTTTGTACTCGTTGGGAGCAAAGTTATCTGTTCTGTGTGCATGTCCACGTCAACCACCTAATTGCTAGCGCCGTTGTCACCTTCTTGTCGTTGTCGGAGTCCTACTGGAGACAAACCATGGTATCTTCACCGAGGGAAATTTGCTGATGTCTACATCTCAACCTTCCACTTTGGGTAACCAACGTGGGGCGAGTATCCATCAGACCCCTGGTGGCCCCCCTTCGCCTATTTATTCTCCGTGACGGGGAAACTCTGAAGACAAAACTATTTCGCAATCTCGCCTCTGTTCCTCCGCCGCCGCGCTTCCAAGATCGGGAGCTCCGTCAGGACCCTTCCCGGCACCCTGCCGGAGGGAGGATCGACCTCCCGGAGCTTATCCTCCACCATGGACGCTTCCCGGATGTGCCGTGAGTAGTCTACCTTGGACCATGGGTCCGTGATTAGTATCTATGTGTTGTTCTCCTCCCCTCTTTGTTCTTCATGGTTTAGACCTCGTGAGCTTCCCTACATGATCGAGGTACATATGTAATTCTTCTGTTGTTGATTTGTTGAGTTTGATGGGATCCGATGGATTATGAGATTATGTTCAGATCGTGATAGAGTAATATATTTTGTTTTGATCTCTTATATTTTTGTTCCTAAGTTGTTCTTGCATGTTCTCTGTTGCTGTTTATTTCTTTGGCCAAGTGGTGGATAGTAACTCCAAGAGGTAACGTTATGCTCGATTGTGGGTACATGTCCCCTGATGACACGGTTGAGTGACAGAAACATGAGTCTAGGGGATGTGCTATGGCCACAAGGGGGAAAACAACGGTGTTTGTAACCGCAGTTGCAAGGATTGTTTCCTTTACGCAAAGTTCTTTTAATGCAGTTGTCTGTTGCTTTGGGTTTACACTTTGGGTGGGACTCACAACTTAATACCAGCGAGATGTTCTGGATAGATATATCAAGGTGGATGATTATTAGTAGATGTAGATGGATTTCGGTCTACTTGTTTTGGCGTACTACCCATGCTTATGAGCCTCTTCCTTTCTTTTGTAGCATAGTTAGCATTGCGGTGCGTTTATAACCCTGTCAATTGCCCATCTGTAATTTGTTTACCTCGCATAGCAGTTTTATCATCTTTTGGGAGAGAGACATCACTAGTGAACATCACGGGACCCCGGTCCATATTTTCATCATTGTTTACAAGCTATTTCCTTTTCAGTATTTACTTTCAGTTTCTATCATTATCATTATCCCTTGTGTGTTTGACCCTTTGTAAACAACAAGACCGAAGAGATTGACAACCTCTCTGAACTTCGTTGGGAGCAAAGTTAATTGTATCGTGTGCAGGTCGGCGTCAGGTGCGCCGCTGACACCTACTTATCATTGTCGTAGTCCTACGGGAGACAAAACCTATCCTCTACATAGGGGAAATTTGCTGCTATCCTACATCTCACCTTCCACTTGGGGTAACCAACGAAGGGCGAGAAGCCATTACCACTTCCACGCCATCAAGCAAATTTCTGGCGCTATTTCCGGGGACTCCGAGTGATAAGATAGGGGAGTTGCCCACTATCCTTTACCTTTACTTTTTAGTCTTGTTTGTTTACCTACCTGTTTTTATCTTTGTGTCTTATATTGAAAATTTAAAAAAAAATCTGCCACACTTGCTGCTGCTATGGGTTCCACTGAAAACACCAAGTTGTGTGACTTCACCAGTCACAACAACCAAGACTTTATCACCACCGAAAAAGCCTTCAATAAAAATGTAGAGGAGAAATTAGCTAAATTAGATAATCTCTCTTTGAAGGTAGAAAGCTTAGCCCTTGATATTGAGATGCTTAAAATTAGAACCTCTCCCCTTGAGGAGAGTAAGGCAACTCCTATTAATGCTATAAAATTGCAAATTAATGAAAATATTAGGATGATGGATAAACTTAAAGAAAGGTGGGCAAGAGAAAAAGAGGAAGAGGATAGAATTAAGAGCCTTCCTACACACCACACAGTTGCCACTATCCAAATTGTTGAGGACACCCAAACTATTAGCGCCCAATGCACTCCTAGTACCGTTGGACCTATTAATGGTGATGCTAATACCTCAACCGAAGATGAAGAAACTCGTATGAACATAGAGGGTTTCAAACAAGTGAGCCTAGACGACACTACTACCACCCTTGATAGTAGTGATATTGATTTTGATAGTTGCACCCTCTCAGAAGTTATTAGCTTGCTACACAAAATGTCTAGAGACCCCCACACTAGCACACTTAATCTTGCCTTCACAGAGCATATCACAAATGCTCTCATCAAAGCTAGGGAGGAGAAGCTTAGAGTAGAAGCCTCCATACCTAGGAAGCTAGATGATGGTTGGGACCCTATGATCAAAATTAAATTAAATAACTTCTCTTGCTATGCTTTATGTGATGTTGGAGCTAGTACCTCCGTTATGCCCAGAAGAATATATGATATGTTTGAATTGAAGCCCTTTGAGCCTTGTTCTTTTGGTGTTCGTCTTGTTGATTCTTCCATAAAGAAACCTTTGGGGAAGATCGACGATGTTCTTATCATTGTCAATGAAACCTATGTTCCCGTTGATTTTATTGTTATGGATATAGAGTGTGAACCTTTGTGTCCAATTATTTTGGGACGTCCTTTTCTTCGCACCGTTGGTGCGGTTATTAAAATGAAAGAGGGGAATATAAAATTCCAATTCCCTCTCAAGAAAGGGATGGAACACTTCCCTAGAAAGAAAATCAAGTTACCTTTTGAGTCCGTTACTCGGGCTAGTTATTCTCTTTCTCTTGATAAAACTTGATTCTTCTTTTGCATCATGCCTAGCTTAAAGGAATAAAAGAAAGCGCTTTTGGGAGGCAGCCCACAACGAATTAGGTTTCTTTTTTCTTTTGTTGTGTCTTGATGTTTGTTACTACTGTAGCAACATCATTGTATCTTTATTTTTCAGCCTTGTGCCAAGTTATAGCCTCTTATGATAAGGGAAGAAAAAGTTGTGACATGCTGTCCAGAAAACAGATTATGTCCCTTGACAGAAAAATTCGAATAAAATCACCAGATCATATTTTTGATCTGAATGTTTTTGACAGCATGCTCTATACAATCGTGAAACTTTCGTATGTTCTGAGTTTTTTGATTTGAATTGTAGAAGTGCCCCGAAAAAATTCTCTACAACTTGCTGTTCTGTTTTTCACAGATTCTGCCACGTTTTGCCTCTCTTCACTTTTGCAAACCTTAAGCTTGCTTTTTCTTTGCAAAAACTTTTTGGCACTGTTGAGAAACAGTAGGTCTTCAAGAATATCTTTATATCCAGCGGGGAAAAATTATTTTATTAAGGGTACTAACCTCTCTAATAAGCTTATGATGAGTTATGTATGAAGGGAGTTTTCAAGTGTGCGATGGAAGATGATGAAAGAAGATCCAGGAGTGTCAAGCGCTCAAGCTTGGGGATGCCCCCATGCATCCCCAATAAATATTCAAGGAGACTAAAGTGTCTAATCTTGGGGAGGCCCCCGTGCATCCCCTTCTCCATCAACAATCATCAGTTCGTCCTTCGTCTCACTATATTTTTATCACTTCATGTGTTATGTGCTATGCTTGGAGCGTCTCGCTCTTAGGTTTTTTTTTAGTTTTCTTTAGTTTTGCTTGCTGGTCATAACAAGTTATAGCCCATCTTACTTTGTGTGGGAGAGAAACACGCTCCACTCCAATCTAGAACGCATCATAGGATTTTTCCTACTTATCTTTTTGCTTTTGTGTGTTCTTTATCTTTTCGTAGCTATTGCCATGTTTAGTTTTAGTCTTAGTTTGTCTTTAGCAAGAGCCTTGGCTTTTGTTTAGTCTGTTGCTGGAACTCTCTTTAGTTTTCATGTTTATCTTGTTAAGAGAGTTGGTTGTTGCACTGAGTTGTGTTTTGTCTTGGAAATAGGTAATTGAGGTTGCTATTTAATTCTAGTAGTAACTTCCAATAGTTTTGAGGTATTGATGTGAGTAATGTCTGAACTTTTGGTGTCAAGAGCTTTAGCCTATTAGTGATAGGTGTCGTATTTTGGGAAGTCCGTGTGTATTTTTAAAACCTACAAAAACTAGTTGAGAACTCTAACTACTAGATGGATCACTAATCTTTGGAGGGATCAAATATTAGAGTACACTCACGTACCATGAGTCGAGGATGCGCAAGGATAACCAAACCCCCATACACTCCTCCTCGGGGTACTTGTCTCTTTGTGAACCTCCTTATTAGATTGAGAGTTACCGATAATAAGTGCATGAGTTCTTCGGACTAATGTAAGTATTGAAAGTTGACACTTCCACCTTCCCATATTTTTCTAGCCTCTCCCGTGACGTGCATTGCCTTCTTCTCACTCCGAGAGTTGGTGTCCACCTTCGCCGGTACATCCAAACCCTTGGCATGATACGCTCTGTCATCATAAGCCTCCTTATATCTTTCCTCAAAACTGCCACCATACCTACCTATCAAGGAATTTCCATAGCCTTTCCGAGATATATTGCCATGCAACATCCACCTCTTCATGACTTGATCTTCATGTCATACATGTTCCTGCTACACTGGCAGCGACATACATTGCATACATCATGATAGCTACATCTTCTTTATGATTTCTAGTACCTTGTAAAGTGTGAAAGATCTCCTTTACCTTCTTGTAAAATAGAGTGTTGCCCTTAAGTGAGGAAAAGATCCCAAAGTGGACACAATAAAAGATCCCAAAGAGGAGAAATGAGAGTTAAATAGAAAGAGCCATTGAGGCCACAAAAAAAATTCAAAAAATAGAAAAAATAGAAAAAGAAGTAAAAAGAGAGAAAGGGGCAACACTACTATCCTTTTGAGAGATCCGCACTAGTACTCCCTTTATATCCTTGTACTCCATAGAGATGATCATTATGCATATAGCTATGTGGGGACCTTCACACTATAGAACTTGGCTTGCATATTCCAAGGATGAGCCTCCTCAAACGAGCTCTAGGTCTTCATGAGCGAGCAAGTTAGATGCACCCCACTAGTTCCCTTGGAGAGCTTTTAGCTCACATGTGCATCCGTTGCATGGCAATCCCTACTCCTCACATCATATCTATCATTTGGCATCTCTTGCCTATGATTTTCCTTAGTGATGTGAGCCTTTCTCATTCTTTTTTTGTCTTCCTCCTCCTCCTCCGTACTTCTCTCTTTACCATCCTAAGTGTAAACTCTCGTGCTTACGCTCATCCATTGCATGAGTGCTCAAAATATTGAAAAAGGAGTGGATCAAATTGACGTGTACCTGGTTAGTGGTTTGGGGACGAGTCAAGATAAGATTCCAGAAAAAGACCAAGTGTGAAACTTTAGTAGATTGAGTTCTCAACAAATAAATATTTTTCTCGTATTCCCTATCCCCCTTCTTGCACGCAGAAGTTTTGCGAGCTCAGACGAGGGAAATAAGGAAGCTCCCACTCGGAAGGTCGTTGAGTGAGCGAGTAAATCGTAGTGTCCAATACTTTGTGGAATCCTTGCGAGTAGTCACTCGAATACTTTACTGTCTTCAGGGTGAGGGAGCACCCGAACTCTGAAAGTATGTTTATTTCTGCTAGTGCGAGTGATTACTCGAGCACGTCTTTGCCTTCTAGGTGAGGGAGCACCCGAACTCAAGTAAAGGTACTCCCAATGGGAGTAAAAGATTTGATCATAATGTGAAAAAAATTGTGAGAAGCGGGACGCTGACCGAGGATGTGATACGTCCCAAACGTATCTATAATTTCTTCTTGCTCCATGCATGTTTTGCGTGACTTTGCCATGTTTTGCTTGAACTTTCATACACTTTTGAACCTATTTGGACTAACCTATTAACTCAGTGCACCCAGTTGCCAGTTTCTGTTTTCTGTTGTTTTTGTATTTCAGGTTTTCCGGCCATTAAAAGTGCTCCAAAAATTCCGGGAAAAATATATAAAAAATCAGCGCAACAGAAGCTTCCGGAATCACCAAGAGAGGGAAGGGGGCCACCACCAGGCAGCCAGGAAGGCAGGTGGCGCGGTCCCACCCTGGGCCGCGCCCTGGACCCTCCTGACTGCCTCGTGGGTCCCCTCGATGCCCCCCTTCGCCTATATTTACCCCTCAGGGTGGAAACCCCTAATATCGATCTCTTTCTCGCGAACTGCCCTCTGTACCACCGCCGCCGCCGTTTCAAGATCGGGGCTTCCTGGAGAAGCTTCCCCGGCACCCTGCCGGAAGGAGGAACCCCCTCCGGGAGACCATCCATAGCCATGGACGCCTCCCGGATGTACCGTGAGTAGTCCCCCTTGGACCATGGGTCCGTGACCAGTAGCTATGTGATGAATCTCTCCCCCTTTTGTGCTTCCACTTTCGAGTCCTCGTGAGCTCCCTCACATGATCGAGGCATCTATGTAATTTCTGCTGTTGCTATGCTGAGTTTGTTCGGATCTGATGGATTATGAGACTATGTTCAGATTGTGATGAGTAATATATTTGGTTCTTCTCTTTTATATTTTGTTCTTGAGTAAATTCTTGCATGTTCTCCGTTGCGGTATTTGCTTTGGCACAGTATTTTATTTGCAACTCCAAGAGAGAGCGTTATGCTCGATTGTGGGTTCAGCCCCTTGACGTCTTGCTTGAGTGACAGAAACATGAGACTAGGGGATGTGCGGTTGCCACCAGGGATAAAACAACGATGCTTGTACCTGCGGGTGCAAGGATTGTTTACTTTACGCAAAGTTCTTTTAATGCAGTTGTCTGTTGCTTTGAGTTTACACTTTGGGTGGGATTCGCAACTTAATACCAGCGAGATTTTCTGGATAGATATCTCAAGGTGGATGATTCGTAGTAGATGCAGATGGATTTCGGTCTACTTACCTTGGCGTACTGCCCATTTCTTTTGAGCCCTTCCTTTCTTTGCAGCATAGTTAGCATTGCGGTGCCTTCATAATCCCGTCAATTGCCCAACTATGATTTGTTTACCTCGCTAGCACTTTTATCGTCTTTTGGGAGAGAGACATCACTAGTGAAAATCACGGGACCCCGGTCCATCTTCACATTATTGTTCACACCCTCAATTTACTTTCAGCTTTTACTTTCCTTTGCACATTTTATCTCTTGCGTTGATCCTTTGTAAACGACAAGGCCGGAGGAATTGACAACTCCTCTGTACTCGTTGGGAGCAAAGTTATTTGTTGCTGTGTGCAGGTCCACGACAACACCCTAGTCAGGAAGCAATTTCTGGCGCCATTGCCACCTACTTGTATCTCCTGAGTCCTACTGGTTCGATAACCTTGGTATCTTCACTGAGGGAAACTTGCTGCTGCACTGCATATCAAACCTTCCACTTGGGGTAACCAACGATGGGCGAGAAGCCATCAAGCAAATTTCTGGCACCGTTGCCGGAGACTCAAGTCTACAAGATAGGGGAGTTGCACACTATCTTTTATCTTTGCTTTTTAGTCTTGTTAGTTTACCTTTCAGCTTTTATCTTCGTGTCCTTTATCAAAAATCAAAAAAAATAGTATGTCTAGTTTCTTACATGCCAATCAATGTCTGACTTCTTTGAAACTAGATCTTATTGGCATGGAGGATTCACCGAGGATCAACAAAAGTGGTACAAGGAACACCGCTTGTCTCAAAATGGGATACACTTATGGAAACAGATACATCAGTTGTATGAGTATGCTAGAAACTTGTGCTCAATATATAATATATCTTTCTGCAGGGATGAATCTTGTTGCTTTATGAGGCACAAACACCTTGCTTTCCAATGTGAGTACAATGATGATGAAACCTTAGCTTTTTATGCTAAGATAAATTATGATTTTTATGATGCTGAGGAAATAGAAGAATTTGTTGCTTATAGCCTATGAAATTACTTCTCTTCTTAAAAATATTGATGAAGCCCCTTACAAATTTGAGAGCCTTGCTATACTTAACTATTGTCTTGAAAATTACGATGCAAATTATTATATTACTGATCATCTTGAGAGAATCTCTCCCCCAAAGGAAGAGACTAATGATTTAAAGGACTCTATGGAAGAAGAAATTGCTGAACCTGAAAGCTCTTTGGATGAAAAAGAGGAGGAGAGTGACGACCAAGAGGAGGAAGAATAGAGCCATCCACGTCTACCTTCTAATGAGAGTAACTCTTTGACTCCTACCTTCTATGAGTGTTATGATCCCATGGATTCTTTTGAAATATCCCTTTTTGATGAAGTTGATGACTTCTAAGCTTATGGTCGTGATGCCACTATGGATGATGCTTACGGAGATGAACTTGATATAGTTCCTCATATTAAGCATGAAACTTTTGATATTGCACCCACACTTGATTGTCCTATTATCCTTTTGAAATCTCCAACTCATATTCCGGAGAACTGTGCTCTTATTAAGGCTCAATGTCATGGGATGCATTTATCTTATGTTCCTAAAGACCGTGTTAAAAACTATACACGTGTGCTTGTAGGTCATGAACAACATGATTTATGTGATAGTTATATTCTTGATGTTGTTCATGATACTACTGAAAATTACTTTGAGAGAGGAAAGTTTGGCTATAGAAACTTCCATGTTACAAAAACACCTCTCTTCATGTCAAAAGTTTTGAAGTTGTTCTTGTTTCACTTTCCTGTGCTTGTCTCTTTGTGCTTCTTTGATTTATTTTCTTACAAGATTCCAATGCATAGGAAGTGGGTTAGGCTTAAATGTGTTTCATATTTGCTTCTTGATGCTCTCCTTTGCTTCAACTCTTAATCTCTTGTGAGAGAATCTTCTATAAACTTTAAGCCTAGCTGATGCGCGAGGTGATGATAGTGATTTCTCGCCCTTCGTTGGTAAACCCCAAGTGGAAGGTTTGATGTAGCACAGGAGAAAATTTCCCTCAGTATAGATACCAAGGTTTGTCTCCAGTAGGACTCCGGAGATGATAAGTAGGTGTCAGCGGCGCAACTGACGCGGACCTGCACACAGACACAAATAACTTTGTTTCCAATGAAGTTCAGAGAGGTTGTCAATCTCTCCGGTCTTGTTGTTCACAAAGGATCAAACACAAGGGATAATGATAGCAACTGAAAGTAAAAGCAGAAAAGTAAATGAGCGTGGAAACAGTGATGAAGATATGGACCGGGATACGTGATGTTCACTAGTGATGTCTCTTTCCCAAAAGACGATAAAACTGCTATGCGAGGTGAAAAAATTACAGAAGGGCAATTGACAGGATTATGAACGCACCGCAATGCTAACTATGCTACAAAAGAAAGGAAGAGGCTCAAAAGCACGGGCAGTACGCCAAAATAAGTATACCGAAATCCAACTGCATCTACTACTAATCATCCACCTTGAGATATCTATCCAGAACACCTCGCTGGTATTAAGTTCCGAACCCCACCCAAGTGTAAACCCAAAGCAACAGACAACTGCATTAAAAAGCACTTTGCGTAAAGTAAACAATCCTTGTAACCGCGGTTACAAGCACCGTTGTTTTCCCCCTTGTGGCAACAACACATCCCCTAGACTCATGTTTCTGTCACTCAAGCGTGTCATTAGGGGGCATGAACCCACAATCGAGCATAACGTTCCCTCTTGGGGTTACTACCTATTACTTGGCCAAAGCAATAAACAACAACGGAGAACATGCAATAATTACTTTAAGAACAAAAATATAAGAGATAAGAACCAAATATATTACTCAATCACAATCTGAACATAATCTCATAATCCATGAGATCCCATCAAACTCAGCATTGCAACAGCAGAAAGATTACAAAAGTGCCTCGATCATGTAGGGCAGCTCACGAGGTCTAAACCATGAAGAACAAAGAGGGGAGGAGAACATCACATAGCTACTGATCACGGACCCATGGTCCAAAGGAAACTACTCACGATACATCCGGGAAGCATCCATGGTGGAGAGGAGACTCCCGGAGGTCGACCCTCCCTCCGGCAGGGTGCCGGGAAGAGGTCTGCCGGTGCTCACGATCCCGGAAGCGCAGAGCCGGCGGAACAGAGGCGAGATCGCGAAAAAGGGTTCTCTCCCCGAGGGTTTCTCGTCACGGAGAATATATAGGCGAAGGGGGGCAGCCAGGGGGGCCACCAGGGGTCCAGGCGCCCCCCTGGCGCGGCCAGCCCCTGGGGCGCGCCACCAGGGTGCCTGGGCCCCTGGTGGTGGCCCTCTGGCCCCACTCAGGTCCTTCCGGAAGGTTCTTCTGCGCTGATTTTTTATCTGATTTTTCCTGAATTTTTGGATCACTTTTTATATGGGGGAAAACTGAAATAGAAAAACAACAAAAAACAAGAACTGGCACTGTGGTGCACTGAGTTAATAGGTTAGTCCAAATATGATCAAAAGTGTATGAAAGTGTATCTAGATCATTGCAATATCACACAAAACATGCATGGAGCAAGCAGAAATTATAGATACGTTTTGGACGTATCAACATCCCCAAGCTTAATTCCTGCTCGTCCTCGAGTAGGTAAATGATAACAGCATAATTTCTGTGGTGACATGCTAGCAACCATATAAGAACCTTGAAAAGTAAATCAATCAAGATTAGAGATTCAATTCAAGTCATAACATGCAAGAGTCTATATTAGCATTGAAACAAGTAACAAAAGAACATTAGGTGCAAGAGCTCTCGCTATCCGTGACTCGAGTGTCTCCAAATTGTGTTTGCGTGTGATACGTCCAAAATGCATCACTATTTTATATAGTAATTCTTTATTATTCATTGATATATTTCATGATATGATGCTATTCTTATGTTGTTTTGGCTTATTTTACACAGTTTGCAACTTTCCAGTGCCGAAGCAGCAGACGCAGGATTTAGCTGTAAAAAGTGGACGCTGAGTTGCTGAAGAAGAACACCTCCAAATTACCTGAAAATCGACGGAGGCTGTTTTCCAGAAGGATCACGATGACACGCAAAAGAGCAACCAGAGGGGGTCCACAGGGTGCCCAGGTGGCCACCTGGCGCGGCCCCACCCCTGGCCGCGCCGGGAGGGCGCCTGGACCCCCGGGGCCACTCCCGGCTCCCCCCTCCGGTCTATATACTCCTCGTCGTCCAAAAACCCTAAAAGGAGGAGAGTTTCCGGAGTTCCGCCGCCGCTCCGTGGAGGAAACCTACAGAGAAGAAAAGCTATCTCTGGCGGGCATATTCCGCTGGGGAGATCACCTCCCAGAAGGGGAGATCGTCGCCATCGTCATCACCATCGTCACGGGCATCATCGAGATCATCATCAACATCATCCCCATCATCAGCACCATCTCCATCTTCATCCAATCTTGTCTCACAATTTCAACTCGTGTTGTAATCCGTACTATCTATCCTCTCTACTCTATCGGTGTTGATTACTACTTTGTGGTGAATGCTATTGAGTTTTGTTGGAGAAATATTATTGTGTTCAGATTGTTTATCATCTATTTATCCCCACTGATCATGGTCTCTTTTATGTCTTGTGAGTAGTTACTTTAGTTCTTGAGGACATGGGAGAAGTCTAGTTGCTAGTAGTCATATGATGTTGAAGTAATATGTGCTGGTTGATATTTAAGTTGTGTTGTTATTTTCCTAGTGGTGTTGTGTGAGTCGAACACTCAACACTTTGCCTTATCAAGGACCTAGGGGAATGCATTGTGTATAAAGAATGCTTACGGTGGGATGCCGGAGTGACAGAAACCTAAACCCCAGTTTGCATGCTTTTGCACAAGGGAACAATGGATCACCGTTCGTATTGCTATGGTTAGGCTTTTTCCTTAATTACTATCTTGTATTTGCGGATGCTTGCAAGGTGTTTAATCATAAGAGTGCATTCATCTTAGTCTAGAGGATGCACTAGCATAGATCCACCCACCAAACACTTATCAACACAGTACATATTATCGATACGGAATATGGCGAAAGCACATGACTACCTCTCCCGTGTGTCCTCAAGAACACTTTAGCTTTTATAAGTTCAGTTGCTAGGCCTCTCCTTTGCTCAGCAAGGATTGGGCCACTTTTTACTATCCAGTATCTTTTACTTTGCTCGTCTTTACTTTCTTGTCGCTTATACCAAGAAAACCCCTAAAAAGTTATCTTTCAGTGCTTGCAGTTATCTCCTTACCAAAGTCACTTGCTACTACCTTCTGCTCCTTGTTGGGTTCGACACTCTTACTTATCGAAAACACTGCAATAGATCCCTCTACGTTGATGGTCATCAAACTACGTTTTCTGGCGCCGTTGCCGGGGAGTGTAGCGCTATTAGTAAGTGAAGCTGGTAAGGGAGTTTTTATATTTCTGTTGTTAGTTTGCCGTTTCTATTTTTTTTCTTATGGACACCCCTACTATTGGATCGTTGTTCTTGGGGAGCCGTCCCACAACTAAGGTGGTTACTCCCGACCCTACTAAAATTTTGCCTTATAAGATACCATCTGGTATTATCGATTATGTCCTAGCTAATCGCTATGCAGGAGACAGACATCCAGGTGAACACTTGCTATATTTATCACAACTATGTTCATTATTCAAGCTTCAGGTGTGTCATTAGAGTTCGTTATGAAGAAATTATTCTCCGTATCGCTTACAGACAAAGCTTCAGATTGGTATAAGCTCCTCGATAACTCACATTCTCTTAATTGGGAAGAGCTTATGTCTCTCTTTTATACAAAGTTTTACCCTCTTCATGAAGTTTACCGAGACAGGAATTACATCTATAACTTTAGGTCTCGCGACGGAGAGAGCATCGCTCAAACTTGGGGGAGACTTAAGTCCCTAATGTTATAATGTCCTATTCATAAGCTCCCCAAAGATATTATACTTACAAATTTTTATGCCATGCTTTCTCGTCAGGACAAGGAAAGGCTGGATGCCTCCTCTAGCGGGGTATTTCATACAAAGAGCGTTGAAGAAAGATGGGATCTCATCGAAAGGATCAAGAAGAATACTGAAGATTGGGAAATCGATAAAGGTATTGAACCTGCTATAAATTATGAGCATGATTATATTGAGAGATATGTAAAAACTGATTATTTCAATACCTTTTGCTCTAAGATTGGTCTGGATTCCCATCTAATGATTGATTTTTGTAAGAACTTTGCCTCTCATGTTGATTCTTCTAAGATGAAGAAGGACCAGTACCATAAGCCTTTCAAAGAAGTGCCTATTGATATTCATGTTGCTGATCCTATTTTGCCTGCAGTTATATATGAACAGCCCCCTTTTCCTTCAAGAATAAGGGAGCACTCTTTTGTGACATGCATCATAAATAAAAGTGAGAGAAGAACAGGCGAACCTGAAGACCAGATCAGAGTCGATCCTCAAGTTGCTATGGTTAAAGATTTAGTTACTGATGATGTTTCAGATTCTATTCTAAATTTTTGTGCTGTTTCAACTAACATTGTCACAGCCAAGAATAGAAGCCCAATTTCAAGTACACCAGTTGTATCTGTTAAAATAGGAGATCACAATTCTTACGGGCTATGCGATCTGGGATCGAGTGCAAGCGCGATTGCTTATTCGCTTTATCAAGAGATCATGACTGAGATTTCACCCTGTGAACTCGAAGAGATCGATGTTACTATTCATCTTGCAAACAAAGCCACTATCTCTCCTATTGGGATTGTGAGAGATGTTGAAGTCCTATGTGGAAAGGTAAAGTACCCTACCGACTTTCTCGTACTTGGTTCAGTGCAAGATAGTTTTTGTCCTATTATTTTTGGTAGACCTTTTCTCAGAACTTGTGGAGCTATTATAGATTGCAAGAAAGGTAAAGTTTCTGTTGAATTCAATGGTGAGCCATATGAATTTAACTTTTCTAAGATTTCCAAGTAGCCTCGTGGTACCGAATTACCTAGTGATGATAAAATTATTAAAAGTATTGCTTCTATTGCTATTCGCCCTAATGATCCTTTGAAGCAATACATGGAGGACCACGAGAATGATACTCATATGCAGGAAAGAAATGAAATTGACGAAATCTTCTTGAGACAACCTGCTATCCTGAAGCACAACCTTCCGGTTGAACATTTATGAATTTTATCCAAACCAAAAGAAGACCCGGTGTTTGATCTCAAACCTCTTCCCGATACGCTCAAGTATGCTTATTTAGATGAAAAGAAAGTTTATCCTGTTGTTATCAACTCTAACCTTTCAGGATATGAAGAAGAGCGATTATTGGAAGTTCTTCATAAACACCGTGGTGCAATTGGCTATACCCTTGATGACCTTAAGGGGATTAGTCCATCTATCTGTCAACATACTATCAACCTCGAGCCCGATGCGAAACCTGTTGTTGACCATCAACAACGGTTGAACCCAAAGATGATGGATGTTGTGAGGACTGAAATCCTCAAGCTTCTAGCTGCAGGTATTATCTACCCTATAGCCGATAGTAAGTGGGTAAGTCAAGTTCATTGACTTCCTAAGAAAGGAGGGACAACTGTAGTCCCTAATGATAAGAATGAACTAATACCTCAGAGAATTATTATTGGATATAGAATGTGTATTGATTACAAGAAGTTGAACAAGGCAAGCAGGAAGGACCACTACCCGCTTCCCTTTAATGATAAGATGCTTGAGAGGCTGTCGAAAAACACCCACTTTTTCTATCTTGACGGGTACTCTGGCTTCTCTCAAATTCATGTTAACACTGCCGAGCAAGAGAAGACCACTTTCACTTGTCCTCATGGTAGTTATGCTTATAGGCGTATGACTTTTGGTTTATGCAATGCCCCTGCTACTTTTCAAAGATGTATGTCTGCAATATTTCATGGTTTCTGTGAGGAGATTGTGGAAGTCTTCATGGACGATTTCTCCGTCTATGGAACTTCCTTCGACCACTGTCTCCACAATCTTAATAAATTTTTGCAGAGATGCGAGGATACAAACTTAGTTCTAAACTGGGAAAAGATCCACTTCATGGTTAACGAAGGGATCGTGCTTGGCCACAAGATTTCCAAGAGGGGAATTGAAGTGGACAAGGCGAAGATTGAAGCTATCGAAAGGATGCCCTATCAAAGGGACATTAAAGGTATTCGTAGCTTTCTCGGTCATGCTGGTTTCTATAGAAGATTTATTAAAGACTTTTCTAAGACCTCGAGACCCCTCACTAATCATCTCCAGAAGGATGTTCCTTTTGTATTTGATGAAGATTGTAAGGAGGCTTTCGAAGTTCTTAAGAAAGCTTTAATAACCGCTCCTATAGTACAACCGTCTGACTGGAATTTGCCCTTTGAAATTATGTGTGATGCTAGTGACTTTGCTGTTGGAGCTGTTTTAGGACAAAGGGTTGACAAAAAGTTGAATGTTATTTATTATGCCAGTAAGACCCTTGATAGTGCTCAAAAGAATTATGCTACTACTGAGAAGGAATTCTTAGAAGTAGTGTTTGCTTGTGATAAGTTTAGATAGTATATTGTTGATTCTAAAGTTATTATTCATACTGACCATGCTGCCATTAAGTATCTTATGACGAAGAAGGATGCCAAACCAAGGCTCATCAGATGGGTACTCCTTCTTCAAGAATTTGATTTGCAGATTGTTGATAGAAAAGGAGCAGACAACCCTATAGCGGACAATCTTTCAAGGATGGAAGATATACCGCATGATCCCATCCCAGTCAACGAAAGTTTTCCAGACGAACAACTTGCCGTTGTTAAAGTACAATCTCTTTCCGATCCTTGGTTTGCAGATTATGCTAATTTTATCGTTGCAAACTATATTCCTCCAGGTTTAACATTTCAGCAAAGGAAGAAGTTCTTCCATGATTTGAGGCACTACTTTTGGGATGACCCACATCTTTTCAAAGAAGGTCCAAGCGGGATCGTGAGAAGATGCATACCGGAACACGAGCAGAAGGATATTCTCAAGCAATGTCACGATAGTCCCTACGGAGGACATCACGCCGGTGAGAGGACCGCACATAAGGTTCTCCAATCAGGTTTTTATTGGCCTACTCTCTTTAAAGATGCTAGAAATTATGTTTTAGCCTGTGATAAATGTCAGGGAGTTGGTAATATTAGTAGGAGGAATGAGATGCCTATGAATTACTCACTAGTGATTGAGCCTTTTGATTGCTGGGGTTTTGATTTTATGGGTCCTTTTCCTTCTTCACACAAGTACACTCACATATTAGTTGCTGTTGATTATGTGACCAAGTGGGTTGAAGCAATCCCCACTGAGAGTGCTGATCATAAAACATCTTTGAAAAATCTCAAAGATGTATTTTTCCCTAGGTTTGGTGTACCTAGGTATATCATGACTGATGGAGGATAACACTTCACGCATGGAGCTTTTAGAAAATCTTTAGCCAAGTACGATCTCAATCATAGAATTGCGTCACCGTACCATCCAAAAACTAGTGGGAAATTGAGCTCACCAATAGAGAGATCAAGTTGATCTTGCAAAAGACAGTTAACAGAAATAGGAAGGACTGGTCAAATAAGTTAGGAGATGCTTTGTGGGCGTATAGAACTGCTTACAAAAAACCCATGGGCATGTCTCCCTATAAAATGGTCTATGGCAAGGCTTGCCATCTGCCATTAGAATTAGAACACAAAGATTTATGGGCTGTTAGAGAGCTTAATGCTGACCCAAAGTTAGTTGGTGAAAAGCGTCTCATGAACTTGACTTCTCTAGATGAGTGGAGAAGTGAAGCTTACGAGAGCGCTAAAATGATCAAGGAAAAGGTAAAGAAATGGCATGACAGGAGGATTCTGAAAAGTGAATTTAATGTTGGTGATAAAGTTTTATTGTTTAGATCCCGTTTCAGGTTTTCTCCAGGTAAACTACTTTCCAGGTGGGAAGGGCCATTTCATATCGAAGAAGTCTATCGGTCTGGTGCAATTAAGATTAACAATTTTGAAGGCACCAAACCTCAAGTTGTGAATGGACAAAGACTCAAGCATTACAAGGCGGGAGATCCCGTCAATGTTGATGTAAATATAATACGCACAACAACTCATGAAGAACATGTTGCAGCCCTGTTTCAGACACCGACAGAAGCAGAATAAAGAAAAGGTATATATTACGGTAAGGAAACATCGCGAACCGCCATAAAATTTCCATATTATGAGTTTTTACAAAATTAGGAAAACTCGAGGCCTAAGCGGGGCCGGAGAGGAGCTCCAAGGGGCCCAGGCGCCCCCCCCCCTGGCGCACCCTACCTCCTGGCCGCGCCGGGAGGCCGCCTGGGCACCCAGGAGTCCGTCTCCGACTCCACTTTGGCTCGTTACCTTCCTTTTGTTGCAGAAATTTTTGCTATATATTCACCCGGATCGTTCCGGCAGCGTATCTTGCGATTTCGTGTGTTTTCTCTTCAATCTGTTTCTGCCAGGAAATCTTTTAGCTAGACCTAGGTTCCATGGCTTCCCCAAGTTCCCCCCAGGACAATTTCGTCGTCAACGTCATCAACCCTTACCTCGCTGAGGTGAACAAGCACCCCCAGGTCCTTCGTGTGGAAGACGGTGTTCTCCACAAGGAAGATCTGAAGGGACCAGTCATGGAGGGGAGCACCGAGGAGCGGCTGAAGGAGATGGAACATGAGGTCTTCAAGTTCAAGAAGATGGTGGAACGTGGTGTTGAAGCCAACTTCGACATCAGGAACGAGATCGAGGCTTCCCATAGGAAAGAGATGAAGGAGCTGTGGTCAAGTTTGTCCGCACTAGAAGAAAAAATTTATCAGCTCCAAGCGCAAATCTATGATCTGCACAACCAGAACTGTGTGTATGAACTAAAGTTTCTGCGCATGGGTTTAGGTGCTGAGTGCAGGATCCTGGAGACGGGAATGTCCTTCGAAACTGGAGAGGAGCTACCATGGAAGCGCTTCGCCAAGGAATACCTGATTGAGAAGAACAAGAATGAGGAGTAAATCTCCTCGGGTAATGGCATTCCCTCAGCTTGTTCCAAGCTTGGGGGAGTGCCCGGTATCTTTATCTTTATCTTAGTCTTTTAGAGTCAAGTAGAGTCGTATCATGTCTAGGGAGTTTATTATATGAAATAGGTGTTTGCATTGAGGTATATGACTCCGTCTGTGGAGAGATTGTATCCGTGAGTGTGGAGTTGTCTATATTGGAATATTACTGAGAAGTCTATTGGTTCCTTCGCTGCACTCGGTATTCTCTTCACGCAATCGGCATCATATGACGATTCTTATGGGGAGTATTGACCTTATATCAGGTATGGCTTTGAAAACTTTATTTAAATTTTGGCAAACATAGCTTTGGTCTTGATAACATGCATATTTTCTCAAGTAGCGACTTAGCCAAAACCTTTATGTTATTATGTTTGAAGTGTTATGTTGACAAGGAAGACAACTTGATGTGTTATGCTTACCTTAATGTTTATGCCTTATATGTTTTGAATCTAAATTAGCATCAACTCTCTGTTCTCTCAAAGCCTTTGCTAGCCAAACTCTTTGCCAAGTAGATTTCTGCTTGTGCATCCTTACCCTGAAAACATTACCTTCCATTTGAGTCCACCATACCTTCCTATTCGTGGTATTCCCCTACCACTCTTATAAGTATAGAATTTATGTGTTACCCTCAAATGTTCAAAATCTTATGTTTTGTGCCTCTTGTTTAACTCATGAGGAAGTAGTAGGTAATTCATGATCTTCTTAAGTTGGACAAGTTTTACCCCAGGATTGCATGTCTCATCTGCAAACCCATAATACGAGGAGGAACTGGCATGGGTGCGCCCAGCTCGAAAGATAATATAACAAACAAAACCTCCTTCACGCTTGGTCTATGAGAAATCAGAAACTTTTGCAGTGATAAACAAAGGAGATTAAGGGGATGTGATCGTCCTCACTTGGGAGCCGTTCCTCGAAATTTGTCCATCTTGAGAATTAATTGAGTTATCTATTAGCATTCGTTGACAAACTATGCACCGCCCCAAAATCTATTTTTATTCTGTTTGATTTAAGGATAGCACATGAGTTTTCCCTGCTTGCCCTTAACAAGGCCTTTCTTCTACTTTCATGTTGAGTCAGTTTTCCCACTTCCTTCTTTTCCCTAAGAGAACAGACATTTGATGTTGATGAGGATTCATCCATATAGAGCTGCATTAAGTTTTGCCATGCCATATCCTTGTTGACATTATCTTTTGATAAGTAAGTTGTTTGCGAAAGCTTTTGCCTAGCGAGCATCTTCCTTTGTGTTATCATTTGCACTTCATGACTACTAACATGTCCTTTCAAAAGCTTCAAATTTTTTGTAGTTGTCCTTTGACCAAGGTTATGTTTGCCATAATTTGATGAGTTTCCTCAGCCCTACTTTGATTATAATTGTTATTACTTTCTCATGAGGGCCTTATGAGTTGAGGTTGCTGTTGAGGATGCTTGAGTATGATGAAGGAACCTTGATGCTTCTTGTCCGTATTCTATTTATCGACACTTCACTCTCTAAAACTTGTGGACAGGTTTACCGAGCTCAGTATTCGCTTGGGGACAAGCGAGGTCTAAGCTTGGGGGAGTTGATACGTCCAAAATGCATCACTATTTTATATAGTAATTCTTTCTTACTCATTGATATATTTCATGATATGATTCTATTCTTATGTTGTTTTGGATTATTTTACACAGTTTGCAACTTTCCGGTGCCGAAGCAGCAGACGCAGGATTCAGCAGTAAAAAGTGGACGCTGAGTTGCTAAAGAAGAACACCTCCAAATTACCTGAAAATCGACAGAGGCTGTTTTCTAGAAGGATCACGAAGACACACAAAAGAGCAACAAGAGGGGGGCCACAGGGTTCCCAGGCGGCCACCTGGCGCGGCCCCACCCCTGGCCGCGCCGGGAGGGCGCCTAGACCCCCGGGGCCACTCCCAGCTCCCGCCTCTGGTCTATATACCCCTCGTCGTCCAAAAATCCTAAAAGGAGGAGAGTTCCCGGAGTTCCGCCGCCGCTCCGTGGTGGAAACCTACAGAGAAGAAAAGCCATCTCTGGCGGGCAGATTCCACCGGGGAGATCACCTCCCGGAAGGGGAGATCGTCGCCATCGTCATCACCATCGTCACGGGCATCATCGAGATCATCATCAACATCATCCCCATCATCAGCACAATCTCCATCTTCATCCAATCTTGTCTCACAATTGCAACTCGTGTTGTAATCCGTACTATCTATCCTCTCTACTCTATCGGTGTTGATTACTACTTTGTGGTGAATGCTATTGAGTTTTGTTGGAGACATATTATTGTGTTCATATTGTTTATCATCTATTTATCCCCACTGATCATGATCTCTTTTATGTCTTGTGAGTAGTTACTTTAGTTCTTGAGGACATGGGAGAAGTCTAGTTGCTAGTAGTCATATGATGTTGAAGTAATATGTGTTGGTTGATATTTAAGTTGTGTTGATGTTTTCCTAGTGGTGTTGCTCGCTTATGAAGACCTAGAGCTCGTTTGAGGAGGCTCATCCTTGGAATATGCAAGCCAAGTTCTATAGTGTGAAGGTCCCCACATAGCTATATGCATAATGATCATCTCTATGGAGTACAAGGATATAAAGGGAGTACTAGTGCGGATCTCTCAAAAGAATAGTAGTGTTGCCCGTTTCTCTCTTTTTATTTCTTTTTCTCCTTTTTCTATTTTTTTGTATTTTTTTTGTGGCCTCAATGGCTCTTTCTATTTAACTCTCATTTCTCCTCTTTGGGATCTTTTATTGTGTCCACTTTGGGATCATTTCCTCACATAAGGGCAACACTCTATTTTACAAGAATGTAAAGGAGATCTTTCACACTTTACAAGGTACTCGAAATCATAAAGAAGATGTAGCTATCATGATGTATGCAATGTATGTCGCTGCCAGTGTAGCAGGAACATGTATGACATGAAGATCAAGTCATGAAGAGGTGGATGTTGCATGGCAATATATCTCGGAAAGGCTATGGAAATGCCTTGATAGGTAGGTATGGTGGCTGTTTTGAGGAAAGATATAAGGAGGCTTATGATGACAGAGCGTATCATGCCAAGGGTTTGGATGTACCGGCGAAGGTGGACACCAACTCTCGGAGTGAGAAGAAGGCAATGCACGTCACGGGAGAGGCTAGAAAAATATGGGAAGGTGGAAGTGTCAACTTTCAATACTTACATTGGTCCGAAGAATTCATGCACTTATTATCGGTAACTCTCAATCTAATAAGGAGGTTCACAAAGAGACAAGTACCCCGAGGAGGAGTGTATGGGGGTTTAGTTATCCTTGCGCATCCTCGACTCATGGTACGTGAGTGTACTCTAATATTCGATCCCTCCAAAGATTAGTGATCCATCTAGTAGTTAGAGTTCTCAACTAGTTTTTGTAGGTTTTGAAAATACACACGGATTTCCCAAAATACGACACCTATCACTAATAGGCTAAAGCTCTTGACACCAAAAGTTCAGACATTACTCACATCAATACCTCAAAACTATTGCAAGTTACTACTAGAATTAAATAGCAACCTCAATTGCCTATTTCCAAGACAAAACACAACTCAGTGCAACAACCAACTCTCTTAACAAGATAAACATGAAAACTAAAGAGAGTTCCAGCAACAGACTAAACAAAAGCCAAGGCTCTTGCTAAAGACAAACTAAGACTAAAACTAAACATGGCAATAGCTACGAAAAGATAAAGAACACACAAAAGCAAAAAGATAAGTAGGAAAAATCCTATGATGCGTTCTAGATTGGAGTGGAGCGTGTTTCTCTCCCACACAAAGTAAGATGGGGTATAACTTGTTATGACCAGCAAGCAAAACTAAAGAAAACTAAAAATAAAACCTAAGAGCGAGACGCTCCAAGCATAGCACATAACACATGAAGTGATAAAAATATAGTGAGACGAAGGACGAACTGATGATTGTTGATGGAGAAGGGGATGCACGGGGGCATCCCCAAGCTTAGACACTTTAGTCTCCTTGAATATTTATTGGGGATGCATGGGGGCATCCCCAAGCTTGAGCGCTTGACACTCCTGGATCTTCTTTCATCATCTTCCATCGCACACTTGAAAACTCCCTTCATACATAACTCATCATAAGCTTATTAGAGAGGTTAGTACCCTTAATAAAATAATTTTTCCCCGCTGGATATAAAGATATTCTGGAAGACCTACTGTTTCTCAATAGTGCCAAAAAGTTTTTGCAAAGAAAAAGCAAGCTTAAGGTTTGAAAAACTGAAGAGAGGCAAAACGTGGCAGAATCTGTGAAAAACAGAACAGCAGGTAGTAGAGAATTTTTTCGGGGCACTTCTACAATTCAAATCAAAAAACTCAGAACATACGAAAGTTTCACGATTGTATAGAGCATGCTGTCAAAAACATTCAGATCAAAAATATGATCTGGTGATTTTATTCGAATTTTTCTGTCAAGGGACAGAATCTGTTTTCTGGACAGCATGTCACAACTTTTGCTTCCCTTATCATAAGAGGCTATAACTTGGCACAGAGCTGAAAAATAAAGATACAATGATGTTGCTACAGTAGTAACAAACATCAAGACACAACAAAATCAAAAAGAAACCTAATTCGTTGTGGGCTGCCTCCCAAAAGCGCTTTCTTTTATGCCTTTAAGCTAGGCATGATGCAAAAGATCAAGTTGTATCAATCGAATCATTATCAAGATCATCAAAAAGCTCTTCAATTGTACAACTAGTCTTAAGAGGTCTTTCAAATAAAGGCCTAATGAAGATACTTCTAGGGAGAAAATCAAAAGGCGGAAAATCAATGGGAGATTCATTTATAAAATTATCAAAGAGAGGTATTTCTTCCAAACTTTTCACGGTTTCAACTTCTTTGGCAATGGGTGGTTTATTTTTAGGTCGGGGAACCCTAGGGACATAATTGAACTTAGGTTCCCTTCTTGCTGAAGTCTCTACCTTTCTTGGTTTGATTGAGGAAAATGTAGTTCCTAGAGTATTAATGATTTCCTCAATCTTATCAATCCTAGAAAGATCCATATCATGGGATTTGATGACCTCCAAAGTTTTAATAATTTTAAGCATGGAGCTATCAAGCCTATTCAAATTCCCTTGAATCTTGCGATCCAACTCATTTATCCTAGTTATACTTTGTATTTATAACTCTATCTTTTCAAGTTTCTTCATAATGTGAGCTAGAGTTATATCTTCTTGTATGCTAGCAATAGGGAGATTTCCAACAAGATTTTCAATAACATTAAGAGACTCCCAAATCGGGGCTTCTAGGAAATTCCCATTGATAGCAGTATCTAATATTAACCTATTCCAAGGAGTAATCCCGACATAAAAATTTCTAAGCAGGATAGTAGTGGATTGCTTCTTGGTGGCTCTTTTTTGAGAATCATTAATTCTATACCAAGCATCTTTTAAACTTTCACCACCTTTTTGTTTAAAGGTGAGAACCTCTGTCTCAACAAAGGCAAAAGGGCCAGACATAATGACAACTACTAGCAAGATGAATAATTTTTTTTTGATAACGGACACAAAGATAAAAACTGAAAGGTAAACTAACAAGACTAAAAAACAAAGGTAAAGGGTAGTGTGCAACTCCCCTATCTTAGCACTCGGAGTCCCCGGCAACGGCGCCAGAAATCTTGCTTGATGCGCGAGGTGATGATAGTGATTTCTCGCCCTTCGTTGGTAAACCCCAAGTGGAAGGTGTGATGTAGCACAGCAGCAAATTTCCCTCAGTAAAGATACCAAGGTTTGTCTCCAGTAGGACTCCGGAGATGATAAGTAGGTGTCAGTGGCGCAACTGACGCGGACCTGCACACAGACACAAATAACTTTGTTCCCAACGAAGTTCAGAGAGGTTGTCAACCTCTCCGGTCTTGTTGTTCAAAAAGGATCAAACACAAGGGATAATTATAGCAACTGAAAGTAAAAGCAGAAAAGTAAATGAGCGTGGAAACAGTGATGAAGATATGGACCGGGATACGTGATGTTCACTAGTGATGGCTCTGTCGGGGGATTGGTACCCAGGTAGGCTCACCCAAGCGAAAGCAACCTTTCAAGACAAGGATGGACCGATTGGGCTGCAACTGGGCCGAGCTGGGCAAGCGTACGGCCGATTGCCCCAAAGCAATCAGCCATACCGAATGCCAGCAGTCGGCCCAGGCGCAACCGGTCCACCCTTTTCATCACCAAGACAATCATCTGATTGGCCCGCAGCTGGGCCGAGATGGGCATCAGCGCGGACGATTGCCTAGGGCAATCGGCCCTGCCGAGGGCCACCAGTCGGCCCAGGCGCAATCGGTACAACTTACTTCCCCTAGATAAGTTGACCCTATCCCAGTCGGAAGTACAAGTACGAGGTCATAAATGCGCAATCCCGAGAGATCGGGGTGGCAGAGAAGCCAAGTCACATCGAAGATCTGGCAGAGATGCGTTGTCAACCTCTTCGCCGATTCCACGGACAGGACGACAAGACCGCACCTCCTAGCTCCATTGTTCACCATCATGCCCTACGAGTCTACAGCATGGGCCGCCGCTCGTCGGGTCCGGATCACCCGGAGAGGAGCACTCGGTGGGACCCAGCCGATTAGAGGATGACAGCTGGGCCCAATCGGCAGTGAAGTTACCGATTTACCCCGGGCTCACACTATAAGAGGCCGGGGTACCCCTCCTGCGTGAGGGACGATCCACAACATTCGCACCATTACTCACATCTCGCTTAGTTCCTTTACTGCTTGTAGTTCCTCCTCAGGGAAGCAGGAGAGAGCTTTGCCCACGGCAGCTCTCACCTTCCCCTGAGTAGATAGAGAAGCAGTTATTGTAGTTCAGTTCCATTGATATAGAAGAGACAAGCAGGAGTAGGGGTGTTATCTCTCCGGAGAGCCCCGAACCTGGGTACATCGTGGTGTCCGTCACCGTGTTTGTGCCCAACCCGATTCCGGCACCATCGACATCTTCTTCCTCGCGTCTTCCCCTCACTCCAGCCATCCCTATGGCATCTGCCGTCACATATCAACGACAGTTGGCGCCCACCGTGGGGCAGACCGAGGCGTCGACTGGAGTAAAGATCCGGACGGGATTTTCCTCTGCATCGGGCGGTAGCCACGCCTCTGGCCTGATTCTTAGGCGCGGGGCAATCGACTACGTGGTGGATTACTCGGCGCGATACGGGGCCGGTGCACCCCTGCCGCCCGGTGTGTCACTGCAAGTTGGCAATCATCGTCTCTCCATCGGCAGCTTCCCCGAGGCATATCCCAGGGAGATACGCATCTTCTCGTGCGTCACGGATCCGCTCTCGACCAGGGGCTGCACTGCAGCACCCGACGGAGAGGATGGCCGTGTGCACGCAGCCGTCATGATGGCGGGGGTGTCTTCATCAAGCAACCGCGGCGCAGCGAGTGCGTCCAGGAGGGCCAAAGAGGCGGCAGACGCTGCAGAAAGAGTCGGCACCAGTGCATTGCGGGATGTGTTGTACACACCCGTGAACAGGAATGATGATCCTGATCAAGTGCACACTGAGCTGGAGACAGCAAGGCTTCCCCTTGCTCGCAGGGCCGAGCAAGTGCTGGCAGAAGAGCGTAGGTTGGGAGCTATCACAAGGGAGTACAACGCGGCGCATGCAGGACCGCGTCGGCGGATTGAGCCCGCAGTCTTAGAAGACCTGAGAAGCCGAGGTCGAGCAGTCCATCAGCAGCTGTCGGGAGCCGAGCAACCGGAGAGGCTAGCGAGGCCGGCGCAGCAGGCGCAGCGGGAGCAATCGGTGTTCATCCAGAGGCTGACGTACAGCACGCCGGACAAGAACCTGAGAGCCGCCGAGCAGATAGCAATCGAGTTGGAAGAGTTGGAAGGAGATGAACGGCGTGAGCAGACGCGCCGAATGCGCGAGCTGCTGGCAGCCGCAAAGGAGTAGCGACTGGTCGCAATGGAGAATCCGAATGCAGGACCTGGGGTATGAAGAGGAACTGTGAGGCCGATTCCGGAAGCTATCCAACAACCAAATGCATCGCGCCAGAACAGGCAGCAACCGGCCCCATCTCTCCATGAGAGTAGGGTTAGGAGCAATCGGCCACCCCCAGCGGCAAGCAGAAGAATTGAAGAGCCAGCTGTTAACAGCAGGCGCAATGACACGCCTCAGCAGTCGGCACCAAGACCAGCAATCAGCGCCCGACTTGGCCCTCGCCAAATCGGTCAGAATGACGCCAGGCATCGCCTTGAGCTCCTGGACAAGGAGGCACAAGAAGATGAAGAGGGAGAGGCTGGCCCGTCGTGTTTCGGTCACCGCATTCGGACTGAGAAGTCTCCCAAAGGCTTCACGCTGCCGAGAGACACACCCAAGTACAATGGTTCTGTAAAGCCAGAAGATTGGTTGTTCGATTACCTGACCGCAGTTCGCATCGCAGGGGGCAGTCGGCGCGTGGCAGTCCGCTATGCACCTTGGATGTTGCAGGGTTCAGCTCGGACTTGGTTGAATAGTCTGCCCAAGGACAGTGTAAATTGTTGGGAAGATTTCACAAGTGCATTCATTCACAACTTCACGAGCACATATGAGTGGCCCAACCTCCCGCGGCAGTTGGCTCTTTGTGTGCAAGGCAAGGATGAACCCCTCCGAGATTACTTATCTCGGTGGATCAAGCTGAAGAATTCATGCGAAGGAGTCCATGAGATCCAGGCCATCCAGTACTTCACGGATGGATGCCTGGCCGATTCAATGTTGAAGCACAAGTTGCTCCGCAAGGATTTCACATCGCTCGCCGAGCTCATGAAGGTGGCCAACTCGTTTGTTGTGTCCGATTCTGCGATGCGCCCTATCCAGCTCGGAGTTGGAGGTGTCATTCAATCACTAGGGGCTCCGCAGTCGGACGCAGGGAACCAAGGCCTCAGTCGGAAAGAAAGAAGAGAGAACACCCGCAACAACAGCAACAACCAGCAGAACAATGGTAAGTGCAAGGATGAGTAGCCAGATACTCAGTATGGCAGTCGGCAGGTGGCCGCCGTCCAGAATGAAGAAGATCCAGGGGCTGCAGGAGGCAGTCGGAAGATAAAGCCCAATGTGAGGCCACAGGGAAAGATGAAGCCCAAGTACACGTTTGATGATATGCTGGATGCACCGTGCAAGTTGGACAGCACTCCGGGCAGGCCGTCTGCGCATACCACTCGTCAGTGCGATTTCGTGAGAAGGATTGCAAAAGGAGAAGCTTTACCACCTCCTCCCCAGAACAGAGGACCACCTCAGCAGCAGAACCAGTTCCCGCGGAAAGACGCCGCTTACATGATTTTCACCAGCGAGTCCACCGACAAAGGCAATCGGAGAGCTCGAGCTCAAGAAGTCAATGCCACCATGCCGCTGATTCCTCAATACATGCATTGGTCTGAGTGTCCCATATCCTGGGACAGAGCAGATCACCCGACCATCTTGCCGAATCCAGGCAATTATCCGCTTGTGGTTGATGCTCTGTTCGCAGGACCAAGGTTTTCATGCAAGTTCTCCCGAGTGCTCGGCGATGGAGGAAGCACAATCAACATTCTGTACAGAGACACCTTGATCAAGCTAGGGCTCACCGAGAAGGATATGGAGCGCAGTCAGACGACATTCCATGGGATTGTCCCGGGGTTGTCTTGCACCCCCATGGGTCGCATTCGGCTGGATGTCATATTTGGCACAGAGGAGAATTTCAGGAGGGCGCCAATCTGGTTTGAGGTCGCCGACCTCAGCAGTCCTTATCATGCTCTGTTGGGACTGCCCGCATTCGCCAAGTTCATGTTCAATGCACAACAGACTTACCTCAAGATGAAGATCCCAGGGCCAAACGGCGTCAACACCGTCACCGGGGACTTCAGGAAGTCCCTCGAGTGCACATCGGCTGGCGGCAGTTTGGCTGACTCCCAAGTGGTTGAAACAGAGAAGCGTCAGCTCAGCAAAGTGATAGCAGTGGCGCAAGCACAGAACAAGAGTCCACTCCCAGTCGGCCCAGCCAAGAGAGCAGATGAGGAATCGACTTTTCAGTCGGCCAAGGACAACAAGGAGGTCGCTCTAGATCCCTCCGACTCAACCAAGTTCATTGTAGTCGGAGCTGGACTTAGCGACAAATAGGAAAGCGGGCTCGTCGAGTTTCTCCGTGAGACTCGGGACATCTTCGCATGGTCTCCACAAGAAATGCCTGGTGTGCCGAGAGAACTCGGCGAGCACAAGCTGCACATTCGGCCAGGCTCGAAGTCGGTCAAGCAACCCCTGAGACGTTTTTCTGAAGATAAGAGAAGGGCAATCGGCGAAGAGATTGTGAAGCTGCAAGCTGCAGGTTTCATCATGGAAGTGTTTTACCCCGAGTGGCTGGCGAATCCATTCCTCGTCATGAAGAAGAACAAGACCTGGCGCATGTGTATTGATTACACCTGCCTGAACAAAGTGTGCCCGAAAGATCCGTTTGCTCTGCCCCGTATCGATCAAGTGATTGATTCTACGGCCGGCTGCGAGCTTTTGTCTTTACTGGATGCGACAGCTGGCTATCACCAGATTAAACTTGTTGTGGAAGATCAAATAGAAACTGCATTTATAACCCCTTTTGGGGCTTATTGTTATATCACCATGCCTTTCGGTTTGAAGAATGGGGGTGCCACTTATCAGCGCACAATTCAGAGATGTACACACTCCCAACTCGGCAGAAATCTCCACGTCTATGTGGATGATCTGGTAGTGAAGTCGGCCAAGGGAGTCACACTCCTAGATGACCTCCGAGAGACATTTGCAAATCTGAGAACTTACCAGATCAAGCTCAATCCTGAGAAATGTGTTTTTGGAGTCCAAGCCGGCAAGCTCTTGGGATTTATCGTTTCCGAGAGAGGAATCGAATGCAATCCCAAGAAGATAGCCGCAATCGAGAGAATGGAGCAACCCTAGAACCTGAAGCAAGTACATAAATTCACCGGTTCCCTCGCCTCACTCAGCCGATTTCTCAGTCGGCTGGGTGAAAAAGCAATCCCGTTATACCAGCTGATGAAGAAGACGGAGAAGTTCACCTGGACACCTCAGGCAAATGAAGCATTCCGAGAACTCAAGCGCATGCTATCCGCTGCGTCGATTCTGGCTGCCCCGATTGAGAAGGAGCCAATGATGTTATATGTTGCGGCAACCAATCGGGTGATCAATGCAGTCATGGTGGTGGAGCGGACAGAGAAGGACAAAGCACAGCAGATTCAGCGACCTGTGTATTACATCAGTGAAGTGCTCTCGGCGTCCAAGCAGAACTACCCTCACTACCAGAAGATGTGCTATGGAGTATATATGGCAGCCAAGAGATTGAATCCGTATTTTCAAGCCCATTTGATCACGGTCGTCAGGTCGGCTCCACTGGCCGACATCATAGGAAGCAGAGATGCAACCGGAAGAGTGGCGAAGTGGGCAATCGAGATCGCCAACCATGGCATCCAGTATGAGCCGAGAACAGCAATCAAGTAGCAAGCGTTGGCCGATTTCCTGGTGGACTGGGCTGAAACTTAATATATGCCATCCGTCCCAGGATCGGACTTCTGGCGAATGCATTTTGATGGATCCAAGATGAAGAGCGGCCTAGGGGCTGGCGTAGTGCTCACTTCACCAAGAGGAGATCAACTACACTATGTACTTCAGATTCACTTTGCAGCATCAAACAACATTGCCGAGTACGAAGCCCTTGTGCATGGTATCAAGCTTGCCAAGGAAATTGGCATTCGGAATATTGAGTGCTTTGGTGACTCCGATTTGGTGGTGCAGCAGTGCACAGGCACCTGGGATGCAAAGGATGCGAATATGGCAAGCTACCGTTTCCTAGTGCAGCAAATCAGTGGGTACTTTGAAGGATGTGAGTTCCACCATGTGCCGAGAGCAAACAACGAAGCAGCAGATGCATTGTCTAAGCTCGGCTCAACAAGGCAAGCTATTCCTCCAGGCGTATCACTTGAGCACATCAGGAAGCCATCCATCATGCCATCTGTCGGGACTCGGGGTTAGCGTATGCAAGTCCATTTAAGACATAGTCATATGGAGAGCCGAAAACCGTACCCACTTGTCTAAGCAGACAAGGCCAAGCACAGAACGTTCTCGGAGAGCATCGTACGTGAGGGGCATCCCATCCAGGCCGGATGATCAACTGAGATGGGTCCTCATCGTCCGCACACAAGTCTAATGATATGGGTGGTGAACTCCCATATTCAAAGACAAGTCGCCTCAACCATACTATCGACTATCTCATAACTCTTACATAGACTTACTCCAGCCCGATCACTTAGTCGGGGTCTAGGGCGGGCTCGATCATACCACAAAGTGTGCACGAGACAGAGTCTCGAACAATCGCATCGCGATGCCCCAAGCTGCGCACATCTAAGGGCCACTTGGTGTATGAAAGACTGCCAGCCAGATCACAACTAAGGTCTCGAAAACCCATACAAAGACATGCATGTTATAAACATACACGCAGCACACATGCCTTGTATGAACAGCAGGTATCATTGCAATTCTCTACAAAGTATACATTTTTATTGATAACTCTTATAGAGTGCACACAGAGATCACAAACATGTGATCCAACATTACAACAACAAGCGGAAGCAAAGTATGTCTGAGTACAGACAAGTTTAACAAATGGCTTAAGAAGCCTTATTTAAACACATGCCCTCCACGAGGGAACCAGTCGTCTGACTGGGACTAGACTAGCTTGATCTTCAGTCGTCCAGCTCGATGAAGAAGCCACCTTCGGGGTCAGTGGGTTCATCTAAAACATAGATTAAGCAAACGTGAGTACAAAGTCGTACTCAGCAAGACTTACATAGGAGCTATACTACTCATGCATATGTATCAAGGTAAAGGGAGGTGGGGTTTCACTTGCAGAAGTGTCAGCTTTGACTTGGCTAGTCCTGAACTACGAGTACCAGACTTGAGGTAAGAAGCGTACACGAGTCCACTACTTTCTCCAACCAATTACACCACTATGGTGCCTTCCTCGACTTCCCCACGAGAAAGCACGCCATAGCACTCACACTTATCTTGGTGTGTTTTAGAAGTATCCAGTTCGAGTTATCTAATAATCAAGCTAAGCTTTCCAAGCAGTCCATAACCGCGGACGCGGCTATTCGAATAGTTTTGTTAACCCTGCAGGGGTGTACCGCTACACACACATGATCATCATTTACCGCCTTTGATCTCGACACCATTCAAGGGGTGCCAGCGAGGATGCTCACCACAACTGTTACCTCATAGCCTATCTAGTCCGAGAAGGCCGCCTACCTGGGTTGGCTACCACTATCGTGAACCCGGCCAGTTTACCGAAGTGGACCCAAGTGATGTGTGCGTGGTGCATAAGCCGGTCTCGGATGAGCCGTTCTCTCACTTAGCATCCATGCCACAGACCTACCAGAACTCCGAACTATTGCGACATCTGGACATCGAAAGGGATGAGTTAATAAGTTGAGAGGGGTCAGTGAGCCCAATGTGTGGTTGTACTCTTCATCTTGGATCACCACACAAGAACTCGGACTTAGGGCGGTGTTCAACGAGACAACCCACCATTTACTCCTACACAGCCTCTCATCGTTCACCTTGTATTAGGGGTAGATTCACCAACACTTTTCTACCAACATCATCATGATCACTACCATCCCGACTCACATAACAATATCATCATGGTATCACTCTAAGCATGCAATAAGCAGTAACAATTGCAGGGGCCACATGATATCAATCAACTCCTACATTTGCTAGGATTGTGGTTTTGCCTACTACTGTGACAAATGATAGGTCATGCAAAGGAATGGGTTCATCTATGCGGTAGAAACGTAGCATGGTAATCATCCTATACAATGCATAAGCGAGACATGAGAGGGAAGTGGGATTTTATCGACATGATCAATGGGGGTTTGCTTGCCTTGCTGACGAGGTTCGGGTTCGGGGTCTTCAACGAAGGGGGCAGCCTCCTGCTCCGGTTCCACCTCTACTCGACAAACAACAAACAAGGTAGAAAAAGTAAATACAATGCACAATCACATGATGGAAGGTTGAAACTTGATGTATATGCTTTGATGTGTGAAGCAATTCAATTTAAATGGAGTATATTGCAAATTGAATTGCAAATTCAAACTCCAATTTGAATTCAAACTTAGCCAAGTTACATGTGACATTGTTTGATCAATTTGAATCATTTTGGAATGTGTATGATATGCCTCTGATGTGTGGTTGAAATGTAGCATGTTGCCATGGTTCAAGTTGCAAAAACTTTTGAATTGAATTTGATTTAATTCCATTTAAATCAAATAGCAAATGCTACTGATCCCAATTTAAATTCAACTCAAACATAGTAGAAATTTGGATTTTTGGATAGCTTATTTTCTCCTGATCATTTTTCATATATTATTTGTCCAATTTGGAGTTGATGTGAATTTTCTATGAATTTCCAAAGTTTGGGCTATTTTTTGGATTTTCTGGAATTCTTTAAATCATTTCTAATTTCTGGAAATTCATTTACTGCGTCAGCATGACCTCATGCTGGCGTCAGGGGCACACTGACAAGGGGGTCCCACCTGTAAGTGTCATTGTGTTAATTAAGTCGATTTAAAACGTTTTAAACTTAACCCAGGGTTAACCAGGGGGCTGGGCCCACATGTCATAGGCTGTGGGGGTCATTAGGGGGGTGATTAGTCCGGGGTCAGACTGACAGGCCGGCGGCTAGCCGCCGGCGGTCTTGTACGCGGCGGCGCTGTACGGGGTCGCGCTCTGGACGTGCGTTTGGCACGCCAAAGGCACCAAACGGCTGTTGGGAGGACGCCCCGTCGAATAGAGCTAGCCAGGGGGGCTGGAACTCACCGGAGCGTCGCCGGCATCAAGACCTAGCGGAGGCCGTGGCTCGGGCTCGAGGAAAAGCTATCTGCGGTGCTCCACTTGAGCCGGTGATGCACGCAAACGACGCAAGGGAGCATGGCGAAGACGAAGGACATGCGCTCGAGCTCGTTTGCGTTACGGGTGCTCGACTACGACGACCGTGGCGGCGAGGAACTTTGGCTTCCATGGAGGATCAACAACGAGACATCAAAAGGGGGCGGGGAGAGCGGGGTTTGAACCGCCTGCTCACCAGGAACTCGACGGAGGTGGCGAAGAAGGCTGAGGTGGCTCGACGGCGACGAAATCGACGATGGCGTCCTTCGGGTCCCGCGACGGATCGAGCTTGATTCCGGCGACTAGGAGGGCTCCGGGTTCGATTCGCTGCACGGGGAGACGTAGACGACGGCGGGGAAGAGGATGGACACACCAGCTTGATCCCTAGGTGAGGCTGGCCGCGAGTTCCATGGCGGGGCGCTCCGGCGAGTCTTCGGGAGGTGACGAAATCGAGCACGGGAGACGGGGAGGGGGTTCGTGGAGAGGGGGAATGGAACGGGGAAGCCTCTGGGCGTCTCCAGGCGTGAAGAGGTGGCACGGGGGAAGCAGGAGGTGGCCAGGGGCTTGTCGGCGACCACGGCATGGTTGCCACGCAGCAGTGCCCCTGCTTGAGGAAGACGACAGGCGCGGGAGGTGGGCTGGGCCGGCTGGGGGATGAGTTGGGCTCCTTTCCAGGTAAGCCCCTTTTCCTTTTCTGTTTTCTTTTTCTTTTCTGTAAATTTTGTTTTGGCTATGATAAAATATCAAACCATTTTATAAAATGTTGAAAATTTTTACATGGCCTCATAATAATATAGACTAGCCACTTATAAAGTTTGAACATTTTTAAAATTCAAATAATTTGAATCTTAACTCAAATAGGGGTGTTTAATTAATTCCAAGGCACTGTTTGAATATTTGAAAAATCCATGAGCATGGGGTGGGTCCCACATCACTTGATATGTGATCACACTCACTTATAAGACTTTTCAAAAATCTAACATGAATTTTTGGAGAAGATTTTTATCTGGCCTTTTGAATTAATTCATCTGGGGGGGTTCCTTCTCCCATTTTGCTTTTGATTTTGATTTCAAAGATTTCTCTTGAAATTTTAACATGATGCAAGTGACTTGCTAACCCTAGCACATTGCCTAACAGAGGGTTCTGACAACTCGCCCCCACTCAACAGAATCTCGTCCCGAGATTCAGAAGCCTGCGGGAGGAAGGTGGGGTACTCGGCACTGAGACGGTCTTCTCTTTCCCACGTAGCTTCTCTCTTAGAGTGGTGTGACCATTGCACCTTCAGAAACCTAATCTTCTGACGACGAGTGACACGCTCTGCGGAATCAAGAATACGAACGGGGTATTCTCGATAAGAAAGGTCATCTTGGAGATCAAGCGTTTCATGGTCGACTTCGCGGATGGGGTCCTTGAAGCAACGCCTGAGTTGGGACACATGGAATACATCATGTACTCGGGAAAGCTGCGGGGGTAGTTCAAGTTGGTAGGCAACTTCTCCATGTTTGGCAAGAATGCGGAAAGGTCCGATGTAACGTGGGGCCAACTTGCCTTTGATGCCGAAACGTTGGGTTTCCTTCAGAGGAGTAACCCGAAGGTAAGCCTTCTCATCCAGATTTTAGCTCACTGGCCTATGATGACGATCATAGTAGCTTTTCTGACGAGACTGGGCTGCTTTCAATTGATTACGAACAATGCGAACTTGCTCTTCTGCTTCCTTGATCATATCCGGTCCAAAGAATTGTCTTCCACCGGTTTCTGACCAGTTTAAGGGTGTTCGACATCGTCGTCCATAAAGGAGTTCAAAAGGAGCCATGTTCAGACTAGATTGAAAACTATTGTTATAAGCAAATTTGGCGAATGGCAGAGACTTCTCCCAATTCTTTCCGAATGAGATAACACAAGCTCTGAGCATGTCTTCAAGAATTTGGTTAACCCTTTCGACTTGACCGCTAGACTGAGGATGGAAAGCCGTACTAAAGGAGAGATGAGTTCCCATAGCATTCTGAAAGCTTCCCCAGAATCTAGAGGTGAAAAGGCTACCACGATCAGAATTGATTTCCAAAGGAACACCGTGAAGGGATACAATTCTAGAGACGTACAAGTCTGCTAACTGACTAGCAGTTATAGACTCGCGAACCGGAAGGAAGTGAGCAACTTTGGAAAGCCTATCTATGACAACGAAGATGGCATTGTTTCCTTTCTGGGTTTTTGGAAAGCCGGTAATGAAGTCCATACCGAGTTTGTCCCATTTCCACTCTGGAATAGGCAAAGGTTGAAGTGTACCAGCAGGTCTTTGATGTTCTGCCTTAATGCGACGACAAACATCACATTCGGCAACAAATTGAGCAATGTCTCTCTTCATCCTAGTCCACCAAAATCTCTGGCGTAGATCTCGGTACATTTTTGTGCTACCGGGATGAATTGAGAGGGGTGTGTCATGGGCTTCTTTGAGGATGAGTTGCCTTAGTTCCCTATTCTTAGGTACTACCAAACGATTTTCAAAGAATCCCGTTTCCTTGCTATCTGTGGAGAAACATTTAGCAACTCCGCTAAAAATGTTCTCCTTGATCCGGCGAACACCTCGTGCACGCCTTTGGGAAACTATGATTTGATCCTCAAGAGTTGGTTTCGCCACCAAGGTAGAAAGATAGCCATGAGGGACAATCTCAAGATTAAGCTTGCGAAATTCCTCATGAAGAAGTGGTTGATACTATTGCAACATGAGGTTGTTACAATACGACTTACGACTTAGTGCATCAGCCATGACATTGGCTTTGCCTGGGGTGTAAGAAATTCCTACGTCGTAATATTTTATCAACTCAATCCAGCGTCTTTGCCTGAGATTAAGATCTCGCTGGGTGAAAATGTATTTGAGGCTTTGGTGGTCGGAATAGATCTCGCAACGGTTACCAAGGAGGTAATGTCACCAAGTTGTTAGGGCATGAACTACGGTAGCGAGTTCAAGGTCATGGGTAGGATAGTTCTCTTCATGTGGCCGCAACTGGCGTGAAGCATAAGCTACCACATGTCGATCTTGCAGAAGTATGCATCCTAACCCTTGCCATGATGCGTCACAATAGATCTCGAAATCCTTTTTGGTGTCTGGAGGTGCAAGTACGGGTGCAGAAGTCAACCTTCTTTTTAGCTCTTGAAAGCTTTCCTCGCACTTGGGAGTCCATAGGAATTTCTTATCTTTCTTGAGGAGTTCAGTTAGAGGCTTTGCAACTTTAGAAAAGTTCTCGACGAAGCGACGGCAATTGCTGGCTAGGCCAAGAAAGCTTCTAACTTGCTTAACCGATTCAGGTGGAGTCCAGTCAAGGACGGCCTGAACTCTCTCGGGATTCACAGCAATGCCTTTTTCAGAAATCACGTGGCCTAAGTAGGTCACTTCTGGTAGCAAAAATTCACACTTGGAGAATTTAGCATACATGCGATGCTCTCTAAGTTTCATCAATACCAGCCTTAGGTGTTCGGCATGTTCTTCTTCGTTCTTCGAGTAGATGAGAATATCATCGAGATAAACCACACCAAATTTATCTAAGTACTCCATGAAGATCGAATTCATCATGCGTGAAAAATTGGCGGGGGCATTGGTTAAACCAAAGGACATGACGATGTACTCGTAAAGACCATATCGAGTAGTAAAAGCCATTTTGGGAATGTCCTCGTTTCGGATCTTGATTTGATGATAACCTAATCTCAAATCCATCTTGGAGAAGACAGAGGATCCTACAAGTTGGTCATAAAGATCATTGATCCTGGGCAATGGCTACTTGTTCTTTATCGTCGCTAAATTTAGCGGGCGATAGTCTACGCACATCCTTTCTGTTCCATCTTTCTTCGTTACGAACAGAACGGGGCAACCCCATGGTGATGAGCTAGGGAGGATGAAGCCTTTTTCCAACAAAGCTTCCAGTTGGGTTTTAAGCTCAGCTAACTCACGTGGGGCCATTTTGTATGGGCGTCTAGAAATTGGTGCGGTTCCTGGCACAAGATCCACTATAAACTCTACACATCTGTCGGGTGGCATGCCCGGCAGCTCTTCAGGAAAGACATCCGGGAAGTCACGAACCACTGGAATATCTTCAAGTTCAGGAAGGGGAAGTACATTCAAAGAATGCACTTGGGTTCTTGTTCTGGGTGAGGTATAGATGACGGTCTTGCCTGAAGGGTGGGTTAGTTTCACGGATTTGCCTTTGCAATCCAGGTAGGCATTCTGTCTTGATAGCCAATCCATGCCAAGGATGACATCAATATCTGAAGATTTGAGGGCTATGAGTGAAGCAAGGAATACTAAACCCTCAATTGCAATTTGATTACCGTGGCTTACTCTATTAGTTTGCCATCTTGACCCTGGAGTTTGAATAATCATGGGGGTGGACAATTCAACAAAACATAGCTCATGACGAAGTGCATAACTTTCCGACATGAATGAATGAGATGCTCCTGGGTCGAAAAGAACGGAAGTAGGAACATAATTGACTGGGAGCGTACCAAGAATGACGTCAGTGGTGTCGTCAGTCTCTTCGGCAGCAATCTGGTTCACACGTCCACGAGTGGCGGGAGGAGCGGGTTTGGCGGTGTAGACCTTATGGGGTGGCTTGCCACGACCGTTGTTGTTGCCTCCGGCACGGGGTGGAGCATTCTGATTCTGGATCTGGTTCTGGGGACACTCACGAGAGTAGTGGCCTGCCTGACCACACTTGTAGCAGGCTCCAAAAACAGTGCGGGGAGCTGGGTTGTTTGGTGGAGCTGGGTGGAACTGAGTTGGTGGACGAGGTGCCACATAGGATGGCCTCGGTGGGTTGTTCTGGCGGAACATACTATTTGGGATCCAGATCTTGCGCTTCTGGGAGCCTGAACTGGATGAACCATCGTCCCTAGGGTGTTTGCGGAAGTCATTGGGGGTGTTCATGTCCTCTGCCTTGGTGGCCTTGTTGACAAGGACCTGGAAGGTGGCAAAGTCATGTAGGTTGAGCTCACGACGGAGTCCGGAATTGAGTCCACGACGGAACCTCTCTTGCTTATTTGCGTCGGTGGAGACTTCTTCAGTAGCATAACGAGCAAGCCGGTTGAACTCACGACTAAACTCGTCAACAGTCCTTTTGCCTTGAGTGAGGTTGCAGAACTCCTCATGCTTGCGGTCCATAACACCTTTGGGAATGTGGTGCTCACGGAAGGAAGTGCAGAATTCATCCCAAGATGCGGGCGGTCCAACGGGACGCATATTCAGGAAGTTCTCCCACCAAGAGCTAGCTGCACCTTCAAGGTGATAGGTGGGATAGCTGACCTTGTCGCCATCTGCAACATGGCCTGCTTGGAGCTTCCTCTCGATGCTGCGAAGCCAGTCATCGGCGTCAAGGGGCTCGGTGGAGTAACTGAAAACCGGGGGATGAAGCCAGATGAAGTCGTTCAGGGACACCAACTCGTTGCACTGCTGAGTGGTGTTGCGAGCAATGACCTCCAGCAAATGGTGAGAGTCTCGGCGGTTCCTCTCAACCTCCATCAGAACCTGAGCCATCGTGGGTGGGGGTGGAAGGTTGCCTTCCTCCTGGTCATTTCCACGACCTTGGTTACGACCAAGCTGGCCACGGGTTCCTTGAGACATCCTGAAGGTGAAACCCAAAGTCAAACAGAGTTGATTTGAAGAGTCTAATCAAGGTATTGAAGTACTGGAAGGATTACAGAGCAAAGGAAGTAATCATCTTGACAATATGGTGATAAAAGCATACAAGCCATATATTCACAAGCTGTCATACAAACCATACATCGTTTTAGTACAAGCACCAAGCTAATACAAACGTGATGAAGATGATACATCCTTCAGAGGCACTCTGACTTCCTATACATTCATTATCTAAGCCTCTGGAACTTAGACACCTTGCGTACAATATACTAAGATACTACTACATCCTCACTAAGTAAGACCACAGGCGGTCTCACTCATCTCCATCTCCATAGTAGTCCTCGTAAAAGTTACCCGCGTATCCCGGTAGCTGAAGGTGACCATCGGAAAACACGGAGGCCTGTGGACCCTGATATCCATTTGGGCAAGGATGGGGCCTAGGTCCAGCGTAGGGTGGAAGCAAAGGACCACAGGGTGGAAAAATGCCTCCAATCTCGGGCCAAGCAACTCGAGAAGGCACGTGAGTCCTCACAGGGTAGATAGCATCATACTCATCTGATCCAACACTCACGAAGGGTGCCAATAGTGTCAGTGCTCGATACAGACGAACACGGGTGGCGTGAAGCTCAAAACGAAGAGCGCGTGCATCACGATCTCGATCACTAGCAAACCTAGCAGTCATCTGAAGTACTGGATCTTCTGCAGAGTGATCTGAGTAGAGTCCGGTGTAATATCCCTCTTCTCCTAGAAGTGCAGCAGGGATATAGCGGAATGAGGTCTCTCTCAGCATAGTGTGCTCCTCTGTCAGCAGTATAATACATGAGTATGCAGCATCCTGCACAGCCATGTTCTCGGTCATGCCAATGCCATGTCCAAAATGGATAGGCTGAGTGACTCCAACGTGGTGCGGGTAGATCAGGACAATGCAGTGGAACTGGGTCTGGTTGAAGTCGTGGAACTGCTCCTCGACGGTGTACTCAGGATACCATCGATATCCCACATAGGACATCATCTCGATCAACGTGGCTGGATGCCAACGCACACCGAGGCACCGGGTCAGACGAACAATCTGCCGAGGGGGAAGATCTGCCATCTGAAACAGAAAGAAGGAGTTTGCAAATGCATCAGATTATGAGATAAACCATGAATGACTCGGACAGCATAACGGTTGTAATTGCAAGAAAAATACAATTTCTTACAACATGGAAACAGCACTTACATACGATGTAAGAAATCAGGAAGCATAACCACTCTAACAAACCGATCACCACTTTATTACGGCTACAAGGAAGCAAACAACGATATGTTCTAATCAGACAGAGGAGAGCCTAGTCCTATCTTCCCATAGAATAAGATGAGGGTGACTCAGAACTCAGAACGAAGGGGGTAAGGAGAAAAAAGAAGCCTTACGTTGTTCCCTTATATACCCAGAGTAACTATATAACTATAGCAAGCTAGACTCGACTTCGGCCAAGGCTACTAGTCCTACAGTCAGTCCTCTCTGATACCAAGTCTGTCGGGACCCAGGGTTAGCGTATGCAAGTCCAGTTAAGACATAGTCATATGGAGAGCCGAGAACCGTACCCACTTGTCTAAGCAGACAAGGCCAAGCACAGAATGTTCTCGGAGAGCATCGTACGTGAGGGGCATCCCATCCAGGCCGGATGATCAACTGAGATGGGTCCTCATCGTCCGCACACAAGTCTAATGATATGGGTGGTGAACTCCCATATTCAAAGACAAGTCGCCTCAACCATACTATCGACTATCTCATAACTCTTACATAGACTTACTCCAGCCCGATCACTTAGTCGGGGTCTAGGGCGGGCTCGATCATACCACAAAGTGTGCACGAGACAGAGTCTCGAACAATCGCATCGCGATGCCCCAAGATGCGCACATCTAAGGGCCACTTGGTGTATGAAAGACCGCCAGCCAGATCACAACTAAGGTCTCGAAAACTTATACAAAGACATGCATGTTATAAACATACACGCAGCACACATGCCTTGTATGAACAGCAGGTATCATTGCAATTCTCTACAAAGTATACATTTTTATTGATAACTCTTATAGAGTGCACACAGAGATCACAAACATGTGATCCAACATTACAACAACAAGCGGAAGCAAAGTATGTCTGAGTACAGACAAGTTTAACAAATGGCTTAAGAAGCCTTATTTAAACACATGCCCTCCACGAGGGAACCAGTCGTCTGACTGGGACTAGACTAGCTTGATCTTCAGTCGTCCAGCTCGATGAAGAAGCCACCTTCGGGGTCAGTGGGTTCATCTAAAACATAGATTAAGCAAACGTGAGTACAAAGTCGTACTCAGCAAGACTTACATAGGAGCTATACTACTCATGCATATGTATCAAGGTAAAGGGAGGTGGGGTTTCACTTGCAGAAGTGTCAGCTTTGACTTGGCTAGTCCTGAACTACGAGTACCAGACTTGAGGTAAGAAGCGTACACGAGTCCACTACTTTCTCCAACCAATTACACCACTATGGTGCCTTCCTCGACTTCCCCACGAGAAAGCACGCCATAGCACTCACACTTATCTTGGTGTGTTTTAGAATTTTCCAGTTCAAGTTATCTAATAATCAAGCTAAGCTTTCCAAGCAGTCCATAACCGCGGACGCGGCTATTCGAATAGTTTTGTTAACCCTGCAGGGGTGTACCGCTACACACACATGATCATCAGTTACCGCCTTTGATCTCGACACCATTCAAGGGGTGCCAGCGAGGATGCTCACCACAACTGTTACCTCATAGCCTATCTAGTCCGAGAAAGCCGCCTACCTGGGTTGGCTACCACTATCGTGAACCCGGCCGGTTTACCGAAGTGGACCCAAGTGATGTGTGCGTGGTGCATAAGCCGGTCTCGGATGAGCCGTTCTCTCACTTAGCATCCAGGCCACAGACCTACCTGAACTCCGAACTATTGCGACATCTGGACATCGAAAGGGATGAGTTAATAAGTTGAGAGGGGTCAGTGAGCCCAATGTGTGGTTGTACTCTTCATCTTGGATCACCACACAAGAACTCGGACTTAGGGCGGTGTTCAACGAGACAACCCACCGTGTACTCCTACACAGCCTCTCATCGTTCACCTTGTATTAGGGGTAGATTCACCAACACTTTTCTACCAACATCATCATGATCACTACCATCCCGACTCACATAACAGTATCATCATGGTATCACTCTAAGCATGCAATAAGCAGTAACAATTGCAGGGGCCACATGATATCAATCAACTCCTACATTTGCTAGGATTGTGGTTTTTCCTACTACTGTGACAAATGATAGGTCATGCAAAGGAATGGGTTCATCTATGCGGTAGAAACGTAGCATGGTAATCATCCTATACAATGCATAAGCGAGACATGAGAGGGAAGTGGGATTTTATCGACATGATCAATGGGGGTTTGCTTGCCTTGCTGACGAGGTTCGGGTTCGGGGTCTTCAACGAAGGGGGCAGCCTCCTGCTCCGGTTCCACCTCTACTCGACAAACAACAAACAAGGTAGCAAAAGTAAATACAATGCACAATCACATGATGGAAGGTTGAAACTTGATTTATATGCTTTGATGCGTGAAGCAATTCAATTTAAATGGAGTATATTGCAAATTGAATTGCAAATTCAAACTCCAATTTGAATTCAAACTTAGCCAAGTTACATTTGACATTGTTTGATCAATTTGAATCTTTTTGGAATGTGTATGATATGCCTCTGATGTGTGGTTGAAATGTAGCATGCTGCCATGGTTCAAGTTGCAAAAACTTTTGAATTGAATTTGATTTAATTCCATTTAAATCAAATAGAAAATGCTACTGACAACAATTTAAATTCAACTCAAACATAGTTGAAAGTTGGATTTTTGGATAGATTATTTTGTCCTGATCATTTTTCATATATTATTTGTCCAATTTGGAGTTGATGTGAATTTTCTATGAATTTCCAAAGTTTGGGCTATTTTTTGGATTTTCTGGAATTATTTAAATCATTTCTAATTTCTGGAAATTCATTTACTGCGTCAGCATGACCTCATGCTGGCGTCAGGGGGCCACTGACAAGGGGGTCCCACCTGTAAGTGTCACTGTGTTAATTAAGTCGATTTAAAACGTTTTAAACTTAACCCAGGGTTAACCAGGGGGCTGGGCCCACATGTCATAGGCTGTGGGGGTCATTAGAGGGGGTGATTAGTCCGGGGTCAGCCTAACAGGCCGGCGGCTAGCCGCCGGCGGTCCTGTACGCGGCGGCGCTGTACGGGGTCGCGCTCTGGACGTGCGTTTGGCACGCCAGAGGCACCAAACGGCTGCTGGGAGGACGCCGCGTCGAATGGAGCCAGCAAGGGGGGCTGGAACTCACCGGAGTGTCGCCGGCTTCAAGACCTAGCGGTGGCCGTGGCTCGGGCTCGAGGCAAAGCTCGCTGCGGTGCTCCACTTGAGCCGGTGATGCACGCAAACGACGCAGAGGAGCATGGCAAAGACGAAGGACATGCGCTCGAGCTCGTTTGCGTTACGGTTGCTCGACTACGACGGTCGTGGTGGCGAGGAACTTCGGCTTCCATGGCGGATCAACAACGAGACATCAAAAGGGGGCGGGGAGAGAGGGGCTTGAACCGCCTTCTCACCAGGAACTCGACGGAGGTGGTGGCGAAGGCTGAGGTGGCTCAACGGCGACGAAATCGACGATGGCGTCCTTCGGGTCCCGCGACGGCTCGAGCTTGATTCCGGCGACTAGGAGGGCTCCCGGTTCGATTCGCTGCACGGGGAGACGTAGAGGACGGCGGGGAAGAGGATGGACACACCAGATTGATCCCTAGGTGAGGCTGGCCGCGAGTTCCATGGCGGGGCGCTCCGGCGAGTCTTCGGGAGGCGAAGAAATCGAGCACGGGAGACGGGGAGGGGGTTCGTGGAGAGGGGGAATGGAACGGGGAAGCCTCTGGGCGTCTCCAGGCGTGAAGAGGTGGCGCGGGGGAAGCAGGAGGTGGCCAGGGGCTCGGCGGCGGCCACGGCATGGTCGCCACGCAGCAGTGCCCCTGCTTGAGGAAGACGACACGCGTGGGAGGTGGGCTGGGCCGGCTGGGGGATGAGTTGGGCTCCTTTGCAGGTAAGCCCCTTTTCCTTTTCTGTTTTCTTTTTCTTTTCTGTAAATTTTGTTTTGGCTATGATAAAATATCAAACCATTTTATAAAATGTTGAAACTTTTTACATGGCCTCATAATAATATAGACTAGCCACTTATAAAGTTTGAACATTTTTAAAATTCAAATAATTTGAATCTTAACTCAAATAGGGGTTTTAAATTAATTCCAAGGCACTGTTTGAATATTTGAAAAATCCATGAGCATGGGGTGGGTCCCACATCACTTGATATGTGATCACACTCATTTATAAGACTTTTCAAAAATCTAACATGAATTTTTGGAGAAGATTTTTATCTGGCCTTTTGAATTAATTAATCTGGGGGGTTCATTCTCCCATTTTGCTTTTGATTTTGATTTCAAAGATTTCTTTTGAAATTTTAACATGATGCAAGTGACTTGCTAACCCTAGCACATTACCTAACAGAGGGTTCTGACACCATCTCCAGAATCCGAGTCCATCTTCATCTCGGAGACTGACCTTGAAGCGTGGAAGAAGGCAAAAGAAGCTCAACTTGCAAAAATCCCAACTCTGAAAAAGCAATCAAGCGCCCAAGGTGCTCAGGCCTCAGCAGAGCCGACAGCACCAGGGGCTACCGATTGCAGACCAGGGGCTTCCGAGTGCAGCAAGAAGAGCAAGACTAAAGGGAAGAAAGAAGAGGCAGCACCAGACGGCACAGCCTCAAAAGAGCCAATGACGTCAGACACTGCCGATTGCATTGAAGAAGTTTCAGCTCCAGACGAGCAGTCGTCACCAGGGGCTGCCGAATGCGTGCCAGGCGCCACAATCGGCAGTTCAGAGACAGAAGTCGAGATGACAGAGGTTCAAGAGGCCGAGATCCAAGAGGCCAATGGCCAAGAAGACGAGGTCCAAGAAGAAGTTGCACCCCAGCAAGCAGTAGTGATGGTAGTCGTCAGTGCGCCATCATGGGCACAGCCGATTAGAGATTTCCTAGCGGACGGAGTCCTTCCAGAAGACGAAACCGAGTCGAGACAAATCAGTCGCCGATCTTGGGCATACACAATAATCAACAACGAGCTAGTGCGCAAGAGTGCAACTGGTGTCTTTCAGAGATGTGTAGAAGAAGACAGAGGCTTGGAGTTGCTCAGAGACATTCACCAAGGTGAATGCGGTCATCACGCGTCAGGAAGAGCCATCGCCAACAAAGCCCTCCGACATGGTTTCTATTGGCCGACTGCGCATGCAGCGGCTGAGAACTTGGTTACATATTGCAAGGGTTGCCAGCGGTTCAAGGCAAAAAGTCATCAGCCAGCATCAGCATTGAAGACAATCCCAATAGCATGGCCATTCGCGGTCTGGGGTTTGGACATGGTTGGTCCATTCAAGAGAGCCCGAAGTGGCATGACACATCTCCTGGTCGCAGTGGACAAGTTTACCAAGTGGATTGAAGCCCGCCCGATCAAGAAGTTGGATGGTACGACTGCGGTCCGTTTTGTGGCCGACATCATGTGCAGATATGGTGTGGCCAATAGCATCATCACCGACAACGGCACCAATTTTGCAAAGGGTGCACTAGCTCGATATGCATCTCAGCAGGGTATTCGGCTTTATCTGACATCCGTTGCACATCCTCAGTCAAATGGTCAAGTAGAAAGAGCAAATGGCCTCATCCTCTCAGGTATCAGACCCCGGTTGGTGGAGCCACTTGAGAGGGCACCCGGAGCTTGGATTGAAGAACTCCCAGCAGTGCTATTCAGCTTAAGGACCACGCCAAACAGGTCGACTGGATTCACTCCTTTCTTCCTGCTGTATGGATCAGAAGCAATCATCCCGTCCGACATCGAGTTTGATTCACCTCGGCATGCCTTGTACACCGAGGAAGAAGCCAAGTTAGCACGAGAAGACGGCATCGATCTCAAGGAAGAAGCCTGCCTTCTGGCCTTGTCCAGATCGGCAGTCTACTAGCAGAAGTTGCGGCACTACCACAGCAAGAAGATTCGTCCTCTCGCCTTCCGAGAGGGTGACATGGTGCTACGCCGAATTCAGAAGTCAGATGGGCAGCACAAGCTGGCCTCACCATGGGAGGGACCATTCATCATCAGTCGCGCGCTCAAGAACAACTCATATTATTTGATCGACTGCACCAAGGGCACTCGGCATAAGGACACATCAGGAGTAGAAACGGAGCGGCCGTGGAATGCCGAGCTCTTATGTCACAACCCCAAATAGGGTAAGTGCTAGGGTTGTTTGATCCCTTTGCATCATGTGAAAAATTCAAAAAGAAAATCAGAAATGGAGAAAAGAAAAGCCCTGAGAAATTTAATTAAATGGCCAGACAAAAATTGCTTCCAAAAATTTCCTCTGGTATTTTTGAAAAGTCTTATAAATATGCATGATCACATATAAAGTGATGTGGGCCCCACTCCATGCACCAAGATTTTTCAAATATTCCAAATAGGGCTTGGAAATTAAATTAAACTCCAATTTGAATTTAAATTCAAATTGTTTGAATTTCAAAAATCTCCAAAACTTGTGAGTGGCTAGCTATATATGTTATAAGCCCACATAAAAGTTTTCATGATTTTATAAAATGCCTTGCTATTTTTATTTGGGGCAAAACAAATAGCAGAAAAGGAAAACAAAAACAAAAACACAGAGAAAAAGAAAAAGGGAAAAGGAGCCCACCCGACCGGGCCCCCTGGCCCAACTTACCTTTTCCCAGCCCAGCCCACCGCCCCCGGTGTCGTCTTCCTCCCCGGCGCCCGAAGCAGCTCGGTGGCGCTCTCACCGCCGCGCAGGCCACCGAGGAGCTTCCAGGCCCTCCCTTTCTCCCCCAGGACGCCACGCAACGCCCCTGGACGCCCCATTCCTTCTCCCCTCTTCTCTGTCACCGGGCTGCTCTCCCTCGCTCGAATTTCTTGATGCCCGAAGCCCGCCGGAGCGCGCCGCCGTGACAGCCACGGCCAACGACCTCCCGTCGCTGAGTCGTGCTGTCCATCGTCACCGCCGCCATCGTCTTCGAATCCGAGCGCTTCGAATCGAGCAAGGAGGCCCCATAGTCGACGCCATCTTCACCGCCTTCCCCACCGTCCGCCTCTCGTCGGGGAGCGATTCCTCCGCCTCAACAACTCCTACGACCTCGCCGTCCCCTCCTGCAGCTCCGGGGTGAGCCCCTCTTCCTTTTCCCCCCTCTCTTGCTCTTCGCCGTGGCCCGTACCCCATTCTCGCCGTGGCCAGTGGCTCCTCCGGCGCGCGCGTCGACGCCGACGTGCTCCCCGGCCTTGCCTTGGCCCCTCGTTGGCATGGCTAGATGCGGGAGAGCAAGGGGAGCCTCCCCGTCCAAGTACCGTGCCACCCCGTGCACGAAATTGCGACTCCGGCATTGCTCCGCCGTGGCCGAGCCACCGACGTCAAGCCACCGGTCACTTAGCACTAAACCACTCCTAATCCTAACCCTAACCTCACTGACCAGTGGCCCCCCCTATGCTAATTAACCTCTGTTAGTTTAATCTAACAGGGAATTAAACCCCTCTGCCACTGACACCCCGACCCCACCTGTCAGCCCCCCCTGTGACATCACCCCCACCTCAGCATGATGCAATAAATCAATTCCAGGAAATTAGAAATGGATTAAAGAAATTACAGAAATTCCAGAAAAATAGCCAAACTTCAATAAATCATAGAAAATTCATATGAACTCCAAATTGGACAAATAATATATGAAAAATGATCAGCATAAAATTCTCTACCCAAATATGCAACTTTGAACCATGTTTGAGTTGATTTTAAAATGGGACCAGTAGCTTTTGCTATTTGGCTTAATTGGAATTAATTCAAATTTAATTCAAATGCAATTCAAATTTTAACCATTACAATGCAAACATGATCACTTGAACTTCCGAAGCATATCACACACATGATCACATGGTTTCAAATGATCAAACAATTTCAAATGCAATTTGGTTAAATTGAAATTCATATGTGGAGTTTGAATTTGCATTTCAAATGCAATACACTTCATTTAAATCAAATGTACCACAAACCAGCACCATTCACATCATGGACAACATAATCATGTGCTTGTGCATTCTATTACAATGTTGCCCCCCCCCTTTGTTGATTGATTGTTCCGGTGATAGACGATCCGAGACGGTGATCACCCCCGAAGGAGAAGGCCACCGTTAAGAACCGTGTATCGTCAGCAAGGCAAGCAAACCCCATTGATCATGTCTATAAAATCCCATTTCCCTCTCAGTCTCGCTTATGCATGTTTAGGAGATCACCTTGTATCGATTCTACCGTATAGTTGAACCCATATCCGATGCATGACCTATCATCTTGTCACAGTAGTAAGCAAACCACAATCCTAGCTGACATAGGAGTTGATTGATATCATGTGGCCGCTGCAACTGTTACTGCTTATTGCATGCTTAGTGGTACAATGAGGTTGCTTTTGATGTGAGTCGGGATGATAGTGAACATGGTGTTGATGAAAGTGAAACTGTGTTGGTGAATCCACCCTAATACAAGGTGAATGATGAGAGGCTGTGTAGGAGTACACAGTGGGTTGTCTCGTTGAACACCGCCTTAAGCACCGAGTTCTTGTATGGTAATCCAAGACAAAGAGTACAACCACACATTGGGCTCACTGACCCCTCTTGGCCTAGTACCTTGATCCGTGTCGACGTCCAGGAGTCACATTAGTTCGGGCTTTCCATTTGACATGTGCATAGAAAAATAACGAAGGAAATGGTTGCATCATATAGATATGTGGGTGCACCTGTGAGGCAGGAAAACCATCTGCCAGAGGTGGCGTCTCGGTCACTTACATTGTTTGAGTCCTTTTCGTTGATCCGGCCGGGCTCTCGAGCGGAGGCAAACTCAGATAGTCGACTCCTGGAATAGACCGGTTGTGAGCGAAGTGTCGTGGTGAACATCCTCGCTGTCACCTCTTGAACGGTGGAGAGACCTGGCGGTAACCGATGGTCATGTGTGTGTAGCTTACACCCTTGCAATGTTAACAAAACTATTCGAATAGCCGCGTCCGCGGTTAAGGACTACTTGGAACCTGTACCTGATTATTAGACGACTTGAATGGATACTTCTAAAACTCGCAAGATAAGCGTGAGTGCTATGGTGTGCATCCTCGTGGGGAAGTCGAGGAAGTAACCATAGTGGTGTATTGGTTGGAGACTTGGATAGTGGACTCGTGTACGCTTCTTACCTCAAGTCTGGTAATCGTAGCACAGAACTAGCCAAGTCAAAGCTGGCACTTCTGCATGATGAAACCCCACCTCCCTTTACCTTGATACTTGAGCATGAGTAGTGTAGTTCTGATGTAACTCTTGCTGAGTACGACTTTGTACTCACGTTTGCTTATTCTATGTTTTAGATGAGAACCCGGACCCCGATGGAGTCACCTTCGTGAAGCTTGACGTTGACCATGGTAGTATAGTTCCAGACAGCAGTCTGGTCCCTCGTGGAAGGGCATGTATGTTTACAAGGATTCTCTAAGCCATTTGTTAAACTTGTCTGTACTCAGACCTAATTTTCTTCCGTTGTATGATGTAATGTTGATCACAGACATGTGATCTTTGTATAATCTATGTGTAAGTAAATAAAGAAGTACTTTGTAGAGTTATGTGATGATACCTGCTGTTCATACTAGGCATGTGTGCTGCTGTATGTTTATAACATGCATGTCTTAGTATGGGTTTTCGAGACCTTAGTTGTGATCTGGCTGGCGGTCTTTTATACACCAAGTGGCCCTTAGATGTGCGCAGCTTGGGGCATCGCGATGCGATTGCTCGTGGCTCTGCCACGTGCACACTTTGTTGTATGATCGAGCCCGCCCTAGACCCCGACTAAGTGATCGGGCTGGAGTAAGTCTATGTAAGAGTTAGGATCAAATCGATAACATGGTTGAGGCGACTTGTCTATGAGTATGGGATTCACCACCCATAAACATTTAGACTTGTGAGCGGACGTTGAGAATCCATCTCAGTTGATCATCCAGCCTGGATGGGATGCCCCTCATGTTCGATGCTTACCGAGAACATTATGTGCTTGGTCTTGTCTGCTTAGACAAGTGGGTACGGTTCTTGGCTCTCCATGTGATTGTATCGTGACTGGAATTACATACGCTAACCCCGGGTCCCGACATCTTATGCCCGTTCTATAGCTGAGCGGCAGAAATTATGTATGCTATTCGGCAAACGATCAGTAAAGCTATCATGCCTCTGAAAAAGAGCAATCGATTACCTTTGCATAATTTCATTCGAAAAGCTAGCCCAAGTCGGCAACGCTTAGTCATACCCGAGACGTGCATAACGCACTCGGGGACTGACCGACCACGAGGTCAGCTAAATAAGCCAATGAGGCACGGGGGTTGCGGGCTGGCACTCGACTTAGCACCTAACTCAAGCACAAGTCACGAGAATGTTTGTGGCATTGAGAAGCGTAGCGGTTGGGGCAGTCGGCAGTACAAATTCCCGAGAAACAAATCGAAACGCTCTAAAAAGGGCATAGCCGACAAAGTCAGCTACCGATTGTGCCGCAGACCGGTGCACCGAGCAGCCGGCAGCGAGCAATCGACTCCTAACGTTGCAGAATCCTTTGCGCTAAATCTTGTTGTGTAAACAAAAAAACTTATCGAACCTTGGCCGGAAATCAACCTTCGATCCGACTGCAGACCGCATGTCGGCTGCAGAATGGACGAGGCATGACGCCCCGAAGTGCAGACCGATAATGGAAACCGACAAAAACGCAAAGTAGATCGCACAAATAAAACTTGCAACAAGCAATCGGATTGCATAGAGATAACATGCCTAAGGCCGAATATATTCATTACATCGAACCACACCCAGTGGGTGTCGGCGAAATTAAAATCATGTTTCACAAGTTTACAAGCAACTGGTCTGAAAGTAAAAATAAGATAAGGCCGATCTGATGTCGGCAGGCAGAAGTAGATGACGTCATCGACGGAATAGCTCAAGAAGTCGGGGCAGCTGGTGGCGCAGAGCTCGCAGTCGGAGCGGCCGAAGTGGCTGGGGCAGTCAGATTGGCTTGGGCAGTAGCGGCATTCGGCTCCGACTGTGCGTCAGTCGACGTGGCCCCACCTTGTTTGGACCTCGGAGAGGTATGGGAAGAGCCGCTGTCAGAAAGCTCGTCGGCCAAGCCAGAGATGGTAGTTGCTGCCAATGGGTTCCCTCCCTCATCGAGATATGGAGTGTAGTCATAGGGAGAAAACCAGTTCACCATGGTGTTGGCTAGCCGATTCACCTCGGTATAAGTCTTCTCAAGAAAATCGGCGGCATTCTCTGTGATGCTGTAGAGCTGGGGAAGCTTCACTTGTGGGTACCAGCTCAGCACGGTTTGAAGAGCAGTCTCTGCACCAGTTCGACCGGCAGAATTGAGCAAGACATCAATCCGACGTGGGATGGCCTTCAGAAGAATTCGAGTCTGCTCGGTGGTAGCATTCGGAGCCTCTCCCTTGTCGGAATGTTCTTCGACCAAAATCTCCGGTTCGCGGGTCTCGGCGGAGGAGCCGGCAACATGCTTCATCCTCTGGAGCCCAACCTTGAGCTCAGTCGGCGACCACAGCAATTCGGCAATCTTCAGAATGCCAAGTTTGAAGGACAGTGCAATCCCCTTGATGACAGGAATGCGAGCCTCCGTACCTATCAGATATTCATGCCGAGTCCAGACATTATCATCAAGTTGGACGGTCCCTCCGACCGCGATGGTCTCCTCTCGGGATTTGGCCACCGCTGCATAAGCAGCTGCTTCAGATTCAGGCCAGGCCTCTGCATCACGAAGGAAAGCATGAGTAATAACACAGAAGAAGGAAGCAGTCGGATGCAAGAAACACTCACCGGTAAGAAGGACGTCCATCTCAGTCATGGTATCACAGAAACCCTTGGCCCGGCGGCGCAGTCGGGTTTTTTCTTCATAATTGTGCTTCTCCAACTCTTCGTATTTAGCAATGTGCTCATCACGGTCTTTTTGGATGGAGTCTCGGGCAGCAACGGCGTCATCCCTCTCGGCCTGCATCGCTTCTCAGGCGGCTATAGCTGTGTCTCGTTCAGCGTGAAGTCCATCGCCAGCAGCAGTCACGGCAGCCAGGTCGTCCGGATGCTTCTTCTTCAGAGCAGCCAGCTCGGAGCAGAGGTTTTGGATGGTCCGAGTCAAATCGAATTCCACTCCCTGCAGTCGGGTCGCCTCTTTCTTAGCTGCGGCAAGAGCAGGTCCTTGCTGGCCGAGTTCAGTGGTCAGTTCGGCAATTCGGCCCTGAAGGTCATCCACCATGGGAACAGAGACTAGAGGAGGATATAAAGAAATTAGTACAAGAGAAATTATCAATCGGAGGGAAGATAGAAGTAATGGAGAAGTTACCTCTCAGCCTGTTGATCTCGGCCGATTGATTGTTGACCTCAAGATGGGCTTGAGCGAGGGTTCGGAGGCTGGCGGCGTAGGCTTCGAGGAGCTTCTCGAAGACCTGGCGTCTTTCTTCAAGAACGACCTGAGAAGAAGAACAAGATGAACTTTAGATGCACAGCAGCCAAAAGAAGATCTGAATCGATTGCAAGCAATCGGCCCGAATCTCGTGGACTACACCCAATGGGTGCGCGTGCGCGCACCCACCGGAAGAAAAGTCTCCCGATAGGAGGAAGGCAGGAGAGATGAGCAAAAGAGGCAAACAGTATGAAAGATCCGAACCGATTGCAAACAATCGGCCCAAATCTCGGGGACTACACCCAGTGGGTGCGCTTGCGCGCACCCACCGGAAGGAAGTCTCCTGATTGGAGAAAGGCAAGAAAAAGAAGCAAAGAGCATAAAAGATCCGAACCGGTTGTTAACAATTGGCCCGAATCTCGGGGACTACACCCAATGGGTGCGCTTGCGCGCACCCACCGGAAGAAAAGTCTCCCGATTGGAGGAGGCCATAAAGAAAGGTTGAAGAGCTTACCGCGTGATGGCGGTCGAGCAGCTGGAGGTCCTGAGCTATGGCGGTGGCGAAGTCGTTCACCCGATTGTAGGCTATCGTCAAAGGATCTTGAGAGGAAACCGGGGAGCGGTGCGCAGCATCGGGCTCAGCGCCGACATGTCGGGTGCGAGAGTACTCGTCCCGGAACTGATCCACTGAGCGCATCAAAATTATTGATGCGGAAGAATTCGGCTGTGGCGGTGAAGCTTGAGTCGCAGCGGCAGAGGAAGTGATGGTCGAGACCGGTGGTGCCGACATCACCGGAAGGCCGGAAGCATCCGGTTGTGGCCGTGGCGAAATCGGACGAGACGAGGTCGAGGTGGTTGCCACAATCGGCGAGGTGGTCGTCGGGAGATAGTCGTAACGGGGGCGGAGACTGGGTCGGAGCGTCGTGGCGGAGATGGGGCAATCGGATCGACCGGTTGCGCTCCTTCCCCACCAGTGACTCCCTGGTCGGCCGTGCTCTTGGAGGTCTTGGAGGCAGTGGTGGAAGCAGTAGTTGTCTTGGCAATCTCAAGGCGGGCTTTCTTGGCGGCGCGCTCGGCGTCCTTGGAGCTACGATGTGGAACCGGCTGCCGTTTGCGCATCGCAGCAGCAGACACGGCGGGGGAAATGACTGCGCCGACTTGGGCAGGAATGCCAGCGTCGACGTCATCAAGACCAATCGGCTCCCTGAAAGAAGAAAGAAGAGGTGAATCAGTATAAGAGAAGACAGAGAGGTTCAAGGCATGAAGACAAAGGCATACCCGAATGTTCTCGGCGCGCCTGTGGGCATCCGACATCTCAGCGGGGCAACATTCCGAGGTGCTTGGCCAGTCGGCACTTGAGTGGCCGTCACCTGAGGTTGTTTGCCTTTGAGATCAGTCGGCGCCGTGTTAGCGGCCTTGCTGGGAGAGGCACCAGAAGAGGAGCTGGTGGCCGAGGCGTGCTTAGTCGGCACCTTCGGAGGCTTGGCGTGAGGAGCTGCATTAGAATCGCCAACCTTTGAGACACTATCGTCATCGCTCCGTTCGGCCAGAAATTGCTCAAGGGAAGGGTCAGGCGTACCCCCTTGAGCTGCAGGTCGGATGTCGGTGTCCTTGGGGTCGGCGGCCTCGGCGTCGGCGGCGTTAGCGGGATCTTCGGATTCGGAGGACTCCCCAGAGGATTCACCGTCATCAGCGCCGTTATCTTCGGATTCGGAGGGGGGAACCTCGACATTGTACTCGAAGTCCGCGGGGTCATCTTCCTCGCGGTCGGGGGCGTACGCGCCGGCCACCTGGCCGTCTTCCATCAGATCGGATCGGATGAAGTGCTGAGCAAGAAGAAGAAGGTCATCAGAGAAGTTAAGATGAGGAAAAAGCAATCGGAGAAAGGGAACAGTCGGATCATACAATAGGTGGTTTCTGTCGGCGGTTGAGGTACTCAAGGCCGAAGCGGAAAGGGTCGGGCGAAGGACTGGATGTGATAGTCTTCAGCCTGGTGCAGAGGTCTTCGAGTTTCACTCGCCACGTACAGAGCCGAGTGGGATCTCGGGGGCCCGACATATCGCAGATGCGGTGCACTCGGCGCTGTAGAGGGAGCACTCGGGCTTGGAGCCAGGCAGCAGCAAGATCAGTCGGCAGGAGGCCCTCCTGCTCCAGCTGAGCAATCCTAGTGACTTGGGCGTCAACATCGCAATCGCCAACACCGTACTTCAGCGACCATTGATATTTCTCAGTCGGCCGTGCGAGGGTGAACTCGGGCAAATTCAGGAGATCGGGGCCTTGGTCGGGCGACTTGACATAAAAGAAGGTGGTTTGCCAGTTCTTTCATGATTGGACGATCTCGGGACCTTTATACTTGTGCTTGCAGGCTGCGACGAGGCAACTGCCGTAGTCGGTCTTGTCAGTCACATGAGTCGGGTCGACGCCTTCCGTAGCAGACGGCACCACAACTCTCGTCCGAGCATTGTGAGCTCAGAGGTTGAAGAACCGCTTCCAGAGAGCGATGCTTGGGCGGCAGCCGAGATACCCCTCACACAGCGTGACGAAGCCGGAGAGTTGAGGAAGTCCCGAAAGAAAGTACTGGCGGGGAAGTGGTGGAAGTTGAGGAAGTCCCAAAATAAAGTACTAGCGGGGAGTCCGAATCCACGCTCGAAGTGAGCGAGGAATACGACCCTCTCGCCAGCACGCGCATTGGGCACGAGCTCGGCGCCGGGAGCATGCCATTGGACCTCGGGTGGCATCTTGTGGGCGCGAACCAAGGCCTGGATGGCACCGGCGGCGACGGTGGAGCCCTTCCAGCACCCACGGATGGCCTGAGAGGTGTCTCGCCGGGGCGCCATGGAGCTTGCGGGCGGGAAGAGAACGAAGACGAAGAGCACGAGAGCACCGCACAAGGTAGCAGTGAGAAATTACCGCGGTAGCGGAGGCGGAGGAGCACGCGAGTGTGCGGCCGGAGCGGGTCCCGTGCGCGGAGGCGGAGCTGCGAGCACGACGGAGAGCTTGGGGCGGAGCAGCAATGGCGTGCGCGAGAGCGAGAAGCGGAGGAGGAAGAAGGCGTATGAGAGAAGGAGGAGTCCAAGGCCCTCCCCTGTGGCTTATATGGGCGGCGGGGGAGGGGAGTGAGATCCAGCTGCGGCCGTGTGGCCCGGTGTGGCCTAGCCCACAGGAAGACCAACCGGCAAACTGGCGCAAGAGATCCCAGCGTGGGAAGAGAGGAGTGCGACGTGGGGGTCGAGGCCTGCAGTTACGTCAAGTCGCGCGTGGGCCCCGGTCCATTGACTGCACCCCGGAAGATTCGGAGGTAACCGTTGGAAGGCAATCGGTGAGGATTAGAGCCGAATCGGCGAGGGATATAATTCTCAAAAAATGAAGAAAGAAATCGGAGACAACGCAAGTCGGATTGGACGAAACCTTGGCCAGCCGAGTGTGATCTCCGAGTCGGTCGACGAAATCGGAACGACGCACTTGATGAGGCCAAAAGCATTCGGAAGATGTTGGAGAAAGATGAAAAACTGCAAAGGCCCCGCGATCGAGTGACCGTGGGACCTTTACAGCTTTAGGGGCTACTGTCGGGGGATTGGTACCCGGGTAGGCTCACCCAAGCGAAAGCAACCTTTCAAGACAAGGATGGACCGATTGGGCTGCAGCTGGGCCGAGCTGGGCAAGCGTACGGCCGATTTCCCCAAAGCAATCAGCCGTACCGAATGCCAGCAGTCGGCCCAGGCGCAACCGGTCCACCCTTTTCATCACCAAGACAATCATCTGATTGGCCCGCAGCTGGGCCGAGATGGGCATCGGCGCGGCCGATTGCCTAGGCAATCGACCCTGTCGAGGGCCACCAGTCGGCCCAGTAGCAATCGGCACAACTTACTTCCCCTGGAGAAGTTGACCCTAGCCCAATCGGAAGTACAAGTACGAGGTCAGAAATGCGTAATCCCGAGAGACCGGGGTGGCAGAGAAGCCAAGTCACATCGAAGATCTGGCAGAGATGCGTTGTCGACCTCTCCGCCGATTCCGCGGACAGGACGACAAGACCGCACCTCCTAGCTCCACGGTTCACCATCATGCCCTACGAGTCTACAGCATGGGCCGCCACTCGTCGGGTCCGGATCAGCCGGAGAGGAGCAGTCGGTTGGACCCAGCCGATTAGAGGATGACAACTAGGCCCAATCGGCAGTGAAGTTACCGATTTACCCCGGGCTCACACTATAAGAGCCCGGGGTACCCCTCCTGCGTGAGGGACGATCCACAACATTCGCACCATTACTCACATCTCGCTCAGTTCCTTTACTGCTTGTAGTTCCTCCTCAGGGAAGCAGGAGAGAGCTTTGCCCACGGCAGCTCTCACCTTCCCCTGAGTAGATAGAGAAGCAGTTATTGTAGTTCAGCTCCATTGATATAGAAGAGACAAGCAGGAGTAGGGGTGTTATCTCTCCGGAGAGCCCCGAACCTGGGTACATCGTGGTGTCCGTCACCGTGTTTGTGCCCAACCCGATTCCGGCACCATCGACATCTTCTTCCTCGCGTCTTCCCCTCACTTTAGCCATCCCCATGGCATCTGCCGTCACATATCGACGACAGTCTCTCTCCCAAAAGACGATAAAACTGCTACGCGAGGTGAACAAATTACAGAAGGGCAATTGACAGGATTATGAACGCACCGCAATGCTAACTATGCTACAAAAGAAAGGAAGAGGCTCAAAAGCATGGGCAGAACGCCAAAATAAGTAGACCGAAATCCAACTGCATGTACTACTAATCATCCACCCTGAGATATCTATCGAGAACATCTCGCTGGTATTAAGTTGCGAGCCCCACCCAAAGTGTAAACCCAAAGCAACAGACAACTGCATTAAAAAGCACTTTGCGTCAAGTAAACAATCCTTGTAACCGCAGTTACAAGCACCGTTGTTTCCCCCTTGTGGCAACAGCACATCCCCTAGACTCATGTTTCTGTCACTCAAGCGTGTCATCAGGGGGCATGAACCCACAATCGAGCATAACGTTCCCTCTTGGGGTTACTACCTACTATTTGGCCAAAGTAATAAACAGCAACGGAGAACATGCAAGAATTACTTTAAGAACAAAAATATAAGAGATAAGAACCAAATATATTACTCAATCACAATCTGAACATAATATCATAATCCATCAGATCCCATCAAACTCAGCATAGCAACAGCAGAAAGATTACAAAAGTGCCTCGATCATGTAGGGCAGCTCACGAGGTCTAAACCATGAAGAACAAAGAGGGGAGGAGAACATCACATAGCTACTGATCACGGACCCATGGTCCAAAGGAAACTACTCACGATACATTCGGGAAGCATCCATGGTTGAGAGGAGACTCCCGGAGGTCGGCCCTCCCTCCGACAGGGTGCCGGGAAGAGGTGTACTGGTGCTCCCGATCTCGGAAGCGCGGCGGCGATGGAACAAAGGCGAGATCGCGAAAAAGGGTTCTCTCCCCGAGGGTTTCTCGTCACGGAGAATATATAGGCGAAGGGGGCAGCCAGGGGGGGCACCAGGGGTCCAGGCGCCCCCCTGGCGCGGCCAGCCCCTGGGGCGCGCCACCAGGGCGCCTGGGCCCCTGGTGGTGGCCCTCTGGCCCCACTCAGGTCCTTCCGGAAGGTTCTTCTGCGCTGATTTTTTATCTGATTTTTCCCGAATTTTTGGAGCACTTTTTATATGAGGGAAAACTGAAATAGAAAAACAGCAAAAATGGGAACTGGCACTGTGGTGCACTGAGTTAATAGGTTAGTCCAAATATGATAAAAAGTGTATGAAAGTGTATCTAGATCATAGCAATATCACACAAAACATGCATGGAGCAAGCAGAAATTATAGATACGTTTTGGACGTATCACTAGCTAATGGCTCTAAAGAAGCGCTTTCGGGAGGCAGCCCGCAACGAATTTAGGTTTTGTATTTTTTGCTTTTCTTCTGTTTTTAGTGGTCTTTGATGGTTTTTACTACTGTAGCAACATCATTGTATCTTTACTTTTAAAGCTTTGTTCCAAGTTTAGCCTCATACGGCAAGGGAAGTAAAAGTTGTGACATGCTGTCCAGAACACAGATTCTGTCCTCGTGACTAGAAAAATCACAGGAAAATCCTAGTTCATCTTTTTGAGCTTAATTTTTTACACAGTGTGCTCTATACAATTAAGAAACTTCCGTATGTTCTGAGTTTTTTGATTTGAGTTGCGGAAGTACCCTAAAAAATTTGTTTCTATCTTCTGTTCTGTTTTTCACAGATTCTGCCACGTTTTGTCTCTCCTTACTTTTGCAAATCTTAAGCTTGTTTTTTCTTTGCAAAAACTTTTTGGCAATCTTGAGAAACAGTATCTCTTCAAGATTATCTTTATTTGCAGTAGAGAAAAAATTATTTCAATAGGGTACTAACCTCTCTAATCAGTCTACAATGAGTTATGTATGAAGGGAGTTTTCAAGTGTGCGATGGAAGATGATGAAAGAAGATCTTGGAGTGTCAAACGCTCAAGCTTGGGATGCCCATGTGCACCCCCAATAAATACTCAAGGATACTCAAGCGTCTAAGCTTGGGGATGCCCCCAATACATCCCCTTCTTCATCAAAAATCATCAGTTTGTCCCTCGTTGCACTATATTTTTATCACTTCATGCGTTATGTGCTTTGCTTGGAGTGTCTCGCTCTTTACTTTTCTAGGTTTGTTTTGCTTTCTTTGCTATAGTAACAAGTTAGACCCCAACTTACTCTTTTTGTGTGGGAGAGATACACGCTCCGCTTGAATTAGAACTCCTTATAGGATATGCATGCTTATTCCTTTAGCTGTGAGCTGTTCTTTTTCTTTTCTTAGCTACTGTTCTATTTAGTTGTAGTGCTTTAGTTTTTTCTAGAACTTTTCTTTTGTTTTAGGTTGAACTTTCTATAGGTTTCATGTTTTATCTTGTTAGAGAGTTTGCCTGTTGCACTGAGTTTTGTGTCTTGACTGAAAGTAGGTAGTTAAAGTTGTTGTTCTCTTTGTAGTAGTAACTAGCAATAGTTTTGAGGAATTGACTAGAGTAATGTTTGAACTTATGGTGTCAAGATCTCTTGCCTATTAGTGATAGATGTCGTATTTTTGGCAATCCGTGTGTTATTCGAAAACCAAAATACCCCTGTTGAGAACTCTAGCTACTAGATGGATCACTAACCTCTACAGGGTTCGAATATTAGAGTACACTCACATACCATGAGTCGAGGATGCGCAAGGATAACCAAACCCCCACACACTCCTCCTCGGGGTACTTGTCTCTTTGCGAACCTCCTGATTAGATTGAGAGTTACCGATAATAAGTGCATGCGTTCTTCGGACTAATGTGAGTATTCGAAAGTTGACACTTCCACCCACCTATACTTTTTCTAGCCTCTTCGGTACCGTGCATTGCCCTTTCTCACCTCGAGAGTTGGCGCATACTTCGCCGGTGCATCCAAACCCTTGGCATGATACGCTCTGTCATCATAAGCCTCCTTATATCTTTCCTCAAATCAGCCACCATACCTACCTACAAGGAATTTCCATAGCCTCTCCGAGATACATTGCCATGCAACATCCACCTTCTCATGACTTGATCTTCATGTCATACATGATACTTGCTTGATCGATGAGCCGCATGCTAGTTGGTCCTTGCCCTAATCATTGCTACATGACGCGCTAGTATCATTGCATATCCTGCTACCCTGGCAGAGGCATACATTTGCATCATGATAGTTACATTTTCTTTATGTGAGTACCTTTGTAAAGTGTGAAAGATCTCCTATATTCTTGTAAAATATAGAGTAATGCCCCTAAAGTGAGGAAAAGATCCCAAAGAGGACAAAATCAAAAGATCCCAAAGAAGACAAATGAGAGTTAAATAGAAAGAGCCATTGAGGCCACCAAAAAATAAAATAAAAAGAGAAAAATAAAAATAAACAGAGAGAAGGGGGCATACTACTATTTCTTTTGAGAGATCCACACTAGTACTTCATCTTCTATCCCTTGTACTCCATAGAGATCATCATCATGCATATAGCTATGTGGGGACCCTTCACACTATAGAACTTGGCTTGTATATTCCAATGATGAGCCTCCTCAAACGAGCTCTAGGTCGTCTTGAGAAAGCAAGTTAGATTCACCCCCACTAGTTCCCTTGGAGATCTTTTAGCTCACATGTGCATCCGTTGTATGTCAATCCCTACTCCTCACATCATATCTATCATATAGCCTTCTCTCGACTATGATTGTCCTCATTGATGTGAGCCTTTCACACCTTTTTGTCTTCCTCCTCCACCTTCTTTCTGTTTCGCCTTTTTGGTGTCAACTTTCTTGCTCACGCTCATCCATTGCATGAGTGCTCAAAATATCGAAAGGGAGTGGATCAGTTTGACTTGTACCTGGCTAGTGGTCTGGGGACGAGTCCAGATAAGAATCCAAAGGAGAGCAAGTGTGAAACTTTAGTAGATAGTTGTTCTCAACAACCTTTTTTCTCTTTCTTCCCAGTCCCTTGCTTGCACGCAAACACCATTTGGAGACATTCGAGTCACGGACAGCGAGAGCTCTTGCACCCTTTGTTCTTTTGTTGCTTGTGTCAATGCTAATATAGACTCTTGCTTGTTAAGGCTTGAATTGAATTGCATGCTTTGATTGCTTTACTTAAAAATCCTTTTATGGTTGTGTGGCATGTCACCACAGAAATTATGTTTGTTATCATTTACCTACTCGAGGACGAGCAGGAATTAAGCTTTGGGATGTTGATACATCCCAAACGTATCTATAATTTCTGCTTGCTCCATGCATGTTTTGAGTGACTTTGCCATGTTTTGCATGAACTTTCATACACTTTTGAAACTATTTGGAATAACCTATTAACTCAGTGCACCCAGTTGCCAGTTTCTGTTTTCTGCTGTTTTTGTATTTCAGGTTTTCCGGCCATTAAAAGTGCTCCAAAAATTCCGGGAAAATATATAAAAAATCAGCGCAACAGAAGCTTCCGGAATCACCAAGAGAGGGAAGGGGAGCCACCACCAGGCAGCCAGGAGGGCAGGTGGGGCGTCCCCACCCTGGGCCGCGCCAGGGACCCTCCTGACTGCCTCGTGGGTCCCCTTGATGCCCCCCTTCGCCTATATTTACCCCTCGGGGTGGAAACCCTTAATATCGATCTCTTTTTCGCGATCTCCCCTCTGTACCGCCGCCGCCGCCGTTTCAAGATCAGGGCTACCTGGAGAAGCTGCCCCGGCACCCTGCCAGAAGGAGGAACCCCTCCGGGAGACCATCCATAGCCATGGACGCCTCCCGGATGTACCGTGAGTAGTTCCCCTTGGACCATGGGTCCGTGACCAGTAGCTATGTGATGAATCTCTCCCCCTTTTGTGCTTCCACTTCCGAACCCTTGTGAGCTGCCTCACATGATCGAGGCATCTATGTAATTTCTGCTATTGCTATGCTGAGTTTGTTGGGATCTGATGGATTATGAGACTATGTTCAGATTGTGATGAGTAATTTATTTGGTTCTTCTCTTTTATATTTTGTTCTTGAGTAAATTCTTGCATGTTCTCCGTTGCGGTATTTGCTTTGGCCAAGTATTTTATTTGCAACTCCAAGAGAGAGCGTTATGCTCGATTGTGGGTTCAGCCCCTTGATGTCTAGCTTGACTGACAGAAACATGAGACTAGGGGATGTGTTGTTGCCACCAGGGATAACACAACGGTGCTTGTACCTGCGGGTGCAAGGATTGTTTACTTTACACAAAGTTCTTTTAATGCAGTTGTCTGTTGCTTTGAGTTTACACTTTGGGTGGGATTCACAACTTAATATCAGCGAGATGTTCTAGATAGATATCTCAAGGTGGATGATTCGTAGTAGATGCAGATGGATTTCGGTCTACTTACCTTGGCGTACTGCCCATTGCTTTTGAGCCCTTCCTTTCTTTGCAGCATAGTTAGCATTGCGGTGCCTTCATAATCCTGTCAATTGCCCAACTGTGATTTGTTTACCTCACTAGCACTTTTATCGTCTTTTGGGAGAGAGACATCACTAGTGAAAATCACGGGACCCCGGTCCATCTTCACATTATTATTCACACCCTCAATTTACTTTCAGCTTTTACTTTCCTTTGCACCTTTTATTTCTTGCGTTGATCCTTTGTAAACGACAAGGCCGGAGGAATTGACAACTCCTCTGTAATCGTTGGGAGCAAAGTTATTTGTTGTTGTGTGCAGGTCCACGACAACACCCTAGTCAGGAAGCAATTTCTGGCGCCGTTGCCACCTACTTTTATCTCCTGAGTCCTACTGGTTCGATAACCTTGGTATCTTCACCGAGGGAAACTTGCTGCTGCACTGCATCTCAAACCTTCCACTTGGGGTAACCAACGAGGGGCGAGAATTTATGGCGCCGTTGCCGGGGACTCAAGTCTACAAGATAGGGGAGTTGCACACTATCTTTTATCTTTGCTTTTTGCAATACTGCTCTTGTTCCCGCTGTCTCTTCTACGAGTACTGCTGCGGCTGATTTTCAGTCATTCGGTTCTGGTGCGGCTGGTACTCGGCCGGGTGACTCAGGTGCGGCGATTGATCGGCCAGTTCCTTCAGCGACTCCTGCGGTTTCGGGTGCGGGGACGACTCATGCGACTGTTCTGTCCGGGGGATCTGCTGCTGAAGCTGGGGAAGCCTCTCCTCCAAAGGCGAAACCTGCGGTTCCTGAGGAGCACTACTTGGGGTGGAGGGATCTTTATGCTTAGGATAAGGCAAAGTTTTTTGATCGTATGGTGGAGCAGGTATGGAATTCCTTTCCCTTAGGAACTTCATTGGAGCGCGGCAGTGCTCCCGATGGGAGTAGCCCCCGAGGCTGCCAGCGATCATTTGTGATTGGTTGCAGTCTTTAGCTTGGGCCTTTCTCTTTTGTTGATCTTTGTTTGACATTGGGGGCATGGCAGTGCTCCCAATGGGAGTAACCCCCGAGGCTGCAAGCAATCATGTGTGGTTGGTTGCAGTCTTGGGACTTGATTTTCTCCTTTCCTTCGCTTTGATTTGTGCATTTTACTTGAATTCAGCCTTTGTTCCGGATATGTGAGCGTGTGCTGACTTAGACTGATCGGTGGCGATGTGCTCATGACTCTGTCCAGGGGAGCTTGACCACTATGAGACGTGAGATCTTTATTTCGGCTTCTAGTTGGTTATCTGACTGATGTCCTTTCCGCAGGTCGCAAGAAAAGTGCTGAGAAGCGGACAAAGGCTGCAAAAAAGGAACTCGCTGGGCTTCGGGCCGTTTTGGAATCCAAGGATAGGGACCTGCAAGCACAGGAGGGCGAGCTCGAGCGGTTGCGGCGAGTGGAGGATCAATTTCTCCGGGTGGAGGAAGTTGAGTGCGAGCGCCTGCAGGACTTGGCAGGTTCTTTGGCTGGTGCGTGGACTGTTCCTTTCTTCCGTTCTTTGGGGTTTTCTCTTCTCTTGAATTTCTGAGTTCTAAATCTTTTGCTTCCGGCAGGCTCCGCGGGTATTGGGGCAGTGGAGGTGGCTACTACAGGATCATGCACTCTTCGTGATGCTGTGGATGCTGTCTCGGGAGCTGTTGTAGCTGTGGGGGATGTCTGCGCTCGGGCTTCGACTCTCCTGAAGCTTCTTCATGAGCATATGCTTCCAGATGAGGAGAAGAGGCCCGAGGGTATTGATTCTCAGGTTGCTGCCTTCGGTCCGAATGGAGATCAGCTGGAGGGCTTGGTTCGCGAGAACGTGGTGAGTGGGCTTGCCACGTCTATTGTTGTTCTTCTGGGGCATGGTGTCCCCATTGAGGATTCCATGGTGGATAGCCTGCCTAATTATACAGACGAGTAGAGTGCTCGAGCCACTCGGCTTTCCCGCCAGCTGCAGCTGGTTGTTGAGGCTGAAAACCATAATTCTCAGGGAGATGAGTAGGGTGAACTAATTTTTGGTGCCCTATCTTGGGACTTTAAGTTGTAATGAACTTCCTGCGGGATGGTGAATCTTTTATGCGGTGAAAACTGCCTTGTCCGTTTTGCGTTGTTCCTCCTTTTCTTTTGACTTGTTCTCCTTTGCGGTAGGCCACCCCAGGCGTTTCTCGGGCTTGGAATTTGCTGAAGGAAGATGCTCGCGAGGGTGCCTATGAATCCGTTTGTTTGAGGCTGAGAGATGTCGAGCGTGAGATTGTCCGTCTCAAGGGTGTTGTCACTGTTCAGCGCTCCAAGCGTGAACGTGCTAAAGTTGTTGTGGATGGCATGGCTGCTTGGGTGGTGAAGTCATCTGATCTTCTTAAGGGTGAGTTTGTCTTCCTTCGGCTGCTCAACTATGTGAGGTATTTTCCTTGTGCTTTGTTTTGATGATTGCTCTTTTTTGCGAAGTGCTGGCTGGGCGATCTCGCAAGGAGGAGGAGGCCGTGCAGTTGGAGTTGTTGAGGCTCGATGACCCAGTCGTGCAGGCGAACAATCCCTTTTGGATGGATAGGTCGCGAGCTCGAGTGTTCGCCATTTTTCGACGGCGGGTTGAGAGGGTGCCGCAGGCTCTTGGGTACTGTTGCAGAGTGCTTGGTGGGATTTTCTCTGAATTTTATCTGTTGCTTCATGTTCCATCGTCTCTTGAGAGGTTGTGTCGGGTGTTCTCTCAGCCTGCGGAGCTTCGTCGCGTAGTAAATCACCCGATTCATGCAGGGGCCCGATGTGCTTTTTCTTTTGTCCATAGTCATTGGCCTGGAGTGGACATTATGTTGGTTGCTCGGGGTCCTCCTGGTGGTCGAGCTCAACCTATGGGTGACCATTATGCCGTGGCAGATGAGCCTGCGAGCCATGTTGTGAAGTGGGTGGTCGAGCAGAATGACCGTCATCTGGGCGCTCTGTGTAAAGTGAAATCAGAACCTGGAGATTAGGCTTTGCTTGGTGTAGGTTCTTCTTTTGAGCTGTAGGTTGTCTTCCTCTGCTGGATAGCGTGTGTCGTTGTTTACTTTGCTTTATCTGTTATGAATGAATCCCGTGCGATACGTGCGGGTCTTGTCGGTTTCCGAGTCTTTGGCGGGTAACTCCTTGGGGGCGGCTGCGGCGTACGAGCCCCCGAGTGCTGATTTTTAAGTTGCGTAGGCGAATAACTCCCGGGGTGTGGCTTCTGCGGTGAGCCCCCGAGTGCCAATTTATTAAGTAGCGTAAACGAAGAACGCCTCGGGGGGGTGGCTGCTACGGCGAGCCCTCGAGTGCCAATCGTTAAGTCCCGTAAGCGAAAAATGCCTCGGGGGGTGGCTGCTGCGGCGAGCCCTCGAGTGCCAATTTTTAAGTCGCGTAAGCGGAGAACGCCTCGGGGGGTGGCTGCTAGGCGAGCCCCTGAGTGCCAATTTTTTAAGTCGCGTAAGTGAAGAACGCCTCGGGGGGTGGCTGCTGCGGCGAGCCCCCGAGTTCCAATCTTTGATCGCGTAAGCGAAGAACGCCTAGGGGGGGCTGCTGCGGCGATACCCCGAGTGCCAATTTTTTAAGTCGCGTAAACGAAGAACGCCTCGGGGGGTGGCTGCTACGGAGAGCCCCCGAGTGCCAATCTTTGAGTCGCTGATACGTCCAAAATGCATCACTATTTTATATTGTAATTTTATCCTATTCATTGATATATTCCACTTTAAAGTATTGTTCTTATGTTGTTTTGGCTTGTTTTACACAGTTTACAACTTTTCGGTGCCGAAGCAGCAGAACCAGAATTTAGCGGTGAAAAGTGGACACCAAGTTGCTGAATCAGATCAAGTCCAAATGCGATGAAAATTTATGAGGAGTGTTTTTGTGAAGATTGACTGGGGATCACCGAGGATGGATGTGAGGGGACCCACCAGGCAGCCAGAAGGGTGCCTGGCGCGGCCCCCCTCCTGGCCGCGCCAGGCACCCTCCTGGATCCCTGGTGGCCACCCTCGGTGCCCCCTCTCGCCTATAAGACCCCCCTGGGGTAGAAACCCTGAAGAGAGAAGAGTTTCCGTGTTTCGCCGCCGCCACGGGGAGGAAACCTACAGAGGAGAAAATCCATCTCCGGCGGGCAGATTCCGCCGGGGAGATCACCTCCCGGAAGGGGAGATCGTCGCCATCATCATCATCGTCACGGGCATCATCGAGATCATCATTAACAGCATCCCCAACATCAGCACCATCTCCATCTCCATCCCATCTCATCTCACAATTGCAACTTGTGTTGTAATCCGTACTATCTATCTTCTCTACTCTGTTGGTGTTGATTACTACTTTTTTGTGAATACTATTGAGTTTTGTTGGAGAAATATCATTGTGTCTAGATTGTTTGCCACCCATCCATCACCTCTGATCATGATCTCTTTTATGTCTTGTGAGTAGTTACTTTAGTTCTTGAGAACATGGGAGAAGTCTAGTTGTTAGTAGTCATATGATGTTGAAGTGTTATGTGTTGTTTGATACTTAAGTTGTGTTGTTATTTCTCTAGTGGTGTTATGTGAGTCGAACACTTAACACTTCACCTTTCATGGGCCTAGAGGAATACATTGTGCACAAAGGATTCTTATGGTGGGTTTCCGGAGTGACAGAAACATGAACCCCAGTTCGCACACTTTTGCACAAGGGAGTTATGGATCCTTGATCGTAATGCTGTGGTTAGGCTTATGACTTAATTACTACCTTGTATTTGCGGATGCTTGCAAGGTGTGTAATCATAAGAGTACACTTATGTTAGTCTAGAAGGTGTACTAGCATTGATCCACCCACCAACACTTATCAACACAATACATATTACTTGGCGGAGTATGGTGAAAGTAACTTGGCTATCTCTCCCATGTGCTCTCGAGAACGCTTTAGCTTTTATAAGTTTAGTTCCTAGGGTTATCCTTGTGAAAGGATTGGGCCACTTGATACTCCTCAGTTACCCTGTTTACTTTGCTTGTCTTTTACTTTTCTGTTGCTTAAACCAAAAACCCCTAAATATTTACCTTTGAGTGTGTGCAACCTTTCCTTATCCAGTGTCACTTATGAGCACCTTCTGCTCCTCGTTGGGTTCGACACTCTTATTTATCGAAAAGCTACAATTGATCCCCTAGACTTGTGGGTTATCAAGAATCGTTTATTTGTGCGGTTAACAGGGGAGGCAATCCCACTAAACCTATTTAATTCACCGCCATCAACGAGCTTTTCTGGCGCCGTTGCCGGGGAGTGTAGCGCTATTGGTAAGTGAAACCGGTAAGGAAACCTTTATTTTATGTTGTTAACTTCAGTCCTTATGGACTCTTCTACTGTTGGTTCGCTGCTGGTAAGGAGCCGCCCCACGACTGTGGTGGTCACTCCTACCCCTACTGAAATCGTGCCCTATAAAATACCATCTGGTATTATTGATTATGTCTTGGCTAATCGTTATACAGGAGAAGGACATCCGAGAGAACACCTGCTATATTTATCACAATTATGTTTTTTATTTAAGCTTGCAGGTGTAACAATGTTGTTTGTCATGAAGAAACTATTCTCCGTATCACTCAAAGATAAAGCTTCGGATATGTATAAGCTACTCGATAACTCGGATCTGCTTGAATGGCCAGAGCTTATGTCTCTCTTTTATGCAAACTTTTATCCTCTTCATGAAATTCACCGAGACTTGGGGGAGAGCATCGCTCAAGCTTGGGGGAGACTGAAGTCCCTGATGCTCAAATGCCCAAACCATGAGCTCCCCAAGGAAATTATACTTACAAATTTTTATGCCAGGCTTTCTCGTCAGGACATGGAGATGTTGGATGCCTCCTCTAGCGGGGTATTCCAGACCAGAAGTATGGAAGAAAAATGGGATCTTATAGAAAGGATCCAGAAGAACACTGAAGACTGGGAAATTGATAAAGGTATTGAACCCGCTATAAACTATGAGCATGACTACATTGAGAGTTATGTGAAGACTGATTACTTTAATACATTTTGCTCTAAAATTGGTCTTGATTCCCGGCTAATGGTTGACTTTTGCAAGGACTTTGCTTCTCATATTGATTCTTCTAAGAAGAAGGAGAGTCAACATCATAAACCTTTCAAGGAGTCACCTATTGAGATTAATGTTACTGGTCATGTTTTACCTGAAGTTGTGTATGAACAGCCTCCTTATCCCTCAAGGATAAAGGAGCACTCTTTTATTACAGGTATTCTAAACAAAAACGGAAGGACCACTGACGAACCTGAGGACATGATCAAGGTCAAGCCTTAAGTTGCAATGGTCAAGGATCTGGTAACCAGTGATATTGAAGAATCCACTATTAGTTTTTGTGCTGTTTCCACTAACATTGTCACAGCCAAGAACAAAGGCCCACTTTCAGGTACAACAGTTGTATCTGTCAAAATAGGAGATCATAATTACTATGGGATATGTGATTTGGGATCTAGCGTTAGCGCTATTCCCTTCACACTTTATCAAGAGATCATGCATGAGATTCAGCCATGTGAGATCGAGGACATTGATGTCACGATTCATCTTGGAAATAAACAAACAATCTCTCCAGTTGGGATTGTGAGAGATGTTGAAGTACTCTGCGGGAAGGTAAAATATCCTACTGACTTTCTTGTACTTGGTTCACTGCAAGATAGTTTTTGCCCTATTATCTTTGGTAGGCCCTTCCTCAGCACTTGTGGAGCTATAATAGATTGCAAGACAGGTAAAGTTTCTGTTGAATTCAACGGTGAGCCGTATGAATTTAATGTTTCTAAGTTTTCTAAGCAGCCTAGTGGTACTGACTTGTCAAGTAATGACAAAATTATTGAAGAAATTGCTTCTATTGCTATTCCTCCTGATGATACTTTGCAGCAATTTATGGAAGACCGCGAGAATGACATACATATGCAGGAGAGGGATGAACTAGAAGACATATTTTTAAGACAAACTCCTATCCTGAAGCACAACCTCCCTGTTGAACCTTTACCAATCCTCTCGCAACCAAAAGAAGACCCGGTGTTTGATCTAAAACCACTACCCGATACACTCAAGTATGCTTATTTAGATGAAAAGAAAGTATATCCTGTTATTATCAATTCTAACCTTTCAGGGTATGAAGAAGAGCGATTATTGGAGACACTCCGCAGACCCCGAGGTTCTATTGGCTATACTCTTGATGATGTCAAGGGTATTAGTCCATCCATTTGCCAACATACTATCAATCTCGAGCCCGATGCTCAACCAGTTGTTGATCATCAACGACGGTTGAACCCAAGGATGAAGGACGTGGTTAGGACGGAGGTTCTCAAACTTCTAGCCGCAGGTATCATCTATCCTATAGCTGATAGTAAGTGGGTAAGTCCCGTTCATTGTGTTCCTAAGAAAGGAGGTATGACTGTTGTTCCTAATGATAAAAATGAACTAATACCTCAGAGGACTATTATTGGATATAGAATGTGTATTGATTTCAGGAAGTTGAACAAGGCCACCAGGAAGGACCACTATCCTCTGCCCTTTATTGATCAGATGCTCGAGCGGCTGTCTAAAAACACCCAATTCTGCTATCTTGATGGGTATTCTGGCTTCTCCCAGATTCACGTTAACACCGTGGATCAAGAGAAGACCACCTTTACGTGTCCTTACGGTACTTATGCTTATAGGCGTATGCCTTTTGGTTTGTGTAATGCACCTACTACTTTTCAGAGGTGTATGTCTACAATATTTCATGGTTTCTATGAGGAGTTTGTAGAAGTTTTCATGGACGACTTTTCCGTCTATGGAAACTCCTTTGACCACTTTCTACACAATCTTAATAAAGTTTTGCAGAGATGTGAAGAAACGAATTTGGTGCTCAATTGGGAGAAGTGTCGTTTCATGGTTAACGAAGGCAGAGTTCTTGGACACAAGATTTCCGAAAGGGGAATTGAAGTGGACAAGGCGAAAATTGAATCTATTAAAAGGATGCCCTATCCAAGGGACATCAAAGGTATTCGAAGTTTTCTAGGTCATGTTGGTTTCTATAGAAGATTTATCAAGGAATTTTCTAAGACCTCGAGACCCCTTACCAATCTTCTGCAGAAGGATTCTCCTTTTGTATTTGATGAAGATTGTAAGGAAGCTTTCGAAGTTCCTAAGACGGCCTTGATAACCGCTCCTATAGTACAACCACCTGACTGGAATTTTCCCTTTGAAATTATGTGTGATGCTAGTGATTTTGTTGTTGGAGCTGTTTTAGGACAAAGGGTTGACAAGAAGCTGAATGTCATCCACTATGCCAGCAAGACACTTGATAGTGGTCAAAAGAATTATGCTACTACGGAGAAGGAATTCTTGGCAGTGGTGTTTGCTTGTGATAAGTTTAGGCAGTATATTGTTGATTCTAAAGTTATTATTCATACTGACCATGCTGCCATTAAGTATCTTATGCAGAAAAAGGACGCCAAACCAAGACTCGTTAGATGGGTACTCCTTCTTCAATAATATGATTTGCAGATTGTCGATAGAAAAGGAGAAGACTATCCGGTGGCGGATAATCTTTCAAGGATGGAAGATATCCCGCACGATCCTATTCTAGTCAACGACAGTTTCCCAGATGAACAGCTTGTTGTTGTAAAAGTACAATCTCATTCCGACCCTTGGTTTGCAGATTATGCTAATTTTATCGTTGCAAAGTTTTTGCCTCCACGTTTTACATTTCAGCAGAGGAAGAAATTCTTCACGTATTTGAGGCACTACTTTTGGGATGATCTGTCGGGACCCGGAATTAGCGTATATAAGCCTCGCTACAACACAATCATATGGAGAGCCGAGAACCATACCCACTTGTCTAAGCAGACAAGGCCAAGCACAGAACGTTCTCGGAAAGCATCGAACATGAGGGGCATCCCATTCAGGCCGGATGATCCACTGAGATGGGTCCTCATCGTCCGCACACAAGTCTAACTGATATGGGTGGTGAATTCCCATACTCATAGACAAGTCGCCTCAACCATACTATCGATTGTATTATAACCCTTACATAGACTTACTCCAGCCCGATCACTTAGTCGGGGTCTAGGGCGGGCTCGATCATATATCAAAGTGTGCACGAGACAGAGTCTCGAACAATCGCATCGCGATGCCCCAAGCTGCGCACATCTAAGGGCCACTTGGTGTATAAAACACCGCCAGCCAGATCACAACTAAGGTCTCGAAAACCCATACAAAGACATGCATGTTATAAACATACACGCAGCACACATGCCTTGTATGAACAGCAGGTATCATTGCAATTCTCTACAAAGTAAATATCTTTATTAGTAACTCTTACAGAGTGCACACAGAGATCACAAGCATGTGATCCAACATTACAACAAGCATACGGAAGCAAAGTAGGTCTGAGTACAGACAAGTTTAACAAATGGCTTAGAGAAGCCTTATCTAAAAACAAGCCCTCCACGAGGGAACCAGTCGTCTGACTGGGACTACACTAGCTTGGTCTTGGTCTGAGTCTTCATTCTTCGAGCTTCGGATAGAAGCCACCATCGGGGTCGGTGGGTTCATCTAAAACATAGATTAAGCAAACGTGAGTACAAAATCGTACTCAGCAAGACTTACATAGGAGCTATACTACTCATGCACATGTATCAAGGTAAAGGGAGGTGGGGTTCACTTGCAGAAGTGGCAGCTTTGACTTGGCTAGTCCTGAACTACGAGTACCAGACTTGAGGTAAGAAGCGTACACGAGTCCACTACATCTCTTCAACCAATTACACCACTATGGTTACTTCCTCGACTTCCCCACGATAAGTACACCATAGCACTCACGCTTATCTTGGTGTATTTTAGAAGTATCCAGTTCAAGTTTTCTAATAATCAAGCTAAGCTTTCCAAGCAGTCCATAACCGCGGACGCGGCTATTCGAATAGTTTTGTTAACCCTGCAGGGGTGTACCGCTACACACACGTGCCATCAGTTACCGCCTTTTGCGTGTCACCGTTCAAGAGATGACAGCGAGGATGCCACCACAACCGTTACCTCATAGCCGATCTAGTCCATGAAAGCCGCCTATCTGGGTTGTCTGCCACTATCGTGAACCCGACCGGTTTACCGAAGTGGACCCAGACGATGTGTGCGTGGTGCGAAAGCCGGTCTCGGATGAGCCGTTCTCTCACTTGGCTACCAGGCCACAATACCTACAGAAATCCGAACTACTGCGACATCTGGACATCAAAAGGGATGAGTTAGTAAGCCGAGAGGGGTCAGTGAGCCCAATGTGTGGTTGTACTCTTCATCTTGGATCACCACACAAGAACTCGTACTAGGGCGGTGTTCAACGAGACAACCCACTGTGTACTCCTACACAGCCTCTCATCGTTCACCTTGTATTAGGGTAGATTCACCAACACATTTCACTTTCATCAACACCAAGTTTATCATCATCCCGACTCACATCATAAGCAACCTCATGGTACCACTAAGCATGCAATAAGCAGTAACAGTTGCAGGGGTCACATGATATCAATCAACTCCTACATCTGCTAGGATTGTGGTTTGCTTACTACTATGACAAGATGATAGGTCATGCAAAGGACATGGGTTCAACTATGCGATAGAAACGTTATCATGGTGATCATCCTAAACAATGCATAAGCGAGACATGAGAGGGAAGTGGGATTTTATCGACATGATCAATGGGGGTTTGCTTGCCTTGCTGACGAGGTTCAGTCACGGGGTCTTCAACGAAGGGGGTGATCTCGGTTCCGGCTCCACTTCTATCAGCAACATGACAATCATTGGATCAACATAATGTACAATGCACAATCACATGAATAAGATTGTAATGGTGATGTCCAAGGTACTGGTGTGTTGAGCATTCCATTTTAAAGGAGTATATTGCATTTGAAATGCAAATTCAAACTCCATTTGATTTATCGATGAATTTCAGATGCATTTGAATGCATGAAAGTTCATTTGAATTTGTTGATCATGAAGTGATGTATTATAGTTGAAGTAAAGCTTCTGATGTGTGGATGAAACCATTGGAATTAAGGGTGTTGCAAAATCATTTGCAAAATCACCCCAAATTTGAATTTGAAAAGGATCCATATGCATGTTTGCTACTGTTCACCCATTTTAAAATGGTCAAACATGAAAACAAATTGCATATTCTTAATCCTTGTATTTTTCTGATAATTTTAGACATATTATTTGCTATATTTGGAGTTAGGATGAATTAATTATGAATTTCCAAAGTTTAATGTATTTTCTGGAATTTCTCTGATTTATTAAATCGATTTAAAACCTTTACTGCGTCAGCACTGCGCCAGCATGGCGTCAGCAGGGGGCTGACCAGTCAAACTGACTAGGGGACCCCACCTGTCAGCCACAGTGGGTTAACTAACCCGGTTAGTTTTAAACTAACCAGGGATTAGGGGATTCTGGGCCCACTCGCCAGTGACACTGGGGGGGATTAGTGCAGGGGATTAGTGCTAATTAACACAGCCCTGCCGGCGTCATGACGACGGCGACCCAGAGGACGGCGGCGCCTCGCCGGAGTGCCATTTTGGCCACGGTTTGGCACGGGGAATGCATTGGAGTGCTCCTCGTGCACGTCTGCATCACCTCGTGCCCACGGGGAGGGCTGGGGAGCTCTGAACGCTCGCCGGCGTCAAGCTTTGCGGCGACGAAGCCACGGCCGCGGGGTGGAAAACGCTACATGGCACTACTTGGAGCAGGGCTAGGTTGGTTCGGAGCAGAAGAGCACGGCGCATGCGAAAGACAAGGTTGCAAGGACGTTTGCAAAGCGGGGACTCGCCGACAAGGTTCACGGCGGCTCTGTTCTCCGGTGAACATGGCATCTCTAGCTAGAGGAAGGGATGGGTGCGAAGGCTTGAGGGGAAAAGCTCACCGCGCTGCAAGGAACTCGACGGTGCAGACGGTGGAGGCGAGGATGAAGCGTGGCCGGAGAAATCAACGACGACGAGTCGCGGATCCGGCGAGATGTTGGAGACGATGGCGTCGGCTCGGGGAGGAATTGGGGCTCCATCTTCTGCAGACGGACGTAGTCGACGATGACGAGTTCGAGGGACACCTTTGATGGAGCTCTAGGTCACGGTGGCCGCGCCTGCCATGGCGGGGCGCTCCGGTGATCCCTCTGTCGACGGTAAATTCGAGCGGTGCGAAGAGGGAAAATGGCTGCGAGGAGAGGGAAAGGAAGCACGACGTCCAGGAGGTCTCTACGGCGGGAGGATAAGCCTCGGGCTCGCCTGGAAGGTCTCCGGCGTCGAGGTGGCGTCCACGACGCGCCCTGGCTCGCCACGGAGCTGCTTGAGGAAGATGACAGAGGACTCGGCGGGCTAGGCCAGGCTGGTGGGCTCGGGGGGGATTAGTCGGGCTTCTTCGCAGGTAAGCCCCTTTTCTTATTTATGTTTCCTTTTCTTTTCTGTAATTGTTTTGTCTTAGCTAAAAAAATAGCTAGACATTTTCTAAAATGCTACAAATTTTTATGTGGCCTCAATATATATAGAGCTAGCCACTTATAAAATTTGAGCATTTTTTAAATTCAAATAATTTGAACTTCAAATCAAATAGGGTTTTATTTAATTTCCAAAGCCACTGTTTGAATATTAGAAAATTCCATGAGCATGGGATTGCTCCCAAACCATTTTTAAAATGATCAGCACCATTTATAGGAATTTTCCAAATGTTCAAATGATTTTTGGAAAAAGATTTTTATCTGGCCATTTGATTTAATTTCTCAGGGCTTTTCTTTTCCCCAATTTTGATTTTCTTTTTGAATTTTTCACATGATGCAAAGTAGCACTTGATCCTAGCACATACCTAACTTGGGGTTGTGACATGATCCACATCTTTACAAAGAAGGTGCGGACGGGATCGTAAGAAGGTGTATACCGGAGCACGAGCAGCGGGACATTCTTCGACAATGTCACGATAGTCCCTATGGAGGACATCATGCCGGTGAAAGGACCGCACATAAAGTTTTACAATCAGGTTTTTATTGGCCTAGTCTTTTTAAGGACGCCCGAAGGTACGTTCTATCTTGTGATAAGTGTCAGAGAGTTGGTAACATTAGCAGGAGAAATGAGATGCCTATGAATTACTCACTAGTGATCGAACCTTTCGATTGCTGGTGTTTTGATTTTATGGGTCATTTTCCTCCTTCACACAAGTACACACACATCTTAGTTGTTGTTGATTATGTAACCAAGTGGGTTGAAGCAATCCCCACTGAGAGTGCTGATCACAAGACATCTTTGAAAATGCTCAAGGATGTAATTTTTCCTAGGTTTGGAGTACCAAGGTACCTCATGACAGATGGAGGGTCACACTTCACGCATGGAGCTTTTAGGAAAGCTCTAGCCAAGTACGATGTCAATCATAGGATTGCATCACCGTACCACCCTCAAACTAGTGGGCAAGTTGAGCTCACCAATAGGGAGATCAAGTTGAACTTACAGAAGACAGTAAACAGTTCTAGAAAGGACTGGTCAAAGAAGTTAGGAGATGCTTTGTGGGCGTATAGAACTTCTTACAAAAACCCCATAGTCATGTCTCCGTATAAAATGGTCTATGGCAAGGCTTGCCATTTACCATTAGAGTTAGAGCACAAGACTTTCTGGGTTGTCAGAGAGCTAAATGCTGACCCAAAGTTAGCTGGTGAAAAGCGTCTCATGAACTTGACTTCTCTAGATGAGTGGAGGAGTGAATCTTACGAGAGCGCTAAAATGTTCAAGGAAAAGTTAAATAAGTGGCACGATAAAAGAATTCTGAAACGTGAATTTAATGTTGGTGATAAAGTTTTGTTGTTTAGATCTTGTTTCAGGTTTTCTCCAGGTAAACTACTTTCCAGATGGGAAGGACCTTTTCATATCGAAGAAGTATATCGGTCTGGTGCAATCAAGATCAATAATTTCGAAGGCACCAAACCTCAAGTTGTGAATGGGCAAGGACTCAAACATTATATGGCAGGTGATCCAATCAATGTGTATGCAAACATGATATATACAAAGACACACGAAGAACATGTTGCAGCCAGTTTCAGACTCCGGCAGGAGCAGAAGAAGAAAAGGTATGAATTATGGTAAGAAAACACCGCGAACGTCAATAAAAGTTTACTTTTCAAAGTTTTTGCAAAATTAGGAAAATTCCAAGCCCGAGTAGAGCCAGAGAGGAGCTCCAGAGGGGCCAGGAGGCCTCCTGGCGCGGCCCCCCCTCCTGGCCGCGCCAGGCACCCTCCTGGGTGCCTTGGACTCCGACTCCGACTCCACCTAGGCTTGAAACCTTCCTTCTATTGCAGAAACTTTTGCTATATATTTTCCCGGATAGTCCCGGCACCGTATCTCGCAATTTCGTGTGTTTTCTTTCTCGGTCTGTTTCTGCCAGGAAAACTTTCAGCAGATCTAGGTGCCATGGATTCCCCAAGTTCCCCCAAGGACAAGTTCGTCGTCAACGTCATCAACCCTTACCTCGCATAGGTGAGGAAGCACCCCCAGGTCCTTCATGTGGAGGATGGTGTTCTCCACAAGGAAGATCTGGAGGGACCAGTCGAAGAAGGGAGCACCAAAGAGAGGCTGAAGGAGATGGAACAAGAGGTCATCAAGTAAAAGAAGATGGTGGAGCATAGTGTTGAAGACAACTTCGACATGATGAACGAGTTAAAGGCTTTCCACAAGAAGGAGACAAAGGAGATGCTGTCAAGTTTTAACGCACTAGAAGAAAAGCTCTACGAGATTCAAGCACAGATCTATGATCTACAGAACCAGAACTGTGAGTATGAACTCAAGTTCTCACGCATGGGTTTAGCTACTGAGTACAGGATCCCGGAGACTAAGATGTCCTTCGAGACCGGAGAACCTTTACCGTGGAAGCGCTTCGCCAGGGAAAACATGTTCAACCCCAACAAGAAGAAGAATGAGTAGTAAAACTCCTCGGGTAATGGCATCCCCTTAGCTTGTTCCAAGCTTGGGGGAGTGCCGGGTATCTTTATCTTTATCTTTGTCTTTAGGAGTCAAGTAGAGTCGTATCATGTCTAGGGAAGTTACTTTATGAAATAGGTGTTGCTTTGAGGTCTATCACTCCTTTTGTGGAGAGATGAAGGAATATTAATGAGAAGTCTATTGGTTTCTTCGCTGCACTCGGTATTCTCTTCACGCAATCGACATTATGAGCTGATTCTTATGCGGAGTATTGACCTTATATCAGGTATGGCTTCGAAAATTTTATTTAAATCTTGGCAAGTATAGCTTTGGTGATAACAACAAGCATGTTTTTCTCAAAGTAGCGACATAGACAAAACCTTTGTGTTATTATGCTTGAAGTGTTATGTTGACAAGGAAGACAACTTGATGTTTCATGCTAGTTTTAATGTTTATGCTTTGTATTGCTTGCATCTAAGTTTTCATCAATTGTCTGGTCTCTCAAATCCTTGCTAGCCAAAACTCTGTACTAAGCGGAATTCTGCTTGTACTTCCATACCCTGAAACCAACATCTTCCACTTGAGTCCACCATACCTTCCTATTTGTGGTATTCCACTACCACTCCTAAAGTATATAATTTATGTGCTATCTCTAGATGTTCAAAATCTTCTGTTTTGTGCCACTGATTCAGCTCATGAGGAAGTGGTGGGTAACCCATGATCTTCTTAATTGGGACAAGTTTTATCTTGGGATTGCATGCCTAATCTGCAAACCCCTAATACGAGAAGGGACTGACATGAGTGCCCAGCTCGTAAAAGATAAATACTAACGCACAAGTTCCTTCGCTCATTTATGAGTGATAAACAAAGGAATTTAAGGGGATGTGATCGTCCCCACATGGGAGTCGTTCCTCGAAACTTGTCCAAATCATGAAGTGAGTGAGTTATCTATCAGCAGTCGTTGACGGATCATGCACCTCCCAAAGGCCTGTTTTTATTCTGTTTGATCTAGAGATGGCACATGAGTTTTCCCTGCTTATCCTTTTGCACGGGGTTTATCCTTTATTTTGTGCTGAGTCAGTCCTTCCTACTTCCTTCCTTCTTGAGAGAGAACAGACACTTGATGTTAATAAAGATTCTTGCATACAAAGCTGCATTGAAAGTTAGCATGTTACATCTTTGTTGACATTATCTTTTGATAAGTGAGTTGTTTGCAAAAGCTTATGCTTAGTAAACATCTTCCTTTGTGTTAACATGTGCACTTCTTGACTGATAACATGTTCTTTCCAAAGCTTCAACTGGTTCCATTATAAGTGAAAGAGCAAAAGTAAAAGTTATTAGGTGTTCCTTGACCAAGGCTATGTTGGCCATGATTTGATGAGTTTTCCAGGTCCTACTTTGTTATAATTGTTACTACTTTCTCATAAGGACCTTATGAGTTGAGGTTGCTGTTGAAGATGCTTCAGTTTGGTGAGAAATCTTGATGCTTCTTGTCCGTATTATTTTATCGACGCTTCACTCTCTAAACTTGTGGGCAGGTTTGCAGATCTCAGCAATCGCTTGGGGACAAGCGAGGTCTAAGCTTGGGGGAGTTGATACGTCCAAAATGCATCACTATTTATATTGTAATTTCATCCTATTCATTGATATATTCCACTTTAACGTATTGTTCTTACGTTGTTTTGGCTTGTTTTACACAGTTTACAACTTTCCGGTGCCGAAGCAGCAGAACCAGAATTCAGCGGTGAAAAGTGGACACCAAGATGCTTAATCAGATCAAGTCCAAATGCGATGAAAATTTACGGGGAGTGTTTTTATGAAGATTGACTAGGGATCACCGAGGATGGAGGTGAGGGGACCCACCAGGCAGCCAGAAGGGTGCCTGGCGCGGCCCCCCTCCTGGCCGTGCCAGGCACCCTCCTGGATGCCTGGTGGCCCCCCTCGGTGCCCCCTCTCGCCTATAATACCCCCTGGGGTATAAACCCTGAAGAGAGAAGAGTTTCCGTGTTTCGCCGCCGCCACGGGGCGGAAACCTATAGAGGAGAAAAGCCATCTCCGGCGGGCAGATTCCGCCGGGGAGATCACCTCCCAGAAGGGGAGATCGTCGCCATCATCGTCATCATCGTCACGGGCATCATCGAGATCATCATCAACATCATCCCCAACATCAGCACCATCTCCATCTCCATCCCATCTCATCTCACAATTGCAACTTGTGTTGTAATCCATACTATCTATCCTCTCTACTCTGTTGGTGTTGATTACTACTTTTTGATGAATGCTATTGAGTTTTGTTGGATAAATATCATTGTGTCCAGACTGTTTGCCACTCATCTATCACCTCTGATCATGATCTCTTTTATGTCTTGTGAGTAGTTACTTTAGTTCTTGAGAACATGGGTGAAGTCTAGTTGTTAGTAGTCATATGATGTTGAAGTGTTATGTGTTGTTTGATACTTAAGTTGTGTTGTTATTTCTCTAGTGGTGTTATGTGAGTCGAACACTTAACACTTCACCTTTCATGGTCCTAGAGGAATACATTGTGCACAAAGGATGCTTATGGTGGGTTGCCGGAGTGACAGAAACCTGAACCCCAGTTCGCACACTTTTGCACAAGGGAGTTATGGATCCTTGATCGTAATACTGTGGTTAGGCTTATGCCTTAATTACTACCTTGTATTTTCCGGTCAAAAGGTCGGAAGGTGAGTGATACGGTGAGGATAGTTCTCTCACTCCTCGTTGGTTACCCCAAGTGGAAGGTGAGATGTAGCATAGCAGCAAATTTCCCTAAATTAAGATACCAAGGTTTGTCTCCAGTAGGACTCGCAAAAATACAAGAAGCTGGTAAAGTGAACAATGGCGCCGAGGTTGCTAGCTTCACCTGGACCTGCACACAGATACAAAAAACTTTGCTCCCAACGAGTACAGAGGAGTTTTCAATTCCTCCGGCCTTGCTGTTTACAAAGGATCAACGCAAGAGATAATAGTGGCAACTGAACATAAAGACTGAAAGTAAACTAAGGGTGTAAACAGTGATGTGAAGATGGACCGGAGTCCCGTGATTTTCACTAGTGACGTCTCTCTCCCAAAAGAAGATAAAAGCGCTAGCGAGGTAAACAAATCACAGCAGGGCAATTGACAGAATTATGAAGGCACCGCAATGCTAACTATGCTGCAAAGAAAGGAAGGGCTCAAAAGCAATGGGAAGTACGCCAAGGTAAGTAGACCGAAATCCAACTGGATCTACTATGAATCATCCACCTTGAGATATCTATCCAGAACATCTCGTTGGTATTAAGTTGCGAATCCCACCCAAAGTGTAAACTCAAAGCAACAGAGAACTGCATTAAAAGAACTTTGCGTAAAGTAAACAATCCTTGCACCCGCGGATACAAGCACCGTTGTTTTATCCCTGGTGGAAACAACACATCCCCTAGTCTCATGTTTCTGTTACTCAAGCTAGACATCAAGGGGCTGAACCCACAATCAAGCATAACGCTCCCTTTTGGAGTTGCAACAAACTACTTGGCCAAAGTAAAATACTGCAACCGAGAACATGCAAGAATTTACTCAAGAACAAAATATAAAAGAGAAGAACCAAATATATTACTCATCACAATCTGAACATAGTCTCATAATCCATCAGATCCTAGCGAACTCAGCATAGCAACAGCAGAAATTACAAAAGTGCCTCGATCATGTGAGGCAGCTCACGAGGTCTCGAAAGTGGAAGCACAAAGAGGGGAGAGGTACATCACATAGCTACTGGTCACGGACCCATGGTCCAAGGGGGACTACTCACGGTGCATCCGGGAGGCGTCCATGGCTATGGATGGTCTCCCGGAGGGGGTTCCTCCTCCCGGCAGGGTGCCGGGGCAGCTTCTTCAGGAAGCCCCGATCTTGAAACGGCGGCGGCGGCAGTACAGAGGCGATTTCGCAGAAAAGAGATCGATATTAGGGGTTTCCACCCCGAGGGCTAAATATAGGCGGAGGGGGGTGTCGAGGGGACCCACATGGCAGCCAGGAGGCCCCCTGGCGCGGCCTAGGGTGGGGCCGCGCCAGGGACCCTTCTGGAGTCCCTGTGGTGGCCCCCCTTCGCTGCCTTGGTGATTCCGGAAGCTTCCGGGTCGCTGATTTTTTTTATCTGATTTTTCCGGATTTTTTGGAGCACTTTTAATGGTCGGAAAACCTGAAATACAAAAACAGCAGAAAAAAGCAACTGGCAGCTGGGTGCACTGGGTTAATAGATTAGTCCAAATATGCTCAAAAGTGTATGAAAGTTCAAGAAAAACATGGCAAAGTCACACAAAACATGCATGGAGCAAGCATAAATTATAGATACGTTTAGGACGTATCAGTGAGCCATGAAGTCGAGGGACCCAAACAGATCGGAGTATGTTCGAATCGTGGAGTCGATGAGTGGTGACGGAGTCGCTGCCTTGACGGATGCTGGTGAAGAGGCCGCCGAGGTCGTGATTCCAACCTACGGAGTTCCCACAGACGGCGCCAATTGACGAGGATCAGCCTCGACAAATCCCATGGTCAGGGACCCTGGTTTAGTCATAGGGAAGGAACAGGTTGGACGATACTCATCGGCTAACAGGAGAAGCACTTCATGCTCGATATTATTGTGTGAGGGAGCGATTACAAGGGAGTCCAAGGCGAGTTCTCGCAAGACCAGGAGAATAGATTGGATATTGGATGCCCGAGACGTCTCCCCTCCCATCCTTGATATACTAGGCTAGGTCTCGGGGAGTCCGTCCTAGATTATAGAGATAGTTTCCTAATCCTAGTCTTTCCTTGTGCGCCAAGTCGTGCCTTCCATATCAGTCGTGGACTCCTATGTCTGTGCCTTGAGAGGGCCAGCCGTGGACCCATCGGTGCTCCTTGCGGGCCTTTGGTCTTCATACGCACCAGGTATCCTTACACGCAGGAGTCGTGGGGTCACCCCCTTATCAGACTACCTGGATGGTTATCCAGACTTTTTATGCGGGCTTGAACTTTACCTCGCGGAACCTGTTAGATTCGGCCACGGGAGCAACCTTTATGTAAACTACACTCAGTGCTGCTACAAAACTTCTCGATGAGATGATGACCAACTATTCCCAATGGCACACCGAACGCGCTCCAACATGTAGGAAGGTAAATTCTGTCGAGGAAATTACCTCCCTAAATGATAAAGTTGATTTAATCATGTCTCTACTTTCCAAGCAACCCTCTATTGATCCTCATGATGTTCCTTTAAATTCTTTGGTTTCTCAGGAGCAAGTAGATGTGAACTTCATTGCTAGAAACAACTTTAATAATAATGCTTATAGGGGCAACTTTGCTAGTAATCCTAGACCGTTCCCATCCACTTATGGGAACAACAAAACTTACCCTAGCTACAAGAACCCCACCTCTGAACTAGAGAGTATGCTTAGAGACTTCATCACTACCCAAAAAGCCTTCAACAAGAATGTGGAAGAAAAACTAGCTAAATTAGATAATCTTTGTTTGAAGGTAGACAGCTTAGCCCTTGATGTTGAGATGTTAAAAATTAGAACTTCTCCCCTTGAGGAGAGCAAGGCCACTCCTATTAATGCTATCCAATTACAAATTAATGAAAATATTAGGATGATGGCTAAACTTAAAGAAAGATGGGCTAGAGAAAAAAAGGAAGAGGATAGAATTAAGAGCCTTCCTACACACCACACAGTTGCCACTATCCAAATTGTTGAGGACACTGAAACTATTAGTACCCAATGCACCCCTGGTCCCATTGGACCTATTAATGGTGATGCTAATACCACAACTGTAGAAGAAGAGACTCCTAGGAACATAGAGGGTTTCAAACAAGTGAGCCTAGATGACACTACTACCACCTTTGATAGTAGTGATATTGATTTTGATAGTTGCACCCTCTTAGAAGTTATTAGCTTACTACACAAAATGTCTAGAGACCCCCACACTAGCACACTTAATCTTGCCTTCACGGAGCATATCACAAATGCTCTTATCAAAGCTAGGGAGGAGAAGCTTAGTATATAGGCCTCCATACCAAGGAAGCTAGATGATGGTTGGGACCCTATGATAAAAATCAAATTAAATAACTTCTCTTGCTATGCTTTATGTGACGTTGGAGCTAATACCTCCATCATGCCCAAAAAAATGTATGATATGTTTGAATTAAAACCTTTTGATTCTTGTTCTTTTGTTGTTCGTCTTGTCGACTCTTCCGTAAAGAAACTTTTGGGGAAGATCGACGATGTTCTTATCATTGTCAATGACAACTATGTTCCCGTTGATTTAATCATTATGGATATAGAGTATGAACCTTTATGTCCAATTATTTTGGGACGTCCTTTTCTTCGCACCGTTGGTGCTATCATTGACATGAAAGAGGGGAATATAAAATTCCAATTCCCTCTCAAAAAGGGGATGGAAAACTTCCCTACAAAGAAAGTCAAGTTACCTTTTGAGTCTGTTACACGGGCAAGTGATGGCTTCTCGCCCCTCGTTGGTTACCCCAAGTGGAAGGTTTGAGATGCAGTGCAGCAGCAAGTTTCCCTCGGTGAAGATACCAAGGTTATCGAACCAGTAGGACTCAGGAGATACAAGTAGGTGGCAACGTCGCCAGAAATTGCTTCCTGACTAGGGTGTTGTCGTGGACCTGCACACAGCAACAAATAACTTAGCTCCCAACGAGTACAGAGGAGTTGTCAATTCCTCCGGCCTTGTCGTTTACAAAGGATCAACGCAAGAGATAAAAGGTACAAAGGAAAGTAAAAGCTGAAAGTAAATTGAGGGTGTGAACAATAATGTGAAGATGGACCGGGGTCCCATGATTTTCACTAGTGATGTCACTCTCCCAAAAGACGATAAAAGTGCTAGCGAGGTAAACAAATCACAGTTGGGCAATTGACAGGATTATGAAGGAACCGCAATGCTAACTATGTTGCAAAGAAAGGAAGGGCTCAAAAGCAATGGGCAGTACGCCAAGGTAAGTAGACCGAAATCCATCTGCATCTACTACGAATCATCCACCTTGAGATATCTATCCAGAACATCTCGCTGGTATTAAGTTGCGAATCCCACCAAAGTGTAAACTCAAAGCAACAGATAACTGCATTAAAAGAACTTTGTGTAAAGTAAACAATCCTTGCACCCGTAGGTACAAGCACCGTTGTTTTATCCCTGGTGGCAACATCACATCCCCTAGTCTTATGTTTCTGTCACTCAAGCTAGACATCAAGGGGCTGAACCCACAATCGAGCATAACGCTCCCTCTTGGGGTTGCAAATAAAATACTTGGCCAAAGCAAATACCGCAACGGAGAACATGCAAGAATTTACTCAAGAACAAAATATAAAAGAGAAGAACCAAATATATTACTCATCACAATCTGAACATAGTCTCATAATCCCTCAGATCCCAACAAACTCAGCATAGCAACAGCAGAAATTACATAGATGCCTCGATCATGTGAGGCAGCTCACGAGGACTCGAAAGTGGAAGCACAAAAGGGGGAGAGATTCATCACATAGCTACTGGTCACGGAACCATGGTCCAAGGGGGACTACTCACGGTACATCCGGGAGGCGTCCACGGCTATGGATGGTCTCCCGGAGGGGGTTCCTCATTCCGGCAGGGTGCCGGGGCAGCTTCTCCAGGCATCCCCGATCTTGAAACGGCAGCGGCGGCGGTACAGAGGGGAGTTCGCGAGAAACAGATCAATATTAGGGTTTTCCACCCCGAGGGGTAAATATAGGCGAAGGGGGCATCGAGGGGACCCACGAGGCAGTCAGGAGGGTCCCTAGCGCGGCCCAGAGTGGGGCCGCGCCACCTAACCTCCTGGCTTCCTGGTGGTGGCCCCCCTTCCCTCTCTTGGTGATTCCGGAAGCTTCTGTTGCGCTGATTTTTATATATTTTTCCCAGAATTTTTGGAGCACTTTTAATGGCCGGAAAACCTGAAATACAAAAACAGCATAAAACAGAAACTGGCAACTAGGTGCACTAAGTTAATAGGTTAGTCCAAATAGGTTCAAAAGTGTATGAAAGTTCAAGCAAAACATGGCAAAGCACAAAACATGCATGGAGCAAGCAGAAATTATAGATACGTTTGGGACGTATCAACATCCCCAAGATTAATTCCTGCTCGTCCTCGAGTAGGTAAATGATAACAAGCATAATTTCTGTGGTGACATGCCACACAACCATAAAATGACTTTTAAGTAAAGCAATCAAAGCATGCAATTCAATTCAAGTCTTAACAAGCAAGAGTCTATATTAGCATTGACACAAGCAAAAAAAGAACAAAGGGTGCAAGAGCTCTCGCTGTCCGTGACTCGAATGTCTCCAAATGGTGTTTGCGTGCAAGCAAGGGACTGGGAAGAAAGAGAAAAAAGGTTGTTGAGAACAACTATCTACTAAAGTTTCACACTTGGTCTCCTTTGGATTCTTATCTGGACTCATCCCCAGACCACTAGCCAGGTACAAGTCAAACTGATCCACTCCCTTTCGATATTTTGAGCACTCATGCAATGGATGAGCGTGAGCAAGAAAGTTGACACCTAAAAGGCGAAACAGAAAGAAGGTGGAGGAGGAAGACAAAAAGGTGTGAAAGGCTCACATACATGAGGACAATCATAGGCGAGAGAAGGCCATATGATAGATATGATGTGAGGAGTAGGGATTGCCATACAACGGATGCACATGTGAGCTAAAATCTCTCCAAGGGAACTAGTGGGGGTGCATCTAACTTGCTTGCTCAAGACGACCTAGAGCTCGTTTGAGGAGGCTCATCATTGGAATATACAAGCCAAGTTCTATAGTGTGAAGGGTCCCCACATAGCTATATGCATGATGATGATCTCTATGGAGTACAAGGGATAGAAGATGAAGTACTAGTGTGGATCTCTCAAAAGAAATAGTAGTATGCCCCCTTCCCTCTTTTTATTTTTTTCTCTTTTTCTCTTTATTTTTTTATTTTTTTGGTGGCCTCAATGGCTCTTTCTATTTAACTCTCATTTGTCCTCTTTGGGATCTTTTGATTTTGTCCTCTTTGGGATCTTTTCCTCACTTTAGGGGCAATACTCTATATTTTACAAGAATATAGGAGATCTTTCACACTTTACAAAGGTACTCACATAAAGAAAATGTAACTATCATGATGCAAATGTATGCCTCTGCCAGGGTAGAAGGATATGCAATGATACTAGCGCGTCATGTAGCAATGATTAGGGCAAGGCCCAACCAGCATGCGGCTCATCGATCAAGCAAGTAGCATGTATGACATGAAGATCAAGTCATGAGAAGGTGGATGTTGCATGGCAATGTATCTCGGAAAGGCTATGGAAATGCCTTGTAGGTAGGTATGGTGGCTGTTTTGAGGAAAGATATAAGGAAGCTTGTGATGACAGGGCGTATCATGCCAAGGGTTTGGATGCACCGGCGAAGTATGCGCCAACTCTCGAGGTGAGAAAGGGCAATGCACGGTACCGAAGAGGCTAGAAAAAGTATAGGTGGGTGGAAGTGTCAACTTTCGAATACTCACATTAGTCCGAAGAACTCATGCACTTATTATCGGTAACTCTCAATCTAATCAGGAGGTTCACAAAGAGACAGGTACCCCGAGGAGGATTGTATGGGGGTTTGGTTATCCTTGCGCATCCTCGACTCATGGTACATGAGTGTACTCTAATATTCGAACCCTCCAGAGGTTAGTGATCCATCTAGTAGCTAGAGTTCTCAACAGGGATTTTTTTTTCGAAAAACACACGGATTTCCCAAAATACGACATCTATCACTAATAGGCAAGAGCTCTTGACACCATAAGTTCAAACATTACTCTATTCAATACCTCAAAACTATTGCAAGTTACTACTACAAAGAGAAAAGCAACTTCAACTACCTACTTCTAGTCAAGACACAAAACTCAGTGCAAAAGGCAAACTCTCTAACAAGATAAAACATGCAACCTATATAAAGTTCAACCTAAGACAAAAGAAAATCTCTAGAAAAACTAAAGCACTACAACTAAACAGAACAGCAGCTAAGAAAAGAAAAAGAACAGCTCACAGCTAAAAGAATAAGCATGCAAATCCTATGAGGAGTTCTAGTTCAAGCGGAGCGTGAATCTCTCCCACACAAAAGAGTAAGTTGGGGTCTAACTTGTTACTACAGAAAAGAAAGCAAAACAAACCTATAAAAGTAAAGAGCGAGACGCTCCAAGCAAAACACATAACGCATGAAGTGATAAAAATATAGTGCAACGAGGGACAAACTGATGATTGTTGATGAAGAAGGGGATGCATCGGGGGCATGCCCAAGCTTAGACGCTTGAGTCTCCTTGAGTATTTATTGGGGGTGCACATGGGCATCCCCAAGCTTGAGCGTTTGACACTCCAAGATCTTCTTTCATCATCTTCCATCGCACACTTGAAAACTCCCTTCATACATAACTCATTGTAGACTGATTAGAGAGGTTAGTACCCTATTAAAATAATTTTTTCTCTACTGAAAATAAATATAATCTTGAAGAGCTACTGTTTCTCAAGATTGCCAAAAAGTTTTTGCAAATAAAAAGCAAGCTTAAGGTTTGAAAAATTAAGGAGAGACAAAACGTGGCAGAATCTGTGAAAAACAGAACAGCAGATAGAAACGAATTTTTTAGGGGTACTTTTGCAACTCAAATAAAAAACTCAGAACATACGGAAGTTTCGTAATTGTATAGAGCACTCTGTGTAAAAAATTCAGCTCAAAAAGATGAACTGGGATTTTTCCATGATTTTTCTAGTCACGAGGACAGAATCTGTTTTCTGGACAGCATGTCACAACTTTCACTTCCCTTGTCGTATGAGGCTATCAAAGGCACAAAGCTTGAAAAGTAAAGATACAATGATGTTGCTACAGTAGTAACAATCATTAAGACCACTAAAAACAAAAGCAAAGCAAAAAAAGAAAAACCTAAATTGGTTTCGGGCTGCCTCCTGAAAGTGCTTCTTTAGAGCCATTAGCTAGGCTTAAAGATTTTAAAAGATGCTCTCACAAGAATAAGATTTTTGAAGCAAAAGAGAGCATTAAGAAGAAAATATGAAACACATTTAAGCCTAACCCACTTCCTATGCATAGGCATCTTATAAGAAAATAAATCAAAGAAGCACGAAGAAACCAGCATAGGAAGGTGGAACAAGAACATCTTCAAAACTTTCAACATAAAATTCCCTCTCTCAAAATAATTTTCAGTAGTATCATGAACAACATCAAGAATATAAATATCACATAAATCATGTTGTTCATGACCTACAAGCACACGTGTATAGTTTTCAACACGGTCTTTAGGATCATAAGATAAGTGCAACCCATCACATTGAGCCTTAATAAGAGCATAATTCTCCGGAATATGATTTGGAGATTTCAAAAGGATAATAGGACAATCAAGTGTGGGTGCAATAGCAAAAATTTCATGCTTAACAGGAGGAACTATAGCAAGATCATCTCCGTAAGCATCATCCATAGTGGCATCACAGCCATAAGCATAGAAGGCATCAACTTCATCAAAAAGGGATATTTCAAAAGAATCCATAAGATCATAACACTCATATAAGGTAAGATTCAAAGAGTTACTCTCATTATAAGGTAGACATGGATGGCTACATTCTTCCTCCTTTTGTTCGTCACTCTCCTCCTCTTTTTCATCCAAGGAGCTTTCAGGTTCAGTAATTTCTTCTTCCATAGAGTCCTGCAAATCATTAGTCTCTTCCTTTGGAGGAGAGATTCTCTCAAGATGATCAGTAATATAATAATTTGCATCGTAATTTTCCAGACAATAATTAAGTATAGCAAGACTCTCAGATTTGTAAGGGGCATCATCAATATTTTTAAAAAGAGAAGTAATTTCATAGGCACCCTTATAAGCAACAAATTCTTCTATTTCCTCTGCATCATAAAAATCATAGTTTCTCTTAGCATAAGAAGCTAAGGTTTCATCATCATTGTACTCACATTGGAAAGCAAGGTGTTAGTGCCTCATAAAGCAACAAGATTCATCCCTGCAGAAAGATATATTATATATTGAGCACAAGTTTCTAGCATACTCATACAACTGATGTATTTGTTTCCATAAGTGTATCCCCTTTTAGGACAAGCGGTGTTCCTTGTACCACTTTTGTTGATCCTCGGTGAATCCTCCATGCCAATAAGATCTATTTTCGAAGAAGTTAGACATTGATTGGCAAGTAGGGAACTAGACATACTATTTTTTTTGGATTTTTCATAAGGGACAGAAAAGTAAAAAACTCAAAGGTAAACTAACATGGCTAAAAAGCAAAGGTAAAAGATAGTGTGCAACTCCCCTATCTTGTAGACTTGAGTCCCCGGCAACGGCGCCAGAAATTTTCTTGATGGCTTCTCGCCCCTTGTTGGTTACCCCAAGTGGAAGGTTTGAGATGCAGTGCAGCAGCAAGTTTCCCTCGGTGAAGATACCAAGGTTATCGAACCAGTAGGACTCAGGAGATAGAAGTAGGTGGCAACGTCTCCAGAAATTGCTTCCTGACTAGGGTGTTGTCGTGGACCTGCACACAGCAACAAATAACTTTGCTCCCAACGAGTACAGAGGAGTTTTCAATTCCTTCGGCCTTGTCATTTACAAAGGATCAACGCAAGAGATAAAAGGTGCAAATGAAAGTCAAAAGTTGAAAGTAAATTGAGGGTGTGAACAATAATGTGAAGATGGACCGGGGTCCCGTGATTTTCACTAGTGATTTCTCTCTCCCAAAAGACGATAAAAGTGCTAGCGAGGTAAACAAATCACAGTTGGGCAATTGACAGGATTATGAAGGCAACGCAATGCTAACTATGCTGCAAAGAAAGGAAGGGCTCAAAAGCAATGGGCAGTACGCCAAGGTAAGTAGACCGAAATCCATCTGCATCTACTACGAATCATCCACCTTGAGATATCTATCTAGAACATCTCGCTGGTATTAAGTTGCGAATCCCACCCAAAGTGTAAACTCAAAGCAACAGACAACTGCATTAAAATAACTTTCCGCAAACTAAACAATCCTTGCACCCGCAGGTACAAGCACCGTTGTTTTATCCCTGGTGGCAACAGCACATCTGATATGTCCAAAACGTATCTATAATTTCTGCTTGCTACATGCATGTTTTGTGTGATATTGCTATGATCTAGATACACTTTCACACATTTTTTATCATATTTGGACTAACCTATTAACTCAGTGCACCCCAGTACCAGTTCCTGTTTTCTGCTGTTTTTCTATTTCAGTTTCCCCCATATAAAAAGTGCCAGAAAAATTTGGGAAAATTCAGATAAAAAAATCAGCGTGACGGAAGCTTCGCGAAGAGCCCGAGAGGGGCCAGAGGGGAGCCAGGGGGCCCAGGCGGCCACCCGGCGCGGCCCCACCCCTGGCCGCGCCAGGGGGCGCCTGGGGCCCCTGGTCCACCTCTGGCTGCCCCCTTCGCCTATTTATTCTCCGTCACGGGGAAACTCCAGAGGAAGAACCCTATTCCGCAAACTCGCCTCTGTTCCGCCGCCGCCGCGCTTCCGAGATCGGGAGCACCAGAAGACCTCTTCCCAGCACCCTGCCGGAGGGAGGATTGACCTCTGGGAGTCTCCTCTCCACCATGGATGCTCCCCGGATGTCTCGTGAGTAGTTTTCCTTGGACCATGGGTCCGTGATCAGTAGCTATGTGATGTTCTCCTCCCCTCTTTGATCTTCATTGTTTAGACCTCGTGAGCTGCCCTACATGATCGAGGCACCTTTGTAATATTTCTGCTGTTGCTATGCTGAGTTTGATGGGATCTGATGGATTATGAGATTATGTTCAGATTGTGATAGAGTAATATATTTGGTTTTTATCTCTTATATTTTTGTTCCTAAGTAACTTTTGCATGTTCTCCGTTGCTGTTTATTGCTTTGGCCAAGTAGTAGGTAGTGACTCCAAGAGGGAACGTTGTGCTAGATTGTGGGTTCATGCCCCCCGATGACATGCTTGAGTGACAGAAACATGAGTCTAGGGGATGTGTTGTTGCCACAAGGGGGAAAACAACGGTGCTTGTAACCGCGGTTACAAGGATTGTTTACTTTACGCAAAGTTCTTTTTAATGCAGTTGTCTGTTGCTTTGGGTTTACACTTTGGGTGGGGCTCGCAACTTAATACCAGCGAGATGTTCTGGATAGATATCTCAAGGTGGATGATTAGTAGTAGATGCAGTTGGATTACGGTCTACTTATTTTGGCGTATAGCCCGTTCTTTTGAGCCTCTTCCTTTCTTTTGTAGCATAGTTAGCATTGCGGTGCGTTTATAATCCTGTCAATTTCCCTTCTGTAATTTGTTTACCTCGCATAGCAGTTTTATCGTCTTTTGGGAGAGAGACATCACTAGTGAACATCACGTATCCCGGTCCATATCCTTATTATTATTTCCACACTATATTTACTTTACTGCTTTTATTTGCTATCATTATCCCTTGCGTTTTACCCTTTGTGAACAACAAGACCAGAGAGATTGACAACCTCTGTGAACTTCGTTGGGAACAAAGTTATCTGTGTCTGTGTGCAGGTCCACGTCAGTTGCGCCGCTGACACCTACTTATCATCTCCGGAGTCCTACTGGAGACAAACCTTGGTATCTTCACTGAGGGAAACTTGCTGCTGCTCTACATCACGCCTTCCACTTGGGGCTCACCAACGAAGGGCGAGAAGCCATCAAGCGAATTTCTGGCGCCGTTGCCGGGGACTCCGAGTGCTAAGATAGGGGAGTTGCACACTACCCTTTACCTTTGTTTTTTTTTAGTCTTGTTAGTTTACCTTTCAGTTTTTACTTTTGTGTCCCTTATCAAAAATACCAAAAATACCTACTAATGCTATCTTCACCATGGGTGTGGAACCACCCAAATATGGTAGGATGGACATGTTTCACTTGGATCTTCTTCGATCAATTTGTGCTCGCGCTAAAAACCCAACCGACTTGGTTGAGGGAAAATCATTGGATGAGCATGCTCATTATACGCGGCACCGCCTATCTCAGAAAGGGAAACACTTATGGGATCAAATACATGTTTCTTATTGCCATGCTAAACTTTTGTGCCACATTTATGATTTTACTTATTGTTCTAATATAGATCATAAACACCTCCCTTTCCAATGTGAGTTTAATGAAAATTAGATCTTATCTTCTTATGCTAAAGGTGTTTATGATTACTTTGATGTTGAAAAGATTGAAGAGTTTGTTGCTTTTAAAGGTGCCTATGAGATTGCTTCTTTGATTGAAAAATATCACGATACTATTTTCGAGTCTGAAACTTTGCAGTTCTTCCTTATTGCTTCGAGAATTATACTTCCAATTCTTATATTTAGGATTTTAAAAATAAAATGTTTGCTGCCCAAGAAGAGGCCAATTATTGCATTGAGGAGGAATCCCATGATTCCGAGGAATCACTTGAAATATCCCTTTCTGAAAATTTTGATACTTGCTTTGTTGATGGCCAAGCTGCCACTATGGATGATGCCTAAAAAGATGAACTTGCTATAGTTCCTTATGTTAATCATGAAATTATTGCTGTTGCACCCACACTTGACTGCCCTATTATCTTTTTGAAATCTCCAACTATTCCGGAGAATTTTTCTCTTATCAAGGCTCAATGTGATGGGTTGCATCTATCTTATCATCCTAAAAACCGTGTTGAAAACAATACACGTGTGCTTTTAGGTCATGAACAACATGATTTATGTGATAGTTATATTCTTGATGTTGTTCATGATACTACTGAAAATTATTTTGAGAGAGGGAAGTTTGGTTGTAGAAACTTCCATATTACTAAAACTCCTCTCTTTATGTTGAAAATTTTGAAGTTGTTCTTGTTCTACCTTCCTATGCATGTCACTTTGTGCTTCTTTGATTTATTTTCTTACAAGATGTCTATGCATAGGAAGTGGGTTAGGCTTAAATGTGTTTCAATTTTGCTTCTTGATGCTCTCTTTTGCTTCAATTCTTATTCTCTTGTGAGCATCTTTCATAATCTTTAAGCCTAGCTAATGGCTCTAAAGAAGCGCTTTTGGGAGGCAGCCCACAACGAATTTAGGTTTTTCTTTTTGCTTTTGTTGTGTCTTGATGATTGTTACTACTGTAGCAACATCATTGTATCTTTATTTTTCAGCTTTGTGCCAAGTTATAGCCTCTTACGGCAAGGGAAGTAAAAGTTGTGACATGCTGTCCAGAAAACAGATTCTGTCCTCGTGACCAGAAAAATTCCAGAAAAATCCCAGTTCATATTTTTGAGCTGAAATTTTTACACAGCATGATCTATACAATTACGAAACTTCTGTATGTTCTGAGTTTTTTTATTTGAGTTGCAGAAGTGCCCCTAAAAAATTCTTTACTACCTGCTGTTCTGTTTTTCACAGATTCTGCCACGTTTTGTCTCTCCTAACTTTTGCAAACCTTAAGCTTGCTTTTTCTTTGCAAAAACTTTTTGGGACTCTTAAGAAACAGTAGCTCTTTAAGAATATCTTTATATCCAGTGGGGAAAAATTATTTTATTAAGGGTACTAACCTCTCTAATCAGCTTATGATGAGTTATGTATGAAGGGAGTTTTCAAGTGTGCGATGGAAGATGATGAAAAAAGATCCAGGAGTGTCAAGCGCTCAAGCTTGGGGATGCCCCCATGCATCCCCAACAAATATTCAAGGAGACTCAAGCGTCTAAGCTTGGGGATGCCCCCGTGCATCCCCTTCTCCATCAACAATCATCAGTTCGTCCTTCGTCTCACTATATTTTTATCACTTCATGCGTTATGTGCTATGCTTGGAGCGTCTCGCTCTTAGGTTTTATTTTAAGTTTTCTTTAGCATTGCTTGTTGTTCATAACAAGTTAGATCCCGTCTTACTTTTTTGTGGGAGAGAAACATGCTCCACTTTCAAAATTTAGAACACGTCATAGGATTTTTTCTGTTTATCTTTTTGCTGTTGTGTGTTCTTTACCTTTTCATAGCTACTGCCATGTTTAGTCTTAGTCTTAGTTTGTCTTTAGCAAGAGCCTTGGGTTTTGTTTAGTTTGTTGCTGGAACTCTTTTTAGTTTTCATGTTTATCTTGTTAAAGAGAGTTGGTTGTTGCACTGAGTTGTGTCTTGTCTTGAGAGTAGGTAATTGAGGTTGCTATTTTTTTTGTAGTAACTTGCAATAGTTTTGAGGTATTGATGTGAGTAATTTTTGAACTTTTGGTGTCAAGAGCTCTAGCCTATTAGTGATAGGTGTCGTATTTTGGGAAATACGTGTTTATTTTCAAAACCTACAAAAACTAGTTGAGAACTCTAGCTACTAGATAGATCACTAATCTTTGGAGGGATCGAATATTAGAGAACACTCACGTACCATGAGTCGAGGATGCGCAAGGATAACCAAACCCCCATACACTCCTCCTCGCGGTACTTGTCTCTTTGTGAACCTCCTTTTTAGATTGAGAGTTACCGATAATAATTGCATGAGTTCTTCGGACTAATGTAAGTATTGAAAGTTGACACTTCCACCTTCCCATATTTTGCTAGCCTCTCCCGTGCCGTGCATTGCCTTCTTCTCACTCCGACAGTTGGTGTCCACCTTCGCCGGTACTTCCAAACCCTTGGCATGATACGCTCTATCATCATAAACCTCCTTATATCTTTCCTCAAAACAACCACCATACCTACCTATCAAGGCATTTCCATAGCCTTTCCGAGTTACATTGCCATGCAACTTCCACCTCTTCATGACTTGATCTTCATGTCATACATGTTCCTGCTACACTGGCAGCGACATACATTGCATACATCATGTTAGTTACATCTTATTTATGATTTTGAGTACCTTGTAAAGTGTGAAATATCTCCTTTACCTTCTTGTAAAATAGAGTGTTGCCCTTAAGTGAGGAAAAGATCCCAAAGTGGACACATTAAAAGATCCCAAAGAGGACAAATGAGAGTTAAATAGAAAGAGCCATTGAGGCCACAAAAAAACTACAAAAAATAGAAAAAATAAAAAAAAGAGAGAAAGGGGCAACACTACTATCCTTTTGAGAGATCCACACTAGTACTCCCTTTTATATCCTTGTACTCCATAGAGATGATCTTCATGCATATAGCTATGTGGGGACCTTCACACTATAGAACTTGGCTTGCATATTCCAAGGATGAGCCTCCTCAAACGAGCTCTAGGTCTTCATGAGCGAGCAAGTTAGATGCACCCCCACTAGTTCCATTGGAGAGCTTCTTAGCTCTTATGTGCATCCGTTGCATGGCAATCCCTACTCCTCACATCATATCTATCATTGGCATCTCTTGCCTATGATTGTCCTCATTGATGTGAGCCTTTCTTATCCTTTTTTTCTTCCTCCTCCGCACTTCTCTCTTTGCCATCCTAATTGTCAACTCTCGTGCTTACGCTCATCCATTGCATGAGTGCTCAAAATATCAAAAAGGAGTGGATCAAATTGACTTGTACCTGGCTAGTGGTCTGGGGACGAGTCAAGATAAGATTCCAAAGAAGACCAAGTGTGAAACTTTAGTAGATTGAGTTCTCAACACAAAAATTACTTTTTCTCGTATTCCCTATCCCGCTTCTTGCACGCAAACACCATTTGGAGACATTCGAGTCACGGACAGCGAGAGATCTTGTACCTATTGTTCTTTTGTTACTTATTTCAATGCTAATATAGACTCTTGCATGCTATGACTTGATTGAGTTTCTAACCTTAATTGCTTTACTTTTCAAAGTTCTTATATGGTTGCTAGCATGTCACCATAGAAATTATGTTGTTATCATTTACCTACTCGAGGACAAGCAGGAATTAAGCTTGGGGATGTTGATACGTCCAAAACGTATCTATAATTTCTGCTTGCTCCATGCATGTTTTGTGTGATATTGCTATGATCTAGATACACTTTCACACATTTTTTATCATATTTGGACTAACCTATTAACTCTGTGCACCCCAATGCCAGTTCCTGTTTTCTGCTGTTTTTCTATTCCAGTTTTCCCCCATATAAAAAGTGCCAAAAAAATTCGGGAAAATTCAGATAAAAAATCAGCATGACGGAAGCTTCGCGAAGAGCCCGAGAGGGGCCAGAGGGGAGCCAAGGGGGCGCCTGGGGCCCCTGGTCCACCTCTGGCTGCCCCCCTTCGCCTATTTATTCTCCGTCAAGGGGAAACTCCAGAGGAAGAACCCTATTCCGCAAACTCGCCATTGTTCCGCCGCCGCCGCGCTTCGGAGATCAGGAAAACCAGAAGAACTCTTCCCGGCACCCTGCCGGAGGGAGGATTGACCTCCGGGAGTCTCTTCTCCACCATGGATGCTCCCCGGATGTCTCGTGAGTAGTTTTCCTTGGACCATGGGTCCGTCATCAGTAGCTATGTGATGTTTTCCTCCCCTCTTTGATCTTCATTGTTTAGACCTCGTGAGCTGCCCTACATGATCGAGGCACCTTTGTAATATTTCTGCTGTTGCTATGCTGAGTTTGATGGGATCTGATGGATTATGAGATTATGTTCAGATTGTGATAGAGTAATATATTTGGTTTTTATCTCTTATATTTTTGTTCCTAAGTAACTCTTGCATGTTCTCCGTTGCTGTTTATTGCTTTGGCCAAGTAGTAGGTAGTGACTCCAAGAGGGAACGTTGTGCTAGATTGTGGGTCCATGCCCCCCGATGACATGCTTGAGTGACAGAAACATGAGTCTAGGGGATGTGCTATTGCCACAAGGGGGAAAACAACGGTGCTTGTAACCGCGGTTACAAGGATTGTTTACTTTACGCAAAGTTCTTTTTAATGCAGTTGTCTGTTGCTTTGGGTTTACACTTTGGGTGGGGCTCGCAACTTAATACCAGCGAGATGTTCTGGATAGATATCTCAAGGTGGATGATTAGTAGTAGATGCAGTTGGATTACGGTCTACTTATTTTGGCGTACTGCCCGTTCTTTTGAGCCTCTTCCTTTCTTTTGTAGCATAGTTAGCATTGTGGTGCGTTTATAATCCTGTCAATTGCCCTTCTGTAATTTTTTTACCTCGAATAGCAGTTTTATCGTCTTTTGGGAGAGAGACATCACTAGTGAACATCACGTATCCCGGTCCATATCCTTATTATTATTTCCACACTATATTTACTTTACTGCTTTTATTTGCTATCATTATCCCTTGCGTTTTACCCTTTGTGAACAACAAGACCGGAGAGATTGACAACCTCTCTGAACTTCGTTGGGAACAAAGTTATCTGTGTCTGTGTGCAGGTCTACGTCAGTTGCGTAGCTGACACCTACTTATCATCTCCGGAGTCCTACTGGAGGCAAACCTTGGTATCTTCACTGAGGGAAACTTGCTACTGCGCTACATCACGCCTTCCACTTGGGGCTCACCAACGAAGGGCGAGAAGCCATCAACATCACCTAGTCTCATGTTTCTGTCACTCAAGCTAGACATCAAGGGGCTGAACCCACAATCGAGCATAACGCTCTCTCTTGGGGTTGCAAATAAAATACTTGGCCAAAGCAAATACCGCAATGGAGAACATGCAAGAATTTACTCAAGAACAAAATATAAAAGAGAAGAACCAAATATATTACTCATCACAATCTGAACATAGTCCCATAATCCATCAGATCCCAACAAACTCAGCATAGCAACAGCAGAAATTACATAGATGCCTCGATCATGTGAGGCAGCTCACGAGGACTCGAAAGTGCAAGCACAAAAGGGGAGAGATTCATCACATAGCTACTGGTCACGGACCCATGGTCCTAGGGGGACTACTCACGGTACATCCGGGAGGCGTCCATGGCTATGGATGGTCTCCCGGAGGGGGTTCCTCGTTCCGGCAGGGTGCCGGGGCAGCTTCTCCAGGTAGCCCCGATCTTGAAACGGCGGCGGCGGCGATACAGAGGGGAGTTCGCGAGAAAGAGATCGATATTAGGGGTTTCCACCCCGAGGGGTAAATATAGGCGAAGGGGAGCATCGAGGGGGGCCACGAGGCAGTCAGGAGGGTCCTTGGCGCGGCCCAGGGTGGGGCCACGCCACCTGCCCTCCTGGCAGCCTGGTGGTGGCCCCCCTTCCCTCTCTTAGTGATTCCGGAAGCTTCTGTTGCGCTGATTTTTTATATATTTTTCCCGGAATTTTTGGAGCACTTTTAATGGCCGGAAAACCTAAAATACAAAAACAGGAAAAAACAGAAACTGGCAACTGGGTGCACTGAGTTAATAGGTTAGTCCAAATAGGTTCAAAAGTGTATGAAAGTTCAAGCAAAACATAGCAAATTCACACAAAACATGCATGGAGCAAGCAGAAATTATAGATACGTTTGGGACGTATCAGCAAGCTATTCTCTTTCTCTTGATAAAACTTGATTCTCTTTTGCCTTATGCCTAGCTTAAAGGCGTCAAAGAAAGCGCTTGTTGGGAGGCAACCCAAGATGTTTTTACTTCTGTTTTTAGTGGTCTTGGCGATTTTTACTACTGTATCAACATCATTGTATCTTTATTTTTCAAGCTTTGTGCCAATTATAGCCTCATATGACAAGGGAAGTGAAAGTTGTGACATGCTGTCCAGAAAACAGATTCTGTCCTCGTGACGGGAAAAATCAGAATAAATCACCAGTTCATCTTTTTGAGCTGAATTTTTTACACAGCGTGCTCTATACAATCATGGAACTTTCGTATGTTCTGCGTTTTTTATTCAAGTTGCAGAAGTGCCCCTAAAAAATTCTTTACTACCTGTTGTCTTGTTTTTCACAGATTCTGCCACATTTTGTCTCTCCTAACTTTTGCAAACCTTAAGCTTGCTTTTTCTTTGCAAAAACCTTTTTTCAATCTTGAGAAACATTATCTCTTCAATAATATCTTTATATCCAGTGGGTAAAATTTATTTATTAAGGGTACTAACCTCTCTAATCAGCTTATGATGAATTGTGTATGAAGGGAGTTTTCAAGTGTGCGATGGAAGGTGATGATAGAAGATTCGGGAGCTTCAAGTGCTCAAGCTTGGGGATACCCCCATGCATCCCCAATAAACATTCAAGGAGACTCAAGCGTCTAAGCTTCGGGATGCTCCCGTGCATCCCCTTCTCCATCAACAATCATCAGTTTGTCCCTCGTCTCACTATATTTTTATCACTTCATGCGTTATGTGCTATGCTTGGAGTGTCTCGCTCTTAGGTTTTAGTTTTAGTTTTCTTTAGCTTTGAATGTTGTTCATAACAAGTTAGATCCAGTCTTACTTTGTGTGGGAGAGAAACACGCTCCACTTTCAAAATCTAGAACACATCATAGGATTCTTCATGCCTATCTTTTTGCTGTTGTGTGTTCTTTATCTTTTCATAGCTACTTCCCTGTCTAGTTTTAGTCTTAGTTTGTCTTAGCAAGAGCCTTGGCTTTTGTTTAGTTTGTCGCTGGAACTCTCTTTAGTTTTCGTTTTTATCTTGTTAAGAGAGTTGGTTGTTGCACTGAGTTATGTCTTGTTTTTGAGAAGTAGGTAATTGAGGTTGCTATTTAATTTCAGTAGTAACTTGCAATAGTTTTGAGGTATTTATGTGAGTAATGTTTGAACTTTTGGTGTCAAGAGCTCTAGCCTATTAGTGATAGGTGTCGTATTTTGGGCAATCTGTGTGTTATTTTCAAAAACTACAAAACTAGTTGAGAACTCTTGCTACTAGATGGATCACTACTCTTCTGAGGGGTCGAATATTAGAGTACACTCACGTACCATGAGTCAAGGATGCGCAAGGATAACCAAACCCCCATACACTCCTCCTCGCGGTACTTGTATCTTTGTGAACCTCCTCATTAGATTGAGAGTTACCGATAATAAGTACATGACTTCTTCGTACTAATGTAAGTATTGAAAGTTTACACTTCCACCTCCTCGTATTTGCTAGCCTCTCCTGTGCCATGCATTGCCTCCTTCTCACTCCGAGAGTTGGCGTCCACCTTCACCGGTACATCCAAACCATTAGCATGATACACTTTGTCATCATAAACCTCCTTATATCTTTCCTCAAAACAGCCACCATACCTACCTATCAAGGCATTTCCATAGCCTTTCCGAGATATATTGCCATGCAACATCCACCTCTCCATGACTTGATCTTCATGTCATACATGTTCCTGCTACACTGGCAGCGGCATACATTGCATACATCATGATAGCTACATCTTCTTTATGATTTGAGTACCTTGTAAAGTGTGAAAGATCTTCTATACCCTCTTGTAAATTAGAGTGTTGCCCTTAAGTGAGGAAAAGATCCCAAAGTGGACAAAATAAAAGATCCCAAAGAGGACAAATGAGAGTTAAATAGAAAGAGCCATTGAGGCCACCAAAAAAATAGAAAAAAAATAGAAAAAAGAGAAAAAGGAAATAAAAAAGATAGAAAGGGGCAACACTAGTATCATTTTGAAAGATCCACACTAGTACTCCCTCTTCACCTTGTACTCCATAGAGATGATCAGGCATATAGCTATGTGGGGACCTTCACACTATAGAACTTGGCTTGCATATTCCAATGATGAGCCTACTCAAAAGAGCTCTAGGTATTCATGAGTGAGCAAGTTAGATGCACCCCCACTAGTTCCATTGGAGAGATTTTCAGCTCATATGTGCATCCGTTGCATGGCAATCCCTACTCCTCACATCATATCTATCATTTGGCCTTCTCTCGCCTATGATTGTCCTCATTGATGTGAGACTTTCACACCCTTTTTGTCTTCCTCCTCCACCATATATCTCTCTTTTCCATCCTAAGTGTCAACTCTCGTGCTTACGCTCATCCATTACATGAGTGCTCAAAATATCGAAAAGGAGTGGATCAAATTGACTTGTACCTGGCTAGTGGTCTGGGGACGAGTCAAGATAAGATTCCAAAGAAGACCAAGTGTGAAACTTTAGTAGATTGAGTTCTCAACACAAAAATAATTTTTTCTCGTATTCCCTATCCCCCTTCTTGCACGCAAACACCATCTGGAGACATTCGAGTCACGGACAGCGAGAGCTCTTGCACCTAATTTTCTTTTGTTGCTTGTTTCAACGCTAATATAGACTCTTGCATGTTATGACTTGAAGTGAATTACATACCTTTATTTCTTTACTTTTCAAAGTTCTTATATGGTTGCTAGCATGTCACCACAGAAATTATGCCTGTTATCATTTACCTACTCGAGGACGAGCAGGAATTAAGCTTGGGGATGTTGATACGTCTCAAACGTATCGATAATTTATGCTCGCTCCATGCATGTTTTGTGTGATATTGCTATGATCTAGATATACTTTCATATACTTTTGATCATATTTGGACTAACCTACTAACTCAGTGCACACCAGTGCCAGTTCCCGTTTTCTGCTGTTTTTCTATTCCAGGTTTTCCCCATATTAAAAGTGCTCAGAAAATTCGGATAAAAATCAGCGTAACGGAGTCTTCTAGAAGCACCCAAGTGGTGCCAGAGGGCCACCACCAGGGTCCCAGGAGGCCACCTGGCGCGGCGAGGGGCCTGGTCGCTCCAGGTGGCGCCTAAACCCCTGGTGGCCCCCCTGGCTGCCCCCTTCGCCTATTTATTCTCCGTGACGGGGAAACTCCGAAGACAGAATCCTATTTTCCAATCTCGCCTCTGTTCCTCCGCCGCCGTGCTGCCACGATCGGGAGCACCGTCAGGACCCTTCCCGGCACCCTGCCGGAGGGAGGATCGACCTCCGGGAGCTTCTCCTCCACCATGGACGCTTCCCGGATGTGCCGTGAGTAGTCTACGTTGGACCATGGGTCCGTGATCAATAGCTATGTGATGTTCTCCTCCCCTCTTTATTCTTCATGGTTTAGACCTCGTGAGCTGCCCTACATGATCGAGGCACATATGTAATTTTTCTGTTGTTGCTATGTTGAGTTTGATGGGATCCGATGGATTATGAGATTATGTTCAGATCGTGATAGAGTAATATATTTGGTTTTGATCTCTTATATTTTTGTTCCTAAGTAATTCTTGCATGTTCTCCGTTGATGTTTATTGCTTTGAACAAGTGGTGGATAGTAACTCCAAGAGGGAACGTTATGCTCGATTGTAGGTACATGCCCCCTGATGACACGCTTGAGTGACAGAAACATGAGTCTAGGGGATGTGCTCTGGCCCACAAGGGGGAAAACAACGGTGCTTGTAACCGCGGTTGCAAGGATTGTTTACTTTACGCAAAGTTCTTTTAATGAAGTTGTCTGTTGCTTTGGGTTTGCACTTTGGGTGGGACTCGCAACTTAATACCAGCGAGATGTTCTGGATAGATATCTCAAGGTGGATGATTAGTAGTAGATGTATATGGATTTCGGTCTACTTATTTTGGCGTACTGCCCATGCTTATGAGCCTCTTCCTTTCTTTTGTAGCATAGTTAGTATTGCGGTGCGTGTATAATCCTGTCAATTGCCCATCTGTAATTTGTTTACCTCGCATAGCAGTTTTATCGTCTTTTGGGAGAGAGACATCACTAGTGAACATCACAGGACCCCGGTCCATATTTTCATCATTGTTTACAAGCTATTTCCTTTTCAGTATTTACTTTCAGTTGCTATCATTATGATTATCCCTTGTGTGTTTGACCCTTTGTAAACAACAAGACCGGAGAGATTGACAACCTCTCTGAACTTCGTTGGGAGTAAAGTTAATTGTATCGTGTGCAGGTCCGCGTCAGGTGCGCCGCTGACACCTACTTATCATTGTCGGAGTCCTACGGGAGACAATCCCTATCCTCTACATAGGGGAAATTTGCTGCTATCCTACATCTCACCTTCCACTTGGGGTAACCAACGAAGGGCTAGAAGCCATTAACACTTCCACGCCATTACCAGGTGATTCCGGAAGGTTCATGTACGCTGATTTTTTATCTGATTTTTCCCGAATTTTTGGAGCACTTTTAATATGGGGGAAACCTAAAATAGAAAAACAGCAGAAAATAGGAACTGGCACTGTGGTGCACTGAGTTAGTAAGTTAGTCCAAATATGATCAAAAGTGTATGAAAGTGTATCTAAATCATAGCAATATCACACAAAACATGCATGGAGCAAGCATAAATTATAGATACGTTTGGGACGTATCATTAACACATGAAATGAACACCCTGTTAACAGTGAACTACACGAGAGAAAAGGTGAAAAAAGATGTGTTTCAAATTGGGGACCTAAAGGCGCTAGGTCCGGACGGCTTGCATGCCATTTTCTACAAAAGATTTTGGCATATCTTGGGGGAGGACTTTACTACTGAAGTGATGCTTGCTTTGGCTGAGAGGAAAATACCAGAGGGCTGGAACTCGACTAATGTTGTACTTATTCCTAAGGTGATTAGCCCTGAGAGTATCACTCAGTATAGACCTATCATTTTATGTAATGTGGCTTATAAGGTGATCTCGAAGATGATTGCAAATAGGCTCAAGAAAAATCTGCCAGAGATTATTTCGCCGACGCAAAGTGCTTTTGTTCCGAGAAGATTGATAATTGATAACGTGTTGGTAGCTTATGAGTGTTTTCATGCAATAAAGAAAGACTCATGGTTCGAATGGCATGTGTGAAGTGAAACTAGACATGACAAAGGCCTATGACCGTGTCGAGTGGAATTTTTTGGATAAAATGATGAGGAAGACGGGCTTTGCAACACAGTGGGTTGGTTTGATCATGGAGTGCATTTCATCAGTCAAATATGCCATTCGCTTTAACAATGTGGAGACGAAAGAATTTATGCCTTCGAGAGGTTTAAGATAGGGGGTCCCTTATCCCCGTATCTGTTTTTGCTTTGTTCATAAGGTTTATCAAGTATGTTGCTTCATGAACAGGAATCTGGAGGCTTGAAGGGAGTGAAAGTGTGTAGGAATGCCCCGTCTATCACACATCTTTTGTTCTCAGATGACTCACTGATACTAATGAAGGCGGATGTGAATAATGTTGATGCGCTTAAAAGAGTACTTGATACTTACTGTAGCAGCTCGGGGCAGCTAGTAAGCACAACAAAGTCGAATATATACTTCAGCCCAAACACTCAAGTTCACATACGAGAGAATATCTGTAATGTGCTTGATATCCAGACTGAAGCAATGACATATACCTACTTGGGATTACCGACACTAGTGGGGATTGACAAGAGTGACTATTTTCAGCACTTAGTGGACAGAGTTTGTCAGAGGATCAAGGGGTGGAAGGAAAAAACTTTGTCGATGCAAGGCAAAGAGATTATGGTGAAAGCAGTTTCTCAGTCTATACCCTCCTATGCCATGTGAGTGTTTAAACTACCAAAAAATATTTGTAAATCAATCACTGATGAGATTGTAGGTTTTTGGTGGGGTGATAATGAGGACAAGAAAAAGATGCATTGGTTCGCGTGGTGGAAACTTTGTGTGCCAAAAGAAAAGGGCGGATTGGGGTTTAGAGACCTTCACAGTTTTAATCTTGCTTTATTAGCAAAACAGTGTTGGCGTCTAATTCAAAATCAAAACTCTCTTTGTGCACAAGTTTTACGAGCAAAGTACTATCTGGATGGAGACTTGTTGAAAGCAGGACCCAAAAGAGGATCAAGTTTCACATGGCAAAGCATTGTGGCAGGGATTCAAACTTTCCAGAGGGGGAGTATTTGGCATGTGCACACTGGGGAGCGGATAAACATATGGCACGATCCTTGGATTCCCCACAACCCTTCCAGGAAAGTGATCACACCAAGGGGAGGCGTCATGCTAGACAAAGTGTCTGATCTTATCGACCCAGCGAGCTACACATGGGATGAAGAGCTCCTTCGGGATAATTTCTCCCCAGTGGATGTACAGAGAATTCTGCAGATTCCTCTGAATCCAATGGGAGAGGATTTCATCTCCTGGCACTATACGAAATCGGGGTCCTTCTCAGTAAGATCAGCATATCATAGAGAGTTTGAGCATAAATTTGGGAGAAATCTACAAAGAAGGGATGGACAAGGTGGAGTAGTTCTGAATCCAGTGTGGAAAGATCTCTGGAAACTGAGAATTCCTGGGAAGATAAAACACTTCGCCTGGAAGGTGTTTCATGGTTCTCTTCCGTGTCTCATAACATTGGCAAACAGGCACATCAAATGCCAAGTCCAGTGCCCGGTATGTAAGTTAAATGGGGAAGACACACAACACTGCCTGTTCTTATGTCCAAAGGCGTTGGAAGTATGGGAAGAACCGGTACTGCGGAGGAAGATTGAGCATGCAGCGGCTGAGGATAGGTCAGGGTCCGTGACTTTAGAGATTCTATCAAAACTCCATGGAGTCTCGGAAGGTATACCGGAAGCTGAGCTTATCAAGATTATTGTGTGGTATATATGGTGGCAAAGACGACAGATAACCAAAGGGATGACAGTGCCAACACCGGCTAAAACAACCCTTTCGATCCGGGTCTTAGCTACAAATTTCATAAGAGCCTACACACATAAAATACCAGCCAGGAAAGAGGATCATATGTGGAGGATACCTTTGCATGGAATCATAAAGATCAATGTGGATGCATCTTTCTACCAGGAGACACTCTCAGGTGCTAGTGGTGTGATTGCAAGGGACGAGAAACGTGACGTAATTGGAGCAGCAAACTGGTTTATTCCTCATGTAGGCTCAGTTGACTCTGCTGAAATTCAAGCCATCAGGAATGGGATTTTTCTTGCTATGCAACTGGGATGCAGTAAGGTGGAAGTGGAATCGGATTGTTCTTTTGCTGTTGAGGCGATGAATATGCAGGAGTTCCTTGGGCAAGATGCATCACTTGTCATGGAGTGTCATCTTTTGACCTCTAGTCTAACATCGATCTCTTACAAACATTGCTATAGAGAAGCTAATCAGGTGGCTCATGAGCTTGCAAAATTTTCCTTTTCTAGTAGATCCTCTTGCTTTTGTGATAGTGTGATCCCGGACTTTATTTCTCACCTAATTGTAAACGATTTATCTTTGCTGTGAGGAATAAAGTTGTATTACTGTCAAAAAAAAGTTCTAAAAATGCTCTTACTCTTGGAATTGGCCGTCATGTTTGGTTAGGCCAGCCGGGAGAACTTTTGTTCGTCCCCGTTTATGCGGTGACGGTTTAAATGAAGTCTAGCTGATTGCCTGGAAAAAAAGTTTCCAAATAAATATGCTCGTGTGATGGCTCGCAATAAATGGAATATTTGGATATATTTTTGAAGTAATATATTTGGATAGTAGTAGACCTGATAACTTACGTACAATCATCACGATAACTTTGACCCAAGGAAAAAAACATGTTGAAAATATATCCCTGATAACCTTTGTGTAAATATCATGATAATTTACAGATCACAGAGTTGGTAACTCACGTGCAAACACCATGATAATACCTAACTTGAGAAAAAAGATATTAAAATATACTTTCATAACTTATGTGTAGATGCCTTGATAATATACACGTCGTAGATCTCATAATTTACGCATGAATATCATGATAACTTTTGGCATCAGGGGAAAATCTTGAAAACATATGTATGATAACTATTGTATAAATAGCATGATAATATAAACTTTACATATGTGATAACTTACTTAATCTAAATGTGGCTACTTTCTGAGAGGGGTTCCGTGTTGACCAAAGCGGACCTCACACAGTGCAGTAGGAAGCGGAGCGGCTCCTCCTCAAGCGCCAGACAACGGTTGGGCAGTGCTATCGCGCCCTCGTGTCCTTTCTTTGCTCAAAGGACAACTATGACGATGACTTACACGATAACGACATGAACAACGATAAACATCCCGTAGACCAATGCGGTCAATCCGCTAGAAATTACTTTATATTATTAATAAATTTAGTTAAAATGATGATATATATCATCCAATTTTATGTAAATTATACCGACCGTTAAATGAATAATTTCTCAATTTCTTTATATCGCGGATGGAGGTCTATAGTAACCGTTGGATGATCACCTTCGTATCACTGGGCACAAAAAGAGTTCGGGCGCGTGCACGAAATATTGTGTCCATTTAAATGTTCACGTTGGACATATCTAAGGCAACAATTACACCAACCACATAATTAACAACTCCCTCCGATCCATAATAAATGTCTCTCCTCTAATACAAAATTTGTACTAGCTTAATAGAGCGACATTTATTATGGATCAGAGCCAATATGAAAATTGAATCTACATTTCATACATCATGTATTTGTGACTCTAAATTTATATATCATCAACGTTCTAATGTGATATTGGTGCCAAAAGGTGAAAGCAGAATATGAAACTTCAGGTCAAAAGTGTTCTTTTGCTCTCAGGTACAAATGTACCCGGGTCCCGGGTTGAACAATAAAGTTTAGGAATTTAGTTATAAGAAATATTAATTATTTATTTTGTGCAGAAGGATTTTTGAATGTTTTATCTTTGTGATGGAACGACACTCATGATAGTCTGCGCAATAAAAATAAAATCAGTGCTACAAAATGCTTACAAAAATAACAATTTAAAAGAATTAGTTAATTTTTGCGAAGAGCACTCGAAATTTGTCATGAAATTTGCACACAGCTGAAAGAATTAACAATGTCTGTCACAAGAAAGTTTAATATCTTTATTTTGAAAAAAAAAGTTTAATATCTTTATTGACATTTCGGCATGTACAGGAGAAACAATGCAAAGAGAGTAATTCATTCTCATGATCACATCCCAATACGTAAGATGGATCGCCCGAATTTCAAACACAAGACTGAATCAATTTCTCCAAATTGTTGTACGACGAGCCCCCTTCCTGCAAAGCAGCGTTTGCTTTCGCTTTGAACTCGAGAGCCTTCCTCCTCATCTCCTCCCCTTCAACCCCTCCATGCATCAGCCTCTCTAGAGCGCCTTTCACTTGCTCCGCCCCCACCTCAGCCTTCGCCTCTCCGGTTCCAGGTTTGCCGGCGGTCAGGACGTTCGCCGTTGGCTTTGTCACGCCGACGGGCACCCCGATGCCAAGCACGTCCACGATCAGCTTCTCGTTGACGAATTGCTCGGCGAACAGAGGCCAGGTGACCATGGGCACGCCGGCGGCCACGCTCTCCAGGGTGGATCCCCACCCACAGTGCGTCATGAATCCGCCCACCGCCGGGTGCGCCAGGATGGCCACCTGCGGCGCCCACCCGCGCACCACGAGGCACTTGCTCTCCGGCTCGCCGCCGGCGTCGGTGTTCTCATCTAACCACACCTTAACGTCGTCGGGCAACGAATCGGCGCCCCTAATAACCCACATGACAGGCCATCGGCATGAGACGAGAGCCATGCCGAGCTGCATCACCTGCGCGGGCGGCATGCACCCGGCGCTGCCGAAGCTCACGTACACCACGGATTTGGCCTTCTTGCCATCCAGCCACGACATGCACCGCCTCGCGTCCTCGCTCTGCGGGACGAGACTTGGCGCGCAGCACAGGGAGACCGGCCCGACGGCGAGAACTTTCTTGCCAGTGGCTGTGGCGAGGAGCGCCGCGGAGCCGTTCTCCAGCTCGTCGAAGCTGTTCACCACGACGCCGTCCACGGCCATGTCGAACTCCCGGACCTCTTGCATCGGCCCGCGCCCTATGGATGTGGACGGCAGGAAATGCGGCGGGAGCTGCCTGCCGAGGATCTTGCACTCAAACGTCCGCAGGACGGAGATGTCGACGAGCTCGTCGGCGGACGGATACGCCTCGTGCCGGCCTTGGCTGTAGAGGTGCTCCATGCACAGCAAGGCGAACGCGCCGAAGCCGTGGAAGATGTAGCACGGCACGCCGAGGTCGCGCGCCATGGGGAGCGTCCACGTGTGGCACATGCCGGCGACGACGCAGCTCGGCCGGCGCGGGGCGTCCCGAAGGCAGTACTGCGCCACCGCCTCGCCGAACTTCTTATTGGCTTTGAAGAAGCTAGGCACCATGGCCGGAGACGGGATGAGGTCCAGCCTCTCGCACCCCTTCGGTAGGCCGGCTTCGGCGGCCGGGAAGGGGATCGCGGTGACCGCGATCACCGCGCCGCCGCGCGGCGTGATGCGGTCCACGCGCGCCTGGACGAGCCACGCGTTGGCGGGCGACGTGATGATGTCGACGGACGCTCCGTGTGAGGCGAGGAGGCAGCCGATGTCCGTGAGGGGGACGATGTGGCTGATTCCTCCTAGCCATGGGACGAGCACAAAGTGAGGCTTCGTGGAGGTCTCCATTTCCTGGAAATTAGTTTGTGTGTGGCGAACTGCTGGGTAGGATCTTGTTATATACTAGCAGTTCCTGCACCTGGTCTGCGTGAAGGTACGTACGAGGATCAGAGGATGTGTCGACACATTGGGTGCACATGCGTAATGTAAACTGTGGTCTTGCTTCGGGATTGATAAGGCTGGTGATCAAAGGCTTCAACTTCAAAGTGCAGCGACGAATATTCAACCTAATTCTCGTGTATGAGCACATCGTGGACACACAGATGAGAGATATACTAAACAGTTGGTCTGCACGTGCAGGGCTTAAGAAAGCGATTCATCAGTGTTAGTACGAGTAGTACAACTCCAAGTTGTACTACAAACCGTGTGATCCCATGACTCCTTTTTCTTTCAGGCGACTTCGTCATCTCTTGTTTATACAAGGCTGCTATCGGGTCATGTCGATCTCGAAGCAAGATCACGTAACGGGTGACGCAACAAGGTTGTACACCAAATAAAGTGTAAGAACTTTGTGTTTAGATTTCAATCGATCGAGATATAATGAAATCACGAATATTCTATATGACTCTCGGGTTCAAATGATCCTGATTTCTGATTGGCCAGAGCAGTACTGTAGCTCACATATTTTATACCGTATCCCATGCTCTGTGGTCCACCTAACGGTACCGGTCTTAATAATCTGTCTGGTAAAATACACGCAACAAACGGACTGGAAACACGAAATGTACAGTTAGGCCTCCTTTGGTTCATAGGATAGAATTATCATAGGAATAGGAAATTTGTAGGATTGAGATGACATGTATCTCCAATCCTATGAGTAGAGATAGAAAAAGAGATGTCATTTGGTTCACACCAAAGGAAATTTTCTGCTTCCTTTGGTTTGGAGGAATTATGTAGGAATTTCATAGGCTGGGAATCTTGTAGGAAAAATTCCTTTAGAGCCCTTTGGTTTGTAGGAATAGAATCTTATTCCTATGAAGGAATTCTTCATATCCTCCACATTTCATAGGAAAATAAACATTAGCCTCGACTCAATGAAAAAATTCCTATGATATGAACCAAAGAACATCTCCTTTCCTATTCCTTTGCATTGGATTTAAGATACATGTCATCGCATTTCCTATGATTTTCCTATTTCTACGATTTTCCTATCCTATGAACCAAAGGAGGCTTTCCATTGAGTCTAGGCTCATTTATATTTTCCTTTGAAGGCCTTCTTTGGATTACAGGATTTTCACAGAATTTTCAGGGGATTTGGATCCTATGGATTGTTTCCTATGGAATGCGTTTGGATCATAGTTTTGCGTCATTGAAATTCCTTAGGATTGGATCCCTAAGGTACCGATTCCAGAGGAATTTATGCATGAGGTTCGACCTCTTGGAAAAAATCCTGGCGCGAAAGACAGCGCTTGGCCGCATGTTCGCACCAAAAGCGACGGTGACGTCCCGGCTCACGGAAGCGGCGGCGAGGCTCGCAAATCGTTTAGTGGCGGCCACCCGGCGTCCAGCGGATATGCCGGCCACCTCGCTGTACGCCCTCCTTTTCGAGTCCTTCCTGGCCAAGTTTGAACAGATCAGCAGCCGGCCCCTTTGCTCCTGCCGCTGGCTAGATGAAGATGCATTAACCATATATTATTGTGAATGAGAGCAGATTTTGTGCCCGTCTCCATACTACATGGACAGAGAAAAAATTGGATCACTGTCAAAGTACTCCTTGCTGGCATTTCACATGCTTTGTGATTGTGCCATTTACTGAGATGATACCTCTTGCTGTTGGATGTTTGAAACATTAAACTCAAAAATATTATTATTATATTGCCTTGGGATTCCTGTACGTTTCCTGTGTGCAGCCAAAGGCTTTCCTCTGATTTTTCTTTCCATAGGATTGACTATGTCCTGGCAAGAAAATCCTCCATTTTTCCTATTCCTGTGATTTGCAAATCCTTTGAACCAAAGAAGGCGGAAATGTGAAGGATAGGAACCAATTCTATGTATTCATAGGAATTCATTTCTATGAACCAAAGGGCTCTAAAGGAAAATTCCTATAAGAATCCTATCCTACAAAATTCCTATGATATTCCTCCAAACCAAAGGAAGCCTTAGTTGACATTATTTGATGTATCTATGCTAGCATTAATGGACAATGGCTCATCTAACGGTACTACCTGAGCGCCGTTCGGTCTGTTGTACTAGTACAGATAGAGTTGGGACTGCAAGGATCAAATTCTTCGTCAAGTATCATTTGGATCATCGCTTCCGCCTGTTTAACAAGGTTTTTAAGAAGTACACCCTTTGTAAAAAATATAAAAGCATTTAGATCACTATTTTAGTAATCCAAATGCTTTTATATTTCTTTACAGAGGTAGTATCGTGCACACAACCTAAAGCTAACCCCAACGGGGAAACCAAATGGTTAGCCTTTATCTATTTAAGTTTTATGAAAAAAAACGTAGTTTAACACAAAGATTCATTTGATATGCACAGCTAACTTTTGTTCATTATGTGTTTAGGGGCTAGTGTATAGTGTTTAACGACGACGGTGGCGAGCGACGATGACATCAAACGATGATGGCGGCAAGTGACGACGACATCAAACGATTTTGGCGGCAATCGACGACATCGGCAAACCACGGCGAGAGATGACAACAATGAGCGATGATGGCGGCGATCAACAGCGACGACGAACTGTAGCGGGCGATGATGATGGTAAGTTGCGACAAACGATGACAGCGGAAACTACGGTGATGAGCGACGATGAAGGCAAGTGATGACCGCGGCGATAGATGACGAAAGCGAACCGCGGCGAGAAACGATGACAACAAGTTGTAGTGGTGAGCGATGATGGCGGCGAGCAACAACGATGGTAAGCAACGATAGCGTTGAACTGGAGCAAGGGACGATGACGGCAAGCTGCAACGACGATGGCAAGGGTCGACAATGGCGAACTACAACAAGCGATGATGATGAGCGACGACAACGGCGAACTGCAACGAGCATCGACGACGACGAGCTACGGCGAAGAGCTATGGTGACGGCGACGAGCGACAACAACGATGACGAGCTAGACGGCGGAGAGCGACAACAGCAATGAGCTGCGGTGAAATGTAACGACAACGACGACGACCTTACGTGTGCACTAGCCACCATGTGCTTCTGCATGGCCAAACATGCACCAGCATGCAAGCACACATGCGAGCCGGCCACATGCAAGGAATGGAGTCATTTATTTTTGTTTCATAAACGGATACGAGCGGATGAGACATAGTAATTAATTTCACCGCTTGAGGTAGGCTGACAGATTCCGTCCATTGCGTACTGTTCATACGAAGTCGGGCATTAAAGCTGTACCGCCTGACAATGACTGTACTCCACTGAACCACAGTTCTCCTCCAGCCAATAGAAAATCAGGTTCATTTGAACCCCATAGCCATATCGCTGCGTCCTCAAGTTAAACGATAGAACATGTAAAAGAAATTGCATTAAATTTCACACACGATCTCACAAATATGAGTATCTAAGTTTAGAACATGTTGTAATAAGAAGGAAAAAAATAAGTCTAACAAAAAATTTCGCTCGGATCTTTGCGCGAGATCTCACTAATATAGCATCGATTAAAATTAGTTAAATCTTAGTTGATTGGGATTTAGCAATCCCGTACGAATAAAGCATCGACTGAAACTTGGATAAATCTTCATCGATTCAGATTTAGCAATCCTTTTTATTTAGCAACTAAAGCACGAGGGCTGGATCTCTTCTATTGCGAGAATCTCTCATTTCTCTCATGCGTCTGCACATATGGATCGGCCCATTAGGATGTTATGATTACTCAATCATTGCATTCGTTTGGTTAGGATATTTTTTCTTCCTTTCTGGTACATTGATTGACTAGTCTGGTTTTTTTATTTTTTTATTTTTGTTCTTTTTCATACAATTTTCATCAGGGTTTTTTTACTTTCATATGTTTTCTTTCTTTTTATGTATTTTATTTACGTTTCTCATTGATTTTTCCTCGGTTCCACAATCTTGGCATTGGTTTTCTTTTGATTATCATCGTTCATCTTCGGTTTTTAGTGTTCTGCATCAATTTTTCTTTGGTTTTCATTTTCATTTTTTTCTTCACTTCTTCTGTTTTCTTTTCTTTTATTTTTATCAACACATGTCTATTTTTCTATACACGTTGTACATTTCTATATGAATCATGGATCTTCTTTATTCATGTTTAATATATTTTTGAAATACATCATTATTTTCTAAAAAATATATTTTTTGGTATCAACATTTTTTTCATGCACGTTGTATATTTTATGTATATAGCAGTAATTGTTTTATATACATATCAAATATATGATAACATTGTTTCCAAATATATGTTTTGGTACCTATTGTTGTTCAAATAAACTGTATATTCTTTGTATAAATAGATGACTAACCTTTTTCCGAATATATGTTTATGTTGTCTACTTCTCTTCATTACATTGTACTACCTCTGTCCCTATACTATAAGACGCTTTTTCAAGCTACTTTGACTTGAAAAAATGTCTTACATTATGGGACGCAGGCTATATTTTTTGTATACATCAGAAATAATTCTTAATATATGTTTAACATTTTTATAAACATGTTTAACAGTTTTCTATAATGTCATGTGCTCCCTCGGTTCCTAAATATAGGGCGTATAGTTTAAAAAAAAATCAATTTTGTTTACCTTTGACCAGATTTTTAGATAAATGTGTCAACATCAATTATATCAAATCGGTATCATGACATTAGTATTTAAATGTATTTTTATTTTATTTAGTTAATATTGTAGATGTTGATAGTTTTTGTTATAAATTTGGTCAAAGATAAATAAGTTCGACTTTTCAAAAAAAAAATATACGCCCTATATTTAGGAATGGAGGGAGTACTATTTTTGTCTATGTTTAATAGCTTCCTTGTATTTTGTTCATATTTAAATCACAACTTTAACTAATAAAATATAATTATAAGTAGCAAAAATAATAACATTGCAAAATATAGTCAAATATGAATACAACAATATAAATTTAATGACATGTATTAATATTTTACTAGACAAATATACGGTCAAAATTTGACCTAAAATATGTTGTAGACTAATAAACATGGACAAAGCTAGTACATTTTTCTAATGCGCCAACATAGCTTGTCACAAATATTTTTCTTTGAGTGCTATCTAAAGTTTATATAATTATGATAACCAATTTTGTTACAGCAAGTTAATTTTTTAAAATTAACGGTTTTTGTTTTAATCATATTTGTGTTTGAAATATATATACATTTATACTATTTTTTAAGATATAAAGAAATGAACGATAAAAACAAAAGAAAAAGGAACTAACCAAGTAGCAAATTGGGCAGGCCCATTAGCAGTGAACCCTGACGTGTGAGCGTGTACACTGATTTCTCAGTAAACGACATATACTTATGCCCTAAATAAATAGAGAGTTTGTTACAATTTTGGCCATCATGAGCGTTTCTACTGGCCCACGGGCAGCCCAATATAAGGAGTAAAGTCTATATTAGAATATGAATTCATATAGTTGTTTAAAATTAATCCTAAATAAACCAAAAGTATCTGAATCATGGATCGGTTTTGACAAATGTGATATGTGTAGGTGCAATCTAGTATCCTCTTGGGGGTTTTGGATATTTCAGTTAAAACAGTACGAAACTAACATGTTTACTATTGTACACAGAGATAAATAGTTCTTGTAGCTATGGAAATTTTGATAAAACTTCTGTAAAGATTAATTGCATTGCCAAGAACAATGATAAGCTGTTGAGGAACAAGCTTTTCAAGAAAGAAGTATGTTCAAGATGACCCCTTATACTATTGTGGTAAATGGTCTGGTTCACCGCCCAAAGATTGTTTTTATGTAACCAAGAAGAATGGTGAGGTCGAAGAGGACATAGGTTTTTGTCATTAGTTCCTTTTCTTTTTTTAGCCACATTGCAAATCGTACAATTAAGAGGGGTTTAAGGAGTTCATATTTAGGTTAAACTAAATGCTATCTATGTGTGTTATCGATAAAAATCTCTATGTGTGCTTTTTTTATGCTTGCATATAAATCACATGCAGTTGAGTCAGCTTTATTTGTTCCTCAAGTAAAGTTTTCATCTGATTTAAAAATCCAATCGTTAGACACATGTCGAGTTTTCGTAGTGATGGTCGGGACTTGGTTAGTCACTTCACCCTCCAGATTGCTCCCACCATAAATAGTTGCTCCCGTTGTTTCAGTGGATACTTCAGTTGAGTTCTGACACCCTTTGTATGAGCGACACCCTATGCGAGATTTCACTGATATGTATGAAATGAACCTAGAGAGAAAACCCAGAGCTAAATTTCCTTATTGACTATCATTGAGCTCTTAGTCGAGACTCAAGACTAGTTGAGCATTTTACTCTTGTAAGATGCTAACTCACTAAGATGCATATGTGTCGTTCTGAGCCACCAAAAAGATTGTGGTTACCGAGAACATTATCTGTGAATGTATGGAGATCACCTCAAGAATCCACCGTAAGTGATTTGACTGAAGTTCGATGAACTTTCAATCAAGGATAATATGACATATAAAGTTTTTCTTTCATGTTCAATCACAAGTCCTTCCAAGGAGACATGCACTTTTGTATAAGTGTGAACTAATCAAACAAACAACTTGACTCCACCGAACAAAATTGATTAATTATCCATCCGCATTACTTTTGTCATCCTGCTTGCAACTACACCGATGAACATCTCCATGTTTGGTAAGTTTTCCATATATGTTCTGTTGCATTGAGGGGTAATTCGGTTGCGTTGATAGAAATTATTTTGATTTTAGACAAGATAGAATCGTTTACTATCCGTCCTTTCAATTATATCAAAGCAAGGTAATCCTTGACACTATATATTAAGGACCAATAGCCTTGGAGTATTGTCGAGAATGCCATATGTAGTGAGTTTTAAGTCAAATGAGAAGATTCCCACCTTCTATGGAAAATATTATCCTTCTAAAAGCACAAGATTTGCATCTATCACAAGGCTTTCGATGTAGATCTCTGGAATGTTGTCAAAGAAGGTTATACCATCACCGATCGAGATAATCCAACACATATCGAGAGAAGACATCAACAGTTTGATTCTTATGATTTTTATGTGATTGTTAATCAGATCTTAAAGGGAAAGCTCGAGAGGAATCAAGCAGGTAAGATCAGAGAAGGAAATCTGGGACTATCTTGAGAAAGTGAATGAAGGTGCATCTACTGAAATAGAAGCATGTATTGATATGCTTCGAAGCAAATTCAGTCGATTCATCGTTATGATGCCGTGTATACAATTTTAACTGCGAGGAAGTGCTTGATCTCATGATCACCACAATGTCTTTCAAACTCTGCAGAAGTAAACTCACCACCTTGGTCTATTATGGTTGCTTTGAATTTTAGTTCCTTCTCAATTTTTATTGGTTTCTGTAAATTCTTTAGAGCTTCTAGCGCCTCATCCTTGGATTTTAGAAGCATAATCCACATGAACCTTGAGTAGTCATCAAATACAAACAAGAAATGCCTCTTGTTGTTGTGTGTCTCTACGGTAATCGTGCGCGTGCACTAGTTGAATTTGTTGTGTTGCAAAGAAACTTTCTCAAGTAGAGGCTTTCCCTTGATCATTTCCTCTACAACCACAACATAAAGTGATCTCAAATTCACATGTCGAAATGTTATGTGCTACATTGATACGTCCATTTCACATCACTATTTCGTATCATAATTTACTCTTATTCATTGATATATTTCATGTTATGATACTTTCCTTATATTGTTTTTCCTTGTTTTACACATTTTACAAATTTTCTGAGTTCACCTGTCTGAGTCAGGCAACAACTGGAAAACAACCTATCAAGTGGGCATACTTCTGTCACTCCAAACAATCTGAAATTCCGGGGAAGTATTTTCTGAAGACAAGAGGCCAGAAGCCACAAGAAGTCCCGAAGGGGGCCACCAGTCACCCATACACCTAATGGTACGAATTAACGCCCCCTCGTTGGTTACCCAAAGTGGAAGGTTAAGATGTAGACAGCAGCAAGTTTCCTTTAGAGAAGATGCTAAGGTTTAGTATCGAACCAGTAGGACTCCAAAATCGACAAGTAGGTGGCAAGGAAACAATGGCACCGTTTTAAGACAAAAGTTCCTTCCTTGACCTAGACCTGCACACACAGCAAATAACTTTGCTTCCCAACGAGTGCGGAGGAGTTGTCAATTCCTCCGGCCTTGTTCTTTACAAAGGATAAAACGCACGGGATAATAATGATAGTGATAGCAACGGAAAAGTAAGTAAAGCAGTAAATTGATAGGGGGTGTAATCAGTATTGGAAATATGGACCGGGGTCCTATGATGTTCACTAGTGATGTCTCTCTCCCAAAAGACGATAAAAGAGCCATGCGAGGTAAACAAATTACAGCTGGGCAATTGACAGGATTATGTGCGCAAACCAATGCTAACTATGCTATAAAGAAAGGAAGAGGCTCAAAATCATGGGAGGTACGCCAAAACAAGTAGACCGAAATCCATCTACATCTACCTACTAATCATCCACCTTGAGATATCTATCCAGAACATCTCGCTGGTATTAAGTTGCGAATCCCACCCAAAGTGTAAACTCAAAGCAACAGACAACTGCATTAAAGAACTTTGCGTAAAGTAAACAATCCTTGCACCCATAATTACAAGCACCGTTGTTTCCCCCTTGTGGCAACAACACATCCCCTAGACTCATGTTTCTGTCACTCAAGCTAGTCATCGGGGGGCATGAACCCACAATCATGCATAACGCTCCCTCTTGGAGTCACTACCTACTACTTGGCCAAAGCAATAAACAGCAATGGAGAACATGCAAGAATTACTCAAGAACATAAATATAAAAGAGGAGAATCAAATATATTACTCAAACACAATCTGAACATAATCTCATAATCCATCGGATCCCAGCAAACTCAGCATAGCAACAGCAGAAATATTACATATGTGCCTCGATCATGTAGGGCAGCTCACGAGGTCTAATCCATGAAGAACAAAGAGGGGAGGATAACATCACATAGCTAATAATCATAGACCCATGGTCCAAGGTGGACTACTCACGGTTCATCCGGGAAGCGTCCATGGTGGTGGAGAAGCTCCCGGAGGTGGTTCCTCCCTCCGGCAGGGTGCCGGGAAGAGGTCTTCCGGTGCTCCCGATCTTGGAAGCGCGGCGGCAGAACAGAGGAGAGATCGCGAAAAAGGGTTCCCTTCTCGGGGTTTTTGCGTCATGGGGAATAAATAGGCAAAGGGTGCAGCCAGGAGGGCCACCAAGGGTCCAGGCGGCCCCCTGGCGCGGCCCCACCCTAGGGCGCGTCGGGAGGGCGCCTGGGGCCTTGGTGGGTCCCCTCTGCCCCCCCCCCTCGGTGATTCCCGAAGCTTCCTGCACGCTGATTTTTTATTGGATTTTTCCCGAATTTTTGGAGCACTTTTAATATGGGGGAAACCTGAAATAGAAAAACAGCAGAAAACAAGAACTGGCACTGGGGTGCACTGAGTTAATAGGTTAGTCTACATTTAGTTTTGAAACAAGCAACATAAGAACATAAAGGTGCAAGAGCTCTCGCTGTCCGTGACTCGAATGTCTCCAAATGTTGTTTACGTGCAAGAAAGGGGATAGGGATATACGAGAAAAAATATTTTTGTGTTCAGAACTCAATCTACTAAAGTTTCACACTTGGTCTTCTTTGGAATCTTATCTTGACTCATCCCCAGACCACTAGCCAGGTACAAGTCAAAATGATCCACTCCTTTTCGACATTTTGAGCACTCATGCAATGGATGAGCGTAAGCAAGAAAGTTGACACTTAGGATGGCAAAGAGAGAATATGGTGGAGGAGGAAGACAAAAAGGGTGTGAAAGGCTCACATCAATGAGGACAATCATAGGCGAGAGAAAGCCAAATGATAGATATGATGTGAGGAGTAGGGATTGCCATGCATCGGATGCACATATGAGCTAAGGTAAGCTCTCCAATGGAACTAGTGGGGGTGCATCTAACTTGCTTGCTCAAGAAGACCTAGAGCTCATTTGAGGAGGCTCATCATTGGAATATACAAGCCAAGTTCTATAGTGTGAAAGTCCCCACATAACTATATGCATAAATGATAATCTCTATGGAGTACAAGATATAAGAGGGAGTACGAGTGTGGATCTCTCAAAAGGAATAGTAGTGTGCCCCTTTCTCTCTTTTTATTTCTTTTTCTCTTTTTTCTATTTTTGTATTTTTTGGTGGCCTCAATGGCTCTTTCTATTTCTCTCATTTGTCCTCTTTGGGATCTTTTAATTTGTCCTCTTTGGGATCTTTTAATTTGTCCACTTTGGGATCTTTTCCTCACTTTAGGGGCAACACTCTATATATTACAAGAAGTATAGGAGATCTTTCACACTTTACAAAAGTACTCAAATCATAAAGAAGATGTAACTATCATGATGTATGCAAATGTATGCCTCTGCCAGTGTAGCAGGATATGCAATGATACTAGCGCGTCATGTAGCAATGATTAGGGCAAGGCCCAACTAGCATGCGTCTCATCGATCAAGCAAGTAGCATGTATGACATGAAGATCAAGTCATGAGAAGGTGGATGTTGCATGACAATGTACCTCAGAAAGGCTATGGAAATGCTTTGATAGGTAGGTATGGTGGCTGTTTTGAGGAAGGATATAAGGAGGTTTATGATGACAGAGCGTCTCGTGCCAAGGGTTTGGATGTACCGGCGAAGGTGGACGCCAACTCTCGGAGTGAGAAGAAAGCAATACACGACACAGGAAATGCTAGAAAAATATGGGAAGGTGGAAGTGTCAACTTTCGAATACTCACATTAGTCCGAAGAACTCATGCACTTATTATCGGTAACTCTCAATATAATAAGGAGGTTCACAAAGAGACAAGTACCCCGAGGAGGAGTGTATGGGAGTTTGGTTATCCTTGCGCATCCTCGACTCATGGTACGTGAGTGTACTCTAATATTCGATCCCTCCAAAGAGTAGTGTTCCATCTAGTAGCTAAAGTTCTCAACTAATTTTGTAAGTTTTGAAAATAAACACGGATTGCCCAAAATACGACATCTATCACTAATAGGCTAAAGCTCTTGACACCAAAAGTCCAAACATTACTCAAAACAATACCTCAAAACTATCTCAAGTTACTACTACAAAAGAATAGCAACCTCAATTACCTACTTCAAGTCAAGACACAAAACTCAATGCAACAGGCAAACTCTCTAAACAAGATAAACATTAAAACTCAAGAGAGTTCCAGCAACAAACTAAACAAAAGCTCTTTGAAAAGATAAACATGAAAACTAAGAGCAAAACATGACAGTATGTCAGAACCCTCTGTTAGGTAATGTGCTAGGGTTAGCCAGTACTCTTGCATCATGTTAAAATTTCAAAAGAAATCTTTGAAATCAAAATCAAAAGCAAAATGGGAGAAGGAAACCCCCCCAGATGAATTAATTCAAAAGGCTAGATATAAATTTTCTCCAAAAATTCATGTTAGATTTTTGAAAAGTCTTATAAATGAGTGTGATCACATATCAAGTGATGTGGGACCCACCCCATGCTCATAGATTTTTCAAATATTCAAACAGTGCCTTGGAATTAATTAAAAACCCCTATTTGAGTTAAGATTCAAACTATTTGAATTTTAAAAATGTTGAAACTTTATAAGTGGCTAGTCTATATTATTATGAGGCCATATAAAAAGTTTCAGCATTTAATAAAATGCCTAGCTATTTATTTAGCACAACAAAACAAAAAGGAAGAAAAGAAAACAGAAAGGAAAAAGGAAAAGAGAGCTTACCTGGCCATTCGGCCCAACTCATCCCCCCTGGCCCAAGCCCACCTGGACCCCCTTGTCTTCTTCCAGCGCGGCGGCAAGCAGCTCGGTGGCCGGCATGCCGCGGCCGCCACGCCACCTGCCTGCCTGGCGCCTCCCGAGCCATCTAGCCACGCCTGGAGACGCCTCTCGGCCGTCCCAATCCATTCCCCCCCTCCAGAGCTTCTTCCCCCTCCTCCTACGCTCGATTCCATCACCGCCCGAGGACCGCCGTAGAGCACGCCGCCGAGTCCACGCAGCCACCGTCGTCCCCGAGCCGTGCCACCGTGTCCAGAAGAACTGCAGCAGACGTCTTCGCCGTTCCCCCCATTCAATCGAGCCCGAGCGCCTCAGCAGACGTCGCCAGCTTCATCGAGACCTCGTCGGAGCCGCAGATCGCCGTCGCAAATTACTCCGGCCACAGAGCTCCTCCGACCACACCACCGCCTTTACTGCAACCGTGGTGAGCTTCTGCTTCACCCCATCTATTCCGTGGTTGCCCCCTTGGCCTGTACCGCCTTTTGCCATGGAAGCCGGGGCACCTCGCCGCCGGGAAGTTCCTCGCCGCACAACCTTGGACCCCAGAACCCCACGGTCATGTCTTTCGCAAACCCCAAGCACTGCTGCTTCGTTTGATCCCAGCCCCGCTTCAAATGGCGCCTTGTAGCGTTTTCCACCTCGCGGCCGTGCCCCGGTAGCCGCAAAGCTCGTCTCCGCCGAGCGTACAGAGCACCCCCAGCCTCTCCGACCGGTCCCAATCGACGCGCGTTGACGAGGGCTTCAATCTGGTGGAAGCTGCGCTCGATTTGGCCCACGGGAACGTCGTTGCAGAGGACGCCGCCGCACGGGATGGTCGCCGGCGACTTGCCGCCGGTGAAGTCCACGTGGCCGGCGTGTTTAAACGTTAACCACCCCCCTAATGACCCCCAGAGCCGATGACAAGTGGGCCCAAGGCCTTAATCCCCCCCGGTTAGTTTAAACTAACCGGGTTATTTAACCCAGTGGCTGACCACTGGACCCCACGCGTCAGACCCCCCCCCCCCCACGTCACCCTGACGTCACAGTGACGCAGTAAAAGCTTTTCCAGAAATTAAATGAATTAAAGAAATTCCAGAAAATCTAGAAAATAGCCCAAACTTTGGTAATTCATAGAAAATTCATATTAACTCCAAATTGGACAAATAATATATGAAAAATGATCAGGAGAAAATAAGCTATCCAAAAATCCAACTTTCAACTATGTTTGAGTTGATTTTAAAATGGGACCAGTAGCATATGTCATTTGATTTATTTGGAATTTATTCAAATTCAATTCAAATGATTTTGCAACTTGGACCATGGAATTATGCTACTTTTCAACCACACTTCAGAGGCATATCATACACATTTCAAAATGATTCAAATTGATCAATCAATGTCACATGTAACTTGACTAAGTTTGAATTCAAATTGGAGTTTGAATTTGCAATTCAAAATGCAATATACTCCATTTAAATGGAATTGCCTCACACATCAAAGCTTATACATCAAGTTCAACCTTCCATCATGTGATTGTGCATTGTATTTACTTTGCTACCTTGTTTGTTGTTTGTCGAGTAGAGGTGGAACCGGAACAGGAGGCTGCCCCCTTCGTTGAAGACCCCGAACCCGAACCTCGTCAGCAAGGCAAGCAAACCCCCATTGATCATGTCGATAAAATCCCAATTCCCTCTCATGTCTCGCTTATGCATTGTATAGGATGATTACCATGCTACGTTTCTACCGCATAGATGAACCCATTCATTTGCATGACCTATCATTTTGTCACAGTAGTAAGCAAACCACAATCCTAGCAAATGTAGGAGTTGATTGATATCATGTGGCCCCTGCAATTGTTACTGCTTATTGCATGCTTAGAGTGATACCATGATGATACTGTTATGTGAGTCGGGATGGTAGTGATCATGATGATGATGGTAGAAAAGTGTTGGTGAATCTACCCTAATACAAGGTGAACGATGAGAGGCTGTGTAGGAGTACACAGTGGGCTGTCTCGTTGAACACCGCCCTAAGTCCGAGTTCTTGTGTGGTGATCCAAGATGAAGAGTACAACCACACATTGGGCTCACTGACCCCTCTCAGCTTACTAACTCATCCCTTTCAATGTCCAGATGTCGCAATAGTTCAGAGTTCTGGTAGGCTTGTGGCCTGGATGCTAAGTGAGAGAACGGCTCACCTGAGACCGGCTTATGCACCACGCACACATCACTTGGGTCCACTTCGGTAAACCGGCCGGGTTCACGATAGTGGTAGCCAACCCAAGTAGGCGGCTTTCTCGGACTAGATCGGCTATGAGGTAACAGTTGTGGTGATCATCCTCGCTGGCACCCCTTGAATGGTGTCGAGATCAAAGGCGGTAAATGATGATCATGTGTGTGTAGCGGTACACCCCTGCAGGGTTAACAAAACTATTCGAATAGCCGCGTCCGCGGTTATGGACTGCTTGGAAAGCTTAGATTGATTATTAGACAACTTGAATTGGATACTTCTAAAACACACCAAGATAAGTGTGAGTGCTATGGCGTGCTTTCTCGTGGGGAAGTCGAGGAAGGCATCATAGTGGTGTAATTGGTTGGAGAAAGTAGTGGACTCGTGTACGCTTCTTACCTCAAAGTCTGGTACTCGTAGTTCAGGATTAGCTCCTATGTAAGTCTTGCTGAGTACGACTTTGTACTCACGTTTGCTTAATCTATGTTTTAGATGAACCCACTGACCCCGAAGGTGGCTTCTTCATCGAGCTGGACGACTGAAGATCAAGCTAGTCTAGTCCCAGTCAGACGACTGGTTCCCTCGTGGAGGGCTTGTGTTTAAATAAGGCTTCTTAAGCCATTTGTTAAACTTGTCTGTACTCAGACATAATTTGCTTCCGCTTGTGTTGTAATGTTGGATCACATGTTTGTGATCTCTGTGTGCACTCTATAAGAGTTATCAATAAAAATGTATACTTTGTAGAGAATTGCAATGATACCTATTGTTCATACAAGGCATGTGTGCTGCGTGTATGTTTATAACATGCATGTCTTTGTATGGGTTTTCGAGACTTAGTTGTGATCTGGCTGGCGGTCTTTCATACACCAAGTGGCCCTTAGATGTGCGCAGCTTGGGGCATCGCGATGCGATTGCTCGAGACTCCGTCTCGTGCACACTTTGTGGTATGATCAAGCCCGCCCTAGACCCCGACTAAGTGATCGGGCTGGAGTAAGTCTATGTAAGAGTTATGAGATAGTCGATATTATGGTTGAGGCGACTTGTCTTTGAATATGGGAGTTCACCACCCATATCATTAGACTTGTGTGCGGACGATGATGACCCATCTCAGTTGATCATTCGGCCTGGATGGGATACCCCTCACGTACAATGCTCTCCGAGAACGTTCTGTGCTTGGCCTTGTCTGCTTAGACAAGTGGGTACAGTTCTCGGCTCTCCATACGACTATGTCTTAACTGGACTTGCATACGCTAACCCCGGGTCCCGACAGACTTGGTATCAGAGCAGGACTGACTGTAGGACTAGCAGCCTTGGCCGAAGTCGAGTCTAGCCTTCTATAGTCACCCTCATCTTATTCTACGGGAAGATAGGACTAGGCTCTCCTCTGTCTGATTAGAATATCTCGTTGTTTGCTTCCTTGTAGCCGTAGGAAAGTTGTGATCGGTTTGTTAGAGTGGTTATGCTCCCTGATTTATTACATCGTATGTAAGTGTTGTTTCCATGTTGTAAGAAATTGTCTTTTTCTTTCAATTACAGCCGTTATGCTGTCCGAGTCATTCCAGGTTTATCTCATAATCTGATGCATTTGCAAACTCCTTCTTTCTATTTCAGATGGCAGATTTTCCCCCTCGGCAGATTGTTCGTTTGACCAGGTGCCTCGGTGTGCGTGGCCATCCCGCCACGTTGATCGAGATGATGTCCTATGTGGGATATCGATGGTATCCTGAGTACACCATTGAGGAGCAGTTCCTTGACTTCAACCAGACCCAGTTCCACTGCATTGTCAGGATCTACCCGCACCACATTGGAGTCACTCAGCCTATCCACTTTGGACATGGCATTGGCATGACAGAGAACATGGCTGTGCAGGATGCTGCATACTCATGTATTACCCTGCTGAGAGAGGAGCACACTATGCTGAGAGAGACCTCATTCCGCTATATCCCTGCTGCACTTCCAGGAGAAGAGGGATATTACACCGGACTCTACTCAGATCACTCTGCAGAAGATCCAGCACTTCAGATGACTGCTAGGTTTGCTAGTGATCGAGATCGTGATGCACGCGCTCTCCGTTTCGATCTTCACGCCACTCGTGTTCGTCTGTATCGAGCACTGACCCTTTTGGCACCCTTCGTGAGCGTTGGATCAGTCGAGTATGATGCTATCTACCCAGTGAGGACTCAGATGCCTTCTCGAGTTGCTTGCCCCGAGATTGGAGGCATTTTTCCACCCCGTGGTCCTTTGCTTCCACCCTACGCTGGACCTAGGCCCCATCCTTGCCCAAATGGATATCAGGGTCCACAGGCCTCCTTGTTTTCCGATGGTCACCTTCAGCTACCGGGATACGCGGGTAACTTTTACGAGGACTACTATGGAGATGGAGATGAGTGAGACCGCTTGTGGTCTTACTTAGTGAGGATGTAGTAGTATCTTAGTATATTGTACGCAAGGTATCTAAGTTCCAGAGGCTTAGATAAATAATGTATAGGAAGTCAGAGTGACTCTGAAGGATGTATCATCTTCATCACATTTGTATTAGCTTGGTGCTTGTACTAAAACGATGTATGGTCTGTATGACAGCTTGTGAATATATGGCTTGTATGCTTTATCACCATGTTGTCAAGATGATTACTTGCTTTGCTCTGTAATCCTTCCAGTACTTCAATACCTTGTTTAGACTCTCCCAATCAACTCTGTTTGACTTTGGTTTTCACTTCAGGATGTCTCAAGGAACCCGTGGCCAGCTTGGTCGTAACCAGGGTCGTGGAAATGACCAGGAGGAAGGCAACCTTCCACCCCCACCCACGATGGCTCAGGTTTTGATGGAGGTTGAGAGGAACCGCCGAGACTCTCACCATCTGCTGGAAGTCATTGCTCGCAACACCACTCAGCAGCGCAACGAGTTGGTGTCCCTGAACGACTTCATCCGACTTCATCCCCTGGTTTTCAGTTACTCTACCGAGCCCCTTGACGTCGATGACTGGCTTCGCAACATCGATAGGAAGCTCCAAGCAGGCCATGTTGCAAATGGAGACAAGGTCAGCTATGCCACCTATCACCTTGAAGGTGCAGCTAGCTCTTGGTGGGAGAACTTCATGAACATGCGTCCCGTTGGACCGCCTGCATCTTGGGATGAATTTTGCACTTCCTTCCGTGAGCACCACATTCCAAGGGGTCTTATGGACCGCAAGCGTGAGGAGTTCTGCAACCTCACCCAAGGCAGAAGGATTGCTGACGAGTTTAGTCGTGAGTTCAACCGGCTTTCTCGTTATGCTACTGAAGAAGTCTCCACCGACGCAAAGAAGCAAGAGAGGTTCCGTCGCGGACTCAACTCTGGACTCCGTCGTGAGCTCAACCTACATGACTTTGCCACATTCCAGGTCCTTGTCAAAAAGGCCATCAAGGCAGAGGACATGAACACCCCCAACGACTTCCGCAAACACCCTAGAGACGATGGTTCATCCAGTTCAGGCTCCCAGAAGCGCAAGATCTGGATCCCCAATAGTATGTTCCGCCAGAACAACCCACCAAGGCCATCCTATGTGGCACCTCGTCCACCAACTCAGTTCCACCCAGCTCCACCAAACAACCTAGCTCCCCGCACTGTTTTCGGAGCCTGCTACAAGTGTGGTCAGGCAGGCCACTACTCTCGTGATTGTCCCCAGAACCAGCTCCAGAATCAGAATGCTCCACCCCGTGCCGGAGGCAACAACAATGGTCGTGGGAAGCCCCCCCAGAAGGTCTACACCGCCAAACCCGCTCCTCCCGCCACTCGTGGACGCGTGAACCAGATTGCCGCCGAAGAGACTGACGACACCACTGACTTCATTCTTGGTACGCTCCCAGTCAATTATGTTCCTACTTCCGTTCTTTTCGACCCAGGAGCATCTCATTCATTCATGTCGGAAAGTTATGCACTTCGTCATGAGTTATCCTTTGTTGAATTGTCCACCCCCATGATTATTCAAACTCCAGGGTCAAGATGGCAAACTAATAGAGTAAGCCATGGAAATCAAATTGCAACTGAGGGTTTAGTATTCCTTGCTTCACTCATAGCCCTCAAGTCTTCAGATATTGATGTCATCCTTGGCATGGATTGGCTATCAAGACAGAATGCCTACCTGGATTGCAAAGGCAAATCCGTGAAACTCACCCACCCTTCAGGCAAAACCGTCAACTATACCTCACCCAGAACAAGAACCCAAGTGCATTCCTTGAATGTACTTCCCCTTCCCGAACTTGAAGATATTCCGGTGGTTCGTGACTTCCCGGATGTCTTTCCTGAAGAGCTGTCGGGCATGCCACCCGACAGATGTGTAGAGTTTATAGTGGATCTTGCCCCAGAAACCGCACCAATTTCTAGACGCCCATACAAAATGGCCCCACGTGAGTTAGCTGAGCTTAAAACCCAACTGGAAGCTTTGTTGGAAAAAGGTTTCATCCGCCCTAGCTCATCGCCATGGGGTTGCCCCGTTCTATTCGTAACGAAGAAAGATGGAACAGAAAGGATGTGCGTAGACTATCGCCCGCTAAATTTAGCGACGATAAAGAACAAGTACCCATTGCCCAGGATCAATGATCTTTATGATCAACTTGCAGGATCCTCTGTCTTCTCCAAAATGGATTTGAGATTAGGTTATCATCAAATCAAAATCCGAAACGAGGACATTCCCAAAACGGCTTTTACTACTCGTTATGGTCTTTACGAGTATACCGTCATGTCCTTTGGTTTAACCAATGCCCCCGCCACTTTCTCACGCATGATGAATTTGATCTTCATGGAGTACTTAGATAAATTTGTTGTGGTTTATCTCGATGACATTCTCATCTACTCGAAGAACGAAGAAGAACGTGCTGAACACCTAAGGCTGGTATTGATGAAACTTAGAGAGCATCGCGTGTATGCTAAATTCTCCAAGTGTGAATTCTGGCTACCAGAAGTGACCTACTTAGGCCACGTGATTTCTGCAAAAGGCATTGCTGTGAATCCCGAGAGAGTTCAGGCCGTCCTTGACTGGACTCCACCTGAATCGGTTAAGCAAGTTAGGAGTTTTCTTGGCCTAGCCAGCTATTGCCGTCGCTTCGTCGAGAACTTTTCTAAAGTTGCAAAGCCTCTAACTGAACTCCTCAAAAAAGATAAGAAATTCCTATGGACTCCCAAGTGCGAGGAAAGCTTTCAAGAGCTAAAAAGAAGGTTGACTTCTGCACCCGTACTTGCACCTCCAGACACCAAAAAGGATTTCGAGATCTATTGTGACGCATCACGGCAAGGGTTAGGATGCATACTTCTGCAAGATCGACATGTGGTAGCTTATGCTTCACGCCAGTGACGGCCACATGAAGAGAACTATCCTACCCATGACCTTGAACTCGCTGCCGTAGTTCATGCCCTAACAACTTGGCGACATTACCTCCTTGGTAATCGTTGTGAAATCGATTCCGACCACCAAAGCCTCAAATACATTTTCACCCAGCCAGATCTTAATCTCAGGCAAAGACGCTGGATTGAGTTGATAAAAGATTACGACGTAGCAATTTCCTACACCCCAGGCAAAGCCAATGTCATGGCTGATGCACTAAGTCGTAAGTCGTATTGTAACAACCTCATGTTGCAACAGTATCAACCACTTCTTCATGAGGAATTTCGCAAGCTTAACCTTGAGATTGTTCCTCATGGCTATCTTTCTACCTTGGTGGCGAAACCAACTCTTGAGGATCAAATCATAGTTGCCCAAAGGCGTGCACGAGGTGTTCGCCGGATCAAGGAGAACACTGTTAGCGGAGTTACTAAATGTTTCTCCACAGATAGCAAGGGAACGGTATTCTTTGAAAATCGTTTGGTAGTACCTAAGAATAGGGAACTAAGGCAACTCATCCTCAAAGAAGCCCATGACACACCCCTCTCGATTTATCCCGGTAGCACAAAAATGTACCGAGATCTACGCTAGAGATTTTGGTGGACTAGGATGAAGAGAGACATTGCTCAATTTGTTGCCGAATCTGATGTTTGTTGTCGCAGTAAGGCAGAACATCAAAGACCTGCTGGTACACTGAACCTTTGTCTATTCCCGAGTGGAAATGGGACAAAGTCGGTATGGATTTCATCACCGGCTTTCCGAAAACCCAGAAAGGAAACAATGCCATCTTCGTTGTCATAGATAGGCTTTCCAAAGTTGCTCACTTCCTTCCGGTTCGCGAGTCTATAACTGCTAGCTAGTTAGCGGACTTGTACGTCTCTAGAATTGTATCCCTTCACGGTGTTCCTTTGGAAATCAATTCTGATCGCGGTAGCCTTTTCACCTCTAGATTTTGGGGAAGCTTTCAGAATGCTATGGGAACTCATCTCTCCTTTAGTACAGCTTTCCATCCTCAGTCTAGCGGTCAAGTCGAAAGGGTTAATCAAATTCTTGAAGACATGCTCAGATCTTGTGTTATCTCATTCGGAAAGAATTGGGAGAAGTCTCTACCATTCACCGAATTTGCTTATAACAATAGTTCTCAATCTAGTCTGAACATGGATCCTTTTGAACTCCTTTATGGACGACGATGTGGAACACCACTAAACTGGTCAGAAACCGGTGAAAGACAATTCTTTGGACCGGACATGATCAAGGAAGCAGAAGAGCAAGTTCGCATTGTTCGTGATCAATTGAAAGCAGCCCAGTCTCGTCAGAAAAGCTACTATGATCGTCATCATAGGCAAGAGAGCTACAATCTAGATGAGAAGGCTTACCTTCGGGTTACTCCTCTGAAGGGAAACCAACGTTTCGGTATCAAAGGCAAGTTGGCCCCACGTTATATCGGACCTTTCCGCATTCTTTCCAAATGTGGAGAAGTTGCCTACCAACTTGAACTACCCCCGCACCTTTCCCGAGTACATGATGTATTCCATGTGTCCCAACTCAGGCGTTGCTTCAAGGACCCCATCCGCGAAGTCGACCATGAAACGCTTGATCTCCAAGATGACCTTTCTTATCGAGAATACCCCGTTCGTATTCTTGATTCCGCAGAGCGTGTCACTCGTCGTCAGAAGATTAGGTTTCTGAAAGTGCAATGGTCACACCACTCTGAGAGAGAAGCTACGTGGGAAAGAGAAGACCATCTCAGTACCGAGTATCCCTCCTTCCTCCCGCAGACTTCTGAATCTCGGGACGAGATTCTGTTGAGTGCGGGCGAGTTGTCAGAACCCTCTGTTAGGTAATGTGCTAGGGTTAGCCAGTACTCTTGCATCATGTTAAAATTTCAAAAGAAATCTTTGAAATCAAAATCAAAAGCAAACTGGGAGAAGAAAACAGAAAGGAAAAAGGAAAAGAGAGCTTACCTGGCCATTCGGCCCAACTCATCCCCCCCCTGGCCCAAGCCCACCTGGACCCCCTTGTCTTCTTCCAGCACGGCGGCAAGCAGCTCGGTGGCCGGCATGCCGCGGCCGCCACGCCACCTGCCTGCCTGGCGCCTCCCGAGCCTTCTAGCCACGCCTGGAGACGCCTCTCGGCCGTCCCGATCCATTCCCCCCCTCCAGAGCTTCTTCCCCCTCCTCCTACGCTCGATTCCATCGCCGCCCGAGGACCGCCGTGGAGCACGCCGCCGAGTCCACGCAGCCACCGTCGTCCCCGAGCCGTGCCAGCGTGTCCAGAAGAACCGTAGCAAACGTCTTCACCGTTCCCCCATTCAATCGAGCCCGAGCGCCTCAGCAGATGACGCCAGCTTCATCGAGACCTCGTCGGAGCCGCAGATCGTCGTCGCAAATTACTCCGGCCACAGAGATCCTCCGACCACACCACCGCCTCCACTGCAACCGTGGTGAGCTTCTGCTTCACCCCATCTATTCCGTGGTTGCCCCCTTGGCCTGTACTGCCTTTTGCCATGGAAGCCGGGGCACCTCGCCGTCGGGGAGTTCCTCGCCGCACAACCTTGGACCCCAGAACCCCACGGTCATGTCTTTCGCAAACCCCAAGCACTGCTGCTTCGTTTGATCCCAGCCCCGCTTCAAATGGCGCCTTGTAGCGTTTTCCACCTCGCGGCCGTGCCCCGGTTGCCGCAAAGCTCGTCGCCAACGAGCGTACAGAGCACCCCAGCCTCTCCGACCGGTCCCAATCAGCGCGCGTTGACGAGGGCTTCAATCTGGTGGAAGCTGCGCTCGATTTGGCCCACGGGAACGCCGTTGCAGAGGACGCCGCCGCACGGGATGGTCGCCGGCGACTTGCCGCCGGTGAATTCCACGTGGCCGGCGTGTTTAAACGTTAACCACCCCCCTAATGACCCCCAGATCCGATGACAAGTGGGCCCAAGGCCTTAATCCCCCCCGGTTAGTTTAAACTAACCGGGTTATTTAACCCAGTGGCTGACCACTGGACCCCACGCGTCAGACCCCCCGCCCCACCTCACCCTGACGTCACAGTGACGCAGTAAAAGTTTTTCCAGAAATTAAATGAATTAAAGAAATTCCAGAAAATCCAGAAAATAGCCCAAACTTTGGTAATTCATAGAAAATTCATATTAACTCCAAATTGGACAAATAATATATGAAAAATGATCAGGAGAAAATAAGCTATCCAAAAATCCAACTTTCAACTATGTTTGAGTTGATTTTAAAATGGGACCAGTAGCATATGTCATTTGATTTATTTGGAATTTATTAATTCAATTCAAATGATTTTGCAACTTGGACCATGGAATTAAGCTACTTTTCAACCACACTTCAGAGGCATATCATACACATTTCAAAATGATTCAAATTGATCAATCAATGTCACATGTAACTTGACTAAGTTTGAATTCAAATTGGAGTTTGAATTTGCAATTCAAATTGCAATATACTCCATTTAAATGGAATTGCCTCACACATCAAAGCTTATACATCAAGTTCAACCTTCCATCATGTGATTGTGCATTGTATTTACTTTGCTACCTTGTTTGTTGTTTGTCGAGTAGAGGTGGAACCGGAACAGGAGGCTGCCCCCTTCGTTGAAGACCCCGAACCCGAACCTCGTCAGCAAGGCAAGCAAACCCCCATTGATCATGTCGATAAAATCCCAATTCCCTCTCATGTCTCGATTATGCATTGTATAGGATGATTACCATGCTACGTTTCTACCGCATAGATGAACCCATTCCTTTGCATGACCTATCATTTTGTCACAGTAGTAAGCAAACCACAATCCTAGCAAATGTAGGAGTTGATTGATATCATGTGGCCCCTGCAATTGTTACTGCTTATTGCATGCTTAGAGTGATACCATGATGATACTGTTATGTGAGTCGGGATGGTAGTGATCATGATGATGATGGTAGAAAAGTGTTGGTGAATCTACCCTAATACAAGGTGAACGATGAGAGGCTGTGTAGGAGTACACAGTGGGTTGTCTCGTTGAACACCGCCCTAAGTCCGAGTTCTTGTGTGGTGATCCAAGATGAAGAGTACAACCACACATTGGGCTCACTGACCCCTCTCAGCTTACTAACTCATCCCTTTCGATGTCTAGATGTCGCAATAGTTCGGAGTTCTGGTAGGCTTGTGGCCTGGATGCTAAGTGAGAGAACGGCTCACCCGAGACCGGCTTATGCACCACGCACACATCACTTGGGTCCACTTCGGTAAACCGGCCGGGTTCACGATAGTGGTAGCCAACCCAAGTAGGCGGCTTTCTTTGACTAGATCGGCTATGAGGTAAAAGTTGTGGTGAGCATCCTCGCTGGCACCCCTTGAATGGTGTCGAGATCAAAGGCGGTAAATGATGATCATGTGTGTGTAGCGGTACACCCCTGCAGGGTTAACAAAACTATTCGAATAGCCGCGTCCGCGGTTATGGACTGCTTGGAAAGCTTAGCTTGATTATTAGACAAATTGAATTGGATACTTATAAAAGACACCAAGATAAGTGTGAGTGCTATGGCGTGCTTTATCGTGGGGAAGTCGAGGAAGGCATCATAGTGGTGTAATTGGTTGGAGAAAGTAGTGGACTCGTGTACGCTTCTTACCTCAAAGTCTGGTACTCGTAGTTCAGGATTAGCCAAGTCAAAGCTGGCACTTCTGCAAGTGAAACCCCACCTCCCTTTACCTTGATACATGTGCATGAGTAGTATAGCTCCTAAGTAAGTCTTGCTGAGTACGACTTTGTACTCACGTTTGCTTAATCTATGTTTTAGATGAACCCACTGACCCCGAAGGTGGCTTCTTCATCGAGCTAGACGACTGAAGATCAAGCTAGTCTAGTCCCAGTCAGACGACTGGTTCCCTCGTGGAGGGCTTGTGTTTAAATAAGGCTTCTTAAGCCATTTGTTAAACTTGTCTGTACTCAGACATAATTTGCTTCCGCTTGTGTTGTAATGTTGGATCACATGTTTGTGATCTCTGTGTGCACTCTATAAGAGTTATCAATAAAAATGTATACTTTGTAGAGAATTGCAATGATACCTACTGTTCATACAAGGCATGTGTGCTGCGTGTATGTTTATAACATGCATGTCTTTGTATGGGTTTTCGAGACCTTAGTTGTGATCTAGATGGCGGTCTTTCATACACCAAGTGGGCCTTAGATGTGCGCAGCTTGGGGCATCGTGATGCGATTGCTCGAGACTCCGTCTCGTGCACACTTTGTGGTATGATCGAGCCCGCCCTAGACCCCGACTAAGTGATCGGGCTGGAGTAAGTCTATGTAAGAGTTATGAGATAGTCGATATTATGGTTGAGGCGACTTGTCTTTGAATATGGGAGTTCACCACCCATATCATTAGACTTGTGTGCGAACGATGATGACCCATCTCAGTTGATCATCCGGCCTGGATGGGATACCCCTCACGTACGATGCTCTCCGAGAACGTTCTGTGCTTGGCCTTGTCTGCTTAGACAAGTGGGTACGGTTCTCGGCTCTCCATATGACTATGTCTTAACTGGACTTGCATACGCTAACCCCGGGTCCCGACACAGTAGCTATGAAAAGATAAAGAACACACACAACAAAGATAAGCATGAAAAGTCCTATGTTGTGTTCTTGATTTTGGAAGTGGAGCGTGTTTCTCTCCCACACAAAGAAAGATGGGTTCTAACTTGTTATGAACAGCAAGCAAAGCTAAAGAAAGCTAAAAATAAAACCTAAGAGCGAGACGCTCCAAGCATAGCACATAACAAATGAAGTGATAAAAATATAGTGAAACGAGAGACGAACTGATAATTGTTGATGGAGAAGGGGATGCACGGAGGCATCCCCAAGCTTAGACGTTTGAGTCTCCTTGAATATTTCTTGGGGATGCATGGGGGCATCCCAAAGCTTGAGCGCTTGACACTCCTGAATCTTCTTTCATCATCTTCCCTCGCACACTTGAAAACTCCCTTCATACATAATTCATCATAATCTGATTAGCGAGGTTAGTACCCATAATAAAATATATTTTTTCTCTACTGGAAATAAAGATATTCTTGAAGAGATACTGTTTCTCAAGATTACCAAAAAGTTTTTGCAAAGAAAAAGCAATCTTAACGTTTGCAAAACGAAGAAAAGGAAAAACAGGACATAATCTGTGAAAAACAGACCAGCAGGTAGTAAAGAATTTTTTTAGGGATACTTCTGCAACTCAAATAAAAAAAACTCAGATCATACGAAAGTTTCGTAATTGTATAGAGCATGCTGTGTAAAAAATTCAGCTCAACAAGATGAACTGGGATTTTTCTAGTCACGAGGACAGAATCTGTTTTCTGGACAGCATGTCACAACTTTCACTTCCCTTGTCATATGAGGCTATAAATGGCACAAAGCTTGAAAAGTAAAGATACAATGATGTTGCTACAGTAGTAACAATCATCAAGACCACTAAAAACAGAAGAAGAAGAAAAAACGAAAACCTAAATTCGTTGCGGGCTGTCTCCCGAAAGCGCTTCTTTAAAGCCATTAGCTAGGCTTAAAGATTATAGAAGATGCTCTCACAAGAATAAGAATTTTGAAGCAAAAGAGAGCATCAAGAAGCAAATATGAAACATATTTAAGCCTAACCCACTTCCTATGCATAGGCATCTTGTAAGAAAATAAATCAAAGAAGCACAAAGTGACATGCATAGGAAGCTCGAAAAAGAACAACTTCAAAACTTTCAACATGAAGAGAGGTGTTTTAGTAATATGGAAGTTTCTACAACTAAGCTTTCCTCTCTCAAAGTAATTTTCAGTAGCATCATGAACAACATCAAGAATATAACTATCACATAAATCATGTTGTTCATGACCTACAAGCACACGTGTATATTTTTCAACACGGTCTTTAGGAACATAAGATAAATGCAACCCATCACATTGAGCCTTGATAAGAGCACAATTCTCCGGAATATGAGTTGGAGATTTCAAAAGGATAATAGGACAATCAAGTGTGGGTGAAATAGAAAAAAATTCATGCTTAACATGAGGAACTATAGCAAGTTCATCTCCGTAAGCATCATCATAGTGGCATCACGGCCATAATCATAGAAGGCATCAACTTCATCAAAAAGGGATATTTCAAAAGAATCCATGGGATCATAACACTCATATAAGGTGAGAGTCAAAGAGTTACTCTCATTAGAAGGTAGAAGTAGATGGCTCCATTCTTCCTCCTTTTGTTCTTCACTCTCCTCCTTTTTTTCATCCAAGGAGCTTTCAGGTTCAGCAATTTCTTCTTCCATAGAGTCTTGAAAATCATTAGTCTCTTCCTTTGGGGAGAGATTCTCTCAAGATGATCAGTAATATAATAATTTGCATCATAGTTTTCCAAACAATAGTTAAGTATAGCAATACTCTCAGATTTGTAAGGGGCATCATCAATATTTTAATAAGAGAAGTAATTTCATAGGCACCCTTATAAGCAACAAATTCTTCTATTTGCTCTGCATCATCAAAGTCATAATTTCTCTTAGCATAAGAAGCTAAGGTTTCATCATCATTGTACTCACATTGGAAAGCAAGGTGTTTGTGCCTCATAAAGCAACAAGATTCATCCCTGCAGAAAGATATATTATATATTGAGCACAAGTTTCTAGCATACTCATACAACTGGTGTATTTGTTTCCATAAGTGTATCCCCTTTTGAGACAAGCGGTGTACCTTGTACCACTTTTGTTGATCCTCGGTGAATCCTCCATGCCAATAAGATCTAGTTTGAAAGAAGTTAGACATTGATGGCAAGTAAGGAACTAGACATACTATATATATTTTTTGGATTTTTCATAAAGGAAACAAAAATTAAAACAGAAAGGTAAACTAACAAGACTAAAAAGCAACGATAAAAGATAGTGTGCAACTCCCCTATCTTGAAGAGTGGAGTCCCCGGCAACGGCGCCAGAAATTGCTTTTGATGGTATGAATTAACGCCCCCTCGTTGGTTACCCAAAGTGGAAGGTTGAGATGTAGACAGCAGCATGTTTCCCTTAGCGAAGATGCTAAGGTTTAGTATCGAACCAGTAGGACTCCAAAATCGACAAGTAGGTGGCAAGGAAACAATGTCACCGTTTTAAGACAAAAGTTGCTTCCTTGACCTAGACCTGCACACACAACAAATAACTTTGCATCCCAACGAGTACAGAGGAGTTGTCAATTCCTCCGGCCTTGTTGTTTACAAAGGATAAAACGCACGGGATAATAATGATAGTGATAGCAACGGAAAAGTAAGTAAAGCAGTAAATTGATAGGGGGTGTAATCAGTATTGGAAATATGGACCGGGGTCCTATGATGTTCACTAGTGATGTCTCTCTCCCAAAATACGATAAAAGATCCATGCGAGGTAAACAAATTATAGCTGGGCAATTGACAGGATTATGTGTGCAAACCAATGCTAACTATGCTATAAAGAAAGTAAGAGGCTCAAAATCATGGGCGGTACGCCAAAACAAGTAGACCGAAATCCATCTGCATCTACCTACTAATCATCCACCTTGAGATATCTATCCAGAACATCTCGCTGGTATTAAGTTGCGAATCCCACCCAAAGTGTAAACTCAAAGAACAGACAACTGCATTAAAGAACTTTGCGTAAAGTAAACAATCCTTGCACCCGCAAGTACAAGCACCGTTGTTTTCCCCTTGTGGCAACAACATATCCCCTAGACTCATGTTTCTGTCACTCAAGCTAGTCATTGGGGGGCATGAACCCACAATCATGCATAACGCTCCCTCTTGGAGTCACTACCTACTACTTGGCCAAAGCAATAAACAGCAACGGAGAACATGCAAGAATTACTCAAGAACATAAATATAAAAGAGGAGAATCAAATATATTACTCAAACACAATGTGAACATAATCTCATAATCCATCGGATCCCAGCAAACTCAGCATAGAAACAGCAGAAATATTACATATGTTCATCGATCATGTAGGGCAGCTCATGAGGTCTAATCCATGAAGAACAAAGAGGGGAGGAGAACATCACATAGCTACTGATCATAGACCCATGGTCCAGGGTGGACTACTCACGGTTCATCCGGGAAGCGTCCATGGTGTTGGAGAAGCTCTCGGAGGTGGTTCCTCCCTCCGGCAGGGTGCCGTGAAGAGGTCTTCTGGTGCTCCCGATCTTGGAAGCGCGACGGCGGAACAGAGGAGAGATCGCGAAAAAGGGTTCCCTTCTCAGGGTTTTTTCGTCACGGGGAATAAATAGGAGAAGGGGGCAGCCAGGGGGGCCACCAAGGGTCCAGGCGGCCCCCTGGCGCGGCCCCACCCTAGGGCGCGCCTGGGGCACTGGTGGGTCCCCTCTGCCCCCCCCCCTCGGTGATTCCCGAAGCTTCCTGCACGCTAATTTTTTTATTGGATTTTCCCGAATTTTTGGAGCACCTTTAATATGGGGGAAACCTGAAATAGAAAAACAACAGAAAACAGGAACTGGCACTGGGGTGCACTGAGTTAATAGGTTAGTCTATATTTAGTATTGAAACAAGCAACATAAGAACATAAAGGTGCAAGAGCTCTCGCTGTCCGTGACTCGAATGTCTCCAAATGGTGTTTACGTGCAAGAAAGGGGATAGGGATATACGTGAAAACATATTTTTGTGTTCAGAACTCAATCTACTAAAGTTTCACACTTGGTCTTCTTTGGAATCTTATCTTGACTCATCCCCAGACCACTAGCCAGGTACAAGTCAAAATGATCCACTTCTTTTCGACATTTTGAGCACTAATGAAATGGATGAGCGTAAGCAACAAAGTTGACACTTAGGATGGCAAAGTGAGAATATGGTAGAGGAGGAAGACAAAAAGGGTGTGAAAGGCTCACATCAATGAGGACAATCATAGGCGAGAGAAAGCCAAATGATAGATATGATGTGATGAGTAGGGATTGCCATGCAACAGATGCACATATGAGCTAAGGTAAGCTCTCCAATGGAACTAGTGGGGGTGCATCTAACTGGCTTGCTCAAGAAGACCTAGAGCTCATTTGAGGAGGCTCATCATTGGAATATACAAGCCAAGTTCTATAGTGTGAAAGTCCCCACATAGCTATATGCATAAATGATAATCTCTATGGAGTACAAGATATAAGAGGGAGTACGAGTGTGGATCTCTCAAAAGGAATAGTAGTGTGCGCCTTCTCTCTTTTTATTTCTTTTTCTCTTTTTTCTATTTTTTGTATTTTTTTGGTGGCCTCAATGGCTCTTTCTATTTCTCTCATTTGTCCTCTTTGGGATCTTTTAATTTTTCCTCTTTGGGATCTTTTAATTTGTCAACTTAGGGATCTTTTCCTCACTTTAGGGGCAACACTCTATATATTACAAGAAGTATATAAGATCTTTCACACTTTACAAAAGTACTAAAATAATAAAGAATATATAACTATCATGATGTATGCAAATGTATGCCTCTGCCAGTGTAGCAGTATATGCAATGATACTAGCACGTCATGTAGCAATGATCAGGGCAAGGCCAAACTAGCATGCGGCTCATCGATCAAGCAAGTAGCATGTATGACATGAAGATCAAGTCATGAGAAGGTGGATGTTGCATGGCAATGTATCTCGGAAAGGCTATGGAAATGCCTTGATAGGTAGGTATGGTGGCTGTTTTGAGGAAGGATATAAGGAGGTTTATGGTGACAGAGCGTATCGTGCCAAGGGTTTGGATGTACCGGCGAAGGTGGAAATCAACTCTTGGAGTGAGAATAAAGCAATGCACGTCACAGGAAAGGCTAGAAAAGTATGGGAAGGTGGAAGTGTCAACTTTCGAATACTCACATTAGTCCGAAGAACTCATGCACTTATTATCGGTAACTCTCAATCTAATAAGGAGGTTCACAAAGAGACAAGTACCCCAAGGAGGAGTGTATGGGGGTTTGGTTATCCTTGCGCATCCTCGACTCATGGTACGTGAGTGTACTCTAATATTCGATCCCTCCAAAGAGTAGTGATCCATCTAGTAGCTAAAGTTCTCAACTAATTTTGTAAGTTTTGAAAATAAACACGGATTGCCCAAAATACGACATCTATCACTAATAGGCTAAAGTTCTTGACACCAAAAGTCCAAACATTACTCAAAACAATACCTCAAAACTATTGCAAGTTACTACTACAAAAGAATAGCAACCTTAATTACCTACTTCAAGTCAAGACACAAAACTCAGTGCAACAGGCAAACTCTCTAAACAAGATAAACATGAAAACTCAAGAGAGTTCCAGCAACAAACTAAACAAAATCTCTTTGAAAAGATAAACATGAAAACTAAGAGCAAAACATGACAGTAGCTATGAAAAGATAAAGAACACACACAACAAAGATAAGCATGAAAAGTCCTATGTTGTGTTCTAGATTTTGGAAGTGGAGCGTGTTTCTCTCCCACACAAAGAAAGTTGGGTTCTAACTTGTTATGAACAGCAAGAAAAGCTAAAGAAAGATAAAAATAAAACCTAAGAGCGAGATGCTCCAAGCATAGCACATAACGCATGAAGTGATAAAAATATAGTGAAACGAGAGACGAACTGATAATTGTTGATGGAGAAGGGGATGCACGGGGGCATCTGATACGTCCAAAACGTATCTATAATTTCGGCTTGCTCCATGCATGTTTTGTGTGACTTTGCCATGTTTTGCTTGAACTTTCATACACTTTTGAGCATATTTGGACTAATTTATTAACCCAGTACACCCAGCTGGCAGTTGCTGTTTTCTGCTGTTTTTGTATTTCAGGTTTTCCGGCCATTAAAAGTGCTCCAAAAAATCCGAGAAAATCAGATAAAAATCAGTGCAATGGAAGCTTCCGGAATCACCAAAGGAGGGAAGGAGGGCCACCACCAGGCATCCAGGAGGGAAGGTGGCGCGGCCCCACCCTGTGCCGCGCCAGGCACCATCCTGACTGCCTCATGGCCCCCTCGGTGCCCCCCTTCGCCTATATTTACCCCCCGTGACGGAAACCCCTAATATCAATCCCTCTTTCGCGATCTCGCCTCTGTACCGCCGCCGTCCCCGTTTCAAGATCGGGGCTGCCTGGAGAAGCTGCTCCGGCACCCTGCCGGGAGAAGCTACCCCCTCCGGGAGACCATCCATAGCCATGGACGCCTCCCGTATGTACCGTGAGTAGTTTCCCTTGGACCATGGGTCCGTGACCAGTAGTTATGTGATCTATCTCTCCCTTCTTTGTGCTTCCACTTTCGAGTCCTCGTGAGCTGCCTCACATGATCGAGGCACCTTTGTAATTTTTTGTTGTTGCTATGCTGAGTTTGTTGGGATCTGATGGATTATGAGATTATTTTCAGATTGTGATGAGTAATATATTTGGTTCTTCTCTTTTATATTTTGTTCTTGAGTATATTCTTGCTTGTTCTCCGTTGCCGTCTTTTACTTTGGCAAAGTGATTTATTGCAACTCCAAGAGGGAGCGTTATGCTTGATTGTGGGTTCAGCCCCTTGATGTCTAGCTTGAGTGACAGAAACATGAGACTAGGGGATGTGCTGTTGCCTCCAGGGATAAAACAACGGCGCTTGTATCCGCGGGTGCAAGGATTGTTTACTTTACGCAAAGTTCTTTTAATGCAGTTGTCTGTTGCTTTGGATTTACACTTTGGGTGGGATTCGCAACTTAATACCAGCGAGATGTTCTGGATAGATATCTCAAGGTGGATGATTTGTAGTAGATGCAGATGGATTTCGGTCTACTTACCTTGGCGTATTTCCCATTGCGTTTGAGCCCTTCCTTTCTTTGCAGCATAGTTAGCATTGCGGTGCCTTCATAATCCTGTCAATTTCCCAACTGTGATTTGTTTACCTCGCTAGCACTTTTATCGTCTTTTGGGAGAGAGACATCACTAGTGAAAATCACGTGACCTTGGTCCATCTTCATATCATTGTTTACACCATCAATTTACTTTCAGTATTTACTTTCAGCTGCCACTATCATTATCTCTTGCGTTAATCCTTTGTAAACAGCAAGGCCGGAGGAATTGACAACTCCTCTGTACTCGTTGGGAGCAAAGTTATTTGTTGCTGTGTACAGGTCCACGTAAACTATGTAGCCCGAAGCTAATTTCTGGCGCCGTTGTCACCTTCTTGTATCTCTTGGAGTCCTACTGGTTCGATAACCTTGGTATCTTCATCGAGGGAAATTTGCTTCTACGCTACATCTCACCTTCCACTTGGGGTAACCAACGAGGAGTGAGAGAACTATCCTCACCATATCAAGCTAATTTCTGGCGCCGTTGCCGGGGACTCCAGTCTACAAGATAGGGGAGTTGCACGCTATCTTTTATCTTTGCTTTTTAGTCTTGTTAGTTTACCTTTCAGTTTTTCCTTTGTGTCCCTTATCAAAAGTACCAAAAATACCTGCTACCTTGTCAGTAGTTACCACTATGGCTGGTCCTTTTGCCTTTGGTGAGGCAGAAGTACTTACCTTTACTCAAAGAGGTGGTGAAAGTTTGAAAGATGCTTGGTATAGAATTAATTATTCTCAAAAAATAGCCACCAAGAAGCAATCCACTACTATCTTGCTTAGAAATTTTTATGTTGGGATCACTTCTCGGAATAGGTTTCTTTTAGACACTGCTATCAATGGGAACTTCGTAGAGGCCCCAGTTTGGGAAGCCCTTAATGTTGTTTAAAATCTTGTTGGAAGTATCCCAGTTGTTAGTATTAAGGAGGACATTACTTTAGCTCACATTATGAGAAAACTTGAAAAAATAGAGCTAGAGATGCCAAGTATCGATAGGGTGAATGAGTTGGATCGTAAGATTCAAGGGAATTTGAATAGGTTTGATAACTCCATGCAAAAAATTATCAAAACTTTGGAGACTATCAAATCACTTGATGAGAAGGCTTCTAGGATAGAAAAGATTGAGGAAGTTATTGAAACTCTAGGAACTACATTTTCCTCAATCAAAACCAAAAAGGATGAAACTCCAGCAAAGAAGGAACCTAAGTTCGTTTACGTCCCCAAGGTTCCTCGAGCTAAAGCACACACACCCATTGCCAAGAGAGTTGAAACACTGAAAACTTTGGAGGAAACACCTATCTTTAACTTTAATGAAACTCCAATTGATTTCCCTCCTTTTGATTTTATTCCAAGAAGCATTTTCATTCGTCCTTTATTTGAGAAACCTATTAATACTAGTTGTACCATTGAAGAGCTTTTTGATGATCTTGATGATGGTTCAATGGATACAACTTGATCTATTTGCTTTAAGCCTAGCTAATGGCTTTAAAGAAGTGCTTTCGGGAGGCAGCCCGCAACGAATTTAGGTTTTTCTTTTTGCTTTTCTTATTTTTTTAGAGGTCTTGATGATTGTTACTACTGTAGCAACATCATTGTATCTTTAATTTTCAAGCTTTGTGCCTTTTATAACCTCATAGGGCAAGGGAAGTAAAAGTTGTGACATGTTGTCCAGAAAACAGATTCTGTCCTCGTGACTAGAAAAATCACAGAAAAATCCCAGTTCATCTTTTTGAGCTGAATTTTTTACACAGCGTGCTCTATACAAATACGAAACTTCCGTATGTTCTGAGTTTTCTTTTATTTGAGTTGCATAAGTATCCCTAACAAATTCGTTTCTATCTGTTGTTCTGTTTTTCACAGATTCTGCCACGTTTTGTCTCTCCTTACTTTTGCAAACCTTAACTTGCTTTTTCTTTGCAAAAACTTTTTGGCAATCTTGAGAAACAGTAGCGCTTCAAGATTATCTTTATTTGCAGTAGGGAAAAATTATTTTAGTAGGGTACTAACCTCTCTAATCAGTCTACAATGAGTTATGTATGAAGGGAGTTTTCAAGTGTGCGATGGAAGATGATGAAGGAAGATCTTGGAGTGTCAAACGCTCAAGCTTGGGGATGCCCATGTGCAACCCCAATAAAAATTCAAGGAGACTCAAGCGTCTAAGCTTGGGGATGCCCCCGAGCATCCCCTTCTTCATCAACAATTATCAGTTCATCTCTCGTTACACTATATTTTTATCACTTCATGCGTTATGTGCTATTCTTGGAGCGTCTCGCTCTTAGGTTTTTTTTTTAGTTTTCTTTAGCTTTGTTTGCTGTAGTAACAAGTTAGATCCCAGCTTACTTACTCTTTTGTGTGGGAGAGATACACGCTCCGCTTGAATTAGAACTCCTCATAGGATTTGCATGCTTTTTCTTTTAGCTGTGAGTTGTTCTTTTTCTTTTCTTAGTTGCTGCTTTGTTTAGTTGTAGTGCTTTAGTTTTTTCTAGAGCTTTGTTTTTGTTTTAGGTTGAACTTTCTATAGGTTGCATGTGTTATCTTGTTAGAGAGTTTGCCTGTTGCACTCAGTTTTGTGTCTTGACTAGAAGTAGGTAGTTGAAGTTGCTTTTCTTTTTGTAGTAGTAACTTGCAAAAGTTTTGAGGTATTGATTAGAGTAATGTTTGAACTTTTGGTGTCAAGAGCTCGAGCCTATTAGTGATAGATGTCGTATTTTGGGCAATCCGTGTTTTTTTCGAAAACCAAAACCCCTGTTGAGAACTCTAGCTACTAGATGGATCACTAACCTCTGGAGGGTTCGAATATTAGAGAACACTCACGTACCATGAGTCGAGGATGCGCAAGGATAACCAAACCCCCATACAATCCTCCTCGGGGTACTTGTCTCTTTGTGAACCTCCCGATTAGATTGAGAGTTACCGATAATAAGTGCATGAGTTCTTCGGACTAATGTGAGTATTCGAAAGTTGACACTTCCACCCACCTATACTTTTTCTAGCCTCTTCGGTATCGTGCATTGCCCTTTCTCATCCTGAGAGTTGGCGCATACTTTGCCGGTGCATCCAAACCCTTGGCACGATACGCTCTGTCATCATAAACCTCCTTATATATTTCCTCAAAACAGCCACCATACCTACCTACAAGGCATTTCCATAGCCTTTTCGAGATACATTGCCATGCAACATCCATCTTCTCATGACTTGATCTTCATGTCATACATGTTCCTGCTATCCTGGCAGAAGCATAGATTTGCATCATGATAGTTATATCTTCTTTATGTGAGTACCTTTGTAAAGTGTGAAAGATCTCCTATATTCTTGTAAAATATAGAGTGTTTCCCCTAAGTGAGGAAAAGATCCCAAAGAGGGCAAAATCAAAATATCCCAAAGAGGACAAATGAGAGTTAAATAGAAAGAGACATTGAGGCCACCAAAAAATACAAAAAAAATAGAAAAAAGAGAAAAAGAAATAAAAAGAGAGAAGGGGGCACACCACTATTCCTTTTGAGAGATACACACTAGTACTTCATCCTCTATCCCTTGTACTCCATAGAGATCATCATCATGCATATAGCTATGTGGGGACCTTCACACTATAGAACTTGGCTTGTATATTCCAATGATGAGCCTCCTCAAACGAGCTCTAGGTCTTCTTGAGCAAGCAAGTTGGATGCACCCCCACTAGTTCCCTGATGGCGGAGAAGTTAATAGGTTTAGTTGGGATGCCTCCCCTGCTAACCGCGCCAATAAACGATTCTTGATAACCCACAAGTCTAGGGGATCAATTGTAGCTTTTCGATAAGTAAGGATGTCGATCCCACGAGGAGCAGAAGGTACTGATAAGTGACACTGGATATGGTAAGGCTGCACACACACAAAGGTAAATATTTAGGGGTTTTCGGTTTAGGCAACAGAAAAGTAAAAGACAAGCAAAGTAAACAGGGTAACTGAGGAGTAGCAAGTGTCCCAATCTTTTCACAAGGATAAGCCTAGGAACTAAACTTATCAAAGCTAAAGCGTTCTTGAGAACACACGGGAGAGATAGTCAAGTTACTTTCACCATACTCCGCCAAGTAATATGTATTGTGTGATAAGTGTTGGTGGGTGGATCAATGCTAGTATACCTTCTAGACTAAGATAAGTGTACTCTTATGATTACACACCTTGCAAGCATCTGCAAATACAAGGTAGTAATTAAGGCATAAGCCTAACCACAGCATTACGAGCAAGGATCCATAACTCCCTTGTGCAAAAGTGTGTGAACTGGGGTTCAGGTTTCTGTCACTCCGCCAACCCACCGTAAGCATCCTTTGTGCACAATGTATTCCTCTAGGCCCATTAAAGGTGAAGTGTTAATTCTTCGACTCACATAACACAACTAGAGAAATAACAACACAACTTAAGTACCAAACAACACATAATACTTCAACATCATATGACTACTAATAACTAGACTTCTCCCATGTTCTCAAGAACTAAAGTAACTACTCACAAGACATAAAAGAGATCATGATCAGAGGTGATAGATGGGTGGCAAACAATCTGGACACAATGATAATTCTCCAACAAAACTCAATAGCATTCACCACAAAGTAGTAATCAACACCAACAGAGTAGCGAGGATAGATAGTACGGATTACAACACAAGTTGCAATTGTGAGATGAGATGGGATGGAGATGGAGATGGTGCTGATGTTGGGGATGATGTTGATGATGATCTCGATGATGCCCGTGACGATGATGATGATGATGGCGATGATCTCCCCTTCCGGGAGGTGATCTCCCCGGCGGAATCTGCCCGCCGGAGATGGCTTTTCTTCTATGTAGGTTTCCGCCTCGTGACGGCGGCGAAACGCGGAAACTCTTCTGTTCTTAGGGTTTTCACCCGAGGGGGGTCTTATAGGCGAGAGGGGGCACCGAGGGGGGCCACCAGGCATCCAGGAGGGTGCCTGGCGCGGCCAGGAGGGGGGCCGCGCCAGGCACCCTTCTGGCTGCTTGGCGGGTCCCCTCATCTCCTTCCTCGGTGATTCCCGTTCAATTACCATAAAAACGATCCCCGTAAATTTTCATCGTATTTGGACTTGATCTGATTCAGCAACTTGGTGTCCACTTTTCACCACTGAATCCTGGTTCTGCTGCTTCGGCATCGGAAAGTTGTAAACTGTGTAAAACAAGCCAAAACAACATAAGAACAATGCTTTAAAGTGAAATATATCAATGAATAGGATGAAATTACAATATAAAATAGTGATGCTTTTTGGACGTATCAACTCCCTCAAGATTAGACCTCGCTTGTCCCCAAGCGATTACTGAGCTCAGTAAACCTGTCCACAAGTTTAGAGAGTGAAGTGTTGATAAAAGAATACGGACAAGAAGCATCAAGATTTCTCACCAAACTGAAACATCCTCAACAAAAACCTCAACTCATAAGGTCCTTATGAGAAATTAGTAACAATTATAACAAAGTAGGACCTGGAAAACTCATCAAATCATGGAAAACATAGCCTTGGTCAAGGAACAACTAATAACTTTTACTTTTGCTCTTTCACTTATAAAGGAACCAGTTGAAGCTTTGGAAAGAACATGTTATCAGTCAAGAAGTGCACATGTTAACACAAAGGAAGATGTTTACTCAAAATAAGCTTTTGCAAACAACTCACTTATCAAAAGATAATGTCAACAAAGATGTAACATGCCAATTTTCAATGCAGCTTTCTATGCAAGAATCTTTATTAACATCAAGTGTCTGTTCTCTCTCAAGAAGGAAGGAAGTAGGAAGGACTGACTCAGCACAAAATAAAGGATAAACCCCGTGCAAAAGGGTAAGCAGGGAAAACTCATGTGCCATCTCTAGTCAAACAGAATAAAAACAGACTTTTGGGAGGTACATGATCCGTCAACGACTGCTGATAGATAACTCATTCACTTCCTGATTTGGACAAGTTTCAAGGAACGGCTCCCATGCAGGGACGATCACATCCCCTTAAATTCCTTTGTTTATCACTCATAAATGGGCGAAGGAACTTGTGTGTTAGTATTTATCTTTTACGAGCTGGGCACTCATGCCAGTCCCTTCTCGTATTAGGGGTTTGCAGATTAGACATGCAATCCCAAGATAAAACTTGTCCAAATTAAGAAGATCATGGGTTACCCACCACTTCCTCATGAGCTGAATCAGTGGCACAAAACAGAAGATTTTGAACATCTAGAGATAGCACACAAATTATATACTTTAGGAGTGGTAGTGGAATACCACAAATAGGAAGGTATGGTGGACTCAAGTGGAAGATGTTGGTTTCAGGGTATGGAAGTACAAGCAGAATTCCGCTTAGTACAGAGTTTTGGCTAGCAAGGCTTTGAGAGACCAGAGAAATGATGACAACTTAGATGCAAGCAATACAAAGCATAAACATTAAAACTAGCATGAAACATCAAGTTGTCTTCCTTGTCAACATAACAATTCAAGCATAATAACACAAAGGTTTTGGCTATGTCGCTACTTTGAGAAAAACATGCTTGTTGTTATGACCAAAGCTATACTTGCCAAGATTTAAATAAAGTTTTCAAAGCCATACCTGATATAAGGTCAATACTCCCCATAAGAACCAGCTCATAATGTCGATTGCGTGAAGAGAATACCGAGTGCAGCGAAGAAACCAATAGACTTCTTATTAATATTCCTTCATAGACGACCCCACACTCACGGATACAAAGCTCTCCACAAAAGGAGTGATAGACCTCAAAGCAACACCTATTTCATAAAGTAACTTCCCTAGACATGATACGAATCTACTTTACTCCTAAAGAAAAAGATAAAGATAAAAGATACCTGGCACTCCCCCAAGCTTGGAACAAGCTGAGGGGATGCCATTACCCGAGGAGATTTACTCCTCATTCTTGTTCTTCTCAGTCAGGTACTCCTTGGCGAAGCGCTTCCATGGTAGCTCCTCTCCAGTCTCGAAGGACATTCCCGTCTCTAGGATCCTTTTCTTATTTTGCTCATGCCGGAGTCTGAAACTGGGCTGCAACATATTCTTCATGAGTCTTTGTATATATCATGTTTGCATCCACATTGATAGGATCACCTGCCATATAATGTTTGAGTCTTTGTCCATTCACAACTTGAGGTTTGGTGCCTTCGAAATTATTGATCTTCATTGCACCAGACCGATATACTTCTTCGATATGAAAAGGTCCTTCCCATCTAGAAAGTTGTTTACCTGGAGAAAACCTGAAACGAGATCTAAACAACAAAACTTTATCATCAACATTAAATTCACGTTTCAAAATTCTTTTATCGTGCCACTTCTTTACCTTTTCCTTGAACATTTTAGCGCTCTCGTAAGCTCCACTCCTCCACTCTTCTAGAGAAGTCAAGTTCATGAGACGCTTTTCACCAGCTAACTTTGGGTCAGCATTTAGCTCGCTGACAGCCCAGAAAGCCTTGTGTTCTAACTCTAATGGTAAATGGAAAGCCTTGCCATAGACCATTTTATACGGAGACATGCCCATGGGGTTTTTGTAAGCAGTTCTATACGCCCACAAAGCATATCCTAACTTATTTGACCAATCCTTTCTATTTCTATTGACTATCTTCTGTAAGATCAACTTGATCTCTCTATTGGTGAGCTCAACTTGTTGGATATGTGCCCTAGAGACAAATTAATAAGGATATTTGTCACATATCCGTTTTGTTCATAATACGTTTTATACTCTGCTATAACTGTATTACTTGGAAATACTAATAAAGGTGTAGTATAAAACATGGTCCATAGTTTAACTCGGGTAAACTATCTCATTGGGCAATTGATTGATCAAGCTTTCCTGATCATGGAGACACTTAAGTCCATTGACAATGAGGTCATATCGTTAAGGGGAATGATGTGATGGACGTACACCCACCTAAAGTATTGCAATGTGATCGAGTCACATAGTTCAGCGTTGCTATGACTTTCTAACATATGGCTTAGTCCTTAGACCGTAATGATCATACATAATTGTCATCTATGAGGAGACTTTGATTTGTATCCCACCGCCTGACTGAAATATGCTGGCTATAACGGTGCACTTTGGGTATTCCGAAATAGATGGTTGATGAGTATGTTAATAGATCAGAGCGGGATTTGTCAGTCCTTGTGACAGGACAAGTACTCTGGGCCCACTCGGTGATATTGCATCAACACCTTGCAAGGACGTGACTAGGTCACAAGAGATTTAATGATCATGGACGAGAGAAGTTGTTTGTTGTGAACGAGATGTGAACACGGTATGTAGGATACCGACGATCAAACCTCGGACAAACAAAGTACTGCAGGAAAAAGGGATTACGTCGTATCGTTAACGGTTTCCAAAAGCGATCGAAGTTCATTCGATGGAAGCGCAGGGGCTGTCAAGGATTGTAACCAGGTCCAACTGACTAGTCATTGGTCAATGAGAAGAGTCTCGACCATGTCTGCTGTTTCCCGGACCGTTAGGGTGTTACACTTAAGGGCAATCGATGCATAGGACAGTTACGGGATCAATCGGTGAAATAGGAGGAATTACCGGCATAGTTCCGGAGGAGGGCGGAATGGTTTCCGGACATTTTGAATAGTTCAAAATAAAGTTTAATTTTTTTAATAATGTTTTATTATTTAATTATCTGAATTAAATATTTAAAAAATATTAAAAAAATTAAAAAAATGGGGAAAAGGCTAAATGGGCCCATGGGGCCCATTAAGGGGGGAGGGGGTCTCCCCCCTTGGGCTTGGTGCCAAGGGTGGGGCCCACCACCCCCCTTGGTCGGCGCACTCCCCCCCCCTTGGGAGTTTAGTCCCACATGGGGGAGGGGAGGAGGATGGCACCCCCCCTTGGCCTATATAAGGAGGGGTAGACCCCCCCCCTTTTTCCAACACACCAATATCTCCTTCTTCCTCCTTCTCCTTCCCGGAAGTGGACTCCCCTTGTTTGGAGTCTGTACCTGGATTGGAGTTCTCCACCATAAGGCAGGCCGTCGTTCTGCTGGAGTCGGGATCCGTAGCCGTCTTTCTTCCGCTGCTCGCCTGGTTCGGGGCCCGGGAGGAACATCGATTGTACCGTACGTGTATAATCTCTTCGAGGCACTACACCTGTGGTGCTACTTCGTCGCTGGAGGTTTACCGGGAGTCATCCTCGCCGGTGGTGGTCTTCTACACGACAGGGAGGTCGTAGTTCCGACTCTACGCCAGCCACGTTCGCAAGAACGTTTCCCTCTTTCGGTCTTCAAAGGTATGAACACCGATTCCCTCCGTTACTTTACATCGCCATAGCATAGATCTTGGGTTCGGGTACCGTAGGTATGAAAAATTTGTGTTTTCTACCCCGTATCCCAACAGTGGTATCATGAGCTAGCTATGCGTAGATGTATTGTACGGGTAGAACACATCTAGGGCATCGAATCTTCATTCGTTACCCTCCCACGTGTACTCATTTAACGTTGCGGCAATGTTTGATGAAGCGGCCCCCGACCGACCTTACGCGTTTACGCGAGACTGGTTCCACGCTTGACATATGGCTTGTACCATATAAAGTGGCTGGGGGTGTCTGTCTCTCTGCATTAGCGATGAGAAGATGTTTGCAGCGGAGGGCCCCGACAGGGGTGTAATAGAGACGGATGGGAGACGGTGTTGTGGCATGTTTTTCGCAGGATAGAAACAGTTCTCTCTCTCGAAACCCCTAGCAACCACGTAAAACTTGCACAAGCTAAAGTAGAAAGGCGTTTAACTTTGCTTTGCACGAAAAGGGGATCATAGGTTGTACGATTTACAGTTTTACTTTCTGTTTTATGCTAGTATGCTAGATATATCGACGGTAGCACGAAACAGGACCATCTCTCACAATACCAACATTGTGTTCTCCCTTGGTGGGCACCGCCTGGAAGGTTATCCCATATGGCTTGATGCTCCGTACATACCGGAGTTGTCCTACATATTCAACGGAGTTCGCATGAGGTTGGGTTCGGCAAGCCTGGCATATGCAGATATGGCCTTGCTGAACAGCTAACATCAAGGTTCGATTGGCAGGCTTGACGTATGTAGATGCGGGCTTGGAACACAGGAGACCGAAAGGCCGAGCACGAGTCACATGCCTGATGTGATATGCTTAGAGGCCTACCTGGTTCGCATACTGATGGCCGTGACGATCGGGGGAGGTATGGGGGCTGGGATTGTGTAATCACTTAGTTAAATTGAGAGGTGTTTATCTAAGTGGGAGCTTTCTAGAATTTTGAGATTAAATTGAAACTCCACATTATGAACAAAAGTCTAAATATGTATCCTTGTGAATCAACCTTATAGATGGCAGCACCTCGCCCCTCATTCAACTTAGGATCATTCCTAGAGAAAGATAAGCTAAAAACAGATGGGACAAACTTCACCAACTGGTTCCGCACCCTGAGGATTCTCCTCGTTGCCCTCAAGATGGCATACGTACTAGAGGGCGCGTTAGGTGACGCACCAGCAGATGATGCCAGTCATGACGAGAAGAATGTCTATCTCTCCAGGACTGATGATACAACCTTGTCCAGAGTGGCATGCTCTACTCCATGGAGGCTGAGCTGCGGAAACGCTTTGAGAGGATGGGTGCATATGAGATTATCACCGACCTCAAGGCGGTCTTCGCACCTCAAGCCAGGGATGAACGGTACGAGGCTTCTGAAGCCTTCTTCTCAGCAAAGATTGACGAGCACGGCAGCGTGAGTGAGCATGTAGTCAAAATGTCTGGCTACGTTCAGCGCTTGAATGCTCTGGAATGCCAGATTCCGGATGAACTTGTTGTTGATAGGGTGTTGCAGTCGCTTCCCCCTAGCTACAAAGGCTTTGTGCTGAACTACAACATGCAGGGGATGACCAAAACCCCTTCTGAGTTGTCCGCCATGCTGAAGAGCGCCGAGGTTGAGATCAAGAAGGAGCACGCCGTCTTCATGGTCAACAAGACCACTGACTTCAAGAAGTCAAGCAGGCGGGAGAAGGCCAAGAGAGGTGGCCCCAAGAGGGATGGAAAGGCAGTTGCCGCTCCTCCCAAGGCACCCAAGCCTAAACCCGGAGTGGAGTGCTTCTACTGCAAGGGTGAAGGTCACTGGAAACGCAACTGCCCCAAGTACCTAAAGGACAAGAAGGCTGGCAAGGTCGCCGAGAGAGACGAAGGTATATTTGATATACGTATTGTTGATCTTCTCTTGACAAGCGCCGGGAACACATCCTGGATACTTGATACAGGATCTGTCGCTCATATTTCTAATTCCATTCAGGGACTAAGGAATAGGAGACGCTTGCTCAAGGATGAAGTGACGATGCGCGTGGGTAATGGCTATCAAATTGAAGTCTTGGCGGTCAGCACGAAGCATCTTAGTCTCCCTTCGGGATTGGTCTTAGTTCTGAATAATTGCTACTATGTACCCGCGTTGAGTGTGAACATCATTAGTGGCTCTTGCTTGAAGAGAGACCGCTATTCTTTTAAGTCTGATACAATTGGTTGTTCGATTTATAAGGATGAAATGTTTTATATTCACGCACCGGAGTTGCATGGTTTATTCGTACTTGATCTCGATGGTGACGTGTGTCACATTAACAATATTGAGGCCAAAAGATTGAAGAATGATGAAGATCACATGAAGATGTGGCATTGCCGACTTGGTCATATTGGTATAAAGCGCATGGAGAAGCTCCATAAGGATGGACTTCTTGAGTCATTGGATTTTGGATCCCTTGATACATGTGAACCATGCCTCATGGGAAAAATGACAAGGACTCCATTCAATGGGATAATGGAGCGTGCGGATGACTTATTGGGGATCATACACACGGATGTATGTGGACCCATGAACGTCCCCACTCGCAATGGTCTTCGTTACTTCGTGACCTTTACTGATGACTTGAGTAGATATGGATATATTTACTTGATGAAACACAAGTCTGAAACCTTTGAAAAGTTCAAGGAATTTCAGAATGAGGTCGAAAATCAACTCGGAAAGAAAATCAAGCACCTTCGATCGGATCGAGGTGGCGAGTATTTGAGTCACGAGTTTGGCAATCATCTGAAGTCTTGTGGCACAGTACCACAGCTTACCCCGGCAGGCACACCTCAGAGAAACGGTGTGGCTGAGCGACGTAATCGAACCCTATTGGATAGCATACGATCGATGATGTCTCATACTGATTTTCCTGTGTCATTCTGGGGGTATGCATTAGAAACTGCCGCTCATATTCTTAATAGGGCACCGTCCAAATCCGTAAAGACAACACCATTTGAAGAATGGCATGGCACGAAACCTAAGTTGTCTCACCTGAAGATATGGGGTTGTGAGGCTTATGTTAGGAAACTACAGCCTGACAAACTTGAATCCAAGGCGGATAAGTGCATCTTTGTGGGCTATCCCAAGGAAACTTGTGGATACACCTTCTACAACAAGTCTGACAGCAAAACGTTTGTTGCCAAGACGGGACACTTTCTTGAGAAGGAGTTTCTTGCGAAAGAGTTGAGTGGGAGGAAAATAGACCTCGATGAAGTGACTGACAAATCACTCCAATTGGAAGAAACGGCTACAGAAATTGTTCTGGAACCATCTTCCACAGTGGGAGCTGAAGAGAATGGCCAGAACGATATTCATAACGATCATGACATTGATGATGATCATGATGAGAATGAAGAGGAACCTTTTATGCCCCGTAGGTCATCAAGAGTCCGTCATCCTACTGAGTTTTACGGACAGCGTGTGAATGCAATCTCGGCTGATGAGTCGGATGAACCTACAAGTTACAAAGAAGCAATGGAGGGACCCGAGTCCGAGAAATGGCTTGAAGCCATGAAATCCGAAATAGACTCCATGTACACCAACAAAGTATGGACTTTGGTGGATATTCCCGAGGACCGCAAGGCCGTCGCGAATAAATGGATTTTCAAGAAAAAGACTGACGCAGACGGAAACGTATCTGTCTACAAAGCTCGACTTGTTGCGAAGGGGTTCCGACAAATTCAAGGAGTTGACTACGAGGAGATGTTCTCTCCTGTTGCGATGATAAAGTCTATTCGGATCCTACTAGCAATAGTTGCATATCATGATTACGAGATATGGCAGATGGATGTGAAAACTGCATTCCTAAATGGCAACATTGAGCAAGAGTTGTATATGATGCAACCAGAGGGGTTTGTCGATCCAAGGAACGCCGGTAAGGTGTGCAAGCTTCAACGGTCCATCTATGGGTTGAAGCAAGCATCTCGGAGCTGGAATCTTCGATTTGATGAGGTCATTAAAGCTTTTGGATTTGTCCAAAACGTCGAAGAGTTCTGCGTCTATAAGAAACTGAGTGGGAGCTCTGTAGCATTCCTTGTGCTATATGTAGATGACATATTACTAATAGGGAACGATAAGAAATTATTAGAGGAAGTGAAGGAATATCTGAATGGACAATTTTCCATGAAGGACCTAGGTGAAGCTGCGTACATATTGGGGATTAAGATCTATAGAGATAAACCTAATCGACGGTTGGCCTTGAGTCAGAGAACTTATATTGACAAGATATTGGAAAGGTTCAGTATGGGTAACTCCAAGAGAGGTTGTCGTCGGTATGTGACGCCAGATGCCATGGGATGGCTAAAGTGAGGGGAAGACGCGAGGGAGAGAAATGTCGATGGTGCCGGAATCGGGTTGGGCACAAACACGGTGGAGGACACCACGATGTACCCAGGTTCGGGGCTCTCCGGAGAGATAACACCCCTACTCCTGCTTATCTCTTATATATCAATGCTCTGGCTACAATAACTGCTTCTCTTCTCAGGGGAAGGTGAGCGTTGCCGCCGTGGGCAAGGCTCTCTCCTGCGTCCCTGAGGAGTAACTACAAGCAGTGAGCGCTGCTGAGGGGAAGGTCAGTAATGGTGGTCTGAGATCATTTGTCCCTCACGCAGGAGGGGTACCCTGGCTCTTATAGTGTGAGCCCAGGGTACTTCGGTAACTTCATCGCCGAATGGGCCCAGTTGTCATCCTCTAATCGGCCTGGGCCCACCGACTGCTCCTCTCCGGCTGATCCGGAACCTATGAGCGGCGGCCCATGCTGTAGACTCGTAGAGCGTAGGGATGAACAGTGGAGCTAGGGGGTGCGGTCTTGTCGGCCTGTCCGCGGAATCGGCGGAGAGGTCGACACCGTATCTCCCCCAGATCTTTGACATGACCTGGCCTTCCTGCCATCCGAATATCTGGGGATATGGCATTTATGACCTCGTAATCATACCCCCGACTGGGTATTAGGTGGTTCCGATTGCGCCTGGACCGACTGGTGGTACCTGGAAAATTCGATTGCTCTGGGCAATCGACCTTCCAGGTATCAACCTCGGGCCAGCTGCGGACCAATCGGATGATCGTCTTGGTGAAGGAAGGTTGGTCCGATTGCGCCTGGGCCGACTGCTGGCACTTGATACAGCCGATTGCCTTGGAGCAATCGGTCGTACATCTGCCCAGCTCGGCCCAGCTGCGGTCCAATCGGTCCATCCTTGTCTTGAAAGATTGCTTCCGCTTGGGTTAGCCTACCCGGGTACCGGTCCCCCGACAGTAGCCCCGAAAGCTGTAAAGGTTCCTCGGTCACTTGACCGCGGGGCCTTTGCAGTTTTTAATTTCTCTTGATATCCTCCAATTGTTATGGCTTCACCGAGTGCGTCATTCCGAGTTCTCCGACCGACTCGGAGATCACACTTGGCCGACCAACTTTTCGCCCGATTGGATCTGGTTCGCTCCCCATTCGTGTCTTCACTTTTCGAGAAGGATATCTTTCGCCGATTTAGTTCCAACGGTTACCTCCGATTCTTTCGGGATGTGATCAATGACTTGGGACCCATGACCCACACGCGACTTGACATAACTGCAGGGCCTGACCCCCACGTCGCACGCCTCGCCTTTTGCGCCAGGATCCTTTGCGCTGGTTTGCCGGTTGCCCTTCCTGTGCCTTAGGCCACACCGAGCCACATAGCCGCAGACGCATCCCACTTCCCTCCCCCGCCGCCCATATAAGCCACAGGGGAGGGCCTTCGCCTCTTCCTTCTCCCAGACGCCATCTTCAACCTCTAGCCCTCTCTCCTCTGCGCCATTGCAGCTCCACGCGAAGCTCTTTGCCGCGGACCTCTGTCCCTTGGATCTGCTCCGGCCACAAACTTGTGCTCTCTGCTACTTCCGTCGCCTCCGCGGTAACCTTTCGGCGCTGCTCTCGCACTCTGCATCCCTCTTTTTCTCTCTTCTTCTCCCCGCCCGCGAACTTCATGGCGCCACGGCGAGACATCTCCCAGGCGAGCCGCGGGTGCTGGAAAGGTTCTCAGGCTACCGCCGGCGCCGTCGAGTCCCTGATTCGCGCCCGGAAGATGCCTGCGGAGGTCGAGTGGCGCATTCCCGGCGCCGAGGTCGTGCCCAGCGCGCGCGCTGGCGAGAGAGTCGTGTTCCTCGCTCACATCGAGCGTGGATTCGGCCTTCCCGCCAGCACCTTCTTCCGTGGGTTCCTAGATTTCCACCGACTGCAACCACACCATCTCGCCGCCAACTTCATCATGATTCTCTCCGGTTTCGTGACACTCTGCGAAGGGTATCTCGGTTGTCGTCCCAGCGTCGCTCTCTGGAAGCGATTCTTCAATCTCCGAGCTCACAACGCTCGGACGGGAACTGTGGTGCCCTCCACCATCGAAGGCGGCGACCCCACGTACCCGATTGACATGACCGACTGCGGCAGTTGCCTTGTCGCAGCCGGCAAGCCGAAGTACAAGAGTCCCGAGATCGTCCAATCATGCAAAAATTGGCAGACATCATTCTTCTACGTCAAGTCACCTGACCAAGGGCCCGATCTCCTGAATCTGCCCGAGTTCTCCCTCGCTCGCCGACTGACAAGCACCAATGGTCGCTGAAGTATGGCGTCGGAGACTGTGATGTCGATGCCCAGGTTGCCAGGGTCGCCCAGCTGGAGCAAGAAGGACTCCTCTCAACCGACCTAGTAGCTGCTTGGCTTCAAGATCGGATCCTCCCCCTGCAGCGCCGAGTGCACCGCCTCTGCGACATGTCGGGTCTTCGAGATCCCACTCGGCTCTGCACGTGGCGGGTGAAGAAAGAAGATCTCTGCGCCCGAATGAAGGCTATTACATCTAGCCCATTGCCTGACCCCTTCCGCTTCGGGCTTGATTGTCTCACTCGCCAGCAGAAGCCGCCTGTGGTGTGCCCCGATTGCTCTTTCTTCCGATTGCTTTTTCTTCCGATTGCTTTTCTGATCACTTATATTTTCTTTCCAGCATTTTATTCAGTCCGACTTAATGGAAGATGGCCAGGAAGCTGGCGTGTACGCCCCCGATCGCGCGGAGGAGGACTCCGCCGATTTCGAGTATAATGGCGAGATTCCTTCTGCCGAGTCCGGTGATGATGATGATGAAGATGATGGCGAGTCCTCCGGAGAGTCCTCCGACTGCATGGACGCCGACGACGATGATGCCGAGGCCGCCAACCCTCCGAGGACCGACACCCGGCTGCCAGCTCAAGGGGGTACGCCTGACCCTTCCCTTGAGCAATTTTTGGCCGAATGGAGTGATGATGATAGTGTCTCAAAGGCTGATGATTCTGATGCAGCTCCTCGTGCCAAACCTCCAAAGGTGCCGGCAAAGCGCACCTCGACCACCAGCTCCTCCGCTGGTACGGCCCCCAGCAAGGTTGCGAAAGCCACGCCGATTGCCAGCAAAGGCAAACAGGCCCAGGAGACGACTACCCGGAGGCCGACTGCTCAGGCGCCGCTGAACGTCGCTCCGCTGCGATGCCGCATGCCCTCTGGCGCACCAAGAACAATCGGGTATGCTTCTGTCCTTGTGCCTTGCATTTCACTGTCTTTTCTTATACTGATCCTCCTCTTCTTTCTTCTTTCAGGGAGCCGATTGGGCTTCACGATGTCGACACTGGCGTTCCGGTTCGTGCCAGCACCGTCGTCTCACCTGCTGCCTCTGCTGCCGCCGTCCACAAACGGCCGACTGCTTCTCATCGCTCCTCCAAGGACGCCGAGCGCGCCGCAAAGAAGGCTCGCCTCGCGACGACTCAGAAGACCTCTTCTTCCACCCTTGCCTCCAAGACTTCCAAGCATGCAGCTGACCAGGTGGCTCCTGGTGGCAGAGGACCGCAATCGGTCGATCCGATTGCCCCGTCTCCGCCACGCCGCTCCACCTCGGCCTCCCCTGCCACGACTACGCCTGCTTCAACTATCGCATCCGAGCCGCCGATGGTGACGACCCCGTCGCCGATTGCGGTGTCGGCACCGCCGATTGCCACCACTGTACCACCGGTTGTACTATCCGCACCACCGACGACGACGACCTTGCCACCAGTCATCGTTATCACCTCCGCTCCAACTCGCCGGTTGCTCCGCCGCCGCAACCGGGTGCCTCTGGCCCTCAAGTGACGCCGGTGGCGCCAGCCCTCACTACTGCTGCCTCCACCGTCATTCAAGCTTCAACGCCAACGCCGACCTCCTCTGCGTCGGACATTCTTATGCGCTCGGTGGACCAGTTCCGGGCCGAGTACTCTCGCGCCCGTCACGTCGGCACCGAGGCTGATGCCTCGCATCGTCCTCAAGATCCTGTGACGACTGCTCTGAGCCGGGTGAATAACTTTGCCGATGCCCTTGCTCGGGACCTCCAACAGCTCACCTCTCATCATACGGTAACTCCTGACTTCCCTTTTATGTCTTTCCTTTACTTGGGAGGCTTTCCTTCCGGTGGGTGCGCGCAAGCGCACCCACTGGGTGTAGTCCCCGAGATTTGGGCCGATTGGTTGCAATCGGTTTGGATCTTTAACACCTTTTGCTTTATCGTTTGCCTTCCTCAATCGGGAGACTTTCCTTCCGGTGGGTGCGTGCAAGCGCACCCGCTGGGTGTAGTCCCCGAGATTCGGGCCGATTGGTTGCAATCGGTTCGGATCTTTCATGCTTTTTGCAGTGTCTCTAACTCAGTCTTGCTGTTCCTCTCAGGCTGTTATGGAAGAAAAACGCGAGGTCTTCGAAAAGCTTCTTGATGCTTACACTGCCAGCCTCCGAACTCTCGCCCAGGCCCAGCTGCAGGTCAACAATCAATCGGCCGAGATCGCTAAACTGAAAGGTAACCTCTATAGTATTTCTGTTTTCTTTCCGATTAACAATTACTCTTGCACTCATATCCTTTACGCTTTCCTCTAGCTTCTATTCCCATGATAGATGACCTTCAGGGCCGAATTACTGAATTGACTGGAGAACTCAACCAACATGGCCCGGCCCTCGCCAAAGCCCAGGAAGAAACGATCCGACTGCAGGGGGTAGAAACCGATCTAAATCGGACTATCCAAGGCCTTCGCTCTGAAATGGCTGCCCTCGAGAGAAAACATCTGGCCGACATAGCTGCCGTGACGGCCACCGGTGATGGTCTCCTTGCCGAGCGAGATGCTGCTGTCGCCGCCCGAGAAGCCTTGCAAGATGAAAGGGATGAAGCGGTGGCTGCACGTGATTCCATTCGGCGAGATCGTGATGAACACATCGCCAAATTTGAAGAGTTGGAGAAACGCAATTACGAAGAGACCACCCGACTGCGCCGCCGAGCCAAAGGCTTCTGCGACTACATTACCGAGATGGACGTCCTCCTTAGCGGTGAGTGTTTCCTGCGTCCGGGTGCATTTTCCGATTGCTCTTCTCTTCTATCTGGTTGCTCATGCTTCCTTTTCGTGATGCAGAAGCTTGGCCCGAGTCTGAAGCAGCTGCCTACGCAGCCGTAGCCAAATCCCGAGAAGAGACCGTTGCCGCAGGAGGGACCTGCCAACTTGAGGACAACGTCTGGACTCGGCACGAGTACCTGATTGGCACTGAAGCCTGCATTCCTGTTATCAAGGGCGTTGCCTTGTCCTTCAAGCTCGGCATCCTGAAGATTGCTGAATCATTGTGGTCGCCGACTGAGCTCAAGGTCGGACTCCAGAAGATGAAGAACGCCGCTGGCTCCTACGTCGGTTCCCCCAAGGCTGACGCGCAGGATGAAGAGGATTCTGACAAAGGGGAAGCTCCGAATGCTACCACTGAACAAACTCGGACTCTCCTTAAGGCCATCCCACATCGGATCGACGTCCTGCTGAATTCTGCAGGTCGGACTGGTGCGGAGACCGCCCTTCAGACTGTGCTAAGCTGGTACCCTCAGGTGAAGCTCTCCCAACTCTACAACCTCCGAGATAATGCCTCTGATCTGCTTGAGAAAACCTACACCGAAGTAAACCAGCTAGCCAGCTCTATGGTGAACTGGTTCTCTCCATACGAGTACACTCCGTATCTCGACAAAGGAGGGAATCCGCTTGCTGCACCTTCAATCTCTGGCTTGGCCGATGAGCTCTCTGATAGCGGCTCATCTCAGACATCTCCAAGATCTAAGAAAACTGGTGCCACAGCCTCTGAAGTGCAATCGGACCCGACTGCTCCGTCTTCTAGCTCAGTGCCTCGGACTTCCTGAGCCATGCTGCCAACTATGTTACTTGTTGTAGCTTGCCGATACTAGATCGGTTTTATCTTATTTTGTAAGACACAATTTTAATTCTGCCGACACCCACTGGGTGTGACTTCAATGTAATGCACTTATTCGGCCTTGGGCCTGCTATTTTTGATGCAATCCGATTGCTTGATCTTTGCTTTCATTTGTGCGATCAACTTTGTGTCTTTGTCGGTTTCCTTTATCGGCTGCACTTGGGGATGTCTAACGTGTCCACCTTGCTGCCGTCATGCGGTCCGCAATCGGATCAACGATAGCTTACCAACCAAGGTTCGATAAGTATTTTCTTTTTTACACGACAAGATTTAACGCAAAGGATTCTGCGACAGTAGGCGCCGATTGCGTGCTATCAGGTCCGATGCCCTGGGTCGCGGCGCACTCGGCAACTTTGTGTTATCGAATATGCCCTTAGTGGCGCGTTTCGAATTGTTTCCCGGGGATTCGTACTGCCGACTGCCTCAAATACGACCCTTCTCAATGCCGCAAACCTTTTAGTGGTTTGCGCTTGAGCTGAGTGCCGAGTTGAGTGCCAGCCCGCAGTCCCCGTGCCTCGATGGCCTATTCGCTTGGCCTCGTAGTCGGTCAGTCCCCGGGTGTGTTATACATACCTCGGGTATGACTGCGCGTCGCCGATTGAGGCTAGCGCTTCGAATGAAATTATGCAAAGATAATCGAATGCTCATTTTCAGAGGCATGATAACTTTTACTGCTTGCTTGCCGAATGGCTTACATAAGTTTCTGCTGCTCAGCTATAGAATGGACATAACAACTCGGCGTTCCACGGCCGCTCCGTCTCTGCTCCTGATGTGTCCTTGTGCTTAGTGCCCTTGGTGCAGTCGATCAGATAATAGGAGTTGTTCTTGAGCGCTCGGCTGATGACGAATGGCCCTTCCCAGGGTGAGCACAGCTTGTGCTGTCCGTCTGACTTCTGGATTCGGCGTAGCACCATGTCTCCCTCTCGGAAAGCGAGAGGACGAATCTTCTTGCTGTGGTAGTGCTGCAACTTCTGATGATAGACTGCTGACCTGGACAAGGCCAACAGGCAAGCTTCTTCTTTGAGGTCGATGCCGTCTTCTCGCGCCAATCTGTCTTCTTCTTCGGTGTATAGGGCATGCCGAGGTGAATCAAACTCGATGTCGGATGGGATGACTGCTTCTGAACCGTACACCAAGAAGAAGGGAGTGAATCCAGTCGACCTATTTGGTGTGGTCCTCAGACTGAACAGTACTGCGGGGAGCTCCTCAATCCATGCTCCGGGTGCCCTCTCAAGTGGCTCTACCAATCTGGGCCTGATACCCGATAGGATTAGTCCGTTTGCTCTTTCGACTTGACCGTTGGATTGCGGGTGCGCCACAGATGCTAGATCAAGCCGAATGCCTTGCTGAGATGCATATCGAGCCAGTGCACCCTTCGCAAAATTTGTGCCGTTGTCGGTGATGATGCTGTTAGGCACACCATATCTGCAGACAATGTCAGCCACAAAACGAACTGCAGTCGGACCATCCAGCTTCTTGATCGGTCTAGCTTCAATCCACTTGGTAAACTTGTCCACTGCAACTAGAAGATGTGTCATGCCACTGCGAGCTCTCTTGAATGGTCCAACCATGTCCAAACCCCATACTGCAAATGTCCATGCTATTGGGATTGTCTTCAGTGCCGATGCTGGCTGATGACTCTTTGCTTTGAACCGCTGACATCCCTTGCAGTACTTCACTAAACTCTCAGCCACTGCCAGCGCAGTCGGCCAGTAGAAACCATGCCGGAAAGCTTTGCTGGCGATTGCCTTTGCTGATGCATGATGACCGCATTGCCCCTGATGAATGTCTCTGAGCAGCTCCAAGCCTCTGTCCTCTTCCACACATCTCTGGAGGATACCAGTTTCACTCTTGCGCACTAGCTCATTGTTGATTATTGTGTATGCCCAAGATCGGCGGCTGATTTTCCTTGACTCTGCCAAGTCTTCTGGAAGGACTCCATCTGCTAGGAAATCTCTGATCGGCTGTGCCCATGATGGTGCACTGACCACTACCATTATGATCGCATGCTGAGGTGGGACGTCTTCTTGGATCTCAGTTTCTTGACCACTGGCCTCCTGGATCTCGGCTTCTTGGACGTCTGCCATTTCTATCTCTGCTTCTGAACTGCCGACTGCGGCGCCTAGCACGCATTCGGCAGCCCCTGGTGCCGACTTCTCGTCTGGAGCTGGAGCTTCGTCATTGCAATCGGCAATTTCTGATGTCATTGGCTCTTCGGAGGTTGTGCCTTCTGGCGCAGCCTCTGCTTGTTTCCCTTTGGCTTTGCTCTTCTGCTCCTCTGCAGCCCCTGGCTCGCAATCGGCAGCCCCTGGTGCTGTTGCCGAGACACCCTGAGCGCTGGATTGCTTCTTCACGGTTGCAGGTTTGGCCGGTTGAACTTCTTTTGCCTTTCACGCTTCAAGATCGGTCTCCGAGTTAAAAATGGACTCGGACTCCGGGGATGGTATGATGGATGGCTTCTTGATGTGCTCCAAAGATACGCCTGGTGGGATTGCTTGCCTTGTGGAGCCGAGTTTGGACAAAGCATCTGCTGCCTCGTTGTTTGCTCTTGGCACATGATGGAACTCGCAACCTTCAAAGTATCCACTGATCTGCTGCACCAGGAACCGGTAACTTGCCATGTTAGCATCCTTTGCATCCCAAGTGCCCGAACATTGCTGTACAACCAGGTCAGAGTCACCAAAGCACTCAATATTCCGAATACCGATCTCCTTGGCAAGCTTGATACCATGCACAAGAGCTTCGTACTCAGCGACATTATTTGATGTTGCGAAGTGAATCTGGAGCATATATTGTAGTTGATCTCCTCTTGGTGAAGTGAGTACCACACCAGCCCCTAGGCCATTTTTCATTTTGGAACCATCAAAGTGCATTCGCCAGAGATCCGACATTGGGAGTTGCGGCATGTACTGGGTTTCAGCCTAGTCCACTAGGAAATCGGCTAGCGCTTGTGACTTGATTGCCGTTCTCGGTTCATATTGGATGCCATGACTAGCGACTTCGATTGCCCATTTTGCCACTCTTCCGGTTGCATCTCTGCTTCCCATAATGTCGGCCAACGGAGCCGAACTGACGACGGTGATTAAGTGGGCTTGAAAGTATGGCTTCAACCTCTTGGCTGCCATGTACACTCCATAGCACATCTTCTGATAGTGAGGGTAGTTCTGCTTGGATGCCGAGAGCACTTCGCTGATATAGTACAATGGACGCTGAATTTGCTGTGCCTTGTCCTTCTCAGGCCGCTCCACCACCATAACTGCGCTGATCACCCGATTGGTTGCCGCAATGTATAACATCATTGGCTCCTTCTCAATCGGGGCAGCCAGAATCGGTGCCGTGGAGAGCATGCGCTTGAGTTCTCGGAATGCTTCACTTGCTTGAGGGGTCCAGGTGAACTTCTCCGTCTTCTTCATCAACTGGTACAACGGGATTGCTTTTTCACCCAGCCGACTAAGAAATCGGCTGAGGGATGCGAGGAAACCGGTGAACTTCTGCACCTGCTTCAGGGTTTTGGGCTGTTCCATGCGCTCTATTGCAGCTATCTTCTCGGGGTTGCATTCGATTCCCCTCTCGGAAACGAGAAACCCCAAGAGCTTGCCGGCTTGGACTCCAAACACGCATTTCTCCGGGTTGAGCTTCATCTGATAAGTTCTCAAGTTTGCGAATGTTTCCTTGAGGTCGTCCAATAACGTGATTCCCTTTGCCGACTTCACCACTAAGTCGTCCACGTAAACATGGAGATTTCTGCCGAGATGACAGTGTGTGCATCTCTGAATCGTGCGCTGATAAGTAGCTCCTCCATTCTTTAGACCAAATGGCATGGTGATATAGCAATCGGCCCCGAAAGGGGTTATGAATGCAGTTTTTATCTGATCTTCCACAGCCAGTTTGATCTGGTGATATCCAGCAGTAGCATCCAGAAAGGACAGCAGCTCGCAGCCGGCCGTAGAATCAATCACTTGATCAATACGGGGCAGAGCAAACGGATCTTTTGGGCATGCCTTGTTCAGGCAGGTGTAATCTATACACATGCGCCAGGTCTTGTTCTTCTTCATGAAGAGGACTGGATTTGCCAGCCACTCGGGGTAAAATACTTCCATGATGAAACCTGCAGCCTGCAGCTTCGCAACCTCTTCGCCGATTGCCCTTCTCTTGTCTTCAGAAAAACGTCTCACGGGTTGCTTGACCGGCTTCGAACCTGGCCGAATGTGCAACTCATGCTCGGCGAGTTCTCTCGGCACACCAGGCATGTCTTGTGGAGACCATGCAAAGATGTCCCAATTCTCACGGAGAAACTCGACAAGCGCGCTTTCCTATTTATCGCTAAGTCCAGCTCCGACTACAACTAACTTGGTTGATTCGGAGGGATCTAGAGCGATCTTCTTGCTGTCCTTGGCCGACTGAAAAGCCGATTCCTCATCTACTCTCTTTGCTGAGCCAACTGGAAGTGGATTTTTGCTTTGCGCTTGCGCCATTGCAATCACTTTGCTGAGCTGATGCTTCTCCGTTTCAACCACTAGCGACTCAGCCAAACTGCTGCCAGCAGATGTGCACTCGAGGGACTTCCTGAAGTCCCCGGTGACGGTGATGACGCCGTTTGGCCCCGGGATCTTCATCTTCAGGTATGTCTGTTGTGCATTGATCATGAACTTGGAAAATGCCGGCAACCCCAACAGAGCATGGTAAGGACTGCTGAGGTCGGCGACCTCAAACCAAATCGGCTCCCTTCTGAAATTCTCCTCCGTGCCGAATATGACATCCAGCCGAATGCGACCCATGGGGGTGCAAGACAATCCCGGGACGATCCCATGGAACGTCGTCCGACTGCGCTCTAGATCTCTCTCTGTGAGCCCTAGCTTGATCATTGTATCTCTGTACAGAATGTTGATTGTGCTTCCTCCATCAACGAGCACTCGGGAGAATTTGCATGAAAACCTTGGTCCTGCGAACAGAGCGTCCACCACCAGCGGATAGTTGCCCGGATTCGGCAAAATGGTGGGATGATCTGCTCTGTCCCAGGATATAGGACACTCGGACCAATGCATAAACTGGGGAATCGGCGGCATAGTGGCATTAACTTCCGCTGCTCGGGCTCTCCGACTGCCCTTGTCCGTGGACTCGCTGGTGAAAATCATGTAGGCGGCATCTTGCTGCGGGAACTGGTTCTGCTGCTGAGGTGGTCCTCTGTTCTGGGGTGGTGGTGGGGGTGGCGGTGGTAAAGCTTCTCCCTTCGCAATTCTTCTCACAAAGTCACACTGCCGAGTAGTGTGTGCGGATGGCCTGCCAGGCGTGCTGTGCAACTTGCATGGCGCGTCCAGCATATCCCCGAACGTGTACTTGGGTTTCATCTGTCCCGGGGGTCTCACGTTTGGTCTCATCTTCCGACTGCCTCCTGCAGCCCCTAGATCTTCTTCATTCTGGACAGCGGCCACTTGCCGACTGCCATACTGAGTGTCGGGCTGCTCGTCCTTGCGCTTGCCATTGTTCTGCTGGTTGTGGTTGTTGTTGTTGCGGTTGTTCTCCCTCCTTTCCTTCCGACTGAGGCCTTGGTTCCCTGTGTCCGACTGCGGAGCCCCAGGTGACTGGATCACACCTCCAACTCCGAGCTGGATAGGGCGCATCGCAGAATCGGACATAGCGAACGCATTTGCCACCTTCATGAGCTCGGCGAGCGATGTGAAGTCTTTGCGGAGCAGCTTGTGCTTCAACATTGAATCAGCCAGGCATCCATCAGTAAAGTACTGTTTGGCCTGGATCTCATGGACTCCTTCGCATGAATTCTTCAGCTTGATCCACCGAGATAAATAATCTCGGAGGGGTTCATCTTTGCCTTGCACACACAAAGCTAACTGCCGCGGGAGGTTGGGCCTCTCGTATGTGCTTGTGAAGTTGTGGATGAATGTCGTCGTGAAATCCTCCCAGCAGTTCACACTGTCCTTGGGCAAACTATTCAACCACGTCCTTGCTAAGCCCTGCAGCATGAGAGGTGCATAGCGGACTGCTACACGCCGATTGCCTCCTGCAATGCGGACTGCTGTCAGGTAATCGGACAGCCAGTCTTCAGGCTGCACAGAACCATTGTACTTGGGAGTGTCTCTCGGCAGCGTGAAGCCTCTGGGGAATTTTTCCGTCCGAATGCGATGACCAAAACATGATGGGCCAGCTTCTCCTTCTTCATCTTCCTGAGCCTCCTTCTCCAAGAGCTCAATGCGATGCCTTGCATCATTCTGACTGATTTGGCGAGGGCCAAGTCGGGCGCTGATTGCTGGTCTTGGTGCCGATTGCTGTGGCATGTCATTGCGCCTGCTGTTAACCGCCGGCTCTTCCATTCTTCTGCTTGCTGCTGGGAGTGGCCGATTGCTTCTGACCTTGCTCTCATGCCGAGATGGCGCGGGTTGGTGTCTGTTCTGGCGCGATGCATTCGGTCGCTGGCTAGCTCCTGCATTCGGCCTCACAGTTCCTCTTGATGCCTCTGGCTCAGCATTTTGATTTCCCATTGCTACGAGCCTCTGCTCCTTTGCGGTTGCTATCAGCTTACGCATTCGGCGCGATTGCTCGCGCCGCTCATCTCCTTCCAGGTCTTCTAGTTCGAGCGCTATCTGCTTAGCTGCTCTCAAGTTCTTGTCCGGTGTGCTGTACGTTGGCCTTTGGATGAATGCCGACTGCGCTGGTTGCTCCGGTTGCACCGGCCTTCTCAGACGTTCCGGCTGCTCGGCCCCCGACAGCTGTTGGTTGACTGCTCTGCCTCGGCTTCTCAGATCTTCCAGGACTGCGGGCTCAATCGGCCGGCGCGGTCCTGCATGTGCTGCATTGTATTCCCTTGTGATGGCTCCTAGCCTACGCTCTTCTGCCAGCACTTGCTCAGCCCTGCGAGGCAGAGCGAGCCGTGCTGTTTCCAGCTCCGTGTGCACCTGCTCCGGATCACCATTCCTGTTCACGGGTGTGTATAATACATCCCGCAACGCACTGGTGTCGATTCGCTCTGCAGCCTCAGCTACCTCCTTGGCCTTTCTAGCCGCACTCGCTGGATCGCGGTTGGTTGATGAAGATGCTCCCGCCATCATGACGGCGGCGTGCACTCGGCCTTCCTCTCTGCCAGGTGCTGCACTGCAGCCCCTGGTCGGGAGTGGGTCCGTAGCACACGAGAAGATGCGAATATCTCTGGGATACGCCTCGGGGAAGCTGCCGATGAAGAGGCGATGACTGCCAACCTGCAGCGACACACCGGGCGGCAGGGGTGCTCCAGCCCTGTACCGCGCCGAGTAGTCCACCACATAGTCAATTGCCCCACGCCTTAGAATCAGTCCAGAGGCGTGGCTCCCGCCCGATGCAGAGGAAAATCCCGTCCGGATCTTGACTCCAGTCGACGCCTCGGTCTGCCCCACGGTGGGCGCCAACTGTCGTCGGTATGTGACGCCAGATGCCATGGGATGGCTAAAGTGAGGGGAAGACGCGAGGGAGAGAAATGTCGATGGTGCCGGAATCGGGTTGGGCACAAACACGGTGGAGGACACCACGATGTACCCAGGTTCGGGGCTCTCCGGAGAGATAACACCCCTACTCCTGCTTATCTCTTATATATCAATGCAATAACTGCTTCTCTTCTCAGGGGAAGGTGAGCGCTACCGCCGTGGGCAAGGCTCTCTCCTGCGTCCCTGAGGAGTAACCACAAGCAGTGAGCGCTGCTGAGGGGAAGGTCAGTAATGGTAGTCTGAGATCATCCGTCCCTCACGCAGGAGGGGTACCCTGGCTCTTATAGTGTGAGCCCAGGGTACTTCGGTAACTTCATCGCCGAATGGGCCCAGTTGTCATCCTCTAATCGGCCTGGGCCCACCGACTGCTCCTCTCCGGCTGATCCGGAACCTACGAGCGGCGGCCCATGCTGTAGACTCGTAGAGCGTAGGGATGAAAAATGGAGCTAGGGGGTGCGGTCTTGTCGGCCTGTCCGCGGAATCGGCGGAGAGGTCGCAACCGTATCTCCCCCAAATCTTTGACATGACCTGGCCTTCCTGCCATCCGGATATCTGGGGATATGGCATTTATGACCTCGTAATCATACCCCCGACTGGGTATTAGGTGGTTCCGATTGCGCCTGGACCGACTGGTGGTACCTGGCAAAGTCGATTGCTCTGGGCAATCGACCTTCCAGGTATCAACCTCGGGCCAGCTGCGGACCAATCAGATGATCGTCTTGGTGAAGGAAGGTTGGTCCGATTGCGCCTGGGCCGACTACTGGCACTTGATACAGCCGATTGCCTTGGAGCAATCGGTCGTACATCTGCCCAGCTCGGCCCAGCTGCGATCCAATCGGTCCATCCTTGTCTTGAAAGATTGCTTCCGCTTGGGTTAGCCTACCCGGGTACCGGTCCCCCGACAGAGGCATCTTGCCAGTTATAAAAGGTGTCAAATTAAGCGTGACTCAATGCCCAACCACAGCAAAAGAGAAGGAGGAGATGTCCTCAAAGCCCTATGCCTCAGCCATAGGTTCTCTCATGTATGCTATGTTATGTACCAGACCGGATTTAGCGCTGGCCATTAGTATGACTAATCGCTACCAGTGTAACCCGGGAATGGCTCACTGGACAGCAGTAAAGAACATCCTTAAGTACTTGAGAAGAACCAAGGATCTCTTTCTCGTTTATGGAGGAGTTGATGAGGAGCTCGCCGTAAAGGGTTACGTTGACGCAAGCCTCGGCTCAGATCTAGATTACTCAAAATCCCAGATGGGATATGTTTTCATGTTGAACGGTGGCGCAATTAGCTGGAGGAGCGGCAAAAAGTCAGTCGTCGCCCAATCTACAATGGAGTCGGAGTATATTTCCGCTTGCGAAGCGTCAAACGAGGCGCTGTGGCTGAAGAAGTTCGTGATCGAGCTTGGCGTCTTTCCCAGCTGCACTGACCCCGTGGGAATCTTCTGCGACAACACGGGTGCCATTGCTAACGCAAAGGAGCCAAGAACTCACTCTACAGCCAAGCACATCCTCCGAAAGTTCCATGTGATGCGAGACTACGTCAGGGATGGACACACTAGCATTCACAAGATACATACGGATCTGAATGCAGCAGACCCGATGACTAAACCTCTTCCACAGGGCAAGTTTGAAGAACACCGAGAGACCATTGGTGTTAGATACATACCTGATGTAAACTAGTGTACTTTGTACTCTAATGCAAGTGGGAGACTGTTGGATATGTGCCCTAGAGACAAATTAATAAAGATATTTGTCACATATCCGTTTTGTTCATAATACGTTTTATACTGTGCTATAACTGTATTACATGGAAATACTAATACAGGTGTAGTATAAAACATGGTCTGTAGTTTAACTCGGGTAAACTATCTCATTGGGAAATTGATTGATCAAGCTTTCCTGATCATGGCGACACTTAAGTCCATTGACAATGAGGTCATATCGTTAAGGGGAATGATGTGATGGACGTACACCCACCTAAAGTATTGCAATGTGATCGAGTCACATAGTTCAGAGTTGCTATGACTTTGTAACATATGGCTTAGTCCTTAGACCATAATGATCATACGTAATTGTCATCTATGAGGAGACTTTGATTTGTATCCCACCGCCTGGCTGAAATATGCTGGCTATAACGGTGCACTTTGGGTATTCCGAAATAGATGGTTGATGAGTATGTTAATAGATCAGAGCGGGATTTGTCAGTCCTTGTGACAGGTGATGGCTTCTCGCCCCTCTTTGGTTACCCCAAGTGGAAGGTTGAGATGTAGCGCAGCAGCAAGTTTCCCTCAGTGAAGATACCAAGGTTTGTCTCCCGTAGGACTCCGGATATGATAAGTAGGTGTCAGCGGCGCAACTGACGTGGACCTGCACACATACACAGATAACTTTACTCCCAACGAAGTTCAGAGAGGTTGTCAAGCTCTCCGATCTTGTTGTTCACAAAGGGTAAACCACAAGGGATAATGATAGCAATTGAAAGTAAAAGCTGAAAAGTAAAGATAGCGTGGAAACAGTAATAAGAATATGGACCGGGATACATGATGTTCGCTAGTGATGTCTCTCTCCCAAAAGACGATAAAACTGCTATGCGAGGTAAACAAATTACAGAAGGGCAATTGACAGGATTATGAACGCACCGCAATGCTAACTATGCTACAAAATAAAGGAAGAGGCTCAAAAGCACGGGCAGTACGCCAAAATAAGTAGACCGAAATCCAACTTCATCTACTACTAATCATCCACCTTGAGATATCTATCCAGAACATCTCGCTGGTATTAAGTTGCGAGCCCCACCCAAAGTGTAAACCCAAAGCAACAGACAACTGCATTAAAAAGCACTTTGCGTAAAGTAAGCGATCCTTGCAACCGCGGTTACAAGCACCGTTGTTTTCCCCCTTGTGGCAACAGCACATCCCCTAGACCCATGTTTCTGTCACTCAAGCGTGTCATCGGGGGGCATGAACCCACAATCGAGCATAACGTTCCCTCTTGGAGTCACTACCTGCTACTTGGCCAAAGCAATAAACAGCAACGGAGAACATGCAAGAGTTACTTAGGAACAAAAATATAAGAGATAAAAACCAAATATATTACTCTATCACAATCTGAACATAATCTCATAATCCATCAGATCCCATCAAACTCAGCATAGCAATAGCAGAAAGATTACAAAAGTGCCTCGATCATGTAGGGCAACTCACGAGGTCTAAACCATGAAGAACAAAGAGGGCAGGAGAACATCACATAGCTACTGATCACGGACCCATGGTCCAAGGAAAACTACTCACGAGACATCCGGGGAGCATCCATGGTGGAGAGGAGACTCCCGGAGGTCGGCCCTCCCTCCGGCAGGCTGCCGGGAAGAGGTCTTCTGGTGCTCCCAATCTCGGAAGCGCGGCGGCGGAATAGAGGAGAGATCGCGAAAAAGGGTTCTCGCCTCGGAGTTTCCCCGTGACGGAGAATAAATAGGCGAAGGGGGGCAGCCAGAGGTGGACCAGGGCCCCCAGGCGCCCCCTGTCAAGGCCAGGGGTGGGGCCGCGCCGGGTGGCCGCCTGGGCCCCCCTGGCTCCCTTCTGGCCCACTCGGGCTCTTCGCGAAGCTTCCTATACGCTGATTTTTCCTGTATTTTTCCCGGAATTTTTCTGGCACTTTTTATATGGGGGAAAACTGAAATAGAAAAACAGCAGAAAATAGGAACTGGCACTGGGGTGCACTGAGTTAATAGGTTAGTCAAAATATGATCAAAAGTGTATGAAAGTGTATCTAGATCATAGCAATATCACACAAAACATGCATGGAGCAAGCATAACTTATAGATACGTTTTGGACGTATCAAAATCCCCAAGCTTAATTCCTGATCGTCCTCGAGTAGGTAAATGATAACAACATAATTTATGTGGTGACATGCTAGCAACCATATAAGAACTTTGAAAAGTAAAGCAATCAAGGTTAGAAGCTCAATTCAAGTCATAACATGCAAGAGTCTATATTAGCATTGAAACAAGTAACAAAAGAACATTAGGTGCAAGAGCTCTCGCTGTCCGTGACTCGAATGTCTCCAAATGGTGTTTGCGTGCAAGAAGGGGGATAGGGAATACGAGAAAAAGTATTTTTTTGTGTTGAGAACTCAATCTACTAAAGTTTCACACTTGGTCTTCTTTGGAATCTTATCTTGACTCGTCCCCAGACCACTAGCCAGGTACAAGTCAATTTGATCCACTCCTTTTCGATATTTTGAGCAGTCATGCAATGGATGAGCGTAAGCACGAGAGTTGACACTTAGGATGGCAAAGAGAGAAATATGGTGCAGGAGGAAGACAAAAAGGATGAGAAAGGCTCACATCAATGAGGACAATCATAGGCAAGAGATGCCAAATGATAGATATGATGTGAGGAGTAGGTATTGCCATGCAACGGATGCACATACGAGTTAAGAAGCTCTCCAATAGAACTAGTGGGGGTGCATCTAACTTGCTCGCTCATGAAGACCTAGAGCTCGTTTGAGGAGGCTCATCCTTGGAATATGCAAGCCAAGTTCTATAGTGTGAAGGTCCCCACATAGCTATATGCATAATGATCATCTCTATGGAGTACAAGGATATAAAGGGAGTACTAGTTTGTATCTCTCAAAAGGATAGTAGTGTTGCCCCTTTCTCTCTTTTTATTTATCTTTCTCCTTTTTCTATTTTTTTGTATTTTTTTGTGGCCTCAATGGCTCTTTCTATTTAACTCTCATTTGTCCTCTTTGGGATCTTTTATTGTGTCCACTTTGGGATCTTTTCCTCACTTTAAGGGCAGCACTCTATTTTACAAGAAGGTAAAGGAGATCTTTCACACTTTACAAGGTACTCAAAATCATAAAGAAGATGTAACTATCATGATGTATGCAATGTATGTCGCTGCCAGTGTAGCAGGAACATGAATGACATGAAGGTCAAGTCATGAAGAGGTGGATGTTGCATGGCAATATATCTCGGAAAGGCTATGGAAATGCCTTGATAGGTAGGTATGGTGGTTGTTTTGAGGAAAGATATAAGGAGGCTTATGATGATAGAGTGAATCATGCCAAGGGTTTGGATGTACCGGCGAAGGTGGACACCAACTCTCGGAGTGAGAATAAGGCAAAGCACGGCACGGGAGAGGCTAGCAAAATATGGGAAGGTGGAAGTGTCAACTTTCAATACTTACATTAGTCCGAAGAACTCATGCATTTATTATCGGTAACTCTCAATCTAATAAGGAGGTTCTCAAAGAGACAAGTACCCCGAGGAGGAGTGTATGGGGGTTTTGTTATCCTTGCGCATCCTCGACTCATGGTACGTGAGTGTACTCTAATATTCGATCCCTCCAAAGATTAGTGATCCATCTAGTAGCTAGAGTTCTCAACTAGTTTTGTAGGTTTTGAAAATACACAAGGATTGCCCAAAATACGACACCTATCACTAATAGGCTAGAGCTCTTGACACCAAAAGTTCAAACATTACTCACATCAATACCTCAAAACTATTGCAAGTTATTACTAGAAGAAAATAGCAACCTCAATCACCTACTCTCAAGACAAGACACAACTCAGTGCAACAACCAACTCTCTTTAACAAGATAAACATGAAAACTAAAAAGAGTTCCAGCAACAAACTAAACAAAAGCCAAGGCTTTTGCTAAAGACAAACTAAGACTAAGACTAAACATGGCAGTAGCTATGAAAAGATAAAGAACACACAACAGCAGAAAGATAAGCAGGAAAAATCCTATGATGTGTTCTAGATTTTGAAAACGGAGCGTGTTTATCTCCCACACAAAGTAAGACAGGATCTAACTTGTTATGAACAGCAAGCAAAGCTAAAGAAAACTAAAAATAAAACCTAAGAGCGAGACGCTCCAAGCATAGCACATAACGCATGAAGTGATAAAAATATAGTGAGACGAAGGACGAACTGATGATTGTTGAAGGAGAAGGGGATGCACGGGGGAATACCCAAGCTTAGACGCTTGAGTCTCCTTGAATTTTTGTTGGGGATGCATGGGGGCATCCCCAAGCTTGAGCGCTTGACACTCCTGGATGTTCTTTCATCATCTTCCATCGCACACTTGAAAACTCCCTTCATACATAACTCATCATAAGCTGATTAGAGAGGTTAGTACCCTTAATAAAATAATTTTTCCCCACTGGATATAAATATATTCTTTAAGATCTACTGTTTCTCAAGAGTTCCAAAAAGTTTTTGCAAAGAAAAAGCAAGCTTAAGGTTTGCAAAAGTTAGGAGAGACAAAACGTGGCAGAATCTGTGAAAAACAGAACAGCAGGTAGTAAAGAATTTTTTAGGGGCATTTCTGTAACTCAAATAAAAAAACTCAGAACATACGGAAGTTTCTTAATTGTATAGAGCATGCTGTGTAAAAATTTCAGCTCAAACAGATGAACTGGGATTTTTCTGGAATTTTTATGGTCACGAAGACAGAATCTGTTTTCTGGACAGCATGTCACAACTTTTACTTCCCTTGCCGTAGGAGGCTATAACTTGGCACAAAGCTGAAAAATAAAGATACAATGATGTTGCTACAGTAGTAAAAATCATCAAGACACAACAAAAGCAAAAAGAAAAACCTAAATTCGCTGCGGGCTGCCTCCCGAAAGCACTTTCTTTTATGCCTTTAAGCTAGGCATAATGCAAAAGAAGAATCAAGTTTTATCAAGATCAGAATCATAAAAACCTTCAAATTGATTTTCAATAAGCTCATTCTTCTTCTTACTAGGAAAGAGATACTTGCATTTCGCCATACCGCGTAAGCGTATGTGCCTATTACCAATATCAATGAAGCCTTTCATAGCACGGAGGAAGTCTCTTCCGAGCATAATATTACTTTGGTTTGGCTCCATGATGAAGAAATCCATTGGTGCAGTCCTATGAAGGAATGCAACTTGGACTTCTTTTACCTTTCCTTTAATCTCTGAAATACCTCCATTAGAATGTTCATGATAAGATGATAATTTATCCATATCTAGCTTCAAAGAATCATAAACTATTTTTGGCATAGTAGAAACTGTGGATCCAATATCACAAAGAGCAAGGAAGCTTTGGTTAGAGATACTAATCCTAACAAAGGGCTCCCAATCATCATCTATCTCCAACATTTCTTTCTTGTTGGACTTAAGTTCCTCTACTTTACTCAAGTCTAGAGCATCCAATCTTTTTTCAATAGTGGCAAGTCTATCTATGACAGTATCAATACTACGATCATAAACAAAATAACTAGATAGACTATGCAAAATATCAAGAGCCCTATCTTCATCACACTCTAGAAAATCTCCTTCAGCTATAATGTCAAGAGAGTGTTTACACCACTTAAAAATACCATGGTAAAAATTTCTAAGCACAATTCTTATAGGTATCGAAGGCATAATTCTTTTATGTGCTTCAGAGATTATGTCCCATGCCTTCTTCATATTTTCTCCATCCCTTTGACGGAAATCAAGAACTTACGATTCCCGCAAAGCACCTAGCCCTAACATGTTCATCTAAACAAGGAGGATTACTAACAGCAAGATAAATAATTTTTTTGTAAATTTTGATAAAAGACACAAAGATAAAAACTGAAAGGTAAACTAACAAGACTAAAAAAAACAAAGGTAAAGGGTAGTGTGCAACTCCCCTATCTTAGCACTCGGAGTCCCCGGCAACGGCGCCAGAAATTCGCTTGATGGCTTCTCGCCCCTCGTTGGTTACCCCAAGTGGAAGGTTGAGATGTAGCGCAGCAGCAAGTTTCCCTCAGTGAAGATACCAAGGTTTGTCTCCCATAGGACTCCGGGTGTGATAAGTAGGTGTCAGCGGCGCAACTGACGTGGACCTGCACACAGACACAGATAACTTCGTTCCCAACGAAGTTCAGAGAGGTTGTCAAGCTCTCCGGTCTTGTTGTTCACAAAGGGTAAAACACAAGGGATAATGATAGCAATTGAAAGTAAAAGCTGAAAAGTAAAGATAGTGTGGAAACAGTAATAAGGATATGGACCGGGATACGTGATGTTCGCTAGTGATGTCTCTCTCCCAAAAGACGATAAAACTGCTATGCGAGGTAAACAAATTACAGAAGGGAAATTGACAGGATTATGAACGCACCGCAATGCTAACAATGCTACAAAAGAAAGGAAGAGGCTCAAAAGCACGGGCAGTACGCCAAAATAAGTAGACCGAAATCCAACTGCATCTACTACTAATCATCCACCTTGAGATATCTTTCCAGAACATATCGCTGGTATTAAGTTGCGAGCCCCACCCAAAGTGTAAACCCAAAGCAACAGACAACTGCATTCAAAAGCACTTTGCGTAAAGTAAACAATCCTTGCAACCGTGGTTACAAGCACCGTTGTTTTACCCCTTGTGGCAACAGCACATCCCCTAGACTCATGTTTCTGTCACTCAAGCGTGTCATCGGGGGGCATGAACCCACAATCGAGCATAACGTTCCCTCTTGGAGTCACTACCTACTACTTGTCCAAAGCAATAAACAGCAACGGAGAACATGCAAGAGTTACTTAGGAACAAAAATATAAGAGATAAAAACCAAATATATTACTCTATCACAATCTGAACATAATCTCATAATCCATCAGATCCCATCAAATTCAGCATAGCAATAGCAGAAAGATTACAAAAGTGCCTCGATCATGTAGGGCAGCTCACGAGGTCTAAACCATGAAGAACAAAGAGGGAAGGAGAACATCACATAGCTACTGATCACGGACCTATGGTCCAAGGAAAACTACTCACGAGACATCCGGGGAGCATCCATGGTGGAGAGGAGACTCTCGGAGGTCGGCCCTCCCTCCGGCAGGGTGCCGGGAAGAGGTCTTCTGGTGCTCCCGATCTCGGAAGCGCAGCGGCGGCGGAACAGAGGAGAGATCGCGAAAAAGGGTTCTCGCCTCGGAGTTTCCCCGTGACGGAGAATAAATAGGCGAAGGGGGGCAGCCAGAGGTGGACCAGGGGCCCCAGGCGCCCCCATGGCGCGGCGAGGGGTGGGGCCGCGCCGGGTGGCCGCCTGGGCCCCACTGGCTCCCCTCTGGCCCCACTCGGGCTCTTCGCGAAGCTTCCTGTACGCTATTTTTTCCTGTATTTTTCCCGGAATTTTTCTGGCACTTTTTATATGGGGGAAAACTGAAATAGAAAAACAGCAGAAAACAGGAACTGGCACTGGGGTGCACTGAGTTAATAGGTTAGTCCGAATATGATCAAAAGTGTATGAAAGTGTATCTAGATCATAGCAATATCACACAAAAAATGCATGGAGCAAGCAGAAATTATAGATACGTTTTGGACGTATCAACAGGACAGGTACTCTGGGCCCACTCGGTGATATTGCATCAACACCTTGCAAGGACGTGACTAGGTCACAAGAGATGCAATGATCATGGAAGAGATAAGTTGTTTGTTGTGAACGAGATGTGAACACAGTATGTAGGATACCGACGATCAAACCTCGGACAAACAAAGTACCGCAGCACAAAGGGATTACGTCGTATCGTTAACGGTTTCCAAAAGTGATTGAAGTTCATTCGATGGAAGCGCAGGGGCTGTCAAGGATTGTAACCAGGTCCAACTGGCTAGTCATTGGTCAATGAGAAGAGTCTCGACCATGTCTGCTGTTTCCCGGACCGTTAGGGTGTTACACTTAAGGGCAATCGATGCATAGGACAGTTACGGGATCAATCGGTGAAATAGGAGGAATCACCGGAATAGTTCCGGAGGAGGACGGAATGGTTTCCGGACATTTTGAATAGTTCAAAATAAAGTTTAATTGTTTTAATAATGTTTTATTATTTAATTATCTGAATTAAATATTTAAACCATATTAAAGAAATTAAAAAAATGGGGAAAACGTTAAATGGGGTCTCCCCCCTTGGGCTTGGCGCCAAGGGTGGGGCCCACCAGCCCCCTTGGCCGGCGCACTCCCCCCCTTGGGATTTTAGTCCCACATGGGGGAGGGGAGGAGGATGGCACCCCCCCTTGGCCTATATAAGGAGGGGTAGACCCCCCTTTTTCCAACACACCAATATCTCCTTCTTCCTCCTTCTCCTTCCCGGAAGTGGACTCCCCTTGTTTGGAGTCTGCACTTGGATTGGAGTTCTCCACCATAAGGCAGGTCGTCGTTCTGCTGGAGTCGGGATCCGTAGCCGTCTTTCTTCCGCTGCTCGCCTGGTTCGGGGCCCGGGAGGAACATCGATTGTACCGTACGTGTATAATCTCTTCGAGGCACTACACCTGTGGTGCTACTTCATCGCTGGAGGTTTACCGGGAGTCATCCTCGCCGGTGGTGGTCTTCTACACGACAGGGAGGTCGTAGTTCCAAGTCTACGCCAGCCACGTTCGCAAGAACGTTTCCCTCTTTCGGTCTTCAAAGGTATGAACACCGATTCCCTCCGTTACTTTACATCGCCATAGCATAGATCTTGGGTTTGGGTACCGTAGGTATGAAAAATTTGTGTTTTCTGCCCCGTATCCCAACACAACTTGCCCACTAGTTTGAGGGTGGTACGGTGATGCAATCCTATGATTAATATCGTACTTGACTAGAGCTTTCCTAAAAGCTCCATGCGTGAAGTGTGACCCTCCATCTATCATGAGGTACCTTGGTACTCCAAACCTAGGAAAAATTACATCCTTGAGCATTTTCAAAGATGTCTTGTGATCAGCACTCTCAGTGGAGATTTCTTCAACCCACTTGGTTACATAATCAACAGCAACTAAGATGTGTGTGTACTTGTGTGAGGAGGGAAAAGGACCCATAAAATCAAAACCCTAGCAATCGAAAGGTTCGATCACTAGTGAGTAATTCATAGGCATATCATTTCTCCTGCTAATGTTACCAACTCTCTGACACTTATCACAAGATAGAACGTACCTTCGGGCGTCCTTAAAAAGAGTAGGCCAATAAAAACCTGATTGTAATACTTTATGTGCGGTCCTTTCACCGGCATGATGTCCTCCATAGGGTCTATCGTGACATTGTCGAAGAATGTCATGTTGCTCGTGTTCCGGTACGCATCTTCTCACGATCCCATCTGGACCCTCTTTGAAAAGATGTGGATCATCCCAAAAGTAGTACCTCAAATCTGTGAAGAATTTCTTCCTCTGCTGAAATGTAAAACCTGGAGGCAAAAACTTTGCAACGATAAAATTAGCATAATCTGCAAACCAAGGGTCGGAATGAGATTGTACTTTTACAACAGCAAGTTGTTCATCTGGGAAACTGTCGTTGACTGGAATAGGATTGTGCGGAATATCTTCCATCCTTGAAAGATTATCCACCACCAGATTGTCTTCTCCTTTTCTATCGACAATCTGTAAATCAAATTCTTGAAGAAGGAGTACCCATCTAATGAGTCTTGGTTTGGCATCCTTTTTCTGCATAAGATACTTAATGGCAGCATGGTCAGTATGAATAATAACTTGAGAATCAACAATATACTGCCTAAACTTATCACAAGCAAACACCACTGCCAAGAATTCCTTCTCGGTAGTAGCATAATTCTTTTTAGCACTATCAAGTGTCTTGCTGGCATAGTGGATGACATTCAGCTTCTTGTCCACCCTTTGTCCTAAAACAGCTCCAACAGCAAAATCACTAGCATCACACATAATTTCAAAGGGTAAATTCCAGTCAGGTGGTTGTACTATAGGAGCGGTTATCAAGGCTTTCTTAAGAACTTCGAAAGCTTCCTTACAATCTTCATCAAATACAAAAGGAGAATCCTTCTGGAGAAGATTGGTAAGGGGTCTCGAGGTCTTAGAAAATGTGACATCCTGGCTTAATAGGAATGATAGACTACTCATGTCAACAAGGTGCACCTTCTTTTCTGGGAGCCCAGATCCAAAGAACTCCAAAGTTAAGCGTGCTTGGCTTGGTGCGATTTGAGGATGGGTGACCGACCGGGAAGTTGTTCCCGGGTGCGCACGAGTGAGGACAAAGTGCGCAGGAAAGACTAGTGTTGGTCTGTGGGGACAGTCTAGATCCCGCCAAGCGTACGCCGGGAACCGGTGGGTGTGGCTGGGGCGTTACAAATGGTATCGGAGCCGACCCTCGCGGTTATACGGGCGTGTGCGGGTCAGTGCGCGAACATGGGTGTGCCGTGTGTCGGCACTGGACGCACAGACGTATGCCAAGAGGGAACGTTCCTGTGGGCCGACGAGGACGTCGGTTCCTTTGAGTGGGTGTGTGTGAAATCCTGGCTTAATAGGAATGATAGAATACTCATGTCAACAAGGTGCACCTTCTTTTCTGGGAGCCCAGATCCAAAGAACTCCAAAGTTAAGCGTGCTTGGCTTGGAGCGATTTGAGGATGGGTGACCGACCGGGAAGTTGTTCCCGGGTGCGCACGAGTGAGGACAAAGTGCGCAGGAAAGACTAGTGTTGGTCTGTGGGGACAGTCTAGATCCCGCCAGGCGTACGCCGCGAACCGGTGGGTGTGGCCGGGGCGTTACAGAAAATTCCTTGATAAATCTTCTATAGAAACCAGCATGACCTAGAAAACTACGAATACCTTTGATGTCCCTTGGATAGGGCATCCTTTCAATAGCTTCAATTTTTGCCTTGTCCACTTCAATTCCCCTTTCGGAAATCTTGTGTCCAAGAACTATCCCTTCGTTAACCATGAAATGGCACTTCTCCCAATTGAGAACCAAATTAGTTTCTTCACATCTCTGCAAAACTTTATTAAGATTGTGGAGACAGTGGTCAAAGGAGTTTCCATAGACGGAAAAGTCGTCCATGAAAACTTCTACAATCTCCTCACAGAAACCATGAAATATTGCAGACATACACCTCTGAAAAGTAGCAGGTGCATTACACAAACCAAAAGGCATACGCCTATAAGCATAAGTACCGTAAGGACACATAAAGGTGGTCTTCTCTTGATCCGTGGTGTTAACATGAATCTGGGAGAAGCCAGAATACCCGTCAAGATAGCAGAAGTGGGTGTTTTTAGACAACCGCTCGAGCATCTGATCAATAAAAGGCAGAGGATAATGGTCCTTCCTGGTGGCCTTGTTCAACTTCCTGAAATCAATACACATTCTATATCCAATAATAGTCCTTTGAGGTATTAGTTCATTTTTATTATTAGGAACAACAGTTATACCTCCTTTCTTAGGAACACAATGAACGAGACTTGCCCACTTACTATCAGCTATAGGATAGATGATACATGCGGCTAGAAGTTTGAGAACCTCCGTCCTAACCACGTCCTTCATCCTTGGGTTCAACCGTCGTTGATGATCAACAACTGGTTTAGCATCGGGCTAGAGATTGATAGTATGTTGGCAAATGGATGGACTAATACCCTTGAGATCATCAAGAGTATAGCCAATAGCACCTCGGTGTCTGCGGAGTGTCTCCAATAATCGCTCTTCTTCATACCCTGAAAGGTTAGAATTGATAATAACAGGATATACTTTCTTTTCATCTAAATAAGCATACTTGAGCGTATCAGGTAGTGGTTTTAGATCAAACACCGGGTCTTCTTTTGGTTGCGAGAGGATTCCTAAAGGTTCAACCGGGAGGTTGTGCTTCAGGATAGGAGTTTGTCCTAAAAATATGTCTTCTAGTTCATCCCTCTCCTGCATATGTATGACATTCTCGTGGTCTTCCATAAATTGCTGCAAAGTATCATTAGGAGGAATAGCAATAGAAGCAATTTCTTCAATAATTTTTTCATTACTTGACAATTCAGTACCACGAGGCTTCTTAGAAAACATAGAAAAATTAAATTCATACGGCTCACCGTTGAATTCAACAGAAACTTTACCTTTCTTGCAATCTATTATAGCCCCGCAAGTGCTGAGGAAGGGCCTACCAAAGATAATAGGGCAAAAACTATCTTGTACTGAACCAAGTACAAGAAAGTCAGTGGGATATTTTACCTTCCCGCAGAGTACTTCAACATCTCTCACAATCCCAACCGGAGAGATTGTTTGTCTATTTGCAAGATGAATCGTGACATCAATGTCCTCGATCTCACACGGCTGAATCTCGTGCATGATCTCTTGATAAAGTGTGAAGGGAATAGCGCTGATGCTAGATCCCAAATCACATAGCCCATAATAATTATGATTTCCTATTTTGACAGATACAACTGGTGTACCTGAAATTGGTCCCCTGTTCTTGGCTTTGACAATGTTAGTGGAAACAACACAAAAACTAATAGTGGATTCTTTAATATCACTGGTAACCAGATCCTTGACCATTGCAACTTGAGGCTTGAACTTGATCATGTCCTCAGGTTCGTCAGTGGTCCTTCCGTTTTTGTTCAGAATACCTGTAACAAAAGAGTACTCCTTTATCCTTGAGGGATAAGGAGGCTGTTCATACACAACTGCAGGTAAAACAGGATCAGTAATATTAATCTCAATAGGTGACTCCTTGAAAGGTTTATGATGTTCACTCTCCTTCTTTTTAGACGAATCAACATGAGAAGCAAAGTCCTTGCAAAAGTCAACCATTAGCTGAGAATCAAGACCAATTTTAGAGCAAAAGGTATTAAAGTAATCAGTCTTCACATAACTCTCAATGTAGTCATGCTCATAGTTTATAGCGGGTTCAATACCTTTATCAATTTCCCAGTCTTCAGTGTTCTTCTGGATCCTTTCTATAAGATCCCATTTTTCTTCCATACTTCTGGTCTGGAATACCCCGCTAGAGGAGGCATCCAACATCTCCTTGTTCTGACGAGAAAGCCTGGCATAAAAATTTGTAAGTATGATTTCCTTGGGGAGCTCATGGTTTGGGCATTTGAGCATCATGGACTTCAGTCTCCCCCAAGCTTGAGCGATGCTCTCTCCGTCGCGAGACCAAAAGTTGTAGATGTAGTTCCTGTCTTGGTGAATTTCACAAAGAGGATAAAATTTTGCATAAAAGAGAGACATAAGCTCTGTCCATTCAAGCAAATCAGAGTTATCAAGTAGCTTATACCAATCTAAAGCTTTATCTTTGAGTGATACGAAGAATAATTTCTTCATGACGAACTCCATCGTTCCACCAGCAAGCTTAAATAAAGAACATAATTGTGATAAATATAGTAGGTGTTCTCCCGGATGTCCTTCTCCTATATAGAGATTAGACAAGACATGATTTATAATACCATGTGGTATTTTATAGGGCACAATTTCAGTAGGGGTAGGAGTGACCACCACAGTCGTGGGGCGGCTCCTTACTAGCAACGAACCAACAGTAGCAGAGTCCATAAGGACTAAAAGTAACAACAAAAAATAAAGGTTTCCTTACCGGCTTCACTTACCAATAGCGCTACACTCCCCGACAACGGCGCCAGAAAAGCTTGTTGATGGCGGAGAAGTTAATAGGTTTAGTTGGGATGCCTCCCCTGCTAACCGCGCCAATAAAAGATTATTCATAACCCACAAGTCTAGGGGATCAATTGTAGCTTTTCGATAAATAAGGATGTCGATCCCACGAGGAGCAGAAGGTAGTGATAAGTGACACTGGATAAGGAAAGGTTGCACACACTCAAAGGTAAATATTTAGGGGTTTTCGGTTTAAGCAACAGAAAAGTAAAAGACAAGCAAAGTAAATAGGGTAACTGAGGAGTAGCAAGTGGACCAATCATTTCACAAGGATAAGCCTAGGAACTAAACTTATAAAAGCTAAAGCGTTCTTGAGAACACACGGGAGAGATAGTCAAGTTACTTTCACCATACTCCGCCAAGTAATATGTATTGTGTTGATAAGTGTTGGTGGGTGGATCAATGCTAGTACACCTTCTAGACTAAGATAAGTGTACTCTTATGATTACACACCTTGCAAGCATCCGCAAATACAAGGTAGTAATTAAGCCATAATCCTATCCACAGCATTACGATCAAGGATCCATAACTCCCTTGTGCAAAAGTGTGCGAACTGGGGTTCAGGTTTCTGTCACTCCGGCAACCCACCATAAGCATCCTTTGTGCACAATGTATTCCTCTAGGCCCATTAAAGGTGAAGTGTTAACTGATCGACTCACATAACACCACTAGAGAAATAACAACACAACTTAAGTACCAAACAACACATAATACTTCAACATCATATGACTACTAATACCTAGACTTCTCCCATGTTCTCAAGAACTAAAGTAACTACTCACAAGACATAAAAGAGATCACGATCAAAGGTGATAGATGGGTGGCAAACAATCTGGACACAATGATAATTCTCCAACAAAACTCAATAGCATTCACCACAAAGTAGTAATCAACACCAACAGAGTAGCGAGGATAGATAGTACGGATTACAACACAAGTTGCAATTGTGAGATGAGATGGGATGGATATGGAGATGGTGCTGATGTTGGGGATGATGTTGATGATGATCTCGATGATGCCCGTGATGATGATGATGATGATGGCGACGATCTCCCCTTCCGGGAGGTGATCTCCCCGGCGGAATCTGCCCGCCAGAGATGGCTTTTCTCCTCTGTAGGTTTCCGCCCCGTGACGGCGGCGAAACGCGGAAACTCTTCTGTTCTTAGGGTTTTCACCCCAGGGGGGGTCTTATAGGTGAGAGGGGGCACCGAGGGGGGCCACCAGGCATCCAGGAGGGTGCCTGGCGCGGACAGGAGGGGGGCCGCACCAGGCACCCTTCTGGATGCCTGGTGGGTCCCCTCACCTCCTTCCTCAGTGATTCCCAGTCAATTCCCATAAAAACGATCCCCGTAAATTTTCATCGTATTTGGACTTGATCTGATTCAGCAACTTGGTGTCCACTTTTCACCGCTGAATCCTGGTTCTGCTGCTTCGGCATCGGAAAGTTGTAAACTGTGTAAAACATGCCAAAACAACATAAGAACAATACATTAAAGTGGAATATATCAATGAATAGGATGAAATTACAATATAAAATAGTGATGCTTTTTGGACGTATCATTCCCTTGGAGAGCTTTTAGCTCACACGTGCATCCGTTGCATGGCAATCCCTACTCCTCACATCATATCTATTATATGGCCTTCTCTCGCCTATGATTGTCCTCATTGATGTGAGACTTTCACACCCTTTTCAGTCTTCCTCCTCCACCTTCTTTCTGTTTCGCCTTTTAGGTGTCAACTTTCTTGCTCACGCTCATCCATTGCATGAGTGCTCAAAATATCGAAAGGGAGTGGATCAGTTTGACTTGTACCTGGCTAGTGTTCTGGGGACGAGTCAAGATAAGAATCCAAAGGAGACTAAGTGTGAAACTTTAGTAGATAGTTGTTCTCAACAACCTTATTTTTTCTCTCGTATTTCCCTATCCCCTGCTTGCACGCAAACACCATCTGGAGACATTCGAGTCACGGACAGTGAGAGCTCTTGCACCTTTTGTTCTTTTGTTACTTGTGGCAATGCCAATATAGACTCTTGCTTGTTAAGACTTGAATTGAATTGCATGCTTTGATTGCTTTACTTAAAAGTCTTTTTATGGTTGTGTGGCATGTCACCACAGAAATTATGCTTGTTATCATTTACCTACTCGAGGACGAGCAGGAATTAAGCTTGGGGATGTTGATACGTCCAAAACGTATCTATAATTTCTGCTTGCTCCATGCATGTTTTGTGTGACTTTGCCATGTTTTTCTTGAACTTTTATACACTTTTGAGCATATTTGGACTAATCTATTAACCCAGTGCACCCAGCTGCCAGTTGCTGTTTTCTGCTGTTTTTGTATTTCAGGTTTTCCGGCCATTAAAAGTGCTCCAAAAAATCAGAGAAAAACAGATAAAAAATCAGCGCAAGGGAAGCTTCCGGAATCACCAAAGGAGGGAAGGAGGGCCACCACGAGGCAGCCAGGAGGGCAGGTGGTGCGGCCCCACCCTGGGCTGCGCCAGGCACCCTCCTGACTGCCTCGTGGCCCCTCTCGGTGCCCCCTTCGCCTATATTTACCCCCCGTGACGGAAACCCCTAATATCAATCCCTCTTTCGCCATCTCGCCTCTGTACCGCCGCCGCCGCCGTTTCAAGATCAGGGCTGCCTGGAGAAGCTGCTCCGGCACCCTGCCGGGAGAAGCTACCCCCTTCGGGAGACCATCCATAGCCATGGACGCCTCTCGTATGTACCGTGAGTAGTTTCCCTTCGACCATGGGTCCGTGACCAGTAGCTATGTGATCTATCTCTCCCTTCTTTGTGCTTCCACTTTCGAGTCCTCGTGAGCTGCCTCACATGATCGAGGCACCTTTGTAATTTTCTGTTGTTGCTATGTTGAGTTTGTTGGGATCTGATGGATTATGAGACTATGTTCAGATTGTGATGACTAATATATTTGGTTCTTCTCTTTTATATTTTGTTCTTGAGTAAATTCTTGCATGTTCTCCGTTGCCGTCTTTTACTTTGGCCAAGTGATTTATTGCAACTCCAAGAGGGAGCGTTATGCTTGATTGTGCGTTCAGCCCCTTGATGTCTAGCTTGAGTGACAGAAACATGAGACTAGGGGATGTGTTGTTGCCACCAGGGATAAAACAACGGTGCTTGTATCCGCGGGTGCAAGGATTGTTTACTTTACGGAAAGTTCTTTTAATGCAGTTGTCTATTGCTTTGGATTTACACTTTAGGAGGGATTCACAACTTAATACCAGCGAGATGTTCTGGATAGATATCTCAAGGTGGATGATTCGTAGTAGATGCAGATGGATTTCGGTCTACTTACCTTGGCGTACTGCCCATTGCTTTTGAGCCCTTCCTTTCTTTGCAGCATAGTTAGCATTGCGGTGCCTTCATAATCCTGTCAATTTCCCAACTGCGATTTGTTTACCTCACTAGCACTTTTATCGTCTTTTGGGAGAGAGACATCACTAGTGAAAATCACGTGACCTTGGTCCATCTTCATATCATTGTTTACACCATCAATTTAATTTCAGTATTTACTTTCAGTTGCCACTATCATTATCTCTTGCGTTAATCCTTTGTAAACAGCAAGGCCGGAGGAATTAACAACTCATTTGTACTCGTTGGGAGCAAAGTTATTTGTTGTTGTGTATAGGTCCACGTCAACTATATAGCCCGAAGCTAATTTCTGGCACCGTTGTCACCTTCTTGTATCTCTTGGAGTCCTACTGGTTCGATAACCTTGGTATCTTCACCGAGGGAAATTTGCTGCTACGCTACATCTCACCTTCCACTTGGGGTAACCAACGAGGAGTGAGAGAACTATCCTCACCGTATCAGCATCCCCAAGCTTAGACGCTTGAGTCTCCTTGAATATTTCTTGGGGATGCATGGGGGCATCCCCAAGCTTGAGTGCTTCACACTCCTGAATCTTCTTTCATCATCTTCCCTCGCACACTTGAAAACTCCCTTCATACATAACTCATCATAATCTGATTAGCGAGGTTAGTACCCATAATAAAATAATTTTTTCTCTACTGGAAATAAAGATATTCTTGAAGATCTACTGTTTCTCAAGATTGCCAAAAAGTTTTTGCAAAGAAAAATCAAGCTTAAGGTTTGCAAAACGAAGAAAAGGCAAAACAGGACAGAATCTGTGAAAATCAGACCAGCAGGTAGTAAAGAATTATTTTAGGGATACTTCTGCAACTCAAATAAAAAAATCTCAGAATATACGAAAGTTTCGTAATTGTATAGAGCATGCTATGTAAAAAATTCAGCTCAAAAGATGAACTGGAATTTTTCTAGTCACGAGGACATAATCTGTTTTCTGGACAACATGTCACAACTTTCACTTCCCTTGTCATATGAGGCTATAAATGGCACAAAGCTTGAAAGTTAAAGATACAATGATGTTGCTATAGTAGTAACAATTATCAGGACCACTAAAAACATAAGAAAAACAAAAATGAAAACCTAAATTCATTGCGGGCTACCTTCCGAAAGCGCTTATTTAAAGCCATTAGCTAGGCTTAAAGATTATAGAAGATGCTCTCACAAGAATAAGAATTTTGAAGCAAAAGAGAGCATCAAGAAGCAAATATGAAACACATTTAAGCCTAACCCACTTCCTATGCATATGCATCTTGTAAGAAAATAAATCAAAGAAGCACAAAGTGACATGCATATGAAGGTCGAAAAAGAACAACTTCAAAACTTTCAACATGAAGAGAGGTGTTTTAGTAATATGGAAGTTTCTACAACTAAGCTTTCCTCTCTCAAAGTAATTTTCAGTAGCATCATGAACAACATCAAGAAAATAACTATCACATAAATCATGTTGTTCATGACCTACAAGCACACGTGTATATTTTTCAACACGGTCTTTAGGAACATAAGATAAATGCAACCCATCACATTGAGCCTTGATAAGAGCACAATTCTCCGGAATATGAGTTGGAGATTTCAAAAGGATAATAGGACAATCAAGTGTGGGTGAAATAGAAAAAAATTCATGCTTAACATGAGGAACTATAGCAAGTTCATCTCCGTAAGCATCATCATAGTGGCATCACGGCCATAATCATAGAAGGCATCAACTTCATCAAAAAGGGATATTTCAAAAGAATCCATGGGATCATAACACTCATATAAGGTGAGAGTCAAAGAGTTACTCTCATTAGAAGGTAGAAGTAGATGGCTCCATTCTTCCTCCTTTTGTTCTTCACTCTCCTCCTTTTTTTCATCCAAGGAGCTTTCAGGTTCAGAAATTTCTTCTTCCATAGAGTCTTGAAAATCATTAGTCTCTTCCTTTGGGGAGAGATTCTCTCAAGATGATCAGTAATATAATAATTTGCATCATAGTTTTCCAAACAATAGTTAAGTATAGCAATACTCTCAGATTTGTAAGGGGCATCATCAATATTTTTAATAAGAGAAGTAATTTCATAGGCACCCTTATAAGCAACAAATTCTTCTATTTGCTCTGCATCATCAAAGTCATAATTTCTCTTAGCATAAGAAGCTAAGGTTTCATCATCATTGTACTCACATTGGAAAGAAGGTGTTTGTGCCTCATAAAGCAACAATATTCATCCCTGCAGAAAGATATATTATATATTGAGCACAACTTTCTAGCATACTCATACAACTGGTGTATTTGTTTCCATAAGTGTATCCCCTTTTGAGACAAGCGGTGTTCCTTGTACCACTTTTGTTGATCCTCGGTGAATCCTCCATGCCAATAAGATCTAGTTTCAAAGAAGTTAGACATTGATTGGCAAGTAAGGAACTAGACATACTATATATATATTTTGGATTTTTGATAAAGGACACAAAAATAAAAACAGAAAGGTAAACTAACAAGACTAAAAAGCAAAGACAAAAGATAGTGTGCAACTCCCCTATCTTGAAGAGTGGAGTCCCCGGCAACGGTGCCAAAAATTTCTTTTGATGGTACGAATTAACGCCCCTCATTGGTTACCCAAAGTGGAAGGTTGAGATGTAGACAGCAGCAAGTTTCCTTTAGAGAAGATGCTAAGCTTTAGTATCGAACCAGTAGGACTCCAAAATCGACAAGTAGGTGGAAAGGAAACAATGGCACCGTTTTAAGACAAAAGTTTCTTCCTTGACCTAGACCTGCACACACAGCAAATAACTTTGCTTCCCAACGAGTACAGAGGAGTTGTCAATTCTTTCGGCCTTGTTGTTTACAAAGGATAAAACGCACAGGATAATAATGATAGTGATAGCAACGGAAAAGTAAGTAAAGCAGTAAATTGATAGGGGGTGTAATCGGTATTGGAAATATGGACCGGGGTCCTATGATGTTCACTAGTGATGTCTCTCCCCCAAAAGACGATAAAAGAGCCATGCGAGGTAAACAAATTACAGCTGGGCAATTGACAGGATTATGTGCGCAAACCAATGCTAACTATGCTATAAAGAAAGGAAGAGGCTCAAAAGCATGGGCGGTACGCCAAAACAAGTAGACCGGAATCCATCTGCATCTACCTACTAATCATCCACCTTGAGATATCTATCCAGAACATCTCGCTGGTATTAAGTTGTGAATCCCACCCAAAGTGTAAACTCAAAGCAACAGACAACTGCATTAAAGAACTTTGCGTAAAGTAAACAATCCTTGCACCCGCAAGTACAAGCACTGTTGTTTTCCCCCTTGTGGCAACAGCACATCCCCTAGACTCATGTTTCTGTCACTCAAGCTAGTCATCGGGGGGCATGAACCCACAATCATGCATAACGCTCCCTCTTGGAGTCACTACCTACTACTTGGCCAAAGCAATAAACAGCAACGAAGAACATGCAAGAATTACTCAAGAACATAAATATAAAAGAGGAGAATCAAATATATTACTCAAACACAATCTGAACGTAATCTCATAATCCATCGGATCCCAGCAAACTCAGCATGGCAACAGCAGAAATATTACATATGTGTCTCGATCATGTAGGGCAGCTCACGAGGTCTAATCCATGAAGAACAAAGAGGGGAGGAGAACATCACATAGCTACTGATCATAGACCCATGGTCCAAGGTGTACTACTCATGGTTCATCCGGGAAGCGTCCATGGTGGTGGAGAAGCTCCCGGAGGTGGTTCCTCCCTCCAGCAGGGTGCCGGGAAGAGGTCTTCTGGTGCTCCCGATCTTGGAAGCGCGGCGGCGGCGGAACAGAGGAGAGATCGCGAAAAAAGGGTTCCCTTCTCGAGGTTTTTGCGTCACGGGGAATAAATAGGCGAAGGGGGGCAGCCATGGGGGCACCAGGGGTCCAGACAGCCCCCTGGCGCGGCCCCACCCTAGGGCGCGCCGGGAGGGCGCCTAGGGCCCTGGTGGGTCCCCTCTGGGCCCCCCCTCGGCGATTCCCGAAGCTTCCTGCACGCTGATATTTTATTGGATGTTTCCCGAATTTTTGGAGCAATTTTAATATGGGGGAAACCTGAAATAGAAAAACATTAGAAAACAGGAACTAGCACTGGGCTGCACAGAGTTAATAGGTTAGTCCAAATATGATCAAAAGTGTATGGAAGTTCATCAATATCATAGCAATATCACACAAAATAGGCATGGAGCAAGCATAAATTATAGATACGTTTTGGACGTATCAGCACCCTGGTGATGGCTTCTCGCCCCTCGTTGGTTACCCCAAGTGGAAGGTTTGAGATGCAGTGCAGCAGCAAGTTTCCCTCGGTGAAGATACCAAGGTTATCGAACCAGTAGGACTCAGGAGATACAAGTAGGTGGCAACGTCGCCAGAAATTGCTTCCTGACTAGGGTGTTGTCGTGGACCTGCACACAACAACAAATAACTTTGCTCCCAACGAGTACAGAGGAGTTGTCAATTCCTCCGGCCTTGTCGTTTACAAAGGATCAACGCAAGAGATAAAAGGTGCAAAGGAAAGTAAAAGTTGAAAGTAAATTGAGGGTGTGAACAATAATGTGAAGATGGACCGGGGTCCCGTGATTTTCACTAGGGATGTCTCTCTCCCAAAAGACGATAAAAGTGCTAGCGAGGTAAACAAATCACAGTTGGGAAATTGACAGGATTATGAAGGCACCGCAATGCTAACTATGCTGCAAAGAAAGGAAGGGCTCAAAAGCAATGGGCAGTACGCCAAGGTAAGTAGACCGAAATCCATCTGCATCTACTACGAATCATCCACCTTGAGATATCTATCCAGAACATCTCGCTGGTATTAAGTTGCGAATCCCACCCAAAGTGTAAACTCAAAGCAACAGACATTTAACATCATTAACTGTTCTTTCTAGAACATCAAGCAAATTTTTGATAGCAAGAGTATTATCATGCAAGTGACCTTGTACCTTCGCATTGAAGTGATTCTGCTTCATAATAAAATTATCAAGCTCATCTAAACATTGGTCAGGAGGTTTACCTTTAGGGATGTCACTTGCATTGAAATCTAAGACAGAGTGTACCTCTACCATAGGTGGGTGAGTGGTGGGCTCACACAGCTTCTCGATTGGAGGTAGATTCTTCACGTCTTTAGCTTTAATTCCTTTCTCTCTTATAGACTTCTTTGCTACTTGCATATCTTCGGGGCTTAGGACAAGCATGCCCCTCTTCTTTGGTGGTGGAGGTGGTTCAGGCACAGACCAATCTTCATGGTTTTTGGCAATCTTGCCCATCAATTCTTCTGCGTCGTCCGGTGTTCTTTGCCTGAAAACACAACCAGCACAACTATCTAGATAGGATTTAGACCCATCGGTTAGACCAGCATAAAAGATATCAAGTAATTCATTCTTAGGGATCTCATGTCCCGGTCTAGCCTTCAGCAAACTGCAAAATCTCCCCCAAGCTTTAGGGAGATGCTCATCCTGCAACTGTTTAAAGTTATAAATTCTTTGTAAAGCAGCATGTTGCCTATGAGCAGGAAAATACTTATCAACGAAAGATATAGCCATGTCTTGAGGAACCACATGGTAGTGCATCATACCATGCTCTAGCATCTCCTTTCAAGGAAAAAGGAAAAAAGCTTGGTCACATAGAAGTTCCGAATCCTTTCATCAGTAGTAAACAAGCCACCCAACTTAGTGAGTTTGGTCAGGTGCTCGATAGCATCATCATTTTCTCTGCCATAAAAGGGATCAGCTTCAACTGTGGATATAAGTGAAAGATCAACAGAGAAATTATAATCAGGATCAGTGATGCATATAGGCGACGTAGCAAAGGTGGGATCGGGAGTAAACTTGTTCTTCAGGGAATGCTTTGCTAGCAACTTCTTTATAGTAGCAGGGTCGGAATCAGCACATTCGTTTAGCTCCCTGCATAAATCATCATCAAGTATAACATAATCGTCATCAAGGAGTTTCTCCTTAAGGCCAGCAAGATCATGAATTTTTCCAATAGGTGTTTGGGTAACAGGAATTTCAACACCCGAGAATCGGGCAGCAGCAATCTGTTCTTCAATAAAAGAACCAAGTGAACCTGTAGTCTCAAAGATAGTAGAAGCATCATCAAAAGTATCTGACATATTGCCAGACTCAACAGAAGTAGCATGTAACTGAGGTGAATCAAACCGACTCATAACTGAAGGTGAATCAAGTTTAGCACTAGTGCTAAGAGTAGTACCTCGTCTCGTACGGGATGGTAAGATCGGAACCTTGGGGTCTCCTTTCTTATCCATAGTGGATAGCGTGCAGCGGGTAGGATACTTCAAGTAGACCTTTAAATAAAGCTATGGTCCCCGGCAACGGCGCCAGAAAACAGTACTTGATAACCCTCAATTGTAGGGGATCGAGATAGTCTTCGCGGGTAAGATAACCCAATTTATTGATTCGACACTTGGGGACACAAAGAATACGTACAGACTTTGACAATTGAGTTGTCAATTCAACCGCACCTGAAATAAACACTTGCTTGCACAAAGGTATTAGTGGCAACTGTGATACGATGGTAGTAATGGTGGTGATAATAGTGGTAGTGGAACAGCAAAGGTAAAACAACAAAAGTAAACAACTAGTAACCAGCAGGAAAGAAAACACTGTAGGCTGGGGAGATGGATGGTTGGGCGCTGCTTGGATGAGAACGAACATGTAATAGATTCTAATACGGGCAAGGATCACAAAAAAGAAAGTATCATCTAGGAAAATATCAAACATCAGGCATGTATCCCAAGGTAGTTGTACGTGCTTGTAATAAGAACTTTGCACAACATCTTTTGTCCTACCCTCCCGCTACAAACGGGGCCAAAAGGAACTTAGGGAGATTAAGGTACTCCTGTCAAAGAGCACCGGAACAAAGCATTAACACTTCATGGATACACGGAATCCTCAAATTATAGTCCATCCCCTTTGGTGTCCCAAGCTGTCACCATTGGGATCGCCGGTTCCGGACCATAATAGGTGCATACAACTCATAGATAGGATCAAGAACACCACAAACTCAAGAAACAAAAGGGTGATCAGATCTTAAATCATGGAACTCGGGCCCAAAGTGGCAAGCATTAAGAGCAACAAGTTGTAACAGAGATGATAAACACCAAGTAGATGATAGGCAACATGCCCCCAACAATCTGATTGAACTATTACATGATCTAACTCATCCAATCCCTACCATCCCCTTTGCCTGCAGCAGGGAATTACTCACACATGGATGGAGAAGTCATGGAGGGATGATGGAGTGGTGATGGCGATGAAGATGGCGATGATTTCCCCTCACCGGAGGCCAAAGCAGCCTCCACATTAGCTCTCCCGAAGAAGAACAGAGGGTTGCGGCGGCTCCGCAGCGTAGATTGGAAAAGCGACTTCTGTTCTGGGGTTTCTGCGTCGGGAGAATAAATAGGGGCCAAGGTAGGTCACCAGGGGGAGTGGGACCCAGCCAGGAGGGCAGGTGGCGCGGCCAGGGGCTGGGCCGCGCCAGGAACCCTCCTGGCTGCCCCCTGGCTGCCCTGTGGCCCCCCTTTGGATCCTCGGAAGCTTCCGGAACGCTGATTTTTTTATATATTTTCTTGGGATTTTTCCAGCGTACCTAAATATCCAGAAACCTGCACACAAAAAACAGCACTGGTAGCTCTGCTGAAAACAGCGTCAGTCCGAGTTAGTTTCGTTCAAATCATGCAAGAATGAAGCCAAAACAATAGCAAAAGTGTTTGGAAAAGTAGATACGTTTGAGACGTATCAGTCGCGCCCTCTGGCCGCACGGACCCTTGTGGGTCCCCTCCGACACTTCTTTGCATAGTTGTCTTCGTCTTAGGTAAGAACTGATCTCCGAGAATTTTAGGTAATTTGGAGAATATTTTCTGTGTAGGATTTTTGAAGAAAAAAACAGAAAACAAGAACTTACATTGTGCACTGGGTTAATAGGTTAGTTCCAAATAATGGCATAAAAGGATGTGAAAGTATAGTAAAAGCATGTAGTAATGTCATGAAACAAGCATGGAAAAAATAAAAATTATAGATACGTTGGAGACGTATCAGAGAGACGCGATGAGAAGATATCGACGTGATGGCGAACCTTCAGTGCTCCGTTGTTTCTGTGTTTTCAATGTCGGAGACGCGATGCGAGGGCTTTGAAGCAACATCGTCGCTTCAATGCGGATGCGGCGGTCGAGAAGTCTACCCCCGACAACATTGAAGTTGGTAGCTCGCCCGCCCGACTGCCCGCGGCTATATAAGCAGCGCGTCGAGCCTCTGTAGCAATTCCATCAGAGCCCAAACTCATCTGTGCGCAATCTCCGACCATGGTCCACTCTCTGATCACGGCATACAAGATGCTCACTTCGGCAAGGCAAACGAAGGAGTAGGAGGCCCGACGATGGTCATACACGATGGTGTGCTAGGGCAGAAGGAGGCACGCAAGGAGGGCGACGCACCAGCACACGACGAGGAGGAGGAGGAGACGAGCAACAACATGATGAGAAACCAACTTTGATGCGCCGACGTCAGCTCGCTCGATAGATTCAGGATAGGGGCGCCAACGAGGAGGTCATCTCGATGAATCTCGTTAGGGTTAAACAAAAAAGCGATCCTCGGCTCCATTCAGTCGGATCGCAAGGAGCAAGCAAACCATCATCGTATCTGCCAGCAAGAGGCGAGGATCGATGAAATCTTTGCCAATCTGGGGATGAGGAGGAACCAGCCGAGTCAGCCGAGAGATGAAGGTGGACCGCGATGGCGTGGAGACGGACACGAAATCCAATTAGTTTTTATTATTTAAGTACTGAAATACTCCCTTTGTTCCTAAATATAAAACATTTTAGAGATTTCAATATAGACTACATACCAAGAAAAATGAATGAATCTACACTCTAAAATATATTTATATACATTTTTACATAGATCGTATTGAAAACTCTAAAATGTCTTATATTTAAAAACGAAAGAAGTAGCTCAATGGATGAAATATCATCTGTTTATGTAAATTGTTTCTAAATTTTAATGAATTCCGTTCGAATTTATCCGACTCCGGCAAATTTCAGTTGAAATGATCACAGCTTTTTGCAATTATAGTTGAACCACCAGCTTGCCTATCAGTGCTCATGAACTGATCCTTAGATACGCAAACGAATGTGATTTCCATTTTAAAGATCATTGTTAATCGTTAAAGATGCGTGACATCCCACGAATAGATCATTATCCAATTGGCGTCTTGCGCGATTACCTAACTAAGTACACACAAACTCGGACGTGGCTAGAGATTATATGATTGAAAAGAAAAATCAATTTTGGACCAATCGATCTGTTCTTAGCCGCTAGATGTAAAACGAACCATCAAAGTTTCATTTTCAAAATTCCCCAGACCGCCGCATGGACCGCCGGCCGAACCACCTACCACCGCCTCCCGTGACCGCCGGCGCTCCCGCGCTAGCCTGGCTGCCCCGCCTCCCAGCCATCCCTCTAAACCGGCGAACGACAAGAATGTTTCCGACGAGCTCTGCACAGTGCACCCCCACCCCAAACGTAGTTTCTTGCTAGCCTATGCTGACTGCCGCCAGCTGCTGCTGGCCGAGACCTCGCCGGCGTCCCCGGATAGCCGGACCGGACCTCGCTTCGCTCGCCTCCGTAGCTCCGGTGCTTCACTGCACGATCTATGACCCTGCCCATCAGTCCATCACTCATCCAAGTTGATAAAAATATAGAGGGTTCGACGGGGACATTGCCGGGTCCAATTCGCTGACATTTCTGGGCTCGTCGCGTGCGTGAGCGAGCACCTGAGCATCGCCTGGAGTCAGACGCGCGCAGTACTGCAAGACGCTAGCGTGCGTCAACATACTCCACCACGCAAGCAAACCCATCGTTTCCTGGCAGCACTACTACCACCATTGCCACACTCCATAGAGAGTAAGCAGTCAAACTCCAAAATAAATGTGCAGACCAACCAAGCGGATTCGTACGTACTCCAGCGCAAGCAAGCAAACCAGCGCGAGCGGCAGAGCAGCCAGCCATTACCTGCACTGTGTAGCCATCGAATCAACTCACTGCAAGGCTGGATGGAGTACCTGCTTGTTGTCACTTGTCATTATCCCTGTTTTACTGCTCCATTTGACCACAGAAAAGCCACTGGCAGCAGGAGTACTTTTGCTTGGCCAGCACCCCATCGGCATAGCAGATACGTCACGATAAGGATGAATGGCGAGGGAGGGAGGGAGGGAAAGATCTCCCTCGGAACTCGCACGAAATCTCCCCAAGATCGCCGCGCCAGAGGATCCACAGGCCCCATGCCTGCAAGCCGTAGCGTGTAGCGCCGTAGGCAGGCTCGCAATGGTGCTAGCGGCCACGCGCAAGGACAGTGGCCATAAATTTAGTGAGTTTGCCAGATCGGTGCAAGCGATGTGAAGTTTAATGGCTCGCAGTCGAGGAGCTATTCCTCCGACGGGATAGCTAGACGACGAGCTCGAGTAGTTGGCTGGCGATTCTAGCGTATGCATGCATATGCATGATGCATGGCACCCGAAAAAGCCTAGACAGGAAGTAAGCGTACGTGGACGTGGACGTGCCGTGCCGTGCCGTACCGTGCCGGCTGAGTACATCTCAGGAGACTTGGCCGTACGTACGTGCTACTGCATCACTCTCTTGACACGTATCCACTGTATCTGTATTGGACATGTTGTACACGAGTCGACGTAAATGGAGTACTACAGTACTAGTAGTACAATGTACGTGAGTGATTAGTAGGAGAATGCACCTTATTATTGCATGCATGGATTATTCCAGTTATCACCGTCCAAAAACTGGAGATGCCGTATATGATATCAGTTTGGAAGTAAATTGTGAGGCGAATCGAGTCTTTGATGCTCGCATATACGCCAGCCATTACTGTGGCCTCGCGCCAGCTACTCGCAAGATCGCGCCGTATCTCGAGATACGCCGGATAATCAAAGACTACTACTTCCATTACTGATACTGTGCCGTAGCCTTGTGATGAAAAATTGTTCTCACGCGTGTGTGGGGGTTCCAGTAAATGAACACACCCGCCACCCCCGCTATCTGTCCAACATAGGAGTAATTTGTTCATGTAGAGGGAGGGGGTAGAGAAGCCAGACAGACAGGCCAAGCAAGAATAAACTCATTTAAGAGAAGAGATACGGTGCGTCGCCGGTCAAGAAAGGAGTAAAGGCCAGCACTCCTGTTTGCAGCAACAAAAGATTTGGCCTTGCTGCTGGCTGCCTGTCGCTGTGCACTGCACCAATCCATCCATGCACTCTCGGTGCATGCCAGACAGCTAGCTATCTATACACTACTCCCGGCCGTATCTTGGATTCACTCTCGCCCCTGCCGCCGAGAGATATCCCTCGGGCCTCGAGACCACCGTGGCCGCGCCGGTCAGCGGTCTCCGCCTCCTCGTCTTCGCCCTTTCCGCCCTAGCGCCTCCCGTGCCACGGCCTCATCGCCTTCGCCTATATATATAGCGGCCGCGCCCCTCTCCTCTTCTCTCTCACACCAGTCGCTCTCCAGCCACCCTCTCTCATTTTCTCTGCACCTACGACCACGAGACCACTAGTCCTAGACTCTACTTAGGTGAGGGTGAGAGATATTAGATCAGAAGATGGCGAGCTGCAAGGGCCTTGTCGACGGCGAGGGGAGCGCGGCGCTGCCGCACGTTCTCGCCGTCGACGACAGCTCCGTGGACCGCGCCGTCATCTCCGGCATCCTCCGGAGCTCCAAGTTACGCGGTGAGGATTCGACGAGATCGCACCCCCGTTTCTCTTCTTCTTGTTTTTCTGCCGTGTGCTTTTGACGACTGAGATGTGCGTGCATGTTTGCAGTCACCGCCGTCGACAGCGGGAAGAGGGCGCTGGAGCTTCTGGGCTCCGTACGTCATCTTGCTCAGCCTTTGAAGTAGTATCCATTTTCTTTCATCTGTTTCTGTGCTTTGCATTAATCTTATGGTGTGTTCTTGTGCCGCAGGAGGCCAATGTGTGCATGATAATCACGGACTACTGGATGCCGGAGATGACAGGCTACGAGCTCCTCAAGAAGGTCAAGGTAAATACTCCTATATGCCACAGCAGCAACCATTTCCCTTGTCAAAGTTCCAAAATAAATAGAACATGCATGCATGTACTACAAAATCTTTATCACTCATTACTTGCTTAAGCTCGCAATGGAGATGTGATGCAACGATGCATGCAGGGGTCATCCAAGCTGAGGGAGATCCCGGTGGTGATCATGTCGTCGGAGAACGTGCCCACAAGGATCAGCAGGTCAGGATTCCATTCCACGGCATGGGCACACATGCATGCCATATTCTTTTTTATCCAGTGGTAGTACATGCATGGATGCATGCAGCTCATTTTGCTTCTCCTTGACACGTTTGTTCTGCTCGGTCAGGTGCCTGCAGGAAGGGGCCGAGGATTTCCTGCTGAAGCCGGTGCAGCCGTCCGATGTGTCGCGCCTGTGCAGCCGCGTCCTCGGCTGACCGCTGCATCGTCTCCGTCAGTTGCACCATCCGACGCTCCTGCGGATTCAGTGCTTGGGCCTTTGGGAACATGGACGCATGGGTAGCAGTAGTAGACTAGTCGTGTGACTGTCAGTGTGCGTGCATGCAGTCTGTCTGTGACTGAGACTGTGTTTTGCTTCTGCTAAGTAGGATGTTTCCCTCTGTTATGCAGCAGCAGTCGACCTAGTATATCTCTGTCACCGTTCTTCTGTCTTTCAGTCCGTAAGTACGAAGTCATCTTCTATCTATGTCTCAGTGAGTCAGTGTCGTGGATTAGTGTTCAGTAAAAAGGAAGTTTAATGTTGGCAAATGTTGGGAGTTCATCTTGTTCTTGCTGAAAATGTTATGCCGTGCACAGCACAGCTTTGCTCGTTTTCGTTTATTTCGACTTCGGATGGATTGTTGTCGATCCAACTCGTACTGTGATGAGGAATGAAAAGGATTGTCCGTAACATCGTACATTCGATTGCTACTTTTGGTTCAAAGCTGTACTCTGCTTTCGTGTTATTTGATGCCATTTGGGGCAACAGGGCCTTAAGTACCCAGTAGGGAGTATGGAGTACTGCTGTACGCCGTGCTGTTACGGAGGAGGATATCCGTAAGATCGTGCATTTGATTGCTAGTACCATTGACAGTTAAATTTGTACTGTGTACTGTAACCGAGTTATTTGATGCCATTTGGGGCAACATGTCCTCGTTAACGAGTAGTACGTACTGTACAACAGTGACTGCGCCTTTAATTATCAGGCACAACACCAGTGCACCGTGCAAAAGAAAACTCGTCAGGATTGTCAAGCGTTTCAAAGTTCAGACAACACCGGCTATATTCTATATTGTCAGGCTGCTTTTCTAGGAAAGTAATTTTGAAAGTTAAATCGGTCACAATATTCATTGGACTCCAATTACTAGCAAACGTCAGCTACAAAGTATAGCAAGCGCGGCTGTTTTGGTGGCAATTTTAGTTGTCGCAGGGATGATAGAAGATGGCAATTTAGTTAGCAAGCTGCAGTTTTTGTTTTTCGTTAGAAAATCGTCGTACTTACAAACTATAATTATCATCTTTGTCTATCGTCACAATAACTAAACTTGCAATCAGAACATTCTCGTTATCATTTCTATTTTTATTGTCTCCGGCACTTGAGAAGCTCCAGTGATTTCAAGTGACATGTTTTTGCCACTTTGATTTTTTTCCTCTCACTTGTGCAAGGGCATGGGCCTAGGGCGTGAGTCTAAATCTCCTTCGTTCACTGTAGCAACGAAGAGGGCCCGGGGCTCAATGTTAGCCTGCCTCCGCCTGTGACAGGCGCTATCTTTTGCAAAAGGAAATGCTTGTATAAAAGGAAACATTTAGTATTACGTTGATCTTTCCGTTGGAGGCTTGAGCCTTGAGCAAAATGCTTAGGCATTGTGTGCATGTCAGTACTAGTAGTTCTGTCTCTCTTACTGCAAATTGAGACATGGGCTCATGTCTTTACCGAGTATTGAAAGAGCACCAAATTGAAAAGGCGTGCCCACTTGTTAATCATAGTACCACTACACTTTTTTTTGCGAAAATAGTACCACTACACTTTTTTTGAGGATAGTAGCACTACACTAACACTCAAGAGATCAATCTCCCGGTAACCAAAAACGAAAAGCACCCGCGCCTCCTGACCCTAGCCGCCTCGGCCCCCCTCCTCTTCCCCAGTCGATGTCTTCATTGGCGGTAAGAGGAGTGGGAACCCGTCTAATTTATTTCATTGTTTTTAGGGTTTTTGCTTCTTTGGTATCATCGTCGAGGTGATGGTGATGATGGCGTATTGGATTAAGCTCTCTTCGGTCCTTTTCTACCTCGACAACGTCCGTTTCGACGTTGAAAAAGGGCTTGTGAGAGTTTGTGTTTTCAGATCTTGGCAGTTCGTGTGTCCTTCAAGGAGAGCGTTTGGTTGATTTTTGGAGTGGCGAGTTTGACATCTTCTTCTGTTGTTGTTCTGTGGTTTGGTTCAGTTTCTCCAACACTCCGATCAGAGGGTGATGGATTGCAAGCATGTTCTGCATGGTATGATGCTTAAGCCGATGTTGTTTCAACGTTTATAAATCTCATCCCAAGGGATGAGTGACTTGCGATCTTCAAAGCCTAGTATGGCAAATGCGTTTAAATTGGTAATTAAGTTTTAAATTAGTTGGTCACCTATTCACCTACCCCCTCCTTCTAGTTAACCACATCGATCCTTTCGACCCCAATATACTTCATGCATCGATATGGAACATTTCTTCATATAAGATACAAAGCACTTGAAGCTACGTAGGAATTATTCATTCATTAACATAACTTAAACTATATCTTTATCTTCATGGTATTCATCCTTGAGTCCATTTAAAATCCTTAAGGCACTGCCCATGGATTATCCCTTCAAATAAATCAATGAAAAATTGTTGCATGAAGATTATCATTAATTACTAAAATCACACTTAAGGGCTACATGTGCTTTTAGCTGACCAAGAAGGCTTGGGCGGCCAAAAACATGGTCGTTGCGGCCGTGCCGCGACCCTCCTGCACCCCAAACTCATCGTCCTCCTCCACAGCGACACCGACCATCGCCGTCTTTTACAACAACACCATCGGTCTTCCCGAACTTGCCAGATGTCAGTAAAGACTTCTACATGGACGACACACATGACTTCGATGAAACATAACAAAGGTACATTGCGTTGGTGATTATATATGAATGTTTTTATGTAAGCTTTTACACGAGAACGCTCATAGTTTTATGTTTGAATATGTAGAAAACAATCATATCTCGACTTGGTTGAATGAATCTATAAGCAAAGCATAGATGATGTTCCTTTGGGTGATCATGCTATCAATGAGATCTTCCCTTCAAAACCTAAGAAATGGGCAAGGTCGGAAAACTGCCGCACGTCGAGGATAAAGCATTGGTCAGCTTATGAGTGTTAGCATTGATACAATATCAGGAACCGATCAAAGCATGAAGACACATTGTAAGCACACTGTCGATGACTATCATCGCAACGTGTTGGTTTATCCCGATTGACTGTTGAATACATTCAATCATAGATGGAGCACAATTAAAAAATGTTTCAATCCATGAGCAGGATTGTGTGACCCAAATTGATCGTGCCAAGCCTAGTGGGATGACAAATAAGCTCATGAGTATTTTAGTTTGTTTTGTTTGTCTGCAAGATTTTTTGTACGTAAGTTTTATACTCATTTTACAAATACGAATATAGTGAGCCAATCGATAAGTCATTTGGCATGTTTCATTGTTGGGTGTTGCTCCAACACAATGGGCATGGAGCGATTTAAACTATGAAACAATCCAACATATGAAGAAGGAAAATCATCATCACCGGGCCGCTATGATGGGCCACACTACCCTCGCCACATTGTGTCGTGCCGCTGTGATGGACCACGCTGCCCCTCGCCACGTCGTGTCGTGTCGCCGTCCTCACGACGTGGTCCACCACCCGCGCGTTGTCGACCATCACCCCTGCTTGTTCGTCGTGACGACCTTGTCGCTCCCAGCCACATCGTGTTGCGATGCTGGCAATGGGGTGTGCTGCCTTAGCCGGTCCACAATGCACCCTGCCACGCCACACCTTCATCGTCGGGTCGTGCCGCCATCTGCCGCGTTGTTGTTCGCATGTCGCCGTCAATAATAATAATGGTTATCGGGGAAGTTTTTTTTCCTTTTGAAATTTTTGAGGCAATTTTCTTTTTGAGATTTTTTGAGATGGTTATCGGGGAAGTTTGTTTGGTGAGTTTTGGAGGTACTCTTGGGCCCAAGCAGAGGCAAAAACCCAAGCCGCAGAGAGAGACTGACTAGTCCGGGAAAAACAAAACCCTCGCACTCAATTCTGCACCATGGCCTCCGCCTCTGCTTCCCTCTCCTCCCTCGCTTCCTCCGCCGCCACCGCGATCTCCTCCGCCGCCCCCGGCTGCCCTCCTTCCAAATCCTTTCACGATCCAAAATCTCTCCAGATTTCCCTCAAACTATTCTCCCCTCTCGCCAAATCTCAATCGCTCTCCTGCTCCGGGCCGCGCGTCCCCCACGCCGCCACCGGCGACGGATCGGGTGCCGGGAACCATGGGAACGACTCAGGAGGAAACGGCGGAAAATACGGAGGTCGAAACGGTGGCGATGGGGATGACGGCGGCGGCGAAGACTACGAGGAGGCCGAGTTCGGGCCGCTCCTCGGCTTCAGCGAGGTGCTCCGCCTCGCCGCGGCCCGCGGCGTCACGCTCCCGGCCGACATGATTCAAGCGGCCAAGGACGTCGGCATACGGGAAGTGATTTTGCTCCGATACTTCGATTTGCAGGTATACTGAACCGCACGTTTTTTTTACTGCGGCGTAAATCCGGCGGTTTCCTCACCCCTTTCCACCCGCGCAGGCCGCGCCGTGGCCACTCAGCGCGATGGTCCGGGCCTTCTCAGTGCTCCGCAACAGGATGCTCGCTGATCCGTCGTTCCTCTTCAAAGTTGGCATCGAGGTATGGAGTATCAGAATTCAGAGCTGATGTTTTAATATTTCAGTCATGTGCTAATTTGAAATTCAGAGCGATGTTTTAATATTTCAGTCATGTGCTAATTTGGGGTTGGGGTTTCTGACTGAATGCAGGTTATGATCGACTCGTGCTGTGCAACCGTTGCGGAGGTGCAGAAGAGGGGGGAGGATTTCTGGGCGGAGTTTGAGTTGTATGCTGCTGATATTTTGATCGGAGTGGTTGTCGATATCGCCCTGGTTGGGATGTTGGCTCCCTACGTGAGATTCGGAAATGCGTCTGCGTCAACGGGGCTGTTAGGGAGGTTCAACCGGATGGCTGGAGCTTTGCCGAGCAGGTGAAAACATACAGTATTTCACTATAAGTTGCCACTACAGTTGATAGTTAATATGAGAAGTAAAGTAGGATTTCCAGTTTGTAGTTTCACTTGTCATAACCATCAGGATCAATTCAAGAAATGGAATGAGATGGTGTGGATTGAATCTGCAGTACGCTTCTGAATACAATATTTTCTCCTGTACGACGCACTGATTTTATGGCCTTTTATCTGCAGTGTTTTTGAAGCTGAAAGGCCAGGCTGCAGATTTACAGTCCAACAAAGAATTGGGACATACTTTTATAAGGTAATGAACCTTACATTAAAAGTTTTCACTCTGATTCTAGCACATTATCTGATATTTTGTTTTGAATTGTTGGAGCATCATTACGATGTTGAACCGGGTTGTTTTTATCCCAGGGTGTTTTGTATGGCTCAGTTGGATTTGTCTGTGGTATTATCGGTCAGGGAATTTGCAATATGATAATGAATGCTAAGAGGTAATGCTTGTGCCTTTTGTTCTTTTGACACTTGTGATGTATAGTTTAATCTTCCAAAGATACAATCAAACAATACATAATCATTTTTTTCTCATTATGATATCCTTTTGTAAGGTCTTTCGACAGGCTATGTTTGTTTGTTCACCACCTCAGTATTGCTAAAAAATTTTTTTGGAAAAGGAGGATGACCCCCGGCCTCTGCATCATTCTGATGCATGCGGCCATATATTATTAAAATTTCAGAATTCAGCAGCCGAACAACCTTGACTTGGAAATAAAGCAAAAAATAAACCCAGAGGCCGCATACCTCGCGACAGTAACTTCTCCAGATAGCCACTAACCCTATGATACAAAACGCATAAAAAAAACAAAAAATACACGATTCCTAAGCTACACCTTCAAGAAGGAATCGCCGCTCGTGCACCGATGATGGCGAGTCCACCACAAGAATGAACTCTGGATTCTCATCCACAAAGCTTCCTCAGTATTGCTAATGAATAGTATTATTCTCAAATCATTCCTATCTTGACTTGCGGATGTTGCTTGCTTCTGTTCATTTTTCAGGAGTGTCAAAAAAACAGATGAAGATATTCCTGTTCCACCACTGATTAAAAGTGCTGCTCTTTGGGGTATGTATATTGTGTATTTCCAATTTACTACTTATTTTACTTTAACCATATGTCCAGTAATTCCACTAAAGATATATCTAGCAGCTTAGATAGACAGACATATGGGCATACTTCAATGTTTAATGTCTTGAGTTTCGCCTAGGTTCAATAAAATTTCTTGAACATTCACCTAACTATGTTAATTTAGATATTCTCCGACACTTGGAAAATGAATAGATTTCGTTGCTTGCTACTGTCACTATTTATGACATTTTTTCTGCAGCGGGCTACCTGATTTATAAACTAAACTAGTACTAGCAGATAACATTTGTATGTTCCATCCCTCGACTGACAAGCAATGTTGACATGTAGGTGTATTCCTTGCTGTATCATCTAATACACGCTATCAGATCATTAATGGTCTGGAGCGAGTAGTTGAGGCATCACCAGTTGCAAAGGGTGCTCCTCCTGTTGCATTGGCTTTCACCGTTGGTGTTCGCTTTGCCAATAACATCTATGGTGGTATGCAGTTTATCGATTGGGCTCGATGGAGTGGTGTCCAGTAATGGTGAGTGATCTTGTTATAGCTTTTTATCTTGTCATTTTCTCATCAATAGATGTCATGGCATTGTCAGTGATAAGTTAGAGCCATGGAACCATGTCAAAAACTCTTAAATGAAACAAAACCAAATTAACGAATTGATAGAAATATTTTCATGACAGTCCAGTCTCTTCATTTAATTTGAACTGCCAAAACATCTTACATTAGTGAACAGAGGTAGTAATTATATAGGAAAATCAATTTTATACACCTATTCAGTTGTTCAACATCAGATACTTCCAGGTCATGCCCTACCCTTTTTTTTTGCATCATTTGGAAGGCTGTCTATCGTTCCATTTGTTACAAATAATTGTTGCAAACACTAAGAAAAAGTTGAATTTTGCGGTAATTTTCAGGGAGGAATTCAAGCAAGAGATCCATGTAAGCTTTGTCATCGTTCTTCACCTTTTCTGAGAGGCAAGCTGCAGCCCCGTGGTGAAATTCGATGGCTAGGAGAAAACTGAAGAAGCGGATGATGATATTGCTAGGTTGACATATCTGAGCTATGAACAGTATCATTTCAATTACTCTATTCCTGTACTGAGTCAAACACCGATGTTATTTATCTAGCGTATCGTTTAGTTTATCATTGGTATTGTGACTTACTACCCAGAATAATGGTGTGGGAACTAGGAATGGTACCCCTATCATATTGAAAAAACTGAAAAAATTTGTTGCGGTGATCTATTTTTTGGGATGGAGAGTCCAAATCGACGGCTGACTTCAACCTCAGTTGCAATTGCCAATTAGATAACAAGGTACATCTGCCGAAAATGACATGACTACATCATACGACTAGTTCATTTTCTCGGGTACTTCATACGACTAGTTGAAGTCCTAGCTATGACAAACCACAACTGAAGTCGTGTGACGATCCAATTTGAGCACGCAATGGACATATTTCCACGCACACAATAAACACGCAATGGGCACTCCAGCTCTGCCGAGACATAGGCGAAGCATGTAGCACAAGCTGGTTCTGACCATGGCGGCCCTCGCTTTCCTGGTGACGCTTCTGGCCGCACCAGCGGCGACGGCGGCAGCGGCAACACCCTCCGGCCGCCGTTGTCCGACGAGCTGCGGCCTGATCGACTTCTCCTACCCGTTCGGCATAGGCCCCGGGTGCTCGCTGCCGGGATTCAACCTCACCTGCAACACAACCACCTACGGCGACCGCCTCCTGCTGGGCACCCCGAGCGTCACGGTGGACTACACGATCCTGGCGAGCGACTTCGTTTCCTCGCTCGCCGTCAACATCGTGCGCTCGGTGCACATGCCACCCCGCGCTGGCGCCGGCGCCGGGACGGTCTCCGCCTCATGGGACGGCCCGGGCAGGCCGTTCGCCATCTCCGGCGTGTCCAACATGTCGCTGTTCGTACTCGGCTGCGGCGTCACGGCGACGCTGCTCGACCGTGCAGGCGGCACGGGAGCTGTGGTCGGGAACTGCTCCGTGGTCTGCGGCGGGCAGGAGGTCATGCGCAGGCTCCCCGACGGGCTCTGCGCCGGCGTGGGCTGCTGCCGCATCGACCTGCAAGTACACCTCCGGGCGTTCACCCTCAGCTTATCGCGCACCGGCAATGGCGACGGTTTCAGCCGGGACAAAGTGAGCTTCTTCGTCACCGGCCGGGACATGTACGTCTTCAGACCCGGCGATCCGGAGCGTGACATGCACACCGACATGATCCCTCCGGCTCAGCTGACCTGGGCCATTCCCAGCCAGCCAGACTGCCGGCGCGCCATGGACGACAGGATCACATATGGTTGCGTCAGTAACCAGAGCGAGTGTCAGGACTCGCCGATCGGAGGCTACGTCTGCCACTGCTCCAGGGGCTTCTCCGGCAACCCCTACGCCGTCGATGGCTGCGTGCCCGACCAAGGTAATCCCATCCGTCTCTGCTATTTCATGTAGACAAGTGCAGTATGATCATTTTTAATTTTTATCTTGTTTTCTGTCTGACAGTTTATGGCTCCACCCAGCCGAAGACGAACTGTCCGACGATGTGCGGGAACGTGAGCGTCCCGTTCCCCTTCGGCACAGAGCTGGGCTGCTTTGCGAGGATCAATCTTTACCTGACATGTAACCCAGGGCACTCTCCTGCCATCCTCCAGATGACCGAGCACTCGATAGTCACCGACATATCCATCGACGAAGGCGTCTTGAGGATTCAGAAGCGGTCCGACCCTGGTGAATTCTTGGGGGGTCGAAACACCACGCTCTACTCATTCTCAGGAGAATCCGGGACCGTGAAGTGGGCTGTCGATAGCCCGACGTGCAGGGAGGCGAAGCTGAACAAGAAGGAATACAGATGCTTGAGCGCTCATAGTCACTGCGTGGATGTCACCGACGACAGAACAAGTAATCATGTGGGCTACAGGTGCAAATGCTCTTCCGGTTTCCAAGGAAATCCTTACCTTGAAGATGGATGCACAGGCAAGTTCTTGATCAATATGCTTACTTTTCCTTCTCTGGGAATTACTATTGATCGCGGGAAATCTTTTCTTGTGTTTCCTTTTTGATGATGCATTGTGCGATTTGCAGATATCAACGAGTGCTTGCAGCCAGATAAGTACACTTGCGATGGAATCTGTCAGAATATCCTGGGAAGTTTTGCTTGCTCTAGTTGTCCTCATGGGACAGAATTTGACAGAATCGCAATGAAGTGCAGAGCGTCCAACGTTATCTTAGGTACGCCATTTTGAGCAAATTCAGGTAGTTGCAGTTTGCAATATTTTGGAAGTGAACCAATGCAATATATTGTGATGCAGGTGTTACCATTGGGCTTAGTTCTGGCGGGGGGATTCTTTTTCTTGCCGCGATCACGGTCATTATCATCCGTAGATGGAAGAAAGGCGTCCAAAAGCAGCTCAGGAAGAGGCACTTCCGCAAGAACAAGGGCATCCTCCTTGAACAGCTTGTCTCCTCTGATCCAGGTGCCAGTGGCAGCACCAAGATATTCTCCCTGGAAGAGCTAGAGAAGGCGACCTACAACTTCGACCACTCGCGCGTGGTTGGCCATGGCGGCCACGGTACGGTCTACAAGGGCATCCTGACGGACCAGCGCGTGGTCGCCATCAAGAGGGCAAAGCTGGTGGCTAGCGCCGAGATCGACCAATTCATCAATGAGGTTGCTATCCTGTCACAGATCAACCACCGGAACGTGGTGAAGCTCCATGGATGCTGCCTGGAATCTGAGGTTCCCCTGCTCGTCTACGAGTTCGTCTCCAACGGCACGCTCTACGACCTCTTGCACAGCAAGCAAAATGGTACTCTGTTACCGCTGCCCTGGGAGGAGCGGCTGAGGATCGCCGCCGAGATCGCCGGCGCGCTCACATACCTGCATTCGGCAGCTTCGACGTCGATCCTTCACCGAGACATCAAGTCCATGAACGTACTCCTGAACGATAGCCACACCGCAAAGGTTTCGGATTTCGGTGCGTCGAGGTCGATGCCGATTGACCAGACGCATCTGGTCACCGCCGTGCAGGGCACCTTCGGCTACCTGGATCCGGAGTACTACCACACGGGCCGGTTAACCGAGAAGAGCGACGTTTACAGCTTCGGAGTGATTCTCGTGGAGCTGCTGATGAGAAAGAAGCCGCTGGGTGAGAACGAAAATGGCGAGAAGCAGAACCTGTCCAACTACTTCCTGTGGGCTATGGTGGAGAGGCCTCTCAAGGACATTGTGGATGAACAGGTTCTGGAGGGAGAAGAAATGGAGGGGGTCAAGCAAGTTGTTCTCTTGGCGAAAGAATGCCTGAACCTGAGACGACAGAAGAGGCCTGCCATGAAGGACGTGGAGATGAGGCTGCAATTCCTGAGGGCACGGAAGGTTGCTCCGGGGAAGGATGGAGTGGTTCGGCCTCACCGTGAAGTGGGAGGAGGTGATTGGTGTCGAGGCGTTGTTCCGGTGGCTGGCGAGGATGGCACACGCCAGTACAGTCTAGAGCAAGAGTTTGCGTCGTCCTTGCGCATACCACGATGATTTGTAGGACCTGCTTGAATTGGAGGTATTTTTATGAGGTGCTTTTCATATCCTGTATACTTTTTTAGGGGTGTCACTAGATTTATTCAACCGAAACAGAAGTTTGGATGCAGATAAATTCAGCAGGATTTAGAAGCCACATATGGCGACCCTCATCTAGAGCCAGAAGTTTTCGCGATGTTGGTTGCATCAGAATTGGACTCCCTTCCTTCATACTCCAACTGGACCGCTTCAAACTGGTTCATCTTCTGCTTAATGCCCTCAATAATCACCATCGATTTGCCCCGGTATGCACCCTTCAAATGATTGATAGTGGAGATACAGTCAGTGAGAACCTGAATTTTCTGAATGTAAAGATAGCCAGCTAGGTCCAAGGCTTCTCTGAAGGCCGTTGCTTCAAGAATTTCAGGATCGAACATCCCTTCTATCAGCACTGCTGAAGAGCGCATGTAACACACCGTGTGATAACTCTCACAGGAAGAAGGGGTTATTGAAGGAGAAGCTCAGCTTTTCAACTACATTACCCAGTTCTATAAAAATCTTTTTGGAGCCCCTGATACTTCTAGTATCTCTCTCTTGGATCAACGAATTCCTCAGATATATGTTGAAAATTCTAGTCCGCTACCTTTTTCCTTAGAGGAGATCAAGGATGTGGTTTTCAATATGGAGAAAAATAAGAGTCCTGGTCCTGATGGTTTGCCAGCTGACTTTTATTAACATTTCTGGGAGGTAGTTAAGTGAGATCTCAAGACTTTACTTGATGATTTTAACAAGATTGATATCTTTAGACTAAATTATGAGTTTATCACCTTGATTCCCAAAGTTAAAGACGCAAAACAAATTAAAAAAATTAGACCCATTTATCTCCTGAATGCGAGTTTCAAGATTAGCACCAAAGTCTTGATGAATAGACTTACTAGAGTGGTAGATCGTGTTATCTTTAGAAATCAGATTGCCTTCATCAAAATGGAAGGGGTGGTGGTGCTACATAAGGCTTTGAACTCTATCCACCACAAAAAACAAAATGCTTTTGCTATTCAAGGTTGATTTTGAGAAGGCCTGTGACAAAATTAAATGGCCCTTTGTTTATCAGATGCTCAAGATGAAAGGTTTTCCTGATCTGTGATGTGCTTGGGTCAGTCACGTACACAATGATAGGGGGCATGTTGGGATCAAGGACAACGATAACAATTGTCCTTTTTAAAAAAACTCACAAAGAACTTAGACAAGGGGATGCTTTGTCCCCTCCGTTATTTGACTTATCTGCTGATGCACTTGCTATAATCCTTCATAAAGCAAAAGAGAACAATTTTGTTAAAGGGGTGCTCTTGGATAGCATTGAAGGTGGTGTTAATATGCTGCAAATGCAGATGACACCATCTTTCTGCTTCAAGATGGCCTGGAGGATGCTAGAAGATTGGAATTTATTCTTACTGCTTTTGAGAAAATGTCAGGTTTAACCATTAACTTTCATAAGAGTGAGATCTTTCCTTTTGGTTTTGGGGAGGCTGTATCCAAAATAGGGGTTTACTAGGAGATTTTTACATGTGCCGTGGGGGACCTACCTATTAAGTATTTGTGGATTCCTATTACCAGAATTAAGATCATGAATAAAAAATGGGATGGGGTTTTGAATAAGATTGAAAATAGATGTGGTTGTTGGCAAGGGAGAATGTTAAACATGACTGGTAGGGCTGTTTAGGTTTAAACCTGTCTAACTAATATGCCTATATGTATGCTTTGGTTCTAGACTTTTTTGGCAAGCTGATGTGGGAAAAAATATCATTTGGTGAAATGGAAAACCTTTTGTCTTCCTAAAGACCCGGGTGGTTTAGGCATTCTTGACCTTGACATTATGAACCAAGCATTACTGGTTAAGTGGTTTTGTAAATTGCAAACTAAATCTGGCCTCTAGCAAGAAGTCATCCTGAACAAGTATGTTGATTTTGGCTGTATTTTTTGGGGGAAAATTAGAGTTAGAGACTCTCATTTTTTAAAAGTTTGATTAAGTGAAACATCTTTTTTATGACAATTATACAAAAATATGAAAGATGGTTGCTACACTAGATTTTGGGAGGACAGGTGGTTAGATGATAAGCCACTAAGATTAGCCTACCCTAGAATTCCTGAGCACGGTTCAATAAAAACATCTTTGCTGCATCAGCTTTCTCTATGGGTTTAGAGAATTTCTCCTTTAGAAGAACTCTACTTGGGGGATCATTAGATCTATGGAACTAATGTAAGCTTAGGTGTGATGGAGTAGTTCTATCTGTGGGTAAAGATGTACTAGTTAAATGGATGCTTACTGCTAATGGCATCTTCTCTATCAAATCTCTTCATAAGAAAGGAATTTCTTTAGGCTTTCCTCATAAATTTCTTTAGAAGATCAAAATCCCTGCTAATATCAAATTATTTTCCTGTTTGGTGAGCAGAAAAAGTATCCTTACTAAAGATAATTTCTCGGAAGGGGGGTGGAAGGGGGACGACAAGTGTGTGTTTTGTGGTGGTAAAGAAAGTATTGATCATATCATTTTTGATTGCTCTATTGCTAAATTGGTGTTGTGTTTATTCAAATGTGCTTTCAACTTACATTCTTATTTGGATGATTGTTTTGGTAGATGGTTGCTTAGTTTTCCAAAAACTGATAGAAAACTGGTCTTTGTTGACATAGCTGATATGCTTCGGGCCATCTGGCTTAGTATGAATGACATTGTCTTTTGTAGAAGAACGAATGTGATTCCTATGACTATTATCAAACTGATGTGTACTTGGATATGTGATTGGGCACAATTACAGATAAAGGAGGGAAGGGGAAAGGTGTTGCTTGTGGGAGCAAGACTAATAGAATAGGTGGCAACTGAGGTGTACAAGGCTGCTCAAGGGTGGTGTCCTGGAGTGTTGAGGTTGGGACATTGGGCTTGTTGCTGCTATTTCTGTTGGATGTTGCTCTCCACTCTATTGGTGTTACACTCTCCTCTAACTTCCATTTGCCTGCTTCCTGCGCCTGGGAGATACTAGTTCATTATCTTAAAACTATCTCTTTGCACTTTGGATGTTTGGTCCTGTGAGACCTTGGTGAAAGCTTGCTGGCCTTTGTGCTGCAAGTTTGTAATAGTTGTCTTAGTCTTTAGACCGCCTAGGGGTTATAGTGTTGTTATCCAACTATTTTACTTTCGAACCTTGTAGTTGAACTTGTTGATTTCTTTATATGAAACCGGAAGGGGGTAAAACCCCTTCTTTTGCTTACAAAGAAAAACACCATGTGTGTTCTTGGAAAATGACTGCGACATCTCCCTTTGTTCCATTCCTTGAGACCGTAGCATCCACCTAAAGTTTATGATAGCCTGTCAGTGACAGAAGCCATCATCTTCCTATCTAGGTTGGTGTGTACATATTTGAAGATTCTCTTCCAGGGACAAGAGCTAGATCATCCATATAATTTAGGACAGTAAAACCGAGCTGTTTCCGAGCCTCTCACGCTATCAGCATTTCGGACCATTTGATTTGGCGTCTGGATCGTCTTCAGCCGTCCGATCCTCGTTACTTCACTTTTTCGTTTAGTGGGCTAGTTGTCCTAAGGGGACGCTACTCTGAGAAAAAAATTGGAGCATGCTGGTGGGTCTATAGCCCACATAGTTGACCTGATCCAGTCAATCGTCTTGTCGTGGCCGCCTCCGCTCGTCCCCGACTCCACCCCCTCCTGACCGCTATCGTCCCATCCCTAGGTGCGTCGTCGCCACCATCGTCGTTCCCCAACCTCTGTCTCGAACCGTGCACGCGACGTTCTCCAACATCTCACTTACGATGCTGTTTGGCGGCTACACATATTTTGGCGGTGGTAGCGTTCCTCCTACCCCCACACACATACACGGCATGCCCCCTTAATTGACTACACTTTCTCAAATTCAATCGTCCCCAGTTCTTCTTGGCTTCAAGGATTCGTATTGTTGTGGATAAAACACATGGTAGACAAAGGTGATTGATATTCGTCTTTCTCCTAAACCACCAGATATACCATAGGGTAACTAGAACTTTTATGAATTATAGTTCACTCATTGAATCGCTTAATTGCAGTAACCATAACTTTGCATCAACATTTCTACATGCTGAAAAGGTACGTGAAATTTCTAAAAAATATTATACAATGTAAAAATGTTCAAGTAATTCAATCTAAAATGTTTCATGCCATTCAAAAAATATGTGTTACATTGCAAAAATATGCTTGTGATATTTTTTAAAAAGTATAGAATGTTAAATATCTTTATATAGGCTTTAAAAAATGTTGTGTATCCTTAGAGAAATTGTTTCAACATGTGTTGGAAAAATATCTTACACGTATCCAAACACATGTATTTAAATTTTTTTAATCATGTATTTTAAAATGTTAAACATGTATATAAATTGTAAAATGCAAATAAAATTGGACTTAAAAACATATATTTGTAAAACAGTTAATTATTGAAAGGATATTTTGTGAGAATGATGATTGAAAATATTTTAAATGTGCATTTGGCTTTGGATGCTAAACAAGAGTTTGGCTTCCCTTTTTTCACAGAGGTGATTTTCATAGCTGCTTGGAATATTTGAATTCTAAGAAATGCTAAAATATTTAGGAATGGGACATCGACCTTCAGATGTTGGAGGAGGAATTTCATTCATGATATTACTCTTTTATCCCATAGAATCAAATGTAAATTTAAAGAGCAATTGTTAGATTGGATTAGTTCTCTATCCTAGGGCCATGGTTATCTCAACCATCCCCATGTGTAAGTAGACTCTCCACCCTGTAACCTATGTAACGGCAGATGCCATGGGGATGGCTAATGAGGGGGACAAACCAAGGTTGGTGTCGCTGGTGCCGGAGGCGAGATTGGGAACACTGCGATGTACCCAGGCTCAGAGCTCTCCGTAGAGATAAAACCCCTACTCCTGCATGTCTGCACTATATGGTGGAATATCTGTACAAGGTTGCTCCTTGAGCTGTATATGTTGACTACTCTGCTCCAGGCCGAACTGCTCTGCTACTGCTAGCTAAACTACTGCTACTCTACTACTCTTCTACTCCTAGCCGTGAGAGGAGAGGAGAGCTCTTACTCTCTCTACTTGTGAGAGGAGGGAGGAAATGAGGAAGGAACCCCTCATCGTGGGCACCCTTGGTGCCTTTATATAGGAGGCCCAAGGGGACAAGGGGGTGAGGGAGAGGGTACAAACGGGACAACAAGTACAAGGGACAAGGGGACAAGGGGACAAGGAGGTGACCCCTTGGACCAACTACACTATTCCCTTTGATCAACTTCACTATTGCTGATGTGACTAAAGATGTCATCTCTTGTCTTGTCTTGCTTTATCTGGTCTTGTCGACGGGACACCTCGGTTGACTTCCGGGCAGCCGATCTGCGGGCGACCGACAGACGAGCAGTCGGCCGGGTGCGCGGGCAATCGGCGGTCCGAACTGGGGGCGCACTCGGCAGACGCCGAGCTGAGCTGAGCTGAGCTGGGGGCGCGGGCAATCGGTTGTCTTGCTTTTTTTATTGCATATATGTACCACAAAAGCTACAACAGGCATCTTAAAAGCTACATATGTACAATTGTTTTTACTTTTTTTTATGGAACTAGATGATGCCCCGCACGTTGTTGCGGAACTTTTTTGCAAAATATTTCAGTAAAAATGTTTGGTTAAATGAAGCATGTATATTTGAAACAATAACTTTTAAAATAATATATGGATTTAATATAAATATCATAATAAAATCAAAATTCCCATGCACGCATGTTGCATGTGGATTTTTATTATGCATAGTGGCATATTGAGGTGGGTCTTTCTCATGCATGTTGGATGATGAGGTGACATGCTTGCATGTTGAAAGAAATATGCTAGTGGAGGATGAGGTGGAGTGTGTGCATGTTGAGAGAATTGAAATGAAACAATAACTTTTAAAATAATATATGGATTTAATATAAATATCATAATAAAATAAAAATTCACATGCATGCATGTTGCATGTGGATTTTTATTATGCATAGTGGCATATTGAGGTGGGTCTTTCTCATGCATGTTGAATGATGAGGTGGCAGGCTTGCATGTTGAAAGAAATATGCTAGAGGAGGATGAGGTGGAGCGTGTGCATGTTGAGAAAATTGAAATGAAACAATAACTTTTAAAATAATATATGAATTTAATATAAATTTCATAATAAAATAAAAATTCTCATGCATGCATGTTGCATGTGGATTTTTATTATGCATAGTGGCATATTGAGGTGGGTCTTTCTCATGCATGTTGGATGATGAGGTGACATGCTTGCATGTTGAAAGAAATATGCTAGTGGAGGATGAGGTGGAGTGTGTGCATGTTGAGAGAATTGAAATGAAACAATAACTTTTAAAATAATATATGGATTTAATATAAATATCATAATAAAATAAAAATTCACATGCATGCATGTTGCATGTGGATTTTTATAATGCATAGTGGCATATTGAGGTGAGTCTTTCTCATGCATGTTGAATGATGAGGTGGCAGGCATGCATATTGAAAGCAATATGGTAGTGGAGGATGAGGTGGAGTGTGTACATGTTGAGAGAATTGAAATGAAACAATAACTTTTAAAATAATATATGGATTTAATATAAATTTCATAATAAAATCAAAATTCACATGCATGAATGTTGCATGTGGATTTTTATTATGCATAGTGGCATATTGAGGTGAGTCTTTCTCATGCATGTTGAATGATGAGGTGGCAGGCTTGCATGTTGAAAGAAATATGCTAGTGGAGGATGAGGTGGAGTGTGTGCATGTTGAGAGAATTGAAATGAAACAATAACTTTTAAAATAATATATGAATTTAATATAAATTTCATAATAAAATCAAAATTCTCATGCATGCATGTTGCATGTGGATTTTTATTATGCATAGTGGCATATTGAGGTGGGTCTTTCTCATACATGTTGGATGATGAGGTGACATGCTTGCATGTTGAAAGAAATATGCTAGTGGAGGATGAGGTGGAGTGTGTGCATGTTGAGAGAATTGAAATGAAACAATAACTTTTAAAATAATATATGAATTTAATATAAATTTCATAATAAAATCAAAATTCTCATGCATGCATGTTGCATGTGGATTTTTATTATGCATAGTGGCATATTGAGGTGGGTCTTTCTCATGCATGTTGGATGATGAGGTGACATGCTTGCATGTTGAAAGAAATATGCTAGTGGAGGATGAGGTGGAGTGTGTGCATGTTGAGAGAATTGAAATGAAACAATAACTTTTAAAATAATATATGAATTTAATATAAATTTCATAATAAAATCAAAATTCTCATGCATGCATGTTGCATGTGGATTTTTATTATGCATAGTGGCATATTGAGGTGGGTCTTTCTCATGCATGTTGGATGATGAGGTGACATGCTTGCATGTTGAAAGAAATATGCTAGTGGAGGATGAGGTGGAGTGTGTGCATGTTGAGAGAATTGAAATGAAACAATAACTTTTAAAATAATATATGAATTTAATATAAATTTCATAATAAAATCAAAATTCTCATGCATGCATGTTGCATGTGGATTTTTATTATGCATAGTGGCATATTGAGGTGGGTCTTTCTCATGCATGTTGGATGATGAGGTGACATGCTTGCATGTTGAAAGAAATATGCTAGTGAAGGATGAGGTGAAGTGTGTGCATGTTGAAAGAATTAAAAGTAGTGAGGAGCAACTTCTTAAGAATGTAAGATACGCAGCATTCTGAATCGAGCCGCGATTCGATGACAGCGTGGCGATCAGTCAAAACTGGATCGATCTACCGGCGCCTATCGCCGCCAAGATGTGTTCACCCAGTGGGTGGTGCCGTGCCCGAGACGAACCGAAGCAACATGCGAGAAATACCCCCTGGCGCGGCGCCATGTCGATCCTGTTGGCCCGTCTGCTCCCCAGACTTGACCAGCGCTAGCCAGCCAGGCCATCGCCGTCGTCGCGGTTACAACTCATTCTTTGTCCCCCGTGCAGCTGCGACTCTTGGACCTCAAGCGCACACACTCGAGTCCTCTCCGGTGACATCCTTCGTGCGACCTCCACGTACGGACGCATGCTTGCATCCACGCGCAGCGATCGGTACGTGCCAATTCACACGTGCAGCTAGTTACAAGTGGGAAACGCTATATATATAGAGCACGTACGCGCCACCCTATATGCACCACACACACCTTCGATACTCCTCGTACAACTGCACCGCTCACCGGAGTCCGGAGATGATGGACGTGCAGGTGCAAAGGTCGTTCGTGGTGACTCCGGCGGCCGCGCCGTCGGAGGAGGTGCCGCTCACCGTGTTCGACCTCGCCGCGCCGACCTACCACGTCACGGTGCTCTTCGCGTTCTCGCCGCCCAACCCCACCAACCGGGCCCTCCTCCACGCCCTCTCCGCCACGCTCCCGCGCTTCCCTCTCCTCACCGCCGCCATGCGCCTCGACCGCACGCGCCCGTGCTTCGTCACGGGGAAAGGCGGCGCCGGCACCCTCGTCGTGGAGGCGGAGGTGCCGTCGTCGTCGCTCTCGGACCTCCTCCCGCTCGCGCCGTCGCCGTCGCTCGCGCTGCTCCACCCCGTTGTCCATAGAGGCGCCGCGCCGCACGTGCTCATGCTCCAGATCAACCGCTTTGCGTGCGGCGGCATCGTCGTCGCCTCGTCTGTGCACCACCAGGTCGCCGACGGGCACGCCATGGCCATGTTCTTCCACGCGTGGGCCGACGCCGTCCGCGGCGACGGCGAGGGCCTCGACGTCGACCGAGCCCACGTGCCGTACGGCCCCGCCGTCCTCGTGCCGCGCCGCCCGCCGCGCTGCGAGTTCGAGCACCGTGGCGCCGAATTCCTGCCGCTTGACGACGGCCGTGAGAGGAAGTCGACGGCCGAGGTTGGTCTCGATCATCACGTCGACATTTCCGAGATCACCAACATGCTCCTTCACTATCCGAGCCAGTTCGTGGCCGAGCTCAAGTGCGCAGCGCACAACAGGTACACGACCTTCGAGACCGTGTCGGCGCACCTCTGGCGAAAGATCACCGCCGCCCGCGGGCTCACCGACGGCGGCAGCGACGCGCGCACGTCGATACGCATCGCGGTCAACGGCCGCGGCCGGCTGGCCGGAACGGGAGCTCTGCCGGCCGCGGGGTTCTTCGGGAACGTCGTGCTCACGGCGGTCTCCGGGACCAGGGCGGCGGACCTGGCCACCGGGACCCTCGCCGATGCCGCGGCGCTGGTCCGCGCAGGGATCCGCGCCGTCGACGGCAGGTACTTCCAGTCGTTCGTGGACTTCGGGGCGCTGCACGGCGACGAGGAGCTGGAGCCGGTGTGCGCGGACGAGGCCGGCGTGCTGTCGCCGGACGTGGAGGCCGACAGCTGGCTGCACCTGGACCTGCACCGGTTGGACTTTGGGTGCGGCGGGCGGCTGGAAGGAATCCTGCCGGGGAAGGTCCCGCAGGACGGGGTGGTGGTGCTGATGCCCAGCCTGCGGGAAGGGGGAGGCGTCGACGTCTTCGTTGCGCTGTGGGAGAAGCATGCCAAGGAGCTCAGCGCCATTTCTTACACTGTGGATTAGCAAAAAAGCTAAACACACGGGCAAGTGAATAAAGCTACAGAGCAAAATAATAAGTATAGTATAGAAACCTAATTGTTGTAGTTTCCGGGCATTATGGATAAGTGGTTTGCTAAATCTCAGTCGACTAAGACTTAACGAAGTCTCAATCAATGTTATATTTGTAAAATTGTGTGTGAAATTCGTGCAAAGAAAACCGTATTTTCTTTTTCTTACATGTTTTATCATTTGACGGAGACTTTGGCAGACTGTCTTCACTACTGCACCAATGGAAGATCCTCTGCAACGACGCCCAGTCAGTGCTGCTGAAGAGAAATCTGCTTCTTCTCGATCATCACCGTGGCGAACTCCTGAGGATAGCCTGATGAGGATGCTTCCGGTGGAGGCGACGGAGATAGAGAGAAACAACTTTCTTCGTGAAGCTGGCTTTCTTGTTGAATAGCTAGTAGTTCTCTAGTTCATATCTATCTCTAAACTCCCCTTGCGATTGGTGTAACCCTGTAATAAGGTGGCGTGGGTGCTGCCCATTTCCCTGCACTGTTACTGAATATTGTTATTGTTGTGTTTGACTGTGGTTGCATCAATAAAGATGGAACCAGGGGAGCCCTTTATTTTTTTTAAAGACTTCGTTAAGTCTTAGTCGACTAAGATCTAGACACACCTATGTATAAGGGCATGTTTATGGCTCATCCAATTGTGACTCTGTTATGTCGTGTTAGGCCATCTTTATTGCATGACGTTTGGTTATAGAGAAAAGTTCATTTTAAATCCTGAATTTGTAAAGGTTCGGCGAATTAAATCTCAAAATCAAAGTTTTATCTTTAGCATCTTTGAACTATTGAATCTACAGAGGTGAATAATATACTGCCGGTACTAGTATAAATTTTCGTCAATATGCATGATGCATCGTCGCATATTTTTTTGAAACGCGGTCCCTTATGGCCCGATTTATTAAAAAAATGTAGAAAGAGTTGCCCGGTTAATTAACGAAAACCGGGCAAAAACCGATACAAGATACCCACAAAGTGCGAAAGGCCAACATGGCACCCCCAAGACAACACACACCATCGAGGAAAGGACACCATCGAGGTTGCCAACAATGACATCGCCATCACCACTCCCCGAGCAGGCGACTTCGACTCCATCACGAACGACCAATCAGGACCACTCCGAACAACAACACATGAGAACCTCGAAGGCCATAGCCAAACAATCGATCGCCGATGTCGAGGACTGATAGCTCCGATTTTGCTGATGCGCTTCACAGGAGAAAGTTGCAAGCCTCACACTGACCTAGATCAGCTCCACCTCTGTAGAGCACCGTCCCTTGAAACCACCCTCATGGAGTCATCGTTGCTGCAGTGGCCTCGCCGCCCGCATCGTCGACGTCTCTGTCACAGTGAGAACCAAGCATAGACACATCCATTGGCGGACCGGACTGTCGACATCGGAAGGACAAGCCGTGACCCAGCTCCACGCGCCACCATCGTCGACGCCACACTAGTCGCAACGCCAACCACACTGAAGTGTTACATCTTTTTGCTAAATTAAAAGAAGTTCAAACATCCGAGGAGCTCTCTGCAAAAAAAACTAAGGTTTGTGAGAAAGTGTATTTTTCATATAATGTTTCGACCGAATTTGTTTTTTTTTCTGAGAGCTCCCGAGATGTCCGAACTTCTTCAAATTTTACACGAATATCTTACACTTAGGCATCTTTCACCATATTTTTGTCTTTATTTTTTCTAGTATGTTTTTTTATTTTATTTTAAACAGGGTGTAGTTGAGCCCAGACTCATAATTCAATATCCTCATAAATTATGCTTTTCTTTTCAGTTTCTGTATGTTCTTCCAATTCTATATCATCGAACATGAGAGTGAACAACTTAACAAAAAATCTCTTGCTACCTGATCCCCGCAATCAACTTACTATTTGCATATTCTTATAAGTTTCAACGTACAGAATGTTGCATCTAGCAAAGGATCTACTATAATTACTAAAGATTCTCAAATGAATGCGGCAATGATCTTTCGTTATATTTACGCTCTATTTGATCGTGAGCCCACAAAGGTCGAAGGACATGAACATATTTTAACGACCTCCTAAGGCAGTGAACTAAGTCCCCTTTTTTTATCGCTTCGTATCAACGCACGAGCATTGTGCTAGTTTAGATAGATACCTTGTTCCAACTTCTGCACCACTATTTATGCACTCACAAATTAAATTGCAAAAGAGCAATAAATAATACACTTGCCCATTCCATCTCTTTGTGCACAGGTTTAGCTCTAGTTATACCGGCTTATTTTTCTGGGCAAATGCCAAATTTCATAGATGTCTAGCATCAATCTGAATCTTTGACTTTTTCCCTGGACATTCTACGATAATGTTGAGATGAAAGCATCCACCTTGTCGTTCATACCTCTTGACAGAAACTTCATGAAAATTGGAGGTTTCACCTTGGCAAGAGCAAGAACTGACTGAGGCAAAACCCACAATCCATCACCACAAATCAAACCGGAAGCAGTTGCAGGTGCAAATGTGTCTGATTTGGCTCTGTCCAGCCTTTGCCAGATAAAAAGGATCACTGTCCCGATGAACATGTCGACGCCGAAATATGCTCCTAGGTAGAATGGAATTGCCATTGCCATTGGGATTGGTATAAATCTTGATACCTTACTGGGAACAAGATCTCTTATCAAGTTGACAGTGATTGCTCCAACAAAGAATATGTAGCAAAGAGTGAGCAGTGTTTCGGGAGTGATGAGAAGCCATTGAAACCTAGAATTGCCATACTGCGGAAGATGGCGGCCTTTGGTGCAGGGTACTCACTGCCGGTTATTCCAACATCATCAAAGGCCTTGTAAAAGAGCCAGAAAACACAGGGAGCAATGACACAACCCATTGCAGTGCCTATGACTTGGCTGATGAACATTGCCCTTGGTGAGGCCAGTGTTAGGTATCCTGTTTTGAAGTCCTGCATCAGATCAGAAGCAGTAGCAACAATGCTCATCATCACACCACAGGCAGCCAGACTCGCAAGAACACCTCCATGTGAAGCACATGTCCATGCACCGAAAGCAAAGATTGCAAGCTTCCCATAAGTGGTAACAAGGGACCAATCAGTGAGACCAGCTCCATAGGCATTGCAGAAGGCAAGTATCGGTGCTACGATATAGGCTACCAATATTTGGTACCACTTCAGCTGAGGGAAGATTTGCGGGACTGTGCCAATAGATACAGCAGCAACAGCAACGTAACCTCCATATGCAATGTACCAGGGGATTTGATCCTTTAGAAATAATCTTGTGCGCTGCTTCTCATCATATGAGATAGCTGTAGTATTGTTACTTGTTTCATCATCAACAGCACCCTTCTTTAGTCGAGATCTTAATGAGCAGGCTGTCAGAATGAGCATCTTGAGAAAGTGATAGAGGCCATCACCAAGAATCAAGGCAATGGCTATGAAGACCTGTCATACCAATTGGAATTTAGTAGGAAAAAAAGAGAGGAGAAATCGCTCTTGAAGTAAGAGTGTAATTCTTACCCGGTAACCTTGCATCCCATGGAGACTACTGTTAGGGAGATCGGCTGAGAACCAACTTCCTTTTTTCTTGGTTATAAGTGGCCACATTATTCCCCACGAGAGGATGCCTCCCAATAGAATATATACGTTGGCAATATGTGGGCAAATCATTCCAACTCCAACATAGGTAGAAGACAAGTCAAAGTAAAACCTTGCAAAATAACAAGTTCAATTAAAGAGAATGCTGAAAGGTATCTGATTTGCAAATTCGAACTAATGAAGGCAGATGATATAAATTTGACTGGAGATGACATCCTTTGCAGGGTGAAATCTTTACCTGTTGTTAAAAGCTTGCATCCCTAATGATGGGAATTTCTGGAATCCACAGTCATCAGTGGCTGTGAAGAACCACTGAAAGAAAGAAAGCCCAGAAGAAGCTGAGAACCAAGAATAAGCCCACACTACGGGAGAGGCGGTTGACGCCTACGGCCGAAGTCTACGCCGACGGCCAAATGTTGGGGCCGTCGGCGTAGACTGGAAGACTCGCCAGCCCCGTAATGGGCCATCGGCGTCCCAAAGCCGTCGGCTTAGGCCTATTTAGGCCGTCGGCGTAGGCCCAATTTACGCCGAGGGCTGCCGTCGGCGTATCCCAAGCCGTCGGCGTAACTCCTGCCAGGTGGGCCCCGTTGACGGCGGGCGGCAACCCCGTTAGCCAGTAGAGGCTACTCCGACGGCCCCGACCTTTGGCCGTCGGCGTAGTACCTACTTTCATTTTTTTTTTCTTTTCTTTTGTTTAATAGTTTAATCTTATATTACTAATACATAAAATAATATTGGAAATGGGATTATAATATATATATCATCTCATTTCAACCCTTGATATACGCCTCTTTATTCTTTTTGTATCTTCTAGTTAATACATAAGATAATATATTAATAAATTATAATACTAAATTAAAATATATTATGCTACTAGTACTATATTAATATGTGTATGCTCCACAGTTTTACCTCGTGAGGAGAAAGCTATAAGGGTAAACCGCCGCCCCCTCCCCGGCCTCGCCCCTCGCGCCCAGACTAGGCCGGGTTTCGGTGAAGAAAGATCGTCAGAGCGCCGTAGTACCGCATGAACTTGAATGTGATTGTAGGGTATGTGTCGAAGTGTGGTGTAAGATCCATGCATAAATGCAATGTATAGCTCCTTGGTGTGACTATCTCCACATTCATGCGATAACACTATATATGCAAAGTCATGGACATGCATGTAGGTGTGGAATACACCCGTTTGCGGGTATACCGGGGGCTACGATGTGTTACAAGGTCCTAACCTTGTTTTCCATGTAGTTATGTCCTAAAAAACCTCAACAAACAAAAAAATACATTGTTGGAACATCGTGCGAAGAAAGCTATAGGGGTAGACCTCCACCCCCCCTCTGGAACAGGATGTAACACGTGAATTACCGCTGAAGCGTCGGAATCCTAGAAAAACATGCATATGGACCTAGGGTATGTGTAAAAGTGTGGTGGAAGGCCCATAGTGTGATTTAATGTTTGTAGATGGCATATGTAGGTCATGTGTCTGACGTTGTTCACGGACATGGGCTAACACTTAGTAAAATCGTCGATCCGTATGTGGAAACTCTCGGTACGTGTCTACCGGTGTGAATAATGTGGTGAAATGTGTTCAACCTTGGTTTTCCATGTACATATGTGTTAAACAAACATAGATAGATAAAAAAGTCCATTGGTCCATCCTTGTACGGAGAAAGCTATAAGGGTACATCTGCGCCCCCCCCCTCCCCGATCTAGGGTTTCGGGGATGAATGACCGTCGGAGGGCCGGAATCATTGGAAAACCTGCATGTGGAGCTAGGTTATGTTTATAAGTGTGATTTAATGTTTGTAGATGGCATATGTAGGTCATGTGTCTGACGTTGTTCATGGACATGGGCTAACACTTAGTAAAATCGTCGATTTGTATGTGGAAACTCCCGGTACGGGTCTACCGGTGTGAATAATGTGGTGAAATGTGTTCAACCTTGGTTTTCCATGTACATATGTGCTAAAAAACATAGATAGATAAAAAAGTCCATTGGTCCATCCTCGTACGGAGAAAGCTATAAGGGTAGATCTACGGGCCCCCTCGATCTAGGGTTTCGGGGGTGAATGACCGTCGGAGGGCCGGAATCATTGGAAAACCTGCATGTGGAGCTAGGTTATGTTTATAAGTGTGATTTAATGTTTGTAGATGGCATATGTAGGTCATGTGTCTGACGTTGTTCACGGACATGGACTAACACTTAGTAAAATCGTCGATCCGTATGTCGAAACTCCCGGTACGGGTCAACCTGTGTGAATAATGTGATGAAATATGTCCAACCTTGGTTCTCCATGTACATATGTGTTAAACAAGCACAGATAGAGAAAAAAGTCCATTGGTAAATCCTCGTACGGACAAATCTATAGGGGTAGATCTGCGCCCCCCCCCCCCTTCCGGCGCATGAAAGTTTGCAAACATAAAAAGAATTTATATGCTTGAGATACTATTACAATGGTGTAAAAAAATATAAAAGTAAAAAAGAATTTATATGCTTGAAAAAACAAAAAATGAAATAATGAAAATACACCTAAGCCGACGGCCAGGCCGTCGGCGTATCTGTAATTAAAAGAATGAAAAAGACCTAAGCCGACGGCCAGGCCGTCGGCGTAGGTCGTCGCCCCCAAATCGGACAAAGCCCCCCCCTGGGGCAACGGTTGCCCACGCTCTCCCCTCCCCTGTGCCCAACCCCCTCCCCCGCCCCCACGCTCCCCCGACCCCACCACCGGCTTCGCCGCCGCCCCCACCTCCACCGCACCTCCCCACCTCCACCGCCGTCCCCACCCTCCCACGCGCCACCGCCGCCGCACCTCCCCACCTCCTCATCTCGGCCCGCCGCCGCCGCCACACTCCCCACCCGCCGCCCACCTCCCCGTGCCGCCCCCTCCCCACCTCCCCGTGCCGCCGCCCACCTCCCCACCTCCCCACCCACCGTCGTCGCCCTCTCCACCTCCCTCCTCCGCCTGCTGTGGCAAGTTGGCCGGCACGCCACCTCGAGCTCGCCCTCCCCTGTTCACCCCCGTAGGTACTCTACCTTTTTTTAATTTTGTTTTTAGTTAGCTTTAATTTAGGTTTGTTAGGATTTTCTAGGATTTTCTAGGATTTGTTTTGTTGAATTTTAGGTAGATTTAATTTAGGTTTGATAGGATTTGCTAGGAATTGCTTCAATGTAGGTTTGTTAGGGTTTGTTATGATTTGCTAGGAATTGCTTCAATTTAGGTTTGCTTTAAAATTGTAGTGTTAAGGTAGATAGGGTTTTCCCCCTTTTATTTTTATTATAGTGTTAAGGTTTTTTTAGGGTTTATGCGAATGTTCATTTTTTTCTAAGTTTAGGTTTATTTTTATCTATGATATGTCCTTATGTGATATGTGTATGCAGGGTCGTTGACCTCCGAGGAACGTTGAGGGCCATCGCCGCCATCTCGGAGCCACCACCGTCATCTCGGAGCCGCCCGACTGCTTCCTCTACGCGCTGAAGGTGAGCTAGCACTCCGTCTCCCCCCCCTTGCATTTTGCTATGTCACTAGATTCCATTTTGCACGTCAAGTCGTGTAACCTAGGTGTCACTTCCCGTCCGCGAGCGTTACGCAGATAAATATGCATTAGTTTGTCAGCATATTATGAAGCGTAACACTTGCGGCATTTACGGGACAGTCGCCGGATCCGTAGATTGGGTACGTTTTCCATGTTCTGCTTCGGTCCGAGTCAGGATTTCGTCAGCGCCTCCCCGTTGTTCTCCGGATGCACATCCTCTCAGCTTTTTTCCGAGACGTGTCTCAGGAGAGCAGCGGGGAGGTGCTGCCGAAATTCTGTCTCGGACCGGGGTGGAGCATGGAGAACATACTCAATCTACGGATCCGGCGGCTGCTAGGACCCTCTATACCAGGGTCATACCGCCAGGAGTCAATACAACATGGAGAAATCGGGCAAGCCGTTGCCGAAGCACGAGAATGTCAAGTCATGCTCGACGACGAGCGCGGAACAGTACGACGAGGTAAGTAAATTGTCGATGAGATTCTATGTTAATGCTAAGTTGCAATTGCATCATCTGTTCTTCACATGCGTATTGATTTTTCAGGTTAGGCCCGATTGGGCCTATGGCAAGGAGGAGGCATGGAGGGCGTTGACTGTGAGGTGGCGCGGGGAAGACGAGGAGTGGAACGCCTTGAGCGAGCGGAACAAGGCGAACCGCGGCAGCTGGGGGACACATCGGGCTGGAAACCTAGGCAGTGAGCGCTACAAGGCCAAGCTGGTATACACATACATGGAACAACCTGCATTTATTTCCCCTCATGCATGTTCCTACTTGGTACTCATAAAATCTCTTTGGCGATGCAGGAGGATAAACTAGGGAGGCCTGTCAGCTCATATGAGTCATAAGACTCGATGAGGATGATGGCGCCCGATCTCTCCCAGCCTCAGCATCAGCTTCCCGAGTACTTCGGCACTGCCCAGGAGGACGGTGCTAAGTACCTCAAGGCGATGATCGCTTTTAATCCAGAGTTGGACGACCCTAGAAGTGCGGAACCCGACCCCAGAGCGTTGGTCGTGTCTGGGGGAGGCCTTCAGCACGGCCGTCTAAAGGTCATGGATAAGATGACCCCGCGCAGTCCCAATTTGAGCCTCACGCGGATCAAGGCTACCCTCGGTCCCGACGACCCCGCACCGCCTCCTCGACGACGGCCTTCCCAGACTGGCTACGATGTAAGTTTCTCTCATTTCCATCCTTTCTGTGACAAGACTACTTCCTCAGTGGCTTAGTTGATGAGATGGTTCAATTTTTGTAATTGTAGGCCGCTTTCGAGGCGGACTACAAGGCCCACAACGACGCCTATTTGGTGGACCTTGCGCAGTGAAGACAGAGAGCACAAATACACGAGGAGTGGAAAGAGGCAAAAGAAGATGTAAGTTCCAACCTTTCTTTTTTTCAAAAGATGACAAGTCTCAATTTTCGTACTTTTGTGCAATGCCTGACATGTTAACTATCTTGCAGGCTCTAGAGAGTGCTCGGCTTACGGGAGTGCTCGTCGATATACCGCCACGACCTCCTCGAGCCGGGCTTAAGCCGGAGTTTGTATCGAAGGAAGAGTTCGCCCAGAACTACTACTACACCGGCTTAACCCCGGTAATTTACTTGCCCAATCAGTTGCTACCACTTTCACGTGCCTTGGCGGTTACTAACTATTGCTCAAATGTGTAGGGAACGGGAGCCTCCGGGACTGGACCCTTTGGTCGTGCAGCTGCCACGCCGTCGGCGTCCCGCGCGGTCACACTGGTGCACCCTGGCCCCGGTGGTAGTGGTGCCTCGCGCGAGAGCACACAGGTTCATGGTGGTGCGGGATCACCTGCTTCCGGTGCTGGTTCGACGGCGCCTCCGCACCGTCAGTCGCCTATCTTCACGCGTGGAGACCTCGGCTTCTCCGGCTCGACTCCCTCTCCGGACGCGATGAGCTGACGTGTAGAGGTCTCGTTTGTACCGATACGATGTTTGGGATGTTGTTATACTTTGTATCCATACTATGTCTCTTATTTTGCATGTTTGAAACTTGTTATGCTATATATGTATAAGATGTTGTTATACTATGTCTCTTATTTTGCATTGTTTGGTCTTTGTCAATGTGCATTTGTAATATAAATGCCTATAATGCCTGGCTCTGATCTGGGTATGAATAATATAATGGCTATATGCTTATGAGAATTTTAAATATGCAGGAAATGAACCAGAAATGAAAAAAAGGGAAAACATGTCGGCGTAGACCTGCTGCCCAGACGCGAGGAGGAGGTGACGCTTGGCCTGGCTGGGAGGGAACCTAAGCCGACGGTCAGGCCGTCGGCGTAGACCCGAAGCCCAGCCGCCCCACTGCCTGCCGCGTGGCACCCTAGGCCGACGGCCCGGCCGTCGGCGAGAGGGCAATCAGGCCTAACGGCCGTTAAGCCCAGGGTGGGGCCCACTGGTGCTACGCACGGCCGCACAAAAACCGTCGGGCCAGACCCTACGCCGACGGCCGCCCCTACGCCGACGACTTTTAGGGCAAGCCCGAGAACGCCGTCGGCATAGGCCTAAACCGACGGCTTTATGGCCTACGCCGACGGTGGCCGGCCGTCGGCGTATGGCTGTCGTCCCGTAGTGCCAGTTTCTTTACTTGCTTCTTGTAAAACAATGCAAACCAAAACAAAACTCATAAATTCATTGGGTGGAAATGTGACAAGCACATAAATAGAAATGGGTGCAGTATTTACCCTGCAATCTTGGCACCATGGGGAGTGTGAAAGCCGTTTATGAGATAGGCAGTTGCAGTGCCACTTGGATAGGTCAGCTTGTAGTCAATGATCATAATCTGAAGTGCAGTGGTAATTTAGTTAAATTGGCATCTGACATGACTGGTTCAGAAAATATTAGAACATAAACTCATCTGACCTTTCTCAGTGGCACAAGACCAAAGAGCCCAATGAAGCTGACCAGGAGGAGGAAACCGATTATCCATCCGAGATGTGGATTCTTGATATTTTGAGGGTTGTTTGCCTCTGTCGCCTGCGAAGCGATTCTATCGCTCATGGCCAATAAGTAGTTACCAAAGCCCCCTGAAAGAAATTTTTAGTCAATTCTGAAATAAGGATAGCGAGCTAGTGCTTCAATTAGTCTTTACTCTTTGCTAATACTCAGTATTATTCATGAATAGTCACCAGTAAGGTTCGTTCCGAAAGAAAAATTTCGCAAGTACTTGAGGGTTGAAGCTTATAGATACAACTGTCATGTATTCACCTAGAATATTTAGCAAAAAAATAAAATTTGCCTGTTGTAGATTGTAGTGTCTACAATCGATCAAGTTGCATGTAACTCAAAATCGATGCTAGGTGCTTTTGTCACTTGTAGGATGTATTTATCACCGTTAGGATAAACCAACGCGTGACGACGGCTGGTGGTTTGACTGTGCCGTGCTGTAAACGCTATAAATTTCACAAATGGACATACTATGACGTCCTACTCAGTAAATACGCTATAATATCGTTCAAACCGTTCGCATGTAAAAATGGAAAGAGTAGCTGGCGTTTCCTCATAATACGCCCCCTAGTTCGGGGTGAGGAGGAGAAGGAACTCATGTGCTGGTGCCTGGTGAGGAATGGAGGGAGGAGCAGGTAAAGGAGGCATTAATGGTGCATAGGGTCAATATATAGGAATCCAAACAAGGAAACGAATACAAACTACATACAGTCGCTGCCGTTCCTCTCTCCCCCCCCCCCCCTCCCTTCGTCGCCGCTGGAGGACGCCGACCGGGCTTAGCGACGGCGCTGGCGGGGGACGCATGCCCTCTCGTCTCGTGTGGGTGGTGCGGGACGCCTCCGCGAGCGAGAGCTCGTCCCCGGATCTGAGCGTGCATGGGTTCGTCGATCTCCGGCGGCTTGCCGGCGTGCGCGGCTGCATGGCGGCGCCGCGCGTCCTGGCTGTGGCGGGTGGTGCTGCGGTGCTGGTCTGTGCGGGAGACGGCTTCGGTCGCGGAGGGGCGTGGTGGAGCAGCTCGTGGTGATGGGGCAAGGGCGTGCGATGCGTTGGATCTTCGTCGTTCTCCGGCGTGCACGCGTGGTGGTGCGTGTGCGTGAAGGGAGCTTGGTCACGGCTGGGAATCGAGGTGGTTCATGGCCTCGGGCGGCATATCCCTGGTCACTGTCGGCGTGGTGCTCGGCGAAGATTGGTGGCTTTGCTGCGTCCGGTGACCCGCTTCCAGTGAGCGGTTGTCGTATCCTGCGGGTGGTGATGGTCGGCGACCTTCGCATGGTGCGGTTGGTGGCTCCGACGAGGGGCTTCTTCGGCTACGAGATGGCTCGGTGGATCTGCTCGGCGCGGCTGCGTCGAGCAATGGTGGAGTTGATTGGTGGGTTTGCTGATGTCGAGGCGATATGATGTGCGTCGGAGGTGGTATGGATGCTCGGGTGAAGACCTCTGTTGTGGCCTCGTGTCGCGACCATCGATGGCGGCGGTTGCGGACCGTCGTTCACCTTCTTGGAGGCATCGATGTGTTGCTGCCGTACCCCTCCCATACGGATCCGGCCAGCCTTGTTGGCCTCTCCGAGGGAAACCCTTGATCTTATGATCAAACGATGGCGGCGCCTTGTTGTCGTATTCCCTCTTGGGGGCTTCGTTGTGGAGCTTGACTTCAGTAAGCGGGACCAGTGGTTTGCGGCGGTGTGACGGTCAGACTTCTGTGGCAACGATGATGGTGGGAGCAATGTCGGCAGCGCGGCTATGGTTGTGGTAGTCGGTTCTTCTTCGGCGTGTCTGTGGTATTGCCTCGATTTGTTTGTTTCTATGGAGTCGAAGCTACGATGGCGGAGCCTCGCGGTATACGATGACTGGTTGCAGGTGGCCCGTTCGGTGATCTTCTGTGGTGCTAGTCGTGCCTGGATTTGTCCTTCAGAGCTTCCATTCAGAGTCGGAGCTGCGTTGTCTGATCGTAGGGGTTGAGTTTTGGTGTAGATCTTCTTGCAGCTGCGTGCATCTACTATTGTGCAGGTTGAGTTCATGGTCGACGTCGACAAAGTCGGAGTCGTTTGCTCAGTGTTGTAGGGTTGGCGAGAGGCCTCTAGGGGAGAATGATGACGATGACGCGCGTGTGCTGCCTTGGTGAGGCCCTCTTCGTAGTGGTGTGTGTGGTTTTATTTTTGTGTACCCACTGGTAGAAAGAGACCCATTTGTCCCGGTTCCGGAACCGGGACTAAAGGGTCGTAACTAATGCCCAAAACCTTTAGTCCCTGTTGGGCCATGAACTGGGGTAGATGGGCCACGAACCGTCGGTGACCCCAGCTGGATAGCGCTGTAGGATGACATCAGCTCCGTCACCGAAGACGATTTCTCCGACGACGAGGAGGAGTAGTTTTTTTATGTTCTATGTTTGAGATGTTAAGTTGTTGAATTTTTTAAGTTTGTCGCGTCGCCGCCACCATGCCACCATATGTTATAGGTTTCCCGTCACCATTAAATATGCATCATTCAAATCCACATACTAAAATTTCAACCCTTTCTGACTTCATTTGCTATTTTTCATGCATTTAATGATTTATTTTGGGCTAAATGACCCTGAAATTCGAAAGCACTACAACTAAACTCTGAAAAGGTTGAAACTTGGCATGGTATCATCATTTGACCTACATAACATGTGTGCAAAATTTGAGAGGGTTACAGCAAAAGCTGGATGCACTTCGTGTACAAATTGGACCATCTCTTTCGAAGTACGAGGGTTTCAGACGAAAACTCATCTGTTACAAAGGCATTTCATTTTTCTAAACTTATTTGAACTCAAGACTTTTTTTGCATTCAATATGCATTATTCAAAGCCACATACTAAAATTTCAACCCTTTCTGACTTCATTTGCTATTTTTCATGCATTTAATGATTTATTTTGGGCTAAATGACCCTGAAATTTGAAAGCACTACAAATAAACTCAGAAAAGGTTGAAACTTGGCATGGTATCATAATTTGACCCACATAACATGTGTGCAAAAGTTGAGAGGGTTACGGAAAAAGCTGGATGCACTTCGTCTACAAACTGGACCATCTCTTTCGAAGTACGAGAGTTTCAGACGAAAACTCATCTGTTACAAAGGCATTTCATTTTTCTAAACTTATTTGAAGTCAAGAATTTTTGTGCATTCAATATGCATCATTCAAAGCCACATACTAAAATTTCAACCCTTTCTGACTTCATTTGCTATTTTTGATGCACTTAATGATTTATTTTGGGCTAAATGACCCTGAATTTGAAAGCACTACAACTAAACTCAAAAAAGGTTGAAACTTGGCATGGTATCATCATTTGACCCAAATAACATGTGTGCAAAAGTTGAGAGGGTTACTGTCAGATCCCTCTGTTAGGTATGTGCTAGGGTTAGCTAGTACCTTTGCATCATGTCAAAGTTTCAAAAAGAAACCTTGAAAATCAATTTCAAAATCCAAATGGGAGAAGGAACACCCCCCAGATGAATTAATTCAAAAGGCCAGATAAAAATATTTTCCAAAAATTCATGTTAGAGTTTTGAAAAGTCTTATAAATGAGTGTGATCACATATCAAGTGATGTGGGACCCACCCCATGCTCATAGATTTTTCAAATATTCAAACAGTACCTTGGAATTAAAGAAATACCCCTTTTTGATTTAAAATTCAAATCATTTGAATTTTAAAAATGTTGAAAGTTTATGAGTGACTAGTTTATATTATTATAAGGCCACATAAAAGTTTTCAGCATTTAATAAAATGTTTAGCTATTTTTTTAGCTAAACAGAACAAATTACAGAAAAACAGAAAGGAAAGATTAAACAGAAATCAGAAAAACCTTACCTGTCGCCTGAGCGAAGCCAGCCCACCCCAGCCCAACCGGCCCACAAGGGCAGGGAGGTCTTCTTCCACCTCCCACGCTCCCAAGCTGCTCGGTGGAATGCCACCGAGCGAGCCGAGGACGACACGTCGCCGCCGTGTGCTTCCAGGCCTCCCCGTGGCCTCTTCTCACGCCTGGAGACGCCGCTCTTCCGTCCGCATCCATTCCCCCCCTCCAGAGCTTCCTCCTCCTCCTCCTGTGTTCGATTTCGTCACCACCCGAGAGCGCCGCCGTTCACCGTCGCAAGAACTCGTGGCCATCGACGTCAAGGAGTCCAGCCAAGGTGTCCATCGCCTCCGCCGTCCTCGACTACGTCACCGTGCAGAAGGAATCGACCCGAGGAACTCCAGAGCCGCCGTCCCCTTCGTCGTCTTCAACTCCGGCCGCCGTGAAGAAAGTCATCGAATCCGTCGCCGTTGAACTACCCCAGCCTTCTCCACCACCTCGACTGCGTTCAGGGTGAGCTTGCGTGTGAGAACCCCCTGTTTTCCCCTTCGTTTGCTCGTCCTAGCCGATTCCACCATGGACGCCGTAGCTCGTCGCCGCCATGGATGAGCTCAAGGTCGCCCCTGTGCCCCTTCGACTCGTCCAGAGCGCGCGTTCAACCCCTGGTCATGCCAGCTTTCGAACGCAAGTGATTTCAACCCGAACCGTGCTCCCTAGCCTCGGCTACGACCTCACCGTTCCTCTGTTCCCGCCGGAGTCGTCGCCGTCGTCGACTCCGGGCACCCCGTGAACCCCCGATGCCACCAAACGACGCGGAAGACCTCCAGGAGCAAGATGGTGCCCTCCCCGTGCTCTCCCGTGGCCTGTAGCGGATTCCGGCGAGTCGCCGCCGTGGTTCACGTCGCCGGCGTCAAGCCGCCGGTGGATTAGCCACAAATCACGTGTTAAGTGACCCCTGGGTCACTGACCAGTGGGCCCAGTGGCTTAATTAAGCCACTGGATTAATTTAACCACGGGTTTAAACACTGTGTCACAGACAGGTGGGACCCCCTAGTCAGTTTGACTGGTCAAACCCCCCTGCTGACGCAATAAATCGAAATGAAATAAAAAGAATTCCAGAAAATCCAGAAAATACCCCAAACTTTGGAAATTCATAGAAAATTCATATTAACTCCAAATTGGACAAATAATATATGAAAAATGATCAGGAGAAAATTATCTTTCCAAATATGCAACTTTCAACTCTGTTTGAGGTGATCTTAAAATGGAACCAGTAGCATATGTCATTTGCTTTATTTGAATTTAATTCAAATTCAAACTAAATGATTTTGCCACTTGGACCATGGATTTAAGATGCAAATCAACCACACTTCAGAGGCATATCATACACATTTGAAGTTAATTCAAATTGATCAAACTATATCATATATAACTTGATTAAGGTTGAATTCAAATGTGGAATTTGAATTTGCATTTAAAAATGCAATATATTCCACTTAAATGGAATTGTCTCACACATCAACACTTATACTTCAAGCTTCAACATTCAAATCATGTGCTTGAGCATTGCATTCATATTGATTGCTACTTCGTGCTTTGTTTGTCGAGTAGAGGTGGAACAGGACCAAGAGATCACCCCCTTCGCTGAAGATCCAGAGCCCGAACCTCGTCAGCAAGGCAAGCAAAATCCCTTTGATCATGTCGATAAAATCCCACTTCCCTCTCATGTCTCGCTTATGCATTGTATAGGATGATCACCATGTTACGTTTCTACCGCATAGATGAACCCATTCCTTTGCATGACCTATCTTTTGTCACAGTAGTAGGCAAACCACAATCCTAGAAAATGTAGGAGTTGAATGATATCATGTGGCCCCTGCAAATGTTACCGCTTATTGCATGCTTAGTATGATACCATGTTGTTACTGTGATGTGAGTCGGGATGGTAGTGATCATGTGTTGATGGTAGAAAAGTGTTGGTGAATCGAACCTAATACAAGGTGAACGATGAGAGGCTGTGTAGGAGTACACGGTGGGTTGTCTCGTTGAACACCGCCCTAAGTCCGAGTTCTTGTGTGGTGATCCAAGATGAAGAGTACAACCACACATTGGGCTCACTGACCCCTCTCGACTTATTAACTCATCCCTTTCGATGTCCAGATGTCGCAGTAGTTCGGAGTTCTGGTAGGCTTGTGGCCTGGATGCTAAGTGAGAGAACGGCTCAACCGAGACCGGCTTATGCACCACGCACACATCGCTTGGGTCCACTTCGGTAAACCGGCCGGGTTCACGATAGTGGTAACCAACCCAAGTAGGCGGCTTTCTTGGACTAGATAGGCTATGAGGTAACAGTTGTGGTGAGCATCCTCGCTGGCACCCCTTGAATGGTGTCGAGATCAAAGGCGGTAAATGATGATCATGTGTGTGTAGCGGTACACCCTTGCAAGGTTAACAAAACTATTCGAATAGCCGCGTCCGCGGTTATGGACTACTTGGAAAGCTTAGCTTGATTATTAGATAACTTGAACCGGATACTTCTAAAACACACCAAGATAAGTGTGAGTGCTATGGCGTGCTTCCTCGTGGGGAAGTCGAGGAAGGCACCATAGGGGTGTATTGGTTGGTGAAAGTAGTGGACTCGTGTACGCTTCTTACCTCAAAGTCTGGTACTCGTAGTTCAGGATTAGCCAAGTCAAAGCTGGCACTTCTGCAAGTGAACCCCACCTCCCTTTACCTTGATACATGTGCATGAGTAGTATAGCTCCTATGTAAGTCTTGCTGAGTACGCCTTTGTACTCACGTTTGCTTAATATATGTTTTAGATGACGCCACTAACCCAGAAGGTGGCTTCTTCATCGAGCTGGACGACTGAAGTAAGCTAGTCTAGTCCCAGTCAGCAGACTGGTTCCCTCGTGGAGGGCTTTGTGTTTGAATAAGGCTTCTTAAGCCATTTGTTAAACTTGTCTGTACTCAGACATAATTTGCTTCCGTTCTGTGTTGTAATGTTGGATCACATGTATGTGATCTCTGTGTGTACTCTATAAGAGTTTTAAATAAAATGTACACTTTGTAGAGAATTGCAATGGTACCTACTGTTCATACAAGGCATGTGTGCTGCGTGTATGTTTATAACATGCATGTCTTTGTATGGGTTTTCGAGACCTTAGTTGTGTTCTGGCTGGCGGTCTTTCATACACCAAGTGGCCCTTAGATGTGCGCAGCTTGGGGCATCGCGATGCGATTGTTCGAGACTCGGTCTCGGGCACACTTTGTGGTATGATCGAGCCCGCCCTAGACCCCGACTAAGTGATCGGGCTGGAGTAAGTCTATGTAAGAGTCTAGAGATAGTCGATAGTATGGTTGAGGCGACTTGTCTTTGAATATGGGAGTTCACCACCCATATCAGTAGACTTGTGTGCGTACGATGAGGACCCATTACAGTTGATCATCCGGCCTGGATGGGATGCCCCTCACGTACGATGCTCTCCGAGAATGTTCAGTGCTTGGCCTTGTCTGCTTAGACAAGTGGGTGCGGTTCTCGGCTCTCCATATGACTATGTCTTAACTGTACTTGCATACGCTAACCCCGGGTCCCGATAGACTTGGTATCAGAGCAGGACTGACTGTAGGACTAGTAGCCTTGGCCGAAGTTAAGTCTAGCATTCTATAGTTATATAGTTACTCTGGGTATATAAGGGAACAACGTAAGGCTTCATTTTTTCTCCTTACCTCCTTCGTTCTGAGTTCTGAGTCACCCTCATCTTACTCTACGGGAAGATAGGACTAGGCTCTCCTCTGTCTGATTAGCATATCTCGTTGATTGCTTCCTTATAGCCGTAGGAAAGTTGTGTCCAGGTTTTCCTAGCATTTTTGTAATGCTGATTTCTTACATCGTATTATGTAAGTGCTGTTTTGCATGATTGAAAGAAATTGTCATTTCTTACAATTACAGCCCTTATGCTGTCCGAGTCATTCCAGGTTTATCATATAATCTGATGCATTTGCAAACTCATTTCTGTTTCAGATGGCAAATCTTCCCCCTCGGCAGATTGTTCGTTTGACCAGGTGCCTCGGTGTGCGTGGCCACCCCGCCACGTTGATCGAGATGATGTCCTACGTGGGATATCGATGGTACCCTGAGTACACCATCGAGGAGCAGTTCCACGACTTCAACCAGACGCAGTTTCACTGCATTGTCCGGATCTACCCACACCACGTTGGAGTCACCCAGCCTATCCACTTTGGACATGGCGTCGGCGTTACCGAGAACATGGTTGTGCAGGATGCTGCATACTCATGTATCACACTGCTGAGAGAGGAGCACACTTTACTGAGAGAGACTTCTTTCCGCTATATCCCAGCTGCACTTCCAGGAGAAGAGGGATATTATACCGGACTCTACTCTGATCACTCCGCAGAGGATCCAGCACTCCAGGTGACTGCTAGGTTTGCTAGTGACAGAGATCGTGATGCACGTGCTCTCCGTTTCGAGCTCCACGCCACTCGTGTTCGTCTGTACCGAGCACTGACGCTCTTGGCACCCTTTGTGAGCGTGGGATCAGTGGAGTACGATGCGATCTATCCAGTGAGGACCCAGATGCCTTCTCGAGTTGCTTGGCCCGAGATTGGAGGAGTCTTTCCACCCCGTGGTCCTTTGCTTCCACCCTACGCTGGACCTAGGCCCCATCCTTGCCCAAATGGATATCAGGGTCCACAAGCCTCCGTGTTTTCCGATGGTCACCTCCAGCTACCGGGATACGCGGGTAATTTTTATGAAGATTACTATGGAGATGGAGATGAGTGAGACCGCCTGTGGTCTTACTTAGTGAGGATGTAGTAGTATCCTAGTATATTGTAAGCAAGGTGTCTAAGTTCCAGAGGATTAGATAAATAATGTATAGGAAGTCAGAGTGCCTCTGAAGGATGTATCATCTTCATCACGTTTGTATTAGCTTGGTGCTTGTACTAAAACGATGTATGGTTTGTATGACAGCTTGTGAATATATGGCTTGTATGCTTTTATCACCATGTTGTCAAGATGATTACTCCCTTTGCTCTGTAATCCTTCCAGTACTTCAATACCTTGATTAGTCTCTTGAAATCAACTCTGTTTGACTTTGGTTTTTCACCTTCAGGATGTCTCAAGGAACCCGTGGCCAGGTTGGTCGTAACCAAGGTCGTGGGAACAACCAGGAGGAAGACAACCTTCCACCCCCACCCACGATGGCCCAAGTTCTGATGGAGGTCGAGAGGAACCGCCGTGACTCTCACCACCTGTTGGAAGTCATCGCACGCAACACCACTCAGCAGCGCAATGAGCTGGTGTCTCTGAACGACTTCATCCGGCTTCATCCCCCGGTATTCAGTTACTCCACCGAGCCCCTTGACGCCGATGACTGGCTTCGCAGCATCGAGAGGAAGCTCCAAGCCGGCCATGTTGCAGATGGCGACAAGGTCAACTATGCCACCTATCACCTTGAAGGTGCAGCAAGCTCTTGGTGGGAGAATTTCCTGAATATGCGCCCAGTTGGACCACCTGCATCTTGGGAGGAGTTCTGCACTTCTTTCCGCGAGCACCACATTCCCAAAGGTCTCATGGACCGCAAGCGTGAGGAGTTCTGTAACCTCACTCAAGGCAGAAGAACAGTTGACGAGTTCAGTCGTGAGTTCAACCGACTTGCTCGTTATGCAACTGAAGAAGTCTCCACCGACTCCAAGAAACAAGAGAGGTTCCGTCGTGGCCTCAACAGTGGACTCCGTCGCGAGCTCAACCTTCATGACTTTTCCACATTCCAGGTCCTTGTCAACAAGGCCATCAAGGCGGAGGACATGAACACCCCCAACGACTTTCGCAAACACCCTAGAGATGACGGTTCATCCAGTTCTGGTTCCCAGAAGCGCAAGATCTGGATCCCCAATAGCATGTTCCGCCAGAACAACCCACCGAGGCCATCCTATGGGGCGCCTCGTCCACCGACCCAGTTCCACCCAGCTCCACCAAACCACCCAGCTCCATGCACTGTTTTCGGAGCTTGTTACAAGTGTGGTCAGGCAGGTCACTATTCTCGCGAGTGCCCCCAGAACCAAGTCCAGCACCAGAACGCTCCACCACGTGCCGGAGGCAACAACAACAACAATGGTCGTGGCAAGCCACCCCATAAGGTCTTCACCGCCAAAACCGCTCCTTCCGCCACTCGTGGACGTCTGAACCAGATTGCCGCTGAAGAGACTGACGACACCACTGACGTCATTCTTGGTACGCTCCCAGTCAATTTTGTTCCTACTTCCGTTCTTTTCGACCCAGGAGCATCTCATTCATTCATGTCGGAAAGTTATGCACTTCGTCATGAGTTACCCTTTGTTGAATTGTCCACCCCAATGATTATTCAAACTCCAGGGTCAAGATGGCAAACTAATAGAGTGAGCCATGGTAATCAAATTTCAATTGAGGGTTTAGTATTTCTTGCTTCACTCATAGCCCTCAAGTCTTCAGATATTGATGTCATCCTTGGCATGGATTGGCTATCAAGACAGAATGCCTATCTGGATTGCAAAGGCAAATCCGTGAAACTCACCCACCCTTCAGGCAAAACCATCAACTATACCTCACCCAGGACAAGAACCCAAGTGCATTCCTTGAATGTACTTCCCCTTCCTGAACTTGAAGATATTCCGGTGGTTCGTGACTTCCCGGATGTCTTTCCTGAAGAGCTGCCGGGCATGCCACCCGACAGATGTGTAGAGTTTATAGTGGATCTTGTTCCAGGAACCGCACCAATTTCCAAACGCCCTTATAAAATGGCCCCACATGAGTTAGCTGAGCTAAAAGCCCAACTTGATGCTTCGTTGGCAAAAGGCTTCATCCGCCCTAGCTCATCGCCATGGGGTTGCCCCGTTCTGTTCGTAAAGAAGAAAGATGGAACAGAAAGGATGTGCGTAGATTACCGCCCGCTAAATTTAGCGACGATAAAGAACAAATACCCACTGCCCAGGATCAATGATCTTTATGATCAACTTGCAGGATCCTCTGTCTTTTCCAAGATGGATTTGAGATTAGGTTATCATCAGATCCGAATCCGAAACGAGGACATTCCCAAAACGGCTTTTACTACTCGTTATGGTCTTTACGAGTACACCGTCATGTCTTTTGGTTTAACCAATGCCCCCGCCACATTCTCACGCTTGATGAATTCGATCTTCATGGAGTACCTAGATAACTTTGTTGTAGTTTATCTTGATGATATTCTCATCTACTCGAAGAACGAAAAAGATCATGCCGAACACTTAAGGCTGGTATTGATGAAACTTAGAGAGCATCGCCTGTACGCTAAATTCTCCAAGTGTGAATTCTGGCTACCAGAAGTGACCTACTTAGGCCACGTAATTTCTGCAAAAGGCATTGCTGTGAATCCCGAGAGAGTTCAGGCCGTCCTTGACTGGACTCCACCTGAATCGGTTAAGCAAGTTAGGAGTTTTCTTGGCCTAGCCAGCTATTGCCGTCGCTTCGTCGAGAACTTTTCTAAAGTTGCAAAGCCTCTAACTGAACTCCTCAAAAAAGATAAGAAATTCCTATGGACTCCCAAGTGCGAGGAAAGCTTTCAAGAGCTAAAAAGAAGGTTGACTTCCGCACCCGTACTTGCACCTCCAGACACGAAAAGGGATTTCGAGATCTTTTGTGATGCATCACGGCAAGGTTTAGGATGCATACTTCTGCAAGATCGACATGTGGTAGCTTATGCTTCACGCCAGTTGCGGCCACATGAAGAGAATTATCCTACCCATGACCTTGAACTCGCTGCCGTAGTTCATGCTCTAACAACTTGGCGACATTACCTCCTTGGTAATCGTTGTGAGATTTATTCCGACCACCAAAGCCTCAAATATATTTTCACCCAGCCAGATCTTAATCTTAGGCAAAGACGCTGGATTGAGTTGATAAAAGATTACGACGTAGCAATTTCTTACACCCCAGGCAAAGCCAATGTCATGGCTGATGCACTAAGTCGTAAGTCGTACTGTAACAACCTCATGTTACAGCAGTATCAACCCCTTCTTCATGAGAATTTTCGCAAGCTCAACCTTGAAATTGTTCCTCATGGCTATCTTTCAACCTTGGTGGCGAAACCAACTCTTGAGGATCAAATTATAGTTGCCCAAAGACGTGCACGAGGTGTACGCCGGATCAAGGAGAACATTGCTAGCGGAGTTGCTAAATGTTTCTCCACAGATAGCAAGGGAACGGTATTCTTTGAAAATCGTTTGGTAGTACCTAAGAATAAGGAACTAAGGCAACTCATCCTCAAAGAAGCCCATGACACACCCCTCTCAATTCATCCCGGTAGCACGAAAATGTACCGAGATCTACGCCAGAGATTTTGGTGGACTAGGATGAAGAGAGACATTGCTCAATTTGTTGCCGAATGTGATGTTTGTCGTCGCATTAAGGCAGAACATCAAAGACCTGCTGGTACACTTCAACCTTTGTCTATTCCCGAGTGGAAATGGGACAAAGTCGGTATGGACTTCATCACCGGCTTTCCAAAAACCCAGAAAGGAAAAAATGCCATCTTCGTTGTCATAGATAGGCTCTCCAAAGTTGCTCACTTCCTTCCGGTTCGCGAGTCCATAACTGCTAGTCAGTTAGCGGACTTGTACATCTCCAGGATTGTATCACTTCACGGTGTTCCTTTGGAAATCAATTCTGATCGCGGTAGCCTTTTCACCTCTAGATTTTGGGGAAGTTTCCAACGTGCTGTGGGAACTCATCTCTCCTTTAGTACGGCTTTCCATCCTCAGTCTAGCGGTCAAGTCGAAAGGGTTAACCAAATCCTTGAAGACATGCTCAGAGCTTGTGTTATCTCATTCGGAAAGAATTGGGAGAATTCTCTTCCATATGCCGAATTTGCTTATAACAATAGTTTTCAATCTAGTCTGAACATGGCTCCTTTTGAACTCCTGTATGGACGACGATGTCGAACACCACTAAACTGGTCTGAAACCGGTGAAAGACAATTCTTTGGACCGGATATGATCAAGGAAGCAGAAGATCAAGTTCGCATTGTTCGTGATCAATTAAAAGCAGCCCAGTCTCGTCAGAAAAGCTACTATGATCGTCATCATAGGCAAGAGAGCTACAATCTGGATGAGAAGGCTTACCTTCGGGTTACTCCTCTGAAGGGAACCCAACGTTTCGGTATCAAAGGCAAGTTGGCCCCACGTTACATCGGACCTTTCCGCGTTATTGCTAAACGTGGAGAAGTTGCCTACCAAGTTGAACTACCTCCGCACCTCTCCCGAGTACATGATGTATTCCATGTGTCCCAACTCAGGCGTTGCTTCAAGGACCCCATCCGCGGAGTCGACCATGAAACGCTTGATCTCCAAGATGACCTTTCTTATCGAGAATACCCCGTTCGTATTCTTGATTCAGCAGAGCGTGTCACTCGTCGTCAGAAGATTAGGTTTCTGAAAGTGCAATGGTCACACCACTCTGAAAGAGAAGCCACGTGGGAAAGAGAAGACCGTCTCATTGCCGAGTACCCCTCCTTCCTCCCGCAGACTTCTGAATCTCGGGACGAGATTCTTTTGAGTGGGGGCGAGTTGTCAGATCCCTCTGTTAGGTATGTGCTAGGGTTAGCTAGTACCTTTGCATCATGTCAAAGTTTCAAAAAGAAACCTTGAAAATCAATTTCAAAATCCAAATGGGAGAAGGAACACCCCCCAGATGAATTAATTCAAAAGGCCAGATAAAAATATTTTCCAAAAATTCATGTTAGAGTTTTGAAAAGTCTTATAAATGAGTGTGATCACATATCAAGTGATGTGGGACCCACCCCATGCTCATAGATTTTTCAAATATTCAAACAGTACCTTGGAATTAAAGAAATACCCCTTTTTGATTTAAAATTCAAATCATTTGAATTTTAAAAATGTTGAAAGTTTATGAGTGACTAGTTTATATTATTATAAGGCCACATAAAAGTTTTCAGCATTTAATAAAATGTTTAGCTATTTTTTTAGCTAAACAGAACAAATTACAGAAAAACAGAAAGGAAAGATTAAACAGAAATCAGAAAAACCTTACCTGTCGCCTGAGCGAAGCCAGCCCACCCCAGCCCAACCGGCCCACAAGGGCAGGGAGGTCTTCTTCCACCTCCCGCGCTCCCAAGCTTCTCGGTGGAATGCCACCGAGCGAGCCGAGGACGACACGTCGCCGCCGTGTGCTTCCAGGCCTCCCCGTGGCCTCTTCTCACGCCTGGAGACGCCGCTCTTCCGTCCGCATCCATTCCCCCCCTCCAGAGCTTCCTCCTCCTCCTCCTGTGTTCGATTTCGTCACCACCCGAGAGCGCCGCCGTTCACCGTCGCAAGAACTCGTGGCCATCGACGTCAAGGAGTCCAGCCAAGGTGTCCATCGCCTCCGCCGTCCTCGACTACGTCACCGTGCAGAAGGAATCGACCCGAGGAACTCCAGAGCCGCCGTCCCCTTCGTCGTCTTCAACTCCGGCCGCCGTGAAGAAAGTCATCGAATCCGTCGCCGTTGAACTACCCCAGCCTTCTCCACCACCTCGACTGCGTTCAGGGTGAGCTTGCGTGTGAGAACCCCCTGTTTTCCCCTTCGTTTGCTCGTCCTAGCCGATTCCACCATGGACGCCGTAGCTCGTCGCCGCCATGGATGAGCTCAAGGTCGCCCCTGTGCCCCTTCGACTCGTCCAGAGCGCGCGTTCAACCCCTGGTCATGCCAGCTTTCGAACGCAAGTGATTTCAACCCGAACCGTGCTCCCTAGCCTCGGCTACGACCTCACCGTTCCTCTGTTCCCGCCGGAGTCGTCGCCGTCGTCGACTCCGGGCACCCCGTGAACCCCCGATGCCACCAAACGACGCGGAAGACCTCCAGGAGCAAGATGGTGCCCTCCCCGTGCTCTCCCGTGGCCTGTAGCGGATTCCGGCGAGTCGCCGCCGTGGTTCACGTCGCCGGCGTCAAGCCGCCGGTGGATTAGCCACAAATCACGTGTTAAGTGACCCCTGGGTCACTGACCAGTGGGCCCAGTGGCTTAATTAAGCCACTGGATTAATTTAACCACGGGTTTAAACACTGTGTCACAGACAGGTGGGACCCCCTAGTCAGTTTGACTGGTCAAACCCCCCTGCTGACGCAATAAATCGAAATGAAATAAAAAGAATTCCAGAAAATCCAGAAAATACCCCAAACTTTGGAAATTCATAGAAAATTCATATTAACTCCAAATTGGACAAATAATATATGAAAAATGATCAGGAGAAAATTATCTTTCCAAATATGCAACTTTCAACTCTGTTTGAGGTGATCTTAAAATGGAACCAGTAGCATATGTCATTTGCTTTATTTGAATTTAATTCAAATTCAAACTAAATGATTTTGCCACTTGGACCATGGATTTAAGATGCAAATCAACCACACTTCAGAGGCATATCATACACATTTGAAGTTAATTCAAATTGATCAAACTATATCATATATAACTTGATTAAGGTTGAATTCAAATGTGGAATTTGAATTTGCATTTAAAAATGCAATATATTCCACTTAAATGGAATTGTCTCACACATCAACACTTATACTTCAAGCTTCAACATTCAAATCATGTGCTTGAGCATTGCATTCATATTGATTGCTACTTCGTGCTTTGTTTGTCGAGTAGAGGTGGAACAGGACCAAGAGATCACCCCCTTCGCTGAAGATCCAGAGCCCGAACCTCGTCAGCAAGGCAAGCAAAATCCCTTTGATCATGTCGATAAAATCCCACTTCCCTCTCATGTCTCGCTTATGCATTGTATAGGATGATCACCATGTTACGTTTCTACCGCATAGATGAACCCATTCCTTTGCATGACCTATCTTTTGTCACAGTAGTAGGCAAACCACAATCCTAGAAAATGTAGGAGTTGAATGATATCATGTGGCCCTGCAAATGTTACCGCTTATTGCATGCTTAGTATGATACCATGTTGTTACTGTGATGTGAGTCGGGATGGTAGTGATCATGTGTTGATGGTAGAAAAGTGTTGGTGAATCGAACCTAATACAAGGTGAACGATGAGAGGCTGTGTAGGAGTACACGGTGGGTTGTCTCGTTGAACACCGCCCTAAGTCCGAGTTCTTGTGTGGTGATCCAAGATGAAGAGTACAACCACACATTGGGCTCACTGACCCCTCTCGACTTATTAACTCATCCCTTTCGATGTCCAGATGTCGCAGTAGTTCGGAGTTCTGGTAGGCTTGTGGCCTGGATGCTAAGTGAGAGAACGGCTCAACCGAGACCGGCTTATGCACCACGCACACATCGCTTGGGTCCACTTCGGTAAACCGGCCGGGTTCACGATAGTGGTAACCAACCCAAGTAGGCGGCTTTCTTGGACTAGATAGGCTATGAGGTAACAGTTGTGGTGAGCATCCTCGCTGGCACCCCTTGAATGGTGTCGAGATCAAAGGCGGTAAATGATGATCATGTGTGTGTAGCGGTACACCCTTGCAAGGTTAACAAAACTATTCGAATAGCCGCGTCCGCGGTTATGGACTACTTGGAAAGCTTAGCTTGATTATTAGATAACTTGAACCGGATACTTCTAAAACACACCAAGATAAGTGTGAGTGCTATGGCGTGCTTCCTCGTGGGGAAGTCGAGGAAGGCACCATAGGGGTGTATTGGTTGGTGAAAGTAGTGGACTCGTGTACGCTTCTTACCTCAAAGTCTGGTACTCGTAGTTCAGGATTAGCCAAGTCAAAGCTGGCACTTCTGCAAGTGAACCCCACCTCCATTTACCTTGATACATGTGCATGAGTAGTATAGCTCCTATGTAAGTCTTGCTGAGTACGCCTTTGTACTCACGTTTGCTTAATATATGTTTTAGATGACGCCACTAACCCAGAAGGTGGCTTCTTCATCGAGCTGGACGACTGAAGTAAGCTAGTCTAGTCCCAGTCAGCAGACTGGTTCCCTCGTGGAGGGCTTTGTGTTTGAATAAGGCTTCTTAAGCCATTTGTTAAACTTGTCTGTACTCAGACATAATTTGCTTCCGTTCTGTGTTGTAATGTTGGATCACATGTATGTGATCTCTGTGTGTACTCTATAAGAGTTTTAAATAAAATGTACACTTTGTAGAGAATTGCAATGGTACCTACTGTTCATACAAGGCATGTGTGCTGCGTGTATGTTTATAACATGCATGTCTTTGTATGGGTTTTCGAGACCTTAGTTGTGTTCTGGCTGGCGGTCTTTCATACACCAAGTGGCCCTTAGATGTGCGCAGCTTGGGGCATCGCGATGCGATTGTTCGAGACTCGGTCTCGGGCACACTTTGTGGTATGATCGAGCCCGCCCTAGACCCCGACTAAGTGATCGGGCTGGAGTAAGTCTATGTAAGAGTCTAGAGATAGTCGATAGTATGGTTGAGGCGACTTGTCTTTGAATATGGGAGTTCACCACCCATATCAGTAGACTTGTGTGCGTACGATGAGGACCCATTACAGTTGATCATCCGGCCTGGATGGGATGCCCCTCACGTACGATGCTCTCCGAGAATGTTCAGTGCTTGGCCTTGTCTGCTTAGACAAGTGGGTGCGGTTCTCGGCTCTCCATATGACTATGTCTTAACTGTACTTGCATACGCTAACCCCGGGTCCCGACAGTTAGGACAAAAGCTGGATGCTCTTCGTGTACAAACTGGACCATCTCTTTCGAAGTACGAGGGTTTCAGACGAAAACTCATCTGTTACAAAGGCATTTCATTTTTCTAAACTTATTTGAACTCAAGACTTTTTGTGCATTCAATATGCATCATTCAAAGCCACATACTAAATTTTCAACCCTTTCTGACTTCATTTGCTCTTTTTCATGCATTTAATGATTTATTTTGAGCGAAATGACCCTGAAATTGGACTAATGCTTGTGGGCGAGCCTTTAGTCCCGAGTCGAGCCACAAACCTGGACTAATGCTTGTGGGCCAGGAGCGAGGTGCATTGGTCCCGGTTCTTGTCTGGAACCGGGACATATGCCCCCAGACGAACCGGGACCAATGCCCCACGAGGCCCGGCCGGCCCTCTGGGCGCACGAACCAGGACGTATGCCCCCATGGGTCCCGGTTCGTGGCACAGCCGGGACTAATGGGCTGGAGAGGCCTGAACCAAAGCCCTGTTTTCTACTAGTGACCGCTCAGCGGCTGTGATGGTTTTCGCCCGGTTCTCCATAATTAACTGAGCAATCTGGTTTTCGCTCGGTTTTCCCAAATTAACTGAGCAACTGTTTTCTTATTAATGAATGCAGGATAACTGTCATTTCAAAAAAAAACAAGGAAACGAATAAAACCCCATCAAACCTCAAAATACGGAAAGATATACAATAATGGGTTATCACATGTTTTACTCAAGATCGGATTATCATGAAGGTTCGAGATTGATAAAGTCACCGTATGCATCTCGCAATTGACGAGAAAGACGTATCGCATCGAAAATTTATTTTGTCTTATTAAAAATGCATAGAACCTTAAGTGTGTGTTAATATTGATGATGTGTGATTAAAAGAACAAATACCTTAACTAAGTGATTCTCGGGTGGTATGTCCCAATTGATGAAAGGATGGAGGTGAAAGCCGCTCAACCCCCCTCCCCCCAATTGAAAAAGGGCGATGTATCAGTATATTCACAAGTTCGAAGCCTTTTGGTGTATTTAAGTCGTATGAAAGTCACACTACTATGAGGGATTGAGGTCGTGTATAAGTGTGGGGACCATGATATTCAGTTTCATCTGAACCCACACCACAAAAAGGCCCTACACTTTGCCCTAGACAAAATGCCCCTCGGGTACCCTGAATCTCCATTGTACTCAGCGACACCTTCTTTGGATGGGGCAGGATCTCCAAGGTATCAAAGTACATCCTCCTCTTGATGATGGGTCGAATCACGGTCTCCCTTCTCTCTTATAGTCATGTTTGCCATCGCTGAGTCATCGGCGCCAAGACTTATCAACAGTGGCAAGCCAGTAACTGCAGTACAAATTCATTACATCTACATCATCTCCCTCTTGTGCATACCATATCTAGTCTTGTAGCCTAGAATTGTACTCCATTTGCCTTAGTTTTCTAATTGATTCCTCCCTAAAATTTAACTGGTCTATGTTATGGAACCATATTTCTCAAAGTGGAGTCGGTCGCGAGATTTGAATAATAATCGGCCACTTCAAGGCCACCCATTGGATATAGAGAAGTTGCATCAAATATGTTGTCGAAAGTTGTTCCCTAAATCCTTTTATTCAAAAGGTTAATTTAATTTTGACGATTTGCCATACGACTCGGTTGATAAAAAATGAATTCAAAGTGCATAGAAAATCTTAAAAACTAAGATGGGAAACTTGTCGAACTAACCTGTCATTTTCTTCAACATTTTTTGAAAGACGAAACAAGGGGGCTATGAAATTATTTTGGTCCTACTCTAATTACAATATTTAGAAAAGTGATTTTATAATTTCATCCAACATGTATGTATTACACTCTTCAATTTTAAATTTAACAATTATATGTGATAAGTGATATCATGTTTAGGTTCGTTGTGATGTGTATTTGAGTGCTATACTTATGTCGTAAGATGGTGTGAAATTAGCCAAGTTAAAACTTAATTAACTCATACCAAATCCTCACAATAATTGAATGAGGATCAAGATGTCAATGTGTGCCATTACCTACGGGTGAACTCCTGGTCAAAGGCTAACGTATCCACCGCATTTTTAAAATATGTGAGTTTCTCCTCTTAGATTTAAAACACGATTGGAAATATTTTTGGAAGAGGATACATGATTACTTCCACGAGCATAGAAAGTTCGGTAACCCAAAGTTTGAGAGCGACCAGAACACCATGTCGCTCCAAAAGCAGTGGGGGATCATAACCCAATCAAAGTGCAACAAATTTTGTGGCGCATAGGATCGGTAGTGTCCTCCATCGTCTCGTAAGTGGCATGGCATCGGCGACTTGGTACATTCGTTGTTTCATCTTTCCCTTTTGCATATGATCAGGCACCGTCCTCTTTTACGCATATGTTGGTTTCATTTCTATGTGTAGATATGGCAAGCTTTGGACACATTGGGAAGGCATTTACCTTGCCTCATTGTTGGACGACGCTCAAATACCAACAAAAGTGGAAGGACTTCGTTCAATCTCAAAAGAAATATGGGGGGGCTCAACATATGTGAACACAACTAGGAGGCCGGGGAGGAACAAGAACTCCAAGCGAGAAGCATGGTATGGTGCTTCTACCCTCGCCCTACAAGAAACTTTGAAGGGATTTATTACCAAAAAGAGGTGTCAACAAACAAAAAGGAAGAGAGCGAAGAAAATAAGAGGCAAGAGACAGAGGAGGTAAAGAAGGACTTCTTTGAGTTACAAAAAAAGAGTCTCGAGATCGAGGAGGCCAATGCCATTTCTAGAGCAAAGGAAGTGGAGGTGAAGGAAACCAAGCTCGAGCTCGAGATCAAGAAGGTGCACCTCGCGATGTTCACAGAGAAGACCAAGATCATGATGATGGACGTGAGCACCATGTCCCCAAAGAGGAAGAAATGGTTCGAGAATGGACCTGGTAGACGAAATGAGTCACCCTGTTGGGCGCAACCATCTCAGAAGGATTGACCGGGGGTGGACGGTTGTCTGTTTGGCGACCCAAGCAAACAAAAGGCCGACGCATTTGGTTTCCGGTTGGGTCGCCCCGTTGGAGTTGCCCTAAGGTAACGCCACCATAATTAAGTCTCGCGATGTCTAGTTTATTTTCATAAAAAACTTCTATCTGGCCAAACAAAACTTCCTTAACTAGTTCCTGGTTTTCTGTGTAGAATTACACATTGAAACCGTCTGGGACCAGCAGCATTTGTAGCCATGCCGTAAACATCATCATTGAGCTCCTACTTGCTAAATTTTTGAGTAAAAGGAAATCATGTCACCATCGTTAATATTCACAACGCCTATGGGATCCATACAACAATTTGTGTTGTATCCCTGTCCCCAAACAAGGTTTTGTAGAAGTGCGTGATATATGCTACAAGGTTTTCCTTCCATTCAACCACTCCATATTCCTGAAAAAACATTGCCATTGTAGTTTTTTTTCTTCTACCATTAGCTTTCAGGTGCTAGTACATGGTGTTGTTATGTCCCTCTAGAAGTTCAATCTCTTTAGATCGTTGCATCCACTTTTGCTCTTCTTCTTTCATGATAATTCTAAGCTGGTTATGGGCATCCCTGATAGTGGATAAAATCCCAAGCTCAGCTCGTTTATATAATTTATTTGTTTCATCTATTGGAATTTTCCTTTATCTCCTATACCCCCTTCAATATTTTTATTACATCTCATAAGTATTTTCGTTACATTCATAAGTTTGTTTTGGAATTCATCTATTCTAGAAGCTCCCTTCTGATTTTTAACCCACACCACCCTCATAATTTATTCTAGATTAGGCCGCACGAACCAGTTGTTTTCAAATCAAAGGACGGGAGTTGTTTTAGGATGATCTCCAGAAGAGATCAACGGGGATGTATGGTCAGATAACTCCGTAGCAAGTGTGGAGGCACATACCAGGGGAAAATGTTCCTACCAAGAAGGTGACACCAACACTCTATCTAAAAGATCAGGTAGGTTTCTCCTGGTTATTGCCCAAAGTGTACATCGTACGGAAAGATTAATTTCCATCAGATCACCTTGTTCAATGACAGCGTTGAACAAAGGACTCCATCTGCTAAAGCCTCCCGGTTTATTTTTGTCATTGTTCCGTCTAGTCATGTTAAAGTCACCTCCAATGATGATGGAATTTAGGGAAAAGGTTCCCGTCAGCCGGCGGATAACGTCGTGCGCGTCGGCCTTCTTCTGCGCTCGCCACGTGTCTACGTGGATTTCTCATTCTGTCGCTTAATACTTTGGATCCCTTTGCAACAGAGCCTCTGTTGCAGTGGTCCGATCGCAACAAATCCTTTGTTGCAAAGCTTGTTGTTTCATGTGTGTATGATTGTTTTTTTTATCTAGATCCCTTTACAGTAGAGACTTTGTTGCAATGATCCAACCGCAACAGAGCCTTTGTTGCAAAGCTCGTTGTCTCAGGTGTGTGCGATCGAGAAAAAAAATACTTAGATTTTTACGCACAAAAAAATCTTTGCGCACAAAAAAGTTTCGCAACAAGCATTCTGTTGCAAAAGAGCTTCGCAACAAGCCTTACGTTGCAAAAAAATATTTTACGCGACACGCTAAATCCAACGGCGCATGTGAAAAATCTCTGCGCACAAAAAAGCTTCGCAACAAGCATTCTGTTGCAAAGGAGCTTCACAACAAACCTTCCGTTGCAAAGGAATATTCCTTTGGCATCTCCTGGGCATACACATCGTGGGTGCTAATCGGACGGTAGTGGAGCCGGTGGATCTTTTCAAATGATCAGCCGACGGACGCGTAGCATGGCTCATTTTTTTTCGAAAAGGGGATTTCGCCCCGGCCTCTACATCAGTCGATGCACACAGCCATTTATTAAAAGAGTATCATTCAAAGTTAATGGCATGTATCATCCAATAATGATGGATATGAAGATTTCTTAATGGCATGTACCAGTTCAACCAAAAACTTGGCTTTGCCATCTTGCTGGGCATCCCCATAGACCACTTCCACATTCCAAGTGAAATTATCAGATTTACTACCTAGAAGCACTCTTACAAAATAATCATCATTTTCTTTACCAAAAATGTAAAAAGTGTCGTTATTTATTCCAATTACTCTAGAAGGTGATGTTTTCATCCTTCAATTGGCAACCAGCTCTCCTGGTAAATACAAGTAATTTTGGGTAGCACAAATGGTGGTCAGGGTAACTTGAAATGATCTAATTAATCGGTGGATTCAGTAAACACCGTCATGTATGGCACCCACTGAACTATTTGCAGGAATTGTACAGCATCAGGGCTCGCAGCTTAATGATTTTCAGCATGGCACCGATCGAGTGCTACCCAGCTTTTCTCATGGAGCTTCCGCGTGGCGATGATCTGGATGAGTAATGGATGTATGGCAAGTTACAATAGTTGTTGTATACTAGAATGAACTGAACAACAGCTTGGCCGAGGGTAGGAATATGTTGCAAGATGTGTCGATCATGTATGTCAACAAATATTCAGTCATGCTCGAGCTGGTCAGCCACCCAGAAGCCCTATCAAGTCATTTCCGCCATCCTGTGAGTACATTAATCTGTTCAACTCATAGCCGTATCTGAAATTACAAGTGTCAACCGTCAAGTACTACTGAAACTTGTCGGGTGATGATTTTAGGACTGAAGTACCAAAACTTGTTGATATGGGCATATGGCGATGGAGCTTGGAGTTTCAACCTAGATGAGTACTGTGCCACCAGCAAGATCATAAACGGAGACCGGCAGAACTACCTGAGCTAGAACGGAATCGATGCCACATAAGCTGCCAACAATATAATAGCATCTGCGGTGATGACTGGCTCATACTCACATCCACCTTGCAATCTTTCAACACTTTGGCAGAAGTAGCCTCATAGGCTGATCATATCACAAGTTTAATCAGTGACAGTGTTGCTGACACCAAATTACACATTCCGTCAGTTAACAGCTGTGTAGAATGATGCAAAAAATAGCCTCAATGTGTGTCATATTACACCTGTTTCCGTTAGTAAAGTAATGTAACACTACATGTTGCTAGCTTGTTAGATTAAATGGCTGCTACCAAAAGAATCACACAAACATGGACAAAAAATTGTAGTCTCTACGGCAACTGTCAATTGCGAATTTCTGATGCACAAACCAGAATAACTCCGGAACAAGAATGACTCCTATGATGGTAAAGTACGATTCACCAAACATAGGATCCAAGCACAGAATTCAATTCACATAATCTCAGAGAAAGGGATAAAATAGACCACATCCATTGCAACTTTCGAACTAGTAATCAACATCGCATGACCAATCATCTACTAGAACCTAGTAATATCAACTCGAAGCACGGGTGGCCTGGAATGACAGAACGAAACAAATCCCATTAAGAACAACCAAGAAGGAACCATGGCGGCAGGAAACATTCCGAGTCTAGGCCCGCTCGCCGCGGATACGGCGGGCGAGCTGGATGTCCTTGGGCATGATGGTGACCCGCTTGGCGTGGATGGCGCAGAGGTTGGTGTCCTCGAAGAGCCCGACGAGGTACGCCTCGGAGGCCTCCTGCATCGCCGACACGGCGGAGCTCTGGAAGCGCAGGTCCGTCTTGAAGTCCTGCGCGATCTCCCGCACCAGCCGCTGGAAGGGGAGCTTGCGGATGAGCAGCTCCGTGCTCTTCTGGTACTTGCGGATCTCGCGCAGCGCGACGGTTCCCGGGCGGAAACGGTGGGGCTTCTTCACGCCGCCGGTGGCCGGGGCGGACTTGCGCGCCGCCTTGGTCGCCAGCTGCTTCCGCGGCGCCTTGCCGCCGGTGGACTTGCGCGCCGTCTGCTTGGTGCGGGCCATCAGAGGCGGGATCTGCGGGCTGGGGGGCGAGCGGTGGCTTCTTGGTGCGAGATTCCGGCGGCGGCGGTGTTGGTGTGGTGATTTGGGGTAGCGGCGGTGGAGGGTTAAGTAGGTGTGGGAATTTGAGGATGGCGCGCGGCTTGGAATTTTCGACCGGAAATTTTCGGGCTTTGGACGGATCTTGGCGCCATGAAGGGAGTGAGGAGCGCGCTGGGCCGGTTGAGCCGTTCGATCGGACGTGGGTGGAGGAGATGGGTTTGTGCGGGGCTGGCCACGGATCGTGATCCGTGGCAGCACTTCTCACCTGCCAAATGGACCATGTTGCTGGGAGGTGCTGGTTTGATTTGCTCATATTTCACTTGATCGTTGTAATTCAAGTTTATACGTATTAACCATCATTTATTTTACCTTTTTTATCAAATCTATCAAAGCATTCAAACATAATAAAAATTTCAAACATATCCCCCCTCATGTCCCCCGTGCGTCGGCAGCGGCGAGGTTCTTCCTTCCTCTCCGGGCTATTGGCGGCGCGCGACAGCCAGATCAGTGGGAGAGGTATCCTCAGCGGTTTCCCTAGCGGTGCGGCACGCGCGTTGCACCTTGTTTGGGCGGCGTGGCGAGGCCCTGCTCCGGGCGGCGCAGGCGAGCCGGCGGCGTCTGGGGGCAGCGGTGCGCCTGCACCGGGCGACGCGGGGCATCCCCGCTCGGCTAGGCGCGGGTGTTGCGCCTCGTCTATGCCTGTGGCACCGTGGTTGCGCCCATGGTCGGCGACGGGTCTACCGGCTGGCGGTGTCGTGTGCTCTACCGACACCCTGTCAGGTGTAGCGGGAGGTTGGCTCATGGCGGGGAGCGTGGCGGCGGTCCTCTGGACCTACATGAGGGGTGCAGCGGGATGTTGAATGCGGGCGGTGCGCTGGATTCGACGGTGACGGCGGCGCATGCAGATCCATGGAGGCGGTGGCGCTGCGAGGCTCGGCTAGGCAGGGCCTTGGCGACTAGTGGGCGCCCGACCACCTCCGTGTGAGGTGTCGGCGGTGGATGCCTCAGTGAAGTTGGCGTCAGAGTGTGGTCGAAGGTGCGGGTCAGATCCGTCTAGGTGGCAATCCCTAGATTCCGATGAAGGTCGTCGCAGCAGATCTGGTCCTCACATCGCTTGATGGTTGCTGCGGTTCCGAGTGTGTTGAAGGTGGTGGCTTGAGGTGTGCTCCCTTGGAAGTGAGGTGTGGCTTCGACGGCAAGTGGATGCGGTGTCTGCGGTGCGAGGCATCTTTTGGGACTGGCCGATATCTTGGAGCCGTGGAGATGTGCAATGCTACATATGAAAATTATGTTCGGCCTTGGTCGGACCAGCGTCGATGGCACCCGTGGGTGTCATTCCCCTTCGTGGAGGTGTCGCCGAGTGCGGCGCCATTTACCACATTGCCTTGTATCGGCAGACATCTCCGGGGCGAAAGCCTTGATTCGCAGGATCGACATGATGGCGGCGTCTTCTGACGCTATTCCTTTGTTGGGAGCATCGTGTTGGGAGATAAGAGGCCCTATGTTGCGCTCCTCCGGCATGCACCGCTGCTCGAATCGTTCTTCTCTGGCGCTATGTATGGTCGTCGCTAGTTCATCCAAGGAAGCTGAAGCTGGTGTTCTTCGGAGGTCACTGGCCTGGTGTCGGCCGAGACGTGGCAAGGCTATCGGTTTTGAGTAGGTCCTTGTGTGTCTTAGTTGTATGGTTGTGTGTGCTTGTGCTTATACGACTCGAGTGTGGAGTTGTGCTACGCTTGTTGTTCGCAGCGAGAGGTAGATGTTGTTGTATAGTTGTATTTCTCTCCTTCTATAAAGCTAGGGTGTACAATTTGCGTACTCTCAAAAAATATCAAACATAATAAAACAATGAGATCTCTAAATTATTGAATTACCATTTTCTTCGCCAAAGCGAGCTCTCGCTTCTATATCGAAACCAGTTTAACCTTGTTGATAACAATCGAGAAGTTTTTGTGTTCGTGCTCATAAGGATCAGCGCCCTAAGGATGATGTAAATCTAACATCAAATTTCGTTGTCGCGTACGCCTAACAACAAATCTTAACCTCCTTGCCTTGAAGAACTAGCAAGAATCTACATTGGGGTTGTTGTGGTATCGTAACGATAGATGTCATAGGGGTGGCTTATCTCATGTAGTTAGGGGCCGATGGACGTCAATGGTGCCGGATGCAGGATTGGCACAAGCACCGAGAGACACAGCGAAGTAACCAGGTTTAGGGCCCTCTTGTGGAGGTAACCCCCCTGGTTCTGCAAGGATATATCACTATGAGACACAGTCGATGTACAAGGTCGCTTCTTGAGCTATATTAGGGGAGGAAGTAAGAAGTTCTCTGTTACGCTCTCGTTGCCGAGTGTGTGTGTGTGTGTGTGTGTGTGTGTGTGTTTGTGTGTGTGTGTGCGTGTGTGTGTGGAATGAATGGTCTGACTGACGGCGTGGTTCCCGCGACTAGACCCGGCAGCCTAAGAGGCAACTTCAGTAAGGTCCAGGGCCCAAGGAAGAACTTGGGTCGGCTCACTGACGACACAAGGGCCGAAAGGGGACTAGACGGTTGGCCATGTCCGAGAAGAAGGAGAAGTCCCAGAGATGCGACTTGGAAGGAGTTGGTTCGGCTTGGACGGCAAGAAGAACGCCAAGGCTTAGACTAGGACTCCGTCCATGTGCAAGGGGCGGACTTCCCTGTAACCCTAGGATTCGGCGTGTATATAAGCCATGTCCCTGGGACGTCCAAGGGGTGAACAATCTAAGAATATCTCGAGGCATAGGTAGCGAGACAACACCTTTGTAATCAAGATCATCATCCATAGTAGAAAAGTATTATTATGCATTTACCTCATCAGAAGGGCTGAACCTGGGTAAATCCGTGTCTCTCTCCCTTCGATCGACTCCTTCCTCAAATTCACCCGGTAGCAAAGACCCCGCTCTAAGTTATTCGATGAGCACATCTGTCGTGTATTCGCCGTGACACCGACCCCCAACTAGGAGAGCTCTTGCAAGGTCTTATACTCGGGCCTCCTAGGTTACGATATGTTTGAGAAAGGGGATGGGGCCCTGCCATCAACATCTCCGATCTTTAATGGGTCTGAATGGGGTGGGGCTCATCGGTCGTGGAGGGCTGTCGCTCGTGAGGCTCATCGACCGCCAGGTCCTGTAGCATGTACGCTCCATCGTCATGTGAAACCCTGTAGCCCGTAGACTACAGGAAAAACCGACTATGCCGAGGGTATTAGATTTGCCGAGGGTTTTTTATCGGGGCCCTCGGCATAGCAGCGAGATACGCCTACGGCTCAGCAAAAACCTTCGGCAAAGAAATGCCGTCGGCAAATTATCGTCTATGCCGAGGGTCACCCTCGGCAAAGAAAAAACCCTCGGCAAATATTATCCTATGCCGAGGGCCGCCCTCGGCAAAGAAGAAACCTTCGGCAAATCTGTTTTTGGCTGACGGACGACAACCGCCGTCACATGTACGCCGAGGACAGCCGTCGGCTAATCTTTTTTATTTTGAAATAATGTTTAAATTTAGTTAATTAACATCTAATTTATCTAAATTTAGACATATGCAAATTATATATCAATTTGGGGTAGAATTTTCCATAGATTATGAATATCCACTTTTTTCTGTTTTTGGATATGCTAAAAATGTGGCATAATGTACTTTTGCAAATAGGTCCTTATAATTTATGAAAATCAGAAGTAATTCATAATTGCATAGATTTTGACAAATTTTATATGTTTTTGGATTAGAATCTTGCAAGGATTTTGTTGCCATACTATATTTTCAAGTTTACATAAAATATATAATAGACAGAGCAGTTAGTGTTTACGTCGAAACGAGCACACCGTGAGGCAATCTTATGCATGACCAGTGATAGCTAGGGGTGGAATGTTGCAAAGATATTGGTGGATCTCTGATGAAATTACTACTTGTGTACCTAGAAATAAATTTTTGAAAAAATAAAAAGCAAACTATCAAGCACTTGTAGCTCAAATTTTACCCCTTTCCAGCTGAATCGACGACAATTTGTCTTTTTCAGAAGAGGTGTATACGAAACATTTTACATAGAAAGTTTGGTCAATTTTTATTAAAATATGGTCTAGTATATTGCAAAAATGGATTGGTTCAAATTGACATCAAATATTTGGTAGATCCTTCACAAAAAGACCATACTTTCGGCACTCGGAAAATGAAAAATGGATTTTTCGTGCAACGAAAATGAAAAATTCCTTAAACAAACTTGTTGGCCATTCCAATATACACACTTTTGCAAAATATGAGATCATTTGGTAAAACTATCCTTTGAAACTAGCAATAACATTGGCCATTTGGCTTGAACGTCATGAATCTTCATACTCGATAGCTCATTTTGAGAAGACTTTTTTAAGGTATTTGCATTATTCCAAATTTGTTGTTTTTTATGGTTACTAGGATATACATTAGGATGCAACGCGAAGGTCTTACATATTTTTGATTTTTTTGAAATGTTTAAGCACCGATTTCAAAATGCGGTCAAAACGGGAGAGGGGGGGGGCATGCCCGGTGATAGCTAGGGGTGGAATCTTGCAAAACTTTTGGTGGATCTCTGATGAAATGAGTACTTGTGCACCTAGAAATGATTTGTTGAAAAAATAAAGAGCAAACTATCAAGCACTTGCAGTTCAAATTCCACTCCGTTCCAACTGAATCGACGACAATTTGTCTTTTCCAAAGAGAGGTGTATAACAAACATTTTACATGGAAAGTTTGGTCAAGTTTTAATAATATATGGTCTAGTATATAAAAAAAATACAGGGGTTCAAATTGACATCAAATATTTAATAGGTTCTTCACAAAAAATCCATACTTTTGACACTTGGAAAATTAAAAATAATTTATTCGTATATAAAAAATAAAATATTCCTTCGGCAAACTGTAAAAAAGATGGCAATATTGAATTCTAATACACATATAAGAATAAAGATATAGACAAATATATCAAACAGAAGAAAAAAATGCATAAGAAGAAACACAAAATTCCCTCAAATCTGATTGGTTGGAGGAGAGGGCCATGGATCAATGACATGGCTGAAATCTAACCATCCATCCATATCTCTTCTCCCCACGTCTCTCTCTCACAACCGCATATTCCCATCTCTACCTCCCCACGTCTCTCTCTCTCTCAACCGCATATTCCCATCTCCTCTGTGTCCTCTCTCTCTCGTACGCACCACCCCGGTGGCCATCCATCCGCGTCTCCTCCACACTCCGTCGAGCCGACGACCCCGCGGCGTCCCCTCCACCCCGGCGGCCACCCTCGCTGCGTCCCCTCCACCCCGGCGGCCACCCCCGCTGCGTCCCCTCCACACGGCGGCGAGCCGGCGACCCCACTGCCCCTCCACCCCCGCGGTGACCAAACGAACCCGCGGCGTCCCTTCCTCGCCGCAGCGACCCGACGACCCCGCGGCGTCCCCTCCTCGCGGCGGCGACCCGACCACCCCGCGACATCCTCTCTACCGCGACGTCTCCGCCGCCCCCGCCCACTGCTCGATGGCGCCACCGGAGCCACCCAGCCGGCATCAAGCGGGCATGCCCAAGGTCCCCGCCGCCTCGTCCACTACTCGACGCCGCCACCGAATAAACCAGCCGGAGATGGCGCCCCTCTACCCCGGCCTCAGCACGGCCTGAACGTGGTGGCGTCCTGCATCGCAAGCCACGTCGAGCCACCCCTCCCTCGCCTCCCACTCCGGCCTACCCCGCGCTCGTGTCGCCGCCCGCCACAGCCACAACTCGCGCAGCTCCTAGCCGGAGATGCGGCGTTGGACGACGCCTGCCGGACCGACAGTTTTTTTTTTGTTTTTTGGTAAAGATCTTTGCCGAGGGTAATACCCTCGACATCTACGTGGCCCCGTCTCACCAGAAAAATACACGTGGCATTCTTTGCCGAGGGTAATGCCCTTGGCAACTCGACGCAACACTTAACGGATGGAAACGACAGTGTTTATTTGCCGACGGCTAAATACCCTCGGCATTGCGTTCTTTGCCGACGGCAATAATTTTGCCGAGGGTTTGGGTCTATTTGCCGATTGAAAGGATGCCGACGGGGAAATGCCGAGGGTCACCCTCGGCATATGTCTTTGCCGAAGGTATTTTTCCTTTGCCGAAGGTTTTCGGCCGTCGGCATAGTCGTTTTTTCCTGTAGTGACGTAGCTATAATGTCGGGTCGTCCGAGTCAGCGGTACTGACACGATATTGTAAGAGCTGAAGGAGGTGAATGTCCTCGTGGAGGAGGTCAAGTGTCTCAAGTAGGTTGGGCTAACTAACATGTAGATCCCAAATACATGATTGGAGAGCCGCACACAACCACTGGCTAGACGATCTTATCCGATGTATTGGTATGAGAGATTAGAGGACGTGATGAAGCTGCAGCGCCAAGAGCTCATGGAGTCGGAGGTGACGACCTTGTATGAACTTCGTGACTCATGTGCCACTTAAAAAGTTCTTCTTTGGTTATCGTCGAGCCGGAGCTCATTAATAAGAACATCTTCAATAATATGTCAGAACCGTTTGAAAAAACACAACTTCCAAATTGTCAAAACCTAGCCCCTTGAAATTACCAATGTTTGATTTTTTTTTTTCACCTAGTATACTCAGCGATAAACATGTCATTCATTATCGGGCTAATCCATGATTTTACTTTGGCAATTACTTCTGAAACGGTTCTCATCACCAAAAGGATTGAATGAGATTGAGTGAGATTTTGACTTGCAAAGATTAACCCTTACCTAATCGAACATCCGAAATGAACAACAAACTAAAGTAGTCTATCGCCAAATCTTTAATCCGCCCTTGTCATTCTATTCAATCTCTTTTATCGTTCTTTAGTTTTTTTATGACATTTTGTTTCTTTCTAGTTGTGGCAAAGCTGTGTAAAAGAAACACATAAAAAATCACGAAGAAAAATAATAAAAAATATAGACAGTCGTTTGTTACGGCAAAAAAATTGTGTATAAATGTGTTGTATGATTTCATTTATAAAATCTAGCCGCTGCTTTCCATTTAAAATATATACATAAAAAAGCCCTGAAAATAGAATAATTAATAAACTTATGACAACAAGCGATGCTGATCAAATCTCAGCGACCGAGAAAAGTTTCTTGTGAATTAAGCGAGGAGGACCGTTGGATTGACTGAACCATTATCTGAAGAAAATGACACCCTTATGTAAAAGTTTGACACTTTGTCAGATTAGCAAGACTATGCCTGAGGGCATGAACTATGGGAGCAGCACCTTATTTCTGCCCCAGCCAATCCACATCATTGCACGGAGTTGAGCCACCGTCTAGTAGTATTTATCCAACGCACATGCAGCCTTATGACGTGAGCTAAAATGGATGGATCAACTGTTGCATGTGCATCCAGACCACTCTCTCTCTCTCTCCTTTTCTCTTTCTCCTGCTTTTTCTCCTCAAGCAACCGGCTCCTCTGCAAGCTACACTGACACATTTAAAGCATCCCCTTTTATTCCATGGTGGCATCCGAGCCTAGTTGGCACATGGAGCAACACGTCTGACATGCCCGCCGCGCGCTGCCAGCCAGGTCTTCCGGCTCCAGGAGAGGGAGCGCGAGAGGGGGGTGCAGCTAGCTGTCCAGGGCGAGCGTGCCGTAGCGTCGTCCCGCTGGGCTCCGCCGTGTGGCTCCAGGAGAGGGGGTCGTGGGTCGCCCGAGCGGCCCGCGAGGTGTGCTATCTGATCCGAGCTGCAATGCATCGGAACTCCTGTTCTTGAGGTACGCACGTCTGAATATACTACGTAGTAGTTACTTAAAAATGGAGAATATTTACTATTTCAGTTAATTGTTTGTAATGAATTTAGAAACTGCTCCCTCCGTTTCATCGTGGAAATGGATTATGGATGTATCTAGCAGTGTAACTAAGTGAGTATTAGTGTAACAACCCAGTTTTCACAAAAATTTAAAAAATTGTTTTCGACGTGAATTGTTTGATTGTCTGATTTGTTTGCGGTGTTTGCATCCCCGATTTATCGATCGGCGATTATTTCCCCCCTCTTATCTCGTATCGGACGGAGACCGACCCTTCCCACCCTGGCACTCGACCTTTGCGACACCAGGTTTCACCCGATCACGTCGTAAAACCGCACGAGACCACCCGCAGCCAACGGAACGAAAACCATGTTTAATAATTAAACGAGATATTTTTATAGCGCGTCGGAAAGTGTTCTCGGAACGGTTCCAGCGCGAGGTGAACGCCACCGGCTTGACGCGCTGATCGCGCAGTTCAAAGTTTTACCCGAATCGGAGATCCTGCGGACCCCCTGCGGTCAGAAACGTGAGCACTGCGCGCGTGAGAGAAAAACCGGGGATGTTTTTGCAAACTGACAGCCACCTGGGCTATATAAAGACCACCACACTCCCACCCCTTTGTAGGGTTTACCTAGTCCAAAATTGCAGCCACCCCCCTCACAATAACCCCAATTTTTGCAATTTAGCCCCCAAATCCCGAAATTTTGCTCTCCCTGCGATCTGGACCGTCAGATCTCGCGATCCGACGGCCCAGATCTGGCCACGTCACCCAGCTCCAGCCTCCTCTCTCTCCTCAGCCGGTCGCCGCCTCCATCCGTGGGAGCACGCCGCCGTCGCGCGCACCCGCCGCCGACTGCCGGAGCAGCCCGAGCCGCCGTCCCTCCTCCTCTCCCTCGCGACCTCCTCCCTCTCCTCCTCTCACCCGGCCGCTCCCCGCGCAGGTACCCCGCCGCCGGAGCCATGGAGCTCGTCGAGCCGCACCATGGCCATGGGCCACCCGGACCAAGGACGGTCGCAGCGCCTCCCTCCGTCGCCCTGGAAGCCCGCCGGCGCCACCTTCCTCCGGATCCGCGGCCGCCGCCTGCCCCTGCACCGCTCCGCCCGCCGCCGGTGGTCGGCCGGCGAGCTGAGCCACCTGCTGCCGCCGCCGCTGCCCTGGAGAGGCTGTGCCCGAGCCGGCTGGTCTCGTCCAGCGTGGCCACGTGGGCCCGACGCCCCAGGCGGCCCAGCTGGCCTCCAGCCCGAGCGCCCCCAGCCGGCCTCTCCAGCCTGCCGCTGTTGGGCCGAGCCCAAGATGGGTGAGGCCATTTTTTTCTCTGTTTTATATTTTTTCCTGGCTGTTAAATTTCTGCTAAGTCCCAGGAAATTTTGCTGCTGATGCCTGTTTGCGACGTAATTTCCCGTTGAACCGTAGCCCGTATGACGATGCCCCCAAAATGAAAATTGCTTAGAATTGCGTGTACTTTAATTCATCTTTTGTGAGCATTTGCATTTTAGGTCATCTTGATTGTGTAATTGTGTGCTAAACAGGGCCACTGGTCGTTAATTGCAAAATGTTGTTTAACTGCTGCTGAAACTGTTGCTTGATTGAAACTTCGGGCGACGGTTGCTTCGCAACCGTGCGTCGGAATTGAGTGATTCTTTTCGCGTTGCGTTAATCATTGTTTCTACTTCAGTTTCATGCATTCACATGCCATAAATGCTTGTTGCATCATGATTGTATCCTGCTCCAAAGTAGCTACCCTGTTGTTATTGTGCTGCTGTTTATATTTTGTTACAACTTCGGTCGACGAGTGTGTCGCGACCGTTTATCGGAATTGAGTGATTCCAATTGCATATTGTTAAGCATCATGTCTACTTCCATTTTAAGTATTGCATTCTCATGATATGCTTGTTACTCATATAGTTATTGAGCTCCAAAGTTGCTATGTTGCTGTTTTTGATAACCACCTCTATTTTTCTCTAAGTCTGTAACGTCACGATGCCATGTTGTTTGCTTAATATCTTTTGATCTATGATGCCTATTTGCATGATTCTTTTTGCCATGCCTTCCCTGTCATGTCTATTTTAGTTCAGTATCATTTGTGGGCATGTTTGCATTGATTAACCTGTTTATGCATTTCTCCAAATGTGCTTCGTGATGTTGGCAGACTCTGCCCGTAACTTGTTTTGCTTATATCTTTTTAACCGTAACTCCGTTTGGGGTGTTCTTTGTATGTAACTTGATTAGTTTTTCGTGTACTTTGTGTTTATGCTATTGTTTTCTATTGTTAACCAACCTAAAATATGGTTTAGGACAGAACAGTACCAAATGTTTTAATCATCGTGCGGCACTTAGTGTTATGCCATGTTTAGGTTGTGCCTCACTTAAATTGACTAGCATAGATAGTTTACTTTGTGCTACACCTCTTGCCATGTTTGTGTGATATGCCATGCTTGGGTGCCTTGCCATGTTAACAACCGTTGGTTGATCACCTGTAGCTAAGCAACTTGAACCACCGAAAACGTGCGGTATTCGTCGTGTGTGACCGATACCCCACTTAAACTGTTAGTAACCGTTCCCGACGATAGATCCGTATTGCGTTGCCGTGTCATGTGATGTCTTCTTGATCTTGTGTTGCCCCGTAGTAATAGAGTGCTTGCTTGTTGATTGCTTTCCAGTGTTTATCGTCTTGTGTGCTTCCGCGGGTACCTTCGGAGACGACGCGAGCTTGCGATCAACTACACCTTCGGAACCCGACTTATCAACAGGCAAGGACTATACATTACTTATGATCCATTCTATTTCAACCAGCGGTTTGCATGCTAGTCTATGTTAGGTTCGATGTTTGATCCTACCACATGTTTACAGGCTCTTTCAAACCCATACAGACATGTCCCCTCCCAGCAAACCTTGTACTGCTATGTTACTATTGCTCGTTGCTCAGCCCCTGCTTAGTATGCATGCTTAGGATGCTACGATGTTACCCTGTTACTCCTTGGTTTGGGCTATCACATTATTATTATTATTGTTATGGATGATATGATTATTATAAATGTTGACTATATTCGACGAAGGATGGAAGGTCTAGGCTATCCCGCCCCGACGCTTTGTTCCATTCGAGTCACCTAGGACCCGAGTTCCGGCTATTGGTTTTAAGACTGAGCGTGCCTAACCGCGTGTGGGATTTTATGGGGTCCCCTCTTCTTACCTATCTAGCTTCAAACATTTCTAGTGGTGGCCCAAGCTAATTTTACCATTTGAAAACCGTGTGTGTGTCTGTCGGGTAGCTCCTGGCAGATATTATTTAAAACAACTCGGGCCAGCGGAGACATGGTTTCTTTGTTGGTCCACACCTGGAAGCTAGGGGGCTGCCCACATCTGTTTGGGTAGCTAACCCGACCTCGTCCAGACGGTAGAGGCCGATTCGAGAGCGCGGCCGGCTTTTGAGTTGGATGTCGACTCACCGGGGGCCACTGATGGCGCGAGGGTTGACGGGTGTAGTCTTCTCTCCCTTCGTTGGTGAGCCCCAAGTGGAAGGCGTGATGCAGCACAACAGCAAATTTCCCTCAGTAAAGATACCAAGGTTTGTCTCCAGTAGGACTACAGAGATGATAAGTAGGTCTCAGCGGCGCAACTGACGCGGACCTGCACACAGACACAGATAACTTTGTTCCCGACGAAGTTCAGAGAGGTTGTCAATCTCTCCGGTCTTGTTGTTTACAAAGGATAAAACGCAAGGGATAATAATAGCAACGTGAAAGTAAATGCAGAAAAGTAAATATAACCTGGAAACAATGATAAGGATATGGACCGAGATACGTGATGTTCGCTAGTGATGTCTCTCTCCCAAAAGACGATAAAATTGCTATGCGAGGTAAACAAATTACAGAAAGGCAATTGACAAGATTATGAACGCACCGCAATGCTAACTATGCTACAAAAGAAAGGAAGAGGTTCAAAAGCACAGGCAGTACGCCAAGGTAAGTAGAACGAAATCCATCTGCATCTACTACTAATCATCCACCTTGAGATATCTATCCAGAACATCTTGCTGGTATTAAGTTGCGAGCCCCACCCAAAGTGTAAACCCAAAGCAAGAGACAACTGCATTAAAAAGAACTCTATATAAAGTAAACAATCCTTGTAACCGCGGTTACAAGCACCGTTGTTTTCCCCCTTGTGGCAACAGCACATCCCCTAGACTCATGTTTCTGTCACTCAAGCATGTCATCGGGGGGCATGAACCCACAATCTAGCACAACGCTCCCTCTTGGAGTCACTACCTACTACTTGGCCAAAGCAATAAACAGCAACGGGGAACATGCAAGAATTACTTAGGAACAAAAATATAAGAGATAAAAACCAAATATATTACTCAATCACAATCTGAACATAATCTCATAATCCATCAGATCCTATCAAACTCAACATAGCAATAGAAGAAATATTACAAATGTGCCTCGATCATGTTGGGCAGCTCACGAGGTCTAAATAATGAAGATCAAAGAGGGGAGGAGAACATCACATATCTACTGATCACGGACCCATGGTCCAAGGAAAACTACTCACGAGACATCCGGGGAGCATCCATGGTGGAGAGGAGACTCCCGGAGGTCAATCCTCCCTCCGGCAGGGTGCCGGGAAGAGGTCTTCGGGTGCTCCCAATCTTCGGAAGCGCGGCGCCGGCAGAACAGAGGCGAGTTCGCGGAATAGGGTTCTCTTTTTGGGGTTTTCCCGTGACGGGGGATAAATAGGCGAAAGGGGGCAGCCAGAGGTGGGCCAGGGGCCCCAGGCGCCCCCTGGCGCGGCCAGGGGTGGGGCCGCACCGGGTGGCCGCCTGGCCCCCCTGGCTCCCCTCTGGCCCCTCCCGGGCTCTTCTCGAAGCTACCGTCACGCTGATTTTTTATCTGAATTTTCCCGAATTTTTCTGGCACTTTTTGTATGGGGGAAAACTGAAATAGAAAAACAACAGAAAACAGGAACTGGCACTGGGGTGCACTGAGTTAATAGGTTAGTCCAAATATGATCAAAAGTGTATGAAAGTGTATCTAGATCATAGCAATATCACACAAAACATGCATGGAGCAAGCAGAAATTATAGATACGTTTTGGACGTATCAACATCCTCAAGCTTAATTCCTGCTCGTCCTCGAGTAGGTAAATGATAACAACATAATTTCTATGGTGACATGCTAGCAACCATATAAGAACTTTGAAAAGTAAAGCAATCAAGGTTAGAGATTCAATTCAAGTCATTACATGCAAGAGTCTATATTAGCATTGAAACAAGTAACAAAAGAATAAAAGGTGCAAGAGCTCTCGCTGTCCGTGACTCGAATGTCTCCAAATGGTGTTTGCGTGCAAGAAGGGGGGTAGGGAATACGAGAAAAAAGTATTTTTGTGTTGAGAACTCAATCTACTAAAGTTTCACACTTGGTATTATTTGGAATCTTATCTTGACTCGTCCCCAGACCACTAGCCAGGTACAAGTCAATTTGATCCACTCCTTTTCGATACTTTGAGCACTCATGCAATGGATGAGCGTAAGCACGAGAGTTGGCACTTAGGATGGCAAAGAGAGAAATATGGTGGAGGAGGAAGAAAAAAAGGATGAGAAAGGCTCACATCAATGAGGAAAATCATAGGCAAGAGATGCCAAATGATAGATATGATGTGAGGAGTAGGGATTGCCATGCAACGGATGCACATACGAGCTAGGAAGCTCTCCAATGGAACTAGTGGGGGTGCATCTAACTTGCTCGCTCATGAAGACCTAGAGCTCGTTTGAGGAGGCTCTCCTTGGAATATGCAAGCCAAGTTCTAAAGTGTGAAGGTCCCCACATAGCTATATGCATAATGATCATCTCTATGGAGTACAAGGATATAAAGGGAGTACTAGTGTGGATCTCTCAAAAGGATAGTAGTGTTGCCCCTTTCTCTCTTTTTATTTTCTTTTTCTCTTTTTTCTATTTTTTTGTATTTTTTTGGTGGCCTCAATGGCTCTTTCTATTTAACTCTCATTTGTCCTCTTTGGGATCTTTTAATATGTCCACTGTGGGATCTTTTCCTCACTTAAGGGCAACACTCTATTTTACAAGAAGGTATAGGAAATCTTTCACACTTTAAAAGGTACTCAAAATCATAAAGAAGATGTAACTATCATGATGTATGCAATGTATGCCGCTGCCAGTGTAGCAGGAACATGTATGACATGAAGATCAAGTCATGAAGAGGTGGAAGTTGCATGGCAATGTAACTCGGAAAGGCTATGGAAATGCCTTGATAGGTAGGTATGGTGGCTGTTTTGAGGGAAGATATAAGGAGGCTTATGATGACAGAGCGTATCATGCCAAGGGTTTGGAAGTACCGGCGAAGGTGGACACCAACTCTCGGAATGAGAAGAAGGCAATGCACGACACGGGAAAGGCTAGCAAAATATGGGAAGGTGGAAGTGTCAACTCTCAATACTTACATTAGTCCGAAGAACTCATGCACTTATTATCGGTTACTCTCAATCTAGTAAGGAGGTTTCACAAAGAGACAAGTACCCCGAGGAGTGTATGGGGGTTTGGTTATCCTTGCGCATCCTCGACTCATGGTACGTGAGTGTACTCTAATATTCGACTCCTCAGAAGAGTAGTGATCCATCTAGTAGCTAGAGTTCTCAACTAGTTTTGTAGGTTTTGAAAATAAACACGGATTGCCCAAAATACGACACCTATCACTAATAGGCAAGAGCTCTTGACACCAAAAGTTCAAACATTACTCACATCAATACCTCAAAACTATTGCAAGCTACTACTAAAATTAAATAGCAACCTCAATTACCTACTTTCAAGACAAGACACAACTCAGTGCAACAACCAACTCTCTTAACAAGATAAACATGAAAACTAAAGAGAGTTCCAGCAACAAACTAAAACAAAATCCAAGTATCTTGCTAAAGACAAACTAAAACTAAGACTAACATGGCAGTAGCTATGAAAAGATAAAGAACACACAACAACAAGAAGATAGGCAGGAAAAATCCTATGACGTGTTCTAGATTTTGAAAGTGGAGCGTGTTTCTCTCCCACACAAAGTAAGAAATGATCTAACTTGTTATGAACAGCAAGCAAAGCTAAAGAAAACTAAAAATAAAACCTAAGAGCGAGACGCTCCAAGCATAGCACATAACGCATGAAGTGATAAAAATATAGTGAGACGAAGGACGAACTGATGATTGTTGATGGAGAAGGGGATGCACGGGGGCATCCCCAAGCTTAGACGCTTGAGTCTCCTTGAATATTTATCGGGGATGCATGGGGGCATCCCCAAGCTTGAGCGCTTGACACTCCTGGATCTTCTTTCATCATCTTCTATCGCACACTTGAAAACTCCCTTCATACATAACTCATCACAAGCTGATTAGAGAGGTTAGTACCCTTAATAAATAATTTTTCTCCACTGGATATAAATATATTCTTGAAGATCTACTGTTTCTCAAGAGTGCCAAAAAGGTTTTGCAAAGAAAAAGCAAGCTGAACAAAACGTGGCAGAATCTGTGAAAAACAGAACAGAAGATAGTAAGAATTTTTTAGGGGTACTTCTGCAACTCAAATAAAAAAACTCAAAACATACGGAAGTTTCGTAATTGTATAGAGAATACTGTGTAAAAATTTCAGCTCAAAAAGATGAACTGGGATTTTTCTGGAATTTTTCTGGTCTTGAGGACAGAATCTGTTTTCTAGACAGCATGTCACAACTTTTACTTACCTTGCCGTAAGAGGCTATAACTTGGCACAAAGTTGAAAAATAAAGATACAATGATGTTCTTACAGAAGTAACAATCATCAAGACACAAAAAAGCAAAAATAAAATTCCTAAATTCGTTGCGGGTTGCCTCCCGAAAGCGCTTCTTTAAAGCCATTAGCTAGGCTTAATGCAAAAGAAGAATCAAGTTTTATCAAGAGAAAGAGAATAACTAGCCCGAGTAACGGACTTAAAAGGTAACTTGATTTTATTTCTAGGGAAGTGTTCCATCACCTTTTTAAATGGGAATTGGAATTTTATATTCCCCTCTTTCATGTCAATAACTGCACCAACAGTGCGAAGAAAAGGACGTCCCAAAATAATTGGACATAAAGGTTCACACTCTATATCCATAACAATAAAATCAACGGGAACATAGTTGTTATTGACAATGATAAGAACATCGTCGATCTTCCCTAAAGGTTTCTTTACGGAAGAATCAACAAGACGAACACCAAAAGAACAAGGTTCAAAAGGTTTCAATTCAAACATATCAAATATTCTTTTGGGCATAACGGAGGTACTAGTTCCAACATCACATAAAGCATAGCAAGATAAGTTATTTAATTTAAATTTGATCATAGGGTCTCAACCATCATCTAGCTTCCTAGGTATGGAGGCTTCTACTCTAAGCTTCTCCTCCCTAGCTTTGATGAGAGCATTTGTGATATGCTCCGTGAAGGCAAGATTAAGTGTGCTAGTGTGGGGGTCTCTAGACATTTTGTGTAGTAAACTGATAACTTCTGAGAGGGTACAACTATCAAAATCAATATCACTACTATCAAAGGTGGTAGTAGTGTAATCTAGGCTCACTTGTTTGAAACCCTCTATGTTTATAGGAGTTTCTTCATCTATGGTTGAGGTATTAGCATCACCATTAATAGGTCCAACGGGACTAGGAGTGCATTGGGTGCTAATAGTTTGAGTGTCCTCAACAATTTGAATAGTGGCAACTGTGTGGTGTGTAGGAAGGCTCTTAATTCTATCCTCTTCCTCTTTTTCTCTAGCCCATCTTTCTTTAAGTTTAGCCATCATCCTAATGTTTTCATTGATTTGTAACTGGATAGCATTAATAGGAGTGGCCTTATTCTCCTCAAGGGGGGAGGTTCTAATTTTGAGCATCTCAATATCAAGGGCTAAGCTTTCTACCTTCAAAGAGAGATTATCTATTTTAGATAATTTCTCTTCTACATTTTTGTTGAAGGCCTTTTGGGTAGTGATAAAGTCTCTAAGCATGCTTTCTAATTCAGAAGAGGGGTTCTTGTTGCTAGGTTAGGTGTTGTTGTTCCCATAGTTGGATGGAAACTGTCTAGGATTGCTAGCAAAATTTCCCCTATAAGCATTGTTGTTGAAGTTGTTTCTAGCAATGAAGTTCACATCTACTTGTTCTTGAGCAACCAAAGAATTTAAAGGAACATCATGAGGATCAATAGAGGGTTGCTTGGTAAGTAGAGACATAATTAAGTCAACTTTTTCATTGAGGGAGGTAATTTCCTCGACAGAATTTACCTTCCTACCTGTTGGAGCGCGTTCGGTGTGCCATTGGGAATAATTGGTCATCATTTCATCGAGAAGCTTTGTGGCAGCACCAACTGTAGTTCACATAAAGGTTCCTCCCGCGGCCGAATCTAACAGGTTCCGCGAGGTAAAGTTCAAGCCTGCATAAAAAGTCTGGATAACCATCCAGGTAGTCAAACCATGTGTAGGGAATTTCTGAACAAGAGATTTCATCCGTTCCCAAGCTTGGGCAACGTGTTCATTATCCAATTGCTTAAAATTCATAATATTACTCCTCAACTGGATAATCTTAGCAGGAGGGTAGTACTTCCCTATAAAAGCATCTTTGCACTTATCCCAAGAATCTATGCTATTTCTAGGCAAAGATTGAAACCAGATTTTAGCATCTCCCCTTAAAGAGAAAGGAAAGAGCTTGAGATTAACAACATCACCTTCTACTTCTTTATACTTTTGCATATCACATAATTCAACAAAATTATTCAAGTGTAAAGCAGCATCATCTCCAGCACCAGAGAATTGATCTCTCATAACAAGGTTTAGCAAAGCAGGTTGAATTTCATAAGAGGTAGATGAAGTGGCAGGTGTGGCAATGGGAGTGCAGATAAAGTCTTGGTTGTTGTGACTAGTGAAGTCACACAACTTGGTGTTTTCAGTGGAACCCATAGCAGCAGCAAGTGTGGCAGATTTTTTTGTAGTTTTTGATAAAAGACACAAAAGATAAAAACTGAAAGATAAACTAACAAGACTGAAAAACAAAGGTAAAGGGTAGTGTGCAACTCCCCTATCTTAGCACTTGGAGTCCCCGGCAACGGCGCCAGAAATTTGCTTGATGGCGCGAGGGTTGACGGGTGTAGTCTTCTCGCCCTTCGTTGGTGAGCCCCAAGTGGAAGGCGTGATGCAGGACATCAACAAATTTCCCTCGGTAAAGATACCAAGGTTTGTCTCCAGTAGGACTCCAGAGATGATAAGTAGGTGTCAGCGGCGCAACTGACGCGGACCTGCACACAGACACAGATAACTTTGTTCCCAACGAAGTTCAGAGAGGTTGTCAATCTCTCCGGTCTTGTTGTTTACAAAGGATAAAACGCAAGGGATAATAATAGCAACTTGAAAGTAAATGCAGAAAAGTAAATATAACGTGGAAACAATGATAAGGATATGGACCGGGATACGTGATGTTCGCTAGTGATGTCTCTCTCCAAAAAGACGATAAATTGCTATGCGAGGTAAACAAATAACAGAGAGGCAATTGAGAGGATTATGAACGCACCGCAATGCTAACTATGCTACAAAAGAAAGGAAGAGGTTCAAAAGCACAGGCAGTACGCCAAGGTAAGTAGACCGAAATCCATCTGCATCTACTACTAATCATCCACCTTGAGATATCTATCCAGAACATCTCGCTGGTATTAAGTTGCGAGCCCCACCCAAAGTGTAAACCCAAAGCAACAGACAACTGCATTAAAAAGAACTCTGCGTAAAGTAAACAATCCTTGTAACCGCGGTTAAAAGCACCGTTGTTTTCCCCCTTATGGCAACAACACATCCCCTAGACTCATGTTTCTGTCACTCAAGCATGTCATCGGGGGGCATGAACCCACAATCTAGCACAATGCTCCCTCTTGGAGTCACTACCTACTACTTGGCCAAAGCAATAAACAACAACGGGGAACATGCAAGAATTACTTAGGAACAAAAATATAAGAGATAAAAACCAAATATATTACTCAATCACAATCTGAACATAATCTCATAATCCATCAGATCCTATCAAACTCAACATAGCAATAGCAGAAATATTACAAAGGTGCCTCGATCATGTTGGGAAGCTCACGAGGTCTAAACAATGAAGATCAAAGAGGGGAGGATAACATCACATAGCTACTGATCACGGACCCATGGTCCAAGGAAAACTACTCACGAGACATCCGGGGAGCATCCATGGTGGAGTGGAGACTCCCGGAGGTCAATCCTCCCTCCGGCAGGGTGCCGGGAAGAGGTCTTCGGGTGCTCCCAATCTTCGGAAGCGCGGCGGCGGCAGAACAGAGGCGAGTTCGCGGAATAGGGTTCTCTTTTTGGGGTTTTCCCGTGACGGGGGATAAATAGGCGAAAGGGGGCAGACAGAGGTGGACCAGGGGCCCCAGGCGCCCCCCCTGGCGCGGCCAGGGGTGGGGCCGCGCCGGGTGGCCGCCTGGGCCCCCTGGCTCCCCTCTGGCCCCTCCCGGGCTCTTCTCGAAACTTCCGTCATGCTGATTTTTTATCTGAATTTTCCCGAATTTTTCTGGCACTTTTTGTATGGGGGAAAACTGAAATAGAAAAACAGCAGAAAACAGGAACTGGCACTGGGGTGCACTGAGTTAATAGGTTAGTCCAAATATGATCAAAAGTGTATGAAAGTGTATCTAGATCATAGCAATATCACACAAAACATGCATGGAGCAAGCAGAAATTATAGATACGTTTTGGACGTATCAGCCACCCGGATTTGTGCGTTGTTAGTTAGAGGGACCTGTCGTTCCGGATCTCTTGGGACTAAATCATAAAATGGTTGCCTATCATGGGTAGCAACTGAGAGAGATGGGCGTGCGTGCGGAGCCTTGTAATGGGCAGTTGGTACACCCTTGCAGGGTTAAATCTTTTCGAGAAGCCGTGTCCACGGTTATGGACGACTTGAGACCTACTCCTTGTTCATAGACAAAAACAACTGAGATAATCTTAATATAACTTGATCAATGTGTGTGTGTGCCTTGACTGCTTCTTCTTCGTCGGGATGCGAAGAGGAGGACAAGGATAGGATAGGTGTTATGTTTGCGTAAGTTGCTGATAGCAAGACTTGTTGGAGGCGATTCCTCATCGAATGCTTGGCTTCTTATCTTACTCTCTAGATCGTTAGCCACTTCATAAATGCTAGTGCGGCAGCAACTTCACCACTTACCCCTTCCTTAGCGTAAACTACTAGTTGTCCTAGAATGACGAGTGATGAAGTCCTTGCTGGGTCAGATGACCACTACAGTTGGATGCTGAGTACCTCTGTACTCATGATACTACCCCGAAACTCTTTTCAGGGTTCTGATCGACAACATGTATGGTGATCGACGTTTCACGTGGAGACTCGACGACGACTAGTTAGGCGGATCCCGACGGAGGGCCTGGACCCGTGTGGTTATGGAGATCGATGTTTTTCTCTTTGCTAGTAGGCATTTGATTGTAGTCTGTACCCAGACATGTATCTTCCGCTGTTGTATTGTATTAAGGCAGTTGTATGCCGATTGTATGAGATGTTGTATCCTTGTATCTGTAATGTTGTGATATCATGTTGGAAATCCAGGGCATATGGCATCGTCATATGTCGCGGTGAGACCGATATGTGCTTCGTCCCCGGATCTGGATGGAAACATCTAGATCTGGAACAGTACCGCATATCGGGCCTTACAACTTGATATCAGAGCCTTACCGACCGTAGGATCCCTTCTCTGGCCGAAGTCGAGTCTAGACAAAAACTATTTTGTATTTAATAAGTGAGTTATCGGAGAGTAGGATTCTTTTTCCTCCTTACCCATGCTCTGGTCAGGACAAGTGCCGTAAGTGTTTTTATTCTCACCTTATCCCCTTCAAACTTTAGGATCTCGAGTGTGTGGAGTTTCGGAACCGTTATAATGCCTTGCTCGCAGCGTATTGTCTCGATTCCGATCTCAGGTTTGGGAAATCCTGTAGTACCTTTAGTTCTTCCGACTCTGGGTAAACATCTTGGTCTTCTGTTGACTTCAGTTCCCTTGCCGAGTATCCTCACGATTTCAGTGAGAATGCTTCCCTTGATCGTCTCTTTGAATTGTTGTTCTTCCTCTTGTCACTGACGGTTTCATTTTTCCGACGATGTCGTCTCTCTGCGGAAATTTATCTCAACCGAAGTTCGACGTCGACATGGAGCAGAGTCCCTTGTTGGTGGTGTTGAAGATCGTCATCTCTCTTTTCTCTTTCCCCTCACCCCCGGATCGTCCTGGATCTCGGGATGAGATCCCTTGTTGGTGGTGTTGTATTGTAACAACCCAGTTTTCACAAAAATTAAAAAAATTGTTTTCGGCGTGAATTGTTTGATTGTCTGATTTGTTTGCGGTGTTTGCATACCCGATTTATCGATCGGCGATTATTTTCCCCCCTCTTATCTCGTATCGGACGGAGACCGACCCTTGCCACCCTGACACTCGATCTTTGCGACACCGGGTTTCACCCGATCACGTCGTGAAAACCGCACGAGACCAGCCGCAGCCAACGGAACGAAAACCCCGTTTAATAATTAAACGGGATATTTTTATAGCGCGCCGGAAAGTGTTCTCGGAACGGTTCCAGCGCGAGGTGAACGCCGCCGGCTTGACACGCTGATCGCGCAGTTCAAAGTTTTACCCGAATCGGAGGTCCTGCGGACCCCCGACGGTCAGAAACGTGAGCACTGCGCGCGTGAGAGAAAAACCGGGGATGTTTTTGCAAACTGCCAGCCACCTGGGCTATATAAATACCACCACACTCCCACCCCTTTCCAGGTTTTACCTAGTCCAAAATTGCAGCCACCCCCCTCACAATAGCCCCAATTTTCGCAATTTAGCCCCCAAATCCCGAAATTTTGCTCTCCCTGCGATCTGGACCGTCAGATCTCGCGATCCGACGGGCCAGATCTTGCCACGTCACCCAGCTCCAGCCTCCTCTCTCTCCTCAGCCGGTCGCCGCCTCCATCCTTGGGCAGCACGCCGCCGTCGCACGCACCCGCCGCCGACTGCCGGAGCAGCCCGAGCCGCCGTCCCTCCTCCTCTCCCTCGCGACCTCCTCCCTCTCCTCCTCTCACCCGGCTGCTCCCCGCGCAGGTACCCCGTCGCCGGAGCCATGGAGCTCGTCGAGCCGCGCCATGTCCATGGGCCACCCGGACCAAGGACGGCCGCTGTGCCTCCCTCCGTCGCCCTGGAAGCCCGCCGGCGCCACCTTCCTCCGGATCCGCGGCCGCCGCCTGCCCCTGCACCGCTCCGCCCGCCGCCGGTGGCCGGCCGGCGAGCCGAGCCATCTGCTGCCGCCGCCGCTGCCCTGGAGAGGCTGTGCCCGAGCCGGCTGGTCTCCTCCAGCGTGGCCACGTGGGCCCGACGCCCCAGGCAGCCCACCAAGCCGCGCGGCCCAGCTGGCCTCCAGCCCGAGCGCCCCCAGCCTGCCGCTGTTGGGCCGAGCCCAAGATGGGTGAGGCCATTTTTTTCTATGTTTTATATTTTTTCCCTGGCTGTTAAATTTCTGCTAAGTCCCAGGAAATTTTGCTGCTGATGCCTGTTTGCGATGTAATTTCCCGTTGAACCGTAGCCCGTATGACGATGCCCCCAAAATGAAAATTGCTTAGAATTGCGTGTACTTTAATTCATCTTTTGTGAGCATTTGCATTTGAGGTCATCTTGATTGTGTAATTGTGTGCTAAACAGGTCCACTGGTCGTTAATTGCAAACTGTTGTTTAACTGCTGCTGAAACTGTTGCTTGATTGAAACTTCGGGCGACGGTTGCTTCGCAACCGTGCGTCGGAATTGAGTGATTCCTTTTGCGTTGCGTTAAACATTGTTTCTACTTCAGTTTCATGCATTCACATGCCATAAATGCTTGCTGCATCATGATTGTATCCTGCTCCAAAGTAGCTACCCTGCTGTTAGTGTGCTGTTGTTTATATTTTGTTGCAACTTCGGTCGACGAGTGTGTCGCGACCGTTTATCGGAATTGAGTGATTCCAATTGCATATTGGTAAGCATCATGTCTACTTCCATTTTAAGTATTGAATTCTCATGATATGCTTGCTGGTCATATAGTTATTGAGCTCCAAAGTTGCTATGCTGCTGTTTTTGATAGCCACCTCTGTTTTTCTCTAACGTCACGATGCCATGTTGTTTGCTTAATATCTTTTGATCTATGATGCCTATTTGCATGATTATTTTTGCCATGCCTTCCCTCTCATGTATATTTTAGTTCAATATCATTTGTGGGCATGTTTGCATTGATTAACCTGTTTATGCATTGCTCCAAAGTGTGCTTCGTGATGTTGGCAGACTGTGCTCGTAACTTGTTTTGCTTATATATTTTTAACCGTAACTCCGTTTGGGGTGTTCTTTGTATGTAACTTGATTAGTTTTCCGTGTACTTTGTGTTTATGCTATTGTTTGCTGTTGTTAACCAACCTAAAATATGGTTTAGGACAGAACAGTACCAAATGTTTTAATCATCGTGCGGCACTTAGTGTTATGCCATGTTTAGGTTGTGCCTCACTTAAATTGACTAGCATAAATAGTTTACTTTGTGCTACACCTCTTTCCATGTTTGTATGCTATGCCATGCTTGGGTGCCTTGCCATGTTAACAACCGTTGGTTGATCACCTGTAGCTAAGCAACTTGAACCACCGAAAACGTGCGGTATTCGTCGTGTGTGACCGATACCCCACTTAAACTGTTAGTAACCGTTCCCGACGATAGATCCATATCGCGTTGCCGTGTCGTGTGATGTATTCTTGATCTTGTGTTGCCCCGTAGTAATAGAGTGCTTGCTCGTTGATTGCTTTCCAGTGTTTATCGTCTTGTGTGCTTCCGCGGGTACCTTCGGAGACGACGCGAGCTTGCGATCAACTACACCTTCGGAACCCGACTTATCAACAGGCAAGGACTATACATTACTTATGATCCATTCTATTTCAACCAGCGGTTTGCATGCTAGTCTAGGTTAGGTTCGATGTTTGATCCTACCACATGTTTACAGGCTCTTTCAAACCCATACAGCCATGTCCCCTCCCAGCAAACCTTGTACTGCTATGTTACTATTGCTCGTTGCTCAGCCCCTGCTTAGTATGCATGCTTAGGATGCTACGATGTTACCCTGTTACTCCTTGGTTTGGGCTATCTCATTATTATTATTGTTATGGATGATATGATTATTATAAATGTTGACTATATTCGACGAAGGATGGAAGGTCTAGGCTATCCCGTCCCGACGCTTTGTTCCATTCGAGTCACCTAGGACCCGAGTTCCGGGTATTGGTTTTAAGACTGAGCGTGCCTAACCGCGTGTGGGATTTTATGGGGTCCCCTCTTCTTACCTATCTAGCTTCAAACATTTCTAGTGGTGGCCCAAGCTGATTTTACCATTTGAAAACCGTGTGTGTGTATGTCGGGTAGCTCTTGGCAGATATTATTTAAAACAACTCGGGCCAGCGGAGACATGGTTTCTTTGTTGGTCCACACCTAGAAGCTAGGGGGCTGCCCACATCTGTTTGGGTAGCTAAACCGACCTCGTCTAGACGGTAGAGGCCGATTCGAGAGCGCGACCGGCTTTTGAGTTGGATGTCGACTCACCGGGGGCCACCCGGATTTGTGCGTTGTTAGTTAGAGGGACCTGTCATTCCGGATCTCTTGGGACTAAATCATAAAATGTTTGCCTATCATGGGTAGCAACTGAGAGAGATGGGCGTGCGTGCGGAGCCTTGTAATGGGCAGTTGGTACACCCCTGCAGGGTTAAATATTTTCGAGAAGCCGTGTCCACGGTTATGGACGACTTGAGACCTACTCCTTGTTCATAGACAACAACTGAGATAATCTTAATATAACTTGATAAATGTGTGTGTGTGCCTTGACTGCTTTTCTTCGTGGGGATGCGAAGAGGAGGACAAGGATAGGATAGGTGTTATGTTTGCGTAAGTAGCTGATAGCAAGACTTGTTGGAGGCGATTCCTCATCGAATGCTTGGCTCCTTATCTTACTCTCTAGATCGTTAGCCACTTCATAAATGCTAGTGCGGCAGCAACTTCACTACTTACCCCTTCCTTACCGTAAACTACTAGGTCATGACGAGTGATGAAGTCCTTGCTGGGTCAGATGACCACTACAGTTGGATGCTGAGAACCTCTGTACTCATGATACTACCCCAAACTCTTTTTAGGGTTCTGATCGACAACAGGTATGGTGATCGACGTTTCGCGTGGAGACTCGACGACGACTAGTTAGGCGGATCCCGGCGGAGGGCCTGGACCCGTGTGGTTATGGGGATCGATGTTTTTCTCTTTGCCAGTAGGCATTTGATTGTAGTCTGTACCCAGACATGTATCTTCCGATGTTGTATTGTATTAAGGCAGTTGTATGCTGATTGTATGAGATGTTGTATCCTTGTATCTGTAATGTTGTGATATCATGTTGGAAATCCGGGGCATATGGCATCGTCATATGTCGCGGTAGGACCGATATGTGCTTCGTCCCCGGATCTGGATGGAAACATCTAAATTTGGAACAGTACCGCATATCGGGCCTTACAATTAGCCTGATATTTTTCATTCTTATATGCATCATTGGAGCCGGATTTAGATAAATAGTACCTTGCTGCAACTCCTGCAACACTATTTATACACACACTAGGGGAGCAAATTACTGTACATAACAACACACTTGCCCGTTCATCTCTTTGTACATAGTATTCTAACTACTTATATCCACTGCATTGCCTTATTGCTCCCATATGGATTTTCTGAATAGTAGGACATATGCAAATTCTCCAGATGGCTGGCATCAATCTGAATCTTTGATTCATAACTGTAACTTCTCCTTTTCCCTGAACATTGTACTATAATGTTGAGATGAAAGCATCCACCTTGTCGTTCATCCCTCTTGACAGAAACTTCATGCAGATTGGAGGTTTCACCTTGGCAAGAGCAAGGACTGACTGAGGCAAAACCCACAACCCATCACCACAAATCAAGCCGGAAGCAACTGCAGGTGCAAATGTTTCTGACTTGGCTCTGTCCAGCCTTTGCCAGACGAAAAGGATCACTGTCCCGAGGAACATATCGATGGCGAAATACGATCCTAGGTAGAATGGTATTGCCATCGCCATTGGGATCGGTATGAATTTTGACACCTTCTTGGGAACAAGATCTCTTATCAAGTTGACAACGATTGCTCCAACAAAGAATATGTAGCAGAGAGTAAGGCAGTTTTTTGGTAGCGATCCGAAGCCATCAACACCTAGGATTGCCATGCTGCGGAAGATGGCAGCATTTGGTGCAGGGTACTCGCTGCCATTGATTCCAATATTGTCAAAGGCCTTGTAGAAAAGCCAAAAAACACAGGGAGCAATGACACAACCCATTGCAGTGCCTATGACTTGGCTGATGAACATTGACCTTGGTGATGCCAGTGTTAGGTATCCTGTTTTGAAGTCCTGCATAAGGTCAGCGGCAGTAGAGACAATGCTCATCATCACACCACATGCAGCCAGACCCGCAAGAACACCTCCATGTGAAGCACCTGTCCATGCACCAAAAGCAAAGATTGCGAGCTTCCCATAAGTTGTAACAAGCGACCAATCAGTGAGTCCACTTCCATAGGCATTGCAGAAGGCAAGTATCGGTGCTACGATGTAGGCTACCAATATTTGGTACCATCTCAGCTGAGGGAATATCCGCGGGACTGTGCCAATAGATACGGCGGCAACAGCAGCATAACCTCCATATGCAATGTACCAGGGGATTTGATCCTTTAGGAAGAGTTCATTGCGCCGCTCCTCATCATACGAGAGAGCTGGAATATCATTACTTGGTTCATCGTCAGAGATAGGAAGCGTACTGGCACTAGTCTTCTTGAGTTGAGATCTTAACGAGCAGACTGTGAGAATGAACATCTTGAGAAAGTTGTAGAGGCCATCACCAAGAATCAAGGCAATGGCTATGAAGACCTGTAGTAACAATTGCAATTAGTAGAAGAAAGGATAACTTAAGCTTCAATAAAGAGCGTTGTCTTACTCGGTAACCTTGCATTCCATGAAGACTAGAATCAGCAAGATCGGCAGAGAACCAAATGCCCCTTTTCTTTGCTATAAGAGGCCACATTATTCCCCATGACAGGATGCCTCCAAGGAGAACAGATACGTTGACAATATGTGGGCAAATCATTCCAACTCCGACATATGTAGGAGAGAAGTCAAAGTAAAACCTTACAAAAAAGAAGTTCTGTTAAGTAGAATGTTGAAAGGAATGTGCTGTGCAGATTTGAATGAATTTCAAATTCAGAAACCGGACAAGAGAAATTTGATTGGAGACATCCTTTGCAGGGTGCAATCTTTACCTGTTGTTGTAAGCTTGCAAGCCTAATGATGGGAATTGGTTGAATCCACAAGTATCAGTGGCTGTGTAGAACCACTGAAAGAAACCCCAGAAGAAGCTGAGGATGAAGAATAAGCCCAGTTTCTTTACCTGTTTCCTGTAAAACGATGCAAACCAAAGGAAAACTCATAAATTCATTCTGCGGACATCGGACTAGCAGAGAAATAGAAATGGTTACAGTATTTACCCTGCAACCTCGGCACCATGTGGCGTGTGAAAGCCGTTTATGAGATAGGCAGTTGCAGTGCCACTTGGATAGGTTAGCTTGTAGTCGATTATCATAATCTGAACAGTGCTAATTTGGTTTAAAATGGCACATACATGATTGTTTGAGAAAATAAATATCGAAACTTAGAATAATTTTACCTTCCTCAGTGGTACAAGGCCGAAGAGCCCAATGAAGCTGACAAGAAGCAGGAAACCTATTATCCATCCAAGATGTGGATTCTTGATGTTTTGAGGATCATTTGCCTCTGTTGACTGCGAAGCGATTCTATCGCTCATGGCCAATAGGTAGTTACCGAAGCCCCCTGAAAGATGTGTATGAGTTAATCGTGAAATAGGTATCCTGGGCTAGTGCTTTAATTTACTGTTTGCTAATGTCGTTTATATTTGTCTTTCAGAGAAACCCACAAACAAGGATAGTTCCAAAACATAATTTAGCAAATAGTTACATCTAGATGCAGTCAACGTTTTGGGTACTGAGCAGAAAAACCGATTACCGGGCGGTAACCGAACATCCCAAGCGCCTTATTGAGCAAAAATCCCAATTTTTCGAACGTGACTGAATTTTAAATAAATTTTATTCAGATTCAAATTTAAAAAATTGTTCGGTAACCTCCCGGGTTTTTTATTATGGCAGTAACCGAAATTTTAAAGGTTTGTACGAGCATGCCGACAATCAAAAATCGATATTGTTACTTGTAGCTAGCACACACACAGCATTAAAAGTTTTAGAATTGCAAAACTGATGGATGTGCTGCCGCAAGAACAAGAATTACCGCTGAAGGAGATGCCGTAGGCGGCGACGACACAGGTCTGGATCACAGTGTTCTCCTGGCGTGTGAAGGGCTGCCTGAGGAGGCCGACCTTCTCCAGGGCGGCCGTCCAGAGGCGGACGAAGAAGAAGCTGAGGAGGCCAGCGGAGACGTTGAGGGAGGGGATGATGCCGATGGTGAGGTTGAGCTTCATCACGATGACGCTGAACAAGGTGGCCAAGAAGAAGCTCGCCACGAAGGCTCGCACCGTGAGCTGCTCCCGCCACGACGGCACGCGCTGGTCCGCGAACGCGCGCTCCACGGACGGCGCCTCGTCATCCTCCGCGGCGGCGGCGCCCCCACGGTCCTCCCCGTCGCCGCCCGGCGACGCCCGGTCGCCTGGCCTGTTCCGCCGCCGGAGCTCGCTCGCCTCCACCATCTCTACGTCGGCCGCGGCCGCGTTCGAGCCGGTGGTGTGCTCCATGGCGGTTGCCATGTGGCTGGCCGGCGGCTGCAACCGAGCAAGTGGACGCACCACGGACGCTACCTTTCCAGCTCAAGGTGGCCAGGCGGGGCGGAGGTGCACGCCGGAGGCCAGAGGCTTTGGGTTATATGCAGGTGTGCTTCCACAGTTCCATTGAAAATGGCAAGAGCGGCCGGTCAGCACTCGGGACAACGATGGCCTGCGTGACCGTAGGCCCGACGGCTTGTATTTTTTAAGTGATGACAGCTTGTGGTTTGACTTGGAAATTCTGGAAGAGAGGCGGATGAACCCAGGCAGTGTGTAGACTAAGAGCATCTGCATCTTCAATAGCTTGTGTAAATTCCATTTTGTAAAAATGATCTTATGCAGTGATGCACCCCCTCCGATTCAAAATAAATGTCGGTCATCCAGTATAAAATTTATATTAGCTTAGTTTAAAATGAGCGACATTTATTATGAATCGGATGAAGTAATAACGTAAAGAAAGTTGTTTGATGAGATCTTTTCTAAGTTTTGTAAACGAGTTCCTCTAAAATCTATTTCTGTTATGAATCTTCTTTTATTATGTAATTCTGAGAAACCCGTGACTGAGGTTGAGTAATAAAGTTAGTTTACCCGAAGAAAAGACACATGCATATGTATACTATCATCATAGTAATTTGACCCATGATATATTAGATAGGCATACATGATTATAATTTAAATCCACAAATTCAGACATTTGGTATAGAATTTTAATTTAAATTTAAACATAACATATGATCCAAATTATTGGAAATATAACATAATACGAAGTTTATTGATCATGAAACACCCACAAATGCTCAACTAAATCATCACAAAGTTGTTCATGATCTGCAATGTTTTTGATCCATTTGCCATTTCAAGAAAATGTTGCAACCTTTGTTCATCCTTTCGTGGCTTAACTTGTGGTATATAAGTTTTATTCCCTTCATTCTCATAGCGATAGCCAGGCGGTTGTTTTCGTTCGTTCACTATGATTATATTATGTAATATCGCGCACATGATCATGATGCGCCACAAATCATTTTGTTGTCAGAGTCATATTATACGATGAACAATGGCAAAGTGAGCTTGAAGAACCTCAAATGCGTGCTTGGTATCCTTCTACGTGTTTTTGTTTCCTAGCAAAGTGAATATTCTGATCCGTAAGGAGTTGATATTGTCTACACAAAAGTAAACATGCATGATATATCAGTAAAATAGTAGCCTACGTTGTATTGACGTTCGTTGATTTTGAAATTCACTAGAGGTTCGTCTCCAAAAAAAAAGCCTTGCAAATATATAAGATCTTTGCAAAATATTTGTATCATTGTTCGATCCTGGCAATTTGAAACATGTCTCGGTCCTGCAAAGTAAAAATCCCAGCCACCTCTCTCCCTCCACCACTGCCTCTGATGCCCAAATCGTCCATCACCGCCTCCACCACCGACCAAATCTACCCCCTCCACCCCTCCTCTCCTCCGCCTTCTATCCTGTTTGGACCCGGACACCGCCGCTCCTACTTCCTTTTCCCGCGTCGGCGACGCCTTGTCCTCTCGCGCCATGTAGGGCTTCTCCGACCTCCCACCGCCACCTCCATAGGGGCCTAAATACCACCGCTTGCGGCAGCGCAAGTGGGGACGTGGGTAGCCGAGATCTATGACTTGTGCACCGGCAAGGTCCATTGGCTTGACAATTTTTAATCGGTGCCGACACGTGCATACAACATTAAGTCAGTGCACTTATACGATGATGTGTCTGGCCGCCGCAACTTCCCTAACGACTACCTCCCACCGTCGGAGACAAGCTACAACTGATGGGTGGCCAACATCCGCAAGCACTGGGAGGATTGGGAGGCCCGCGAGCGCCTCGAGGCAGAGGTTGTCGATGAGGCGTACATGGCGGAGCTCCTCCGTCTCTACCCAGATCAAGTCGAGGCAGAGCGGGAGCTCGCGAGGTACGCTACCGAAAAGATCGAGGTCGTCGACTTGTCCTCGGATGAGGACATTTTCGTATAAGGCAACGTAGTCGATGGATCCCATGTGACGATAACAACGTCGACGGATACCACGGCGATGAGTACGTCGACACCGCCTACAAATCGGACGACGACACTAGAACCGAGTGGAATGCTCTGGAAGAAGAGTCGGATAGCGATTATGATTAAATTAAGTTTTAGATTTAGTTTCGATTAGATTTCAATAATGTTATTGCAAGATATTATGAATCGACACCGAACTAGGGTTTGTTATACTTGGTTAAATTTAGAAGATCGGTTAGATCCAGGTTAAATTTAGTGAAGTAAATATACTGCAGTAAGCTTTACTTGGTATTATACTCCGCTATATTTTGGGGGATCGGCTATAGATGTGTTGGGTCTCGCAGCAGAAAACAATAATTTTTCTAACTAGCGTCGCCCTTAACCCAAGATCTATCTAGCTGTAATGTTGTACGGAAAGACTTGCGGAAACATACCTCGGGGTGTAGACCGTTGCGCGGGAAACGTTCCCGCAAACGTGGTTGATGAAGCCGTAAACCTTTCACAGCCCCCTGGCTGTGTTAGCACCCTGATGGGGTGATAGTGTCGCACGTGCAGCACCTTGTAGTACTCGCACACGTATGGACTCGATGACGACCTCCGTTCTCCGATCCAGCGAAGGTGGCGGAAGTAGACCTCCCGGAACCGGAGTTTCGGCAGCACGATGGCGTCCGCGTAGCAGAGAAGCCTCAATCCCACTACAGGTTCCAGACAAGGGGAACCCACCGTGGAAGAGACGAGAGAGAGGAGAAGACCGGTGAAAACCGATCTCAATTCAGAGTAATATTGAATTCTCTGTGAATTAATTGGTATTAAAGAAGTGCACCCTTGCCCATCTATATATAGGCAGACGGAAGGAGTCAACCCCCCTCCCTTAGCAATATGGGACTAAACCCTTTGCCAAGGGGGGTGGCCGGCCAGGAAGGGGGGAGTGGGGCGCCACCCTCATGGGCCCCAAGGCCCATGGCGCCCTCCTTTTTTTTCTTTTTCTTTTTCCTTTTTTCCTTTTTTCCTTTCCACTAATGGGCTTCTTTCCCAAAGCTGGCCCATTGCACTTTTTAATTATAAATAAAATGTTATTAAATATTAATTCACTTAATTAATAAATAAAACATATTATTTCATCTCCTAATGATCCGGAACTCCTTCCAGCTCACTCCGAACAACCTTCGGACCAACACGGAACTTTTCCGGTATGTCTTTCTCTCTTCTCCGGTAACTCCGATAGTTCCGAAAAGGTCTCCGATATTCATCGAGCCCTTAAGTGTGTTACCCTACGGTCCGAGAACACTCCAGTCATGACCGAGACAAAGGCTATGGCCAATGATCAATAGCGGGACCTGGATGCCCATAATGACCCATGTGCATTCCGGAAGTAACTGATTGAACCGTACACGTTGTATACCATTCCCTTTGTCATGCGATACTAGATTAGTCCAAGATTCGATCAACTGCATCCAATGCATTAGTTCTATCTTGTTACCGACAGATCTTATTCACTCGTTCCGTGATATTCATCCTTGTGACCTAGTCACACGCTGCGCAGCTCTATGGATGCAATCTCACCGAGTTGGCCATGAAGTATCTTTCCATTATATGGATTGACAAATCCCGCTCTTGAATCAACACTCCTCAACATATCCCATCGGATAGCCCAAGATACACCTTTATGGTCACCATGTTTCAGTGTGACGGTTAATGCACTCAAAGCATCCTCAGAAGATAGCAATTATGCGTGATCTCACGGTCAAAGGAACAGGCTACTACTTTCTGTAATTACAACACTGAACTTTTACGATTTGATCATGTTGCAATGCTTGCATTGGGTAATGTTGATCATGTCATTCATTCAATGAGGTGACCTTACCGTCAATTGACTTGATTGTCCATGATCGTGAAACCACAATCATGAGTTGACGATAAACCAGTCATCATGAGAAGCTGACTAGGAACTCTGGTTGTTTCTATACCACACATGTATCATTGTTTCACTGATACAGTTCCAGCACAGTATGAAACTGGTCATGAATTTATTTAGATATATTGGAATACTCATATATTATTTGCCTCTAGAGCATATATCCAACAGTCTCCCACTTGCTTTAGATAGCAAATAATCTAGCTGCATATTTTCTCGATCATAATCATCTTATCATATAAGTGTTTATTGATCATGCTTGCTCATGGAAGAGGTTTCGTCAACGATCTATACCCGTTCAGATTCGTATGTTTCTTTTGCAACAGGTATTGGTCAACTTGCTTGATATACCTTTCATTATCTAATAATGCTTGAATTATAAGTTTGGCGGGAGAGTGAGACTTCTTATTTTACAGTATTCTCTAATGATATACCTTTCATTATCTAGGACTCCCATTGTCATGTATACTGAAAAATACACTCAGCCAGAAGTCTAAACTTCTTACGCTAAACTTTATTCAACCTTCTACTTCCTTAAGTAGATATTTATATTTTGTAGAGTTTTGGTTCGTGAAATTATAGCTCACATTTCCTTTCTATTCCTTTTGGTGATATCTCTAATCCATATAGACCCATAATAAGGCTTGCAATCGTAATCCATTATTACATTCAAGTCTATTATCTTTTCTATCATTTAGAGTATTGTCCTCAGTTTCTCTTCAGATACTGAATGCTTGGACTTTGCTCAGGTTCTGTGTTTTGCCAACCAAGCACATCGGAACCTGTTCTTCTTCTAAGAACCTTTGAGTCATTCTGTTATTGGATTCACAACTTCCTTTTTATGGTAGAATCATATGTCAAAGGTCATATAGGATCACATGTCTTGAGACAAAGTGCATCCCTATTCTTCCATTAAAACATTATTTTGTGATATTAAGGTTTTACATCCTTTATATAATTCCTAGCCACAAGAACTTTTTCTTGTTTAGGATATCATTCCAATCTTTTTGATGTTCATTACACGTGTCCTAATCTATCCTTATAGATTTTAGTGTATGACACATCTGTATTTCGTTCATATAAGATTCTCGTAATCCTTCCATCTTATTAGCCTTAATCTCCATGTATATCAACGTATATATATATGAGATTGTTTTCACATATATCATCGTATATATATGAAATTGACATTGTGCTCCCACTCAAATATATCCGACATATATCTGTAAGTAAGCTTTTATTAAGTTTCTATTCTAATTATGTCAGACATAATAATATTTCTCCCAAAACTCCCACTCAGAAAATGCTCTCTGCATTCCAAGTTTTCAGGAAGTCTCCAAAGCTCCCACTCAGTTTCATGAAATTGCAGTCCATCTCAATATTTTGATTACTTCAAAATCACTTGATCAAATCAAGGTTGAGAGTTTCTGCCTTGAGGTACTATGGTCCATCTTATCGAAACATTCTTTCGTTATGCCAATTGCTACTTCTCTTCAAATTCCAAATTTGAATGTGATGCAATTTCAAGCTATGGTCCCTTCATAGTGTTCATGAATGAAATACCCATATTGATTTAGAATTACTACGTTTTCATAGTCAATCATTATTGAATTTAGCCATAACATTTTTATGTGCCAAATCATGCCTTTATGTGTTGCATCATTCTTAATAACTTCCTGGTTATTCGGAATGTGAAATAACTACTTTATTTCATAGGATGTGAGCCATCCCATATGCAACTCAATATGATTTCATTTCTCCTCGTTTCCTAGGTAACCATCAATCCTTCGTAATTTATGAGCAGTGTCCCTTTTGTTTCACTTAATAAGACTCATGATTATTGTTCTGTACAGAACGTATTCATGAAATTTTTCTTATTTTTAAACTAAGGCTTTAACTTATATACCATGATCATCATCAATAGCATATTTCCTCTTTTCATGGAGTCATTGCAGCGGAACGTTTTCCGTTGCGTTACTCTGTTATCTGGATGCAGGGTCAATCACCCTGGTCAAAGAATTCACTTTTCTCCCATTGGTTTATTCCTTGAGAACCATCTTCTCATTCACCAATTCAAGCAATACAAGTTTTGCTATTTGGGAAGGTGTGTTTTACAATTGCTCACAACTCTAATACAAAGAAATTTATATCATATAAAACTTCTAGAAACTTTCTAACACTGTCATCATATGGAGTCATCAGCTTCATTAAATTCAGAATGGTTTCCTTATTTCATGAAGTGGGTGTTTTAAATTAATAAATTATAACAACTTTGTTCATTCAATAGCATTAGCGTAAGGGGAATGTATTTAGACCACACTACATTTTAGCATGACTACGAATAAGGATGACAATTTTACCCATGGGTACGGGTACCCGCGGGTACCCTACCCGCATGGGTAGGGTATGGGTACATTTTTATACCCATGGGTAGTACCCATACCCTACCCATCAAGTCGTGGGTAGGTCACGGGTATAGCTTTGTACCCATGGGTATACCCATACCCTACCCATGTATAACGATGTACTATTTGACCAATTCAATGTGTATATATACTATATACTATTTTGTCTACTAAGTGGGTACCTATAGCTTATATAGTTAATTTTCATGTATTCATCTACCTGCTATTGAGTTGTCAATATTTTTTTGCTAATGCGCTACCAATGAATGTAAAAAGATGAAAATAATGTACTATTTGATCTACCCAATGGGTACCCGATGGGTATGGGTACCCACCGGGTATGGGTGTGGGTATAGTTTTATACCCACGGGTAAGGGTATGGGTAGAAGTTTATACCCATGAACTATACGGGTATGGGTTTGGTATTGCTCTACCCTGCCCATACCCTACCCATTGCCATCCTTAACTACGAATGGTTTTAGGTGCTTGATCACTTTAAACTTCCATCGTAATTTGTGGCATTATTTCCACAAGTCTCCCATTTATGTGAACTATAATTCTCATCACTTTGATCACATCATGGTGATTTGTATTCTTATATCCAACTTCACTGTGATTCCGTAATCTCAGATTTATGATCTCAATTGAATTCCTTGTTCAATTAATCATGCGAAGCATCTTTAATGATTATTCATGCGCTTGGTTAGTACATCATTTATGTACAATGTTTGGCGCAAGTTCTACTTTGCTAGAACTCCGCCATTAGTCATCTTGGTTGATAATAAATTCATGAGTTAATAGATCACGTATCTAATGACTTCATCATTTATGAATTCATCTCATGCATTTAATCTAATTATGACCTTTGACTTTATTGTTATTTAAAATAACTTAATCATTAAACATTGAATATCACTTGACAATTATGGTGTTTTATAAATGCTTCTATCATAATATAAACTCAATTGCAATCATAGTATAAGCACACTTTATTCATCAAACTGGAACAACTAACTTGTCTCAAAACATGAATAACTTCGTCTTGCGAGATGCAAGACATATCACTAAGTGTTCATACTTAATCAATTACAAAAGATTTATCTAATACTCTAAGTATAATCCTATGATATATGTCTTGGTGAAATCTTGGTGGCCATCAACTGTCTTGGTTTCCATCAATCCTGGATCGCACCTCTTCCCGTCCATGCAACGGCAAGCCCTGTTTTCATAAAACAGAACAAGTATCAAATACTTATCAAACTGCAAGTGTTATATAAGGGAACAAACATTTATAACAAGTATATCAAATATATACCTTCTCCATCAAAAATTTCTCCTTCAATGGGTGCAACCTTTGCATCAAGAAGATTAGTCATGAAATCCTGGAGATACATATTATATCCTCTCCCGACATAGCCATGGACATAATCTTGATAACTCGGTGGAAGCGAATGTAGCACCGTGTTTATCGCAAACTCCTCTGTGGTAGATTCATTTGTTGTCCAATAGTCAAAGTCTTCCACAAGGCTTAGATACATCCTATGCATCCTGTCTAGGTGGGCTCTCAGGCAGGTGTGCTCTTCCATCTTTGTAGAAAGAAACTATTTTTCTAACTCGAATCTGGCCACTCTGAACTGACGTATAAACATTGACTTTAGCGTGTCTACCATGTCATAAGCATTAGTTTCCATAAACTGATTGCTCAACTCATTTGACATGGAATGTTCCATAACATCCTTCACCACGAAATACTTTTGTCGAAGAACATAGTAATCCACCATTTCTTGTTCATCTCCATTGTTATCCGGAGGATCTCCCAAATGCCTTTCTATTATGAACAAGATGTTTACTCTCTTGAGTGAAGTCCTAAGGCGTAAGTACCAATCAACGAAGTTTGACACATTTTCTTTAAGTCTATCACCACCCATGAAAGAAAGCAATTCACGATGTTCATTTGGATTCATTTTCTACAAAATATTTGCAAGGAAAACAATTAAGGCTAGTTCATAACAATGAGTTCATAATAATCATATTATAGATGAGCTCACACTAAAACAATCATCCCTAAGAAGTTTTAGTGATTACATGATCCAGATTCACTATCCGTCCTCGAATATCACAACGGCCGACGGATTAGTTTCAAAGGTAGACAACTAGTTTGTGCGATCACATCCTATATGTGACTCATGCTCGATCTTTCGATCTCTAGTATTCCGAGGCCATATCTGCATATGCTAGGCTCGCCAAATTGACCTTAGTGTTATATGCTGCTTAGCAAGGTCATATCTACATATGCTAGGCTTGCCAGGCCCAACCTCATGCGAACTCTAATGTATGTATGACACCCGATCGTCACGGCCTGCCTATCATAAAGAGAACCTTCCAGGTGGTGCACACTTCTGTAGAATACTTATGTTTGGCATTTTATAAGGGATCATCTTATTTTATGCTACCGTCGTGTATCCTATACTAGCATGTTTTAAGATGTATGATCATGGTGGCACTAAGTCTAAAGTGTCTCCATTTAAGTTTGTTTCATCATGATGATCGTTTACTACTTTCTAGTAACACATAGCAAAGCTATCACTACATCAAGATTAAGCAAACAACAATATCCCCCTCTGCAATATAAAGTTAGACGCCTCTATTTTATATATTGCATGTTTTACGTGGCTGCTAGGGCTTTTCATAGATCAACCGTTTCTACGAACATTGAACCACAACGCTGATTATAGATTGTCTCTATTACATCCCGTACGGGGCCCTCCGTTGCACATATCCGCTAAAGTAAGAGAGACAGACACCCCCCCAGAGCCACTTTATACGGTACAAACCGTATGTCAAGCGTGGAACCAGTCTCGCGTAAGCGTACGCGTAAGGTAGGTCGGGGGCCGCTTCATCAAACAATGCCACAGATATAACAAGTACACGTGAGAGGGTAACAATTGTAGAATCAACGCCCACATCCCCGATGTGTTCTACCCGCACAGCAAAACGAAGCATAGATCTAGCTCATGATACCACTGTTGGGTCTCGCAGCAGAAAACAATAATTTTTCTAACTAGCGTCGCCCTTAACCCAATATCTATCTAGTTGTAATGCTGTAACGAAAAGACTTGCGGAAACATACCTCGGGGTGTAGACCGTTGCGCGGGAAACGTTCCCGCAAACGTGGTTGATGAAGCCGTAAACCTTTCACAGCCCCCTGGCTGTGTTAGCACCCTGATGGGGGTGATAGTGCCGCACATGCAGCACCTCGTAGTACTCGCACACATACGAACTCGATGACGACCTCCGTTCTTCGATCCAGCGAAGGTGGCGGAAGTAGACCTCCCGGAACCGGAGTTTCGGCAGCACGACGGCTTCCGCGTAGCAGAGAAGCCTCAATCCCACTACAGGTTCCAGACAAGGGGAACCCACCATGGAAGAGACGAGAGAGAGGAGAAGACCGGTGAAAACCGATCTCAGTTCGGAGTAATATTGAATTCTCTGCGAATTAATTGGTACTCCCTCCGTAAACTAATATAAGATGTTTTAGATCACTAGTTTAGTTATCTAAAACATCTTATATTAGTTTCCAGAGGGAGTATTAAAGAAGGGCACCCCTGCCCATCTATATATAGGCAGACGGAAGGAGTCAACCCCTCTCCCTTAGCAATATGGGACTAAACCCTTTGCCAAGGGGGGTGTCCGGCCAGGAAGGGGGGAGTGGGGCGCCACCCTCATGGGCCCCAAGGCCCATGGCGCCCCTCCTTTTTTTCTTTTTCCTTTTTCCTTTTTTCCTTTCCACTAATGGGCTTCTTTCCAAAAGCTGGCCCATTGCACTTTTTAATTATAAATAAAATGTTATTAAATATTAATTCACTTAATTAATAAATAAAACATATAATTTCATCTCCTAATGATCCGGAACTCCTTCCAGCTCACTCCGAACAACCTTTGGACCAACACGGAACTTTTCCGGTATGTCTTTCTCTCTTCTCCGGTAACTCCGATAGTTCCGAAAAGGTCTCCGATATTCATCGAGCCCTTAAGTGTGTTACCCTACGGTCTGAGAACACTCCAGTCATGACCGAGACAAAGGCTACAACCAATGATCAATAGCGGGACCTGGATGCCCATAATGACCCCTGTGCATTCCGGAAGTAACCGATTGAACTGTACACGTTGTATACCATTCCCTTTGTCATGCGATACTAGATTAGTCCAAGATTCGATCAACTGCATCCAATGCATTAGTTCTATCTTGGTACCGACAAATCTTATTCACTCGTTCCGTGATATTCATCCTTGTGACCTAGTCACACGCTGCGCAGCTTTATGGATGCAATCTCACCGAGTTGGCCATGAAGTATCTTTCCATTATATGGATTGACAAATCCCGCTCTTGAATCAACACTCCTCAACATATCCCATCGGATAGCTCAAGATACACCTTTATGGTCATCATGTTTCAGTGTGACGGTTAATGCACTCAAAGCATCCTCAGAAGATAGCAATTATGCGTGATCTCACGGTCAAAGGAACAGGCTACTACGTTCTGTAATTACAACACTGAACTTTTACGATTTGATCATGTTGCAATGCTTGCATTGGGTAATGTTCATCACGTCATTTATTCAATGAGGTGACCTTACCGTCAATTGACTTGATTGTCCATGATCGTGAAACCACAATCATCAGTTGACGATAAACCAGTCATCATGAGGGGCTGACTAGGAACTCTGGCTGTTTCTATACCACACATGTATCATTGTTTCACTGATACAGTTCCAGCACAGTATGAAACTGGTCATGAATTTATTTAGATATATTGGAATAATCATATATTATTTATCTCTAGAGCATATATCCAACAAGATGCCCTTAGAAGCAATGCTTATTTTAGAGGATAAATGATTAATTATGCACTCCTCATAAGAAATAAGAAATTTTTGATTTGTTTTTCTATGCACCTCACTAATTAAACACCTTGCTATAAAACCTAATTGTAAGAAAAATCCTAAGGGATACGTTTAATGAGTTTGATTAGGGAGTTAAATTACGAGGAAATTTGCGAGAGATGCTTGTGACCCCGTTCCGAACCGGCCGGCGGAGCCGTCCCGTTTCCGGCAACCAGCCCACCAAATTTTATAACCCCCTTTTCTTTCTGTCGCGCAGATCCCGTAAGGTTAATCCATCCGCTAAGATCCCGGCTCGTATCCGGTCAAAGTCTTCTTTCCACTAGCTGGGATCATCAAAGGAATCTTAGCAACCACAAGCAAGAGATGTACTAATAGTTAACACGCATCAATCATCCAACGATCACTCGCTATCACTAGCTGCGTAGCTTACGTGCCATATTTCGCCTGCTTTCACACGCCGGACGCATGCTACCAGCTTCGATGGCAGTTCACATGGGATGGAAAGATAGCCAAGAACTCAACGAGGACACGCTTGAAACCAAGCTGTTTGGGGATGGTTTGAGTAATATCCTAACATTTGATCGCGAGTCAAGTATGGTGTACCATAGGGTCGGCGTTTTCTGCTACAGGTTACGCTGCTCGGACCAGATAAAACGGCATGAACTCACTTACTCACCCTTGGTTTATCTTATCTACCCAACAGGTTTCTTGGCAGAGATCCCGTACTATATTATGGGACAAAAGTAGTAGTTTGCAGCTTAATAAACTGGTCAAAGTCTTTGAGACTCGAAGGAATCTTGGCAGCCACAAGAGATGCATTTATACGCATCAATCATCCATCCAGCGATCACTCGCTATCAGTAGCTCTGTAGCTCACGCCTGCCGGAGTTTCCATATCCGCTGCTTTCACATGCTGCACAGTTCACACATGGAAAGAGCCAAAAAAAATAAGAACTATACAACAAACTACGCTCCAAGATAGCTGATTCTGGATAAGTAATACTACTCGCTAGTTATGTAATCCTAGTGGTAGTAGTAGTATCTTGTATCCAAGTGGAGACGGGCGTGCGATCGGGGGTCAACTATGGACGTACTAGGAGATGATATCTCCAGCGCGTTCTGCGTTTTCCCGCTCCTGTTTATGCCGCTCGATCGGGCCAGCGAAAGCGGCTTGAACTGACCGTTGGAATTATCTACAGAAACAGGTAGGAGCGTGTATGTACACTAGCAGACCATACAGCTGTGATCGGATGGATAAGCGTTGGAAATTCAGTCTGACTTTGCTTGAAGCCGGAGAAAACCATGCCGAATCTTGTGCCGATTTAGAAGGAGCTTAGTCGGCACCGGTGATCATCAGCCTTTTCCACGTATTCCCGGTTTCACATACGCTAACCGCGCCTACTTCCTCCGTTTCAAATTATTTATCGTGGATTTATTTAGATGGAAATGTATATAGACTTGTTTTTAAGTGTAAATACATCTATATTTAAACAAATTTACCACAAGTAATTTAGGGCAGAGGAAGTATTGTACCACTCCCAGAAAGCTGCCTGCTTTTTCATGACAGCAGCGCTGTACTAAGCCAGGACAAGGACAGATATTTCCATGACAAGAGCGTTGCAGTAAGCTGCGTCATGACGCTTGGTTAGTTTAGGAGGACAGGCTCTCATAGCAACGAGAACGCACGAGCTACGGCTAAACAATGGCCACTTGAGCAACGTAACGTTTAGCCGGCGCCAACTGAATGAATATGAATATGAATATGAATATGAATATGAATATGAATATGAATATTCACATTGCCAATCTAATCTGATAATAACAATCGAAAGCAACACCTACTCCCAACTAAACTTCACGTACTAGTAGTAGTATACTGCTAGCTGGAATAGCCTAGAGGAGAAAAATCAATGCATTAATGGCATCCAATCCTCACAGTGCGTGAGAACCAATGTTCCATAGGTTCCAAACCCCGATAAATACAAACACTTGCCACCTTGCGGCACAGCTACACGCAGACAGAGAGAGGGCAGGAAGCCACGCGTGCGTCCAGTCCAGGGCAATGGCAGCGCACACCAAGGAAGCGGACGGCTCCGGCAGCGGCGGCGACGAGGAGGCGGTGGAGGCCGGCACGCTCCGCCACCGCCACAACGCCGCCAAGGCAGACGACGAGATCATCAAAGGGGGCGTGCCGGACGGGGAGGACGACGCGGCGGAGGCGTCGGTGGAGAGGGCGTTCTTGGACAAGCCGGTGCCGACGTGGCGGGAGCAGCTGACCTTTCGCGCCTTCGTGGTCAGCTTCTTCCTCGCCATCATGTTCAGCATCATCGTGATGAAGCTCAACCTCACCACCGGCATCATCCCCTCGCTCAACGTCTCCGCCGGCCTCCTCGGCTTCTTCTTCGTCCGCCTCTGGACCTCCGCCATCGACAGGATGGGGTTCCTCAAGCAGCCCTTCACGCGCCAGGAGAACACCGTCATCCAGACCTGCGTCGTTGCCGCCTACGACATCGCCTTCAGCGGTAAGCTCTTCAACTCCAAACTACTGCGACTTTTTATGTTTTTTTCCTTTTTTTGATTGACGGATTTGCACGGCTCTGTTTTTGCCCCACTGAATCAAGTGCTGTTCTTGGTACTCTCCACTTCTCCAGTTCTTGGTACTCGTATTCAGTTAGTCCCTGTACTAGTGGTAGTACTCAGTTGTTAATTCTATTTCAATCAGGTGGGGTCACAGTGGTGAAAGTTACTTCGCGTGTCATGTTTATGCTAGTAGCAGAGTAGCCCAAGCTATCGCCTCTGCTCTTACACTCTGAAGCTACACTAATGTTCATAGGATAGGAAAAATATGAGGATAGGAAAACCATATAAAATAAGATGACATGCACCTTATTTTTTGAAGGAAAAGAGATATCATTTGACTCATATGATTGATTTTTTTTTTATTGAATCTAGGCTGATATTTTTTTCTTTGAAATATGAAGGATTCATTTCTATCCTTCAAAGAAATAGAAATCCATTCCTACAAACTAAAGGATATAAAAAAAATCCTATAATAAAGTTCTTATCGTTCAGAATTCCTTTAAAATTCATTCAGATCAAAGGAGGCCTGACTTGTCTATGGGAACACAACATTTTTTTCGAAGGAAAAAAAAAACTTTAGCCATTCTTATTGTCGCATCTGCCAAAGAAAACATAAGCCTTTGCGAGATACGAAGATGATCTCTCTGCCCTAGTGCTCCTTGTCCATTTGCTGGTTTGTTATTCGCTGGCATGCGTGCCCCTTAGCTTCGTATCTTATTATTTGAACTTCCGTTGGTCGTTTGGTTGTTGGTCTGCGGGCCTCCTACTGGTTGTTGCTTTTGCAACTATATCTAGATACTCTATGGTACTGTGTAACGTATCCTCTGTGGCTTTACACTATAAAGTCGGATTCCGGCCTTTTCTCTAAAAAGATGCACAAAGCTAAACCATACAAAATTCATGTGAAATAAAATAGCACACCGAAACAAGCATGATCGCAGGGGAGCTTTGCAATTCCATAGGGTTATGGTAGGATTTCATAGTAAATATGTAGAGAAGCATGATCACAATCACAAAATGTTCACAGGGTTATAATATTTGTAGTCTATCAACTGTCGCCAAATTTTAGATTTCTTCCAATAACTTCACGTTAATACTACAGAATTGTGCTCACTTAATATTTAAAACCTTATTTTTTTTGCTCCAAGCGGTTTTAACCATGGTTTGGCAGCCTAGTCTGCATAAAAATTAGATAAAACAGGTAAAAAAGGGGAAATTGGATTTTTCTGTATTTTTAACTTAACTAAGTAGAAATAAATTGAGGTAAATGGAAAATAAAACAAAATACATAGCCTCACAAAGATAAAACACACAAAATTCATGCAGCCTCATTTCAGTGTCAACTAATTACAAACGGAGGAAGTAGCTAGCAGTCAGAAACAGAGAAAAGAACATTAACATGGAGGAGCTTTGAAATTCCACGTGGACAGCCTTACGGTTATGGTTCGAACCAACATTTAAAAAAAGATTCACAAGGAAAATTGAGGGGAGTCTGTAGGAAATTAGAAAAAAAAAATTAAACCATAAATATTCCGACATATTTTTGAAAAACTGTAGTAATTTGTAAAGGTAATTGTTTCCCATGGCTTTGCATAATATTTCTGATCGCTTGGATTTTTTTTCTATAAACTTTATTGACTCTGCTTGAGTGTTTCAGATTTCCCTGAATTTGATTTCCTGATTTTATTTCATCTCCATTTTTCCTTGATTTTAGAAAATTTTGTTGTGTTGATTGGGCTGCCACGTGTGTTGAACATCCACTTGTAGCAGATCGAGAAACCAAATCTAGTGGTTTTAATAGTTGAGAGACTAAACTCTGGTATTAAAGTTGAGTGACAAAATTTGCTGATTTTATTTCATCTCCATTTTTCCTTGATTTTGGAAAAATTTATTGTGTTGATTGGGCTGCCACATGTGTTGAACATCCACCAAGTCATCATCAAACCCACTTGTAGCACATCGTGAAGCCAAATCTTGTGGTTTTAACAGTTGAGAGACTAAATTCTGGTATTAAAGTTGAGTGACCAAACTTAGACTTTGGCAATCGTTGAGGGACTAAATACACATACATTTCATTTACTTGACTTGTTCGTGTAAACACATATTTTCCTCCAAGTATGCTTATAGAATGGTAACTGTGCATTCAAATTTTCGTTATCACATAGTACTAATCACGGTCTCAGAAGGGACAGCCAAGTTGCATATGCACTCATGCTGAAATAGTGATCTAGATGGTTTGACTCATATCTGTATGCACGGTGTGAAATACGAGTACAGAAGAGAATTAAGAGTGATGTGGCCCATGGATGGATGTGACGTTGTAGACTTTTGACTTGAAAGGTCCCTTTCCCAATTAAAGGCCCGTCTTTTTTTCCTTCGCCGCAATCTTGGGCTCTGTTTGGACGTGAAATTCCTAGATTTCAAACATGACCTCACTTTTTCTACACTGTGACCTCACTTTGTAGTTGCTAGTGGCTACAGAGTTGGATAGACATATCTACGAAAAGAACTGTGGTTTCCTGGACTGCTACTAATAAACTATGACAATTTTTTTGGCTGAGGCTTTTACATTTTAAATTTGTGATGCCTTTGATTACCTATACCGTAAATGGAGAAATGTGATATTGACTGTACTGGCTCATTCCAAATTGATTAGGTGGATTTGGCAATTACTTGTTCGCCATGAGTGAAACCATAGCTAGGCAAGCAACAGAGGCTAACGATGCTCAGAATGTCAAGAACCCCCATATCTTGTGGATGATGGGATTCCTCTTCCTCGTCAGTTTTGTTGGGCTATTTGCTCTTGTGCCGCTGAGAAAGGTATAAATCGTCAACCTGTTTCTGCATTCTACATTCTCACAACATCCAGTAATTAATTAATCATCTTACACCACTTTCTGATTCAGATTATGATTGTTGACTACAAGCTGACCTATCCAAGTGGCACCGCGACTGCTTATCTTATCAATGGCTTCCACACGCCGGAGGGCGCAAAGCTTGCAAAGTAATCATCTGAATGTCACAGTGCTAGCATTCTCCTTGGTGATAGTTTTAGTTACTGACAGTGCAACACGGTTGTGATATTTCAGGAAGCAAGTGAAGACATTGGGCAAGTTCTTTTCGTTTAGCTTCCTCTGGGGCTTTTTCCAGTGGTTCTATACAGCAGGAGATGCCTGTGGGTTCCAGAACTTTCCTACACTAGGCCTTCAAGCTTACAAGAACAGGTTAGATAATGCCTGCTATCTTGGTCTGAATATCTGAAACTGGCCAGCCTGAAGCCAATTTACCTCTGATTGTAAAAACTGAAATTCGCATTTTCAAATTTTCAGGTTCTATTTCGATTTCTCTCCTACCTATGTTGGAGTCGGGATGATCTGCCCGCACATAGTGAACGTGTCTGTTCTACTGGGAGGCATCCTCTCGTGGGGTGTGATGTGGCCATTGATACACAACAACAGAGGGAGTTGGTACTCGGCTGACCTGAAAGACAGCAGCCTCCATGGCCTGCAAGGTTACAGGGTAAACATCTACACATTTCATCATCATATTCGATTCATTATTTTTTAGCTAGTCGGGCCACCGTTGGCAGTATCGTAGTAAGCAACTAATCCCAACTGCTGTAGGTGTTCATATCCATCGCGATGATCCTCGGGGACGGCCTGTACAACTTCGTCAAGGTGCTCGTCCGCACAACCGTCGCCTTCACGGCGATGGTGAAGAAGAACGGCACCATCCCGGTGTCGGACGTGGGCGGCGCAATGGCGACCGGCGAGCCCGTGTCGTTCGACGAACAGCGCCGCAACGAGCAGTTCCTCAAGGACCAGATCCCCAAATCGGTGGCGTACGCGGGGTACGCCGCCGTCGCCACGGTGTCGATCGCCACCCTGCCCCAGATCTTCCCGGCCCTCAAGTGGTACTACATCCTGGTCGCCTACCTCTTCGCGCCCGTGCTGGCCTTCTGCAACGCCTACGGCACGGGGCTCACGGACTGGTCCCTCGCGTCCACCTACGGCAAGCTCGCCATCTTCATCTTCGGCGCGTGGGCCGGCGCCCCGCACGGCGGCGTGCTGGTGGGCCTCGCCGCCTGCGGGGTCATGATGAGCATCGTGTCCACCGCGGCGGACCTGATGCAGGACTTCAAGACGGGGTACCTCACGCTGGCGTCGCCGAGGTCCATGTTCATCAGCCAGGTGATCGGCACCGCCATGGGCTGCGTCATCGCGCCCTGCGTCTTCTGGCTCTTCTACAAGGCCTTCTCCGACATCGGCGTCAACGGCAGCGAGTATCCGGCGCCGTACGCCATCGTGTACCGGAACATGGCCATACTGGGCGTGGACGGCTTCTCGTCGCTCCCCAAGCACTGCCTCACGCTGTGCTACGTATTCTTCGCGGGGGCCATCGTGATCAACCTGGTGAGGGACTTGGTGCCGGCCAAGGTCGCCAAGTTCATCCCGCTGCCGATGGCCATGGCGATACCCTTCTACATCGGCTCCTACTTCGCCATCGACATGTTCGTCGGGACCGTGATCGTCTTTGTGTGGGGTTTGCTGAACAAGGCCAAGGCGGACGCGTTTGCGCCGGCGGTAGCCTCGGGGCTAATCTGCGGCGACGGCATTTGGACGTTGCCGCAGTCCATCCTTGCTCTTGCCAAGGTGAAGCCGCCGATCTGCATGAAGTTTCTGTCGAGATCCGTCAATGCCAACGTGGATGCCTACCTAGGAAATTAGTTAGCTGTGACCTGTGAGCCTGTGATCAGCCAGGGAGTTCTTACGGAAAAGAAAGAAAGGCCTCCCTAGCTAGTTTGAAAAGGTACTGTATCATCATCATCCTAGCTATAATCACGATTGTATATGGGTTGATACGTCTGCTGCTGTAGCTAATAGCTGCATAAGTTCCTTAATGAGGAGGATGTTTGACAAAAATTATTGCAGAACAAATACCGTTATTCTAAGACGGTATCCTAAGTCAATGCAAGTCTAGTGATTCGCGGTTTAGGAAGGGCTTGATGAAGATCTAGTCTTCATTTGCTATGAGAGATTTCTTTACCCAAATGATAACCACCAAACGTCAGGGTCAAGACTTCCTCGCCCTGACGGTTTTCGATGGCAAATTAGGCGCACTCAGACGGTAATTTTCCAACGAAAATAACTATTTTTCTCATAAAAAACAAATTGAAATGCAAAAATTGCCAAACTCGCATGATAAAGTTGTCATAAAAAAACGTTTGGCTTGCCACCCCTTTCGTCCTGACGTGCGGCAGGTATCTGCGTCCTTTCTTTAAGGTTGGTGATGGCCAATCGATGAATTTTTAAATATACATACCTAATTTCACATAGTCTTATTCGACGAAAAATGAACTAAGGTTGTATTTGTTTCACTGCTTTTTGGCGGGGACCTGATTACGTACAGCGCCAATAAAAACCGCTCCCAGTGTTTGGTTGAGTTGAGCAGGAAATCAATACCGTGTAATCCAATTACTGCATTGTATAAAATCGATTACGCTCACCTGTGGTCGTTAAGATATTTATCCCGATCCACTTCTCTCGCTCACGTTCTTTTTCGGCCCGCAGGACGCCACTGTAGCGCGTCACCGTCACCGTTGGAATGTCGTCGCCACTGCTACTGTTGTACTACCACGATAGTTGTCTTGCTGCTGCTAACCCGCCATGGCCACACACGACACCTTGCAACGCGCCACTATTGTCGTTGAAACAACACTGCCTCTGCGCCTTACCACTATTCCTCCTCCATTGTCCCTGCACCGCTCCTATTGAGCCATCATGGCCACCACTGCATGCAATCTTAGGTATTGGTGTTCATTGTTCTTACTCCGTTGAGCAGGAGAATCGTGCATAGGGAACCAAATTGCAGTTTGTTTTCTTATCTTTTCGATCGTCCCTGTTACTGTTATCATTGCCTGAGTGAACCAAACAAAACCAGTGATAGTTCCATACTCCCATTACAACCATAGTCCGACGTAAATTCATTACATTACCGTTTACGTTAACAGGCTTCCAACCAAACACATCAAGTGGATTCATATCTACTAAGGGAATTGAGATTGTACATTCGTACACCCAACTTTCCCTCCCCTCTACACGCACACACACACATTCTACATTAACTCAATCAAATCAAATCTTATCAAAAACTTAACTAAATCAAAAATTTCCTTGTCTTTCCTTATCCATAATCAAAGTATTTTTTTGCTTGGTCTTCTTGGTTCCTTTGTCTTCATCTTTGACTTAATCTTTTATGTGGTTTCCTTCTCTTAACTTGTTAATTATGAAGCCTTGCTTGGACTTTTGTTGACAAAGGTCTCTTGCTTGGATCCATGGGAGCCTTCTTGGACTATTGTTAACCCTATTGACTTGTGTTGACTGACCCTTATGTTCATTGACTGTGTAGGTGGCATGCCATGTAGGATAGGGCGTGGGACCTTAAGTAGGGAGCCATTACTACAACACTAAGATACCACTTAAGATGAAAATTTGGTTGTGACTAGCATAATGATATAGCTACTAAAGATGACATGGTTAAAATTAAGTGGGTGGTGGTACCATTTGTAAGTTTTGCTCTGAGGTAGAAACCATTCACCATCTCTTCTTCTGTTGTGTTGTTGTCCAATATGTGTGGAGCATTGTGGGCCTATCCAGTGGCTGGGACTAGGCCTAGATGCTCCCATCGGTTCCTTTATTGGATTCATCGGTTCATTCCGTCGAGCGGGATGTGATTTGGAAGCTTTGCAATAAGTCATGCTTTGAAGGGAAGATGATTTACTCAACAACTAAACTAATTTTTTGTACTTGCTCATTCATCAATACTAGGAAGGTTTGGACACCGAGCATGATAGGGAGGCATTGGTAGCTAGAGCCGATCTTTTGCATAATCTCGCTCTGGTGTGCATGGATCCTTTTCTTATCTCGCTGAAGGATTTTTGAAGATTGAAGGGAACTTCGGATTTCGTTGTTCCTTATCCCCTAAAGTGCTGGAAAAGTGACAAGAGCTTGTTACCATCTTTTCCCCCGCTCTGAACGATCAATGATCACTTGGTCCGACTCCATTCAGCTTTCGGGAAGTTCTTTGTTAAATCCATTTACTCTAGACTTATGCAAGGCATCACACTAAGAATTTTTTAGGGGCGTGAAGGGATCGTATTCCTCTTAAGATCATTTTTTTCTGTGGCAAGCCATTCGCAGGCGCCTATCATCTAGTGAACGAAAAATAAAATGATATGATGTGGCTAATGTGGCTTGTTCCCTTTATGGAGAGAATGAATATATGGATCACATCTTGTTTGGATGTGTCCTGGCCAAATTCTTTTGGAGTTGCGTACGATCGTAATGTCAATTGGGATCCCAACATCTTCAATAATATATTTTCCCTTCTCTCTAATCTTGCTAGCCAATTCTCCGTATATTTTGAATTGTTTTATCCTCAATGTTGGTTCCTTTGGACTAACCGTAATAAATTCATCGTTGAGCATTTCTTCCCTAACAGATTAGCTGATTGCTTAGTCAATACCATTGACATTCCAGCCAAGGTGCAAAGCACCGCATCAAGTCTGCCTTGTTATCATCTACATTAATCTTTAGTCTTTTGCTTTATACTTACTTAGCTTTATTTGGCTTATGTGTCAACCATTTTTTTATAGTACTTAATTTGTCTCGCTTTTGCACATAATGTATTTTTTAACCTTTTTTTGGTTCAAGATGAGAACATACCAGCGTTACCCATTGGGATATTGGTCCAGTTCAAATTTAAAGGTCAGTGGATCTTTTGGATCGGCTTCGTATGAAAACTAAGCGAGTGACACCGTCCCGTTAGCACGAGTGGATCGACCTAAATTTGATTTCCCAAGGTTATAGTATGCTGGTATCCTAGCATATGCATTTACAAGTGTTATTAGCCTTGTGTCTATAGATGTTTTGAAGTATTGGCTTGAAATTACATATGTTCTGGAGTTATAAATATGTTACATTGTGATCGTAACACATTCATGATAGAAATAGAAATGAGGTTGTAATATCTCACCTTTTATTTGTGGATGATATTATTTTATTCTTTGAAGATACAATTTCCCAATCCCGAGCTGTCAAGAGTTCTCTGTATTTATATGAAAAAACTATTGATCAAAGTCTGAGCTCATATAAATGGTCAATTTTCTTGGACAGTTCCTACCCTATGGGCATCCAGCTTGATGTTCGTGCATCCCTTCTTATCATCACATCTTATTTTTATGAAAAGTACCTTGGTTTACCAACCCCTGAAGGTCATATGTGTCGAAAGGGAAATTTTAGAACCTGCAAACAAGCCTAACTAAAAGGTTGATCCAATGCGGTGATGGGCAGTTGGCGCAACCAAGTTGAGAGGTACTTATAAAATCGTTAGCTCAAGCGCTTTCGAATTGTGTCATGGGAGTCTTTATGCTTCCCTATTATGTCTGGGATGACATGACTCGGATGGTACATGACTATTATGGGGTTTGGAGAATGGAAAAAGGAAATTTTATTGCAAAGCTTGGTCACATTTATTATTGCCGAGAGTAAAGGTGGAATTTGGTTCAAAGACTTCTTGTTGTTCAACCAAACACTCCTAGATAGGCAAGTGAGGAGATTAATCTCTCTCCCAGATACTACCCCCATGGCAAACTTGAAGATATGGTCTTCTCGGGCAATAGATCATCTTCGTGGATAGTTATATGGCATGAACCATATAGTTTCTTTAAAAGTTCTGATATGGTGGGTGGGCAATGGACAAAGCATACACGCCTGGAGGGACAAACATATTCCTTGTCCACATTCATATAAATCAGTATCTCTCCAAGTTTGTTACCGTTTTATTTTATCTCTGATTTTCTGCTCAATAATGGCTTCTGGGATATCTAGCTTCTATAATCTTACTTCCTCCCATGTGACGTCCTTGAGATATGCAATTTTTTTGCCTCTCCCATACTAGATGATGACACTATTGCTTCGGGTCGAGTGTGCATGGACAATTTTATGTTAGCTCAGCGTACAAACTGGCTTTCTCCCTCGCTATTGTTGATTCACAAGGCTCTTTGAGATCAAGCTCCGAGGGGTCTAGATGTTGCTAGAAAGAATTATGGTCTATCAGTGTCCCACCCACAATCAAGAATTTTTCCTGGAGACTTTGCATGAAGTCGCTACCTACATGGCTGAAGAAGAAGAATAGAACCCTTAAACCGACGAGCTGATGTCCCATATACGGGAAGGGAACGGAGGATAATTACCACCCATTTTTTATTTGTCCGAGGTCCGTTGAACTCTCGAAGGCCATGTGGAAGGTTTGGATGCCACATCTTTCTTCTTTCCAAAACACTGGTAATGAATGGCTTCTAGTCCTGCTATGTTGATTACTCGATCCTTCAAAATGCAAGGTCCTCATATTGATATGGGTTGCTGGTACATTCAAAATGAGATCGTGCATGATAAACGCCCCCTCCCCCCCCCCCCCCCCCCCGAGTTAGAGTTTCAAAGATCTTCTTATGTAGATTATGGGATTCCTTGCTTTGCATCAGATCTGATCCTAATACAGATCATGTTCATCCGAAATATCATTCAACCACGTGAAATGATAGGTCCTTCTAAGGCCTGTACAATTTCTCAACAAGGACTAAATTGAATAGAGATGGGTCGTTCTCATCTGATGGATGTGCTGGATCAAGTATGGTACTTCGGGATGACAGAGGATCGATTATATTTTTTGCATGTTGATAGTTCTCCTCCTATGAAATGCCCTTGAAGCCGAACTTGGAGGTTGCATGGAAGGACTATCTCAATCTCTTATGCGATCTGATCTACCCAACACAATTGAAATGGATTTCGTTGTCGCTGCGAGTGACATAGCCAGGATTGAGGCACGTCTCGGGCAAGACCCAGGCGAGACACATGCTACAATGTTGAACAATGTACATGATGCTACAGTGAAGGAAGAAATCCAGCGCCACCGCCCGGGCAACCCTGGGCCTGGCTACGCCACTAGTCGCTGCCAAGATGATCACAACCTGCAACAAGGATAGATCGTTCTATTCTTCTTTGATTAGGGAGATCAAACACTTGATGAGTCTGTGAAGAACTACTATTACTCAAGTTCTTAGATCACAAAACAAATTTGTGACTTTTTGACAAATTTTACATGTGTAAAAGGTAGAACTTTGACTTGGGTAGGATCTATATCCCGTGATGTCATTGAGCTCAATTACTTTGATTGTAATCCCCCTATGAGTTGAGTAAATGATGCTATTTGAAGCTTAAAAAAATGATGCTATTTAATATTTAATAGTAGAATATAAGGGCAACCACCATTAAACCATGGATCGTGATATGTACCGGATGGTAGGACGCAAGGGTGGCAAGCCCGAACGTTTTTACAGCAACTTCGTGCGACGTGAGATGGCAACTTTATTAGTTGCTAAACATGGCCAATTTTGTGCCCTTGACGTTTTGTGTTGGAAAAAGTTATCATTTTTACTGCAAATGCCCATCCCTTTGTGTTAATTCTTGCCACCTAAAGTGCTCCAGCCTTGGTGTGCGGTAGTTACCATTTTCCTAATCTATTGGATCGGTTCCATATCCTCAAAATAAAAAATAAAAAAATAGAGGGACCAACGGATACCGTATCCAGACCAAACACCAAAGCGGACCGATCCATTCTCATTCTTATGTTGTGTTTATATATCTGATAATAGTGGAATCTGACCAAAGTAGCGTAATAACCATTAACCAGTGCACACTGCATCGATCGATCGGCCGGCCGGACCCGATTCATGGATGCCGATGGATGAGCCATCGGAATCAAACCGGCACCAATGCAAGCGTACACGCATATACGACGATCATTGCAAACAGATGCGTACACGGGTGTCGTGCGCCCGTTGCCTCTTTGCTTCGTCTCATGTGTCCATCGCCGTATGCGCGCGCTGTCTGTACCTTCTTTCTGATGGTTTCAGCTGGTACATGCGCATGTTCTCTTCTGTTCTCTCTCGCCGTTTATGAGCCCAGGGGTACATCACATATCCAATCATATCATATGTACCCTCTCACACATGCCCGGCCGGCTGGTATGCCTAATCTAATTCTTGTTCGATTTCCAGACGCTTAGTTAGCTGCCAAATCGCCCCCAAAATAATCCGCTGGCAAAGATTGAGTGCATGCATGCATGCAATTAACACTGTCGATTTGTGTACTATATCTTGTGGATATATGGAGTACTCGTAGTAAACATTGCACACCCATGTTTGGAAGCATGTTATTTTCGCATTAATTAGTATCCCGCTAGATTAACTCCTTATTTATTTGGATAGGTATATAGGTGCGTCACTCCCTTGCTATGGGTGCGTTAAATACACATCCAGGGATTTTCCTATCGACCAGCTCGATCTTGCTCCTGCTACTCAATCATTTGATACGGCAATGGCGAAGATGAGTAGTGGTGTCGTGCTCGTGCTTCTCCCTCTCCTTCTCCTCCTCCTCGTCGGCGGCGGCTGCGCGCAGGTGGCGGACGAGCGGACGAACGGCGGTGGCAGGAGGAGGAGGGCTCCTCGGCGTTCCTCGGCGGCGGTCGCGGACATCATGGTGCCTATCACCTTCCTCAACTCCTCCGTCGAGAAGGGAGCCGGTATGTCCAAGTCCAAGCATGGTTCCATGAATTATCCTTCGATTCTTCTTGTTCGTCTGCTCCTTTTTTTGTTGTTTTTGCAGGGGACATCTGCTTCTTTTTTGTGTGTGCTATGGAAAACTGTATCTTTTCTGCTTGATCTCGTAAAGCTGCTAGCTTAGCGAGTGCAGAGATTTAGGGACATGGCCATGAGTTCATTCACTTTTCTCTACTCTTAGTCTCTTACACGTGGGCCCGTTACTAAAAATAGGCCGAAATAGACTATTGGGGCACTAGAAAGTCGATCTACGCACTTTATCTAGAGGATTTAGCTAGGCTTGTAGCTTCTTACCATAGAATCCATGCCATGTGTGACAAAATAATAGAACGGTATGTATTTATTAAAGTTGTCTGATACGTACCATTTTCTCACAAGATCTTCATCGTCTTTCTTTCCCCAATCTCCATCCTCGAACCGCCTCTTCTCTCAAGCATTATCCAACATTTCAAGATTTAAGTTATATATAACCTGCTTGAGAAAACTTCAACGGTTCTCCCATGGGCGCTCTAATCACTCCAGCATCGCTCCACCGATAAACCCCTCCATGTTTTTTTTTTGCTTTTCCTTTCCATCAGAAATGAAAAGTGGTGCATTCTTATTGTTATTTCCTTTTTCTGTGAAGATTCTTGCATCAAGATAAAGCCTAAGAATTTTGAGTGATATAAACAAACTATCGAGGGAGGGGCGATGATGGCGGCGCGCCTTCGGCTCGCTTCAGTGCTTGTAGTCGTCGCTAGGTGGTCTATGAGTCTAAATGTAATTTTTATTATTTTTAGTATTCATTGTACTACCATGCTTGAAGATGAATAGATCGGAAGTTTTCTTCGCAAAAAAAAAAAAAAAAAAACTATCGAGTTGTTTCTCAAGTCCACAAGCACATATGGATTTATTTTAAATCCGATGTGTATTGCAGTGTGCATGGATGGGACGCCGGCGGCTTACCACCTGGACCCGGGCACCGGGGCAGGGAACAAGAGCTGGATCGTCAACCTCGAGGTACGTTACATTGAGCGCGCACTGACGGCGATGCATCAGTTATTTTGCATGATCGTTTACGGTAAGTGCAGGGAGGCGGGTGGTGCAACAACGCCAGGACGTGCAAGTTCCGGACGAGGAGCCACCACGGCTCCTCCAACTTCATGGAGCGGCTGATCGCCTTCACCGGCATCATGAGCGCCAGCCCCGCCGAGAACCCTGGTCCGTCGTCTCACCTCCAAAACCCCAAAACGTTACTACATGGTTAATCTGGGGAGAACGAAACCATGGACGACATGTGCAATTTTTCATGCAGATTTCTACAACTGGAACCGGGTGAAGATCCGCTACTGCGACAGCGCGTCTTTCGCCGGCGACACCTTCGACAAGGTCCATATATTAGCATAGTGCAGCACATTGATTCCTCACACGCAACAATTTGTCTGCATCCAACCTTGCTATTATCCTATCCTATGTTTTGAAGTTTGTATCTTGCTTCTCATTTTCTCTGTATATGTTGCAGGGTACTGGGCTGTACTTCCGGGGGCAGCGGATTTGGGAGGAAGCCATCAAACACCTGCTCTCCATCGGGATGGCCTCGGCCGACCGGGTGCTCCTCACGGGCTGCTCCGCCGGGGGGCTGGCGGCGATACTGCACTGCGACCAATTCAGCGCCTTCTTCGCCGGCCGGAGCACCACCGTCAAGTGCCTCGCCGACGCGGGCCTCTTCCTCGACGCGTACGTATACGTACTTACCTTGAGTACATCACCGCCACTCTCACTCACCCAGTTGATCGACCGTTTGCGTGCAGCGTGGACGTCTCCGGCGGCCGCAGCTTGAGATCCTACTACAGCGACATTGTCGCCATGCAGGGAGTAGATCGGCACCTTCCCCCGACTTGCACCGATCATCTCGACGCCACCTCGGTGCGTGCTTCGTTTGCTTCATTTGCGTGCAAGAAAGATCATTCCATTCGTCAGTAATCCTCTTTCGTCGCATGTCTGCAGTGCTTCTTCCCTCAGAATATCATCAACAGCATAAAGACCCCCATCTTCTTGCTTAACTCGGCCTACGACGTCTGGCAGGTAACTAAATGTTTGCACAAATGAATGCTCATCTTGGGTAGTTAATGAGTTTTCACACGGAGCTAGCAAATGTGATGGAAATTTGATCAGATTGAGCAAAGCCTGGCCCCAAACAGAGCTGACCCCAGCGGCGCATGGCGAGCCTGCAAGTTCAACCGCTCAGCCTGCAATGCGTCTCAGATAAAGTTCCTGCAAGGTAAAAAAAGACAATTCATACTTCTAATGTCTAATCTAGTTCGCCATTCGACACCTAACAATTGAGCACCTAGCACGAAATCCTTGGGCGGCTTAGCGTTAAGAGGGAAAATGTATACTCCTTTTAGTGGACTGAAGATCTGGACAGTTCCTGAATAACGAATTTTGTTCACACATGCAGATTTCAGGGAGCAGATGGTGGCATCAGTGAAAGGCTTCTCCAGCTCCAAGAGCAACGGGCTCTTCATAAACTCGTGTTTCGCCCATTGCCAGTCTGAACTGCCGGCCACCTGGAATGGCACCCCTGCTATTCAGAACAAGGTAGGATACAAGTCTCATCAGCTATTCAAAACAAGATCGATATCTCAGTGCACTAGAGTACTGCATCCATGGTGCATTTGTACATTCTTTATCCGTTCATGTTTTTTTTTGGTTGTTGCACATACAGAGGATCGCGAAGTCTGTCGGTGATTGGTACTTTGGCCGGGCCGAAGTGAAGGCGATCGATTGCCCATACCCCTGCGACAAAACATGCCGCCACATCATATAAGAAGATATTGCAAGCAAGGGCTCAATGGAACCTCGTGATTAGGATTCAGAACCTGAGGCAAGGCTTTGCTAGTTTTCCATAGAGACTTGAGGCCGGATGGTATGTCTTGGTGTAACACTGTAACTTCAGGCTGGATAATATGTCTTGGTGTATGATGTAATTATTTGCTAAATGTAATAGAAATAAAAGAAGTAGAGAGAGGGGGCAGAAAGTAAGACCCCTGAATTTTCTTCCGATGGTGTCTTTTTCCTTGGAGCATCTCTCGCTCTTCCCCTATAACTCAACTCTCTATACCACATTTCTATCTTAACTCCGTGTTGACATCCGTTTTTGGCACGGCAATGAACCTATATAAGATGACCTCAAATGGAGAAGTGATCTACATGAAAAAGTTTGGTATCATCGATTTGAACATCTTTATAGTTCGAGCCATCGTCATCCGATTCCATCTTGGGGGCCGAAACTATGTTGGAAGCGATAAGATCCTGGCATTCGAAGTACTATTCTGCCAATTAGGCCTTCAAGACATCATCAAATGAAAAAATGTTCTACATGGCGCGGCTTGGTCTCGTCGAACCGGTCGATTTTGATTTTTGAATCATCTCAATCCGAGTTCGTATGCAAAAGTTACAGCCCTCGGAGTACAGCCCTGTCAAAGAGCAAAAACTGACGTCCGGAGCCGGACACCTATACAATTGATGTCTGATGGAAAGCGTGAGGATTTCGGCCCTCAAGATGGCCCCGAATCAAAAAACGTTCAACATAAAAATTCTTGAAAATTTCGAGGGCTACAACTTTGATGTTTTGAGGTTTTTCATCCGAGGTCGTTCACAGCCCCAAAACTACCAAAAATCGAACTATTGTCCTAGGCCCACCTGTAATCCGAGTTCGGTTAAGTTTGGAAAGATTTGGACGGGATTTGAAGTCCTTTTCTTGTACGGAAATCCCAGCCTCCTCATATATAGATGGGGTGACGGCCGATTGAAACAACACACAATCGAACAAACACATCTACAACTTCATCGTTCATCTATCTATCTCCCTTGTACCTTGCTGCTTGTTCTTCGTTGTTCTTCAGATTTGGAGGCTTCGATCTACAAGGCTCCAGAGGCGTTCAGGACGACTTGGAGCAGCCAATCGTCGCCGGGTACTCCGACGGGGTCCCTCCCGAGTAACCGGGGCGTCTGGTCTCAAAAGCGCCTACCGGACTGTCTTGCGTATCGCGCTTCCGGCAGGCCTCCCGCGGCGTGAGTTGCGGAGTATCTCCCTCGGCGCTGCGGGTACACGTGAACGTGTTTGTGTGTCAACACATTTTTTGGCGACTCCGCTGGGGAAGAAGTTTTGAACGGTCTCCGGCCCGTTCTTGCTACGAAAAGATCGTCATCAAGGATTTGCTATCTACGAAGGTAATATGAATACCCAATCCCTTCATGTAGATGCAAATAACTCATATGGTGTTAATAGATCGTTCAATGAGTATACTCTATCGGCCAACCCTAGTTTTGTCAATTATACATCTAATTATATGCATGGGCCGATTGAAAGTAATTTACATGCTTCAACTTCTTATGATACTAGTAACATGCACCATATGTATTACAACTCTCATGCATTGGCAACCCCAGGAATCCATATGCCGATGAACAACATGATGAGCTCGGTTGGTAGAGTTGAAACACCCCATGTAGGAAATTTCAATAACATGCAACAAAGTGTTTCACCTTTTTATTCATCGGCACCTAACTTGCAATATGTCAATCCAAATATGCCGATGGATAGGGGAATTGGCCATGCTAGCACTAGTTATTCGGCCAATTACCATCAACCATCATATGCTACAACTCAGGCTACTAATCTGTCAGTGCCATATGCAACTGTTGATACTCATAATTCGGCTCCACACCTTCATGGTTATAGCCAAATAAGTGACCAATCTATAGGAGCATACATACCTTCATCTAAAGTTGCTGCTGAGGTAGCTGCGTTAGAAAGGAAGAAAGCCCAAAATGACAGGATTAGTGATATTTGTATGGAATTATATCTTAGTGGTTTGTCTCCTAACTATAATGCAATAAAAGCTAGAGTTTAACAAGAAGATGAATCACTGCCAATTGATAGGTTATGCCAGGAAGAATATAGTTCCACACCAATGCATATTTCTTCTCTTATTGCTCCAGCATACTATATACCCCCTATACAATTGCAAAGTTTCGGCAACACTCAAGTTCTAATGCCGAAAGAGTCTGAAAGTATTGGAGGGCAATCTTACCCGGAGTGGGCTGAGATTGAGAAAAAGCTTAAAGCTAATGGCATTGGGGGGCAATCTTGTCCAGGGTGGGCTGAGCTTGAGAAGAAGCTTAAAGCTAAATCAGCTGCTCGCCGTTTGGAGCAAATAGAAAAAGAATTGTCTCAAAGAAAAAAAGCCTAGCCAATTGATGAAAAGAGTGATGATTCGAAGATTGAAAGTTCTTCGGCTGGAAAAGCCGAATCAACTAGTGTGTGTTCCGAATCCATCAAATCCAAAGAGGCAAGCATAATTGAGAAAGGGCAAGGCCAGCACATGACAACCGTGCTTGGTTTTTCTGAAGCTAAGGGAACCTATTTACTGCCCTATGAGTTCCATGCCACAGAAATTGATGAGCATCAAGAACAAAGTGATATGGCCGAACAAAGTTGGGTTAATCATGAACATCAAGAACACAAGCGTGCAGTTGAGCAAATTTCACTTGATGATCAGTCGAGTGATGAAGCACGGAACAAAGACAAAGATGAGGACAAGACGTTGGAGAGTCATTCAAAACTGGAGCAAGCTATTATTTGATTCACGCAACCATCATGCTCTCCCAACGCGTATGTCGAGGTATGTGTAGCAAGTAATTTATCTATTTTCAGATTTGGTCATAACTTTATTGTTGATGCATACATTAGCAAAATTCTTATAACAAATCTTGAGAGACCAATGAAGAAGGATAATTTACTTGTTAGCAATAAAATTATAGCAAAGCATATCGGTCAACACATTGTGTCATTTAGAGAGACCGATAGTGACTCATTATTGCAGCAAAAGTTTTTCCCATTGTTTCATTTAAAGTTTATGTATGCATGGGTAACTTTGCTTATTTCATACTTGGCTTGCATTTGGTCTCGATTGAGGCATATATGCTATAAAAGTTTTGATTTCAGAAATATAAATCCAAGGTTTGAATTTTCTGAGAAAACCGATGGTAGTATAATTTCTTATTCAAATTCATCGGAGATGGGGTGCGAAACACAATGCATAGCCGAATGGGGTGATGTGAAATCTGAACCATTCGTTTGCTTACTTCCAAAGCCATTCTCGCACCAAGATTGGCTAGAAAACAAAAAGATTACCTTCGATTCAAATATGTGTGATCAGATATTTTATTTATTGCTGAAGAATGATTGTATTATAATTCTTGATCACCATGTTAAGCCATCAATCCAAGGACGAATGTATTGTAAGTTACATGATTCGTTCAAGCATAATTTTGAGGATTGCAATATGTTTCGTCAAATAGTTAAATCGGCCATTGATAGTGGACGGTTGAAACTTGTTAAAACACCAAGGGATCATCATGCTATTCCTATTGGTCTTGATGGCAAAAAGTTTTTTGCATCGACTGCTTCAAGCCGATTCATTTAAGGACAAGAAGGTAAAAAGTGCAGGTGATGGGATCAAGCTTTCAAGGAAACGAATTATTCCTGAGCGTAACGATGATATTCTTGAAGGCGAGAGTTCTGTCAAAGTTACAATGAAGAAACCAAGCACTGGGGGGCAGCAAGCAAATCCTAAGATCGATGCAAGGAAAACCAAAGAGAGCAAAGACCGAGATAAGCGCAAGGGTGAGAAATCAAAGGTCACTTTCGCGCAACTATTGGAAAAATATCAGAAGATAAGTGAGCAGAAAGTTGCTCATCGGTCAAGCAATTCAAAAGCATCAAGATCACCCCCTAAGCACAAATCTAACCGGTATTGGCAAAGTGATAATTTCAATACATCATACTCATATCCTTATTTTGGGCCGCCAATACCAGCGTCATGGATACCTCCTTATGCTTATATGAATCAATATCCATCACGAGACAGGTATGATTCTAAGGCACATTATCCATCTTATGTTGAACCATCTCATCAAGATTATGCAGCTCGCATAAGATCCACATTTGATGAACAATTGCATAATAAATACCGTTTCAATCAAAAGGAATCGGTCCGGAGCTCAAAGGAAAAGAAAGAGGTGGTCAAGCAAGTATATCGTGTCAAAAAGGATGGTCGTAAGTGTGCCACTTCAGATTTAATTTCAAATAATAAAGAGCTAGTGAAAACATTGACATTGGCTACTAAAGGCAAAGACATGGAGCAAGAAAATATTCAGAATCAAGATGCTAAATCTGAACAGAAGGAGCTGAGAGTGCACAAGGTCAAAAAGGAATTGCCATTGTTTGAAAAATAATCACAGCCGAGACGTCCACTCAGTTTATCGTATTGGCAGAAGAAGAAATTGCAAAAGCTTAGTGCACGAGAATTTGAAAAGAAGAATATGGCATGGGTTCCCAAGAAGGACAGTCAAACCAAAAATGATGTGCAAGCTTCTATTTTAGAGAATACAAGCGAAGTGAAGAAGGAGAAATAATCTCATAAAAGATTAAGCCGAAGGTTTCCATCATCCAACCGGAATCTTCGATTAGCACATCATTCATATTCTTCAGACATGGCATTGATGCCTTTATCATGGAATTCATCCTCAGGTATGATTGGTTACCCTCCATGGACTTATTTTGATCCATGGATGCAATACAATTTCTTACATCATGATAGGGGATTACCAAGTCACTATACATTTGATTAGTTACATTCTTGTTGCTGATTCAAGGGGCCGAAATATTTGATTTGTTATTTCATTTGCTTATTTCGGCTATATATGCTTTGGTGAATGAATTCTACATGTCGTTTATACTAATGGCCGATGTTTGTTCTGTCGTCCTAAGAATACATCTAAACATGGCCGTTGTGGTTTTCTGAACATCGTCCTTAGTTTTATTGGAGATTGAGACAAGGTGTACATTCGTTAAAAATATGTTGCATGGACCAATTCATAAGTTGCAGAATTGGTGAGTGGGATTATGCTTTGCCTAGGTATAATATAGCTAGTTTGAATCTATGAGAAGCCAAATCATTGTTGTTTTTATTATTGAGAATAATTTTTTTATGAACCTTGTCTCATTAGTTCCATGGAGATTATATTTTGGTGGTTTAGTTTGTAGCAAACGGCCAAGGTTTTAGTATTGCTTTTATATTTCCTCATGGTGCTGTTTTGAAGCCTCATCATGATTAGAATATTTTTGCACAAACAATCAAAGCTGAATATGTAGTATTCGGTTTAGAGCTTTTACTTGCTATATATGCACACATATTGAGGCTTTTGGTGATTCTTTATTAGTTGTGCATCAAATATCTATGGATTTCATATGATTTGACGAATCGCTTAAAATTTATCTTGATAGATGCCTAAATATATATTTTACTTGGAGTTATTTTAGCATTGATCATATATCTAGGCCTGAAATTTGGAGAACAAATGAATTGGGGCAACAAGCATCTGGTTATCATGTTGATAGTAGCACTGTTCATATTTTTTTTTAAAAACCCGATGCCTAGTCTTGCCAATATGGAAGAGGTCGACTTAAAACTTGCTGCTTCGGCCACTAATGAGAGATCTAGTGCAAGCTGGATGGCTGGCTAGAACAAATATGTCTTTCTTAGTTGCAGAATCCAAGTTGAGAAGATCAGGTAGGTTAAACCATGAAATGCATTCATGAAGACACTTGTGTTATCAAGACAACAAATATTTGAAGAGGTTTGACTCATGAGATAGCCAGTCTGAAGACATGGCCGATATACAACTATCGCTCTAAGAACATGCATGGACGATGGAGTGTTGACATCGTCCTTAGAACAAGCCTGGGCAAGATATTTTTCGGCACACAAGTTTTGCCGAAAAACAGGGGGGCATGTGTTGACACCCGTTTTTGGCACGGCAATGAACCTATATAATATGACCTCAAATGAAGAAGTGATCTACATGAAAAGGTTTGGTATCGTCGATTTGAACATCTTTATAGTTCGAGCCATCGTCATCCGATTCCATCTTGGGGGCCGAAACTATGTTGGAAGCGATAAGATCCTGGCATTCGAAGTACTATTCTGCCAATTAGGCCTTCAAGACATCATCAAATGAAAAAATGTTCTACATGGTGCGGCTTGGTCTCGTCGAACCGGTCGATTTTGATTTTTGAATCATCTCAATCCGAGTTCGTATGCAAAAGTTACAGCCCTCGGAGTACAGCCCTGTCAAAGAGCAAAAACTGACGTCCGGAGCCAGACACCTATACAATTGATGTCTGATGGAAAGCGTGAGGATTTCGGCCCTCAAGATGGCCCCGAATCAAAAAACGTTCAACATAAAAGTTCTTGGAAATTTCAAGGGCTGCAACTTTGATGTTTTGAGGTTTTTCATCCGAGGTCGTTTACAGCCCCAAAACTACCAAAAATCGAACTACTGTCCTAGGCCCACCTGTAATCCGAGTTCGGTTAAGTTTGGAAAGATTTGGACAGGATTTGGAGTCATTTTCTTGTACGGAAAGCCCAGCCTCCTCATATATAGATAGGGTGACGACCGATTGAAACAACACACAATCGAACAAACACATCTACATCTTTATCGTTCATCTATCTTTCTCCCTTGTACCTTGCTTCTTGTTCTTCGTTGTTCTTCAGATTTGGAGGCTTCGATCTACAAGGCTCCAGGGTCGTTCAGGACGACTTGGAGCAGCCAATCGTCGTTGGGTACTCCGACGGGGTCCCTCCCGAGTAACCGGGGCGTCTGGTCTCAAAAGCGCCTTCCGGACTGTCTTGCGTATCGCGCTTTCGGCAGGCCTCCCGCGGCGTGAGTTGCGGAGTATCTCCCTCGACGCTGCGGGTACACGTGAACGTGTTCGTGTGTCAACACTACGAAAAGACCAAGGGTATTGGGAGGCTTCACCTAGTTCTTCCCCTAACTTAACTTCTAAAATTTCATGTTTGGCATTTCTCCCATCCAATTATATCTGTGCAGCATATGATTTCAAAACTTTATGTTTGTAATGCACACATTTCAAATTCATTGTCTTAAATTTCCAAATTCAAATTCAAACGTAACGTAGGATCCAAATAAATTAAATAATCCAAATATATAAAGATAAAAGAATTATGATACAAGAATGTAGTATTGCTCATGAAGTTCCCTTAAGTGCTCTACAAGGTCATCTCAAAGATGGTCATGAGCTTGTCGGGTTCTTTTTTTAGATAATAAGCTTGCCGGGTTCTGAACCTTTCAAGGAATCTCTTTATCATGTTTGCTTCATGATGAACCATGACAGGTGCTCCATTGTAGTCATAATCATAGTTCTCATCACCTCTCTCGTCCTCTATGACCATGTTATGCAAAATATACATGTTATCGTGATCTTTCACAATGGCTTTTGGTTGCAATACAGTAGGTGCTTGCGCGGGCTTCTTTCATGCCTACGCGAGCAATAGGCGGTGGAAGAATTACATTGGCAAGTTCAGGGTGGATGGGGTTCTAACCTCCAACCACGAGGACATGGCGAAGTCGATTGATACCTTCTTCGCGGGGCTTCTTGGGCATGCCCCCAATATGACGCACACCATCGACCTGGTAGAGATCGGCATGCCGAGTTGGGATCTTCATAATCTCAAGGAATCGTTCTCTGAGGAGGAGGTTTAGGAGGTTGTGCATGCGCAAGGGCTAGACAAAGCCCTTGGACCTGATGGATTCTCAACGAGGTTCTATGTGGCCTGCTGGTCCATCATCAAGGACGATGTGATGGCTGCCTTTCATGCTTTCAGCCGGCAGGATTTCCCGGGGTAATTTTTGATCAATAGCGGCATGATCACACTTCTACCTAAGAATCCGGATGCCTTGGAGGCTCGAGATTTTCAGCCCACTAGGTTAACTAATGGCTTCCCAAAGCTGGTGGCCAAGGTTTTGGCGGTTAGACTCGCCGCGAGGATCCCAGATTTAGTGGGATCCCATCAGAGTGCGCTCACCCGTGGTAGGTTGCTGCACAACAACTTCATGTTGGTCCAGTAGACAGCAAGGAAGTTGAACCACTCCTCGAGTGTCGCGGTCATGTTCAAGTTGGACATCACGAAGGCCTTCCACTCTGTGGATTGGGCCTTCCTTCTCGAGGCATTGCGTAGGGTGGGCTTTAGCCAGCGATGGATTGATTGAGTCGTCGGTCTCTTGGCGTACTCCTCCTAGATGATGATGGTCAATGGGTGCCCGGCGAGGTGATCTTCCACCAACATGGGCTCCAACAGGGGGACCCGCTCCCCCCTTCTTTTTGTTATGGTCATGGAGAGCCTCCACTACCTGTTGCGGCATGTTGCCGAGGATGGTTTATTGACCCCACTGGCAGCCTCGGGATTGGGCGCTCAAACGTCGATGTATGCGGACAATGTCGTCACCTTCATTAGGCCTGATGCTCTTAGCCTGCACAATTGCACGTCGATTCTTCGAGACTTCAGGATCGCCTTCGGCCTCTGCACTAACTTGGCTAAATGCTTGGCCCATCCGATCCGCTGCACACCGGAGCAGAGGCGTCTTATTGCGGTGGAGCTGGGATGCTAGGTGTCTGACTGGTCATGTCGTTACTTGTGGCTTCCCCTGGGGCTCTGGAAATCGACGACCACTCAGCTTCAGTTCTTGGTTGACCGAATGACGGACAGACTCCCGGCATGACAGGCCACGGAAAAGGCTGGCAAGCTCAAACTCAAATTCTCGACCGACTGGTGGATGGACACGGGACCCATTAATCTGATATTGCCAACGCTGTTTGGTTTTGTGAGAAGAGTAGAGGAGAGTCAGCGAACGGTGACTCAGATCATTGATGGAGGTTGGTGGACGGACGTTGCGCCGAATATGAGCGCGCAAGCGGTCGCGGAATTCCTAACTCTAGTGGATTGGACAAAACACATAGCTCTCGGTACTGGGAAGGACAGGGTCTACTGGGTCTGGGAGGGCGACGGGAGATTCTCCTCCCGCACATCCTATCATGCCTTTTTTGCGGGCAAGGTGGAGACTGCATGGGGCCACGTAGATCTGGCGCTCCAAGGCACTGGCTACCTGCAAGATCTTCTCTTGGCTCGTTGCACAAGGTAGGTCTTGGACGACGGACAGGCACACACGAAATAGTATGCCACACCCGGCGGCATGTCCTTTTTGTGATCAGGAGACGAAGTCGATTGATCACATCCTACTCGGTTGCGTCCTAGCCAGGTAGGTATGGACAACGATGACGAGCTGCCGGGGTCGGCCGGAATGAATGCCCGCTAGTAACGCGAGTGTTGTCGATTAGTGGACGTCCATCCGCCCTAAGGGATCAACGAGGAAAGAAGTTTGGACGGTCATCTCGCTGGTGTTGTGGACGCTCTGGATGCATAGTAACAATGTGGTCTTCAATGGGATCCCCCCTCGGCAAGCACGACGACCCGACAGATTTTTTGCGAAGGATGGAACTGGCGCGCGACCAATCTTCTCAGAGACGATATGTCGTTACCAAGCAGGGAAGTAGGGTGGGCTAGTAACGAGTAGTCCGCATGAGGTGTGTTGGCCATGTTGGTCGTGGCGTTTTTGATTGTATGTAACTTGTACCTCATCCTGTCGTCTCGGTGTTCCCTTCCATGACGCATCCTTGAAAGAAAAAAAAGGTACATGGAAAATGGCAAAGCGAGCTTGCAACACTACGATTGCTCTCTCAACATCTTTCTCAGGGTTTCTTTGACACATTACAAAAGTGAGACCCCCTTGACCCTTAGCCTTCTAGTTCTGCAGTTCCGTGCACAAATGTGATTATTGAGGGGTAGATGACATCTACAAGGTAATAGCATGTATCTTACTAGTGGTCATTGACTTCATAGTTGCACGGAGAAGCTTCCCTTGGTAGTAAACCTTGCAAATAGAGAAGAACTCTCCACAACATTGAGATCATTGTGCAAGCCATGCATCCCAAAGTAAGAATGTCAAGTCAATAGATCCTATGATTCACCTTTGTTTCGACTATGATGGTTAGGGAAAGTCCAACATGGCGATCCATTTCGTCCACTTTGGTCCGACGCCGTCCGTTTGGGTCCACACAGAAAAGAAAATCACGTCCCAACAGAGCGACCCAAACGGACCAAGGTTCGTTTTTTGTCCGATGCGACCCATTTCCAACCCAAATTTTGGCGGATTTGGGTCAGTGCAGACGCCCTTGATATGAATCACAAGGAAATCTGATTGTAGCACCCAACCCTCCGGAGAATCGAGACTCGGCCCTTGCCACCTCGAGCCGTCTCACCAATGCCGTCACAACCATGGTGGGAACCGTGTCTACAACCGGAGGAGCCGGAGCAACACTTTTCGGGAACAGAAGCTTTGGGCACGACAATTGTGACTCTCGTTATCCCCTCCTTGTTCGCCCTGGCCCATCTATCGGCGTCACAATCCCTTCCCGCCCCTTCCACTCCCAAATCTCACCCTCGTTGTCGCCATGGCCGACGCATGACCCGCCGCTCCCGTCCTAACCGATGCCCGCCCTCCCTCCATCGCGATCGACACCAGGAAACCGAAGGTGCAGCGCACCCCTGAAGAGATGGTTGCCGAGACGGCCAAGCGCGTCCAGCGGAGGAAGAAGTTGGAGGAGGTCGCCGTTGCCGCCCCGAAGAAGAAAGACGATGATGATGATGTCGTGGCACCATTGCCGCCGTGGAACTAGAGGTCCTCCAAGCCATGCTTTTGCTTGGTAGACTCAACCAACAGTAGCCGAACTTGGCCGCTACCATAGCGGCGGCGGCCTCTGCAGCGGCTGCCGCCAGCTCGATGTCCTCTCATGCTTGGCCACCAAGGGTCAGTGCACCAGGGTCGGGATCGTCGTCTGCATATGGGCCGCCGAGCAGCGACTCGTCGACGCCTCTCTTCCCCAACTCGCCTCGGGAGGGCTCACCGGAGGTGGTCGATTCCATGTCGTTCTTGGTCGTGGAGCGGCCATCGACCTCAATGCGGTGTCGGTGGGCGGATTCTCGCCCGACATGCAGCGGCAGGGTCAACAGCCAGCGTCCACCGTCCGTGGCCTATGCCGCGGATGGCCGCGAGAAGTTTGTTGAATTGCCTACCCCGATGCCCGAGAACCTAGAGTGCTTCAACTATCCCGCAAACATCATGGTCGACATGATAAATGTTGGTGGCATGTACACTCAAACTCAACATCCCAACGAAGAAGAGGAGGATAAAGAAGATGAAGGCCATGATGATCAAGAAAAATGGCAAGAAACTCAAGGGAAAGGGTTGCAAGTGCAAGCCTCCATGGGTATCGATGATGAACCATTATTCATGGATGAGATCAATGCACAAGTTCATGGTCAAAATAGGAAGCAAAGCCAAAGGACCGGAGTGTACACAAAGGTGGAGGACACTATGCTTTGCAAGTGTTGGCTAGCGATTAACCTTAATGTGTCAAAGGGGGGCGAGCAAACTTTCTACAAGAGGGTGCATGATTGGTTTCACGAGCATCGAAAGTTCGGTGACAAGAAAATTGAGAGCGGTCGGTGCATCAGTTCACTCCAAAAGCGGTGGGGTACAATCCAATTGGATTGCAACAAGTTTTGTGGTGCATATGCTAGTGTCATTGATCGTCCCCTGAGTGGCATCAACATGGGAGACATGGTACATTCTTTGTCCCATCTTTCCCTCTTCATATGTTCATGCATCGTCCTTATTTATGCTTATGTTGGGTGGCTCTCATGTAGGTATGGCTAGCTTTGGAAGTTTTGAAGGCGCAAAATGAGGAAAGGGATTCACCTTGTGTCATTGTTGGATGGTTCTCAAGGACAAACAAAACTGGAAGGAATACGTTCAATCACAAAAGAAAGAGGGGCCTCAAAGGCTGTGGACACAAATGAGAGCCCAAGGGGGAACAAGAACTTTAAGAGAGAAGCAAGGCTTGATGCTTCTTCCTTTGCCATACAAGAAACCTTGAAGGGTTTGATAACCCAAAAGGTGTCAGCAAGAAAAAGGGAAGAGAGAGAAGAAATGAAAACGCGGGAGAAAGAAGAGGCCAAAAAAGACTTCTTTGAGTTGGCAAGGAAGAAGCTCGAGATCGGGGAGGTCAATGCTCATGCTCGAGCCATTGAAGCGGAGACGAATAAAATTGCGGTCGACATCAAGATGAGGAAGGTGAGTCTTTCCATGTTCACAGAGAACACAAAGATCACGACGATGGACGTGAGCTCCTTGACCCCAAAGAGGAAGAAATGGTTCGAAAGGAGGCAAATGGTCCAGGCTTGACCTCTTGTGTGGCATCCTCTGTGCGGCCTGGGGAATGTCCCGACCTCTTTTTGGAGTGAATTGTGCGACCTAGGGGCATGCCCCGGCATTTTTTTTTGGCATAAACTGTGCAGCCTGGGGGGGGCATCCCCCGACATCTGTTTGGCATGAACTGTGCGGCCTGATGGCCTATGTTTAATTGTTAAAAAAATTCTAGGTGGACCAAATGAACCACGCTCGTTGGGTGCAGGGACCTATTGAGGCCGAACAGGGTCCGTTTGACGATCCAAAACGGATAAAAAGAGAACACATTTGGTATCCGTTTGGGTTAACCCCTTGGAGTTGTCTTAGGTCATGGTATGGCTAGCGGATTGCCCATATCATGTCACAAGGCAACTCTTCCATGTCCAATGCATACAATCGATTGGTCCACACATCCTATATCCACGAGACTCGCAATGTCCTCATCAGTGGGGGTTCTCAAGTACTTGAATCCGAAGGGCTCTCAAGTAGTTGGATCTAAAGTAGGATTAAAATCCATTACTACAACAACACCATGCCACCTCGTCCTACCCGAGCCACTGCCCCGGCCATCCCTCTATCCTAGCTCGACTGTTGTTGTCGACGACTACTTTGCAACCCCCCTTTCCCAGACACCCAAACTCATCGACCTTCGACTTGCCCGCACCTGCAATGTCGTGGCCAGCGGCGTCGTCACCAGTTCCAGTTCGCTCCTGGCAAAGCCGTCTCGGTCTCAGATGTTGGGCGAACTTACCGACGCAAAATAAAATTTCAATTGCCTCCGAATAGCAAAACCTATGATATAATTCAAAAAGCAGTACGTAATTTTTTAATATTGAGTCCTGGCTATCTTCAAAGTATTACTGCACTCAACACTCATCTGTCTTTTCTCTAAAAACCCTGGATGGAGTACTAAGCTCTAGCACGTGGTCATAATTACAATTGTACAGTTACACGTAGCCAAGAGGCTGTAGATTTCGAAAACGAAAATATAAGTACTTATGTCTTACAGTATATAACAAATTTACAAGAGTCGGTTGTTAACCTGTGAGGTATGAGCGAACCAAATACTGGACATCTCGGAACCAGACAAGGACGAAGCTAGATGCATCTAAAAAAGGAAAAAGGCCAAGATGCTCACTATTGTCGGGAGCTCCATGCCTTCTCAATCTGTAATGAGCTGCTCATTCTTCACAACTGACTCAGGAGGGTTCTGCTCAGCCCATACAGCTGCATCCTGGTACCCAAGCTCGTATAATTTGTCGAGAACCTCATCTTCAGCAGGCTCCAGAGCCCAGCTAAACAGCTGGAATTTGTTCAAGAGCACCGAGGGTAAGTTTTAGACCAAAACCATAGATAGTTGCAAGAACTGGTACATGTGAATTTCTGCTACCTGTCCGGGAGTAGCTCTGTTCTCTGGATTGCAGTCTGGACTAATACCAATCCCTTGCATTCCTAGTCTGCTAGCTGGGAAAGCGCATACTCGAACCTACAGTAACAGACATACCAGTCAATGATGAGCATTGTAAAACCACAATGCGGACTGAGTAATACAGTAGACTGGTTCCACCAGTAGACAGTGAATGGTGCTGAAAACAGAGCAATAGAATATACAAACAAGAGCCTAAGTTCGCAAGTGAGGAAGAATATCAGGCCAACTTATGCATGCACTCATATTGAGGAGGAGCGTTTGGTTTGAAAGCCACAAGATATAGATAGTATTTCAGTGAAGTATGGTTATGTTGAGTACAAAAAAGTATGAACAGGTGTACTTGAGACAGAATATGCAAAGAACCACGTTGCCATGGCAGACAAATGTAGCACATCAATTTCAATGGTAAATTATCAAATGGTAGGGGAGATGCCCTCATCAATTGGAGCAAGGCAGGTTCAGAAATCTTCTTAGGGTGGGAGCGCTAGCCATTATTTGGTCGCTATGGCTATGTAGAAATGGTAATATTTTTAATACTAAAATAACTTCCTTTTTACAGGTTATTTACTGGAATACCAGTATGCTTCGTTTATGGTCGTCTCTACAACGTGTGGAGCACCGCGACCTATTTATGGGAGGCTTGTATACGGTTGGAGGATACGGCGAGGGATATTTTTTCCCAGCGTGGATGGCAGCATAGTCTACGAATTGCCCCCCCCCCCCCCCCCTCCTCCATCGATGGCGATCAAAACTCTACCTAGTGCTTGCATTTTTTTTGTTCTATTTCTCTTGTGTTCGGATTTGGAGTGGCTATGTGTATCCTAGTTATGCATAGGCCGAGTGTAATACTTAAACTTTTAAGTAATAAAGTGCCCTTTATCGAAAAAATCAATTGGAGCAAGGAAAGAAATTCCTTCCAGAAGTAAATGAAAAATAAGGTTCCAGAAAATTGTCTATCTAAAAGAACTCTAAATTCCAAAATTTATAGCACACAAGACACTGATAATGCTTGTGATCACAATAATGTTTGCAGGAACAGTAAAAGGAAGTTGTAAATATACTGTTTCAGAAGCAGAAGTGGGTGGCATAAACAACGTAAGGCCCCCATCAATGCACAGCCTGTTACGGAATAAAGTTGCAGGCCTGGGAGCTAAGTATCTGAAACAGGAACAAACAAATCATCTTTTTGTTACACAAAATGTAACTAAATAGTAAATACACAAATGCAGTGTTAGGAGAGGTTAGCATGAGTCTTACCCAGGAATAAAAGAGGAAGTAACAACTGCATTAATCACATCTTCCTTGGAGTCAAACTGGTCGACCAGTAAGCCCCTAGGCCTCCAGGACAACCGAGTAATAGCAACTGTATGAGAAGAATATCAGTTTTCTTAAAACTACTTAAGTTGCCGAACAGAAAAATAACAGAAAATGCACATATGCAATATGGAGATGCAACACTTGTATAGTATGAAGCTTACCACGGATCCTTCCGTTGCACCTGATATGCAGATCATCTGGGAGAAACTTTTCTAGAACATCCCTGAGTACAGCCTGCACAAGGGCACAGGATTACATGATGAAAACCTGTAAGAATTCACTAGCTAATACAAGTAAGAACTAGTGCTTGGATGCCATATCTTTGATCTTCAGACTATTTTCTCTAAGGGCATATAACAAGATGGCAGGTTATTCGTCACCCTTTTGTGTCACTACTCTGCTTCTAGATGAAAACATGAACTTAATCTTGAGTTATTACAGCAAACACGAAATAACCAAAATTCAAAAACTGAGATGATATATAATACTACAGCGTATCCCCAACTCAGTTGGCCAATTAGTTATACATAAATAATCACTCGCATAATTTTGGATATAATTTACACATTCAGGTATGCGGGAGTCAAGATTTGGTATCTGGCACCCAATAATATATGAAAAATATAACTCAAAGAGCTAAATTTCAATAGCTCACTAGGTTTTGAATTTATCTACTAGATTGTTTTTATAGAATCAAGAGCCAATGGAAACAATTAAGGGTTAAAGCAGTGCATACATACATAGTAAACAAACAGATACACCACATCGTTTCTGCGACAGTCAATTTTAGTCACCAATATGCATGGTCATGCACTGCTTATGCTATCAATCCAGTTTCACGGTATCTTAATATTTTTAATTTTTAATTCCTAATGTTCCACTTCAACAGATAAGCACCGCAAAACAGAACAATGCAAGGGTTTTAATTCATAATGAAAACAGAACCCATCAATTCTGAGGGAATACTTCACTGTGAGCATTCATCCAGGTCATTCGCTCCCTTACCTTTAAGTCTTTAACATACCTTATCCATACAGCATTCAGTATACTTAAACATATATTTCACAAAAATAAGAAAAAGACATACCCCAAGGCGAAAGGCAGTCCCTTTACTCCGGCAGTTTTCAGCTAGAATCTTGGTCACCTGAAGAGCCTCTTGCATTGTGTTCCCGGATGCAATCACTGCACAGATTATAGCACCAGCTGATGAGCCAGCTAACGGAGTTCTTTCCTAATGCATAAAGGGGGAAGAATAACAATAACCCATAAGAAGGTTTGTACAATAGAATGAATATAAGCGTGGAATTAGTCACATCCACATAAAAGTGATGAGCACACAGGTATATGAGTGGCATAACCACGGCATCCCCTGCCACCACCTAGTACAAAGTAGCATGAGATAAAGAGTTCAAGACACAATCAAGCTACCTGTATTTGAACCAATGGAAAAAAATAGCACGCTATGCCTCTGTAGCTTTCTGAGCAATGTCTCGCTAAATGAAATCAGTGTACAATCTTTCGCAATAGCGGATTTGTAAGGGCTACTCTATTTTGTCATAGCATATTACTTTTTCTCCTTGATTTTAACCCAAAAGAACCTCAATTGCTTGCAGGCATTAAGCACAATGGCTGCAATAGCAATTCTTCCGAGCTATATCTGTCGGTACAGAAAGTATGCATGCACATGAGGATATGACGATGAGGTGGGGATAAGGAATTAAGGATGCATACTGTGATGTAGCCTTTCTCGAGCAGGTACTGCGCGACGCCGAGGTGGTAGGGGAAGAGAAGCCCGGCGGCCGAGAAGCTGAACCCGGGGCTCGTTGTCGCCACCTCTCGCCGCTGCCGCTGCCGCTCCGCCTCCACGTCCTCTGGGCGCTGCTCCCACAACACCCCTTCCCTCTCCTCCACCTTCCCCGCCGGCGCCGTCTCCCTCCCCGCGCGGACGAACAGCGCACTCAGACCCAAGAACAGCTCCCCCGTTCTCACTCCAATCGACTTCTTCTCGTCGGCGGCCTGCGGCGGCGGCGGCGGCGGCTCGGGGTCACGGCGCGCGGCGGCGCGGGCGAGTAGGAGGCGGAAGCGCGACGCTCGTGCGGAGGCGGAAGCCGCGGGCGGAGGGGGAGAGGTGGAGGGTGGCGAGGGTTTGGGCGGTAGGCCGGAGGCGGAGGAGGAGAAGGCGAGGAGGGAAGCCATGAGGTCTCGTCGGCGGCCGACGCCAAGGCCGCGTGCGCTCGACCGAAGCATACGGTGCCCCCGTAAGCTCGGATTCTTCTACTGTCGTTTTGTGCCTGGAAATCAGGACACAATTTCTTTAGATGAGAAAAATTGTTTTCTTTTGACGCATGTACAATTCAGAAAACACGGATTTTGTGTTCGTTGGGGCGTAAACCAACCCTAGATTTTATTTTGACGCACGTAAAATTCAGAAAACACGGTTTATCTATTGCATTTAGAGCATCTTCAGCCGTTCGGCCCTCAAGGTGTTTTTCAACGATAAAATAGCGCCGCTTGGGTGATTGCTGACGCTACCCCTCCCCCTGGCCCAACCCAAGTTTATACCTAAGCCGCCGAGATTCAGCACATAATCGGCTCAAATTTGTTTCACTTTGACACAAATTCAACAGAAAATGCAGATTCGCCTCAAATTCGACGGTCCGACACACATAAATACGTCGACACAAATAAACACTTCGGCACAAATAATTTTTAACACATAGTTGATCACAGAAATCAATACGTCCCACATATTCAGCTCAAATTCGTTTCACTTCGACACAAACACCCGCTCATGCTGCTCGCTCTCAATGATCATCTTTTGCAAGATGACACAACAATTCATCACCTCACACATCTGAGATTTCAACCAGATCGAAGAGGGGTACCGGACATCGTGATTGAAGCACACCAAATGCCTGCTCGACATTCTTCCTGCAAGCCTCCTGGCACTTGGCAAAGTAGGAGTGCTTGCCGCCTGGCACAGTGTTTGAGATAGTCTTCAGAAATGTTGACCATCTTAGATATATGCCATCTGCTAGGTAGTATCCCTTGTTATTGCGGTGCCCATTGACATCGAAGTTCACCAGAGGAGCATGACCGTCAACAAGCTTGACAAAGAAATTTGAGCACTGCAGGAAGTTGATGTCATTGTGAGTTCCTGGCATGCCAAAGAAGGAGTGCTAAATCTAGAGGTCCTGTGTAGCAACTGTTGGAAATATGCCCTAAAGGCAAATAATAAAGCATGTTTATTAGCATATTTTATTAATTCATAATAAGTTTTATACTATGCTATAACTGTATTAAGCGGAAACATTAATACACGTGTAGTATACAAACAACTAGGTCCCTAGTTAACTCTAGTATACTAGTTCATTGGACAATTGATGATCAAGATTTCCTGATCATGGAGACACATACGTTTGTTGACAATGAAGTCATGTCATTAGGAGAATGATATGATGTACACACACCCATCTAAAGTGTTGCAATGTGATCCAGTCACATAGTTCAACATTGTCATAACTTAATAATGTAGTGACCCGATCCTTACACCGTAATGATCATATGCAATCACTATCTTCGGAGGATGCTTTGAGTGTATCAACCATTACACCGTAATAGGGTAACCATAAAGGTGCATCTTGGGTACTCCGAAGTAGATATGTTGAGGAGTATGGGATCAATCAGAACGGGATTTGTCAATCCGAGTGACAGATAGGTACTCTAGGCCCACTCGGTGATATTACATCATAAACCTTGCGCAAGCGTGTGACTAGGTCACGGGATTGTAATATCATAGGACAAGTAAATATGTTTGTCGGAGACGAGGATGAACTTTCAAATCTCGGACAAACAAAGTACCGTGTGACAAAGGGATCAGGATTCAACGTTAACGGTTCAACGATGAAGTTAATTTGATGGAAGCACATGGGCCATCAAGGATTATCATTGGTCAGAGAGTATCTCGATCATGTCTGTTGTTGCCCGAACCGTAGGGTGTCACGCTTAAGGGTATTCGACGCATTAAGGGTAGATTCGGGATCATCGGTGAAATAAGAGAGAACACCGGAATTGTTCCGGGAGGTGCCGGAAGTAGTTTTGGATATTTTGAAAGGTTCAAAATAATGTTTAATAATATTTTATTATTTAATGAGAAGAATTAAATATTAAAATGTAATTAAAAATGAAAGAAAAGGTATATGGGCCAAAAGGGGCCCATTAGGGAGGAGGGAGACTCCCCCCTTGGGCCATGCGCCAAGGCGGGGCCCATTAGGGAGGAGGGAGCCTCCCCCCTTGGGCCATGCGCCAAGGCGGGGCCCATTAGGGAGGAGGGAGCCTCCCCCCTTGGGCCATGCGCCAAGGCGGGGCCCACTCCCCCCTCATGGCTGGCGCACCTCTCCCCCTAGTGGGATTACTCCCACCTCGGGGAGGGAGGGAGGTTGCCACCCCTCCTTAGCCTATATAAGGAGGGGCAGGGGTGCCCTTTTCATTCATTCAATCAAGTTCTTTCTCTCTCTTTCTCCTTCCTTGAGCGGACTCCCCTTCTTTGGAGTTTGCACTAGGTTGGGGGGTTTCTCCATCATACGCACGTCGTCGTGCTGCTAGAATCGGGATCCGAATCCATCTTATTTTCGATGCTCGCCTGGTTCGAAGCCCGAGGGGGGACGTCGGGTACACCGTATGCGTGTAATCCCACAAGGTGTTGCACGTGCGGTACTCCTTCATCGTCGAGGCCATGTCGCACATGTATTCATCGACAATGTCCCGACGGGGGCGTAATACCGTCATCGGTCTTCAAGGACCGGGTGGCTTTTGGATTCGTCGAGGATCTCCGCCGCATCGAGAATCGGCGGGTACAACTACATCAACCACGTTCACGCGCGAAGGTTTCCCGCTTAACGAACTACATACTGGTATGTTACCATTTTCCTTCTATTACTTACATCAGCATAGCATAGGTCTTGGGTTTGGGCATCGCATAGGTTGGAAAAAATATTATTTTCTTCCCCGAGCCCCAATAACACCTGCCTCAAGTATCACACTACAAGCTCCTTTTTTCGCCTTTTGTATATCCCCTGCCAAGAAACTGGACATTTTTTCCATTCCCAATGGATGCAACCGATGCTTCCAAGCATCCCAGGAAATACTCTTGCTTCATTCTTCTCTAGGATCCGAGCACTGTCTTCAGAAAATGGTGATCGCAAGTAATGTGCCCCCAAACACTCCCACCATTGCCATGCAGAACTTGTACAAACACTCAAGGGCGGTGGACTCGTCCATGCGTCCATAGTCTTCATGTATATCATCGAAAGCTTTGTATGCAAGCATCCTCATAGCCATCATGCACTTCTGAAGTGAGGAGAATCCAACTGTGCCGATGCAATCCTTCTTGCAAACGAAATAGCTGTCGAACTCCCGGATGGAATTCACAATCCGGAGGAAGATCTTCCGGCTCATCCGATAAGGCTCCAAAATACCTTCTCGCCGGGCAGCGGAGCATCTGTGAAGTATTCAACGTAAAACAAGTAATAACCCTCCAATCGATGCCTCTATTTTCTCTTCCGGCGACCCAGCTTCGAGCCACCTCATCGCAGATTTGCGTTCTTGGCGAATAGGCCTGCCAGAGCGGCGAGCATCATGAGGTGCTCTTCGTCGTCCGCGCCGGCCTCAGCCTCCTCCTCCATCAACGCCGCGAACAGCTCCTCGTCGTCAGAATCCATTGTCGGGCAGGAAATTGGCCAAACACTTGGCGGGCGTGGTGGGAGAGTAGCTGCCGGTATCCTCTCCTGCACGATCGGAGGCCTAGGAATCTCGGCCAGGAGCAGGAAGGAGGTTGTCGCGGCGAAACCCTCCCTTTTCTGGCGGAGTGGTGGTATTTCTAGTGGCAGAGTGTGCAGAGGGGCGGCGCCAGCATCGACACGGCGATGGGGAGGAAGGGGGCATGTGGACGAATCTGGGCGGGGAAAGGTTTTTTCACCTGATAGTGGTGGCCCGCGCGATGTTTTCCTTTGCACTGGAGCCCTTAGGTGCCCTTCAGCGCGCTGGGTTCGGCCTGGGATCACTGGACACAAAATTGGTTGAGCCGGCGTTATTCAGCGTCCTTGGGGGGGGGGACTGGGCAAAACAATTACCATCGGTGAAATAAAAGGCACCCTGGGGAGGATGTTGGGGGCACATCTGGAGATGCTCTTACTTTAGCGGCTGCTACGAATCATTCTGATGATGCCATCCGTTTAATCCGCTGGTGACCGTTGGATCCCAACACGGCAGCTTCAACGCGCGCTGCGGCACTCCGATAAAGCTTTACTACACATCTCATGGTGTTGATAGCGTTCAATGAAGTTCCATTGCAAACCCGACGAAGCTCCATTATAGCACGACGAAGCTTCAATGCAACGCCGCTCACACCTTGATAAAGCTCCACTGGAGCTCTCATGGCGCGTCGATAGCGTCTGATGAAGCTCCATTGCAGCCCTTGACGGAGCTCCAACGCAGCATCGGCGGGCGGTGGCGTTTGACAAAGCTCCAACAAAGCATCAACGGAGTCTGGCGAAGCATCAACGACGTTTGCAGCAGCAGCTTCGACGACCATGGTAGGCGGTGGTTGGCGTTTGCAGCAGTAGCAACACTCCTGTACCTGGGAGTGAGAAAGGGAAGGCCATTGGATCTCCAATGCAACACCTACGACATCTGGTGAAGCTCTAACGCAGCGCCGGTGGCGTTCACAGCTGCAAACAATAGCTTCGACGGCCATGGCAGACAGTGGTCAGTGTCTATAGCAAAGTAGCAACTCCGCAGGTCGGGAGTGAGAGAGGGATGGAAGATAGAGGATCTTTGGGCATAGAGGGGAGCAAGTGTGCAAAGGGAATTTGGCAGAGAAGGAGCAAGCACGACCATGGTAGGAGAGGAAAGGGGATCGTGGGAGCAAGAGAGGAAAGTGGAAACACGAGGAAATGATAAGGAAAGCATGGGCAATGGGTGAGATTAACGAGGACACGTGGTGAGTATAGGATGAGGATTGCATGAGAGAAGAATCATCCGGTTTAAAATAAAGGTTTTCCATTTACTTTTCGACTGCGGATCTTTTGAATTTTATTTTTCTCTGATGACGAGAGAGTTGACAGTTGCAACTCCACTCCTCGTTGGTAACCCCAAGTGGAAGGTGAGATGTAGGATAACGGCAAATTTCCCCTATGTAGAGGATAGGGTTTATCTCCCGTAGGACTCCGGCAATGATAAGTAGGTGGTTCAACAAGTGATGCGCCGTCTGAAAAGAATCACTTGCTTCTCCTGGACCTGCACACAACACAAATAACTTTGCTTCCCAACGAGTACAGAGAGGTTGTCAATCTCTCTGGCCTTGTTAGTCCACAAAGGATCAAACGCAAGGGATAATGATAATGGTGACAGCAACTAGAAAGTAAAAACAGGAAAGTAAATGAGCGTGTAAACAGTAATGAGAATATGGACCGGGGTCCCGTGATGTTGATACGTCCCAAACGTATCTATAATTTCTGCTTGCTCCATGCATGATTTGTGTGACTTTGCCATGTATTACTTGAACTTTCATACACTTTTGATCATATTTGGACTAACCTATAAACGCAGTGCACCCAGTTGCCAGTTCCTGTTTTCTGTTGTTTTCATATTTCAGGTTTTCCGGCCATTAAAAGTGCTCCAAAAATTCCGGAAAAATTATATAAAAAATCAGCGTCCCGGAAGCTTCTGGAATAACCAAGGCATGGCAGGAGGGCCACCACCAGAGGACCAGGAGGGTGCCCGGCGTGGGTCCCCCCTAGGCCGCGCCATAGACCCTCCTGGCTGCCCTGTGCCCCCCCTGGCCCCCTCCTTTGGCCTATATTTAGCCCCCGCGGAGGAAATCCCTAATATCGAAGTACTTTTTCCAGAAGCAATTCCGATCTCCGCCGCTATCTCCGACAAGCTTTGAGGGACCAGAATTCCTGTGCCGGCACCCTGCCGGGACGGGGAAGTGCCCCCGGATTCATCTCCATCGACGTTGCTTCCTCCCTCCATGATATGGGAGTAGTCCCTCCTCGGGGCTGAGGTTTCTACCAGTAGCTATGTATTCTTCTCTCTCTCCCATGATGTGATCTTCTTTGTGATCATAGGCTATGTTAATCTAGGGTGATCCCATGATATTTCCCCTTCCTCTATGTATTGGATTGATGTACTCACTTGATCTTATCTAGTATAATCCCCGAGACCATGGTGACAGCGGTATATTGGACATGGGTTAGAAGAATATTATCATGAGTGATTTCCTCTTTTGTGTGTTGATTGAAGATTGAGAGTCTCTTGGTGCTTGTCTTTGACTATCCTTGAGATATGTTGTGGTGATTGTGGTACTCTCTTTGGATAGCCGCGGTGACATTGGGAAATCCATAGATTGAGAACTACGAACTTTGAGGTGTGCTTTTGTATCCCTACATAATTATCATCCTCTCTTGACCACAAAGGAATGACCTCCGAGTGCGTCTCCATTGCATGTTTTATGGGAAATATCATGTGATTAGACTATGTTAATGTTGTTGAGAGTTGCCATTAGTGAAAGTATGAAGCCTAGGCCTTGTTTCCACCATTGTTACACCGTTTGTGCTCACTTTTGTCACATGTTTGCTTGCTGCACTTTTTATTACAGATTTATATTACCTTGCTTTGCCACACCTATCACTCATATTTTACCATCTCTTCGCCGAACTAGTGCACCTATACAACTCCTAGTTGTATTAGGTGTGTTGGGGACACAAGAGACTTCTTGTATCTTAATTGCAGGGTTGCTTGAGAGAGACCATCTTCAACCTCTACTTCCCTGAGTTCGATAAACCTTAGGTCATCCACTTGAGGGAAATTGCTGCTGTCCTACAAACCTCTGCGCTTGGAGGCCCAATATAGTCTACAAGAATAGAAGCGTGCGTAGACATCAAGCTATTTCTGGCGTCGTTGCCGGGGAGGTAAGCGTTGAAGGTATATCTTTAGATCTTGCAATTAAATCTTTTTGTTTCTTGTTTTTATTTTCACTAGTTAGGCTTATGGAAAACAACAAAAAATATTATGAGAGAGCTTTATGAGCTCTACCTTGAGTTGGGACAAGAAGTGTTTGAAGAGAAAATCAAAAAGCCTATGGAGCTTTACTATTTGCACAACACTTATGATAGTAGCAATGTTATTAGCATGTCTACCTTTGATCCTAATGATATGCAAAGCTATAAGCTTGGGGATGCTACGTTTTATGAAGATGATCTTTTTAGCCCCCCAAGTTTTGATGAGGAAATTTATTTTGATGATACTTTGCCTCCTATCTATGATGATTATTGTGATGACACTTATGCTATAAATAATGAATGTTTGGAAGTGTATCATGATAAGAATGATTTATGTGATAGCTATTTTCTTGAGTTTGCTCCCACTATTACTAATGAGAAGGATTTTGCTTATGTGGAGAGTAACAAATTTTCTATGCTTGTGGATCATTGTGACGCCCCCAAAATCAGACCGTGCACAATAATCATACACGTAAGGTACACGATCGAGATGAGGGACTCACGGTGAGATATCACAACACAACTCTACAAATAAAATAATACAAGCTGCTTAATACAAGCCAGGGGCCACGAGGGCTCGAATACAACAGATCGAAAGCACAAAGTTAGCGGAAGCAATAGTATCTGAGTAGAGACACAAGAATACAAGGTTTCCTTAAGAAGGCTAGCACAAATAACAACAATGATCGAAAAGGCGAGGCCTCCTGCCTGGGAACCTCCAAACTACTCCTGGTCAACGGGGAACTCGATGTCGTAGAGGGCATCGGGGATCTTCATGTTGCGGTGGTCGACATCGGGGATCTCCTGCTCCTGGACTCCAAGGCTCCAACGTCGAGTGCAGCGGCCGATCAGGCAAAACAAAAAGGGGGGAATAAAGCAAAGGTGAGTATCTAGCATACCCGCGAGTCTTACGTCCTCTACTAAGAATTATGCATTTGTATCAAAGGAAAGGGGAGGCTGTATATAGTGGACTGCAAGGTAGAAATCAGAATAAGGGTAAGAAGCTAGGCCTATCGAAGACTAGCATCTTCCGACGATGTCTTGCAGCACAAGAAGAGAACAACCAATAGTTCAATAACATGAATGTAATAAGAATGCAGCAGAAGCTGCTGCAACATTGTATAATAGTAAGTTGTAATGATTAATAATAATAATAATGCCTCCGAGTTCCCTTCCTCGACTTCCCTGCGAGGAAGAAGACCCGGAACCATACAGTTTAATAGTAGTAGTTTGTAGTGGTAAGATCCAGCTTCAGCATAAAGCGTCCTGTTACCGTGGACACAGCTATTCGAATAGATTAATCTTCCCTGCAGGGGTGCACTGGCGTGACTCTACGACGCTCGGATCTCCAGGGTGGGGTACATCTTGTTAGGGAACACCCCACCGAAGATATCCGACACAAAGTAGCCCATCCTTCGGCAATCAACAGAGAGGTCATCCGCCGGACTATATCCTATGTACGCCGAGCTTTGGACCCTAACCCGAACGTACTCCTGCACGGTGCGTGACTGGCCGGTGAAGCAAAATCAAAGCAAATTCAAATACATCGCTCGAGCAAGAGAAGACAACACCACTTCCCGGAAATCAGCCTGCGATACTGCTGACGTCTGAAGACCCTCGAACGAGACTACGATGCAGGGGAGCCCACACTCCTTATCCCACGTGTAGGTAGTGCGTATAAGCCAAAAGGCTACTCAAGACATCCGCCGAACCATTTAGCATTTTAATTAATCTGCGTGACAACTGTTATCGTTGCCTCGACTTAACTGACCCGCGGTCAACGACAGCAGTCAGGACCACCAGTACATCGGTGCCTGCCCTGTCGTCCCACCAAGTCACTGCGGTTACCAACAAGGTGAACCGTCTCCTTACCTTGTCTCGCGTGTGCTCTTGGTAGAGCTCGACTTTCGTGGTTTGGTAACTCCCGCGAGATACGAGCAGGGGCCAAGCACGCCAGTAACGTCAGTCGTACCCTCCCTGTCGTTCCCGACGTAATACCTCTCGCGGGCACCGTTGGGTCACTCGACTTTCTTACCTTTAAGGACAACCGTTGCTCAGGTACCTAGAGAGGCTATACAGAGTCAACAACGAGTGAAGGTACGAGGATTACTCCTCGGTAGCTCCACTCTAAGGTGGCTCGGCAGAGCCGAGCTACCTGGAAGCTCGCGGTAGGGGTACGGTCGTCGATGACGTAGTCGATCACAGGGGCATCGGCATTGGTCGTCGGGTCTACCAGACTATAAGAGGGGGGGAGAAACAATAAATACACAACAATAATAGCAATACAAATTTAAGACAAGGGAACGCATTGTTGGCGGTGTTCTAACGCAGTACAAAGTATTAGGCTCGGAGCGGGAATTCATCCGGGGATGAAATACCGGCTCCGGGTGATTACCGGACAGGGTGTCCGGAGGGGGAAGGGTTCATGCCGGAGGTGTCGTGGACATCTGAAAAACGTGTGGATGGTGTAACCGTGCTAGTTGAAACAATCCGAACAACTTTCGTGTTCAGAATAAATTCATCCGGATACTTTAACAGTACCGGACCAATCATCAGACAGACGGTCCAGAGGGGGGAATGTCAATGTTCGTTGTGTTAGAGGGGTGTGGTTGGTATACGGATAGCATATTCGTAGTCGTTATATTTTTCTGATCAATTTTCATGTATAAAGTTTTTGAATCTGACTTACGGTTTAAAATATATTGATTTTCAAAGTTTAAATCATTTTAAATCAATTTCTGGATTTTCTTTATTAATAAAATAAACATTATCCACAGAGGGGTTGACTAGTCAAACCTGACGAGTGGGTCCCACTGGTAAGCCACACAATACTATTAATTCAATTTATTAAATTAAAATAAGGCCAAGGCCCTATGTCATTGACTATAATAAAACTATTTTTTAAAATGTTAATCTGACAGTGGGGGCCACCAGTCAGAGACACATGTTTAATTAAAGAGTTTAATTAATCTTGTGGTTAATTTAAAGGGCCGGGTCCACCTGTCATAGAGACATAATTTAACTCCTAGTTATTTTAACAGTGGTAATTAACAGGCAAGGGGGCCCACATGTAGTGACACCGAGGCAGCTTATTAGCGCTAATGGTATGGCTGACGTGCGGGGCCCATAGGGCAATGGCTGGGGACATGCCCTCACCGGCAACGATAGAGGATGCCGCCGGCGAGCCTAAGCGTGTGCTCGATTCCGAGCACCGTTCGAGGCCCCGTTTGGCCCTACAGGTTCCTGGCGGCGAGCCGCGTCCATTCCAGCAAGCGGAATGAGGCGAGGTGGACAGAGTGCACGTCGGCGTCGAGCGGGGCGGCGGCCGTGCTTCGGGTGACGATGAAGACGATGCTCCACGGAGCTGCGAGGGGCGTGGCCTAGCGCAAGCGAACGAGGGGAACGCGGGCAGCATACTGACGCGAACGACGCGTCAAAAGAACGATCTAGGGCGCGGGGAGGAGCACGTTGGCGGCGGGGCCACCACGACTCCAATGGTGGCGGTGGCTATGGGCTAACCGGGCGGCGATGAATACTTGGCGATGACGCCTCTGCTCACCGGGATCATGCAGAACATGGCAGTGGGCTCGGGGATGAATCCGGGTGGCCGGAATCGCGCTGCGTCGCCGGCGGGTCCGAGCTTGAAGACGTCGTCGATGCGCTCGGCGTGGGCCTCCTCGGCTTGATTCCGTCCGCGGGGAGGCGTAGAGGAGCGTGGCGCAGCTCCTGGACAAGCCCCCGTGCCTCGGGGAGCAAGGTGGCCGCGGTGGCTCACGTGCCGCGGCGACGGTCGTCGGCGGCTTCCGCGTAGGGAGGCGGCGGAGCGCGAGGGGGAGGAGGGGAATGGGCAGGGGAGCTAGGGTTCCAACCAAGGGGGCGAGGGGGTCCTTAACGTCGCCGGCTGGCCGTGGGATGGCCGCCACGACGACGGCCGTGGCCGTGGCGCCATGGATGCTCGCCACAGCATGGTGAGCAGTGCGGGGAGGGGATGAGTGGGGTTGGGCCGAGGTGGGTTGGGCTGGGGGACACGGTGCACTTAGTGCACTAGGCTGCGGGGCTGGAATCTTTTCTTTTTTACTTTTCTTTTCTGAAGTGTCCTTCTACTCTGTTTATTTTTTTTGTGCCTCAAATTATTTTTTTCAAACATGATACTTGCTCCTATATTAGTGCAAAATCACATAGTGATGCCACAAAAAGTTTGAGACTGTTATAAATTCATTTAATATTTTACTTAAATGATAAGGGATTAAATGGGCTATTATAGCCACTGTTTTGAATTGTTTGATTTATTTAATAACTTAATAAATTCCCATTGTTGTTCTAACATGGCCCAATGATTATTTGTCATTTTACAAAAGTGGTTTCACAATTTTTGGACAAGGTTTTATTTTCACTTAATTTTTTGGCAATTCAATTTGGTTGAAATTGACAAGGGCATTATCAAAGGTGATAAGAGACTTGCTAATCACATAGGTTTAATATTAACAAAAGTTTTATTGTTGTCTGACACTGAGGGTGTTTCAAATCTCCCCCACTACAAATAATTCTCGTCCCGAGAATTTAAAGGTAGTGGAAGGGGTAGAGTTTTGGTTTCGTATTCTAGCGATTCTTCTTATTCTTGTTGTCCTTCTCGATGAATTTAATACTTCTCGTTGATGTCTTCATTTCTCTGCATCAGTGCATCTCGACGACTTGTCATCCTTCATTCAGGGTTGCATCGTACCTACGAATAGGTTAGGGGGAAACTTGAGGGGGTCGGATCGGTACCAGGTTAATCAACCGAGATGGTCCAAGGGGATGGGGTACAAAGTATCTCACGAGTTAAACTCAGGGAAATACATCAAGAAAAAACAAAGGAGGGTAAGAGAAGTTTCAAGCAGATAGGATGCATTCGATGCCCATGACAGATGATGAAAAGGGGTCCAGAGCAACGGGCATAAGCACTGAGTCTGATATCGGACTGAATATCACAAGGTAAAGGACTCGTGAGTAGCATACGAGGGCAAGCAAGAGGAATAACCTCGAGAACAGAAAGGTACAAGAGAGTCAGGTTTCGATCCTGTGGAACTATGGGTTATGGGCCCACATTGAATAAGAAGGTTGGTGACAAACAATGCGATCAGGTTGCAAGGTAAGTCAGAGAACAACTTGTTAGCTATGTCATCAGCAATGTCGGTGCCAAGGGCGAGGGACGAAGAGAACCATTTTCCTGCTCGTTAAGACAAGGTGGACCAGTAGGCAAAGTTCTCGTCCATCGGTGGTTACCAAAATGTTGTCAACAGTAGTAACAGGTTGTACGGACAAGGTAGTACACTGAAGTGTTTACATAAGCAAGGAATTATCACTGCTCGGATAATTTATATTCAAAGAAAGGGTAAGCAGACCAATGGAAAAGAAAATGTGATGATACACAAGTATCAGGTGTATATCTTTCCCAAGGGAAATTAGAGCACGATATACATGTCCAAGTTTGTATTGGCAGGGAGTCAAAGGGGGTTGTCAATGATGACACAAATCATCGAGGGGCAAGAATGGTATTTCCCACAATGAATTAAATTGACACCTGGAAGAAGGCAAAATGTTGATGATGACCACGACACATCATGTCAAAAGGTTTCAAGAAAATACAATCGAACAACGCACACATCAAGCAAAAGGAATGGTGAAGCAAAAGTATTCGGTGTTCCCGGTTGATGACAACCCAGAACCAAGAAATGGCTACAACAGGGATAGGAAATGTTTCATCACAATTCATATGACGTAGTGCAAAGGCATGATATCCTCGAGGTACCAGGGGTAATACTCGAAAGGTAGAATGGTGGATCACATGTGTAGAAGAACTTATACCTAGGGGTTAATTATCTTTACGAGAAGCTTTCATGATCAGTTATACATAGTATCCACGGGCATGAACACAAAGGTTCACGGTCGACTCCCACTTCTTCAATGCATAGACTTTCATTCACTTCTCGCTTTCGATGAAGTTGTAGAGTATAAATTTTATCCGGCGTCACACCAGTAGAGTATGACCCGCAGAAGTTTCTGGGATCACACAGATGGATGAAGCATAGATACAACCCATAGGGACATTTTACGAATCTATACGACAAACAATAGGAACAAGATATACAAGTTTGAAAGCAGAAGACTGACGACATGGAGCATATGATACCATTCACCAAAGGCATTACGTATTAAGGGAAGCTCGTCAATGATTTAGAACACAAGGGACGACAATTAGTAATCCACCAAAAAGGTCAGGCGGCGTACAGAGAGTCTGATGCGAGTATCAATACTCAACCATAAAATAAAGATTGCAAAAGCATTGGAGATAGAAGCATCGGAATAATTCGATGCTTAAGTACAAAGTAATTATGACTTCCATATCGATGTATCAGATTCATATACATCGATCAAACATGAATAAGTTGAATAAAAACTTAACGGTTAGTCAATTAAGGTTTGATTTACCGAGAACCAGTTCATGTCCGGAATGACGTCTGAGCCAGATGAATGGATTCATAGGGATCAACTGATGATTGCTTGCATTCGCGCACACGATGATTCAGCAGATCGGAAGGGCAAGGCCAAGGGAGGGCATCGAAGATCACAATACAAACGGGATTAATCATAGTGCAAGCAGGCAAGAAGAATCTCCAAAGCAGTAGGCTGCAGAGGATTGGCGCGAGATTGGATAGTATTTGAAAGTATTATGGGAATCATATGAACCACTTAGGATGAACGGATCCTCGATAAATTTGAGGAATTATCCGCCGGGTGAAAAGGAACTTCAAGGTGGTAGGCTCAAAGGATTTAACAATCAACAGAGAGTATTTCGATGCATCTTGTGAACACAAGATCAAATGGGATTGAATGGATGAACGGAAGGTGTATGTGGTCATACATACGGACTTATCGGTGGCAAGAAATTGTAAAGGTGATCGGCACATATGGTCTCGAGAATTTATCGGCAAGTATCTTCGGGATCTTCTCATGAAGCAAGCGATCATCTGTAATGAGGGGCTCTCCGGGAGGAAGTAGTCACGAGAACCTAATGTTAGAGTTAGCAAAATCTTTAACCCGAAAGAGAAGAGAGATCAGAGTCCCAGAGTAAAGGTACGGAGTAAACGATCCTGATACCATCCCATTTATCGACGTGGGCTGATAAGCCACACGACACTGTTATTAATGTAGTTTTGCAAAGACTAGACTCGACTTCGACCAAAGAGTGGGAAGGGGGTGTCATACAGGCAGTCGACTCTGATACCAACTTGTGACGCCCCCAAAATTAGACAGTGTACAGTAATCATACACGTAAGGTACACGATCGAGATTAGGGACTCACGGTGAGATATCACAACACAACTCTACAAATAAAATAATACAAGATGCTTAATACAAGCCAGGGGCCACGAGGGCTCGAATGCAACAGCTCGAAAGCACAAAGTTAGCGGAAGCAATAGTATCTGAGTACAGACACAAGAATACAAGGTTGCCTTAAGAAGGCTAGCACAAATAACAACAACGATCGAAAAGGCGAGGCCTCCTTCCTGGGAACCTCCAAACTACTCCGGGTCAACGGGGAACTCGGCGTCGTAGAGGGCATCGGGGATCTTCATGTTGCGGTGGTCGACATCAGGGATCTCCTGCTCCTGGACTCCAAGGCTCCAACATCGACTGGAGCGGCCGATCAGGCAAAACAAAAAGGGGGAAATAAAGCAAAGGTGAGTATCTAGCATACCCGCGAGTCTTACGTCCTCTACTAAGCATTATGCATTTGTAGCAAAGGAAAGGGGAGGTTTTATATAGTGGACTGCAAGGTAGAAATCAGAATAAGGGTAAGAAGCTAGGCCTATCGAAGACTAGCATCTTCCGACGATGTCTTGCAGCACAAGAAGAGAACAACCAACAGTTCAATAACATGAATGTAATAACAATGCAGCAGAAATTGCTGCAGCATTGTATAATAGTAAGTTGTAATGATTAATAATAATTATAATAATGCCTCCGAGTTCCCTTCCTCGACTTCCCTGCGAGGAAGAAGACCCGGAACAGTTTAATAGTAGTAGTTTGTAGTGGTAAGATCCAGCTTCAGCATAAAGCGTCCTGTTACCGTGGACACGACTATTGGAATAGATTAATCTTCCCTGCAGGGGTGCACTGGCGTGACTCTACGACGCTCGGATCTCCAGGGTGGCGTACACCTTGTTAGGGAACACCCCACCGAAGCTATCCGACACAAAGTAGCACATCCTTCGGCAATCAACAGAGAGGTCATCCGCCGGACTATATCCTATGTACGCCGGGCTTTGGACCCTAACCCGAACGTACTCCTGCACGGTGCGTGACTGGCCGGTGAAGCAAAATCAAAGAAAATTCAAATACACCGCTCGAGCAAGAGAAGACAACAACACTTCCCGGCAATCAGCCCGCGATACTGCTGACGTCTGAAGACCCTCGAACGAGACTGCGATGCAGGGGATCCCACACTCCTTATCCCACGTGTAGGTAGTGCGTACAAGCCAAAAGGCTACTCAAGACATCCGCCAAACCATTTAGCATTTAATTAACCTGCGTGACAACCGTTATCGTTGCCTCGACTTAACTGACCCGCGGTCAACGACAGCAGTCAGGACCACCAGTACATCGGTGCCTGCCCTGTCGTTCCACCAAGTCACTGCGGTTACCAACAAGGTGAACCGTCTCCTTACCTTGTCTCGCGTGTGCTCTTGGTAGAGCTCGACTTTCGTGGTTTGGTAACTCCCGCGAGATACGAGCAGGGGCCAAGCACGCCAGTAACGTCGGTCGTACCCTCCCTGTCGTTCCCGACGCAATACCTCTCGCGGGCACCGTTGGGTCACCCGACTTTCTTACCTTTAAGGACAACCGTTGCTCAGGTACCTAGAGCGGCTATACAGAGTCAACAATGAGTAAAGGTACGAGGATTACTCCTCGGTAGCTCCACTTGAAGGTGGCTCGGCAGAGCCGAGCCAGGAGGCCTTAGGCGGTGTCTGCATTGTACCGTACCTGTGCCGTTTATAATTATCGTATCCGCGTTCACTCCCCAGAGTGTTCACGGCCCGCTATCTAATCCTAGTAGACAATGCGCAGGGCTCACTGCTGAATAATGCATAATTATAATAGGCAGCATAGGATAAAGGAGGTACATCAAGGGCGACAAAAACAGGCTATGCAATTGAATAGGATTGTAATAGTAGCAGCAGCAGTAACAATGCCTAGTGCAAGAAATGTACGGAAAATATAGGCGATATTTGGGGAAGAGAATGGTTCTGCTTGCCTGGAAGCTCGCGGTAGGGGTACGGTCGTCGATGACATAGTCGATCACAGGGGCATCGGCATCGGTCGTCGGGTCTACCGGACTATAAGAGGGGGGGGGGGGGAGAAACAATAAATACACAACAATAATAGCAATACAAATTTAAGACAAGGCAACACATTGTTGGCGGTGTTCTAACGTAGTACAAAGTATTAGGCTCGGAGCGGGAATTCATCCGGGGATGAAATACCGGCTCCGGGTGATTACCGGACAGAGTGTCCGGAGGGGGGAAGGGTTCATGCCGGAGGTGTCGTGGACATCCGAAAAATGTGTGGATGGTGTAACCGTGCTAGTTGAAACAATCCGAACAACTTTCGTGTTCAGAATAAATTCATCCGGATACTTTAATAGTACCAGACAAATCATCGGACAGACGGTCTGGAGGGGGGAATGTTGATGTTCGTTGTGTTAGAGGGGTGTGGTTGGTATACGGATAGCGTATTCGTATTCGTTATATTTTTCTGATCAATTTTCATGTATAAAGTTTTTGAATCTGACTTACGGTTTAAAAGATATTGATTTTCAAAGTTTTAAATCATTTTAAATCAGTTTCTGGATTTTCTTTATTAATAAAATAAACATTATCCACAGAGGGGTTGACTGGTCATTGACTATAATAAAACTTAATTCTTTTTTTAAATGTTAATCTGACAGTGGGGGCCACCAATCAGAGACACATGTTTAATTAAAGAGTTTAATTAATCTTGTGGTTAATTTAAAGGGCCGGGCCCACCTGTCATAGAGACATAGTTTAACTCCTAGTTATTTTAACAGTGGTAATTAACAGGAAAGGGGGCCCACATGTAGTGACACTGGGGCAGCTTATTAGGGCTAATGGTATGGCTGACGTGCGGGGCCCATAGGGCAATGGCTGGGGACATGCCCTCACCGGCGACGACAGAGGATGCTGGCGGCGAGCTCGAGCGTGTCCTCGATTCTGAGCACCATTCGAGGCCCGCTTGGCCCTACAGGTTCCTGGCGGCGAGCCGCGTCTGTTCCAGCAAGCGGAATGAGGCGAGGTGGACAGAGTGCACGTCGGCGTCGAGCGGGGCGACGACTGTGCTTCGGGTGACGATGAAGACGATGCTCCACGGAGCTGCGAGGGGTGTGGCCTAGCGCAAGCGAACGAGGGGAACGCGGGCAGCATACTGACGCAAACAACGCGTCAAAAGAACGAGCTAGGGCGCGGGGACGAGCACGTCGGCGGTGGGGCCGCCACGGCTCCAATGGCGGCGGTGGCTACGGGCTAACCGGGGGGCGATGAATACTTGGCGATGACGCCTCTGCTCACCGGGATCGTGCAGAACATGGCAGTGGGCTCGGGGATGAATCCGGGTGGCCAGAATCGCGCTGCATCGCCAGCGGGTCCGAGCTTGAAGACGTCGTCGATGCGCTCGGCGTGGGCCTCCTCGGCTTGATTCCGTCCGCGGGGAGGCGTAGAGGAGCGTGGCATAGCTCCTGGACAAGCCCCCCGTGCCTCGGGGAGCAAGGTGGCCGCGGGGGCGCACGGGCCACGGCGACGGTCGTCGGCGGCTTCCGCGTAGGGAGGCGGCGGAGCGCGAGGGGGAGGAGGGGAATGGGCAAGGGATCTAGGGTTCCAACCAAGGGGGCGAGAGGGGTCCTTAACGTCGCTGGTTGGCTGTGGGATGGCCGCCACGGCGACGGCCGTGGCCGTGGCGTCATGGATGCTCGCCACGGCAGGTGAGCAATGCGGGGAGGGGATGAGTGGGGTTGGGCCGAGGTGGGTTGGGCTGGGGGACACGGTGCACTTAGTGCACTAGGCTGCGGGGCTGGAATCTTTTCTTTTTACTTTTCTTTTCTTAAGTGTCCTTCTACTCTGTTTATTTTTGTTTGTGCCAAAAATTATTTTTGTCAAACATGAGACTTGCTCCTATATTAGTGCAGCATCACATAGTGATGCCACAAAAAGTTCGAGACTGTTATAAATTCATTTAATATTTTATTTAAATGATAAGGGATTAAATGGTCTATTATAGCCACTGTTTTGAATTGTTTGATTTATTTAATAACTTAATAAATTCCCATTGTTGTTCTAACATGGCCCAATGATTATTTGGCATTTTACAAAAGTGGTTTCACAATTTTTGGACAAGGTTTTATTTTCACTTAAATTTTTGGCAATTCAATTTGGTTGAAATTGACAAGGGCATTATCAAAGGTTATAAGAGACTTGCTAATCACATAGGTTTAACATTAACAAAAGTTTTACTGTTATCTGACACTGAGGGTGTTACAATCATGATAAGAATTTTTTATGCGATACTTATATTGTTGAGTTTATTCATGATCCCACTGAAAATTATTATGAGAGGGGAACATATGTTTATAGATATTTCAATAATATCAAGTTCCCTCTCTTTATGTTGAAGATTTTGAAGTTGCACTTATTTTGCCTTCCTATGCTAATATCTTTATGCTTCAATGAGTTATTCCTCTACAAGATCCCTTTGCATAGGATGCATGTTAGACTTAAATTTCTTTGGTATTTGCTTCTTGATGTTCTCTTTTGTTCTTCAATTCTTATTCCAACAAGAGCATCATTAAAATCTTAAGCTTATCTTTATGACTATAAAGAAAGAGCTCTAGGGAGACAACCCTTGTTATCTTTACTTTGAGTTTTTTACTTTCAGTTTTTAGTGGTCTTGATGATTGTTACTACTGCAGCAACATCATTGTATCTTTATGTCAAGCTTTGTGCCAAGTTATAGCCTCATATGACAAGGGAAGTGAAAGTTGTGACATGCTGTCCAAAAAACAGATTCTGTCCTCGTGACGGGAAAAATCATAATAAATCACCAGTTCATCTTTTTGAGCTGAATTTTTTACACAGAGTGCTCTATACAATCACGGAACTTTCATATGTTCTGATTTTTTTGATTTGAGTTGCAGAAGTGCCCCTAAAAAAATATTTACTACCTGCTGTCCTGTTTTTCATAGATTCTGCCACGTTTTGTCTCTCCTAACTTTTGCAAACCTTAAGCTTGCTTTTTCTTTGCAAAAACCTTTTGGCAATCTTGAGAAACAGTATCTCTTCAAGAATATCTTTATATCTAGTGGGGAAAAAATATTTATTAAGGGTACTAACCTCTCTAATCAGCTTATGATGAGTTATGTATGAAGGGAGTTTTCAAGTGTGCGATGGAAGATGATGAAAGAAGATTCGGGAGTGTCAAGCGCTCAAGCTTGGGGATGCCCCCGTGCATCCCAAACAAATATCCAAGGAGACTCAAGCGTCTAAGCTTAGGGATGCCCCGTGCATCCCCTTCTCCATCAACAATCATCAGTTCGTCCTTCGTCTCACTATATTTTTATCAATTCATGCGTTATGTGCTATGCTTGGAGCGTCTCCCTCTTAGGTTTTATTTTTAGTTTTCTTTAGCTATGCTTGCTGTTCATAACAAGTTATACCCCGTCCTACTTTGTGTGGGAGAGAAACACGCTCCACTCTCAAAATCTAGAACACATCATAGGATTTTTCATGCTTATCTTTTTGTTGTTGTGTGTTCTTTATCTTTTCGTAGCTACTGCCATGTTTAGTTTTCAGTTTTAGTTTGTCTTTAGCAAGAGCCTTGGCTTTTGTTTAGTTTGTTGCTGGAACTCTCTTTAGTTTTCATGTTTATCTTGTTAAGAGAGTTGGTTGGTGCACTGAGTTGTGTCTTGTCTTGAAAGTAGGTAATCGAGGTTGCTATTCAATTTTAGTAGTAACTTGCAATAGTTTTGAGGTATTGATGTGAGTAATGTTTGAACTTTTGGTGTCAAGAGCTCTAGCCTATTAGTGATAGGTGTCGTATTTTGGGCAATCCGTGTTTATTTTCAAAACCTACAAAAATAGTTGAGAACTCTAGCTACTAGATGGATCGCTAATCTTTGGAGGGATCGAATATTAGAGTACACTCACGTATCATGAGTCAAGGATGCGCAAGGATAACCAAACCCCCATATACTCCTCCTCGGGGTGCTTGTCTCTTTGTGAACCTCCTCATTAGATTGAGATTTACCGATAATAAGTGCATGAGTTCTTCGGACTAATGTAAGTATTGAAAGTTGTCACTTCCACCTCCTCATATTTGCTAGCCTTTCCTGTGCCGTGCATTGCCTTCTTCTCACTACGAGAGTTGGCGTCCACCTTCGCCAGTACATCCAGACCCTTGGCATGATACGCTCTGTCATCATAAACCTCCTTATATCTTTCCTCAAAACAGCCACCATACCTACCTATCAAGGCATTTTCATAGCCTTTCCGAGATATATTGCCATGCAACATCCACCTCTTCATGACTTGATCTTCATGTCATACATGTTCCTGCTACACTGGCTGCATCATACATTGCATACATCAGGATAGCTACATCTTCTTTATGATTTGAGTACCTTGTAAAGTGTGAAAGATCTTCTATACCCTTTTGTAAATTAGAGTGTTGCCCTTAAGTGAGGAAAAGATCCCAAAGTGGACAAATTAAAAGATCTCAAAGAGGACAAATGAGAGTTAAATAAAAGAGCCATTGAGGCCACCAAAAAAATACAAAAAATAGAAAAAAGAGAAAAATAAAAATAAAAGAGAGAAAGGGGCAACACTACTATCCTTTTGAAAGATCCACACCAGTACCCCCTCTTATCCTTGTACTCCATAGAGATGATCATGCATATAGCTATGTGGGGACCCTTCACACTATAGAACTTGGCTTGTATATTCCAATGATGAGCCTCCTCAAACGAGCTCTAGGTCTTCTTGAGCAAGCAAGTTGGATGCACCCCCACTAGTTCCCTTGGAGAGCTTTTAGCTCACATGTGCATCTGTTGCATGGCAATCCCTACTCCTCACATCATATCTATCATTTGGCCTTCTCGCCTATGATTGTCCTCATTGATGTGAGCCTTTCTCATCCTTTTCGTCTTCCTCCTTCACCATATTATTTTTTTGCCATCGTAAGTGTCAACTCTCGTGCTTATGCTCATCCATTGCATGAGTGCTCAAAATATCAAAAGGGAGTGGATCAAATTGACTTGTACCTGGCTAGTGGTCTGGGGACGAGTCAAGATAAGATTCCAAAGAAGACCAAGCGTGAAACTTTAGTAGATTGAGTTCTCAACACAAAAATATTTTTTTTCTCGTATTCCCTATCCCCCTTCTTGCACGCAAACACCATTTGGAGACATTCGAGTCACGGACAGCTATGAGCTCTTGCACCTAATGTTCTTATGTTGCTTGTTTCAATGCTAATGTAGACTCTTGCCTGTTAGGACTTGAATTGAATTACATACCTTGATTGCTTTACTTTCAAAGGTCTTATATGGTTGTTAGCATGTCACTATAGAAATTATGCTTGTTATCATTTTCCTACTCGAGACGAGCAGGAATTAAGCTTGGGGATGTTGATACGTCCCAAACGTATCTATAATTTCTGCTTGCTCCATGCATGATTTGTGTGACTTTGCCATGTTTTACTTGAACTTCCATACACTTTTGATCATATTTGGACTAACCTATTAACTCAGCGCACCCAGTTGCCAGTTCCTTCTTTCTGCTGTTTTTATATTTCAGGTGTTCCGGCCATTAAAAGTGCTCCAAAAATTCCGGAAAAATTATATAAAAAACCAGCATCCCAGAAGCTTCCGGATAACCAAGACATGGCAGGAGGGCCACCACTCGGGGCCCAAGAGGGTGCCCGGTGCGGGTCCCCCTAGGCCGCGCCATAGACCCTCCTGGCTGCCCTGTGGCCCCCTCCTTTGGCCTATATTTAGCCCCCGCGGAGGAAATCCCTAATATCGAAGTACTTTTTCCAGAAGCAATTCCGATCTCCGCCGCCATCGCCGACAAGCTTCGGGGAACCAGAATTCCTGTGTCGGCACCCTGCCAGGACGGGGAAGTGCCCCCGGATTCATCTCCATCGACGTTGCTTCCTCCCTCCATGATGCGGGAGTAGTCCCTCCTCGGGGCCGAGGTTTCTACCAGTAGCTATGTGTTCTTCTCTCTTCCCCATGATATGATCTTCGTTGTGATCATAGGCTATGTTAATCTAGGGTGATCCCATGATATTTCCCCTTCCTCTATTTATTGGATTGATGTACTCACTTGATCTTATCTAGTATAATCCCCGAGACCATGGTGACAGTGGTCTATTGGACATGGGTTAGAAGAATATTTTCATGAGTGATTTCCTCTTTTGTGTGTTGATTGAAGATTGAGAATCTCTTGGTGCTTGTCTTTGCCTATCCTTTAGATATGTTGTGGTGATTGTGTTACTCTCTTTGGATGTCCGCGGTGACATTGGGAAATCCATAGATTGAGAACTACGAACTCTGAGGTGTGCTTTTGTAGCCCTACATAAATCTCGTCCTCTCTTGACCACAAAGGATTGACCTCCGAGTGCGTCTCCATTTCATGTTTTATGGGAAATATCATGTGATTAGACTATGTTAATGTTGTTGGGAGTTGCCACTAGTGAAAGTATGAAGCCTAGGCCTTGTTTCCACCATTGTTACACCGTTTGTGCTCACTTTTGTCACATGATTGCTTGCTGCACTTTTTATTACAGATTTATATTACCTTGCTTTGCCACACCTATCACTCGTATTTTACCATCTCTTCGCCGAACTAGTGCACCTATACAACTCCTAGTTGTATTAGGTGTGTTGGGGACACAAGAGACTTCTTGTATCTTAATTGCAGGGTTGTTTGAGAGAGAGCATCTTCAACCTCTACTTCCCTGAGTTCGATAACCCTTAGGTCATCCACTTGAGGGAAATAGCTGTTGTCCTACAAACCTCCGCGCTTGGAGGCCCAACATAGTCTACAAGAATAGAAGCGTGCGTAGACATCAGATGTTCACTAGTGATGTCTCTCTCCCAAAAGATGATAAAACTTCTATGCGAGGTAAACAAATTATAGCTGGGCAATTGACAGGATTAAAAACTCACCGCAATGCTAACTATGTTACAAAGAAAGCAAGAGGCTCAAAAGCATGGGTAGTACGTCAAAATAAGTAGACCGAAATCCAACTGCATCTACTACTAATCATCCACCTTGAGATGCCTATCCAGAACACTGATACGTCCAAAACGTATCTATAATTTCTGCTTGCTCAATGCATCTTTTGTGTGATATTGCTATGATATTGTACATTTTTTATCATATTTGGACTAACCTATTAAGTCAGTGCACCCCAGTGACAGTTCCTGTTTTCTGCTGTTTTTGTATTTCAGGTTTTCCCATTACTTAAAGTGCTAGAAAAATTCCGGGAAAAGTATAGGAAAAATCAGCATACAGGAAGCTTCGGGAAGAGCCAAATTGGGTCCAAAGGGGAGCCAGGGGTGGCCCAGGCGGCCACCTGGCGCGGCCACCCCCTAGGCCGCGCCAGGGGGGCGCTGATACGTCGAAAACATATCTATAATTTCTGCTTGCTCCATGCCTCTTTTGTGTGATATTGCTATGATATTGATGAAATTCCATACACTTTTGATCATATTTGGACTAACCTATTAACTCAGTGCACCCCAGTGCCAGTTCCTATTTTCTGCTGTTTTTGTAATTCAGGTTTTCCCATTACTTAAAGTGCTAGAAAAATTCCGGGAAAAATATAGGAAAAATCAGCGTACAGGAAGCTTCACGAAGAGCCCGAGTGGGGCCAGAGGGGAGCCAGGGGTGGCCCAGGCGGCCACCTGGTGCGGCCACCCCCTAGGCCGCACTAGGGGGGGCGCCTGGGGCCCCTGGTCCACCTCTGGCTGCCCCCTTCGCCTATATATTCCTATCGTCCCGAAACCCTCGAGGACAGTACCCTTTTTCGCGATCTCCCCTCTGTTCCGCCGCCGCCGCGCTTCCAAGATCCGGAGCACCAGGAGACCTCTTCCCGGCACCCTGCCGGAGGGAGGAACCACCTCCGGGAGCTTCTCCACCACCATGGATGCTTCCCGGATGAAACGTGAGTAGTCCACCTTGGACAATACGTCTATGATCAGTAGCTATGTGATGTTCTCCTCCCCTCTTTGTTCTTCATGGTTTAAACCTCGTGAGCTGCCCTACACGATCGAGGCACATATGTAATCTTTCTGTTGTTGCTATGCTGAGTTTGCTGCGATCTAATGTATTATGAGACTTTGTTCAGATTGTGTTTGAGTAATATATTTGATTCTCCTCTTTTATATTTATGTTCTTGAGTAATTTTTCCATGTTCTCCGTTGCTGTTTATTGCTTTGGCCAAGTAGTAGGTAGTGACTCCAAGAGGGAGCGTTATGCATGATTGTGGGTTCATGCCCCCTGATGACTAGCTTGAGTGACAGAAACATGAGTCTAGGGGATGTGCTGTTGCCACAAAGGAGAAAACAACGATGCTTGTACTTGCGGGTGCAAAGATTGTTTACTTTACGCAAAGTTCTTTAATTCAGTTGTCTATTGCTTTGAGTTTACACTTTGGGTGGGATTCACAACTTAATACCAGCGAGATGTTCTGGATAGATATCTCAAGGTGGATGATTAGTAGGTAGATGCAGATGGATTTCGGTCTACTTGTCTTGGCGTACCGCCCAAGCTTTTGAGCCTCTTCCTTTCTTTATAGCATAGTTAGCATTGGTTTACGCACATAATCCTGTCAATTGCCCAGCTGTAATTTGTTTACCTCGCATGGATATTTTATCGTCTTTTGGGAGAGAGACATCACTAGTGAACATCATGGGACCCCGATCCATATATTTCCAATACTGTTTACACCCGCTATTTATTTTCTGCTTTATTTCCTTTTCAGTTGCTATCGCTATCATTAGTATCCCGTACGTTTGATCCTTTGTAAACAACAAGACCGGAGGGATTGACAACCTCTCTGAACTCGTTGGGAGCAAAGTTATCTGTTGTGTGTGTAGGTCCACGTCAACCGCCTAACTGTTGGCGCCGTTGTCACCATCCTGTCGTTGTTGGATTCCTACTGGAGACAAACCTTGGTATCTTCACCGAGGGAAGTTGCTGCTATCTACATCTCAACCTTTGTCACAACCCTAAGTTAGGTATGTGCTAGGATCAAGAGCTACATTGCATTCATGTTAAAAATTTCAAAAGAAATTGAAATGGGAGAGAGAACACCCCCAGATGAATTTAATTCAAATGGCCAGAATAAAAGTTGCTCCAAAAATTCCTTTTGCAATTTTGAAAAGTCTCATAAATGAGTGTGATCACATATCAAGTGATGTGGGACCAACCCCATGCTCATGGATTTTTCAAATATTCAAACAGGAGCATGGATTTAAATTTAAACCCCTATTTGAATTAAAGTTCAAATAATTTGAATTTTAAAAATGTTCAAACTTTACAAGTGGCTAGCTAATTATATTGTGAGGCCATATAAAAAGTTAGAGCATTTTATAAAATGGTTAGCTATTTTAATTAGCAAGGCCAAAACAAATAACAGAAAATAAAAACAGAAAAGGAAACAGAGAAAATTACCTGGCCGAAGAGGCCCAACTAATCCCCCCCGAGCCCACCAAGCCGGCCCAGCCCGCTGACGCCGTTTGTCTTCTTCCCCGGCGCGGCAAGCAGCTCGCTGGAGCGCATGCCGGCGCCGGCGGCAGCTGGTAGGCTGCCTGGAGGCCTCCTAGGCATCCATATCGCGCCAGAGAGACGTTGTGGACGCCCGCTTCACTTCCCCCCTCGCAGAGCGTCGTCCCCCATCTTCTTTCTCTCATTTTCTTGCGCCGCCGAACCCTAGTAGAGAGCGCCGACGAGCACCGACGCGGCCACCGGCCGAACCAGCCCACGACGGCATGTCCACCGGGCTCCCCGAGCTCCGCCTCGTTGTTCTACGCCCTTGATTTGAGCCCAGCGCCATCGGAGGAGACGCCTGCGTCACGACTTCACCGCCGACCGCCGAGCGCTTCCCCGACAAATTCCACCGCCACATCGCCTCCTCCAGCTACCCCGAGCTCACCGTTGCGTTCAGGGTGAGGAGCTCTCCGTTTCCCCTCTCTCCGTTGTCCTTATCGCGCCCCGTAGCTAGATCCCGGCGAGGCAGTGCTCCGGCCGCCGCCATGGCCGAAGCTGCCGTGCTCTGGAGCACGCCAGTGACCCCCCAATGGGTTCACTCGAGGCGGGAGCACGCGGGCTACGCGTCGGAGCCCTCCCTGTGGTCTCCCGTGCCCTGTAGAGGATTCCGGCGACGCTCCGATGTCTACCGTGGCGCCGGCGACGAGCCCAGGCCATTAGGGCCTTAACCATGTCCTAATCCCCCCTAGTGAGGCTGACAGTGGGCCCCATGCCAGTTAATTAAACTCTGTTTAATTAATAGAGGGATTTAACCCCCTCTCACTGACCAGTGGGTCCCGGATGTCTGGGATGCCCCCACGTCATGCTGACGCATGCATGACGCATTAATCTGCTAAATGATTAATTTTAATCAGGAAAATTCCAGAAAAATGATTAAACTTTGGAAATTCATAAATAATTCATTTTAACTCCAAATTAAACATATAATATATGTAAAATTATCAGAAAAATGCATGGAATGTGAATATGGACTTTGTTTTCATGTTTGACCAATTTAAATCGGATGAACAGTGGCAAACATCCATATGCATTTAATTTGAATTCAAATTTGGAGTGATTTTGCAAATGACTTTGCAACACACTTCTTTTAAATGGTTTCATTCACACATCAGAGACTTTACCTCACCTTTACAACATCACTTCATGCTCAACCATTTCAAATGAATATTCATGGATTCAAATGCATTTGAAATTCATCGAGAAATCGAATGGAGTTTGAATTTGCATTTCAAATGCAATACACTCCTTTTAATTGGAATAACTCACACATTAGTGACACATACATCAAGTTTCAATCGTCAACTCATGTGTTTGAGCATTGTCTTATTATTGTTTCAATGTTTGTGTTGTTTGTCGAATAGAGGTGGAGCCGGAACCGGAGGCCACCCCCTTCGTTGAAGACACTGTGTTTGAACCTCGTCAGTAAGGCAAGCAAACCCCCATTGATCATGTCGATAAAACCCATTTCCCTCTTAGTCTCGATTATGCAGGAAATAGGATGATCGCCTTGTTATCGATTCTACCGCATAGTTGAAACCATATCCTTTGCATGACCTATCATCTTGTCACAGTATTAAGCAAACCACAATCCTAGATGACATAGGAGTTGATTGATATCATGTGGCCCCTGCAACTGTTACTGCTTATTGCATGCTTAGAGTTTACCATGAGGATACTTTGATCCGTGAGTCGGGATGGTAGCAATCATGTTGAAGAAGGTGAAATTGTGTTGGTGAATCTACCCTAATACAAGGTTAACGATGAGAGGCTGTCTAGGAGTACACAGTGGGTTGTCTCGTTGAACACCGCCTTAAGCCCGAGTTCTTGTGCGGTGATCCAAGACGAAGAGTACTACCACATGTTGGGCACATGGACCCCCGCTCAACCTACTAACTCACCCCTTCTTAGTTCAATGAGTCCCAGTAGTTCAGAGTTCTGGTAGGTCTGTGGCATGGTCTGCGAAGTGGAAGAACGACTATTCAGACCGGCTTGGGACCCTGCACACATCTTCTGGGACCACATTGGTAAACCGGCCAGGTTCACGATATGGACTCCAGCCCAGATAGGCGTCTCCATTGGATTTGAGTTGGCTATGAGGTAAAAGTTGTGGAAATTATCCTCGCCGACACCTGCTTGAAGGGTGACGAGATCCCGACGGTAACTGATAGTTTCATGTGTGTAGCAGTACACCCCTGTAGGGTTAATAAACTCTTCGAATAGCCGCGTCCACGGTAAGGGACTACTTGGAAAGCTGTGCTTGATTATTAGACAACTTGAACCGGATACTTATAAAACTTGCCAAGATAAGCGTGAGTGCTATGGTGTGCTTTCTCGTGGGAAGTCGAGGAAGGCAACATAGTGGTGTAATTGGTTGGAGACATGTAGTGGACTCGTGTACGCTTCTTACCTCAAGTATGGTACTCGTAGTTCAGCACTAGCCAAGTCAAAGCTGACACTTCTGCAGTGAACCCCACCTTCCTTTACCTTGATACATGTGCGTGAGTAGTATAGTTCCTACGTAAGTCTTGCTGAGTACGACTTTGTACTCACGTTTGCTTATTCTATGTTTTAGATGAACCCACTGACCCCGAAGATGGATTATTCCTGGTGCTCGACGACTGATCAAGCTAGTGTAGTCCCAGTTAGACGACTGGTCCCTCATGGAAGGGCTTGTTTATAAATAAGGCTTCTCTAAGCCATTTGTTAAACTTGTCTGTACTCAGACCTACTTTGCTTCCGCATGTTTGATGTAATGTTGGATCACAGTCTCGTGATCTCTGTGTGCAATCTGTAAGAGTTATCAATAAAGATGTAAAATTTGTAGAGAATTGCAATGATACCTGCTGTTCATACTAGACATGTGTGCTGCGTGTATGATTATAACATGCATGTCTTAGTATGTGTTTTCGAGACCTTAGTTGTGATCTGGTTGGCGGTCTTTTATACCCCAAGTGGCCCTTAGATGTGCGCAGCTTGGGGCATCGCGATGCGATTGCTCGTGACTCCATCACGTGCACACTTTGATGTATGATCGAGCCCGCCCTAGACCCCGACTAAGTGATCGGGCTGGAGTAAGTCTATCTAAGGGTTATGATACAATCGATAGTATGGTTGAGGCGACTTGTCTATGAGTATGCGAGTGTTGGGTCTCGCAGCAGAAAACAATAATTTTTCTAACTATCATCGCCCTTAACCCAAGATCTATCTAGCTGTAATGCCGTAACGGAAAGACTTGCGGAAACATACCTCGGGGTGTAGTCCGTTGCGCGGGAAACGTTCCCGCAAACGTGGTTGATGAAGCCGTAAACCTTTCACAGCCCCCTGGCTGTGTTAGCACCCTGTTGGGTGGTAGTGCCGCACGTGAAACACCTCGTAGTACTCGCACACGTACGGACTCGATGACGACCTCCGTTCTCCGATCCAGCGAAGGTGGCGGAAGTAGACCTCTCGGAACCGGAGTTTCGGCAGCATGACGGTGTCCGCGTAGCAGATAAGCCTCAATCCCAACACAGGTTCTAGACAAGGGGACCCCGGATTTAGAGATACGAGAGAGGGGAGAAGACCGGTGAAAACCGATCTCAATTCGGAGTAATATTGAATTCTCTGTGAATTTTTCTGTCTCAAAGAAGTGCACCCCTTCCCATCTTTATATAGGCAGACGGAAGGAGTCAACCCCCCTTCCCTTGGCAATGTGGGACTAATCCCTTGCCAAGGGGGGAGGGTGCGGCTAGGAGGAGGGGGGGAAGTGGGGCGCCACTCACATGGGCCCCAAGGCCCATGGCGCCCCCCTTTTTTTTCTTTTCCTTTTCCCTTTTATTTTCCTCCTTCCCCTAATGGGATTCTTTCACAAATAAGGCCCATGGCACTTTTTAATCTGAAATAAATTATTATTAATTATTAATTCACTTAATTAATAAATAATACATATTATTTCATCTCCCGATGATCGGGAACTCCTTCCAGCTCACTCCAAACGTCCTTCGGACCAACACGGAACTTTTCCGGTACGTCTTTCTCTCTTCTCCGGTAAGTCCGATAGTTCCGAAATGATCTCCGATATTCATCGAGCCCTTAAGCGTGTTATGCTATGGTCCGAGAACACTCCAGTCATGACCGAGACAAAGGCTACAGCCAATGATCAATAGCGGGACCTGGATGCCCATAATGACCCCTGTGCATTCCGGAAGTAACCGATTGAACCGTACACGTTGTATACCATCCCCTTTGTCATGTGATACTAGATTAGTCCAAGATTCGATCAACTGCATCGAATGCATTAGTTCTATCTTGTTACCGACAAATCTTATTCACTCGTTCCGTGATATTCATCCTTGTGACCTAGTGAGCAATCGGATACCACTGCGGACTGGCGGGCGCAATCGGCCTGGCACCAGCCAAACTACTGAGCAATCGGCTCACACTTTTCTTTTTTCGTCGCTGATCCAACAACTCACCGCCGAACACTTTTTTTTTCGCATCCGGATGAACGACAGGTGCAACCGGATACCACCGCGGACTGGCTGGCGCAATCGGCCTGGCACCAGCCGAACTACTGAGCAATCGGCTCACACTTTTCTTTTGTCGCCGCTGATCCAACAACTCATAGCCGACCACTTTTTTTTGCAGTCGGACAGCCGAGCTGATGCAACCGGATACCACTGCGGACTGGCGGGCGCAATCGGCCTGGCACCAGCCGAACTACTGAGCAATCGGCTCACACTTTTCTTTTGTCGCCGCTGATCCAACAGCTCACAGCCGACCACTTTTTTTTTTGCAGTCGAACAACCGAGCTGATGCAATCGGCAGCCTCCTCTTCTGAACTCTGCTCTTTTTCTAAAACTTTTTTTTCTCTTTTTTCTCTGAACCGCGCTGCAACCATCAGCGGAGGAACATGCGGGGGCCGGCAACCGGCATGGCCGGCGGAACCCGCTAGTTGGAGGCGACAGGGGCACACCCGGCGTAGCCGAGCTGGCAGCAGCGGCGAGACGCAGCCGGCCGGTCCGAGCTGAGGCGGGCAATCGGCCGAGCGGGGGCGGGCGCATCAGATGGGGCAGGGCCAAGCCAGCGGCGACCGAGCTGGGCGTCGGGCGCAGCCGGCCGGGACGAGTCGGGGCGGGGAGGGCGCAACCAGCGCTCGACCTGCGGATGCAGGCGCAGCACATGGGTCAACACTTGGATTCTTTCCAGCCGAACACATTGCCGAACATTTCCAAAAAGGTAACTCCGATAGTTCCGAAAAGGTCTCCGATATTCATCGAGACCTTAAGTGTGTTACCCTACCGTCCGAGAACACTCCAGTCATGACCGAGACAAAGGCTACGGCCAATGATCAATAGCGGGACCTGGATGCCCATAATGACCCCAGTGCATTCCGGAAGTAACCGATTGAACCGTACACGTTGTATACCATTCCCTTTGTCATGCGATACTAGATTAGTCCAAGATTCGATCAACTGCATCCAATGCATTAGTTCTATCTTGTTACCGACAAATCTTATTCACTCGTTCCGTGATATTCATCCTTGTGACCTAGTCACACGCTGCGCAGCTTTATGGATGCAATCTCACCGAGTTGGCCATGAAGTATCTTTCCATTGTATGGATTGACAAATCCCGCTCTTGAATCAACACTCCTCAACATATCCCATCGGATAGCCCAAGATACACCTTTACGGTCACCATGTTTCAGTTTGACGGTTAATGCACTCAAAGCATCCTCAGAAGATAGAAATTATGCGTGATCTCACGTTCAAAGGAACAGGCTACTACGTTCTGTAATTACAACACTGAACTTTTACGATTTGAACATGTTGCAATGCTTGCATTGGGTAATGTTCATCACGTCATTCATTCAATGAGGTGACCTTACCGTCAATTGACTTGATTGTCCATGATCGTGAAACCACAATCATCAGTTGACGATAAACCAGTCATCATGAGAGGCTGACTAGGAACTCTGGTTGTTTCTATACCACACCTGTATCATTGTTTCACTGATACAGTTCCAGCACAGTATGAAACTGGTCATGAACTTATTTAGATATATTGGAATAATCATATATTATTGGCCTCTAGAGCATATATCCAACAGGGAGTTCACCACTCATATCATTTAGACTTGTGTACGTACGATGAGGACCCATCTCAGTTGATCATCCGGCCTGGATGAGATGCCCCTCACGTTCGATGCTTTCCGAGAACGTTCTGTGCTTGGCCTTGTCTGCTTAGGCACGTGGGTATGGTTCTCGGCTCTCCATATGATTGTGTTGTAGCGAGTCTTGCATACGCTAACCCCGGGTCCCGACAACCTTCCACTTTGGGTAACCAACGAGGGGCGGGAAGCCATCGAAGCAATTTCTGGCGCCGTTGCTGGGGACTCCACTCTTCAAGATAGGGGAGTTGCACACTATCTTTTATCTTTGATTTTTAGTCTTGTTAGTTTACCTTTCAGTTTTTGCTTTAGTGTCCTTTATAAAAAATCAAAAAAATAGTTATCTTGCTTGTTGCTGCTATGGGTTCCACCGAGAACACCAAGTTGTGTGACTTCACTAGTCATAACAACGGTGAATTTATCTGCACTCCTATTGCTCCACCTGCCACTTCAGCACCTTCTTATGAGATTAAACCTACTTTGCTGAACCTTGTAATGAAAGATCAATTATCCGGTGCTGGAGATGATGCTGCTTTGCACTTAAATAATTTTGTTGAGTGCTGTGATATGCAAAAGTACAAAGAAGTAGATGGTTATATTGTTAAGCTTAAGATTTTTCCTTTCTCCTTGAGTGGATGAGCTAAAGTCTGGTTTCAATCCTTGCCTAGGAATAGCATAGATTCTTGGGATAAGTGCAAGGATGCTTTTATTGAGAATTACTACCCCCCAGCTAAGATTATCCAATTGAGAAGTAATATTATGAATTTTAAGAAATTGGATAATGAACACGTTGCCCAAGCTTGGGAATGCATGAAATCTCTTGTTAGGAATTGCCCTACGCATGGTTTGACTACTTGGATGATTTTCCAAACTTTTTATGCAGGCTTGAACTTTACCTCGCGGAACTTTCTAGATTCGGTACACCGAAAGAGATCCAACAGGTAGGAAGGTAAACTCTGTCGAGGAGATCTCCTCCCGAAATGAAAAAGTTGACTTGATTATGTCTCTACTTACCAAGCAATCTCCTATCGATCCTCATGATGTTCCTTTAAATTCTTTGATTGCTGAAGATCAAGTAGATGTGAACTTTATCTCTAGAAACAACTTCAATAACAATGCTTATAGGAGTAATTTTGGTAGCAATCCTAGACCGTTCCCCTCCAACAACTATGGGAACAACAACACTTATCCTAGCACCAAGAACTCCACTTATGAATTAGAGAGTATGCTTAAAGACTTCATCACTACCCAAAAAGCCTCCAACAAGAGTGTAGAGAAAAAACTAGACAAATTAGATAATCTCTCATCGAAGGTAAACAATTTAGCCCATGAAGTAGAATTGCTTAAAATTAGAACTTCTCCTCTTGAATAGAGGAAGGTCACTCCTATGAACGCTATTCAAGTGCAAATTAATGAAAACATTAGGATGATGGCTAAACTTAAAGAGAGATGGGCTAGAGAACAGGAGGAAGAAGATAGAATTAAGAGCTTTCCTACACACCATACCGTTGCTACTATCCAAGTTGTTGAGGATATCAAAACTCTTAGCACCCAATGCACCCCTAGTCCCATAGGACCTATTAATGGTGATACTATGACCTCAACCGTAGAAGAAGAAACTCCTATGACTATAGAAGCTACCAAACAAGTGAGCCTAAAGGACACCACTACCACTTTACTTGATAGTAGTGACCTTGATTTTGACAATTGCACCCTTTCTGAAGTTATTTGTTTCCTTCACAAGATGTCTAGAGACCCCCACACTAGCACACTTAATCTTGCCTTCACGGAGCATATCACTAATGCTCTCATTAAAGCTAGGGAGGAGAAGCTTAGGGTAGAAGCCTCAATACCTAGAAAGCTAGAAGAAGGTTGGTATCCTATGATTAAAATTAAGTTGAATAACTTCTCTTGCTATGCTTTATGTGATGTTGGAGCTAGTACCTCCGTTATGCCCAAAAGAATGTATGATATATTTGAATTGAAACCTTTTGATCCTTGTTCTTTTGGTGTTCGTATTGTCGACTCTTCCGTAAGGAAACCTTTGGGGAAGATCGATGATGTTCTTATCATTGTCAATGACAATTATGTTCCCGTTGATTTTACTATTATGGACATTGAATGTGAACCTTCTTGTCCAATTATTTTGGGGCGTCCTGTTCTTCGCACTGTGGGTGCTGTTATTGATATGAAAGAAGGGATTATAAAATTCCAATTCCCTCTCAAGAAAGGGATGAAACACTTCCCTAGAAAGAAGATTAAGTTTCCTTTTGAGTGCGTTAAACGAGCTAGTTATTTTCTTGATAAAACTTGATCTTCTCTTTTTTGCATTAAGCCTAGCTAATGGCTTTAAAGAAGCGCTTTCGGGAGGCAGCCCGCAACGAATTTATGTTTTCCTTTTTTTCTTCTTCTATTTTTAGTGGTCTTGATGATTGTTAATACTGTAGCAACATCATTGTATCTTTACTTTTCAAGCTTTGTGCCAATTATAGCCTCGTATGACAAGGGAAGTGAAAGTTGTGACATGCTGTCCAGAAAACAGATTCTGTCCTAGTGCCGGGAAAAATCATAGAAAAATCCCATTTCACCTTTTTGAGCTGAATTTTTTAGACAGCGTGCTCTATAAAATCACGGAACTTTCGTATGTTTTGAGTTTTTTTATTTGAGTTAGAGAAGTATCCCTAAAAAATTCTTTACTACCTGCTGGTCTGTTTTTCACTGATTCTGTCCTGTTTTTCCTTTTATTCGTTTTCCAAACCTTAAGCTTGCTTTTTCTTTGCAAAAACTTTTTGGCAATCTTGAGAAACAGTATATCTTCAAATATATCCTTATTTCCAGTAGAGAAAAATTTATTTTATTATGGGTACTAACCTCGCTAATCAGATTATGATGAGTTATGTATGAAGGGAGTTTTCAAGTGTGCGAGGGAAGATGATAAAAGGAGATTCAGGAGTGTCAAACGCTCAAGATTGGGGTTTCCCCCATGCATCCCCAAGAAATATTCAAGGAGACTCAAGCGCCTAAGCTTGGGGATGCCCCCGTGCATCCCCTTCTCCATCAACAATTATCAGTTCGTCTTTCGTTCCACTATATTTTTATCACTTCATGCGTTATGTGCTATGCTTGGAGCATCTCGCTCTTTATTTCCTTTTTAGTTTTCTTTAGATTTTCTTGCTGTTCATAACAAGTTAGAACCCATCTTTCTTTTTGTGGGAGAGAAACACGCTCCACTTTCAAAATCTAGAACACATCATAGAATTTTCCATGCTTATCTTTGCTGTGTGTGTTCTTTATTTTTTTCGTAGCTGCTGTCATGTTTAGCTCTTAGTTTTCATGCTTATCTGTTTATAAGAGCTTTTGTTCAGTTCGTTGCTGGAACTCTCTTGAGTTTTCATGTTTATCTTGTTTAGAGAGTTTGCCTGTTGCACTGAGTTTTGTGTCTTGACTTGAAGTAGGTAATTGAGGTTGCTATTCGATTGTAGTAGTAACTTGCAATAGTTTTGAGGTATTGCTATGAGTAATGTTTGAACTTTTGGTGTCAAGAGCTTTAGCCTATTAGTGATAGATGTCGTATTTTGGGCAATCCGTGTGTATTTTTGAAAAAACTACAAAATTAGTTGAGAACTATAGCTACTAGATGTATCACTAATCTTTGGAGGGATCGAATATTAGAGTACACTCACGTACCATGAGTCGAGGATGCACAAGGATAATCAAACCCCCATACACTCCTCCTCGGGGTACTTGTCTCTTTGTGAACCTCCTATTAGATTGAGAGTTACCGATAATAAGTGCATGAGTTCTTCGGACTAATGTGAGTATTCGAAAGTTGACACTTCCACCTACCCATATTTTGCTAGCCTCTCCTGTGCCGTGGATTGCCTCCTTATCACTCCGAGAGTTGGCGTCCACCTTCGACGGTACATCCAAATCCTAGGCATGATACGCTCTATCATCATAAACCCTCTTATATCCTTCCTCAAAATATCCACCATACCTAGCTATCAAGACATTTCCATAGCCTTTCCGAGATACATTGCCATGCAACATCCACCTTCTCATGACTTGATCTTCATGTCATACATGCTACTTGCTTGATCGATGAGCCGCATGATATTTGGGCCTTGCCCTAATTATTGCTACATGACGCGCTAGTATCATTGCATATCCTGCTACACTGGCAGAGGCATACATTTTCATACTTCATGATAGTTTCATTTTCTTTATGTTGAGTACTATTGTAAAGTGTGAAAGATCTTCTATACTTCTTGTAATATATAGAGTGTTTCCCCTAAAGTGAGGAAAATATCGCAAAGAGGACAAAATCAAAAGATCCCAAAGAGGACAAATGAGAGAAATAGAAAGAGCCATCGAGGCCACCAAAAAAATACAAAAAATAGAAAAAAGAGAAAAAGAAATAAAAAGAGAGGAGGCACACTACTATTCCTGTTGAGAGATCCACACTCGTACTCCATAGAGATTATCATTCATGCATATAGCTATGTGGGGACCTTCACACAATAGAACTTGGCTTGTATATTCAAATGATGAGCCTCCTCAAATGAGCTCTAGGTCTTCTTGAGCAAACAAGTTGGATACACCCACACTAGTTGCATTGGAGAGCTTACCTTAGCTCATATGTGCATCCGTTGCATGGCAATCCCAACTCCTCACATCATATCTATCATTTGGATTTCTCTCGCCTATGATTGTCCTCATTGATGTGAGTCTTTCACACCTTTTTGTCTTCCTCCCCCATCATTTTTCTCTCTTTGCCATCCGAAGTGTCAACTTTCTTGCTTACGCTCATCCATTGCATGAGTGCTCAAAATATCGAAAAGGAGTGGATCATTTTGACTTGTACCTGGTTAGTGGTCTAGGGATGAGTCAAGATAAGATTCCAAAGAAGACCAAGTGTGAAACTTTAGTAGATTAAGTTCTCAACAATAAAAACTATGTTTTACTCTCTCTATATCCCTATCCCCTTTCTTTCACGCAAACACCATTTGGAGACATTCGAGTCACGGACAGCGAGAGCTCTTGCACCTTTATGTTCTTATGTTTCTTGTTTCAATGCTAATATAGACTCTTGCCTGTTATGACTTGAATTGAATTACATGCCTTGATTGCTTTACTTAAAAGTTCTTATATGGTTGGTAGCATGTCACCACAGAAATTATGTTTTTTTTATGATTTACCTAGTCAAGGACGAGCAGGAATTAAGCTTGGGGATGTTGATACATCCAAAACGTATCTATAATTTCTGCTTGCTCCATGCCTCTTTTGTGTGATATTGCTATGATATTGAAGAACTTCCATACACTTTTGATCATATTAGGACTAACCTATTAACTCAGTGCACCCCAGTTCCAGTTCCTGTTTACTGCTGTTTTTGTATTTCAGGTTTTCCCATTACTTAAAGTGCCAGAAAAATTATGGGAAAAATATAGGAAAAATCAGCGTACAGGAAGCTTCGCGAAGATCCCGAGTGGGGCCAGAGGGGAGCCAAGGGTGGCCCAAGGGGCCAACTGGCGCGGCCACCCCCTAGGCCGCGCTAGGGGGCGCCTGGGGCCCATGGTCCACCTCTGGTTGCCCCCCTTCGCCTATATATCCCTCTCGTCCCGAAACCCTCGAGGACAGAACCCTTTTTCGTGATCTCCCCTCTGTTCCGCCACCGCCGCGCTTCCAAGATCGGGAGCACCAGAAGACCTCTTCCCGGCACCCTACCGGAGGGAGTAACCACCTCCGGGAGCTTCTCCACCACCATGGATGCTTCCCAGATGAACCGTGAGTAGTCCACCTTGGAACATGGGTCTATGATCAGTAGCTATGTGATGTTCTCCTCCCCTCTTTGTTCTTCATGGTTTAGACCTCGTGATCTTCCCTACATGATCGAGGCACATATGTAACCTTTTTTGTTGTTGCTATGCTGAGTTTGCTGGGATCTGATGGATTATGAGACTATCTTCAGATTGTGTTTGAGTAATATATTTGATTCTCCTCTTTTATATTTATGTTCTTGAGTAATTCTTGCATGTTCTCTGTTGCTGTTTATTTCTTTGGCCAAGTAGTAGGTAGTGACTCCAAGAGGGAGCATTATGCATGATTGTGGGTTCATGCCCCCTGATGACTAGCTTGAGTGACAGAAACATGAGTCTAGGGGATGTGCTGTTGCCACAAGGGAGAAAACAACGGTGCTTGTACTTGCGGGTGCAAGGATTGTTTAGTTTACGTAAAGTTCTTTAATGCAGTTGTTTGTTGCTTTGAGTTTACACTTTGGGTGGGATTCGCAACTTAATACCAGTGAGATGTTCTGGATAGATATCTCAAGGTGGATGATTAGTAGGTAGATGCAGATGGATTTCGGTCTACTTGTCTTGGCGTACCACCCAAGCTTTTGAGCCTCTTACTTTCTTTATAGCATAGTTAGTATTGGTTTGCGCACATAATCCTGTCAATTGCCCAGCTGTAATTTGTTTACCTCGCATGGCTATTTTATCGTCTTTTGGGAGAGATACATCACTAGTGAACATCATGGGACCCCGGTCCATATATTTCCAATACTGTTTACATCCGCTATTTATTTTCTTCTTTATTTTCTTTTCAGTTGCTATCTCTATCATTATTGTCCCGTGCGTTTGATCCTTTGTAAACAAAAAGGCCGGAGGGATTGACAACCTCTCTGAACTCGTTGGGAGCAAAGTTAAATGTTGTGTGTGCAGGTCCACATCAACCGCCTAACTGCTGGCGCCGTTGTCACCTTCTTGTCGTTGTTGTATTCCTACTGGAGACAAACCTCGGTATCTTCGCCGAGGGAAATTTTTGCTATCTACATCTCAACCTTCCACTTTGGGTAACCAACGAGGGGCGAGAAGCCATCGAAGCAATTTCTGGCGCCGTTGCCGGGGAAGCAAGCAAACTATACCCGTCAACTCTCGCGCCATCAGGCGCCTGGGGCCCCTGGTCCACCTCTGGCTGCCCCCCTTCGCCTATATATCTCTCTCGTCCCGAAACCATCAAGGACATAACCCTTTTTCGTGATCTCTCACCTGTTCTGCCGCCGTAGCTCTTCCAAGATCTGGAGCACCAGGAGCCCTCTTCCCGGCACCCTGCCGGAGGGAGGAACCACCTCCGGGAGCTTCTCCACCACCACGGATGCTTCCCGGATGAACCGTGAGTAGTCCACCTTGGACCATGGGTATGTGATCATTAGCTATGTGATGTTCTCCTCCCCTCTTTGTTCTTCATGGTTTAGACTTCGTGAGCTGCCCTACATGATCGAGGCACATATGTAATCTTTCTGTTGTTGCTATGCTGAGTTTGCTGGGATCTGATGGATTATGAGACTATGTTCATATTGTGTTTGAGTAATATATTTGATTCTCCTCTTTTATATTTATGTTCTTGATTATTTCTTTCATGTTCTCCGTTGATGTTTATTGCTTTGGCCAAGTAGTAGGTAGTAACTCCAAGAGGGAGCGTTATGCATGATTGTGGGTTCATGCCCCCTGATGACTAGCTTGAGTGACAGAACACATGAGTCTAGGGGATGTGCTGTTGCCACAAGGGAGAAAACAACGGTGCTTATACTTGCGGGTGCAAGGATTGGTTACTTTACACAAAGTCCTTTAATGCAGTTGTCTGTTGCTTTGAGTTTACACTTTGGGTGGGATTCGCAACTTAATACCAGCGAGATGTTCTGGATAGATATCTCAAGGTGGATGATTAGTAGGTAGATGCATATGGATTTCGGTCTACTTGTCTTGGCGTACCGCCCAAGCTTTTGAGCCTCTTCCTTTCTTTGTAGAATATTTAGCATTGGTTTGCGCACATAATCCTGTCAATTGACCAGCTGTAATTTGTTTACCTCACATGGCTATTTTATCGTCTCTTGGGAGAGAGACATCACTAGTGAACATCATGGGACCCCGGTCCATATTTCCACCACTGTTTACACCCGCTATTTATTTTCTGCTTTATTTTCTTTTTCCGTTGCTATCGCTATCATTATTATCCCGTACGTTTGATCCTTTGTAAACAGCAAGGAGGGAGGGATTGACAACCTCTCTATACTTGTTGGGAGAAAAGTTATCTGCTGTGTGTGCAGGTCCACGTCAACTGCCTAATTGCTGGCGCCGTTGTCACCTTCCTGTCGTTGTCGGAGTCCTACTAGAGACAAACCTTGGTATCTTCACCGAGGGAAATTTATTACTGTCTACATCTCAACCTTCCACTTTGGGTAACCAACGAGGGGCGAGAAGCCATCAAAGCTAATTTCTGGCGCCGTTGCCGGGGACTCCACTCTTCAAGATAGGGGAGTTGCACACTATCTTTTATCTTTGCTTTTTAGTCTTGTTAGTTTACCTTTCAGTTTTTATCTTCGTGTCCTTTATCAAAAATCCAAAAATAATAATAGTATGTCTAGTTCCTTACTTGCCAGTCAATGTTTGACTTCTTTGAAACTAGATCTTATTGGCATGGAGGATTCACCGAGGATCAACAAAAGTGGTACAAGGAACACCGCTTGTCTCAAAAGGGGATACACTTATGGAAACAAATACACCAATTGTATGAGTATGCTAGAAACTTGTGCTCAATATATAATATATGTGTATGCAGGGATGAATCTTGTGGCTTTATGAGGCACAAACACCTTGCTTTCCAATGTGAGTACAATGATGATGAAACCTTAGCTTCTTATGCTAAGAGAAATTATGACTTTGATGATGCAGAGCAAATAGAAGAATTTGTTGCTTATAAGGGTGCCTATGAAATTACTTCTCTTCTTAAAAATATTGTTGATGCCCCTTACAAATCTGAGAGTCTTGCTATACTTAAGTATTGTTTGGAAAATTACGATGCAAATTATTATATTACTGATCATCTTGAGAGAATCTCTCCCCCAAAGAAAGAGACTAATGTTTTGCAGGACTCTATGGAAGAAGAAATTGTTGAACCCGAAAGCCCCTTGGATGAAAAAGAGGAGGAGAGTGACGAACAAAAGGAGGAAGAATGGAGCCATCCATGTCTACCTTCTAATGAGAGTAACTCTTTGACTCTTACCTTATATGAGTGTTATGATCCTATGGATTCTTTTGAAATATCCCTTTATGATGAAGTTGATGCCTTCTATGCTTATGGCCGTGATGCCACTATGGATGATGCTTACGGAGATGAACTCACTATAGTTCCTCATGTTAAGCATGATTTTTTTGCTGTTGCACCCACACTTGATTGTCCTATTATCGTTTTGAAATCTCCAACTCATATTCCAGAGAATTGTGCTCTTATCAAGGCTCAATGTGATGGGTTGCATTTATCTTATAATCCTAAAGACCGTGTTGAAAACTATACATGTGTGCTTGTAGGTCATGAACAACATGATTTATGTGATAGTTATATTCTTGATGTTATTCATGATACTACTGAAAATTATTTTGAGAGAGGGAAGTTTGGTTGTAGAAATTTCCATATTACTAAAACTCCTCTCTTTATGTTGAAAGTTTTAAAGTTGTTCTTGTTCCACATTCCTATGCTGGTTTCTTTGTGCTTCTTTGATTTATTTTCTTACAAGATGCCTATGAATAGGAAGTGGGTTAGGCTTAAATGTGTTTCATATTTGCTTCTTGATGCTCTCTTTTGCTTCAAAATTCTTATTCTTGTGAGAGCATCTTCTATAATCTTTATGCCTAGCTTAAAGGCATAAAAGTAAACACTTTTGGGAGGCAGCCCACAACGAATTAGGTTTATTTTGCTTTTGTTGTGTCTTGATGTTTGTTTCTACAGTAGAAACATCATTGTAGCCTCATATGACAAGGGAAGTGAAAGTTGTGACATGCTGTCCAGAAAACAGATTCTTTCCTCGTGACGGGAAAAATCATAGAAAATTCCCAGTTCATCTTTTTGAGCTGAAATTTTTAACAAAGCGTGCTCTATACAATCACGGAACTTTCGTATGTTATGAGTTTTTTTATTTGAGTTGTAGAAGTACCCCTAAAAAATATTTACTACCTGCTGGTCTGTTTTTCACAGATTCTGTCCTGTTTTGCCCTTTCTTCGTTTTGCAAACCTTAAGCTTGCTTTTTCTTTGAAAAGACTTTTTGGAAATCTTGAGAAACAGTAGCTCTTAAAGAATATCCTTATTTCCAGTAGAGAAAAATTATTTTAATATGGGTACTAACCTCGCGAATCAGATTATGATGAGTTATGTATGAAGGGAGTTTTCAAGTGTGCGAGGGAAGATGATAAAAGAAGATTTAGGAGGGTCAAACGCTCAAGCTTGGGGATTCCCCCGTGCACCCCCAAGAAATATTCAAGAAGACTCAAGCATCTAAGCTTGGGGATGCTGTCGGGGGGATACTCACAACTAAGACCCGGCCAGAAGATAGCACCCAAAAGGAAGACTCAGCCAGAAGACAGGTCCTAGAGACTAGAGTCGGCTGACATGAGTCACCTCCATGAGTCGGCTGACATGAGTCTCCTCCATGAGTCGGCTGACATGAGTCTCCTCCATGAGTCGGCTGACATGAGTCACCTCCATGAGTTGGCTGACATGAGTCACCTCCATGAGTCGGCCTGATGGTGACTCTCCTCTACAGGAGTCGGCCAGACAGGGGACTCTCCTCCACAGGAGTCAGCCGGACGAAGGAATCAATATGGAGTCCACCTAACTTGGAAGATAAGAAAAGCTACAAGACTTAGAGTAGGACTCGGATTGATATCCGACTTGTAATAGAATAAGAGACTAGTTTGTATCCTACTAGGACTCTACATGTAAAGCCTCCCCCTTCCACCTATATAAGGAGGGGTAGGGCGTCCATAGAGGCCAAGTTCGGCCAGAGTAAGCTTCCGCCAGAGTAGGCTCTCGATATGAGAGTAGGCTTCCCCCAAAGTAGGCTCTCGATATGAGAGTAGGCTTTCGCCACCAGAGTAGGCTTTCGCCATGAAAGTAGGCTTTCGCGTGAATACAACTGTAAGAGAGTCGGCGACATGCCAGCGACTCCCCGTGAGCAAAGGAATAAGACCTGGCCACAAACAGCATGTAGGGTCTTTACCGGACGATGTTTCCCGGGGCCTGAAGCTGTATAAAATCGCATTTTCTTTCTCTGTGATGTTTCTTCTTCCTCGTACACTCGTAGCAAAGGCCCCATAATCAAGTCTGACTTTACGGACATCTGCCGTGACTTCCCCACGACAGATGCCCCCATGCATCCCCTTCTCCATCAACAATTATCAGTTCATCTTTCGTTCCACTATATTTTTATCACTTCATGCATTATGTGCTATGCTTGGAGCGTCTCGCTCTTTATTTCCCTTTTAGTTTTCTTTGCTTTGCTTGATGTTCATAACAAGTTAGAACCCAGCTTTCTTTGTGTGGGAGAGAAACACGCTCCACTTCACCCTAGAACACAACATAGGATTTTCATGCTTATCTTTGCTGTGTGTGTTCTTTATCTTTTTCGTAGCTGTTGTCATGTTTAGCTCTTAGTTTTCATGCTTATTTTTTAAGAGATTTTTTTAGTTTGTTGCTGGAACTCTCTTGAGTTTTCATGTTTATCTTGTTTAGAGAGTTTGCCTGTTGCACTGAGTTGTGTGTCTTGACTTGAAGTAGGTAATTAAGGTTGCAATTCAATTGTAGTAGTAACTTGCAATAGTTTTGAGGTATTGCTATGAGTAATTTTTGAAGTTTTGGTGTCAAGAGCTTTAGCCTTTTAGTGATAGATGTCGTATTTTGGGAAATATGTGTCTATTTTCGAAAAACTTACAAAATTAGTTGAGAACTTTAGCTACTAGATGGATCATTAATCTTTGGAGGGATCGAATATTAGAGTACACTCACGTACCATGAGTCGAGGATGAGCAAGGATAACCAAATCCCCATACACTCCTCCTCGGGGTACTTGTCTCTTTGTGAACCTCATAATTAGATTGAGAGTTATTGATAATAAGTGCATGAGTTCTTCGGACTAATGTGAGTATTCGAAAGTTGACACTTCCACCTACCCATATTTTTCTAGCCTCTTCGGTACCGTGCATTGCCCTTTCTCACCTCGAGAGTTGGCGCATACTTCGCCGGTGCATCCAAATCCTTGGCATGATACGCTCTGTCATCATAAGCCTCATTATATCCTTCCTCAAAACAGCCACCATACCTATCTATCAAGACATTTCCATAGCCTTTCCGAGATACATTGCCATGCAACATCCACCTTCTCATTACTTGGTCTTCATGTCATACATACTTTTGCTTGACCGATGAGCCGCATGCTAGTTGGGCCTTGCCCTAATCATTGATACATGACGCGCTATTATCATTGCATATCCTGCTACACTGGAAGAGGCATACATTTGCATACATCATGATAGTTTCATTTTCTTTATGTTGAGTACTTTTGTAAAGTGTGAAAGATCTTCTATACTTTTTGTAATATATAGAGTGTTGCCCCTAAAGTGAGGAAAAGATCCCAAAGAGGATAAAATCAAAAGATCCCAACGAGGAAAAATGAGAGTTAAATAGAAAGAGCCATTGAGGCCACCAAAAAAATACAAAAAAAGAAAAAAAAGAAAAATAAACAAAAAGAGAGAAGGGGCACACTACTATTCCTTTTGAGAGATCCACACTCGTAATCCATCTTATATCTTGTACTCCATAGAGATTATCATTTATGCATATAGCTATGTGGGGACCTTCACACTATAGAACTTGGCTTGTATATTCCACTGATGAGCCTCCTCAAATGAGCTCTAGGTCTTCTTGAGCAAGCAAGTTGGATGCACCCCCACTAGTTCCATTGGAGAGCTTACCTTAGCTCATATGTGCATCCGTTGCTTGGAAATCCCTAGTCCTCACATCATATCTATCATTTGGCTTTCTCTCGCTTATGATTGTCCTCATTGATGTGAGCCTTTCACACCTTTTTTGTCTTCCTCCTCCATCATTTTTCTCTCTTTGCCATCCTAAGTGTCAACTTTCTTGCTTACGCTCATCCATTGCATAAGTTCTCAAAATATCGAAAGGGAGTGGATCATTTTGACTTGTACCTCGCTAGTGGTCTGGGGATGAGTCAAGAGAAGATTCCAAAGAAGACCAAGTGTGAAACTTTAGTAGATTAAGTTCTCAACAATAAAAACTATGTTTTACTCTCTCGTATATCCCTATCCCCTTTCTTGCACGCAAACACCATTTGGAGACATTCGAGTCACGGACAGCGAGAGCTCTTGCAAATTTGTGTTCTTATGTTGCTTGTTTTAATGCTAATATAGACTCTTGCCTGTTATGACTTGAATTGAATTACATGCCTTGATTGTTTTACTTAAAAGTTCTTATATGGTTGGTAGAATGTCAGCACAGAAATTATGCTTGTTATCATTTACCTTCTCGAGGACGAGCATGACTTAAGATTGGGGATGTTGATACGTCCCAAACGTATCTATAATTTTGCTTGCTCCATGCATCTTTTGTGTGATATTGCTATGATATTGATGCACTTCCATACACTTTTGATCATATTTGGACTAACCTATTAACTCAGTGCACCCCAGTGCCAGTTCCTGTTTTCTGCTGTTTTTGTATTTCAGGTTTTCCCATTACTTAAAGTGCCAGAAAAATTCCGAGAAAAATATAGGAAAAATCAGCGTACAGGAAGCTTCGGGAAGAGCCAAAGTGGGGCCAGAGGGGATCCAGGGGTGGCCCAGGCGGCCACCTGACGCGGCCACCCCCTAGGCCGCGCCAGGGGGGCGCTTGCGGCCCCTGGTCCACCTCTGGCTGCCCCCCTTCGCCTATATATATCTCTCTCGTCCCTAAACCCTCGAGGACAGAACCCTTTTTCGCGATCTCTCCTCTGTTCCGTCGGTGCAACTCTTCCAATATCGGGAGCACCAGGATCCCTCTTCCCGGCACCCTACCGGAGGGAGGAACCACCTCCGAGAGCTTCTCCACCACCATGGATGCTTCCCGGATGAACTGTGAGTAGTCCACCATGGACCATGGGTCCATGATAATTAGCTATGTGATGTTCTCCTCCCCTCTTTGTTCTTCATGGTTTAGACCTCGTGAGCTTCCCTAGATGATCGAGGCACATATGTAATCTTTCTGCTGTTGCTATGCTGAGTTTGTTGGGATCTGATGGATTATGAGACTATGTTCAGATTGTGTTTGAGTAATATATTTGATTATCCTCTTTTATATTTATGTTCTTAAGTATTTCTTGCATGTTCTCCGTTGCTGTTTATTGCTTTGGCCAAGTAGTAGGTAGTAACTCCAAGAGGGAGCGTTATGCATGATTGTGGGTTCATGCCCCCTGATGACTAGCTTGAGTGACAGAAACATGAGTCTAGGGGATGTGTTGTTTCCACAAGGGAGAAAACAACGGTGCTTGTACTTGCGGGTGCAAGGATTGTTTACTTTACGCAAAGTTGTTTAATGCAGTTGTCTGTTGCTTTGAGTTTACACTTTGGGTGGGATTCGCAACTTAATACCAGCGAGATGTTCTGGATAGATATCTCAAGGTGGATGATTAGTAGGTAGATGCAGATGGATTTCGGTCTACTTTTCTTGGCGTACCGCCCAAGCTTTTAAGCCTCTTCATTTCTTTGTAGCATAGTTAACATTGGTTTGCGCACATAATCCTGTCAATTGCCCAGCTGTAATTTGTTTACCTCGCATGACTATTTTATCGTCTTTTGGAAGAGAGACATCACTAGTGAACATCATGGGACCCCGGTCCATATTTCCACCATTTTTACACCCGCTACTTATTTTCTGCTTTATTTTATTTTTCCGTTGCTGTCGCTATCATTATTATCCCGTACATTTGATCCTTTGTAAACAACAAGGCCGGAGGGATTGCCAACCTCTCTGTACTCGTTGGGAGCAAAGTTATCTGTTGTGTGTGCAGGTCCACGTCAACCTCCTAATTGCTGGCGCCGTTGTCACCTTCCTGTCGTTTTGTCACAGTCCTACTTAGGAACAAAAATATAAAAGATAAGAACCAAATATATTCATCTATCACAATCTGAACATAATCTCATAATCCATCAGATCCCAGTGATACGTCCCAAACGTATCTATAATTTCTGCTTGCTCCATGCATGTTTTGTGTGACTTTGCCATGATTTGCTTGAACTTTCATACACTTTTGAGCATATTTGGACTAATGTATTAACCCAGTGCACCCAGCTTCCAGTTGCTGTTTTCTGTTGTTTTTGTATTTCAGGTTTTTCGGCCATTAAAAGTGCTCCAAAAATCCGGAAAAATCAGATAAAAAATCAGCGTCCGAAAGCTTCCGGAATCGCCAAGGTAGCAGAGGGGGGCCACGACCAGGAGACCAGGAGGGTCCCTGGCACAGCCCCACCCTAGGCCGCGCCAGGAGGCCTGATGGCTGCCTGGTGGGTCCCCTCGACACCCCCTCCGCCTATATTTAGCCCTTGGGGTGGAAACCCCTAATATCGAAGTACTTTTTCCAGAAGCGATTCCGATCTCCGCCGCCATTGCCAACAAGCTTCGAGGGACCATAATTCCTGTGCCGGCGCCCTGCCGGGATGGGGAAGTGCCCCCGGATTGATCTCCATCGACGTTGCTTGCTCCCTCCATGAAGCGGGAGTAGTTCTCCCTCGGGGCTGAGGTTTCTACCAGTAGCTATGTGTTCTTCTCTCTCTCCCATGATGTGATCTTCGTTGTGATCATAGGCTATGTTAATCTAGGGTGATCCCATGATATTTCCCCTTCCTCTATGTATTGGATTGATGTACTCAATTGATCTTATCTAGTATAATCCCCGAGACCAAGGTGACAACAGTCTATTGGACATGGGTTAGAAGAATATTATCATGAGTGATTTCCTCTTTTGTGTGTTGATTGAAGATTGAGAGTCTCTTGGTGCTTGTCTTTGACTATCCTTGAGATATGTTGTGGTGATTGTGGTACTCTCTTTGGATAGCCGCGGTGACATTGGGAAATCCATAGATTGAGAACTACGAACTTTGAGGTGTGCTTTTGTAGCCCTACATAATTCTCATCCTCTCTTGACCACAAAGGAATGACCTCCGAGTGCGTCTCCATTGCATGTTTTATGGGAAATATCATGTGATTAGACTATGTTAATGTTGTTGAGAGTTGCCATTAGTGAAAGTATGAAGCCTAGGCCTTGTTTCCACCATTGTTACACCGTTTGTGCTCACTTTTTTCACATGTTTGCTTGCTGCACTTTTTATTACAGATTTATATTACCTTGCTTTGCAACACCTATCACTCATATTTAACCATCTCTTCGCCGAACTAGTGCACCTATACAACTCCTAGTTGTATTAGGCGTGTTGGGGACACAAGAGACTTCTTGTATCTTAATTGCAGGGTTGCTTGAGAGAGACCATCTTCAACCTCTACTTCCCTGAGTTCGATAAACCTTAGGTCATCCACTTGAGGGAAATTGCTGCTGTCCTACAAACCTCTGCGCTTGGAGGCCCAACATAGTCTACAAGAATAGAAGTGTGCGTAGACATCAAGCTATTTCTGGCGCCGTTGCCGGGGAGGTAAGGTTTGAAGGTATATCTTTAGATCTTGCAATTAAATCTTTTCGTTTCTTGTTTTTATTTTCACTAGTTATGCTTATGGAAAACTGCACTCTTAGTTCGCTGTTTGGGGAAGGCCGCTTTACCACGCCCGTGGTAGAGAAGTCTCCTCCACCTACTGAATGTATCCCGTTCAAAATACCACTTGGGATAGTTGAAATAATTATTAATGATTGTTATGATGGGACAGTCAATCCTAGTATTCATTTGTTGAAACTTACAGAACTTTGTGAGTTATTTAAGATTTCAGGTTTGACAAGCGGTGAAGTCATGAAGAAATTATTTTCCTTGTCACTGAAAGGAAAAACATTTGAATGGTATAGTCTACTAGATGATTCTCACCTACGGGATTGGGAAGAGATCCAGTCTCTCTTTTACTCCAAGTTTTATCCTCTTCATGAAGTTCATGAGAATAGGAATTATGTTTATAATTTCTATCCTGATGACAGAGAGAGCATATCTCAAGCTTGGGGGAGACTGAAAACTTTAATGCTAAAATGTCGTGACCATGGGCTCCCCAAAGATATAATTATTACTAATTTTTATGCGAGGCTCTCTCGAAAGGATAAAGACTTGCTCAATGCTTCCTCTATGGGTTCTTTCACAAACGAAAATGTTGATGCTAAATGGGAACTCCTTGAAAGAATTCAACGCAATACTGAAGATTGGGAGATCGACAAAGGTAAAGAGTCAGGTATAAATTATGAGTATGATTGCATTAAGTCCTTTGTTGAAACTACAAGTTTTAATAAGTTTAGTGCTAAGTTTGGGCTTGATTCTCAACTCCTTGTTGATTTCCTCAAATCTTAATATGCCTAAGGAGAATTGGATCAAGCATCATGAACCTTTTAAAGAGATTTGCAAAGAAAATGAGATTGTTCATGATGATTGCAACATGCATGATCCAAATCCTGAAAATGAAGTTTTATATAAGCATGTTAATTTTTGTGGAGTGGATAGACCTTGTGAAAGGCCTATGATTGAAGAAGAGAAGTATTGTAAGCAACATAAGCATGAAAGAACAATCACTTGGGTCAAAGATTTAAATGAAATTGCTAGAGAATTGTGTGACCTTTATCCTTTTACTTGTGAACTTTGCTGCATAGAGGGTCACTTTAATTTTCAATGCGTGAACTTTCAAAGCATAACTGTTAATCAGTTGTGTGATAACATGATCATTTCTGATCTTTATGATGAACTTATGTTATTTTTGATGTGTGAAGAGTTATCAGAAAAGACTTCTTTACTAGATGTTAATGCCTTAGGAATTAGCAACACTTTGCAAAATTGCCATCTCTATTGTGTTGTTAATTGCCATGAAAATGATTACATAAGTAAGATTAGAAAGGAGGGAACTTTACCAAAGTATAAAAATGTCTCTTATATATCTACTAATAAAAAGGAGAGTTTCTCCCAAGTTTCCCCTATTGTTTTCTAATGATAAACCAGGATATGTGGAGAAGCTTCATCTCCAACCACTCCCTCCTAAGGTAAATAAGAAGAAAAACAAGAGGAGGAGTAAGAGGAGCAAGAAGGAAGAAGAATGGGTATCAACCTGACCTGAGCATATTCCTCGCATCAATTTTTATCCTAACAGACATAAATTTTTGGAGGACGGTGAGCTTGATTGCATTCATTATTATCCTGATGTTAAGTCCGTAGGCACTATTGAAGATGATTTTGATTATGATATGCATGTTACTTTTTGTGATTGGGAAAATGATGATAATTCTACTTATGATCTTGAAAATCTTTTTGGTACTAACTCTGAGAGTGATGACATGGAAAGCTCTAAGCTTGGGGATGATAGGATTGCAAGTCCTTTACCCATTAGTGATGTGGTAATTGATAATTCTTTTTCTAGTAAGAATAAAGACAACATGTTTACAAATATAGCTTCTAGCAATGATAATGCTCCTATCTACTATGATGATGTTATAACTCCTATCTTTAGTGATTATAAAGGTACCTATGACATAAGGAGAAATTATCCTTATGAAACTTGTCATAATCATGGAGGGAATTACTCCCTTGTTGAACACCATCTTCCTAATACACAATTAATCTCTAGTGTTCAAGTTGTTTATGATAGTCCTACTCCCACTGTTACCAATGAGAAAGATTATGCTTTTGTGGAGAGTAAGAGTACCCTTTTGCATTTGGATCATGGTAACAATGCTTTATGTGATACTTATATTGTTGAGTTTATTCATGATCCCACTGAAAATTATTATGAGAGGGGAACATATGCTTATAGATATGTCAATAGTACCAAGTTCCCTCTCTTTATGTTGAAGGTTTTGAAGTTGCACTTATTTTGGCTTCCTATGCTAATATCTTTATGCTTCCATGAGTTATTTATATACAAGATCCCTTTGCGTAGGAAGCATGTTAGACTTAAATGTGTTTGCTATTTTCTTCTTGACGCTCTCTTTTGTTCTTCAACTCTTATTCCTTCTTCCTATGAGAGCATCATTAAAATCTTAAGCCTATCTTTATGGCTATAAAGAAAGAGCTCTTGGGAGGCAACCCAATTTGTTTTTCTTTATGTTCTTAGTGGTCTTGATGATTATTACTACTGTAGCAACATCATTGTATCTTTACTTTTCAAGCTTTGTGCCTTTTATAGCCTCATACGACAAGGGAAGTGAAAGTTGTGACATGTTGTCCAGAAAACAGATTCTGTCCTTGTGACTAGAAAAATCAGAGAAACATCCCAGTTCATCTTTTTGAGCTGAATTTTTTACACCGCGTTCTCTATAAAATTACGAAACTTTTGTATGTTCTGAGTTTTTTTATTTGAGTTGCATAAGTATCCCTAAAAAATTCTTTACTACCTGCTGGTCTGTTTTTCACAGATTCTGTCCTGTTTTGCCTTTTCTTCGTTTTTCAAACCTTAAGCTTGCTTTTTCTTTGAAAAAACCTTTTGGCACTCTTGAGAAACAGTAGCTCTTCAAGATTACCTTTATTTCCAGTAGAGAAAAATATATTTTATTATGGGTACTAACCTCGCTAATCAGATTATGATGAGTTATGTATGAAGGGAGTTTTCAAGTGTGCGAGGGAAGATGATGAAAGAAGATTAAGAAGTGTCAAGCGTTCAAGCTTGGGGATGCCCCCATGCATCCCCAAGAAATATTCAAGGAGACTCAAGCGTCTAAGCTTGGGGATGCCCCCCGTGCATCCCCTTCTTCATCAACAATTATCAGTTCGTCCCTCGTTGCACTATATTTTTATCACTTCATGCGTTGTGTGCTATGCTTGGAGCATCTCGCTCTTTACTTTTCTAGGTTTGTTTTTGCTTTGTTTGCTGTAGTAACAAGTTAGACCCCAGCTTACTCTTTTGTGTGGGAGAGTTACACGCTCCGCTTGAACTAGAACTCCTCATAGGATTTGCATGCTTATTCTTTTAGCTGTGAGTTGTTCTTTTTCTTTTCTTAGTTGTTGCTCTGTTTAGTTGTAGTGCTTTAGTTTTTCTAGAGCTTTTCTTTTGTCTTAGGTTGAACTATCTATAGGTTGCATGTTTTATCTTGTTAGAGAGTTTGCCTGTTGCACTGAGTTTTGTGTCTTGACTAGAAAGTAGGTAGTTGAAGTTGCTATTCTCTTTGTAGTAGTAACTTGCAATAGTTTTGAGATATTGACTAGAGTAGTGTTTGAACTTTTTGTGTCAAGAGCTCGAGCCTATTAGTGATAGATGTCGTATTTTGGGCAATCCGTGTGATTTTCTAAAACCAAAAACCCCTGTTGAGAACTCTAGCTACTAGATGGATCACTAACATCTGGAGGGTTCAAATATTAGAGTACACTCACGTACCATGAGTCGAGGATGCGCAAGGATAACCAAACCCCCATACACTCCTCCTCGGGGTACTTATCTCTTTGTGAACCTCCTGATTAGATTGAGAGTTACCGATAATAAGTGCATGAGTTCTTCGGACTAATGTGAGTATTCGAAAGTTGACACTTCCACCCAACTATACTTTTTCTAGCCTCTTCGGTACCGTGCATTGCCCTTTCTCACCTTGAGAGTTGGCGCATACTTCGCCGATGCATCCAAACCCTTGGCACGATACGCTCTGTCGTCATAAGCCTCCTTATATGTTTCCTCAAAACAGCCACCATACCTACCTACAAGGCATTTCCATAGCCTTTCCGAGATACATTGCCATGCAACATCCACCTTCTCATGACTTGATCCTCATGTCATACATGCTACTTGCTTGATCGATGAGCCGCATGCTAGTTCGGCCTTGCCCTAATCATTCCTACATGACGCGCTAGTATCATTGCATATCCTGCTATCCTGGCAGAGGCATACATTTGCATCATGATAGTTATATCTTCTTTATGTGAATACCTTTGTAAAGTGTGAAAGATCTCCTATATTCTTGTAAAATATAGAGTGTTGCCCCTAAAGTTAGGAAAAGATCCCAAAGAGGACAAAATCAAAAGATCCCAAAGAGGACAAATGAGAGTTAAATAGAAAGAGCCATTGAGGCCACCAAAAAATACAAAAAATAGAAAAAATAGAAAAAGAAAAATAAAAAGAGAGAAGGGGGCACACTACTATTCCTTTTGAGAGATCCACACTAGTACTTCATCCTCTATCCCTTGTACTCCATAGAGATCATCATCATGCATATAGCTATGTGGGGACCTTCACACTTTAGAACTTGGCTTGTATATTCCAATGATGAGCCTCCTCAAACGAGCTCTAGGTCTTCTTGAGCAAACAAGTTAGATGCAACCCCACTAGTTCCCTTGGAGAGATTTTAGCTCACATGTGCATCCGTTGCATGGCAATCCGTACTCCTCACATCATATCTATCATATGGCCTTCTCTCGCCTATGATTGTCCTCATTGATGTGAGCCTTTCACACATTTTTGTCTTCCTCCTCCACCTTCTTTTTGTTTCGCCTTTTAGGTGTAAAATTTCTTGCTCACGCTCATCCATTGCATGAGTGCTCAAAATATCGAAAGGGAGTGGATCAGTTTGACTTGTACCTGGCTAGTGGTCTGGGGACGAGTCAAGATAAGAATCCAAAGGAGACCAAGTGTGAAACTTTAGTAGATAGTTGTTCTCAACAAACTTTTCTTTCTCTCTTTTTCCCAGTCCCCTGCTTGCACGCAAACACCATCTGGAGACATTCGCGTCACGGACAGCGAGAGCTCTTGCACCTTTTGTTCTTTTGTTGCTTGTGTCAATGCTAATATAGACTCTTGCTTGTTAAGACTTGAATTTAATTGCATGCTTTAATTTCTTTACTTAAAAGTTCTTATATGGTTGTGTGGCATGTCATCACAGAAATTATGCTTGTTATCATTTACCTACTCAAGGACGAGCAGGAATTAAGCTTGGGGATGTTGATACGTCCCAAACGTATCTATAATTTCTGCTTTCTCCATGCATGTTTTGTGTGACTTTGCCATGATTTGCTTGAACTTTCATACACTTTTGAGCATATTTGGATTAATCTATTAACCCAGTGCACCCAGCTGCCAGTTGCTGTTTTCTGTTGTTTTTGTATTTCAGGTTTTCCGGCCATTAAAAGTGCTCCAAAAAATCCGGAAAAATCAGATAAAAAATCCGCGACCCGGAAGCTTCCGGAATCACCAAGGTAGCGGAGGGGGGCCACCACCAGGAGACCAGGAGGGTCCTTGGCGCGGCCCCACCCTAGGCCGCTCCAGGAGGCCTCGTGGATGCCTGGTGGGTCCCCTCGACACCCCCCTCTTCCTATATTTATCCCTCGGGGTGGAAAACCCTAATATCGAAGTACTTTTTCCAGAAGCGATTCCGATCTCCGCCGCCATCGCCAACAAGCTTCGGGGGACCAGAATTCCTGTGCCGGCACCCTGCCCAGACGGGGAAGTGCCCCCAGATTCATCTCCATCGACGTTGCTTCCTCCCTCCATGAAGCGGGAGTAGTTCTCCCTCGGGGCTGAGGTTTCTACCAGTAGCTATGTGTTCTTCTCTCTCTCCCATGATGAGATCTTCGTTGTGTTCATAGGCTATGTTAATCTAGGGTGATCCTGTGATATTTCCCCTTCCTCTATGTATTGGATTGATGTACTCAATTGATCTTATCTGGTATAATCCCCGAGACCAAGGTGACAGCGGTCTATTGGACATGGGTTATAAGAATATTATCATGAGTGATTTCCTCTTTTGTGTGTTGATTGAAGATTGAGAGTCTCTTGGTGCTTGTCTTTGACTATCCTTGAGATATGTTGTGGTGATTGTGGTACTCTCTTTGGATGGCCGCGGTGACATTGGGAAATCCATAGATTGAGAACTACGAACTTTGAGGTGTGCTTTTGTAGCCCTACATAATTCTCATCCTCTCTTGACCTTAAAGGAATGACCTCCGAGTGCGTCTCCTTTGCATGTTTTATGGGAAATATCATGTGATTAGACTATGTTAATGTTGTCGACAGTTGCCATTAGTGAAAGTATGAAGCCTAAGCCTTGTTTCCACCGTTGTTACACCGTTTGTGCTCACTTTTGTCACATGTTTGCTTGCTGCACTTTTTATTACAGATTTATATTACCTTGCTTTGCCACACCTATCACTCGTATTTTACCATCTCTTCGCCGAACTAGTGCACCTATACAACTCCTAGTTGTATTAGGCGTGTTGGGGACACAAGAGACTTCTTGTATCTTAATTGCAGGGTTTCTTGAGAGAGACCATCTTCAACCTCTACTTCCCTGAGTTCGATAAACCTTAGGTCATCCACTTGAGGGAAATTGCTGCTGTCCTACAAACCTCTGCGCTTGGAGGCCCAACATAGTCTACAAGAATAGAAGCGTGCGTAGACATCACCCAGCAAACTCAGCATAGCAACAGCAGAAAATTACATATGTGCCTCGATCATGTAGGGCAGCTCACGAGGACTAAACCATGAAGAACAAAGAGGGGAGGAGAACATAACATAGCTACTTATCACGGACCCATGGTGCAAGGGAAACTACTCACGGCACATCCGGGAAGCGTCCATGGTGGAGGGGAAGCTCCCGGAGGTCAATCCTCCCTCCAGCAGGGTGCCGGGAAGGGTTCTGCTGGCGCTCCCGATCTTGGAAACGCGGCGGCGGCGGAACAGAGGCGAGATCGCGAAAAACGGTTGTGTCTCCGGAAGTTTCACGTCACGGAGATTAAATAGGCGAAGGGGTGCAGCCAAGGGCGCCACTAGGGGTCCAGGCGCCCTGGTGGTGCGGCCAAGCCCTAGGACGCACCACCTGTCCGCCTGGGCACCAGGTGGGGTCCCTCTGGCCCTCCTTCGGGGTTCTGAAAGATTCCGTTGCGCTGATTTTTTATCTGGTTTTTCTCGAATTTTTGGAGCACTTTTTATATGGGGGAAAACTGAAATAGAAAAACAGCAGAAAACAGGAACTAGCACTATGGTGCACTGAGTTAATAGGTTAGTCCAAATATGATCAAAAGTGTATGAAAGTGTATCTAGATCATAGAAATATCACACAAAACATGCATGGAGCAAGGAGAAATTATAGATACTTTTTGGACGTATCAACATCCCCAAGCTTAATTCTTGCTCGTCCTCGAGTAGATAAATGATAACAAGAATAATTTCTGTGGTGACATGCTAGCAACCATATAAGAACTTTGAAAGTAAAGCAATCAAGATATGTGATTCAATTCAAGTCATAACAGGCAAGAGTCTATATTAGCATTGGAACAAGCAACGAAAGAACATTAGGTGCAAGAGCTCTTAGCTGTCCGTGACTCGAATGTCTCCAAATGGTGTTTGCGTGCAAGAAGGGGGATAGGGAATACGAGAGAAAATGTATTTTTGTTGAGAACTCAATCTACTAAAGTTTCACACTTGGTCTTCTTTGGAATCTTATCTTGACTCGTCCTAGACCAATAGCGACACTCCTTTTCGATATTTTGAGCACTCATGCAATGGATGAGCGTAAACACGAGAGTTGACACTTAGGATGGCAAAGAGAGAGATATGGTGGAGGAGGAAGAGAAAAAGGGTGTGAAAGGCTCACATCAATGAGGACAATCATAGGCGAGAGTAGGCCCAATGATAGATATGATGTGAGGAGTAGGGATTGCCATGCAACGGATGCACATATGAGCTAAGAAAAGCTCTCCTATCGAACTAGTGGGGGTGCATCCAACTTCCTCGCTCATGAAGACCTAGAGCTCGTTTGAGGAGGCTCATCCTTGGAATATGCAAGCCAAGTTATACAGTGTGAAGGTCGCCACATAGCTATATGCATAAATGATCATATCTATCTTGGCAGGAAGAGGTCTGCTGGCGCTCCCGATCTTGGAAGCGCGGTGGCGGCGGAACAGAGGAGAGATCGCGAAAAATGGTTGTCTTCGGAAGAATCCCGCCACGGAGAATAAATAGGCGAAGGGGGGCAGCCAGGGGGGCCACCAGGTGTCCAGGCGGCCACCTGGCGCGGCCACCCCCTAGGGCGCGCCACCAGGACGCCTGGACCCCTGGTGGTGGCCCTCTGGCCCCAACTAGGTGATTCCGGAAGGTTCTTCTGCGCTAATTTTTTATCTGATTTTTCCCGAATTTTTGGAGCACTTTTAATATGGGGGAACCTAAAATAGAAAAACAGCAGAAAACAGGAACTGGCACTCTTGTGCACTGAGTTAATAAGTTAGTCCAAAGATGATCAAAAGTGTATGAAAGTGTATATAGATCATAGAAATATCACACAAACATGCATGGAGCAAGCAGAAATTATAGATACGTTTGGGACGTATCAACATCCCCAAGCTTAATTCCTGCTTGTCCTCGAGTAGGTAAATGATAATAAGCATAATTTCTGTGGTGACATGCTAGCAACCATATAAGAACTTTGAAAGTAAAGCAATCACGATATGTGATTCCATTCAAGTCATAACAGGAAAGAGTCTATATTAGCATTGGATCAAGCAACGAAAGAACATTAGGTGCAAGAGCTCTTAGCTGTCCGTGACTCGAATGTCTCCAAATGGTGTTTGCGTGCAAGAAGGGGGATAGGGAATACGAGATAAAAAGTATTTTTGTTGAGCATTCAATCTACTAAAGTTTCACACTTGGTCTTCTTTGGAATCTTATCTTGACTCGTCCCCAGACCACTAGCCAGGTACAAGTCAATTTGATCCACTCCTTTTCGATATTTTGAGCACTCATGCAATGGATGAGCGTAAGCACGAGAGTTGACACTTAGGATGGAAAAGAGAGAGATATGGTGGAGGAGGAAGACAAAAAGGGTGAGAGAGACTCACATCAATGAGGACAATCATAGGCGAGAAGGCCAAATGATAGATATGATGTGAAGAGTAGGGATTGCCATGCAACGGATGCACATATGAGCTAAGAAAATCTCTCCAATGGAACTAATGGGGTTGCATCTAACTTTCTCGCTCATGAAGACCTAGAGATCTTTTGAGGAGGCTCATCCTTGGAATATGCAAGCCAAGTTCTATAGTGTGGAGGTTTCCCACATAGCTATATGCATGATGATCATCTCTATGGAGTACAAGGATATAGAGGGAGTACTAATGTGGATCTTTCAAAAGGAACAGTAGTGTTGTCCCTTTCTCTCTTTTTATTTCTTTTTTCTATTTTTTCCATTTTTGTATTTTTTTGGTGGCCTCAATGGCTCTTTCTATTTAACTCTCATTTGTCCTCTTTGGGATCCTCTATTTTGTCCACTTTGGGATCTTTTCCTCACTTAAGGGCAACACTCTATATTACAAGAGGGTATAGAAGATCTTTCACACTTTACAAGGTACTCAAATCATAAAGAAGATGTAGCAATCATGATGTATGCAATGCATGCCTCTGCCAGTGTAGCGGGAACATGTATGACATGAAGATAGTGTCATGAAGAGGTGGATGTTGGATGGCAATATATCTCGGAAAGGCTATGGAAATGCATTGATAGGTAGGTATGGTGGCTGTTTTGAGGAAAGATATAGGGAGGTTTATGATGACAGAGCGTATCCTGTTGGATGTACCGGCGAAGGTGGACGCCAACTCTCGGAGTGAGAAGAAGGCAATGCACGGTACGGGAGAGGCTAGCAAATATGAGGAGGTGGAAGTGTCAACTTTCAATACTTACATTAGTCCAAAGAACTCACACACTTATTATCGGTAACTCTCAATCTAATAAGGAGGTTCACAAAGAGACAAGTACCCCGAGGAGGAGTGTATGGGGGTTTGGTTATCCTTGCGCATCCTCGACTCATGGTACGTGAGTGTACTCTAATATTCGATCCATCCAAAGATTAGTGATCCATCTAGTAGCTAGAGTTCTCAACTAGTTTTGTAGGTTTTGAAAATAAACACGGATTGCCCAAAATACGACACCTATCACTAATAGGCTAGAGCTCTTGAAACCAAAAGTTCAAACATTACTCACAACAATTCCTCAAAACTATTGCCGGTTACTACTACAATTGAATAGCAACCTCAATTACCTACTTCAAGACAAGACAAAACTCAGTGCAACAACCAACTCTCTTAACAAGATAAACATGAAAACTACAGAGAGTTCCAGTAATAAACTAAACAAAAGCTAAGGCGCTTGCTAAAGACAAACTAAAACTAAAACTAAACATGTCAGTAGGTACGAAAAGATAAAGAACACACAACAGAGAAAAGATAAGCATGAAAAATCCTATGATGTGTTCTAAATTAGAAAGTCGAGCGTGTTTTCTCTCCCACGCAAAGTAAGTTGGGGTCTAACTTGTTATGAACAGCAAGCAAAGCTAAAGAAAACTAAAAAGTAAACCTAAGAGCGAGACGCTCCAAGCATAGCACATAACGCATGAAGTGATAAAAATATAGTGAGACGAAGGACGAACTGATGATTGTTGATGGAGAAGGGGATGCACGGGGGCATCCCCAAGCTTAGACGCTTGAGTCTCCTTGAATATTTATTGGGGATGCATGGGGGCATCCCCAAGCTTGAGCGCTTGACACTCCCAGATCTTCTTTCATCATCTTCCCTCGCACACTTGAAAACTCCCTTCATACATAACTCATCATAAGCTGATTAGAGAGGTTAGTACCCTTAATAAAATAATTTTTCCCCACTGGATATACATATATTCTTGAAGAGCGACTGTTTCTCAAGATTGAAAAAAGGTTTTTGCAAAGTAAAAGAAATCTTAAGGTTTGCAAAAGTAAGGAAAGGCAAAACGTGGCAGAATCTGTGAAAAACAGAACAACAGGTAGTAAAGAATTTTTTCGGGGTACTTCTGCAACTCAAATAAAAAACTCAGAACATACGAAAGTTTAAAAATTGTATGAGCACGCCGTGTAAAAATTTCAGCTCAAAAAGATGAACTGGTGATTTGTTCCGATTTTTTTCGTCAAACAGACATAATCTGTTATCTGGACAACATGTCACAACTTTTGCTTCCCTTATCATAAGAGGCTATAACTTGGCACAAAGCTTGAAAATAAAGATACAATGATGTTGCTACAGTAGTAACAATCATCAAGACCACTAAAAACAGAAGTAAAAACATCTTGGGTTTCCCCCAACAAGCACTTTCTTTTACGCCTTTAAGCTAGGCATAAGGCAAAAGAAGAATCAAAGGTCTCCGAGATCATCGGAATCATAAAAACCTTCAAAATGATTTTCAACAAGCTCATTATTCTTTTTCCTAGGAAAGAGGTACTTACCTTTCTCCTTACCGCGTAAGCGTATGTGCCCGTTACCTATATCAATGAAGCCTTTCATAGCTCGGAGGAAGTCCCTCCCAAGTACGATGTTGCTTTGGTTTGGCTCCATGATGAAGAAATCCATCGGTGCAACCCTATGAAGGAATGCAACTTGGACTTCTTTTACCTTTCCTTTGACCTCTGAAATATCTCCATTAGCATGTTCATGATAAGATAACAATTTATCCATATCTAGTTTCAAAGAATCATAAACTATCTTTGGCATGGTAGAAACTATGGATCCAAGATCACAAAAAGCAAGGAAGTCTTGGTTAGAGAATCCTAACAAAGGGCTCCCAATAATCATCTATCTCCAACATTTCTTTCTTGTTGGTCTTAAGTTCCTCTACTTTCCTCAAGTCTAGAGCATCCATCCTTTTTTCAATAATGGCAAGTCTATCTATAACAGTATCAAAACTACGATCATAAACAAAATAACTAGATAGACTATGCAAAATATCAAGGGCTCTAGCTTCATCACACTCTAAAAAGTCTCCTTAGGATATAATATCAAGAGAGTGTTTACACCACTTAAAAATACCATGGTAAAAATTTCTAAGCACAATTTTTTATAGGCATCCAAGGCATAATTATTTTATGTGCTTCAGAAATTCTGTCCCATGCCTTCTTCATATTTTCTCCATCCCTTTGACGGAAATCGAGAACTTCTGATTCCCGCAAAGCACCAAGTCCTAACATGTTCATCTAAACAAGGAGGACTACTAAAAGCAAGATAAATATTTTTTTGTGATTTTTGATATAAGACACAAGATAAAAACTGAAAGATAAACTAACAAGACTAAAAAGCAAAGGTAAAAGGTAGTGGGCAACTCCCCTATCTTAGCACTCAGAGTCCCCGGCAACGGCGCCATAAATTTGCTTGATGATGAGAGAGTTGACAGGTGCAACTCCTCTCCTCGTTGGTTACCCCAAGTGGAAGGTGAGATGTAGGCTAACGGAAAATTTCCACTATGTAGAGGATAGGGTTTATCTCCCGTAGGACTACATCAAATGATAAGTACGTGGTTCGGCAAGTGATGTGCCGTCTGAAAAGAATCACTTGATTCTCCTGGACCTGCACACAACACAAATAACTTTGCTTCCCAACGAGTATAGAGAGGTTGTCAATCTCTCCGGCCTTGTTAGTCCACAAAGGGTCAAACGCAAGAGATAATGATAATGGTGATAGCAACTAGAAAGTAAAAAAAGGAAAGTAAATGAGCGTGTAAACAGTAATGAGAATATGGACCGGGGTCCCGTGATGTTCACTAGTGATGTCTCTCTCAAAAGATGATAAAACTGCTATGCGAGGTAAAACAATTACAGCTAGGCAATTGACGGGATTAAAAACTCACCACAATGATAACTATGTTACAAAGAAAGAAAGAGGCTCAAAAGCATGGGCAATACGCCAAAATAAGTAGACCGAAATCCAACTGCATCTACTACTAATCATCCACCTTGATATGCCTATCCAGAACACCTCGCTGGTATTAAGTTGCGAGCCCCACCCAAAGCAACAGACAACTGCATTAAAACTCACTTTGCGTAAAGTAAACAATCCTTGCAACCGCGGTTACAAGGACCGTTGTTTTCCCACTTGTGGCAACAACACATCCCCTAGACTCATGTTTCTGTCACTCAAGCGTGTCAACAGGGGGCATGAACCCACAATCGAGCATAACGTTCCCTCTTGGAGTCACTGTTGGAATTATGCCCTAGAGGCAATAATAAATTGTATTATTATAATTCCAGGTTCATTATTAATGTTTATATGTCTGTGCTATAACTGCAATGGCTTATGCGGAGGTTTGCCAAGTAGCATGTTAACTGCCTCCGGAGGAAAACCCATATGCAGGTGTGGAGTATAAACACCAAGTGTTCTTAGTCTGCCTCTAGGACTAACCCGTCTGTTATGGATGACAGGTTTTCCTGTTCATAGGGCATTGGAAATGCCGGTAACACATGGGAGCACATTGTTGCCAGAACAAGGGTGCTGAACCGACCCAATTGTATGATTTACTTTGAGATCACATCATTCCCATGTTATAAGTAAAATCATCTAAAGTTAATATGCATGTGTCCTTCATGACCATAAGAATGTTTCGTAACTTCATACCGGAGGGTGGGTTTTGACACTGTCCCCACACCACCCGTAACAGGCGTGGCAATAACGGCTTTGATCACTCACACCCGAAAGTGTGTCAAGGGACTTAACGATTCGAGTTGGGAATTTTCTCCTCTAACGATGGAGAGATATTTCTGTGGGCCCTCTCAGTATTACGGCATCCAACATCGTCTGGCCAAACACTGTGAATTGATCACAAGGGATACCGGAATACTAAACGAGAAAACTGGAACAAAACAGGAAGGAGGATGACTAGGTATAATGGTTAATGGTTAATCATGCGGATACGTAATATATCTCACCTCAGGTTTTGTATAGTATCGTGAAGCAAATAGGACTGGCATGTTAAGCTTGTGGTTCACTCGAATTTATATTCGTGTAGGTACGGGAACCGTTATGGGTGTCCATGGCTCCGCTATCGGTTTTTGGTCCACGAGAAAATGAGTTTCCGGTTCATGTCCGTATCCTACCGAACCTATGGGGTCACACACTTAAAGGTAGATGATCTGTAGAGTAGTAGAGTGATAGGAGCATGTATTTATCACACCGCGAAAGTCTCGGAGTGATCGGGTTATAAACGATGAGAAAACCGGAACTGTTTCGGGGACCCGGTAAAGTACCGGGAAGAGTTTTGAGAAAAACCGGATAAAACCGGAGGGCCAGAAAAGTTCCGAGTTGGTCTAGATATATTTAATATTTATTTATTAAGTATTTCGAAAATGTTTCGGAAATAAATTAATAAATTTAATATATATGGGCTCCCTCTCACTTGGAAGGCCCAAGTGGGGAGGGAGCACTTGGGCTAAGGGAGCCCATGAGGGGAGGGCGCCTTGGGGGGGCTTGCAGGAAGCTTCCCCCCTCCCCCCTTGGCGCAACCCTAGGAGGGGAACCCTAGGGCGCAGCCCCTAGGGCTGCCCCCTCCTCCAAGTTGGCTCCCCTCCCCTCCCCCTATAAATAGAGGAGGTGGGGGCACCCCTTGAGACACAATTTAGATTGCTCTTCGTCGGAGGACTGCCCCCTCTCTCTCCCTCTCAATATATCCAATATCCACCCTCCCGAAGGGCTGCTCCTCCCTCCTCTCTACTCCGGTGGCACCGAGCTCTGGACGGCGGAGCCCTGCCGGATCATCTACACTGTACGTGTGGATCAACCGTAGAGAGATCGTACGTTCGATCTTCGTTCGAGGGACTCCACGGTGATTAGATCTGTTCGTGGGAGTGTTCATCTTCAGGCTTCTCCGACTCTCCATTAACATCTTCCGCTGCGAGAGAAGAGCATCCGGTGAACGGTTGCAAGAAGGTAACAAGATCGATAACCTTGTCTGCATCTTCCTAGATCCGTTCTTGGGTTTGGTTTCGTAGTGCCGAATTTTTTTGTTTTCTACTCCGATTCCCAACATTCACTACCTACTACTTGGCCAAAACAATAAACAACAACGGAGAACATGCAAGAATTACTTAGGAACAAAAATATAAAAGATAAGAACCAAATATATTACTCTATCACAATCTGAACATAATCTCATAATCCATCAGATCCCAGCAAACTCAGCATAGCAACAGCAGAAAATTACATATGTGCCTCGATCATGTAGGGCAGCTCACGAGGACTAAACCATGAAGAACAAAGAGGGGGGAGAATATCACATAGCTACTGATCACAGACCCATGGTCCAAGGGAAACTATTCACGGCACATCCAGAAAGCGTCCATGATGGAGGGGAAGCTCCCGGAGGTCAATCCTCCCTCCAGCAGGGTGCCGAGAAGGGTTCTGCTGGCGCTCCCGATCTTGGAAGCGCGGCGGCGGCGAAACAGAGGCGAGATAGCGAAAAAGGGTTCTGTCTCCGAAAGTTTCACGTCACGGAGATTAAATAGGCGAAGGGGGGCAGCTAGCGGGCCACCAGGGGTCCAGGCGCCCTGGTGGCGCGTCCAAGCCCTAGGCCGCGCCACCTGGCCTCCTGGGCACCAGGTGGGGCCCCTCTGGCCCTCCTTCGGGGTTCCGGAAGCTTCCGTTGAGCTGATTTTTTATCTGATTTTCCCGAATATTTGGAGAACTTTTTATATGGGGGAAAACTGAAATAGAAAAACAACAGAAAACAGGAACTAGCACTGTGGTGCACCGAGTTAATAGGTTAGTCCAAATATGCTAAAAAATGTATGAAAGTGTATCTAGATCATAGCAATATCACACAAAACATGCATGGAGCAAGCAAAAATTATAGATACGTTTGGGACGTATCTGTCTCTAAACTAGCAAATACTCTGTAATAGAAGGAAAATAAAAAAGAGAACATAACGGGGAACCAATATGTGTTAAGCAGTTGCCGCCTCCCTCAGTCTAGGGTTTATTTGCCTTCCATCGGCGCCTTCGCCTCATCTTCGGCGACCTTAGGGTCATGGTGACGTGGTGAATCACGGCTCTTGCCGGTGGGAGGGCTTCGTTTTTAGTTGTTCTATTCAGATTTGGTAGGATTTGTGTTTTCCTCGAGAAGACGAGATGGCGGCGACTCCATGAAGTTGAAATAAGGTTATTCCCATGTAAACCTCATCCAATTGGTGCCTCTAGCATCGTCGAAGGCCGTGTGGAGGTGTGGCTCCGGCGAATCTTTCCTTGGTGGATTTTCTCGGCTCTGGTCGTAGTTCGTCTAAGTTCATCTGTTTTCAGCTTGGATCTTTCCATTCTACGTTAATCTTCAATAGCGGCGGTGTTGTTCTGGTGTTGTTCATAACGAATCCATCGACAAAGGTTCCAAGATAATGTCATTGGAAGGATTAAAAAATTCCTTGAGTTTTGTACAACAATAAGTATGTGTATGCAATATTTTTTTTAAAGCCCGTCTACTAGTTATAAAGGAAACGACATGTAAATTCAAAATTCCTTGAATGACAGCCATGCACACACATCTTTTCCCAAAAGGAACAAACTGCATTCACATCACCACATGGAAAAAACATCACGAAACTACATCATATTATTACTTCAACCGGGATCCAAATCAAAATCAAAACAAAATTATGAGGCAGGCTGAGATGACTAGTCCTCCTTAGAGGGGTCGAGAACATACCCTACAAAGACAACTGCGCCGGCCGCCTCCTCCACTATGAAGTATGCAAACGGATGATCAGCTACAAAATCCACCCGGGGAGGTGGCGTCCGCGGTCTTGGACTAGCACCAATTTGAAAACCCATACATGTGACGGCCGCAGCTTCGGTGCCTTCCTCGTCTACCTCGATGACGGCCTGGTGGACGATGTCAGTTGTGACCAATGGCAAGCCAGATTCATCGCCCTCCACAATGTCAGACAGATCGGCTTGCTCGTTGAACGGCAACTGAAGCCCAAGCTTCTTGAGAATGGTGACGACGCTGCCGTGGAAGGACAGCTTGAACTTGGGCACCCGGAACTCCCTAACGTCGACCTTCTTCATTGCCATGTGCTTCGGCAGGAAGCCAGGTTGGGATGCTATCGCGTCGAGCAGGTTCCGCAAGCTGTCCATGGCATCAGGGAGGACGATGCACAAAGAAAACTGTGTGCGCTTGTTATGATCGACGCGACGGCCTGTTAACAGGTTAGCACAATGCAATGCATTAGTTAGTGTACATGATCCGCGATCGAGTGAAAGAATCGATACTGTGGGAGGGCCGACGGATTACCTTGCGATTCACCCATTTGGTACCGGAGTTTGAGCACCTTGAACCCTTGGTGCACGGCGATGAACTGAGAACTCCTGCTCTGCATGAAGGGCACGTCGACGGTGCCGCCTTCTAGCCGGTAGAAGAGCTTGTCGACGGTGATCTTCTTGTAGAAGGGCTTCTCCCACTTGCCCTTGAAGTATATGGCATTTCCGGGCACGACGCTGGTGAGCGGCGTTACTGATCCCGGACCAAGGACGGAGCCGATGAGGTTCCTCGTTACCTGCACGACCCGAATTAAGAGTTTTAGTTTGGAAAAAGATGGGCGACACGAGAGGCGACACGAGAGGAGATTCGTTTGGACGATGCGGCTAGGTTTTGAGACCTCGCTGCCGGACTTAGTTCATCGGAGATTGAGCCGCTTAGAGGGCACAAATACTCCCCGGTGTTGTTCGCGCCATCCTTCTCGAGACCTCCGCCTGCACAGCCGGGGCTGCTCTGCCGGCGATGGGGGAGATTGGAGCTGCTCACTGAGAGAGGGGTGGTGATGGATTATACTGATCTCGCCGCCGGGGAAGGCTTGCATGAAGACGACGAGGTGATATTCCCTCTGCATGTAGCGCACTGTGTGCCGATGTGGCAATTTGTGGAGCTAGTCCGGGTTCGGTCTGATGCACACAAGGGGGTGCGGTGCACGGGAGGTGACGTCAATGGCGGACTCCGAGATGTGTCGCGTCTGACGAGTGGGGACATAGGCGAGAGCGTGGGTGGATCGCCTACTTCACCTGCTCGTCTAACTTGGTGCGACCTCTCCTTCTCCTCTTCCCCACATCTCAGATCTGGCGACGAGCGCGATCTAGAGTGGATCGCTTGCTTCTCCCGGGCGTTCTTTGTCGACTGCGGAGGAGTTGGCGTTGTTCTCGGAGATCGATGGCGGAGAGGTGCGGGATATGGAGAGGATGTGCGAGATACGAGGATGGTTCCCGCACCGAAGGGCGATGGCGAAATTCGCAGACAAGTTAGTTGCATCGATCACCAGGAGAGAGTGGATGATGGCGTTTGGAGAGAGGCAGGTGGATCCGATCGAGATCTTACTGTGGGCAATGGAGATGACAGACTCAACAATCCGGCGACAAGGGAGAAGTGGTGGGGGATGAGATCGCGCATGGAACATCCACTGGCCGATGGAGATCCAGAGAAGATCAATCGGGTCCTGGTGCTCACACTACCGCCGTTGCGGAGATTTGTGGCAGGGGTGTTGGATCGAGAGCAATCACCGGAGGTTGTGGAGGCGCTGCAACCACTGAAGGTCAAGCCGCCCGTGAAGAAGAGAAAGCTCCTAGCTCCTACACGACATTCTCCCCGATTTCCTCGCCGCTCGGAGAGGCTGGCACGCCAAGAGTAGGTTACTCTCCTGCTGGCAGTCGTTTCTGGCTGCTAGCAGGAGATGGATCCGACGATGAGGAGGATAGCTGCGCCTCAGGTATGGATTTAACTAGATCATTGTATCTGATTTCATCTCCTGCTGATAAGCTGTGGCGCAAAACCCGTAAGATTAAACATAGAAATGTTGTCAAACCTTTGCTGGCTGATGATACCATGATGGTGAAGTCTATAAAAAAGGATAATATGACAGGAAATAGTCGTCACTTTGAGGCTACTCCTGGGGATTTGGTTAAATTACTTTGTGAGAGCAATTTTTGCGCGCCTATCCCCAGCATTGGGCTGGAGGATTTGGTTGAGTTCCAATGCTCTTTTGATTATGAAGTTGGGCTTAACAAAAATAATCAGGCAAAGCAATTAGATGATTCTTCTAATGCTTTGTTGAAATTGGATAGAATTATAGAGGATATTCTCCCTCTACCCATGTTATTTCCTAATTTTGATGTGATGGAAGAGGAAGAAATAGAAAATGCTTTATATGACAATAAAGAATGTGATGCTGATACTGGGGGAAGTGGGGAGAATATTGGTGGCCCTGGTGATGATGGGGGGCCAATTGGTTTCCGTTTCCTCAATTTAGAAAGCTATCCTCACATCATGAGGGTGGGGCTGGCTGGAGGGCCCCAGCTGCAGAGCTCTGGGAGTCTATACAAGCCACATACCCGAGATGAGAGAGAGGCTGAGCAGATAGAGCTAGGGTTTCCCTCTGCGTCGCCAAACCCAATGGCTTTCAATCCTGGTAGAGGTAGAGCTCCTGGTAGATTCTTTAGGGGAGGGAGACATAATTTCCAAGGGAGAGGATGGAACTATGGGGACAGAAATGCCTATGAGAGTTTTGGCCATGGTTCTAGCTCTTTCGGTGGGAGAATTGATAGATCTCAAGCTGATTCCAATGACAGAAGAGAGGGGAATAGAGTTGGTGATACTAAAATTGGTACTTCAGATGGGATCAGATCTAACCAGGCTTCTGGAGAAGAGGTTGATCGACCAACTGCAGAGATCTTGGGTGCTGAAAAAGGTGTGTCTGATATCCTCACTTCCAAGTCTGATCTGGCTCCTTCCCAAAATCTCCTTGAGACTTTGTTGGCACAATTGGCTCATGTCCAAAATATGGGTGGAGGAACTGTTGGATCTGGGTTGGTTACTGGCTCTTCTAGTGCTACCTCCACCCAGAACATGGGCAGTGGTGGATCTGGTAACTCTGAGGGAGGGAATATGGCTCCTGTTGGGGAAGTTAACAAAGGGAAGCAGAAGATTGGGTATGGGAAACTGGGAACTGACAACATTCTGGCTGAAGGAGGCAAATTCAGGGGGGGTGCAACAAGTGCAAAATCTCAAGTCATTTGACCAAGGACTGCAAACTGGGACATTGTGTGATATGTGGCAAAGATTCACACATCACCGAGGATTGTGCCTGGCTTAAGCAATTAAAACCCACCCCAAAGTATATAGGGTTTTCAGCTAGAGGTTTGGGGGTGCTGCTAGTTCAGAATGCAAAAGAAGTAATGGAATCATCTCATAGCAATCCTTTGGCCCTGATTCAGATCATTTCTGGTGATATAAATGAGATTGATTTATTACAAGGGTTCCAATACACGTTCAACTGGAATTGGAAGTGGAGGATCAAAAGTCAAAACAAGACTGGATACCTCATGAGATTCCCCAATAAAGCCAAGCTAATGGAACTGCATAGCTTCAAGAACTTTGTGCTGCTAGGGACTGGGGCCAATGTCAATGTGCAGCCCTGGACTTTTGATTGTCGGCAAACTGCACACAGTTTGGGTGAAATTTGAGAAGGTGCCTGAAAACTACAGGCATTTTTTTGGGATATGTGAAATTGCTGCTTTCTTGGGACCTGTGCTTGAAGTTGATATGGATACCATTTCTGCTGAAAAGATTAGGGTGAAGGTTGGTGTTAGAGATACTCATAAGATTCCACCATGTGCTGAGTTCACCACTAATGACCTGATGATATTTAGAATCTTCATTGAGCAGGAGTCGGTGGTGGAGAAAGGATGGTTCTCTGAATCAAAAAGACCCGCTCAAGATATGAAAGATTTAGAAGTTGGAGAGGGGGAAGGAGATCCTAGAAATAAAATGAGAGGACAGGATGGTCATGAGCAGATTTCCTTGGGAAGCATGTCACTAGCTCAATATGAGGAAGCAAAGAGTAAAGGAACTCTCTCAGCTGGTGGATCTGGTAGGGATAAAGAGTCTGATAATAGTATCATGCTGCTGGAAGTTGTTAAGGAAATGTCCAAGTTAAAAGAAAAGCTGGTGGAATTAGAGGAAGCTAAAGCTAGAGCAGATGTGGTGGCTGCTAGAGACTCTAAGAAAATTATAGATTTAATGGGTGTGAAGAACAAACTGGAATCAGAAGTTGCTACTCAAAATCAAATGATTCAGGCCTTGGCTGAAAAAATCAACAGAAGAGAGGAGTTGGATAAAGAAATAGAGGGCATTAATGGAGACTCTGACTTGGGAGAAGATGGAGACTTAGAAAAAGACAATGGTATGACTCAATACAATGAGAAGGTGGACTTTGAACCTAGTCAAGAATCAATGGAATCCTTTGGCACTAAAGTGGGAATACAATCTGGTTCTGGAACTGGTTCTATTCCTGATACTACTATGATGGAAAATGAGGCTAGGAGATACCCCAGGCTCAAAGACAGGGAAGATTGCAAGGTGGAGGATCTTGCAAGGGAGAGAGCTGCTGACAGAGACAACTATGGTATGGATTCTGATCTAGATTCACTTGATAGTGATAAATCTTCTCTTTTTCATATGGCACACCTAGTTGGGATTGATTTGGGATGTTCCCTAGATATGGTAGAACATAACTTAGACTTAATTTCCAAAATGCAAAAAGCTTCAAAAGATCTATTTGATCAGAAGATTGCTGCTCAACAAGGAGTGCATGATGATAAGAGCTCTCCTGATTTGATTGATACTGGAGATGTTAATCTAGATGATTTATGCTCAGATTTAGAAGGAGAAGATGTGGAATTGGAGGGAATTCACCTCCAACAGATAAAAAACATTTTCTCTAGTCAATCTAAAAATAAATGTTCTATAGAACATAGCTATGGGAAACACTCTGTGATGGTTGGGAAAAAAGCTAAAAGCAGATTAAAAAAATGAGAGGTCTGTTTTGGAATGTGAGAGGGATTGGCAAAGATTATAAAAGATTCTTTATTAGAGACCTCATTGCTGAGAAATCCCTGGAATTTATTGGTCTGGTGGAAACCATAAAACAAAATTTTACTAATAGTGAGTTACACAATTTATACGGAGGCAGAAACTTTATTTGGAACTGGTCTGCCTCTAAAGTGAAATCTCGAGGTATCCTCATGGGTGTAAATGGGGATAATTTTGATGTGGAACATGTTGAGACCGGGGATTACTTTGCTAGGATGCTCCTGTTTGATAAAAAGGCAAAATTCAAATGGAATCTGGTGGTTGTATTTGGTGATGCTCAGGTTTTCGGGAAAGCTGCATTCCTGGCTGAATTGGCTAGAGTCTATCAAAAAAACAATCACCCTTGCTTAGTTGGGGGTGATTTTAATATAATTAGGAAAAGTTCTGATAAGAACAAACCTAATACCCCTGATCATTGGAGCTTTGTGTTTAATGCAATTATTGAGCAAGCTGGGCTTATGGAACTACCCCTGACTGATTGACAATATACTTGGGCCAACAATTTAGAAGACCCTACTTTTGAAAAATTAGACAGGGTGTTGTTCTGTCCAGATTGGGAAGAACATTATCCTTTAGCATTCTTAAACTCTTTAGATAGGGAATTATCTGATCATACACCTTTGATTGTGAACTCAGGTGAATGCTCTTTTAGTGCACCCATCTTTAGATTTGAAAATTCTTGGATGCTTAAGGAGGGTTTTAAAGAATTTGTATGTAAAAACTGGGGGAAACCTTTGGCCCTATCCAATATTGATAAATGGCCGGCAAGGGTTAGAACATTAGGAAAAAATGAGAGGGTGGTGCAGAAATGTTGAGGCTCTTAGTAGAAAACTCAAGTTGGAAGTATTAGATAAACTAGATAAAATAGACAAAGAAGCTGAGGTGGTTGGGTTGACAGCTCATAATTACAATGAAAGGAGAGAGTTGAGGGCTCAGTTGTTTAGGTTACTGGAGCAGGAAGAGGTAAGATGGCTGCATAGATACAAAAGTAATGAGATTAAAGATGGTGATTGCAATTGTAAATATTACAATGCTAAAGTGAATGGTAGGAGGAGGAAAAATAGGATTGTGTCTTTAGAAAAAGATGGGAAAGTGATTGAAGGAGAGAATAATTTGATTGAATTTATTACTCAGTTCTACAAAGAATTATTTGGTGCTCCAGAGGTTTCCTCTATTACTCTGAGAGAGCAACCAGTGGATCAACTGACTCAAGAAGGGGCTGATATTTTGCTAGCCGAGTTCACTATGGAGGAGATCAAGGAGGTGGTTTTTAATATGAAGAAAAATAAAATCCCTGGTCCTGATGGGTTACCTGCTGAGTTCTATCAGCATTTTTGGGACCAGGTGAAGTGGGACTTGAAAGGGCTCCTTGATGATTTCCATAAAGGCAATTTAGATCTATCTAGATTGAATTATGGCATCATAACCCTAGTCCCTAAAATCAAAGATGCCAAACAGATACAGAAGTTCAGGCCTATTTGTCTTCTAAATGTTAGTTTCAAAATTATCACTAAAGTCCTGATGAACAGGCTTAGTAGGGTGGTTGCCCCAGTTATCTCTAGAAATCAAACTGCCTTTATAAAAGGTAGATACATTATGGAAGGAGTGGTGATTTTGCATGAAGCTCTAAACACCATTCATTCCAAAAAACAGAATGCTCTAATGTTTAAAGTTGATTTTGAAAAAGCTTATGATAAAATCAAATGGCCTTTTGTGTATCAAATGCTTAAGATGAAAGGCTTTCCTGATAAATGGTGTGATTGGATCATGAAATCTATGATTGGTGGTAAAGTAGGGATGAAAGTCAATGACAACATAGGACCTTACTTCCCAACCCATAAAGGTTTGAGACAAGGAGACTCTTTGTCCCCTCTTCTTTTTGACTTAGCTGCTGATGCCCTAGCCCTAATCCTAGATAATGCCAAGAGGCAGGGTTTGCTGAGAGGGATTTTGGTGGACTGTGTGGAAGGAGGGGTCAATATGCTGCAATATGCAGATGTCACCATATTCCTAATGCAAGACAATCTAGAGGATGCTCAGAGGCTTAAATTCATTCTAGGAGCTTTTGAGCAGATGTCAGGACTGAAGATTAATTTTCATAAAAGTGAGATTTATACTTTTGGTGAGGCTGTAGATAAAGTTAAACAATACCAGGAGATTTTCTCTTGTGAAATTGGTGCTTTGCCCCTAAAATACCTTGGTATTCCTGTTACCAAAGGAAGGATTAAAAATAGTATGTGGGGAGGGACCCTTTCTAAGATTGAAGGCAGATGCAGTTGCTGGCAAGGGAAGATGTTGAACATGGCTGGGAGAACTGCTTTGGTTCAGTCCTGCGTTACCAACATGCCTTTGTATATGATGTCCTTTTACCCCATAACTGCTGGAGTGAGAAAAAAGATTGATTTCTTTAGATCCAGATTGATTTGGCAAGCAGATGAGGGGAAAAGAAAATATCATCTAGTTAATTGGAAAACATGATGTCTTCCTAAGACTTAGGGAGGCCTGGGTCTGCTTAACATTGATATTATGAAGAAAGCCTTGCTAGTCAAATGGCTGTGGAAACTAGAGACTGAGGAAGGTTTATGGCAAGAGAGAATTTTAAATAAATATGTAAAAGGAAAGTGCATCTCTGGAATTAAACCTAGGGTGGGTGACTCCCACTTCTGGAAAAATATCTTAAGTGTGAAAAATTTATTCTATGAAAACTTTAGGAAAAGAGTTGGCAATGGATGCAACACTAGATTTTGGGAAGAATTGTGGCTAGATGATAAACCTCTAAAGGATGCTTATCCCAGAATATTTGAATTGTATCACAACAAAAACATTTCTGTTGCTGAGGCATTTAACATAGGGCTCAGGAACTTCTCTTTCAGAAGGACTCTATTGGGGGAATCCTTAACATTATGGAATAGTTGCATTAATAGATGTGATGAAATTAACCTATCTGATCAGAAAGATAGGGCAGTTTGGAAGCTAACAAAAGATGGATGTTATACTGTCAAATCCATGTATAATAAAATAATTAGTGGTTCCTATTCTTTTCCTCAAAAATTCCTTTGGAAAGTCAAAGTACCTGCTAAAATTAAATTCTTTAGCTGGTTGATTTGCAAAAATAGTATATTGACTAAAGATAACCTATTAAAAAGGGGATGGAAAGGGGGGGATGTGCCTACTGTGGTGCTCCTGAAACAATTGATCACTTATTTTTTAACTGTTCCATGGCTAAGTTGATTTGGTGCTTACTTAGTTGCTCCTTCTATTTGAGCAGTACACGAGTATGTCAACATTTGTTTTGGTGATTGGATAAATAGATTTACCAAAAGTGACAGAAATCTGGTGCTAGTGGGAATACTTGCTATGTTCTGGGCAATCTGGAAAACTAGAAATGACATTGTGTTTAATAGGAAAATGAATGTTTCTCCTGTTACATGTGTCAAACTTATGAATTCTTGGATTAATGACTGGGTTGTTTTACAGAAAAAAAGAGAAAAGAGAGAAATGCTGATGGTGGGAGCAAGAACAATAAGCCAAGTTGCAAGTGAAGTGTTCAAGGCGTCGCAAGGATGGAGGCCTAGAGTACTTGGAATCACAGATGGAAATTGATGCCAACGATGTGCTTCTTGGGTTCTGCTTCTAACTAGATAACTTCCCTTTTTGCTTTAGTTTCTGTGGTCAGTAGTTAGGACAACCTTTATCTTCGTTTGACTGTAGATCTCTTGCTTACAAAAGCTGCTTTTGGGGTAATTGCTAGTTCAGAACTGGGGTCCTGCGTGACCTGTAGCTTGTGGACTTGTAGCTGTTATTTCTGTTTGTTTAAATTCCTGTAACAGACTTCTGTGATTTCTCTAATGGAAATCGGAGGAAGGGGGCAACCCCGTTGATCTGGCCACGCGTCGCCTCCGGGTTGTTGCAGAAGTCGACGGTGCTAGCCTCGGCCTTGTACTTGTTCTGGGCGGCGTGGCGGTAGGCGGGCTTTAGCGGGGACGTGAGGTCGGTCCACACGCCGCACGCGAACGTGACGCACGGCCCGCCGTACTCGGCGTGGTCCTTGAGCGCGTCATCCGCAACGAGGAGGAGGAACTCGTCGAGCGCGGGGCGAGACGGCGCGCCAAGGACGCCGAGGATCTTGTAAAGGGTGGCGCCCCGGGCGCCGGCGGCCAGGAGCGCGAGCGCGGCGTAGATGGACAGCGGCGAGAAGACCAGATTGCTGTCGACGTGGTCGTCGGCGAGGCGACTCGCGAGCCTGGCAGCGAACAGCGAACGCCGCCAGGCCGCCGGAGCATGACTGCGTCGTGCCCCATGTCAATTCCATCGCTGGCTTTCGAGATCGAGAAAAAATCTCGTAGAGAAATTCCATCGCTGGCTTTCGAGTTGGCGATAAGATCGCGTGGAGAAACAACGATCTGCTCTGTTCCTTGATGCACTCTAGCTAACAAGAATCTGCTCTATTTATGCTAGGTGATTACTATGCATACGTCACAAGATTTCGCTCCTTCGAGAGGTAAAAAAACTGATGAAAAAAGGAAACAACTCGAACACGTTCCCGTTTCTGATCCCTTTGCCTTTTTCTTTCTTTCTGTATTTTCTTTTTCTACCGTTTCTTTTTTACTTTTCTACTGTTATCTCTCTACTCCTAAAGGAGCTGTTCCTACGTTGTTACCGTTGTATCCTGACACCTGGATCGAACGATTCCCACCGATTTTGCTATCGAAGGCGACATCCCATCCCATGCGCACGACGGAAAAAAATCGTTAGCGAGAAAACCAGGCCGTTCGCCCCTCATCAATCCCTATCCCTAATCTATACCCTCCTCACCCGATCGATCTCTCGGGCGGATCCAGCTTCAGTGACTTAAGTCACCGTGACTTGAGTCACTGTCATGTGGGTCCAACAGGTGGCTGGCCCACCTGTCACAGACCCAAAGTCACGGTGACTTAAGTCACCGAAACTGCGTCCCTCTCGGGCGCCCCCTCTCCTTCAACCACTCCAAGGCCCTTGCCTCCTGTCTGCTACGTGCCGCCGAGTGTGCCTGGTGGCGGTTGGGCGCATCAGCGTTGGCCCTTAGCTCCAAGGTGTGGCAGCAGATCGGTTTAGGAGAGGGAACTTTCTCCATTGCCATACAGGAAGGGAGGATCACCATGCTATACATGACATAGTGGTGCCGACAGGCATACACAACGAGCTTCTCGAGGTGAGTCTGTGGGTGCCCAGGTTATGCCTTGTTTCATTTCTGTGTATATGTTCTTCCAGATCATACCAGACGTCGCCATAGTTCTCTCCTTCACGATTGAACTCCCCATCGTCCCCTTCATCGCCCCATACGGGACGGGAAGTGACACTAAGTTTAGCTCCCAAACAAAAAAAGAAACAAATTCCAAACAGAGGTATCATTTATTTTCCATTGTTTTGTGCACTTTGTTATATACTAACACAAAATGCTCTACGAAATACATCATATCACTAAGATTATCATTACTTAGGCCTTGTTCGAAATCTTGCCGCTCCACTCTCAGGTTTCATTTTTCAGGAGTCCGCGGAGCACCAATTAGTCAGCTCTAGAAAAATGACTTGCGTGCCGCTCAGCTCCCTCCGCTCCAACTGTTACGTTTGGTGCCGCTCCAGCCGCTCTAGAAGTGGAGCCACGAAGTGGAGGGTTACCGAACGGGCCCTTATTTTCCGAACTAGAGTTAGTGAGTGCATGATTGGTGTTATGGTACATGCAATAAAAAAAGATTTTTTTTGTGCTTCTTTACTGGCATAGTTAATTCATTGATAGCTGACGTGCAATACATGTTTTTTTGTTGACAATGCTAACCTTCACTCCTTCAGCAAAATGAACGGTGTTGTTTTTTATGAAAAACTTGTGATGTATTGAGGAAGGGGAGAACATATTGGGTGTTGTCATGGTAATAGACGGTTTTGTATTGTGCATACATTTCTTGTTTTTGTTTCCACAATCTTGTGGCTAGGTATTTTTGCTGAGGCTGGGAGTCGAAGGTTGGAGAAGAGAGGGTATTTGGAGCTATGATTTTTGTGTTAGGTTGATCTCCTCCCGTACGGGTCCAACGGCCCGACGGACCCCTTGACCTGCGCCCTGATCGGGGGCGCCCAACCTCTTCTGGTTGGTGGGACCCTGTCGCCTGCGCTATATAAACAGAGGTGGGGTCCGGGGCACGGATGACGAAGTTCACCGCCGCCACAAACCCCACCGACACACCCGACCCGATCTAGGTCTTGCGCAGTGCGACGGGAAGCACCACCACCGCCGCTTCGGCCACTGCTCATCTCTCCGCCGTCGTCCCCATGGCCGACTCCTCGTCCTCGTCAAGCAAGGGAGAAGGTAGCCCTCTCTCCTTCTCATCATCTCTCTCTTCTTCAATCTCGATCTGGACATGGATATACAAAGTATGTACCCGGTTTGATCTAGCCTAATGATCTGCATATTCTAGCAATGGTATTAGAGCCACAAGGTATAGATTCTCCACGGGTACAAAGTGAACATTTTTTCCCCAAAGAACCCTAGAACAGGGTATAGAGAAAAAGACTGTCAGAACCCTCTATTAGGTAATGTGCTAGGATCAAAGTCATCTTGCATCATGTTAAAAAAATTTCAAAAGAAATCATTGAAATCAAATTCAAAAGCAAAATGGGAGAAGGAACCCCCCCAGATGAATTAATTCAAAAGGCCAGATAAAAATCTTCTCCAAAAATTCATGTTAGTTTTTTGAAAAGTCTTATAAATGAGTGTGATCACATATCAAGTGATGTGGGACCTACCCCATGCTCATGGATTTTTCAAATATTCAAACAGTGCCTTGGAATTAATCAAAAACCCCTATTTGAGCTAAGATTCAAATTATTTGAATTTTAAAAAGTGCCAAACTTTTATAAGTGGCTAGTCTATATTATTATGAGGCCATGTAAAAAGTTTCAGCATTTTAGAAAATGGCTAGGTATTTATTTTTGCTAGCCAAAACAAATGTCAGAAAATAAAAACAGAAAAAGAAGCAGAAAAGCTTACCTGGCGCCCAGGCGAGAGCGGCCCATCCAGCCCACCCGACCCAAAAGGGCAGCAGGGTATTCTTCCCCGCCCCGCGCCTCCAAGCTGCTCGGTGGAATGCCACCGAGCCAGCCGTGGACGCCACGTCGCCGCCGAGAGCCTTCCAGGCCTCCCCGTGCCTTCTAGCCACGCCTGGAGACGTCTCTCGCCCGTCCCGATCCATTCCCCCCCTCCAGAGCTTCCTCCTCCTCCTCCCGTGCTCGTTTTCGTCGCCGCCCGAGGAATCGCCGGAGCACCGAAGCGCCCCCGCGTGGCCATCGACGCCGAGGAGTCCGTCCAAGATGTCCAGCGTGATCGTCGTCCTCGACTTCGACGACTAGCAGCAGGAGGCGCATCAATTCGGGCCAGACGAGACGCAAGCTTCGCCGAGAACTTGTCGGACCCGCGAGCTCGCCGTCGTCGATTCGCCGTCGTTGAAGCCTCCCCGAGCTTGTTGTTGCTCCCGTTCGATCCGCGGTGAGCTTCTGAGTTTTTCCCCCAAGCTCCCAGCACCCCGCAGCCCCTCTAGCCAAATCCGCCATGAGAACCCGAGCTCCTCGCCGCCATGGTTGAGCTAGAGCTCGCCCTCGTGCTCCTCGCGGCGCCCCAGTGCGCGCGTTTGACTCGCTGGCGTTCCAGCTTTCGAACACGCGCAAGTTCAGCCCAAGCCGTGCACGCTAGCCTTTCCCCCCAACCTCGCCGTCGTTCTGTTTCCGCCCAGCACATCGCCGTCGTCGCTCCCGACCTCCCCGTGACCCCCTGATGCCTCCTCTCGACGCTGACGACCTCCAGGAGCACGCCCGTGCCCTCCGTTTCCCTCCCCGTGGCCCCTAGCCGATTCCGGCAAGGGCGCCGCATTGGCCAGGCCACCGGCGTCAAGCCGCCGGTGGGTTAGGCCTTAACCCGTGCTTAACCCCCCCCAGAGCCGATGACATGTGGGCCCAGACCCCTGGCTAATCCCTGGATTAAGTTTAAATCAGTTTAAACAGTTTAATTAACACAGTGACACTTACAGGTGGGACCCCCTTGTCAGTGGCCCCCTGACGCCAGCAAGAGGTCATGCTGACGCAGTAAATGAATTTTCCAGTATAAAAAGAATTAAAGTAATTCCAGAAATTCCAGAAAAAGGCTGAAACTTTGGAAATTCATAGAAAATTCATATCAACTCCAAATTTAACAAATAATATATGAAAAATGATCAGGAGAAAATAAGCTATCCAAATATCCAACTTTCAACCATGTTTGAGTTGAATTTAAAATGTGATCAGTAGAATTTGCTATTTGATTTAAATGTAATTAAATCAAATTCATTTCAATTGCTTTTGCAACTTGAACCATGGCAACATGCTACATTTCAATTACACATCAGAGGCATATCATGCACATTTCAAAAAAATTCAACTTGATCAAACAATGTCACATGTAACTTGGCTAAGTTTGAATTCAAATTGGAGTTTGAATTTGCAATTCAATTTGCAATATACTCCATTTAAATGGAATTGCTTCACACATCAAAGCATATACATCAAGTTTCAACCTTCAATCATGTGATTGTGCATTGTGTTTACTTTGCTTCCTTGTTTGTTGTTTGTGGAGTAGAGGTGGTACCGGAACAGGAGGCTGCCCCCTTCGTTCAAGACCCCGAACCCGAACCTCGTCAGCAAGGCAAGCAAAACCCCATTGATCATGTCGATAAAATCCCACTTCCCTCTCATGTCTCGCTTATGCATTGTATAGGATGATTACCATGCTACGTTTCTACCGCATAGATGAACCCATTCCTTTGCATGACCTATCATTTGTCACAGTAGTAGGCAAACCATAATCCTAGCAACTGTAGGAGTTGATTGATATCATGTGGCACCTGCAATTGTTACTGCTTATTGCATGCTTAGAATGATGCCATGTTGATACTGTTATGTGAGTCGGGATGGTAGTGATCATGATGATGTTGGTGGAAAGGTGTTGGTGAATCTACCCTAATACAAGGTGAACGATGAGAGGCTGTGTAGGAGTACACGGTGGGTTGTCTCGTTGAACACCGCCCTAAGTCCGAGTTCTTGTGTGGTGATCCAAGATGAAGAGTACAACCACACATTGGGCTCACTGACCCCTCTCAGCTTACTAACTCATCCCTTTCGATGTCCAGATGTCGCAATAGTTCGGAGTTCCGGTAGGTCTGTGGCCTGGTTGCTAAGTGAGAGAACGGCTCATCCGAGACCGGCTTATGCACCACGCACACATCACTTGGGTCCACTTCGGTAAACCGGCCGGGTTCACGATAGTGGTAGCCAACCCAGGTAGGCGGCTTTCTCGGACTAGATCGGCTATGAGGTAACAGTTGTGGTGAGCATCCTCGCTGGCACCCCTTGAATGGTGTCGAGATCAAAGGCGGTAAATGATGATCATGTGTGTGTAGCGGTACACCCCTGCAGGGTTAACAAAACTATTCGAATAGCCGCGTCCGCGGTTATGGACTGCTTGGAAAGCTTAGCTTGATTATTAGACAATTTGAACTGGATACTTCTAAAGCACACCAAGATAAGTGTGAGTGCTATGGCGTGCTTTCTCGTGGGGAAGTCGGGGAAGGCACCATAGTGGTGTATTTGGTTGGAGAAAGTAGTGGACTCGTGTACGCTTCTTACCTCAAGTCTGGTACTCGTAGTTCAGGACTAGCCAAGTCAAAGCTGACACTTCTGCAAGTGAAACCCCACCTCCCTTTACCTTGATACATGTGCATGAGTAGTATAGCTCCTATGTAAGTCTTGCTGAGTACGACTTTGTACTCACGTTTGCTTAATCTATGTTTTAGATGAACCCACTGACCCCGAAGGTGGCTTCTTCATCGAGCTGGACGACTGAAGATCAAGCTAGTCTAGTCCCAGTCAGACGACTGGTTCCCTCGTGGAGGGCTTGTGTTTAAATAAGGCTTCTTAATCCATTTGTTAATCTTGTCTGTACTCAGACATACTTTGCATCCGCTTGTTGTTGTAATGTTGGATCACATACTTGTGATCTCTGTGTGCACTCTGTAAGAGTTATCAATAAAATGTATACTTTGTAGAGAATTGCAATGATACCTGCTGTTCATACAAGGCATGTGTGCTGCGTGTATGTTTATAACATGCATGTCTTTGTATGGGTTTTCGAGACCTTAGTTGTGATCTGGCTGGCGGTCTTTCATACACCAAGTGGCCCTTAGATGTGCGCAGCTTGGGGCATCGCGATGCGATTGCTCGAGACTCCGTCTCGTGCACACTTTGTGGTATGATCGAGCCCGCCCTAGACCCCGACTAAGTGATCGGGCTGGAGTAAGTCTATGTAAGAGTTATGAGATAGTCGATAGTATGGTTGAGGCGACTTGTCTGTGAATATGGGAGTTCATCACCCATATCATTAGACTCGTGTGCGGACGATGAGGACCCATCTCAGTTGATCATCCGGCCTGGATGGGATGCCCCTCACGTACGATTATTTCCGAGAACGTTCTGTGCTTGGCCTTGTCTGCTTAGACAAGTGGGTACGGTTCTCGGCTCTCCATATGACTATGTCGTAGCGGGACTTGCATACGCTAACCCCGGGTCCCGACAAAGACTCACCGGATCAGGGCCTTGGGCTCGCCGGCAAAGGGTGCCGCAGCCTAGGACGCGCAATTCCTCTCGATCCCGACGCGCATCGGCAAGCCGAGGAATCGGGAAGAAGAACACACCCCACCACGGGGAAAAGGGCATCGCAGCCAAGCTGCTCGACGGCGACGTGCTCACCCGCAAGGGGAACACGCGCACCGGCGAGGGGATGGCGACGGCGCCAAAGCCCTCCTGCGCCACGGACCGCTCCAGTGGTAGCCATCTCTTCCTCGCCGCTGACTTCGTTCAGGGGCTGTTTTTTTTGGGTGGCGGTGGAAAGAAAGAACGAGGGAGGGGAAAAATACGCGCCTCCCTGGGCGCTCCGCCGGCGAGCCCCGCCGTCGACGAACGGCACAGAGTTGCGCGGGGGCGAGCAGGGGCGAGGGAGCGGGCGAAATGCCCTAGGGTTACGGGGGGAGGCGGCCGGGCTGGTTTTGCCCTGGCGAGAGGCGCGGAGGGTCGTCGGACGGCCGAGATTGCCCCAGCCTCCCCACGCGGGCCAGTTAGGCCCAAAGTGGAGAAGGCCCGGGCCAGTGGGCCAAAAAAAACAAAAAAAAAAGAGAAGGCTCCCAGCGCGGGCTGTCCCGTCCGTTTCGGTTAAAAGTTTATTTTTTTCCAGTTTTTTTTCTATTCAAATTATCCAACAAAATTTGTTTAGAAAATAGAAAAGTAAAATAAAAGCTTCTAAAAAGTATAAAGTAAATGAATCTTATTCACGTTTTTCCGCTGCAAATAAATAAAAGTTCTCTTTTTTCTTTAAGAGTAAAAAGTGAATAAAAGTTAGTATTATTTAAAAGAGCATGTTAAAGTAATTATAGAAAAAAATTATGGTTATGTTATTTTATGACCAACGTTATTAATAACATAATCATAATTTAATGTGGTTACATGTGCATTTATTTCTATTTTTTCCCAACGGTGATATAGTTTTAATTGCATCAACAATTGTATGTTTTAATTTTGACCAACGTTTGATTATTGCATGTAATTGTTGTTATGTTCTCACTTAATTGTATTTTTCAGGAGGGTAATACTTGATGAGTTGCATCAAAGAGGTGCCAACCCTCCGAGGTGATAACTACACCGAGTGGAGAAAGGAGGTGAACTTTGTATTTGTCTGTGTTGAGGTGGGCTGGGTTGTGGACACCCCACAGCCGGTCAAACCTACAGAGCCAGTCAGAAATGCTAAGGACACTGATGCAACATGGGGGGAAAAGCAGAGGGACTATGCTCCGTTGGAGATGTCATATACCCTTGAGAACACAAAGTGGCTCACCGCCAATAAAAAAATGCATGTCATTTATAAAGAATACAATTGATTCACACATTGTGTGTTCAATTGCAGAGTGTGTTTCCGCAGGGGAACTCCTTGAAAAGATAAAGAGCCAGTTCACTGGGTCTTCAAAGATCTATGCCACCCAGCTGGTCAAGCAACTGGTGTCTGAAAAGTACACCGGGGGTGGACATGGAATAAGAGAGCACATCCTACGGATGAGCAATATGGCTGCAAAGTTGAAGCCAATGGACGCTGACCTCGAACTTAAGCCATCACTTATTTTCCATCTGGTCATGGCTTCACTGCTAAAAGAATTTGAAACCTTCATTGTCAACTACAACTTGAATCCAGAGCGGTGGGATATAGAAAAGACTATAGCCATGTGTGTGCAAGAGGAGGAAAGAATAAAATCCTCATATGGTGGTTCTCTGAACTATGTGAGGGAAAACAAGAAAAATGATCAGAACTATGGTTTCCCCCTCAAAGCCACATGGAAAAGCTCCCTATCAGCATCAACAGAAGTCCTTCCCGGTGGACAAAGACACATGTCTCCACTGTAAGAAGTCCGGGCATTACAAGAAAGATTGCCCTGATTGGCTAAAGTCAATAATGGCCAAGAAAGGTAACAACATTGTTTCCTTTGTAAATGAATCCTTGTATACACAGTTTTCGAAATCTACTTGGTGGATTGACTCAGGTGAAATTGTTCATGTTGCAAATTCATTACAGGGATTCCATTCGACGCAGACTATTCAAAGAAGACAAAGACGCATTGAAGTTGCAAATGGAGTTCAAGCAGACATTGAAGCTGTCGGCGACATCTCCTTAGAATTATCTAATGGCTTCGTGCTTAAAGATGTATTATACGTTCCTTCTTTGCATAGAAACTTGATTAGTGTGTCTCGTTTGGACAAATATCACTATGAATGTTATTTTGGACATGGCAAGTGTGCCATATGGTTTAATAATGCTCATGTGGGTTTTGCTTTCCTTCACAATGAGCTTTATTTGTTATCACTATGTGAAAAAGTGCATTCTATGTGTAATGTGAATGAGCATGTTTCCGCGTCGAATAAAGAACAAAAGAAAAGAAAGAGAACTCACGACTCATCGAAATTATGGCACTGTCGTTTGGGCCATATTTTGAGGGGGAGAATAGAAAGACTCATTAAAAATTAAATTCTTCCTCCATTAGAGTTCTCAGACTTATAACAATGCATAGACTGCATTAAAGGAAAGTATGTAAAACAAATAAAAAAGGGTGCAAATCGAAGCACAGCAACACTAGAAATCATTCACACCGACATTTGTGGACCATTTCCTGTGAAAAGTGTGGATGGCTATGACTCGTTCCTAACATTCACAGATGATTACTCCCGATATTGTTATATTTATCCAGTCAAAGAAAGAAATGAAGCGTTGGATAAATTTAAGTTATTCAAAGCTGAAGTAGAAAATCAACATGATAAAAGAATAAAGATAGTCAGATCTGACCGTGGGGGGGGGAGTACTACGGTCGGCACACTCCATATGGCCAAGTCCCTGGACCTTTTGCAAGGTTCTTACAGGAGACTGGCATAGTAGCCCAGTACTCAATGCCGGGCGAGCCTCAACAAAATGGAGTAGCTGAAAGGCGTAACCGTACACCTATGGATATGGTGCGCAGCATGATGAGCTACTCCACCTTACCATTGGGATTATGGATGGAGGCGCTTAAAACCGCTCTGGATTCAACACTTCAGGGTGTGGCGATATGGTTAAAGAAGAGTACCCAAAACACCGTACGAGTTGTGGACAGGAAGAGTACCCTCCCTACAACACTTCAGGGTGTGGGGGAGCCCAGCTGAGGCCAAAGTTTTTAATCCAAATATTTCAAATTTAGATAAAAAACAGTGAGTTGCCATTTATTTGGCTATCCTGATAGATCAAAAGGTTTTCGTTTCTACTGTCCAGACAGATACACAAAGTTCATAGAAACGAGACATGCAATGTTCTTAGAGGACGAAATGATGAGGGGGAGCATGGTAGCTCGGAAAATTGATCTTGAGGAGAAGAGGGTGCAAGCACCTAATTCCATAATTCAGGAGTCATTTTTCTCACTACCTGTTGTACCTGCATCGACAATCCCTGAGGTTGTGGTGCAAGCACCTGTTGTAAATCCACCCGTGCCAACTATGGGTGAAGATCCGAAACCTGCCCGTCAGGAGCCGACTGAACCCATCGTTGAGCATGAAAGGGAGGTGCAGCATCCACCTTTAGAAGATGTGCCAGAGAATGAGGCTCTTAGAAGGTCTAAAAGACCTAAAAAGTCAGTTATTTCCTCCGATTATAAAGTTTATAATACAGAAATAGTTCATATGGACAATGATCCCACTTCATATGGAGAAGCCATGAGAAGCCCTCGCTCATCGCAGTGGCAGGAGGCAATGGAAGACAAGATGAAATCGATGAGTTCCAACGATGTTTGGGACTTAGAAAATATTCCTAAAGGAGCCAAAACAGTAGGATGTAAATGGGTCTACAAAATTAAATATGACTCTAATGGGAATATAGAAAAGTATAAAGCATGACTTGTGGAAAAAGGATTTACACAAAGAGAAGGGATAGATTACAATCAGATATTTTCTCCAGTCTCATGTAAGGATTCCTTCAGAATCATAATGGCACTAGTTGCACATTTTGATTTAGAGCTACATCAAATGGATGTAAAGGCGGCATTTCTAAACGGGGATTTGGAAGAAAATGTTTACATGAAACAACCCAAGGGTTTTATCATGGAAGGCAAGGAAGAAATGGGATGCCGCCTAAAGAAATCCATTTATGGATTAAAGCAAGCCCCTAGACAGTGGTATCTAAAGTGTAATGAGACCATTAAAAGATTTGGATTCAAAGAGAATGTTGAGGATAATTGCGTTTATGCAAAGTTTAAAAATGGAAAATATATTTTCCTAATCTTGTATGTGGATGATATCTTGCTTGCTAGAAGTGATGTTAGTCTACTACAAGAAACAAAGAAGTTCTTATCCTCAAACTTTGATATGAAAGATCTTGGTGAAGCATCATATGTTTTGGGCATAGAAATTCACCGAGATAGGAAAAATGGAGTTCTTGGACTATCACAGAAGGCATATTTAGAAAAGGTTCTTAAAAAGTATAATATGCATACGAGTAACGCCACTCCTACTCCTATAGTCAAGGGCGACAGTTTTGGGAAATTTCAATCTCCCAAGAACCAGTACGAGATCGATCAAATGAAAGTAAAACCATATGCTTCGGCTGTTGGAAGCTTATAGTAAGCACAAGTGTGCACTCGCCCTGACTTAGATTTTGTCACCGGGGTACTCGGTAGATATCAAGAAAATCCAAGCATAGAGCACTGGAAGATGGTAAAGAAAGCTTTGCGTTATGTGCAAGGCACAAAAGACCTCATGCTAACATACAAATCTTCGGATTCCCTAAAGATAAAGGGGTATTCAGACCCAGATTTTGCGGGGGATAAAGATGATAGAAAATCCACGTCAGGATACGTCTTTACTCTCGCTGGAGGAGCTATTTCGTGGAAAATCTCCAAACAGTCAATAGTTGCATCATCCACGATGTATGCAGAATTTATAGCATGTTATGAGGTCACGGGGCAGGCGATATGGTTAAAGAAATTTATACCCGACTTGAAAGTGGTAGATTGTATTGACAAACCACTAAATTTATACTGTGACAACCAGCCCGCAGTATTTTATGCTCACAAAAACAAGTCGAGTAATGCTACCAAACCAATAGAAATAAAGTATTATGTTGTGAAAGATAAAATCCAGAATCACACTATAAGTCTCGAGCATATAAGGACAAAGGATATGCTTGCGGATCCTCTTACGAAAGGCTTACCACCCAATGTGTTCAAGGAACACTTAGTTGGCATGGGTTTAAGGGAAAGCCTATGATTCCTGGATCATGAGAGGCCCAAAAGAAACAGAATTTGTTTCAAAATAGAGAGGTATGTCATAGCTGTCTGATTCTATCGGCAATTGAGCTGTTTATACGTCCAAAAAGTATCTATAATTTCTGCTTTCTCCATGCTTCTTTTGTGTGATATTGCTATGATATCGATGCACTTCCATACACTTTTGATCATATTTGGACTAACCTATTAACTCACTGCACCCCAGTGCCAGTTCCTGTTTTCTGCTGTTTTTCTATTTCAGTTTTCCCCCATATTAAAAGTGCTCCAAAAATTCGGGAAAAATCCAATAAAAATCAGCGCTTCGGAAGCTTCGGGAATCATCGAGGAGGGGCCAGAGGGGACCCACCAGGGCCCCAGGCGCCCTCCCGGCGCGCCCTAGGGTGGGGCCGCGCCAGGGGGCCGCTTGGACCCCTGGTGGCCCCCCTGGCTTCCCCCCTTCGCCCATATATTCTCCGTGACGGTAAACTTCTGAGACGAGAACCCTTTTTCGCGATCTCTCCTATGTTCCTCCGCCGCCGCGCTTCCAAGATCGGGAGCACCATGAGACCTCTTCCCGGCACCCTGCCGGAGGGAGGAACCACCTCCGGGAGCTTCTCCACCACCATGGACGCTTCCCGGATGAACCGTGAATAGTCCCCCTTGGACCATGGGTCCATGATTAGTAGCTATGTGATGTTCTCCTCCCCTCTTTGTTCTTCATGGATTAGACCTCGTGAGCCGCCCTACATGATCGAGGCACATATGTAATCTTTATGCTGTTGTTATGCTGAGTTTGCTGAGACCCGATGGATTATGAGACTATGTTCAGATTGTGTTTGAGTAATATATTTGATTCTCCTCTTTTATATTTATGTTCTTGAGGAATTCTTGCATGTTCTCCGTTGCTGTTTATTGCTTCGGCCAAGTAGTAGGTAGTGACTCCAAGAGGGAGCGTTATGCATGATTGTGGGTTCATGCCCCCTGATGACTAGCTTGAGTGACAGAAACATGAGTCTAGGGGATGTGCTGTTGCCACAAGGGAAAAAACAACGGTTCTTGTACTTGCAGGTGCAAGGATTGTTTACTTTACGCAAAGTTCTTTAATGCAGTTGTCTGTTGCTTTGAGTTTACACTTTGGGTGGGATTCACAACTTAATAACAGCGAGATGTTCTGGATAGATATCTCAAGGTGGATGATTAGTAGGTAGATGCAGATGGATTTCGGTCTACTTGTCTTGGCGTACCGCCCATGCTTTTGAGCCTCTGCCTTTCTTTATAGCATAGTTAGCATTGGTTTGCGCACATAATCCTGTCAATTGCTCAGCTGTAATTTGTTTACCTCACATAGCTATTTTATCGTCTTTTGGGAGAGAGACATCACTAGTGAACATCATGAGATCCAGGTCCATATTTCCAATACTGTTTACACCCACTATTTATTTTCTGCTTTATTTACTTTTCCGTTGCTATCACTATCATTATTATCCCGTACGTTTTATCCTTTGTAAACAACAAGGCCGGAGGGATTGAAAACCTCTCTAAACTCGTTGGGAGCAAAGTTATCTGTTGTGTGTGTGCAGGTCCATGTCAACCGCCTAATCTCTGGCGCCGTTGTCACCTTCCTGTCGCTGTCGGAGTCCTACTGGAGACAAACCTTGGTATCTTCACCGAGGGAAATTTGCTGTTGTCTACATCTCAGACCTTCCACTTTGGGTAACCAACGAGGGGCGAGCAACTCTCGCGACATCAATGCAATTTTTGGCGCCGTTGCCGGGGACTCCACTCTTCAAGATAGGGGAGTTGCACACTACCTTTTATCTTTGCTTTTTAGTCTTGTTAGTTTACCTTTCAGTTTTTGCTTTAGTGTCCTTTATCAAAAATAAAAAAAATAGTTATCTTGCTTGCTTCTGCTATGGGTTCCTCCGAGAACACCAAGTTGTGTGACTTCACTAGTCATAACAACAGTGACTTTTTCTGCACTCATATTGCTCCACCTGCCACTTCAGCACCTTCTTATGAGATTAAACCTGCTTTGCTGAACCTTGTTATGAAAGATCAATTCTCCGGTGCTGAAGATGATGCTGCTTTGCACTTAAATAATTTTGTTGAGCTCTGTGATATGCAAAAGTACAAAGAAGTAGATGGTGATATTGTTAAGCTTAAGCTTTTTTCCTTTCTCCTTGAGAGGAGGAGCTAAAATCTGGTTTCAATCCTTGCCTAGGAATAGCATAGATTTTTGGGATAAGTGCAAGGATGCTTTTATTGGAAAGTACTATCCCCAACTAAGATTATCTAATTGAGGAGTAATATTATGAATTTTAAGCAATTAGATAATGAACACGTTGCCCAAGCTTGGGAACACATGAAATCTCTTGTTAAGAATTGCCCTACGCATGGTTTGACTACTTGGATGATTATCCAAACTTTTTATGCAGGCTTGAATTTTACCTCGCGGAACCTGCTAGATTCGGCCGCGGGAGGAACCTTTATGTCAACAACGCTTGGTGCTGCCACAAAACTACTCGATGAAATGATGACCAACTATTCCCAATGGCACACCGAAAGAGCTCCAACAGGTAGGAAGGTAAACTCTGTCGAGGAGATCTCCTCCCTAAATGAAAAAGTTGACTTGATTATGTCTCTACTTACCAAGCAATCTCCTATTTGATCCTCATGATGTTTTTTTAAATTCTTTGATTGCTCAAGATCAAGTAGATGTGAACTTTATCTCTAGAAACAACTTCAATAACAATGCTTATAGGAGTAATTTTGGTAGCAATCCTAGACCGTTCCCCTCCAACAACTATGGGAACAACAACACTTATCTTAGCACCAGAAACTCTACCCCTAGAGATAGAGACATGCCTAGTTATGAGAAACTTTTGGAAATAGAGAAAGCCACTAAGAATTACATGCACACCCAATATGAACAAAATAGGACCTTCTCTAGACAATTAGATGAGCATACTTCTATCTTACAAGACATTGGTAGACAACTAGAGACTCTGCACATTGAGATTTATAACCTTCAGAGTTCAGACTAGGCTCACCACCACGGAAACCTAAGTTTCCAATATGTCTCACACACAGGCTACTTTGATAAACCAAATGGCAGCTAAACCTGAAGTGGTTTCACCGATACTTTAGACCTGCTCTCCCCTTTCGCGTCTCCTTGAGCTAAAAAAAACCGTTTGTATTCCGGTTATTCAGTTGATGAAAGGGGTCATGTTCGGTTCAAAAAATAATACACATAGAGCATTTATGAGTGGTGATTCATTTCTTATTTGCGTGTGCTATTTGTTTCATTAGCTGGGGCATTAATCAGGATTCAGGATATCCCAGCCCAAATTTAGAAATTAGTGCTTGAGGAAACACACAGGTTGGCTCCTTCCACGTTTTCGTGCTGGCCTGATGTAAGCCATTATTGCCATTGATTTACTACGATTTAATGTCTTCCATCCAATTTACACGCGTCATCCAGCCCCACGCGCCTAGACGCTCTATGCACCTGGACAAAGGTAGTATGGAATTTTGAAGAGGGCGGGGCGCCGTTCAAACATCAGAGAGCACTCCTATAAAAAAAGCAAATCACAGTTGCATTCCTTAAATCCGAGTCGAGAATCCATGGCGACTGCCGCAGCCGCCGCCGACGCGGTGGAAACGGGCAACGTCCTCCGGCGCCGCAACGTCGTCGGCAACAATGCCGGCGCCGAGGACGGGCGGGAGGGGGAGGAGGCGTCGGTGGAGCGGGCGTTCCTGGACAGGCCGGTGCCGTCGTCGCGGGAGCAGCTGACGGTGCGCGCGTTCGTGGTGGGGTTCCTCCTCGCCATCATGTTCTGCATCATCGTCATGAAGCTCAACCTCACCACCGGCATCATCCCCTCGCTCAACGTCTCCGCCAGCCTCCTCGGCTACTTCCTCGTCCGCCTCTGGACGTCGGCCATCGACAGGATGGGCTTGCTCAAGCAGCCCTTCACCCGCCAGGAGAACACCGTCATCCAGACCTGCGTCGTCTCTTCCTACGGCATCGCCTTAAGCGGTAAAACCCCAAAGTTCCTAACCCATCTTTTGCTCCGTCTCTTTACGCTTTCGGCGCGTCTGCTCGCCATGCTGTTTTTGCTTGATTCGGCTTTTCAGGGGAAAATATTGATCTGCTTTTTCTACAAAAATAAATAAATCTATAATTCAATTTTTTGTCAGGGTCGTAGACGAATATTTTGGATCTTGCTGACGCCAAAAAATAGGTCCAGTTTTTTTTGAGGGGAAAAAAATAGATCCAGTTTTTTATAAAAAAAATAGATCCAGTTTTGCAGCCTTTTCCATTTCATGAAGATTTCTGCAAAGAAAATTGCTAATTCCATTTCATGCGAGCTCTGCCTCCTAATTAAACGCCAGTTCTGATTTAACATTGATCAAGATTCAAGAGAATACATGGTTTTCAGGACTTATGCTAGATCTACAAAATATTCAGCAACAGAAAGAACAACTGTCATAATGTTGGAATATTCCCACAAATAATTATCGAGTAGTGTGTCTAATTCGATATACATTGTATTAGATATACGCAATGCATATTTTTCCGCCGTGTATTCTAGATCGCAGTTGAAGATTTTTTTTATGCCCTTCCTGACACCAAAATGGATTTAGTATTGCCAATTTGCCATTGCATGGAAAATTTTCTGCAAAATTAATTTTGCTACTACTGTAAATATGTTGGCGTACTGACCCACAATATAATCATCTAGAGTTGCTCTGATTCAATGGTAATTCCAATTTGATCAGGTGGGTTTGGCTCGTACCTTTTTGCTATGAGTGAAAACATTGCTAAGCAAGCAACAGAGGCTAACGATGCTATTAACGTCAAGAATCCTGAGCTCGGATGGATAATAGGTTTTCTGCTCCTCGTCAGTTTCGTTGGGCTTTTTGCTCTAGTGCCCATGAGAAAGGTATCAACTTGCTACTTCAATAATTTCCTCATATACAGTATGCAAAATTACTTGCCACTGTTGCCAACTGGAATACTTTTTTTTACGCATGTCAACTGGAATAATTGGTTGCAGACTATGATTGTGGACTACAAGCTGACATATCCGAGTGGCACTGCAACTGCTTACCTTATCAATGGATTCCACACACCCCAGGGTGCCGAGCTTGCAAAGTGACTAACATGTCTATCTACCAATTTTTTCAGTGGTTCTATAATATGCATAAGTATGACTGACAGATTGCCTGGCCAATTTCAGGAAGCAAGTTGGGACATTGGGCAAGTACTTCTCTCTGAGCTTCCTTTGGGCCTTCTTCCAATGGTTCTACACTGCTGGGGATAACTGCGGATTCAGTTCGTTCCCAACACTCGGCCTCGAAGCTTTCAAACAAAGGTTAGCAAGCATGATCCGTCAATGGACACCATCCTCGCCCAGGCTAACGTGTTGGCTTATTAATTTGTTTTATTACTCCGTTTATTGTTAGACGATGTGCTCTCTCTGTCCTCAAATTCAACTATTTGCATCTTTCAGGTTTTATTTCGATTTCTCGGCTACTTATGTTGGTGTGGGAATGATCTGTCCCTATATTGTGAACGTATCTCTTCTGATTGGAGGCACCTTATCATGGGGCTTATTCTGGCCACTCATTGCCGCTAAGAAAGGAAGTTGGTACCCGGACTCTCTTCCAGAAAGTAGTCTACGTGGTCTACAGGCTTACAAGGTACTGTACTTGACATTTAGGCACAGGCTGCAACGTTTTGCTTTTGCAATCACACGCAACTGTTGAGAACTAACAGTCTAACATCTCTTAACATGGCAGATATTCATATCCATAGCAGTAATCCTTGGGGACGGCCTATATAACTTCCTCAAGGTATTCGGAAAAACAGTGACGGCTTTCTATGAAATGCATAAGAACAGGAATTCGAAAGCACTTCCTATCTCTGACAATGGTACTCCTGTTGCCGCCGTCGAAGCCGAGTCTTTTGATGACAAACGCCGCACTGAATTATTCCTGAAGGATCAAATTCCCAAGACAATTGGAATCGGTGGTTATGTCGTTGTTGCAACAATAACCACCTTTTGCCTTCCCATCATCATCCCACAGCTCAAGTGGTACCACATTTTGGTTACATACATCTTTGCACCTATACTGGCCTTCTGCAATGCCTATGGATGTGGCCTAACCGACTGGTCCCTGGCCACCACCTATGGTAAGTTTGGAATCTTTATCATCGGTGCTTGGGCAGGTGTTTCGCACGGTGGCGTGCTCGTAGGACTGGCCGCCTGCGGTGTCATGATGAACATTGTGGGAACAGCAGCTGACCTGATGCAAGACTTCAAAACTGGGTACCTGACTTTAGCCTCACCAAGGTCCATGTTCGTCAGCCAGGTGATAGGCACTGCCATGGGCTGTGTTATCTCTCCCTGTGTCTTCTGGCTGTTCTACAAGTCCTTCAATATTGGTGTCAGTGGTAGCGCTTACCCAGCACCTTACGCCATCATGTACCGCAACATGGCGATCCTGGGTGTCGATGGCGTGTCCACTCTCCCGAAGCACTGCCTCTTGCTATGCTACATTTCCTTTGGTGCTGCATTTGCCGTCAATTTCTTGAAAGACTTGGTGCCCGCAAAGGTGGCGAAGTTCATCCCGATCCCCATGGCAGTCGCGATCCCTTTCTACCTTGGACCATACTTCGCCATCGACATGTCCATCGGCAGTGTGATACTCTTTTGCTGGGAATGGATGAACAAAGCTGAAGCGCAGGCGTTCGCGCCAGCAGTTGCATCTGGCTTAATGTGTGGTGACGGGATTTGGGCTCTGCCACAGGCTGTTCTTTCTCTTTCCAACGTGAACCCTCCTATCTGCATGAAGTTCTTGTCAAGGGCTGCCAATGCCAAAGTAGATACGTTCCTCGGGAACTAGTCGTTGCTGGTTAAATAGTGTTTTTGAAATTGATTGATGGATTAAGAGTATTCGGTTGTGTAAAGGTAGCTGGTCCAGAGGACTATGTAAAAGGAATATCTTTGTTTGCTTGTGTCTGGTGTGTTCGATAATGGGTAAATCGTCTCAACGATCATACACGATGAACCGCGGTATTTATATTGATATGGTGATCGTCTTGGTTTACAAGTAATAGTTCGTTGGAGAACAACGAGAGAGAAATTACATACTCCCTCCGATCCATAATAAGTGTCGTACATTTTGTACTAAGCTAGTACAAACTTTGTACTAGGTGAGCGACACTTATTATGGATCGGAGGGAGTATTTTTTTTGATAAAAGAGAGTCGTCTCTCCGATTTCATATAAAGAAACCACAGACGCTCATTACAAGCACCAGAATGTAAATCTAGATCAACTACTACTACATCTAGTTCCTAAGAAACTAGGTAGCAACAATCAACGCAAACTACGCCAAGCAAGTATGCCGGCATCTAGATCGGTATCTAGAGAGAAATTACATGGATGTAATAGGAAGAGATAAGAGTGAGGAATAACATCCTAACAACCAATCTATCTCATAATCGGCGCATCATAACAAGTTAAGATTACACTTGAATTCCTCAAACGGTCTTGTAGATAATGCTTTTGTGAAGCCATGAGCAACTTGATCTTTGGAATCCACAAACCGTATCTCTAGTTCTTTGCTTGCAACTCCTAGTCAATTTCAATATTAATATGACCGATATGGTCAACTAGAGGAGGGGGTGAATAGGTGACTAATAAATTTAAACTTAAGTATCAATTTTAAAGTTAAGCGGACAAATAAGATGCTCTAGTAATGTCACTAGATGGATATCCCTAAGTGACAAACAAGCTCAAAGTCAAATCCTAGGCAACTATAACAACAACAAGCCAACTAACATATGAAGCTAGTACAAGTAAAAGTGTGGGAATGAAATAACCACAAGTGACAAGAGGAGACGTTGATTTATCCCGAAGTTCACACTCTTTTGAGAGAGTGCTAATCTCCGTTGGAGCGGTGCTCAAGACATGGCTCAAGAGCGCTACCAAGTAGCTCATCGTATTCTTCCTTACAAGTCATCCCTGATGGATGAGCCTCGATTCACTCGGGGTTAATCTTTAAGGTGACCACCACTCCCTTACAAACTTCCCGAAGCACACCACACAAATGGGAGCTTCCAGATCCGGACACCTGGTCGCGTGGAGCCAAAGCTCCGAGAGTAATAAGTCACACGATGATGAAATCTTGGGGGAATCAAAAATTGGTTTGGTGGAAGTGTAGATCGGGAAAGGTCTCTCTCGATTCTCAAAGAATAAACGAGTTTGGGTGGAGGATGTAGCGGGGACTGAAGAAATAGAATGTTGGAACAATGGAGAGCATCCATTGAGACCTTGGGGTTGAGAGGTGGAATGAGGGGGATATTTATACCCCCTCATAAGAAAAAAGTCGTTGCAGTCGGCAATGTTCGGGTGCCCGGAGGCAGGCGTGAGTATAGGGTAGATGCCCGAGAATCCGGGCGTCCATCTCAGAGAGGGCGTGTTACCCCAGGCACCCGGATGTCTAGGACCCCAGGCACCCGGGATAGGGCGCAAGCTGACGCCTTGTCCGGGCACCCATACCTCCCAGATAATTCATGTTAGCCAACAACTGTATGCTGCGGTGGTATTGATCAGTGAAGTTTCCCTCTTGTTTGGCTTATGTGGATCTTCTTGGGGAAGGATAAATATCTGGAATGATTCCCCAATGCTCTCAAACACTGAGAACCCTCTTGATGGTACGGTTTTCATGGACTCAAAATTAAACCAAAAAACTCTTGTGTCTTCAGAAGACCACGCCTTTTGTCTTTTTGCATACGAAGTCCTTGATGATTGCAACCCAAATCATAATAATCCTAGTTGGGGAACGGGGCAGAAAACAATTTTTTTTCATAACCTACGCGTCCCGAACCCTAGACCTATGCTATGTCGATGTAAGTAACGGATGGAAATAGGTCACATACCAGTATGTAGTCCGTTAAGCGGGAAACTTTCCCGCGTGAACGTGGTTGATGTAGTCGTACCCGCCGATCCTCGACGACTCTAGAAGCCACCCGGTCCATGTAGATCGATGACGGGATTACGTCCCCATCGGAACGTTGTCGGTGAAGACATCGCGATACGTCCTTGACGATGAAGGAGCACCACAAGTGTAGCACCTCACGGATTACACACATATGATGTACCCGACGTTCTCTCCGGGCTTCGAACTAGGCGAGCAGCGGAAAGAAGATGGATTCGGATCCCGATTCCAACAGCACGACGACGTGTGTATGGTGGAGAAATCCCCAACCTAGATCAGACTCCAAACAAGGGGAGTCCGCTCAAAGGCAAGAGAAAGAGAGAGATGAGAACTTGTCTCAAAATTTGATGAAGAAAAAAGGGCACCCCACCCCTCCTTATATAGGCCAAGGAGCGGTGCACACCTACCTCAACTTCCCATGTGGTACTAAACCAAAGGGAAGGGGGGAGTGTGCCATAAGGGGGGTGGGCCCCTCCCTTGGCGCCATGGGCCAAGGGGGGAGGCTCTCTCCTCCCCTAATGGGCCTCTTTAGGCCCATATGCCTTTTCTTCCATTTTTAATTATATTTAACTTTATTTTAATATTTAATTTTGTTAATTAAATAATAAAACATATTTAAACATTATTAAATAATATTTTGAACCTTTCAAAATATCCGGAACTTCTTTTGGCACTTCCTGGAACAATTCCGGTGTTCTCTCTTATTTCTCCGGTGATCCTGAATCTATCCTTAATGCCTCAAATACCCTTAAGTGTGACACCCCGATGGCTTCTCGCCCCTCGTTGGTTACCCAAAGTGGAACGTTGAGATGTAGACAACAACAAATTTCCCTCAGTGAAGATACCAAGGTTTGTCTCCAGTAGGACTCCGACAACGACAGGAAGGTGACAACGTCGCCAGCAATTAGGCGGTTGACGTGGACCTGCACACACACAACAGATAACTTTGCTCCCAACGAGTTCAAAGAGGTTGTCAATCCCTCCGGCCCTGCTGTTTACAAAGGATCAAACGCACGGGATAATAATGATAGTGATAGCAACGGAAAGGTAAATAAAGCAGAAAATAAATAGTGGGTGTAAACAGCATTGGAAATATGGACCGGGGTCCCATGCTGTTCACTAGTGATGTCTCTCTCCCAAAAGACGATAAAATATCCATGCGAGGTAAACAAATTACAGCTGGGCAATTGACAGGATTATGTGCGCAAACCAATGCTAACTATGCTATAAAGAAAGGAAGAGGCTCAAAAGCATGGGCGGTACGTCAAGACAAGTAGACCGAAATCCATACGCATCTACCTACTAATCATCCACCTTGATATATCTATCCAGAACATCTCGCTGGTATTAAGTTGCGAATCCCACCCAAAGTGTAAACTCAAAGCAACAGACAACTGCATTAAAGAACTTTGCGTAAAGTAAACAATCCTTGCACCCGCAAGTGCAAGCACCGTTGTTTTCTCCCTTGTGGTAACAGCACATCCCCTAGACTCATGTTTCTGTCACTCAAGCTAGTCATCAGGGGGCATGAACCCACAATCATGCATAACGCTCCCTCTTGGAGTCACTACCTACTACTTGGCCAAAGCAATAAACAACAACGGAGAACATGCAAGAATTACTCAAGAACATAAATATAAAAGAGGAGAATCAAATATATTACTCAAACACAATCTGAACATAGTCTCATAATCCATCAGATCCCAGCAAACTCAGCATAGCAACAGCAGAAAGATTACATATGTGCCTCCATCATGTAGGGCAGCTCACGAGGTCTAAACCATGAAGAACAAAGAGGGGAGGAGAACATCACATAGCTACTGATCATGGACCCATGGTCCAAGGTGGACTACTCACGGTTCATCCGAGAAGCATCCATGGTGGTGGAGAAGCTCCCGGAGGTGGTTCCTCCCTCCGGCAGGGTGCCGGGAAGAGGGCTCCTGGTGCTCCCAATCTTGGAAGCGCGGAACAGAGGAGAGATCGTGAAAAAGGGTTCTGTCCTCGAGGGTTTCGGGACGAGAGGGATATATAGGAGAAGGGGGCGGGCAGCCAGAGGTGGACCAGGGGCTTCAGGCGCCCCCCCTGGCGCGACCTAGGGGGTGGCCGCACCAGGTGGCCGCCTGGGCCACCCCTGTCCCCCCTCGGGCCCCACTTTGGATCTTCCCGAAGCTTCCTGTACGCTGATTTTTCCTATATTTTTCCCGGAATTTTTCTGTCACTTTAAATAATGGGAAAACCTGAAATACAAAAACAGCAGAAAACAGGAACTAGCACTGGGGTGCACTGAGTTAATAGGTTAGTGCAAATATGATCAAAAGTGTATGGAAGTGCATCAATATCATAGCAATATCACACAAAAGAAGCATGGAGCAAGCAGAAATTATAGATACGTTTTGGACGTATCTACATCCCCAAGCTTAATTCCTGCTCGTCCTCGAGTAGGTAAATGATAACAAGCATAAATTCTGTGGTGACACGCTACCAACCATATAAGAACTTTTAAGTAAAGAAATCAAGGCATGTAATTCAATTCAAGTCATAACAGGCAAGAGTCTATGTTACCATTGAAACAAGCAACATAAGAACATAAAGGTGCAAGAGCTCTCGCTGTCGGTGACTCGAATGTCTCCAAATGGTGTTTGCGTGCAAGAAAGGGGATAGGGATGTACGAGAGAGTAAAACATAGTTTTTATTGTTGAGAACTTAATCTACTAAAGTTTCACACTTGGTCTTCTTTGGAATCTTATCTTGACTCATCCCTAGACCACTAGCCAGGTACAAGTCAAAATGATCCACTCCTTTTCGATATTTTGAGCACTCATGCAATGGATGAGCGTAAGCAAGAAAGTTGACACTTAGGATGGCAAAGAGAGAAAAATAAAGGAGGAGGAAGATAAAAAAAGGTGTGAAAGGCTCGCATCAATGAGAACAATCATAGGAGAGAGAAAGCCAAATGATAGATATGATGTGAGGAGTAGGGATTGCCATGCAACGGATGCACATATGAGCTAAGGTAAGCTCTCCAATGGAACTAGTGGGGGTGCATCCAACTTGCTCGCTCAAGAAGACCTAGAGCTCATTTGAGGAGGCTCATAATTGGAATATACAAGCCAAGTTCTATTTATAAGGTCCCCACATAGCTATATGCATGAATTATAATCTCTATGGAGTACAAGATATAAGATGGAGTACGAGTGTGTATCTCTCAAAAGGAATAGTAGTGTGCCCCCTTGTCTCTTTTTATTTCTTTTTCTCTTTTTTCTATTTTTGTATTTTTTTGGTGGCCTCAATGGCTCTTTCTATTTATCTCATTTGTCCTCTTTGGGATCTTTTGATTTTGTCCTCTTTTGGATCTTTTCCTCACTTTAGGGGCAACACTATATATATTACAAGACGTATAGAAGATCTTTCACACTTTACAAAAGTACTCAACATAAAAAAAATGAAACTATCACGAAGTATGCAAATGTATGCCTCTGCCAATGTAGCAGGATATGCAATGATACTAGCGCGTCATGTAGCAATGATTAGGGAAAGTCCCAACTAGCATGCGGCTCATCGATCAAGAAAAAGCATGTATGACATGAAGATCAAGTCACGAGAAGGTGGATGTTGCATGGCAATGTATCTCGGAAAGGCTATGGAAATGCCTTGATAGGTAGGTATGGTGGATGTTTTGAGGAAGGATATAAGGGGGTTTATGATGACAGAGCGTATCATGCCAAGGATTTGGATGTACCGGCGAAGTTGGACTCCATCTCTCAGAGTGAGAAGAAAGCATTGCACGACACAGGAGAGGCTAGAAAAATATGGGTAGGTGGAAGTGTCAACTTTCGAATACTCACATTAGTCCGAACAACTCATGCACTTATTATCGTTAACTCTCTGACGAGGGGGTGACCCCACGACTCCTACGGATAAGCCTACCTGGTGTCCCGGAAGACAAAAGGCCCATGAAGATACAGCCTCGGCCCAATATTTGTCACCGACGTAGGACTCTGCGACTCACAAGGAAGGTGCGAGAACCTTCCGTACGGAGCAAGCTAGGGTTAGGAAAGTTTACCTGTAAACGTAGATGAACTCCCCAAGACCTAGCCCAGTATATAAGGGCTAGGAGGGGCGACACCAAAGGACAACGAATATCACCTGTAACCCTAGCCTTGAGCGCTCCATCCTTGGCATCCACTGTAACCGCATCTCCCCCATCAATAATATCGAGTAGGAGCTTTCCTTCCTGTTTGCCGACGAGCTATCGTCCAACCTGTGCCTCTCATGACTAACCCAGGGTCCCTGACCATGGGATTTACCGGGGTTGATCCCCGTCAATTGGCACCGTCTGCGGGAACCGCGCAGGTTGGGAACGCGATCTCGGCGGCCTCATCATCATCAACACCCATCGACTCGACGGCTCCGGCAAGATCCAATCTGTTCGAGTCCCTCGGATTCACGGCCCACCTTCCGGCCCTCCAGCCAGTCTTCACCGATCTACACTCCGGCGTCAATCTGATCTTCGGAGCGTATCAGATCTACATCAACCATTGGGGGACTCTTCGCCTCACCGACGGCACCCGCGCACCCACGGCAACACCTACAGCAGTGACCGGAGCGGACGCCGCCCGCACGGCCAGCCTATCTGGCAGCCGTAGCTACCCACCCAACTCAAGGCTCCACACCATTCACGACTGCCCGAGTGGAGCCCCAACATGGAGAAGCACCATCACACGTATCAGCAAGGAGGTGGCAAGGATACCATCGCAGGTGTTCATGGCAGAAGTTGGCGCGCCAGCGTCAGGTAACAACGGACGAGTCGACGACCCGGGCACTCGCCAAGACACCCCAACCACCAACAGGGCGGCAGGTCCCGTCAACACCAGTCAGATGGTCGTACAGCTAGGAGAACCGGGGACCATACCAAAGAAAGTCCAGGTGGAACAAGGACCCAGCAATCAAAAAAGCAGTCAGCTGCCAAGCAGCAAGCAGCAAGCACCCGGCCAAGGCAGCCAGCCATCACACAGCAGGCAGCAAACCCCGGTTGCGGCGGCAGACGAACCACCCAAAGAAAAAATATACTTGTCCAAGGAATCGATGGCAATGGTAAAGGAAGCAGTCGCCCGCGGCAGGTTACTACCATCAGATGCCTCAAGGGACGAGCTAAGGGCATACAACAAGCTAGCGGGCGAGCTAACCCAGCAGACGAGACAGTGGCGCCTAGCCATGGAGAAGCAAGAAAAGGTGGAACTCGAAAAGAAACGCAGTCGCAAACAAACTCCCAGAAGTGACTCACCAGGCCACGACTCCCCCACCCGCAACAGATCGAAACTCAACAACCTGCGGAAGACAGAAAGGGCAAGATTGGTGCGGAAACTGGAAGACGACTTCAGATTAGAGGAAGACGACGACGAAGAAGAGCCCCTCACTCCGGCAGAAGCACTCATAAGCGCCCAGGACTACCTGTCCCGTGCCCAGAAAAGCAGAAAGGGCAAGACGGATCGCTACACTTCCATTGCTTTCCAGATAATGAAGGACGCCATCGACGCCTCGGCACCTAAGAAATCCAGCGCAAAACGGCAGACTCGCGAGCGGACACCGGACAAGGACCCCAGTTCACCAGATGACGACGACGACAATGACAGTAATGACGACAGGCGCAGACGCCCCGACAGGTACAAGAAACACGACAACGACGACTACAACAGGCGCCGCAACACTCGGCGAGATGCGCGAGACGACATCACGCAGAACAGAGTCAACCGCAGCAGGCGAAGACGCGCAGCACGCGAGGAGTACTCGGACGAAGAGGCTTCCGACGAGGAAATCGAGCCATGTGGAGCACTATGCTTCACACGTGCCATACGTGAGACGCGTATGCCAAACGGGTTCAAACTGAACTCCACGACACTAAAGTACAACAGACTCGAGGAGCCGGAGGCATGGCTCGACGACTACCTAACAGCAGTCAAGTTTCAAAGAGGAACCAACGTCACAGCAATGCAGTACGTGCAGCTCATGCTCGAGAGCTCCGCTCGACATTGGCTGAAGAATCTTCGGCGCGGATCCATCAGCTCATGGAGCCAGTTCCGAGGAGCCTTCATAGAAAACTTCAAATCCACATAAAAGCGAGAAGCCTCACTCGAGGAACTACGGGCATGCAAACAAGGAACGAGGGAGGCCCTGCGAGCATACATCCAGCGATGGACGATACTCAAGAATTCAATGGAAGACATCTCGGACGAAAGTGCGATCGACGCGTTCAGACGAGGCCTTCAGCGTGTTGAATTCAAGGAGCAGCTCGGACAGATGAAAGTCCGAACACTCACACGGCTGTTAGAACTAGCCATCCCCCGAGGCGTCCTCCGCAATCGCGGCACATTAACTTGGTTCTTGGGGGCTCGCCGAAGCAGCCACCCCCGAGGCGTCCTCCACAACCGCGGCACAATAACTTGGCACTCGGGGCCTCGCCAAAGCATCCACCCCCCAATGCGTCCTCTGCAATCGCGGCACCTTAACTTGGCACTCGGGGGCTCGCCGAAGCAGACACCCCCCCGAGACGTTCTCCACAATCGCGGCAACCCTCTAGGAACGTCCCCCGCAACTACAAACGCAGACGACCCCCCAAGACAGCACAGAATATATACAACCAAGAAGAAGCATATACAACGAAGGGAAGCACCTAATATTTAGGCTCCAACTTCGCCTTAATAAGTGCACCCAGATGACGGTCGTTCTCTTTGCAAACTCGCCTCACAACCTGGTGCGCAGGCCTATCTACAGCCATGTAGTGCTCATTCATCGGATGATCCCTACCGCCCGGAGGACCCGCCACCACCTGAGAAAAATCCACCCCCGGCCAATGACTATGGACCAAACCCAAAGCAGCCCGAGCTCCAGCACGAATCTGATGATCCATCACTCGACGTAACTCGGCAGGCTGAGAAAATATGCGACATAGCCTCTCAAGGGACGAAGGAACCACCTCCAACGGATAGAACTCAGCATGGATATCACCCAATACCCGCTGGCAGTATTTGAGAGCATCCGGTACCCGCTCAACTCGGAGACGAAGAAAAGCAAACTCTCGAGCACGAGCCCCATCCGCCCAAAAGGGATTGCTCACCTACACTCTGGGATCATCAAGCCGCGACATCTCCGACTGAACGGCCCTCTCTTCATCCCGAGTTTGCCTGCCCGCACTTCGAAAGTCAAAAATCTGCGATCAAGACAGAGACGGCAAAACCTACTAAACAGAATCAAGCAACCAAGTAGAGGCAAGACTCACCCCGCAGGAGGTCGGACAACTTCACCACCCACGAAGCAAGGCTCTCAACCACGGCCTCGGCACGCTCGCGCCGAGTACGATGAACGGCTACGTATCCCTTCAGTCGAACAATCTCTCGCTCAACGTCCTTCAGTCGCAAGCAAACGGACTCGTACGCACCCTCACGAGCATCATCCTTCAGCGAACTCCAAGGACGAAGAATGCCCGGAGTGGCCTACCGCAGGATGAACAAAACAAAGAAATCAAAAACAGCAAGAGGAACAGCCAAGCGGTCACGCAGATAAAGGTAGCAAAAGATCAACCATCACAACAGAGTCACGAATTACAGACAAAGTTTCAAAGCGACGCAACACTACTGCGCCTCCCCCTCACCTACGACAGGGGGATCCTGAGCATCTACAACCTGTTGCAGGCGACGAGCCAGCTTATTAGCTCGGTCGTCCTGCTCATCAGAATATTCCGGGATGGTTTCAACCAAGGAATCATCAATGGAAATCCCATGCCCCATAAGGACGACAAGGGCCGTGGAAGAACCACTCACCACGCTCTCCGCAACCAGCTCCACCACACGTTTCCCACTCAGGCGGAACGCAGCAACCCGAGCGCCCAGGCCAACAAGCACCTTTGTACCCTCCGGCATAAGGTGCTCGTGCGCAAGACCCACAAGATCGGAAGCCCGGGCGCAGACGTCCTCGACCACCGCAATAGCATCTGCAACAACATCTACAGCACCTTGGAGAATTCCAGACCCTGACGCAGCAGCCTCCATCGGCTTCGCTCCTATAGCAGCTGCACCAAGCAAAGAAACGTCCTCACAGGAAGACAGTAGGAACAACAAGACCAATGGTTGAATGCCAAACTTACACACAAGCGAGTCCGCCAAGGCGCGAAGACGTTTGCCCTCGACTGCTTCCACCCGCGCACGCGCATCCTCAGCCTGGCGAAGGCGAACCAGCTCCTCATGTTGATCATGCAACTCCGCCTCCTTGGAATCCAAGGTAGCCTTGAGAACGGAAACCATCTTTCCCTCCTTCTCGGCTTGCTTCTCGGCAGCCTGACGACGATCTGCAAGGCAAGACAGTACTCAGAACAAAAGACGAAGCGCCCAAAGCTCAGCAGTGCAAAAATAAAAACTCACCATCCATAGTAGACAAGGCATCCTGGGCAGAATCATGGGCCCGTTGCCAACGCTCAGCATCAATCATCAAACGCTCACAATATTGGAAAACAGGATGCAAAAACCAGACAATCAGGTGTTAAGAAAAGACAAGACTACAAGCAAATTCAAACAGTTACTTCCAGCCTCGGGGGCTACTCCCATCGGGAGCACTGCCGTGCCCCCGATGATAAAGTCGCACAGACACGAATCAACTTACCTGCTTGGAGACATGGTCGAAAGCACGAGCCTTGTCTTCAATCGCCAGATCAAGCCGGCCAAAGTACGGAGGATCAAGTTCAGTCGGCTTGGACTCAGGAACAACAACATCAGGCGCCTCAGAAGAAGGCACACCAGGAACTATACCCGCAGTCGAAACGGCAGGAGTCGCCGTCGGCCCAGATTGACCAGCGGCACCCGAGAGGTCCTCAAGATGCTTGGCTGCCGCCCTAGAACTCATTGACTTCAGATCAGTAGTAGCTGCGCTGGTGCACGAAGCAGCCGGAGCAAGCGCAGCACTACAAAGTAAGCATTATCAGACGCAAGAACAAGGAAAAGGGAGCGGGCACAAATCCAGCAGACTCTTACCCGACACGCGCATCACGAGGGCGCCCCAGCCTCTCAAGCCTGATCCTCTTGGGAGGAGCGGCCGGAGCAGCAGCCGAAGGGGAAGGCCCAGCAAAAGGAGCAGCAGGCGGGACATCAACATCCAACGCAACATGATCTTCAGCGCTCAAGGGGCGAGACCTCTTCACAGGAAAAGGACTCGAATCCTCACTATCTCCAGTCTCCACCAGCAAAATCTCAGCATCAACAGCCGACGCAGCTTCATCAGCTGCGGAAGCACCAGGTTCTTCAAGAATATCGGTGTCCTCCAGCTGCGGAGGATTACACGGCACCGGAGCATGGCCCTGCGAGGCAAGCAATGTCAACAACAAAGCAAAACTAGGTACTTGACCAAACAAATGAATGAACACGGCCACCAACCGGCGGCGGAGAATGATCAGAAGCATATGGAAGGACAAGGCGCATTTCGGAAATACTCGAGCACTTGGTCACATGTTGGATACGAGCCAGCAAGGCGTCAGGTTCTAGCTCTTCAGGCGAGCATCTCGTCGAGTCACCGACTCCCTCGTATTGCCACATAGGGCGAGTTCGATACTGTAGCGGCTGAACTCGCCTCCCCACAAAGACATAGATGAGCTGACCACCAGTCAAGTTATCCTTCAACACAGCAATCCTCTCCAAAAACTGGGTCAGCTCGAACGACTCCATCTCGGTCAAAGAATGAGACCATGAAGGTTTTCTAACCACCCGCGTTCCCGGATTGAAAGAAGCAAGATCAAATTGCTGACCAACAATGAAGCGATCCTTCAGATAAAACCAGCCTCTTCGCTAGCCACTAACGGAATCGATCTTCTCCAAGTCAAAATATGAATGTTTATCCCCAATGGAGATACCCACTCAACCCACGGCGTACTCAGAGTTCGTCCTTTTTATACTAAAAAGGCGCCTCCAAAGTCCCCGATGGGGGTAAATCCCCAGGAAGGCCTCACAAAGAGTGATGAAACACGCAATGTGCAAAATCCCGTTGGGAGTCAGGTCACGCAACTGGAGCCAATAGGAATACAACAAGCCCCGAACGAAAGGATGCAGCGGAAGAGCAAACCCGCGGTGGAATAAAGCCTGGAAGCATACCCGCTCGTCCGCCGCCGGCGCTGGAATCGACTAATCACCAGGAAGACGGACATCGCCCTCCACCACCACACCATCAGCAACCAGCGCATCCAGATCTCCAGCCCCGAACGTGGACCGCTCCCACTTGCCGAACATCTTGGCCGACTCTGTAGCAGCACGAGGGCGCTTGGTCATAGATCTCGCAGCAGCTCGTAGAGGAGAAAAGATGAAGGCTCAGGAACACGAAGGAAACAGAGAAAGAGGAGGAAGGCAACGGCTGGGTAAAACCCACAATTTACCCAGCCACATGGTATTTAACTCAAAAGCCTAGCAAGAAGGGCCATCGTCCAACCTTTTCGCCCAGTAAAACGTGGCACGACCCCATACAGAGGCGAAAAGTATGGAAAAACCAACCGGCGCAATAACAACACCGCCCAGTACGCATGCAAAAAGAGGGCCATGATCGCGCGACGCGAAAATTTCGGCGGGACAGCGCCAAGTCATTTCCCCCGACAGGCCACAGCGGTCAAAAAATTCCAGAAGACCACGCCAACGTCATATCACAGTAAGGCGTATTGAGTACGCCATCAAGGCTCTGAGATTCTATCTTTCAGATCTTTTTCCCGATGAAGAAAAACATCTTACTCCCATCGGGAGAGTACATCATAAGAGTCACGGGTGCTCCCTCACCTAAAGGTCAGCAATGTGCTCGAGTGACCACTCACACTCACGAGAGTCTCGGGTGCTCCCTCACCTAAAGGTCAGCAATGTGCTCGAGTGACCACTCGCACTTACAAGAGTCTCGGGTTCTCCCTCAACCCGACGCAAGACAAAAATGCATTCGCCAAGATCATACGGCGCTAAGAGTCTCGGGCGCTCCCTCACCTCAAGAACCGAAATTTCATTCGAGTGACTACTCGCAACCCCCCCCCCCCCCCCCGTCTGAGCACTCGAAACAGGCTCCACGGGTGAATGAGTGAACAACTCGCTTGATGTTTTGTTCCAAGCGGGTGCAATGCTATAAGGCTCCGCGCCTCAAAAACACACATTCCTGGAACACGATACACTGTGCCCAGATGCCACGCAAGATTAGCGTGTAGGTAAGACCCCGCCGCGAAGTACGGCCGGGATGGGACTTGCCGAAGAGCGATTTCACTCCCAACCTTTTCCATGCGCTGCGCATGACAGAAAAAGCCGGGCGGACGCGCCTTAGGCTACGCACATTACTGGCGTCCAATGAACAACGTAAGGCCTGAAGCGGCAGGACTTTTGCTCGACACCAGTGTTCCAAGCTCACGTCGAGGGACGTGGGTTTGATTGGGCTACTACGGTATTTTTCCCTAGTGCAATTCACCAAGGCTTGATCAGTCGACCCCTTGGGCCCTTTCAGCTTAGCATCCCTCGAAACAGGTTTTGTCATGGCCACCAGACTGCCAGCGACGCGCGGATGTACCGCGCATACCAATAACCGGCAGATGAATGTACTCGAGTCCCTGCGCGACTCTTCGAGTCCCCCAGGCACTCGGGGGCTACTTACGAGGGGGTGACCCCACGACTCCTACGGATAAGCCTACCTGGTGTCCATGAAGACAAAAGGCCCATGAAGATACAGCCTCGGCCCAATATTTGTCACCGACGTAGGAGTCTGCGACTCACAAGGAAGGTGCGAGAACCTGCCGTACGGAGCAAGCTAGGGTTAGGAAAGCTTACCTGTAAACGTAGATGAACTCCCCGAGACCTAGCCCAGTATATAAGGGCTAGGAGGGGCGACACCAAAGGACAACTAATATCACCTGTAACCCTAGCCTTGAGCGCTCCAGCCTTGGCATCCACTGTAATTGCATCTCCCCATCAATAATATCGAGAAGGAGCGTGCCTTCCTGTTTGCCGATGAGCTATCGTCCAGCCTGTGCCTCTCATGACTAACCCAGAGTCCCTGACCATGGGATTTGCCGGGGTTGATCCCCGTCACTCTCAATCTAATAAGGAGGTTCACAAAGAGACAAGTACCCCTAGGAGGAGTGTATGGGGGTTTGGTTATCCTTGCGCATCCTCGACTCATGGTACGTGAGTGTACCCTTATATTCGATCCCTCCAAAGATTAGCGATCCATCTAGTAGCTAAAGTTCTCAACTAATTTTGTAGGTTTTTCAGAAATAAACACGAATTTCCCAAAATACGACATCTATCACTAATAGGCTAAAGCTCTTGACACCAAAAGTTCAAACATTACTCATAGCAATACCTCAAAACTATTGCAAATTACTACTACAATCGAATAGCAACATCAATTACCTACTTCAAGTCAAGACACAAAACTCAGTGCAACAGGCAAACTCTCTAAACAAGATAAACATGAAAACTCAAGAGAGTTCCAGCAACAAACTAAACAAAAGCTCTTAAAAAGATAAGATGAAAACTAAGAGCTAAACATGACAGCAGCTATGAAAAAGATAAAGAACACACACAACAAAGATAAGCATGAAAAATCATATGATGTGTTCTAGGTTGAAGTGGAACGTGTTTCTCTCCCACACAAAGAAAGATGGGTTCTAACTTGTTATGAACAGCAAGCAAATCTAAAGAAAAATAAAAAGGAAATAAAGAGCAAGACGCTCCAAGCATAGCACATAACACATGAAGTGATAAAAATATAGTGGAACGAAAGACGAACTGATAATTGTTGATGGAGAAGGGGATGCATGGGGGCATCCCCAAGCTAAGACGCTTGAGTCTCCTTGATTATTTCTTGGGGATGCATGGGTGCATCCCCAAGCTTGAGCATTTGACACTCCTGAATCTTCTTTTATCATCTTCCCTCGCACACTTGAAAACTCCCTTCATACATAACCCATCATAATCTGATTAGCGAGGTTAGTACCCATAATAAAATAATTTTTTCTCTACTATAAATAAGGATATTCTTGAAGAGCTACTGTTTCTCAAGATTGCCAAAAAGTTTTTGCAAATAAAAAGAAAGCGTAAGGTTTGCAAAACGGGGAAAATGCAAAACAGGACAGAATATGTGAAAAACAGACCAGCACGTAGTAAAGAATTTTTTAGGGGCACTTCTGCAACTCAAATAAAAAAACTCAGAACATACGAAAGTTCCGTGATTGTATAGAGCACGCTGTGTAAATATTTCAGCTCAAAAATATGAACTGGGATTTTTCTATGATTTTTCCCGTCACGAGGAAAAAATCTGTTTTCTGGACAGCATGTCACAACTTTCACTTCCCTTGTCATATGAGGCTATAAATGGCACAAAGCTTGAAAAGTAAAGATACAATGATGTTGATACAGTAGTAACAATCATCAAGACGACTAAAAACAAAAGGAAAACAAAAAGGAAAACCTAAATTCGTTGCGGGCTGCCTCCCGAAAGCGCTTCTTTAACGCCATTATCTAGGCTTGATGCAAAAAAAATCATGTCTTATCAAGAAAATAACTAGCCCGTTTGATGGACTCAAAAGGTAACTTAATCTTATTTCTAGGGAAGTGTTCCATCCCTTTCTTGAGAGGGAATTGGAATTTTATAATCCCTTCTTTCATATCAATAACATCACCCACGGCGCGAAGAAAGGGGCGTCCCAAAATAATTGGACAAGAAGGTTCACATTCAATGTCCATAATAGTAAAATCAACGGGAACATAATTGTCATTGACAATGATAAGAACATCATCGATCTTCCCCAAAGGTTTCTTTACGGAAGACTCAACAAGACGAACACCAAAAGAACAAGGATCAAAAGGTTTCAATTCAAATATATCATACATTCTTTTGGGCATAACGGAGGTACTAGCTCCAACATCACATAAAGCATGGAAAGAGAAGTTATTCAACTTAATTTTAATCATAGGATCCCAACCATCTTCTAGCTTTCTAGGTATGGAGCCTTCTACCCTAAGCTTCTCCTCCCTAGCTTTAATGAGAGCATTAGTGATATGCTCCGTGAAGGCAAGATTAAGTGTGCTAGTGTGGGGGTCTCTAGACATCTTGTGAAGGAAACGAATAACTTCAGAAAGGGTGCAATTATCAAAATCAAGGTCACTACTATCAAGTAAAGTGGTAGTGGTGTCCTTTAGGCTCACTTGTTTGGTAGCTTCTATAGTCATATGAGTTTCTTCTTCTACGGTTGAGGTCATAGCATCACCATTAATAGGTCCTATGGGACTAGGGGTGCATTGGGTGCTAAGAGTTTGGATATCCTCAACAACTTGGATAGTAGCAACGGTATGGTGTGTAGGAAGACTCTTAATTCTATCTTCTTCCTCCTTTTCTCTATCCCATCTCTCTTGGAGTTTAGCCATCATCCTAATGTTTTCATTAATTTGCACTTGAATAGCGTTCATAGGAGTGACCTTCCTCTCCTCAAGAGGAGAAGTTCTAATTTTAAGCAATTCTACTTCATGGGCTAAATTGTCTACCTTCGAAGAGAGATTATCTACTTTGTCTAGTTTTTCCTCTACACTCTTGTTGAAGGATTTTTGGGTAGTGATTAAGTCTTTAAGCATACTCCCTAATTAAGAAGTGGGGTTCTCGGTGCTAGGATAAGTGTTGTTGTTCCCATAGTTGTTGGAGGGGAACGGTCTAGGATTGCTACCAAAATTACTCCTATAAGCATTGTTATTGAAGTTGTTTCTAGAGATAAAGTTCACATCTACTTGATCTTGAGCAATCAAAGAATTTAAAGGAACATCATGAGGATCAATATGAGATTTTTGTTGGATATGTGCCTGAGAGGCAAATTAAAAAAGATATTTGTCACATATCTGTTTTTTCATAATACGTTATATATTGTGCTAGGACTGTATTAAGCGGAAACATTAATACACGTGTGATATATAACAACCTGGTCCCTAGTTAAACTCAAGCATACTAGCTCATTGGGCAATTGATGATCAAGGTTTCCTGATCATGAGAACATAATAGTCTATTGAAAATGAGGTCATATCATTAGGAGAATGATGTGATGGACACACACCCACCTTAAGCATTGCAGTGTGATCAAGTCACATAAGTTCAGCATTGCGATGACTTAATAACATAGTGACTGAATCCTTAGACCGTGATGATCATACATAATTGCTATCTATTAGGATGCTTTGAGTGCATTAACCGTGACACTGAAACATGGTAACTGAAAAGGTGTATCTTGGGTATTCCGAAGTAGATATGTTGAGGAGTATGAAATAGATCAGAGCGGGATTTGTCAATCCGAGTGACGGATAGGTACTTTGGGCCCACTCGATGGTGTTGCATCAATAGCTTGCAAGAAAGTGACTAGGTCACAAGAGATGTGATATTCACAAACGAGTAAACATGTTATGTCGGAGACGAGGAAGAACTAGGTATTGGATACCGACGATCATACCTCGGTCAAACATAGTACCGAAGCACAAAGGGATCAAGTCATATTGTTAACGGTTCAACAGCGATGAAGTTTATTCGATGGAAGCGTAGGGGCACATCAAGGATTGTAACCAGATCCCACATGATGGTCATTGGTCAGAGAGTGTCTCGATCATGTCTACTGTTTCCTGGACCGTAGGGTGTCACACTTAAGGGCAATCGATGCATTAAGGATTGATTCGGGATCATCGGTGAAAAGAGAGAAAACACCGGAAATGTACCGGGAGGTGCCGGAAGCTGTTCTGGATATTTTGAAAGGTTCAAAATAATATATATTAATGTTTAAATATGTTTTATTATTTAATTAACAGAATTAAATATTAAAAATGATTTAAATAATTAATTAAAAAGGTGAAAAGGTATTTGGGCCTTAAAAGGCCCATGAGGGGAAGGGGGAGCCTCCCCCCTTGGGCTTGGCGCCAAGGGAGGGGCCCATCCCCCCTCCTAGCCGCACCACTCCCCCCTTGGGGGTTTAGTCCCACATGGGGGAAGGGGAGGGGGTGGAGCCCCTCCTTGGCCTATATAAGGAGGGGCGGGGGTGCCTTTTTCAACACAACATTGAGTATCTCTCTCTCTCTCTTTCTCGGACCTAGAGCGGACTCCCCTGGTTTGGAGTTTGCACCTGGTTGGGGGGTTTTACCATCATCCGGATGCAGTCGCGCTGTCGGAATCGGGATCCGGATCAATCTTCTTTCCGCTGCTCTTCTGGTTCGGAGCCCGGAGGGACGTCGGTTGCACCATACGTGTGTAATCCCGCGAGGCACTACACGTGTGGTGCTACTTCATCGTTGGAGGTTCTTCAACATGACAGGGAGGTCGTAGGATCAGATTCTACGCCAACCACGTTCGAGGAACGTTTCCCTCTTTCGGTCTTCAAAGGACTCGTTACATGCATCAGCATAGCATAGATCTTGGGTCCGGGACTCGTAGGTAGGAAATTTTTTATTTTCCGCGCCGATCCCCAACAGTGGTATCATGAGCAAGGCTATGCGTAGATGTATTGTACGGGTAGAACACATCTAGGATGTGGGCATCAATTCTCCAATTGTTACCCTCCCACGTGTACTCGTTTAGCGTTGCGGCAATGTCCTGATGAAGCGGCCCCGACCGACCTTACGCGTTTACGCGAGACTGGTTCCACGCTTGACATATGGCTTGTACCATATAAGTGGCTGAGGGGTGTCTTTCTCTCTAACATTAGCGACGCGAAGACGTTTGCAACGGAGGGCCCCGACAGGGTTGTAATAGAGACGATTGCATGATTGGTTTTGTGGCTTGTCTTCGCAGGATAGAAAGCGATTCTCTCTCGAAACCCCTTAGCAGCCACGTAAACTTGCAAAAGATAAAGTAGAAGGTGTTTTAACTTTAATTTGCATGTAAGGGGGGATCATAGCTTGTATGATTTACAGTTTTACTTCCTGTCTTGCTAATATGCTAGATAGGCGACGGTAGCATGATAGGATAATCTCTCTCAATACCATGATTGTATTCTCCCTTAGTGGGCACCTCCTGGAACAATATCTTTATGATAGGCAGGCCGTGACGATCGAGTGTCATACATACATTAGCGATCGCATGAGGTTGGGTTTGGCAAGCCTAGCATATGCAAATATGGCCTTGCTGAACAGCCATACACTAAGGTTCGACTGGCAGGCTTGATATGTAGATATGAGCTTGGGATACGGATGACCGAAAGGTTAATCATGAGTCATATAACGGATATGATTGGCATGATGGCCTACCTAGGGAGATGTGTCGTCGGCCGTGTGATATTCGAGGATGATCATTCAAACTAGGATTATGTTAATCACTTAGTAAATTTGGAGAGATGTTTAACTAAGTGGGAGTTTTAGAATTAATTAAAATTGAACTCCAATTATGAACAAAGTCTAAATATGTGTTTTGCAAATAACCATTGTAGATGGCTGCACCTCGCCCCTCATTCAAATTAGGGTCATTCCTAGACAAAGACAAACTGAAAACCGATGGGTCAAACTTCACCAGCTGGTTCCGCACTCTGACGATTCTCCTCGTTCCCCTCAAGATGGCATACGTACTAGAGGCCGCGTTAGGTGACGAACCACCAGCAGACGCTAGTCAAGATGAGAAGAATGTCTATCTCTCCAAGACGGATGATTACAATCTTGTCCAGAGTGGAATGGTTTACTCCATGGAGGCTGAGCTACAGAAACGCTTTGAGAGGATGGGTGCATATGAAATAATCACCGACCTCAAGGCCATCTTTGCACCCCAAGCCAGGGCTGAACGTTATGAGGCTTCTGAAGCTTTCTTCTCAGCAAATATGGATGAGCATAGCAGTGTTAGTGAGCACGTGGTCAAGATGTCTGGCTACGTTCAACGCTTGAATGCTCTAGAATGTCAGATTCCAGATGAACTTGCTGTTGATAGGGTGATGCAGCCGCTGCTCCCTAGCTACAAAGGCTTTGTGTTGAACTACAACATGCAGGGGATGACTAAGACCCCTTCTGAGTTGTTTGCCATGCTGAAAACTTCTGTGGTTCAGATCAAGAGGTCAACAAGACCGTTGAATTCAAGAAATCTGGCAAGAAGGAGAAGGGAAAGAAGGGAAGCCCGAAGAAGGGTGACAAGCCAGTTGTCACTCCTCGTAAGGCACCCAAACCTGGACCCAAGCCCGGCGTTGAGTGCTTCTACTGCAAGGGTGATGGTCACCGGAAACGCAACTGCCCCAAGTACCTAGAGGATAAGAAGGCTGGCAAGATTGTCAAAAGAGACAAAGGTATATTTGATATACATGTTATTGATCTTTTCTTAAAAAGCGCTGGGAACAAATCCTAGATATTTGATACAGGATATGTTGCTCATATTTCTAACTCCTCTTAGGGGCTACGGAATAGGCGACGCTTGACGAAAGATGAAGTGACAATGCGCGTGGGAAACGGCTGCCGGATTGAAGTGGTGGCAGTCGGCACGAAGCATCTTAGTCTCCCTTCGGGATTAGTTTTGATTTTGAATAAGTGCTACTATGTACCCGCATTGAGTGTGAACACCGTTAGTGGTTCTTTCTTGAAGCGAGACCACTATTCTTTTAAGTCAGATACAATTGGTTGTGCGATTTATAAGGATGATGTGTTTTATGTTCATGCGCCGGAGAAAAATGGCTTATTCATTCTTAATATCGATTGTGATATACTTCATATTGATAACGTAGAGTCCAAAAGATTAAAACCTAGTGGCGAAGAACACATGACGATGTGGCATTGTCGCCTTGGTCATATTGGTGAAAAGCACATGAAGAAGCTTGAGGATGATGGAATTCTGGAGTCATTGGATTTTTGATCCCTTGACACATGTGAACCATGCCTTATGGGCAAGATGACAATGAATCCATTTAATGGAACAATGGAGCATGCGGAAGACTTGTTAGGGATCATACATTCAGATGTATGTGGACCTATGAACGTCCCCACACGCAATGGTCTTCGTTACTTCATGACCTTCACAAATGAGTTAAGCAGATTGTGGTGTATCTACTTAATGAAACATAAGTCTGAAACCTTTGAAAGGTTCAAGGAATTTTAGAGTGAGGTCGAGAATCAACTCGGGAAGAAAATCAAGCACCTTCAATCCGATCGAGGTGGCGAGTATTTAAGTCACGAGTTTGGCGATCATCTTAAGACTTGTGGCATCGTACCACAACTTACGCCGGCAGGAACACCTCAACGTAATGGTGTTTCTGAGCGACGTAATCGAACTCTATTGGATAGCGTACGATCGATGATGTCTCATACCGACTTACCTGTGTCATTCTGGGGGTATGCATTAGAAACTGCCGCTTACATTCTTAATAGGGCACCGTCCAAATCCGTAAAGACAACACCATTTGAGGAATGGTATGGCAAGAAACCAAAGTTGTCTCACTTGAAGATTTGGGGTTGTGAGGCTTATGTTAGGAAAATTCAGCCTGACAAACTCGAATCAAAAGCGGATAAGTGCATCTTTGTGGATATCCAAGGGAAACCGTTGGATACACCTTCTACAACCAGTCTGAGGGCAAAACGTTTGTCGCCAAGACTGGATGCTTTCTTGAGAAAGAGTTTCTTTCGAAAGAATTGAGTGGGAGGAAAATAGACCTCAACGAGATGATTGACCAATCACTCCAAGTGGAAGAAATGGCAATGGAAGTTGTTCCGGAACCATCTTCCGTAGTGGGAGCTGAAGAGAACGGACATCATGATATTCATAACGATCGTGACATACATGATGATCATGATCAAGATGAAGAGGATCCTATTGTACCCCGCAGGTCATCAAGAGCCCGAGTAAAAACTCAGTTTTATGGGCAACTTGTCAATGCAGTCATGTTAAATGAACCTGACGAACCTGCAAACTACAAAGAAGCAATGGAGGGACCCGAGTCTGAGAAATGGCTGGAAGCCATGAAATCCGAGATAGACTCCATGTATGCCAACAAAGTATGGACTTTGGTGGATATTCCCGAGGAACGAAAGGCCGTCGAGAATAAGTGGATATTCAAGAAAAAGACTGACGCAGGCGGAAACGTATCTGTCTATAAAGCTCGACTTGTCGCAAAAGGTTTCTGACAAATTCAAGGATTTGACTACGAAGAGACTTTCTCTCCCGTAGCGATGCCGAAGTCTATCCGGATATTGCTAGCAATTGCTTCCTATTACGTTTATGAAATATGGCAGATGGATGTGAAAACCGCGTTCCTAAATGGCAACATTGAGGAAGAGTTGTATATGGTACAACCGGAAGGTTTTATTGATCCTAAGGACGCTGGTAAGGTTTGCAAACTTCAACGGTCCATTTGGGTTGAAGCAAGCATCTCGGAGCTGGAATCTTCGTTTTGATGAGGTGATCAAAGCTTTTGGATTTGTCCAAAATGAAGAAGAATTATGTGTTTATAAGAAAGCGAGTGGGAGCTCTGTGGCATTCCTAGTACTATATGTGGATGATATATTATTGATAGGGAATGATGCGAAATTTCTAGATGGGGTAAAGGAATATTTGAATGGACAATTTTCCATGAAGGACCTAGGTGAAGCTGCATACATATTAGGCATTAAAATCTATAGAGATAGATCAAGACGCCTATTAGCACTGAGTTAGAGAACTTACCTTGAGAAGATATTGAAGAGGTTCAATATGTATAATGCCAAGAGAGGCCTCTTGCCCGTTATGAAAGGAAGTAAATTGAGTGTGACTCAATGCCCAGCAACAGCAAAAGAAAGGGAGGAAATTTCCTCAAAGCCCTATGCCTCAGCCATAGGTTCTATCATGTATGCTATGCTGTGTACTCGACCAGATGTGGCCCTGGCGGTTAGTCTGACTAATCATTTCCAAAGTAATCCTGGAATGGATCATTGGATTGCAGTGAAGAACGTCCTTAAGTACTTACGAAGAACTGATGATTTGGTTCTTGTCTATGGAGGATGTGAAGAAGAGCTCGCTGTAACAGGTTACGTCGATGCCAGTCTTGCTACTGATCCCGATGACTCAAAATCCCAGACGGGCTACGTGTTTATGTTGAATGGTGGTGCGATTAGCTGGAGGAGCGGCAAGCAGTCAGTCGTCGCCCAATCTACGATGGAGTCGGAGTATATTGCCGCTTGCGAAGCGTCAAATGAAGCGCATTGGCTGAAGAAGTTCGTCATCGAGCTTGGCGTATTCCCTAGTTGCACTGACCCTGTTAGCATTTATTGTGACAATATGGGTGCCATTGCTAACGCAAGGGAGCCGAGGACTCATTCTACAGCCAAGCATGTTCTCCGGCGTTTCCATGTGACGCAGGACTACGTCAAGGATGGTGATACTACGATTTGCAAAATACATACGGATCTGAGTCCGTCAGACCCAATGACTAAACCTCTTCCACTAGCCAAGTTTGAACAACAACGAGAGACTATTGGTGTTAGATACATACCTGATGTAAACTACTGTAATTTGTACTCTAGTGCAAGTGGGAGACTGTTGGATATGTGCCCTAGAGGCATATTAATAAAGATATTTTTCACATATATGTTTGTTCATAATACGTTATATATTGTGCTAGAACTGTATTAAGCGGAAACATTAATACACGTGTGATATATAACAACCTGGTCCCTAGTTAAACTCAGGCATACTAGCTCATTGGGAAATTGATGAACAAGGTTTCCTGATCATGAGAACATAATAGTCTATTGACAATGAGGTTATATCATTAGGAGAATGATGTGATGGACACACACCCACCTTAAGCATTGCAGTGTGATCAAGTCACATAAGATCAGCATTGCGATGACTTAATAACATTTTGACTGAATCCTTAGACCGTGATGATCATACATAATTGCTATCTATTAGGATGCTTTGAGTGCATTAACCGTTACAATGAAACATTGTAACTGAAAAGGTGTATCTTGGGTATTCCGAAGTAGATATGTTGAGGAGTATGAAATAGATCAGAGCGGGATTTGTCAATCCGAGTGACGGATAGGTACTCTGGGCCCACTCGGTGGTGTTGCATCAATAGCTTGCAAGCAAGTGACTAGGTCACAAGAGATGTGATATTCACAGACGAGTAAACATGTTATGCCGGAGACGAGGAAGAACTAGGTATTGGACACCGACGATCATACCTCGGACAAACATAGTACCGAAGCACAAAGGGATCAAGTCATATTTTTAACGGTTCAACATCGATGAAGTTTATTCGATGGAAGCGTAGGGGCACATCAAGGATTGTAACCAGATCCCACATGATAGTCATTGGTCAGAGAGTGTCTCGATCATGTCTAATGTTTCCCGGACTTTAGGGTGTCACACTTAAGGGCAATCGATGCATTAAGGATTGATTCGGGATCATCGGTGAAAAGAGAGAAAACACCGTAAATGTACCGGGAGTTGCCGGAAGATGTTCCGGATATTTTGAAAGGTTCAAAATAATATATATTAATGTTTAAATATGTTTTATTATTTAATTAACAGAATTAAATATTAAAAATGATTTAAATAATTAATTTAAAAGGTGAAAAGGTATTTGGGCCTTAAAAGGCCCATGAGGGGAAGGGGGAGCCTCCCCCCCTTGGGCTTGGCGCCAAGGGAGGGGCCCATCCCCCCTCCTAGCCGCACCACTCCCCCTCCTTGGGGGTTTAGTCCCACATGGGGGAATGGGAGGGGGTGGAGCCCCTCCTTAGCCTATATAAGGAGGGGCAGGGGTGCCTTTTTCAACACAACATTGAGTTTCTCTCTCTCTCTCTTTCTCCGACCTAGAGAGGACTCCCCTGGTTTGGAGTTTGCACCTGGTTGGGGGTTTCACCATCATTCGGACGCCGTCGCGCTGCCGAAATCGGGATCCGGATCAATCTTCTTTCCGCTGCTCTTCTGGTTCGGAGCCCGGAGGGACGTCGGTTGCACCGTACGTGTGTAATCCCGCGAGGCACTACACGTGTGGTGCTACTTCATCTTCGGAGGTTCTTCAATACGACAGGGAGGTCATAGGATCAGAGTCTACGCCAACCACGTTCGAGGAACGTTTCCCTCTTTCGGTCTTCAAAGGTATGAACACCGATTCCTTCCGTTACATACATCAACATAGCATAGATCTTCGGTTCGGGACTCATAGGTAGGAAATTCTTTATTTTCTGCGCCGATCCCCAACAATTTCTTGGTAAGTACAGACATAATCAAGTCAACTTTTTCATTTAGGGAGGATATCTCCTCGACAGAGTTTACCTTCCTACATGTTGGAGCTTTTTCAGTGTGCCATTGGGAATAGTTGGTCATCATCTCATCGAGTAGTTTCGTGGCAGTACCAAGCGTTGTTGACATAAAGGTGCCTCCCGCGGCCGAATCTAGCAAGTTCCGCGAGGTAAAGTTCAAGCCTGCATAAAAAGTTTGGATAACCACCCAAGTAGTCAAACCATGCGTAGGGCAATTCTTAACAAGAGATTTCATGCGTTCCCAAGCTTGGGAAACGTGTTCATTATCCAATTGCTTAAAATTCATAATATTACTCCTCAATTGGATAATCTTAGCTGGGGGTAGTACTTCCCAATAAAATCATCATTGCACTTATCCCAAGAATCTATGCTATTCCTAGGCAAGGATTGAAACCAGATTTTAGCTCCTCCTCTCAAGGAGAAAGGAAAAAGCTTAAGCTTAACAATATCACCATCTACTTATTTTTACTTTTGCATGTCACAGAGCTCAACAAAATTATTTAAGTGCAAAGCAGCATCATCTCCAGCACCGGAGAATCGATCTTTCATAACAAGGTTCAACAAAGCAGGTTTAATCTCATAAGAAGGTGCTGAAATGGCAGGTGGAGCAATAGGAGCGCAGATAAAGTCACTGTTGTTATGACTAGTGAAGTCACACAACTTGGTGTTCTCGGAGGAACCCATATTAGCAGCAAGCAAGGTAACTATTTTTTTTATTATTGATAAAGGACACTAAAGTAAAAAACTGAAAGTTAAACAAACCAGACTAAAAAGGAAAGATAAAAGATAGCGTGCAACTCCCATATCTTGAAGAGCGGAGTCCCCGGCAACGGCGCCAGAAATTAGCTTTGATGGCTTCTCGCCCCTCGTTGGTGACCCAAAGTGGAAGGTTGAGATGTAGACAACAGCAAATTTCCCTCGGTGAAGATACCAAGGTTTGTCTCCAGTAGGACTCCGACAACGACAGGAAGGTGACAACGGCGCCAACAATTAGGCGGTTGACGTGGACCTGCACACACACAACAGATAACTTTGCTCCCAACGAGTTCAGAGAGGTTGTCAATCCCTCGGGCCTTGTTGTTTACAAAGGATCAAACGCACGGGATAATAATGATAGTGATAGCAACGGAAAGGTAAATAAAGCAGAAAATAAGTAGTGGGTGTAAACAGTATTGGAAATATGGACCGGGGTCTGATACGTCCAAAACGTATCTAGAATTTCTTCTTGCTCCATGCCTCTTTTGTGTGATATTGCTATGATATTGATGAACTTCCATACACTTGTGATCATATTTGGACTAAACTATTAACTCAGTGCACCTCAGTGCTAGTTCCTGTTTTCTGTTGTTTTCTATTTCAGGTTTCCCCCTTATTTAAAGTGCCAGAAAAATTCCGGGAAAAATGTAGGAAAAATCATCGTACGGGAACCTTCCAGCAGAGCCAAAGTGGGGGCTGAGGGGGGCCCAGGCGGCCACCCGGCGCGGCCACCCCCTAGGCCGCGCCAGGGGGGGCGCCTGGAACCCCTGACCCACCTCTGGCTGCCCCCCTTCGCCTATTTATTCCCCGTGACGAGAAACCCTCGGAGACAGATCCCTTTTTCGCGATCTCTCCTCTGTTCCGCCACCACCGCGCTTCCAAGATCGGGAGCACCAGAAGACCTCTTCCCGGCACCCTGCCAGAGGGAGGAATCACCTCCGGGAGCTTCTCCACCACCATGGATGCTTCCCGGATGACCGTGAGTAGTCCACCTTGGACCATGGGTCTATGATCAGTAGCTATGTGATGTTCTCCTCCCCTCTTTGTTCTTCATGGATTAGACCTCGTGAGCTGCACAACATGATCGAGGCACTTATGTCATATTTCTGCTGTTGCTATGCTGGGTTTGTTGGGATCCGATGGATTATGAGATTTTGTTCAGATTGTATTTGAATTATATATTTGATTCCCTTGTTTTATATTTATGTTCTTGAGTAATTCTTGCATGTTCTCCGTTGCTGTTTATTGCTTTGGCTAAGTAGTAGGTAGTGACTCCAAGAGGGAGCGTTATGCATGATTGTGGGTTCATGCCCCTGCTGACTAGCTTGAGTGACAGAAACATGAGTCTAGGGGATGTGTTGTTGCCACAAGGGGGAAAACAACGGTGCTTGTACTTGCGGGTGCAAGGATTGTTTACTTTACGCAAAGTTCATTAATGCAGTTGTCCTTTGCTTTGAGTTTACACTTTGGGTGGGATTCGCAACTTAATACCAGCGAGATGTTCTGGATAGATATCTCAAGGTGGATGATTAGTAGGTAGATGTAGATGGATTTCGGTCTACTTGTCTTGGCGTACCGCCCATGCTTTTGAGCCTCTTCCTTTCTTTATAGCATAATTAGCATTGGTTTGCGCACATAATCCGGTCAATTGCCCAGCTGTAATTTGTTTACCTCGCATGGCTATTTTATCGTCTTTTGGGAGAGAGACATCACTAGTGAACATCATAGAACCCCGGTCCATATTTCCAATATTGTTTACACCTTCAATTTACTTTTAGTATATACTTTTCCGTTGCTATCACTATCATTATTATCCCGTGCGTTTTATCCTTTGTAAACAACAAGGTCGGAGGGATTGACAACCCCTTTGTACTCATTGGGAGGAAAGCTATCTGTTGTGTGTGCAGGTCCACGACAACCGCTAATCTCTGGCGCCGTTGTCACCTACTTGTCGTTATCGGAGTCCTACCGGAGACAATCCTTGGTATCTTCACCGAGGGAAATTGCCGCTAATCTACATCTCAAACCTTCCATTTTGTGTAAACCAACGAGGGGCGAGAAGTATAGGCTCGTGACATCAAAGCAATTTCTGGCGCCGTTGCCGGGGACTCCGCTCTTCAAGATAGATAGGGGAGTTGCACACTATCTTTTATCTTTTCTTTTTAGTCTTGTTTGTTTACCTTTCAATTTTTTCTTTAGTGTTCTTTATCAAAAATAAAAAAATAAGTTACCTTGCCATAGTTATCATTATGTCTGGTCCTTTTGCCTTTGGTGAAGCAGAAGTGCTCACCTTTAAACAAAGAGGTGGTGAAAGTCTGAAAGATGACTGGTATAGGATTAATGATTCTCAAAAAAGAGCCACCAAGAAGCAAACCACTACTATCATGCTTAGAAACTTTTATGTTGGAATTACTTCTTGGAATAGTTTTATTCTAGATACTGCTATCAATGGGAATTTCATAGAAGCCCCCGTTTGGGAAGCTCTTAGTGTTATGGAAAATCTTGTTGGAAATCTCCCTATTGCTAGCATTCAAGAGGACATTACCCTAGCTCATATTATGAAAAAACTTGAAAAGATAGAGCTAGATATGCCAAACATTAATAAGATAAGTGAGTTGGATCGTAAGGTTCAAGGGAATTTGAATAGACTAGATAGCTCCATGCATAAAAAATTTAAAACCTAGGAGACCATCAAATCCCATGACTTGTACCCTTCTAGGACTGATAAGATTGAGGAAATCATTGACACTCTAGGCACTACTTTCTTATCAATCAAAACACAAAAGGTGGAAACTCCGGCAAAGAAGGAACCTAGGTTCGTTTACGTTCCTAAGGATCCTCGTTTAAAAAATAATCTATCCATTGCCAAAGGGGTTGAAATTGTGAAGACTTTGGAAGAGATACCTCTCTTTAATAGAATAAATGATACTCCAATTGATCTTCCACCTTTTGCTTTTATTCCTAGAAGTATCTTTATTAGGACTTTTGAAAGACCTCTTAAGAGTGGTTGTATTATTGAAGAGCTTTTTGATGATCTTGATGATGGTTCAATTGATACAACTTGATCTATTTGCATTAAGCCTAGCTAATGGCTTTAAAGAAGCGCTTTCGGGAGGCAGCCCGCAACGAATTTAGGATTTACTTTTTGTTTTCCTTCTGTTTTTAGTGGTCTTGGTGATTGTTACTACTGTAGAAACATCATTGTGTCTTTACTTTTCAAGCTTTGTGCCTTTTATAGCCTCATACGACAAAGGAAGTGAAAGTTGTGACATGCTGTCCAGAAAACAGATTCTGTCCTCGTGACTAGAAAAATCGGAGAAAAATCCCAATTTATCTTTTTGAGCTAATTTTTTTACACAGCGTGCTCTATACAATTACGAAACTTTCGTATGTTCTGAGTTTTTTGATTTGAGTTGCAGAAGTATCCCTAAAAAATTCTTTACTACCTGCTGGTCTGTTTTTCGCAGATTCTGTCCTGTTTTGCCTTTTCCTCGTTTTGCAAACATTAAGCTTGATTTTTCTTTGCAAAAACTTTTTGGAAATCTTGAGAAACAGTAGCCCTTCAAGATTATCTTTATTTCCAGTAGAGATTTTTTTTTATTATGGATACTAACCTCGCTAATCAGATTATGATGAGTTATGTATGAAGGGAGTTTTCAAGTGTGCGAGGGAAGATGATGAAAGAACATTCGGGAGTGTCAAGCGCTCAAGCTTAGGGATGCCCCCATGCATCCCCAAGAAATATTCAAGGAGACTCAAGCGTCTAAGCTTGGGGATGCCCCCGTGCATCCCCTTCTCCATCAACAATTATCAGTTTGTCTCTCGTTTCACTATATTTTTATCACTTCATGCATTATGTGCTATTCTTGGAGCGTCTCGCTCTTAGGTTTTATTTTTAGTTTTATTTAGCTTTGCATTCTGTTCATAAAAAGTTAAAATCCAGATTTCTTTGTGTGGGAGAGAAACACGCTCCACTTCCAAAATCTAGAACAGAACATAGGATTTTTCATGCTTATCTTTGCTGTGTGTGTTCTTTATCTTTTCGTAGCTACTGTCATGTTTATCTCTTAGTTCTCATGCTTATATTTTTAAAGATCTTTTGTATAGTTTGTTGCTGGAACTCTCTTGAGTTTTCATGATTATCTTGTTTAGAGAGTTTGTCTGTTGCACTGAGTTTTGTGTCTTGACTTGAAGTAGGTAATTGAGGTTGCTATTCTTTTGTAGTAGTAACTTGCAATAGTTTTGAGGTGTTGTTTTGAGTAATGTTTGGACTTTTGGTTACAAGAGCTTTAGCCTATTAGTGATAGATGTCGTATTTTGGGCAATCCATGTTTATTTTCAAAACATAAAAAATTATTTGAGAACTCTAGCTACTAGATGGATCACTACTCTTCTGAGGGGTCGAATATTAGAGTGCACTCACGTACCATGAGTCGAGGATGCGCAAGGATAACCAAACCCCCATACACTCCTCCTCGGGGTACTTGTCTCTTTGTGAAACCTCCTTATTAGATTGAGAGTTACCGATAATAAGTGCATGAGTTCTTCGGACTAATGTGAGTATTCGAAAGTTGACAGTTCCACCTTCCCATATTTTTCTAGCCTCTCCTGTGCTGTGCATTGCTTTCTTCTCACTCCGAGAGTTGGCGTCCACCTTCGCCGGTACATCCAAACCCTTGGCATGATACGCTCTGTCATCATAAACCTCTTTATATCCTTCCTCAAAACAACCATCATACCTACCTATCAATGCATTTCCATAGCCTTTCCGAGATATATTTCCATGCAACATCCATCTTCTCATGACTTGATCTTCATGTCATACATGCTACTTGCTTGATCTGAGTACTTTGTAAAGTGTGAAAGATCTTCTATACTTCTTGTAATATATAGAGTGTTGCCCCTAAAGTGAGGAAAAGATCCCAAAGTGGACAAAATTAAAAGATCCCGAAGAGGACAAATGAGAGAGAAATAGAAAGAGCCATTGAGGCACCAAAAAAATACAAAAAATAGAAAAAGAGAAAAAAAATAAAAAGAGAGAAGGGGGCACACTACTATTCCTTTTGAGAGATCCACACTCGTACTCCCTCTTATATCTTGTACTCCATAGAGATTATCATTTATGCATATGTCGGGACCCGGGGTTAGCGTATGCAAGTCCAGTTAAGACATAGTCATATGGAGAGTCGAGAACCGTACCCACTTATCTAAGCAGAGAAGGCCAAGCACATAACGTTCTCGGAAAGCATCGTACGTGAGGGGAATCCCATCCAGGCCGGATGATCAACTGAGATGGGTCCTCATCGGCCGCACACAAGTCTAATGATATGGGTGATGAACTCCCATATTCAAAGACAAGTCGCCTCAACCATACTATCGACTATCTCATAACTCTTACATAGACTTACTCCAGCCCGATCACTTAGTCGGGGTCTAGGGCGGGCTCGATCATACCACAAAGTGTGCACGAGACGGAGTCTCGAACAATCGCATCGCGATGCCCCAAGCTGCGCACATCTAAGGGCCACTTGGTGTATGTAAGACCGCCAGCCAGATCACAACTAAGGTCTCGAAAACCCATACAAAGACATGCATGTTATAAACATACACGCAGCACACATGCCTTGTATGAACAGTAGGTATCATTGCAATTCTCTACAAAGTATACATTTTTATTGATAACTCTTATAGAGTGCAAACAGAGATCACAAACATGTGATCCAACGTTACAACACAAACGGAAGCAAATTATGTCTGAGTACAGACAAGTTTAACAAATGGCTTAAGAAGCCTTATGTAAACACAAGCCCTCCACGAGGGAACCAGTCGTCTGACTGGGACTAGACTAGTTGGTCTTCAGTCGTCCAGCTCGATGAAGAAGCCACCTTCGGGGTCAGTGGTCTCATCTAAAACATAGATTAAGCAAACATGAGTACAAAGTCGTACACAGCAAGACTTACATAGGAGCTATACTACTCATGCACATGTATCAAGGTAAAGGGAGGTGGGGTTCACTTGCAGAAGTGCCAGCTTTGACTTGGCTAGTCCTGAACTACGAGTACCAGACTTTGAGGTAAGAAATGTACACGAGTCAACTACTTTCTCCAACCAATTACACCACTATGGTGCCTTCCTCGACTTCCCCACGAGAAAGCACGCCATAGCACTCACACTTATCTTGGTGTGTTTTAGAAGTATCCAGTTCAAGTTATCTAATAATCAAGCTAAGCTTTCCAAGCAGTCCATAATCGCAGACGCGGCTATTCGAATAGTTTTGTTAACCCTGCAAGGGTGTACCGCTACACACACATGATCATCATTTACCGCCTTTGATCTCGACACCATTCAAGGGGTGCCAGCGAGGATGCTCACCACAACTGTTACCTCATAGCCTATCTAGTCCAAGAAAGCCGCCTACTTGGGTTGGCTACCACAATCGTGAACCCGGCCGGTTTACCGAAGTGGACCCAAGTGATGTGTGCGTGGTGCATAAGCCAGTCTCGGGTGAGCCGTTCTCTCACTTAGCATCCAGGCCACAGACCTACCAGAACTCCGAACTATTGCGACATCTGGACATCGAAAGGGATGAGTTAGTAAGTTGACAGGGATCAAATCAACTCAAACAAAGTTGAAAGTTGCATATTTGGAAAGATAATTTTCTCCTGATCATTTTTCATATACTATTTGTCCAATTTGGAGCTAATATGAATTTTCTATGAATTTCCAAAGTTTGGGGTATTTTCTGGAATTTCTGGAATTCCTTTGATTATCTTTTCTATTTGGAAATTCCTTTAATCCTTTTATTGCATCAGCATGATTCACTGCTGGCGTCACCAGGGGGCTGACAGGTGGGCCAGGGTTGTCAGTGTCACTGGCTAATTAACCCGGCTGGTTAATTTAATCCAGTGGCTTAATTAAGCCACTGGGCCCACTGGTCAGTGGCCCAGGGGGTGTTTAGCGAGGGGTTAAGGGCTAACCCACCGGCGGCTTGACGCCGGTGGCCTGGCCACGGCGGCGCCCTTGCCGGAAACTGCTAGAGGCCACGGGAGAGGAAACGGAGGGCATCGGCGTGCTCCTGGAGGTCGTCCGCGTCGAGAGGAAGCAATAGTGGGTCACGGGGAGGTCGGGAGCGACGACGGCGACGTGCTGGGCGGAAACAGAACGACGGCGAGGTTGGGGAAGAGGCTAGGGTGCACGGCTTGGGTTGATCTTGCGTGCGTTCGAAAGCTGGAACGCCCGCGAGTCAAACGCGCGCACTGGGGCGTCGCGAGGAGCATGAGGGCGAGCTCTAGCTCAACCATGGCGGCGAGGAGCTCGGTTCTTATGGCGGATTCGGCTAGAGAGGCTACGGGGTGCTAGGAGCTTGGGGGAAAAACTCAGAAGCTCACCGCGGTTCGAACGGAAGCAACGGCAAGCTCGGGGAGGCTTCCACGATGGCGAATCGACGACGGCGAGCTCGCGGGTCCGGTGACTCCTCGATGAAGCTGGCGACGTCTGCTGAGGCACTCAGGCTCGATTGATTGAGGGGAACGACGAAGACGCCTGCTGCGGTTCTCCTGGACACGGCGGCACGGCTCGGGGACGACGTTGGCTGCGTGGACTCGGCGGCGTGCTCCACGGCGGTCCTCGGGTGGCGACGAAATCGAGCACGAGAGGAGGAGGAGGAAGCTATGGAGGGGGGAAACGGGCGTGGCGTGCTCCAGGGAGTCTCCAGGCGCGAGAAGAGAGCACAGGGAGGCTTGGAAGGTGCTCGGCGGCGACGTGGCGTCCACGGCTGGCTCGGTGGCATTCCACCGAGCAGCTTGGAGGCGCGGGGCGGGGAAGAAGACCCCGCTGCCCCTTTGGGCCGGGTGGGCTGGCTGGGCCGGCTTCGCCTGGGCGTCTGGTAAGTTTTTCTGATTCCTTTTCAGTTTTTCTTTTCTGACATTTTTTGTGCTGTGCTAAAAAAAATAGCTAGGCATTTTATTAAATGCTGAAAACTTTTATATGGCCTCATAATAATGTAGACTAGCCACTTAAAAAGTTTCAACAATTTTAAAATTCAAATAATTTGAATTTTAAATCAAATAGGGGTATTTCTTTAAATCCAAGGCACTGTTTGAATATTTGAAAAATCTATGAGCATGGGGTGGGTCCCACATCACTTGATATGTGATCACACTCATTTATAAGACTTTTCAAAAATCTAACATGAATTTTTGGAGAAGATTTTTATCTGGCCTTTTGAATTAGTTCATCTGGGGGGGTTCCTTCTCCCATTTTGCTTTTGATTTTTGATTTCAAAGATTTCTTTTGAAATTTTAACATGATGCAAGAGTACTGGCTAACCCTAGCACATTACCTAACAGAGGGTTCTGACAACTCACCCCCACTCAAAAGAATCTCGTCCCGAGATTCAGAAGTCTGCGGGAGGAAGGTGGGGTATTCGGCACTGAGACGGTCTTCTCTTTCCCACGTAGCTTCTCTTTCAGAGTGGTGTGACCATTGCACTTTCAAAAACCTAATCTTCTGACGACGAGTGACATGCTCTGCGGAATCAAGAATACGAACGGGGTATTCTTGATAAGAAAGGTCATCTTGGAGATCAAGCGTTTCATGGTCGACTTCGCGGATAGGGTCCTTGAAGCAACGCCTGAGTTGGGACACATGGAATACATCATGTACTCGGGAAAGGTGCGGGGGTAGTTCAAGTTGGTAGGCAACTTCTCCACGTTTAGCAATAATGCGGAAAGGTCCGATGTAACGTGGGGCCAACTTGCCTTTGATACCTAAACGTTGGGTTCCCTTCAGTGGAGTAACCCGAAGGTAAGCTTTCTCATCCAGTTTGTAGCTCTCTTGCCTATGATGACGATCATAGTAGCTTTTCTGACGAGACTGGGCTGCTTTCAATTGATCACGAACAATGCGAACTTGCTTTTCTGCTTCCTTGATCATATCCGGTCCAAAGAATTGTCTTTTACCGGTTTCTGACCAGTTTAAAGGTGTTCGACATCGTCGTCCATAAAGGAGTTCAAAAGGAGCCATGTTCAAACTAGATTGAAAACTATTGTTATAAGAAAATTCGGCAAATGGAAGAGACTTCTCCCAATTCTTCCCGAATGAGATAACACAAGCTCTGAGCATGTCTTCAAGAATTTGGTTAACCCTTTCGACTTGACTCCTAGACTAAGGATGGAAAGCTGTACTAAAGGAGAGATGAGTTCCCATAGCATTATGAAAGCTTCCCCAAAATCTAGAGGTGAAAAGGCTACCGCGATCAGAATTGATTTCCAAAGGAACACCATGAAGGGATACAATTCTAGAGATGTACAAGTCCGCTAACTGGCTAGCAGTTATAGACTCGCGAACGGAAGGAAGTGTGCAACTTTGGAAAGCCTATCTATGACAACGAAGATGGCATTGTTTCATTTCTGGGTTCTTGGAAAGCCGGTGATGAAGTCCATACCGACTTTGTCCCATTTCCACTCGGGAATAGACAAAGGTTGAAGGGTACCAGCAGGTCTTTGATGTTCTGCCTTAATGCGACGACAAACATCACATTCGACAACAAATTGAGCAATGTCTCTCTTCATCGTAGTCCACCAAAATCTCTGGCGTAGATCTCGGTACATTTTTGTGCTACCGGGATGAATCGAGAGGGGTGTGGCATGGGCTTCTTTGAGGATGAGTTGCCTTAGTTCCCTATTCTTAGGTACTACCAAACGATTTTCAAAGAATACCGTTCCCTTGCTATCTGTGGAGAAACATTTAGCAACTCCGCTAACAATGTTCTCCTTGATTCGGCGAACACCTCGTGCACGCCTTTGGGCAACTATGATTTGATCCTCAAGAGTTGGTTTCACCACCAAGGTAGAAAGATAGCCATGAGGAACAACCTCAAGATTGAGCTTGCAAAAGTTCTCATGCAGAAGTGGTTGATACTGTTGTAACATGAGGTTGTTACAATACGACTTATGACTTAGTGCATCAGCCATGACATTGGCTTTGCCTGGGGTGTAAGAAATTCCTACGTCGTAATATTTTATCAACTCAATCCAGCGTCTTTGCCTGAGATTAAGATCTGGCTGGGTGAAAATATATTTGAGGCTTTGGTGGTCGGAATAGATCTCACAACGATTACCAAGGAGGTAATGTCGCCAAGTTGGTAGGGCATGAACTACGACAGCGAGTTCAAGGTCACAGTTAGGATAGTTCTCTTCATGTGGCCGCAACTGGCGTGAAGCATAAGCTACCACATGTCGATCTTGCAGAAGTATGCATCCTAACCCTTGCCGTGATGCGTCACAATAGATCTCGAAATCCCTTTTGGTGTCTGGAGGTGCAAGTACAGGTGCAGAAGTCAATCTTCTTTTTAGCTCTTGAAAGCTTTCCTCGCACTTGGAAGTCCATAAGAATTTCTTATCTTTCTTGAGGAGTTCAGTTAGAGGCTTTGCAACTTTAGAAAAGTTCTCAACGAAGCGACGGCAATAGCTGGCTAGGCCAAGAAAACTCCTAACTTGCTTAACCGATTCAGGTGGAGTCCAGTCAAGGACGGCCTGAACTCTCTCGGGATTCACAACAATGCCTTTTGCAGAAATCACGTGGCCTAAGTAGGTCACTTCTGGTAGCCAAAATTCACACTTGGAGAATTTAGCATACAGGCGATGCTCTCTAAGTTTCATCAATACCAGCCTTAGGTGTTCGGCATGATCTTCTTTGTTCTTCGAGTAGATGAGAATATCATCGAGATAAACCACAACAAATTTATCTAGGTACTCCATGAAGATCGAATTCATCAAGCGTGAGAATGTGGCGGGGGCATTGGTTAAACCAAAGGACATGACGGTGTACTCGTAAAGACCATAACGAGTAGTAAAAGCCTTTTTGGGAATGTCCTCGTTTCGGATTTTGATTTGATGATAATCTAATCTCAAATCCATCTTGGAGAAGACAGAGGATCCTGCAAGTTGATCATAAAGATCATTGATCCTGGGCAATGGGTATTTGTTCTTTATCGTCGCTAGATTTAGCGGGCGATAGTCTACGCACATCCTTTCTGTTCCATCTTTCTTCTTTACGAACAGAACGGGGCAACCCCATGGCGATGAGCTAGGGAAGATGAAGCCTTTTGCCAACGAAGCATCAAGTTGGATTTTTAGCTCAGCTAACTCATGTGAGGCCATTTTGTATGGGCGTTTGGAAATTTGTGCGGTTCCTGGTACAAGATCCACTATAAACTCTACACATCTGTCGGGTGGCATACCCGGCAGCTCTTCAGGAAAGACATCCGGGAAGTCACGAACCACCGGAATATCTTCAAGTTCTGGAAGGGGAAGTACATTCAAGGAATGCACTTGGGTTCTTGTTCTGGGTGAGGTATAGTTGACTGTTTTTCCTGAAGGGTGGGTGAGTTTCACGGATTTTCCTTTACAATCCAGGTAGGCATTCTGTCTTGATAGCCAGTCCATGCCAAGGATGACATCAATGTCTGAAGACTTGAGGGATATGAGTGAAGCAAGGAATACTAAACCCTCAATTGCAATCTGATTACCATGGCTTACTCTATTAGTTTGCCATCTTGACCCTGGAGTTTGAATAATCATTGAAGTGGACAATTCAACAAAGGATAAATCATGACAAAGTGCATAACTTTCCGACATGAATGAATGAGATGCTCCTGGGTCGAAAAGAACGGAAGTAGGAACATAATTGACTGGGAGCGTACCAAGAATGACGTCAGTGGTGTCTTCAGTCTCTTCGGCGGCGATCTGGTTCACACGTCCACGAGTGGCGGGAGGAGCGGTTTTGGCGGTGTAGACCTTATGGGGTGGCTTGCCACGACCATTGTTGTTGTTGCCTCCGGCACGGGGTGGAGCATTCTGGTTCTGGATCTGGTTCTGGGGACACTCACGAGAATAGTGGCCTGCCTGACCACACTTGTAACAGGCTTCGAAAACAGTGCGTGGAGCTGGGTTGTTTGGTGGAGCTGGGTGGAACTGGGTTTGTGGACGAGGCGCCACATAGGATGGCCTCGGTGGGTTATTCTGGCGGAACATACTGTTTGGGATCCAGATCTTGCGCTTCTGGAAGCCAGAACTGGATGAACCATCGTCTCTAGGGTGTTTGCGGAAATTGTTGGGGGTGTTCATGTCCTCTGCCTTGATGGCTTTGTTGACAAGAACCTGGAATGTGGCAAAATCATGAAGGTTGAGCTCACGACGGAGTCCAGAGTTGAGGCCACGACGGAACCTCTCTTGCTTCTTTGCGTCGGTGGAGACTTCTTCGGTAGCATAACGAGCCAGTCGGTTGAACTCACGACTAAACTCGTCAACGGTCCTTCTGCCTTGGGTGAGGTTGCAGAACTCCTCACGCTTGCGGTCCATAAGACCCTTGGGAATGTGGTGCTCGCGGAAGGACATGCAGAATTCCTCCCAAGATGTAGGCGGTCCAACGGGGCGCATGTTCAGAAAGTTCTCCCACCAAGAGCTAGCTGCGCCTTCAAGGTGATAGGTGGCATAGCTGACCTTGTCGCCATTTGCAACATGGCCTGCTTGGAGCTTCCTCTCGATGCTGCGAAGCCAGTCATCAGCGTCAAGGGGCTCGGTGGAGTAACTGAAAACCGGGGGATGAAGTTGGATGAAGTCGTTCAGGGACACCAACTCGTTGCGTTGCTGAGTGGTGTTGCGAGCAATGACTTCCAGCAGATGGTGAGAGTCTCGGCGGTTCCTCTCAACCTCCATCAGAACCTGAGCCATCGTGGGTGGGGGTGGAAGGTTTCCTTCCTCCTGGTCATTCACACGACCCTGGTTACGACCAATCTGGCCACGGGTTCCTTGAGACATCCTGAAGGTGAAAAACCAAAGTCAAACAGAGTTGATTGAAGGATCTAATCAAGGTATTGAAGTACTGGAAGGATTACAGAGCAAAGGAAGTAATCATCTTGACAACATGGTGATAAAAGAATACAAGCCATATATTCACAAGCTGTCATACAAACCATACATCGTTTTAGTACAAGCACCAAGCTAATACAAACTTGATGAAGATGATACATCCTTCAGAGGTACTCTGACTTCCTATACCTTATTTATCTAAGCCTCTGGAACTTAGACACCTTACTTACAATACACTAAGATACTACTACATCCTCACTAAGTAAGACCACAGGCGGTCTCACTCATCTCCATCTCCATAGTAGTCCTCGTAAAAGTTACCCGCGTATCTCGGTAGCTGGAGGTGACCATCGGAAAATACGGAGGCATGTGGACCCTGATATCCATTTGGGCAAGGATGGGGCCTAGGTCCAGCGTAGGGTGGAAGCAAAGGACCACGGGGTGGAAAAATGCCTCCAATCTCGGGCCAAGCAACTCGAGAAGGCATCTGAGTCCTCACTGGGTAGATCGCATCAAACTCAACCGATCCAACGCTCACAAAGGGTGCCAAGAGTGTCAGTGCTCGATACAGACGAACACGGGTGGCGTGGAGCTCGAAACGGAGAGCGCGTGCATCACGATCTCGATCACTAGCAAACCTAGCAGTCACCTGGAGTGCTGGATCCTCTGCAGAGTGATCTGAGTAGAGTCCGGTGTAATATCCCTCTTCTCCTGGAAGTGCAGCAGGGATATAGCGGAAAGAGGTCTCTCTCAGCAAAGTGTGCTCCTCTCTCAGCAGGGTCATACATGAGTAGGCAGCATCCCGCACAGCCATGTTCTCGGTAACGCCAATGCCATGTCCAAAGTGGATAGGCTGGGTGACTCCAACGTGGTGCGGGTAGATCCTGACGATGCAGTGGAACTGCGTCTGGTTGAAATCGTGGAACTGCTCTTCGACGGTGTACTCAGGGTACCACCGATATCCCACATAGGACATCATCTCGATCAACGTGGCGGAATGGCCACACACACCGAGGCACCTGGTCAAACGAACAATCTGCCGAGGGGGAAGATCTGCCATCTGAAACAGAAAGGAGTTTGCAAATGCATCAGATTATGAGATAAACCTGGAATGACTCGGACAACATAACGGCTGTAATTGCAAGAAAAGACAATTTCTTACAACATGGAAACAACACTTACATACGATGTAATAAATCAGGAAGCATAACCAGTCTAACAAACCGGTCACAACTTTCCTACGGCTACAAGGAAGCAAACAACGAGATGTTCTAATCAGACAGAGGAGAGCCTAGTCCTATCTTCCCGTAGAATAAGATGAGGGTGACTCAGAACTCAGAACGAAGGGGGTAAGGAGAAAAAAATAAGTCTTACGTTGTTCCCTTATATACCCAGAGTAACTATATAACTATAGCAAGCTAGACTCAACTTCGGCCAAGGCTACTAGTCCTACAGTCAGTCCTGCTCTGATACCAAGTCTGTCGGGACCCGGGGTTAGCGTATGCAAGTCTAGTTAAGACATAGTCATATGGAGAGCCGAGAACCGTACCCACTTGTCTAAGCAGACAAGGCCAAGCACAGAACGTTCTCGGAAAGCATCGTACGTGAGGGGCATCCCATCCAGGCCGGATGATCAACTGAGATGGGTCCTCATCGGCCGCACATAAGTCTAATGATATGGGTGATGAACTCCCATATTCAAAGACAAGTCGCCTCAACCATACTATCGACTATCTCATAACTCTTACATAGACTTACTCCAGCCCGATCACTTAGTCGGGGTCTAGGGCGGGCTCGATCATACCACAAAGTGTGCACGAGACGGAGTCTCGAACAATCGCATCGCGATGCCCCAAGTTGTGCACATCTAAGGGCCACTTGGTGTATGAAAGACCGCCAGCCAGATCACAACTAAGGTCTCGAAAACCCATACAAAGACATGCATGTTATAAACATACACGCAGCACACATGCCTTGTATGAACAGTAGGTATCATTGCAATTCTCTACAAAGTATACATTTTTATTGATAACTCTTATAGAGTGCAAACAGAGATCACAAACATGTGATCCAACATTACAACACAAACGGAAGCAAATTATGTCTGAGTACAGACAAGTTTAACAAATGGCTTAAGAAGCCTTATTTAAACACAAGCCCTCCACGAGGGAACCAGTCGTCTGACTGGGACTAGACTAGTTGGTCTTCAGTCGTCCAGCTCGATGAAGAAGCCACCTTCGGGGTCAGTGGTCTCATCTAAAACATAGATTAAGCAAACGTGAGTACAAAGTCGTACTCAGCAAGACTTACATAGGAGCTATACTACTCATGCACATGTATCAAGGTAAAGGGAGGTGGGGTTCACTTGCAGAAGTGCCAGCTTTGACTTGGCTAGTCCTGAACTACGAGTACCAGACTTTGAGGTAAGAAACGTACACGAGTCCACTACTTTCTCCAACCAATTACACCATTATGGTGCCTTCCTCGACTTCCCCACGAGAAAGCACGCCATAGCACTTACACTTATCTTGGTGTGTTTTAGAAGTATCCAGTTCAAGTTATCTAATAATCAAGCTAAGCTTTCCAAGCAGTCCATAACCGCAGACGCGGCTATTCGAATAGTTTTGTTAACCATGCAGGGGTGTACCGCTACACACACATGATCATCATTTACCGCCTTTGATCTTGACACCATTCAAGGGGTGCCAGCGAGGATGCTCACCACAACTGTTACCTCATAGCCTATCTAGTCCAAGAAAGCCGCCTACTTGGGTTGGCTACCACAACCGTGAACCCGGCCGGTTTACCGAAGTGGACCCAAGTGATGTGTGCGTGGTGCATAAGCCGGTCTCGGGTGAGCCGTTCTCTCACTTAGCATCCAGTCCACAGACCTACCAGAACTCCGAACTATTGCGACATCTGGACATCGAAAGGGATGAGTTAATAAGTTGAGAGGGGTCAGTGAGCCCAACGTATGGTTGTACTCTTCATCTTGGATCACCACACAAGAACTCGGACTTAGGGCGGTGTTCAACGAGACAACCCACCGTGTACTCCTACACAGCCTCTCATCGTTCACCTTGTATTAGGATCGATTCACCAACACTTTTCTACCATCATCAACATGATCACTACCATCCCGACTCACATCACAGTAACATCATGATATCATACTAAGCATGCAATAAGCGATAATCATTTGCAGGGGCCACATGATATCAATCAACTCCTACATTTGCTAGGATTGTGGTTTGCTTACTACTGTGACAAAATGATAGGTCATGCAAAGGAATGGGTTCATCTATGCGATAGAATCGTTATCATGGTGATCATCCTAAACAATGCATAAGCGAGACATGAGAGGGAAGTGGGATTTTATCGACATGATCAATGGGGGTTTGCTTGCCTTGCTGACGACGTTCGGGTTCTGGGTCTTCAGCGAAGGGGGCAGCCTCCTGCTCCAGTTCCACCTCTACTCGACAAACAACAAGCAAAGTAGAAAAGTAAATACAATGCACAATCACATGATGGAAGGTTGAAACTTGATGTATATGCTTTGATGTGTGAAGCAATTCCATTTAAATGGAGTATATTGCAAATTTAATTGCAAATTCAAACTCCAATTTGAATTCAAACTTGACCAAGTTACATGTGACAATGTTTGATCATTTTGAATCATCTTCAATTGTATAAGATATGCCTCTGATGTGTGGTTGAATAAAGCATAATTCCATGGTCCAAGTTGCAAAATCATTTGAATTGAATTTGAATTAATTCCAAATAATTCAAATGACATATGCTACTGGTCCCATTTTAAAATCAACTCAAACAAAGTTGAAAGTTGCATATTTGGAAAGATAATTTTCTCCTGATCATTTTTCATATATTATTTGTCCAATTTGGATCTAATATGAATTTTCTATGAATTTCCAAAGTTTGGGGTATTTTCTGGAATTTATTTAATTTTATTTTCTATTTGGAAATTCCTTTAATCCTTTTATTGCATCAGCATGATGCACTGCTGGCGTCACCAGGGGGCTGACAGGTGGGCCAGGGTTGTCAGTGTCACTGGCTAATTAACCCGGCTGGTTAATTTAATCCAGTGGCTTAATTAAGCCACTGGGCCCACTAGTCAGTGGCCCAGGCACACCGGAATCTGCTGGTTTGCCACTTTAACCGACGGCAAAGGCTTTGCCGTCAGCTTGCTGACGGCAAAGAGACTGGCCACGAATTTATCGGCAAACAGGTTCTTTGCCGTCAGCTGGAAATTGACCGACGGCAAAGCCTGTGCCGTCAGCTAGGGAGCCGAGGCTGACGGCATAAACCGTTGACAGCAACGACTTAAGCCCAGTCCCGTTAGGGGGTTAACGGCAGGCTTTCCCGTCAGCTGGAGTCCAGCTGACGGCAAAGCTGCTGCTTGTGGGCCATGCTTGCCAGGGGAGCTGCGATCAGTGCCACGTGGGGTCCTTTCCCTTTGCCGCCAGCCGCTGTCCAGCTGACGGCAAAGCTGACAACCTGGGACATTTGGTCGTCCCAGAGTTGCCAGATTTAACAGTTAGCTGCCAGGTGTCCTTCTTTGCCATCAGCCCACCGAGGGCAAAGGCTTTGCCGTCAGTAAGCTGACGGCAAAGACTCTCTCTGTTTTTTTTATTTAATTTTTGTTAATTCCCTGCATTTTCAAAAAACAATATAGATAACACAATTAATATTCTGCCAGGCCCTAAACAGCACCACAAGTGCATCACAAAGCATCGCAAAGCATCTAACAACATCACAAAGCATCACAATATAAATAACACAAAGTGCAAACCACAAAGATGGCATCACAAAGCATCGCAAAGAATCCCAAGTGCATCCGCAAGTACAAGTGCATTACAAAGTGCATTACAAAGCATCTAAGACTACAACTAGCTAGAGTCCCTGGAGCATCCATCCATGTGCCATGCTGCTTTATCAAAATCTGCATAATGAGAAGAAGAAAGAATTTAGCGCTAAGTAATTAGAAGAAGAAGAAGAACAAGAAGAAGAAGAAGAAGAAGAAGACAAGAACAACAAGAAGAAGAAGAAGAAGAAGGACACAAGAACAAGAAGAAGAAGAAGAAGAAGAAAAAGATGGAGAAAAAGAAAGAAGAGAAAAAGGAAGAATAAGAAGATTTGTTTCTTCTTAATCTATCTTTTTCTCCTCTTTCTTCTTCTCTTATTTCTTCATCTCTTCTTTGTTCTTCTCTTCTGTTCTTCTCTTATGGTTTCTTTTGAAAATTTCTAAAGTAATTATGTCATTTTTGAGCTCTAATATCAACTAATTATGCTATTTTTGCCTAACTAGAATTTACTAAGCTAACTACAGCATGGCATAGTCTAAGTTGAGCTAGGCATGTCATTTTTGAGCTCTAATATCAACTAATTATGCTATTTTTGGTGTTATCAAGTAATTATGTCATGTTTTTACCAAATAAGCAAAGTCTATGTCATTTTGTAGGTAAGTAAGCTAATTATGTAAAAAAATTATGTAATTAAGCTAATTATGCAATTTTTTGCCTAACTAGAATTTACTAAGCTAACTAAAGCATGGCATAGTCTAAGTTGAGCTAAGCAATAAGAATAAGAAGGAGAGGAATAACTAACAAATGCCAAGTCACGGAGGAGAAGCACCATCTCGGTTGGTCGCCGGGTTGGTAGGGCTCTGACCGGGAGAGGGATTGTGGGATGCGACTCTGGAATGATGCTGCAACAAGGCAAGAGTTGAAATATGTGGTTAGCATGGGAACATACAACGATATAAGTCCGTGCAAGGTTGGTCATTGAAAGGGAACTCACCGTTCCCACCGGAGAAGGCATCGGCGGAGGGGGTGGCAAACCTTGCTTCTCACACATAGCCTGCAAATTAGTTTTCGAGAAGTCAAAGAAATAGTCTTGTTGCTTCTCACACATAGCCTTGCTTCTCACACAACTGACTTACCGCAACGAAGTCGTGCATAGCCTTCGCTTGGGCATTATTGCGTGCCCTCTCCTCCTCCAGCAGCCTCTGGGTATTCCGGTCCCTCTCCTCCAACAAGAGTCTGGTGGCCTGCCTCTCTTTCTCAAGTGCGGCCTGCAACCACTTCTCATCATCATCCATCTAGGGTCAAATGAACTAAAGAAATAATGAAGGAAAACTAACCTCGATGGCAAGGTCAACTGGCCTCGAGCGCTGCCGTATTACAGGAGCCGAGCTAGTTTGCCTCGCCTTGATCTGAGAGAGAGACTCAGTGATAGGGACGAAGCCATCACACATGGCCAGCGTGCCATGACTCTTACCGCCACCAGAGATCATCAACGCCTCCCCATCCATAGGATTCAGGCTCGGGTCAAAGTCAGGGCCGCGCAGTTGTTTGACAACCTGAGAATAAGACGTCATCTTGTTGTAGGCAGACAGGCTTGTGTACGACGATGACCCGTCCGCCTCAGAATATGGTGTCGCCGTCTTGTACGAGCCCTTATGGGCCATGCCAAACGCGGCGTATCCCTGAGGCTCGGGCTGGTTATGGTGTTTGGCCTACAAGAAAAGGCAAAGAGTTAGTACAACAAAAATAATGCACAAATGAATTAATGATGAAAGAAAACAAGGCACACATACCCATTTTTTGGCGTATTGCTTGATGTTGGCATTTCCTTGGTGGTGTGGCACACCAACCAATTGGGCACGACGCTCCTTGGCCACATTGTGGGTGGTCAACCAAGCCTCTGTGCACCACTTGTCCACTATCATCTCCCAGCAATCCATCTTATCCGCCAACCATCTCGGGGGCACCTATGAATGAAACTAAGTATTGTAACTAGCCCTAACATAACTAATAAAGAATGTAACTAAGGAATCTACGTACCTCCATGTACTCGGTCTTATCAGGGAAAAGCTTTCGACATTCAGCCTTCGTCTTCAGGAAACTTAGTGCAGGGGCACCATGTTTTTGGCTGGCCTTTAGAAAATGCCGTTTGCAGGAATTCATAGGTTTTGCTCAACCATTCATCGGTCATTTATTTCTGACTAGGGTGACCGGAGTACATCCATTCACGATCAGTCATTCTGTCAAGCTAGCTATATAGTATCCACATATGAACAATATAAATTATCAGTTCATCAAGTATGTCAAATTAATTATGGTCATTTTTTAATCATGGTTAAAACATTGGGATGCACGGCATGCACACCTACCAGCTACTAGGTAAAGATGGGTCCTAATCCCACCCGAGTATGTGTAGATTGGGTCATTTTCCCATGCTCTGCTCCCGATCCAACGCAAAATTTCGGCAGCACCTCCCCGCTGTTCTCCTAATACACGTCTCGGAAACTAACCGAGAGGATGTGTACTCGGAGAACAACAAGGAGGCGCTGTCGAAACTCTGCATCGGATCCGGAACAAAGCATGGGAAAATGACCCAATCTACACATACCCGGGCTGTCCATGGATAACGTTGGACAATTCGAAAGAATCACCGTTATAAATATGCAAATGCATGCATAGTTATAACCGTAACCCTTTCGAATGGGAGACGCATATTGGTTATGCGAAGACTTTGCATTTCAATACTAAAACTACCTATCTAGATAGTGTCATCGGCACGAAGGCCAAAACAGAGCAATATAAAGGTGGAGAAGGAAGAGTTAACAAATGTGCTCACTCTCGAATGCAGTGGAGGTCGTCGAAAACCAAACCCTCGCGAAGCTACTGCACATTTAAATGCAATCAATCAAAACAAATACGCACTCGCGATATCACTACTATAAAGCTAATTAATATCACTACTATAAAGCTAATAATTCTTATTCTTCAGATCTCTTCTTCTTTTTTTTTACTCTTCTCTTCTTCTATTTCTTTTCTTCTTCTTATTTTCTTCTTTTCTTCATTATACTCTCCTTCTTCTTCCTCTTTTTTCTTTTCTTCTTATTCTCTTAATCTCCTTCTCCTTCTTCTTCCTTTGACATGAACATTTTGATAGGCTTATTTGACATGAATATTTTAATTGAAGATGCCCATAAAGAGTTTGTCAAATGTATAGAAAATTTTCTGCTTTGCATCTCACAATATTCTTCTTTTCTATTCTTCTTTTCTATTTGCTAACAACTAATAACTAATAAAAACAGAAGATAATGAATAGTTTGTAATTTGCTAACAACTAATAACTAATAAAAACAGAAGATAATTAATAGTTAACTAAGAACGAAAATGTTGCTAAACTAATTACACTAAACTAATAACTAATAAAAACAAAAGAAAATGTTGCTAAACTAATTACACTAAACTAATAACTCATTACACTAAACTAATAAAAACAGAAGATAATTCAACTAATAATACAAAAGAAAAATATAAAAAAATTTAACAGGGAGGAGGGGGTGGTGGCGGCGGCTCACCTGTGACACGGTGGAGGAGGTGGTTGCCGGCTCGGGGCGGCGTCGTTGCGGAGGAGGAGGTGGTCACCGGCGGGGGCGGGCTCCGGCGGGGGAGGGGGGCGGGGGCGGGGGCGGGGGCGGGGGTGGGCTCCGGCGAGGGCGGGCTCCGGCGGGGGCGGGCTCCGGTGGGGGCGGCGGCGACGGTGAATCGACGAGGAGGCGGCGGCGGCTGGGGCTCGGGGGTGGGTGGTGTGTGCGCGTAAGAGAGAGAGGGGTGGTGGGGATGGGGGTTATCTGTTCGGGTCTTTGCCGTCAGCTAGCTGACGGCATAGGCTCGCCGTTATCCTTTGCCGTCAGCTAGCTGACGGCAAAGCCTGGGGCGGTTAGGGCTTGCCCGAGTGTGGGGGCGTGGTGCTCTTGTTGCCGTCGGGTCGCCTTTGCCGTCAGCTTGGCCAGCCATTGCCGTTAGCTGGCTGGCGGCTTTGCCACAGATGACGACACAACATCCCTTTGCCGTCAGCCCGGGCTATGCCGTTAGCTTTTCGTCCGGCTGACGGCGCATATCCTATGCCGTCAGCCCCGTGAAAATGCTGACGGCAAAGCCGAAAGCTGACGGCAAATTAGGTTTTTCCAGTAGTGAGGGGGTGTTTAGCGAGGGGTTAAGAGCTAACCCACCGGCGGCTTGACGCCGGTGGCCTGGCCACGGCGGCGCCCTTGCCAGAAACTGCTAGAGGCCACGGGAGAGGAAACGGAGGGCATCGGCGTGCTCCTGGAGGTCGTCCGCGTCGAGAGGAAGCAACAGGGTCACGGGGAGGTCGGGAGCGATGACGGCGACGTGCTGGGCGGAAACAGAACGACGGCGAGGTTGGGGAAGAGGCTAGGGTGCACGGCTTGGGTTGATCTTGCGTCCGTTTGAAAGCTGGAACGCCCGCGAGTCAAACGCGTGCACTGGGGCGTCGCGAGGAGCACGAGGGCGAGCTCTAGCTCAACCATGGCGGAGAGGAGCTCGGTTCTCATGGCGGATTCGGCTAGAGAGGCTACGGGGTGCTAGGAGCTTGGGGGAAAAACTCAGAAGCTCACCGCGGTTCGAACGGAAGCAACGGCAAGCTCGGGGAGGCTTCCACGACGGCGAATCAACGACAGCGAGCTCGCGGGTCCGGCGACTCCTCGATGAAGCTGGAGACGTCTGCTGAGGCGCTCAGGCTCGATTGATTGAGGGGAACGACGAAGACGCCTGCTGCGGTTCTTCTGGACATGGCGGCACGGCTCGGGGACGACGTTGACTGCGTGGACTCGGCGGCGTGCTCCACGGCGGTCCTCGGGCGGCGACGAAATCGAGCACGGGAGGAGGAGGAGGAAGCTATGGAGGGGGGGAAACGGACGTGGCGTGCTCCAGGGAGTCTCCAGGCGCGAGAAGAGGGCACGGGGAGGCTTGGAAGGTGCTCGGCGGCGACGTGGCGTCCACGGCTGGCTCGGTGGCATTCCACCGAGCATCTTGGAGGCGCGGGGCGGGGAAGAAGACCCCGCTGCCCCTTTGGGCCGGGTGGGCTGGCTGGGCCGGCTTCGCTTGGGCGTCTGGTAAGTCTTTCTGATTCCTTTTCTGTTTTTCTTTTCTGACATTTGTTGTGCTGTGCTAAAAAAAATAGCTAGGCATTTTATTAAATGCTAAAAACTTTTATATGGCCTCATAATAATGTAGACTAGCCACTTATAAAGTTTCAACAATTTTAAAATTCAAATAATTTGAATTTTAAATCAAATAGGGGTATTTCTTTAAATCCAAGGCACCGTTTGAATATTTGAAAAATCTATGAGCATGGGGTGGGTCCCACATCACTTGGTATGTGATCACACTCATTTATAAGACTTTTCAAAAATCTAACATGAATTTTTGGAGAAGATTTTTATCTGGCCTTTTGAATTAATTCATCTCGGGGGGGTTCCTTCTCCCATTTTGCTTTTGATTTTTGATTTCAAAGATTTCTTTTGAAATTTTAACATGATGCAAGAGTACTGGCTAACCCTAGCACATTACCTAACAGAGGGTTCTGACAGCATATAGCTATGTGGGGACCTTCACACTATAGAACTTGACTTGTATATTCCAATGATGAGCCTCCTCAAATGAGCTCTAGGTCTTCTTGAGCAAGCAAATTGGATGCACCCCCACTAGTTCCATTGGAGAGCTTTCTTAGCTCATATGTGCATCCGTTGCATGGCAATCCCTACTCCTCACATCATATCTATCATTTGGCTTTCTCTCGCCTATGATTGTCCTCATTGATGTGAGCCTTTCACACCTTTTTGTCTTCCTCCTCCACTATATTCTCTCTTTGCCATACTAAGTGTCAACTTTCTTGCTTACCTCATCCATTGCATGAGTGCTCAAAATATCGAAAAGGAGTGGATCATTTTGACTTGTACCTGGCTAGTGGTCTGGGGATGAGTCAAGATAAGATTCCAAAGAAGACCAAGTGGGAAACTTTAGTAGATTGAGTTCTCAACACAAAAATACATTTTCTCGTATATCCCTATCCCCTTTCTTGCACGCAAACACCATTTGGAGACATTCGAGTCACGGACAGCGAGAACTCTTGCACCTTTATGTTCTTATGTTGCTTGTTTCAATACTAAATATAGACTCTTGCATGTTATGACTTGAATTGAATTACATGCCTTGATTGCTTTACTTACAAAGTTCTTATATGGTCGGTAGCATGTCACCACAGAAATTATGCTTTTGTCATTTACCTACTCGAGGACGAGCAGGAATTAAGCTTGGGGATGTTGGTACGTCGAAAACGTATCTATAATTTATGCTTTCTCCATGCCTCTTTTGTGTGATATTGCTATGATATTGATGAACTTCCATACACTTTTGATCATATTTGGACTAACCTATTAACTCAGTGCACCCCAGTGCCAGTTCCTGTTTTCTGCTGTTTTTCTATTTCAGGTTTCCCCATTATTTAAAGTGCCAGAAAAATTCTGGGAAAAATATAGGAAAAATCAGCGTACGGGAACCTTCCAGAAGATCCAAAGTGGGGGCCGAGGGGGGCCAGGGGGGGCCAAGGCGGCCACCCGGCGCGGCCACCCCCTAGGCGGCGCCAGGGGGGGCGCCTGGAGCCCTCGGCCCACCTCTGGCTGCCCCCCTTCGCTTTATTCCCCGTGAAGAGAAACCCTCGGAGACATAACCCTTTTTCGCGATCTCTCCTATGTTCCGCCGCCGCCGCGCTTCCAAGATCGGGAGCACCAGAAGACCTCTTCCCGGCACCCTGCCAGATGGAGGAATCACCTCCGGGAGCTTCTCCACCACCATGGATGCTTCCCGGATGAACCGTGAGTAGTCCACCTTTTACCATGGGTCTATGATCAGTAGCTATGTGATGTTCTCCTCCCCTCTTTGTTCTTCATGGATTAGACCTCGTGAGTTGCCCTACATGATCGAGGAACTTATGTAATATTTCTACTGTTGCTATGGTGAGTTTGCTGGGATCCGATCGATTATGAGATTATGTTCAGATTGTGCTTGTGTTATATATTTGATTCTCTTCTTTTATATTTATGTTCTTGAGTAATTCTTGCATGTTCTCCATTGTTTTTTATTGCTTTGACCAAGTAGTAGGTAGTGACTCCAAGAAGGAGCGTTATGCATGATTGTGGGTTCATGCCCCCTGATGAGTAGCTTGAGTGACAGAAACATGAGTCTAGGGGATGTGTTGTTGCCACAAGGGGGAAAACAACGGTGCTTGTACTTGCGGGTGCAAGGATTGTTTACTTTACGCAAAGTTCTTTAATGCAGTTGTCCGTTGCTTTGAGTTTACACTTTGGGTGGGATTCACAACTTAATACCAGCGAAATGTTCTGGATAGATATCTCAAGGTGGATGATTAGTAGGTAGATGAAGATGGATTTCGGTCTACTTGTCTTGGCGTACCGCCCATGCTTTTGAGCCTCTTCCTTTCTTTATAGCATAATTAGCATTGGTTTGCGCACATAATACCGTTAATTGCCCAGATGTAATTTGTTTTCATCGCATGGCTATTTTATCGTCTTTTGGGAGATAGACATCACTAGTGAACATCATAGGACCCCGGTCCATATTTCCAATATTGTTTACAGCCTCAATTTACTTTCAGTATTTACTTTTCCGTTGCTATCACTATCATTATTATCCCGTGCGTTTGATCCTTTGTAAACAACAAGGCCGGAGGGATTGACAACCTCTCTGAACTCGTTGGGAGAAAAGTTATCTGTTGTGTGTGTGCAGGTCCACGTACACCGCCTAATTGCTGGCGACGTTGTCAACTTCCTGTCGTTGTCGGAGTCCTACTGGAGACAAACCTTGGTATCTTCACCGAGGGAAATTGCCGCTACTCTACATCTCAAACCTTCCACTTTAGGTAAACCAACGAGGGGCGAGAAGTATAGTCTCGTGACATCTGGGTCCCATGATGTTCACTAGTGATGTATCTCTCCCAAAAGACGATAAAATAGACATGCGAGGTAAACAAATTATAGCTGGGCAATTGACATGATTATGTGCGCAAACCAATGCTAACTATGCTATAAAGAAAGGAAGAGGCTCAAAAGCATGGGCGGTACGCCAAGACAAGTAGACAGAAATCCATATGCATCTACCTACTAATCATCCACCTTGAGATATCTATCCAGATCATCTCGGTGGTATTAAGTTGCGAATCCCACCCAAAGTGTAAACTTAAAGCAACAGAAAACTGCATTAAAGAACTTTGCGTAAAGTAAATAATCCTTGCACCCGCAAGTACAAGCACCGTTGTTTTCTCCCTTGTGGCAACAACACATGTTGGATATATGCTCTAGAGACAAATAATATATGATTATTCCAATATATCTAAATAAGTTAATGACCAGTTTCATACTATGCTGGAACTGTATCAGTGAAACAATGATACATGTGTGGTATAGAAACAACCAGATTTCCTATTCAGCCTCTCATGATGACTAGTTTATCGTCAACTGATGATTGTGCTTTCACGATCATGGACAATCAAGTCAATTGACGGTAAGGTCACCTCATTGAATGAATGACGTGATGAACATTACCCAATGCAAGCATTGCAACATGATCAAATCGTAAAAGTTCAGTGTTGTAATTACAGAACGTAGTAGCCTGTTCCTTTGACTGTGAGATCACGCAAAATTGCTATCTTTTGAGGATGCTTTGAGTGCATTAACCGTCACACTGAAACATGGTGACCATAAAGGTGTATCTTGGGCTATCCGATGGGATATGTTGAGGAGTGTTGATTCAAGAGCGGGATTAGTCAATCCATATAAAGGAAAGATACTTCACGGCCAACTCGGTGAGATTGCATCCATAAAGCTGCGCAGCGTGTGACTAGGTCACAAGGATGAATATCACGGAACGAGTGAATAAATATTTATCGGTAACAAGATAGAACTAATACATTGGATGCAGTTGATCAAATCTTGGACTAATCTAGTATCGCATGACAAAGGGAGTGGTATACAACGTGAACGGTCCAATCGGTTACTTCTGGAATACATAGGGGACATTATGGGCATCCAGGTCCCGCTATTGATCATTGGTCGTAGCCTTTGTCTCGGTCATGACTGGAGTGTTCTCGAACCGTAGGGTAACACACTTAAGGGCTCGATGAATATAGGAGACCTATTCGGAACTATCGGAGTTACCGGAGAAGAGAAAAAGACGTACCGGAAAAGTTCCGTGTTGGTCCGAACGTTGTTCGAAGTGAGCTGGAAGGAGTTCCGGATCATCGGGAGATGAAATAATATGTATTATTTATTAATTAGGGGAAGAAAGGAAAAAGAAAAGAGAGAGAGAGAGGGAGGCGCCATGGGCCCTAGGGCCCATGAGGGGTGTGCCCCCCTCCTCCCTTGGCCGGCCACCTCCCCCTAGCAAGGGACTATAGTCCCACCTTGCTAGGGGAGAGGGGTTGACTCCCTCCCCTCTGCCTATATATAGATGGGCAGGGTGCACATATTTAATACACAGACATTCGTGAGAAAATAAATATTAATCTGAATTGAGATTGGTTTTCACCGGTCTTCTCCCCTCTCTCGTCTCTCTCAAGCCGGGGTCCCCTTGTCTGGAACCTGTGCTGGGATTGAGGCTTTTCCACCATACGCACGCCGTCGTGCTGCTACAACTCTGGTTCTGGGAGGTCTGCTTCCGCCACCTTCGCTGGATCGGAGAACGGAGGTCGTCATCGAGTCCGTACGTGTGTGAGTACTACGAGGTGCTGATACGTCCTAAACGTATCTACTTTTCCAAACACTTTTTCTATTGTTTTGCCTTCATTCTTGCCTGATTTGAACGAAACTAACCCGGACTGACGCTGTTTTCAGCAGAGCTACCAGTGCTGTTTTCTTTTGTGCAGGTTTCTGGATATTTAGGTACGTTGGAAAAATCCCAAAAATATATATAAAAAATCAGCGTTCCGGAAGCTTCCACCAGGCCAAAGGGGGGCCAGGGGGCAGCCAGGAGGGTGCCTGGCGCGGCCCAGCTACTGGCCGCGCCACTTGCCCTCCTGGGTGGGTCCCACACCCCCTGGTGCCCTACTTTGGCCCTATTTATTCCCCCGTCGAGGAAACCCCGAAACAGAGGTCGCTTTTCCAATCTACGTCGCGGAGCCGCCGCAACCCTCTGTTCTTCCTCGGAGAGCTAATCTGGAGGCTGAATTGGCCTCCGGTGAGGGGGAAATCATCGCCATCGTCATCATCATCGCCTCTCCATCACCCATCCATGACTTCTCCTCTCATGTGTGAGTAATTCCCTGCTGTAGGCAAAGGGGATGGTAGGGATTGGATGAGTTCGATCATGTAATAGTTCAATCAGATTGTTGGGGGCATGTTGCCTATCATCTACTTGGTGTTTATCATCTCTGTTACAACTTGTTGCTCTTAATGCTTGTCACTTTGGGCCCGAGTGCCATGATTTCTGATCTGATCACCATTTTGTTTCTTGAGTTTGTGGTGTTCTTGATCCTATCTATGAGTTGTATGCACCTATTATAGTTCGGAACCGGCGATCCCAATGGTGACAGCTTGGGACACCAAAGGGGATGGACTATAATTTGAGGATTCCGTGTATCCATGAATTGTTAATGCTTTGTTCCGGTGCTCTTTGACAGGAGTAACATAATCTCCCTAAGTTCCTTTTGGCCCCGTCTGTAGCGGGAGGGTAGGACAAAAGATGTTGTGCAAAGTTCTTATGACAAGCACGTACAACTACCTTGGGATACATGCCTGATGTTTGACATTTGCCTAGATGATCCTTTATTTTCTGTGAGCCTTTCCCAAGTTAGAATCTGTTACATGTTCGTTCTCATTCAAGCAGCGCCCAACCATCCATCTCCCTAGTCTACAGTGTTTACCTTCTGCTGGTTACTAGTTGTTTACCTTTGCTGTTCCACTATCACTATCACCCCTATTATCATCACCACTACCACCACCATATCACAGTTGCTAATAATACCTTTGTGCAAGCAAGTGTTTATTTCAGGTGCGGTTGAATTGACAACTCAATTGCCCAAGCCTGTACGTATTCTTTGTGTCCCCAAGTGTCGAATCAATAAATTGGGTTATCTTGCCCGCGAAGACTATCTCGATCCCCTACAGTTGAGGGTTATCAAGTACTATTTTCTGGCGCCGTTGCTGGGGACCATAGCTTTATTTACAGGTCTACTCGAAGTATCCTACCTGCTGCACGTTATCCACTATGGGTAAGAAAGGAGACCCTAAAGTTCCGATCTTACCATCCCATACGAGACGAGGTACTGCTCTTAGCACTAGTGCTAAACTTGATTCACCTTCGGTTATGAGTCAGTTTGATTCACCTCAGTTACATGCTACTTCTGCTGAGTCTGGGAATATGTCAGATACTTTTGATGATGCTTCTACTACTTTTGAGACTACAGGTTCACTTGGTTCTTTTATAGAAGAACAGATTGCTGCTGCTGCCCGACTCTCTGGTGTTGAAATTCTTGTTATCCAAACTCCTATTGGGAAAACTCATAACTTTGCTGACCTTAAGGAGAAACTCCTTAAGGATGATTATATTACACTTGATGATGATTTTTGCAGGGAACTTAATGAATGTGCTGATTCCGACCCTGCTACTATAAAGAAGTTGTTAGCAAAACACTCCCTGAAGAACAAGTTTACTCATGATCCTACTTTTGCTACGTCTCCTATACGCATCACTGATCCTGATTATGATTTCTCTGTTGACCTTTCACTTATATCCACAGTTGAAGCTGATCCATTTTATGGTAGAGAAAATGATGATGCTATCGGGCACCTGACCAAACTCACTGAGTTAGGCGGCTTGTTTACCACAGATGAAAGGATCCGGAACTTTTATGTGACCAACCTTCTTCCATTTTCCTTGAAAGGAGATGCTAGAGCATGGTACGATGCACTACCATGTGGTTCCATTCAGAGTCCTCAAGATATGGCTATATCCTTCGTTGATAAGTATTTTCCTGCTCATATGCAACATGTTGCTTTACAAAGAATTTATAACTTTAAACAATTGCAGGATGAGCATCTCCCTAAAGCTTGGGGGAGATTTTGAAGTTTGCTAAAGGCTAGACCGGGACATGAAATACCTAAAAATGAATTACTTGATATATTTTATGATGGTCTAACCGATGGGTCTAAATCCTACCTAGATAGTTGTGTTGGTTGTGTTTTCAGGCAAAGAACACCGGACGATGCAGAAGAATTGATGGGAAAAATTGCCAAAAACCATGAAGATTGGTCCGTGCCTGAACCACCTCCACCACCAAAGAAGAGGGGCAGGCTAGTCCTAAGCCCGGAAGATATGCAAGAAGCAAAGAAGTCCATAAGAGAGAAAGGTATTAAAGCTAACGACGTGAAGAATCTACCTCCAATTGAGAAGCTGTGTGAGCTTACCACTCACCCACCTATGGTAGAAGTACACTCTCTTTTAGATTTCAATGCAAGTGACATCCCTAAAGGTAAACCTCCTGAATTTTAGATGAGCTTGATAATTTTATTATGAAGCAGAATCACTTCAATATGAAGATACAAGGTCAGTTGCATGATAATACTCTTGCTATCAAAAGTTTTCTTGAGGTTCTAGGTAGAACAGTGATGTTAAATGTCTTGTGAAGCATTTTCATATGGTTCAAACTCAGCTTGAACAAATTTCTAATGTGCAAAAATATTTGCTTGCTAATAATGCCAAACAGGACAAATTACAAGCTTACGGTATAAAGACCCGGGGTGGCACACACACCCAGGACCCTCTCTATCTAGAGGGGCATCCAAAGAGGATCGAGCAAGATTCTCAAGTGCAGGAAGAAGAAATTGTTAGCTCCCCAAAGAAGAAGAAGAAAAAAAAGAAACACAAGGAAGCTGACAATTCCAATGATCCTATAGAAGAAGAAGAACAAGCTGTGGATCCAAACAGCATATCTACATCCGATGCTGAGACTGAAGACGATGCTGAACCTGAAAAAGGTAGTCAAAAGAATGATCCACCCGAGGTTCGTGAAGAAGAAGCAACCGATAAGCGCAAGAAGTATACTAGAGAAGACTTCCTTGCAAGGAGACACGGGAAGGAACGAGAACCATGGGTACAGAAACCCATGCCTTTCCCAAGCAAGTCCGTCAAATCCAAAGAAGAAGAGCACTACAACAAGTTTTGTGAGTGGATGAAACCTCTTTTTCTTCAAATTACTTTGACTGATGCTATTAAATTACCTCCTTACTCAAAATATATGAAAGATATTGTTACTAATAAAAGAAAAGTCCCTAATGAGGCAATATCTACTATGCTTGCTAACTACTCTTTCAGTGGCAAGATTCCTGAGAAGCTCGGTGATCCAGGTATACCCACCATTCCTTGCTCCATAAAGAATAATTATGTTAGAACTGCCTTATGTGATCTTGGTGCAGGAGTGAGTGTTATGCCCTTCTCTCTCTACAAAAAGCTTTGTTTAGAGAAACTAATTCCTACAGATATCTCTCTTCAGATGGCCGACAAGTCCACGGCCATCCCGATCGGTATTTGTGAGGATGTTCCTATTGAAGTTGCCAATTGCTTAATACTTACTGATTTTGTTGTGCTTGACATGCCCGAGGATGGGAGCATGTCCATTATCCTTGGTAGACCTTTTCTTAACACCGCAGGTGCCGTTATTGATTGCAATAAAGGGAAGGTTACCTTCAACGTAAATGACAAAGAACACACGGAGTATTTTCCGAAGAAAATCGACAAAAGGCATGGCATTAACTCCATTGAGAATATCGAGACCGTGAATATTGGAGAATGGGATTTTCCACTACATGTATACCACAAATACAAAACAATTATGGTGGGAACAATGTCCATTAAAGTGAGAGTGCAATGATCACTTCATAAGAGGCGAGACTCTCTGCGCTATATATCACCGGTGTGTTGGTAAGACTTGATCAACCTTGTTAACTAGCAAGTTTTATATAGGTAAAAAGTTGAGCTTGTTATGTTTTCATTTCCTTTAGTTTTTATTCTCCTTGTTGTACCAAAGTTTTTGTGTTTAAAGCTTCACCTGTTCTAACTTTTGCCTCAAGTTAACGAAAGTTTTTGCAGCTTTGTGAACTTTGAAAAATTCTCTACAGTAAAGTTGCCCAGAAAATTCCAAAAAAATTATATTCAAAGTTTTCAGGTAAAAATCCATCAGGGGGCACCTTTGGCTGACCAGGGGGGCCACCACTAGGCCAGAAGGCCAGGTGGCGCGGCCCAGCTCCTGGCCGCGCCACCCACCCTCCTGGGTGTGTCCCATGCACCCTGGTGGCATCTCTCCTCTCACTCTCTCTCCTTCTTCCCAAAAACACGATTTCTTCCTCTGGTTTCTTCGTTCTTGCTGCTCTTGAGCACGTACCTTTGATCTCTCCATTTAGCCACTTGTTTGAGCTGATTTTTGGAACAAGTGCTCCCTGGTATGTGACTCCCTCACCCCTCCAATTAGTTTTCTCGTTGGTGGCTTCACTAGTGAGTATTTAGTGGTTCTTGGTGCTGTTTAGTTAAGCTTAAATGTTTGTGTAGAAATTTATTTTTCAAGTTTTGTTGCTAGTTTGAGCCTTGGTTAAGTAAGTAGAATGTTATGCCCAAACTAGTTTTGCTTAAATCTTTGTTTTTGTGAATTGTTAAAAATTTCAGAAATGGAGAAACTAGGGAAGTGGCTTGGGAAGAAGAAACCCGAGCGCTCTAGCCGTTTCACGTGTTCTGCAGCTTCGCCTTCTACCACAAGGGCAAGCTACAATGAATATATCATACCCGTAGAACTGTTGGACGTGTTACCCGCGAAGGCCATGGAATTTCCATGCGATGATTTTATGGAGAATGCCGGCATAAAAGAAGAGTTTTATTCTCTGTGTGAGAATGCAGGTTTGACACGGCTTGTTACAAGCCGTGTACCACAGTACGAGACACTCACCGCTATTTTTGTTAACAGTTTCAGATTTTATTCTGACAATGATACTGTGGTGTTTCGACTTTATGAAAGGTTGCTGACCATGCCTATGAGTAAATTTTGTGAAGTTTTAGGTTTGCCAGGCTTGGTCGAGAATAAGAAGAGGAAAAATATCCCGACTGTTGAAATCAACACCCTCCTCGACTCATTCTGCAACACCGAAGTGAGGCCATCCAACCGGCAGAAGATCTCCAACATTATGTTTCGTCACCTCAGGTATTTCGCCTATTATATTGCTAGGGGAGTGTTGGCTCGAGACAACACGAGCAGCACTTCCACGCCTGATACTGCCATCATGGAAAATGCTCTCTCAGGGAAGCATGAGCATCATGTGGGTTCGCTTATTGCGAGACGCCTTGCTACTAATAGTAGCAAGGGGGACATTTTTGGTGGCGTCTATGCCACACTTCTTTTGCAGTCTCTCCAAGGAGAACCGGGCCCAGATGATGCTATCTTTCCTTTTGTTAGTCTTGACCAGGCTGCCATGAACAGGCATTTATTTTTTACTAAGGCCTCTGACCGCTTTACACTTGATTATATTTTGCGGTTCAAAGATGGTGTGACACACACTGTCCGTCTACCTGCACCACTTGTGTTTGATTTTTCTCGCAGGACCGGATATCGATTTTCAGTGGCCGAATTCGATGAGATCACAGGGAGATACCAGTATCACGACCCCACAGAGGGGGCCGAGCCAGATGAGGAGGAGCACGAGGTGTATGCACCAGTCCAGGAGGAGACCATCGCCCCCTGGGGTGAAGGGTCTTCCTCTGGATGGGGGTCTGGACCTTCCTCCTCCGCGTGGTAGAATCCCAGGACGTCGGTGTATGCTCCCAACTTCCCCTACGACCCATGGACGCACCAGTACTACCCGGGAGCAGGAGGCTCCTCGGGACCGCAGTAGACGAGCCCAACTTAGGCCAAAAGCCTAAGCTTGGGGGAGTACGTGCTCTCCTCCCCTTTCATTGTATCTTCCGTTGGTTCGCTTTTATCTTTTTGTAGTTTTTGCCTGTTCTTCTTTGATCTTTTAATTTGGAAAAGCCCAAAAAAGATTTCTCCTTTCTTTTGCTTTCGTTAAACCTTAAAAAAACCCAAAGATATGTTTCCTTTGCTCTTTAGTTTGATTTGTTTTCAGAGTTCAGCTCGAGTCCGTGATGATTATAATTTCCTACGTTCGATGGTGCAAGTGACAAGGCAGTAATGACAAAGATCGACGGAAGGGAAGCAACAAGGAAAGCCGGTATGAACTCTTTTTGTTTCTACTTTTGTACATATGTCTGTACTTATGATTAGAGACCATCTTGTAGCGACATAGTGCTATGTTTACAATGCTTTCCCAGTGGTTCATGCTTTCTTTGTGGTTAGTCTCAAATAGCTAGAGTTTATAATGTGTTGCTTGAAATGATTGACATGCATTGCATTGTTCATGGTGTGGCATATTGAAGTGGTATTTCCCTCCGGGGGATTTTTGGATTGACTTGGCACATGTTCACGCATGCTAAGACTAAAAAAGTCTATTTTGCCTTCATGATCTTTTTACTTCAGAGTGAGCTATATCACTTTCATTCCCGATTCAATGTTGCTTTGTCGCTCTGCATGATTATGATTGTTATGCTCTCTAGTTGGTCGCTTCCCCGTCTTTTGCTAGCCTTCCTCCGGCACCAAGCGGAATTCTGCTTGTGCTTCCAAACTCCTTTTTAAACCCAGTTGTTCCATTTGAGTCCACCATACCTACATATATGTGGTATTTACCGGCCACTCCTAACTTAGACTTTCATGTGCCATCTCGAAACTTATTCAAAAGCTTCTCCTTTGTAACCGTACAAGCTCATGGTGCGGTGAGGGGAAATCAGTATCTTTCATGCCAAAAATATTTTGACGGAAGTTTTAACTAGTCAAGGAAAAAAAATATGAGAGTTACACCTCCCCCATACTTGATGATGGAGTGAAATGGACCAAATGCTGCTTATGATAGATGGAACGATACCCTCCTTCCATCCTTGAGGCAAAATAAAAGGTTCCGTAGACCATCAAAGGATTTATGGATAAGGGAATATGTCTAAGCAAAAGGCATTAATATGGTTGGCATGGGAGATATTGAGAGACCTTTACCGTTCACTGTTGACTGGAAAGTTGCACCTCTCAAAAGAGTTTTATCTTTGTTTTCAAAACCAAGAGCTCTGGCACATGTTTAGTCTTTGCTTCCTTTCACGGGTTTTCAACCTTGCCATCAAAATCCACGGTTCGAGAGTCTCCACCTTCCTTTCTCCAAAGCACCAACTATGAGAGCATAATTGTCATTCTTAGTGTAACATGCATTGTCCCAAAGTACCACATTGTCTTCTGCATGATTGTGATGTTTCTTACTCTGAATTCTGAGTTCTAGTCTCCTCTAAAACTCCGGAGGAGTTTCTGCATTTATGTTTTGCTTCACTCATGGAGGCTAGCGAAATACCACTCTGGTATGTTAATGCTATGTGCATTGTGATCTTGTATTAATTTTCAGCAGCATATTATTTACTTTACGTTTGTTTGTGACTGATTGCATGAAAGAAGGATTGCTTCGTGCATTGTCCTTGTAGCATGATGTCAAAACTTGCTAAACTCTTTCGTAGTACATGCTTATATACATCTAATGAAGGAAAAGAGTTTGTCAAAGTTTTCTTTGTTGCGTCCAGTTCGTTGAACTGAATTTCTTGAGGACAAGCAATAGCTAAGCTTGGGGGAGTTGATACGTCCTAAACGTATCTACTTTTCCAAACACTTTTGCTATTGTTTTGCCTTCATTCTTGTATGATTTGAACGAAACTAACCCGGACTGACGCTGTTTTCAGCAGAGCTACCAGTGCTGTTTTCTTTTGTGAAGGTTTCTGGATATTTAGGTACGCTGGAAAAATCCCAAATAATATATATAAAAAATCAGCGTTCCGGAAGCTTCCACCAGGCCAAAGGGGGGCCACAGGGCAGCCAGGAGGGTGCCTGGCGCGGCCCAGCTCCTGGTCGCGCCACCTGCCCTCCTGGGCTGGTCCCACACCCCCTGGTGCCCTACTTTGGCCCTATTTATTCCCTCGTCGAGGAAACCCCGAAACAGAGGTCGCTTTTCCAATCTACGTCGCGGAGCCGCTGCAACCCTCTGTTCTTCCTCGGAGAGCTAATCTGGAGGCTGAATTGGCCTCCGGTGAGGGGGAAATCATCGCCATCGTCATCATCATCGCCTCTCCATCACCCCTCCCTGACTTCTCCTCTCATGTGTGAGTAATTCCCTGTTGTAAGCAAAGGGGATGCTAGGGATTGGATGAGTAAGATCATGTAATAGTTCAATCAGATTGTTGGGGGCATGTTGCCTATCATCTACTTGGTGTTTATCATCTCTGTTACAACTTGTTGCTCTTAATGCTTGTCACTTTGGGCCCGAGTGCCATGATTTCAGATCTGATCACCCTTTTGTTTCTTGAGTTTGTGGTGTTCTTGATCCTATCTATGAGTTGTATGCACCTATTATAGTCTGGAAACGGCGATCCCAATGGTGACAGCTTGGGACACCAAAGGGGATGGACTATAATTTGAGGATTCCGTGTATCCATGAATTGTTAATGCTTTGTTCTGGTGCTCTTTGACAGGAGTACCTTAATCTCCCTAAGTTCCTTTTGGCCTCGTTTGTAGCGGGAGGTTAGGACAAAAGATGTTGTGCAAAGTTCTTATTGCAAGCACGAAGAACGCCCGGAGTGGCCTACCGCAGGATGAACAAAACAAAGAAATCAAAAAGCAGCAAGAGGAACAGCCAAGCAGTCACTCAGATAAAGGTAGCAAAAGATCAACCATCACAACGGAGTCACGAATTACAGACAAAGTTTCAAAGCGACGCAACACTAATGTGCCTCCCCCTCACCTACGACAGGGGGATCCTGAGCATCTACAACCTGTTGCAGGCGACGAGCCAGTCTATCGGCTCGGTTTTTCTGCTCATCAGAATAGTCCGGAATGGTCTCAACCAAGGAATCATCAATGGAAATCCCATGCCCCATAAGGACGACAAGGTCTGTGGAAGAACCACTCACCACGCTCTCCGCAACTAGCTCCACCATACGCTTCCCATCCGGGCCGAATGCAGCCACCCTAGCACCCAGGCCATCAGGCACCTGTGAACCCTCCGGCATAAGGTGTTCATGCGCAAGACCCACAAGATCGGAAGCCCGGGTGCAGACGTCCCCAACCACTGCAACAGCACCTGCAACAGCATCTACAGCACCATGAAGAACTCCAGACCCTGACGCGGCAGCTTCCATCGGTTTTGCACCTATAGCAGCTGCATCAAGCAAAGACAAGTCATCACGGGAAGATAGTAGGAACAACCAGACCAATGAATGAATACCAAACTTACATGCAAGCGAGTCTGCCAAGGCGCGAAGACGTTTGCCCTCGACTGCTTCCACCCGCGCACGCGCGTCCTCAGCCTGACAAAGGTGAACCAGCTCCTCGTGTTGATCATGCAACTCCGCCTCCTTGGAAGCCAAGGTAGCCTTAAGAATGGAAACCGTCCTCCCCGCCTTCTCGGCTTGCTTTTTGGCAGCCAGGCGACGGTCTGCGAGGCAAGACAATACTCAGAACAAAAGACGCAGCGGCCAAAACTCAGCAGCGCAAGAATGAAAACTCACCATTCATAGCAGACAAAGCACCCTGGGCAGAATCATGGGCCCGTTGCCAACACTCAGCATCAATCACCAAACGCTCATAGTGTTGGAAAACAGGCTGCAAAATCCAGACAATCAGATGATAAGGAAAGACAAGACTACAAGAAACTGCAAGCAGTTACTTGTAGGCTCGGGGGCTACTCCCATCGGGAGCACTGCCGTGCCCCCAATGATAAAGTCGCACAGGCATGAATCAAATTACCAGCTTGGAGACGTGGTCGAAAACATGAGCCTTGTCTTCAATCGCCAGATCAAGCCGGCCAAAGTATGGGGGACCAAGTTTAGTAGACTTGGACTCAGGAGCAACAACACCAGGCGCCTCAGAAGAGGGAGCACGAGGAAGTACACCCGCAGTCGGAACGGCAGGAGTCGCCGACGGCCCAGATTGACTAGCAGCAGCCGAGGGGTCCTCAAGATGCTTGGCTGCCGCCCCAGAGTCCGTCAACTTCAAGTCAGTAGTAGCTGCGCTGGTGCACGAAGCAGCCGGAGCAATCGCAGCACTACAAAGATAAGCATTATCAGACGCAGGAAAAGGAAAAGGGAACGGGCAAAAATCCAGCAGATTCTTACCCGACACGCGCAGCAAAAGGGCGCCCCAGCCTCCCAAGCCTGACCCTCTTTGGAGCAGCGGCCGGAGTAGCAGCCGAAGGGGAAGGCCCAGCAAACGGAGCAGCCGGTGGGACAGCATCACTCAATGCATCATGATCTTCAGCGTTCAAGGGGCGCGACCGCTTCACGCGAAAGGGACTCGAATCTTCACTATCTCCAGTTTCCACCAGCACAGCCTCAGCATCAACAGTCGAAGCAGCGTCATCAGTTGCGGAAGCACCAGGTTCCTCAAGAATATCGGCGTCCTCCGGCTGCGTAGGATTACACAGCGCCGGAGCATGGCCCTACGAGGCAAACAATGTCAACAAGAGAGCAAAACTAGGTACTTGTCCAAACAAACGAATGAACACGGACACCAACCGGCGGCGGAGAGTGATCAGAAGCATACGGAAGGGCATGGCACATTTCCGAAATACTCGAGCACTTGTTCACATGTTGGATGCGAGTCAGCTGGGCGTCACGTTCAAGCTCTTGAGGCGAGCATCTCGTCGAGTCACCGATTCCCTCGTACTGCCACATACGACGAGTTCGATGCTGCAATGGTTGAACTCGCCTCCCCACAAAAACAGAGATGAGCTGACCACCAGTCAAGTTATCCTTCAACACAGCAATCCTCTCCAAAACCGGAGTCAGCTCGGACGACTCCACCTCGGTCAAGGAATGAGACCATGAAGGCTGTCTGACCACCCGCGTTCCCGGATTGAAAGAAGCAAGACCAAATTGTTGACCAGCAACGCAGTGATCCTTCAGATAAAACCAGCCTTTTCGCCAGCCGCTAACGGAATCGATCTTCTCCAAGTCAAAATACGAATGTTTATCCCCAATGGAGATACCCACCCGACCCACGGCGTATTCAGAGTTCGTCTTTTTTATACTAAAAAGGCGCCTCCAAAGTCCCCAATGGGGGTAAATCCCCAGGAAGGCCTCACAAAGAGTGATGAAACACGCAATGTGCAAAATTCCGTTGGGAGTCAGGTCATGCAAATGGAGCCGATAGGAATACAGCAAGCCGCGAACGAAAGGATGCAGCGGAAGAGCAAACCCGCGGTGGAAGAAAGCCTGGAAGCATACCCGCTCGTCCGCCGTCGACGCTGGAATCGACTCATCACCAGGGAGACGCACATCACCCTCCACCACCATGCCGTCAGCAACCAGCGCATCCAGATCTCTGGCCCCAAACATGGACCGCTCCCACTTGCCGGACATTTTGGCCGACTCTACAGCAGTACGGGGGCGCTTGGTCATAGATCCCGCAGCAGCCCGCAGAGGAGAAAAGATGAAGGCTCAGGAACAAGAAGAAAATAGAGAAAGGAGAGGAAGGCAATGGCTGGGTAAAACCTACAATTTACCCAGCCGCATGGTATTTAACTCAAGAGCCTAGCAAGAAGGGCCACCGTCCAAAATTATCGCCCAGCAAACGTGGCACGACCCCATAAACAGGCGAAAAGTATGGAAAATCCAACCGGTGCAGTAACAACACCGCCTACTACGCGCGCAAAAAGAGGACCATGATCGCGCGACGCGAAAATTTCGGCGGGACAGCGCCATGTCATTTCCTTCGGCAGGCTACAGTGGTCAAAAACTCCAGAAGACCACGCCAACGTAATATCACAGCAAGACGTACTGAGTACGCCATCAAGGCTCAGAGATTCTATCTTTCAGATCTTTTTCCCGATGAAGAAAAACATCTTACTCCCATCAGGAGAGCACATCATGAGAGTCCCAGGTGCTCCCTCACCCAAAGGTCAGCAATATGCTCGAGTGATAAATCGCACTCACAAGAGTCTCGGGTGCTCCCTCAACCCGACGCAAGACAAAAATTCACTCGCCAAGATCATACGGCGCTAGAGTCTCAGGTGCTCCCTCACCTCAAAAGCCGAAACGGCATTCGAGTGACTACTCGCGAAGAACCCCCCGTCTGAGCACTCGAAACAAGCTCCGCGGGTGAATGAGTGAACAGCTCGCTTGATGTTTTTTTCCAAGTGGGTGCAATACTATTAGGCTCCGCGCCTCAAAAACACACATTCCTGGAACAGGATACACCGTGCCCAGATGCCACGCAAGATTAGCGTGTAGATAAGACCCCACTGCGAAGTTCGGCCGGGCTGGGACTTGCCGAAGAGCGATTTCACTCCCAACCTTTTCCATGCGCTGCGCATGATAGAAAAAGCCGGGTGGACGCGCCTTAGGCTATGCACATTACTGGCGGAAAATGAACACCGTAAGACCTGAAGCGGCAGGACTTTTGCTCGACACCAGTGTTCCAAGCTCACGTCGAGGGACGTGGGTTTGATTGGGCTACTTCGGTATTTGCCACTAGCGCAATTCACCAAGGCTCGATCAGTTGACTCCTTGGGCCCTTTCAGCTTAGCATCCCTCGAAACAGGTTTTGTCATGGCCACCAGACTGCCAGCGACCCGCGGTTGTACCGCGCATACAAACGACCGACAAATGGATGTACTCGAGTCCCTGCACGACTCTTTGGAGTCCCCCAGGCACTCGGGGGCTACTGACGAGGGGGTGACCCCACGACTCCTACAGATAGGCCTACCCAGTGTCCCTGAAGATGGAAGGCCCATGAAGACTCGCCTGGACCCGCCTTGGCCCGCTAATCGGCACCGACGTAGGAGTCTGCGACTCACAAGGAAGGTGCAAAGACCTGTCGTACGGAGCAAGCTAGGGTTAGGAAGACTTACCTGTAAACGTAGATGAACTCCCCGAGACCTAGCCCGGTATATAAGGGCTAGGAGGGGCGACGCCAAATGCATCCAATATCATCTGTAACCCTAGCCTTGAGCGCTCCAGCCTTGGAATCCACTGTAATCGCATCTCCCTCATCAATAATGTCGAGCAGGAACGTGTCCTCCTGTTTGCCGACGAGCTATCTTACAACCTGTGCCTCTCATGACTAACCCAGGATCCCTGACCATGGGATTTGCCGGGGTTGATCCCCGTCAACGTACAACTACCTTGGGATACATGCCTGATGTTTGATATTTTCCTAGATGATCCTTTATTTTCTGTGAGCCTTGCCCAAGATAGAATCTGTTACATGTTCGTTCTCATCCAAGCAGCGCCCAACCATCCATCTCCCTAGCCTACAGTGTTTTCCTTCTGCTGGTTACTAGTTGTTTACCTTTGCTGTTCCACTATCACTATCACCACTATTATCATCACCACTACCACCACCATATCACAGTTTCTACTAATACCTTTGTGCAAGCAAGTGTTTATTTCAGGTGCGGTTGAATTGACAACTCAATTGTCAAAGCCTGTACGTATTCTTTGTGTCCCCAAGTGTCGAATCAATGAATTGGGTTATCTTGCCCGCGAAGACTATCTCGATGCCCTACAGTTGAGGGTTATCAGGTGCTGCACGTGCGGCACTACCACCCAACAGGGTGCTAACACAGCCAGGGGGCTGTGAAAGGTTTACGGCTTCATCAACCACATTTGCGGGAACGTTTCCCGCGTAACAGACTACACCCCGAGGTATATTTCCGCAAGTCTTTCCGTTACGGCATTACAGCTAGATAGATCTTGGGTTAGGGGCGACGCTAGTTAGAAAAAATATTGTTTTCTGCTGCGAGACCGAACAGTGGTATCAGAGCTAGATCTATGCTTCGTTTTGCTGTGCAGATAGAACACATCGGGGATGTGGGTGTTGATTCTACGATTGTTACCCTCTCACGTGTACTTGTTATATCTGTGGCATTGTTTGATGAAGCGGCCCCCGACCGACCTTACGCGTACGCTTACGCGAGACTGGTTCCACGCTTGACATACGGCTTGTACCGTATAAAGTGGCTCTGGGGGGTGTCTGTCTCTCTTAATTTAGCGGATATGGCATTTGCAACGGAGGGCGCCGTACGGGGTGTAATAGAGACAATCTATAATCAGCGTTTTGGTTCAATGTTCGTAGAAACGGTTGATCTATGAAAATCCCTAGCAGCCACGTAAAACATGCAATATACAAATATAGAGGCGTCTAACTTTATATTGCAGAGGGGGATATTGTTGGTTGCTTGATCTTGATGTAGTGATAGCTTTGCTATGTATTACTAGAAAGTAGTAAACGTTCATCATGATGAAACAAACTTAAATGGAGACACTGTAGACTTAGTGCCACCATGATCATACATCTTAAAACTTGCTAGTATAGGATACACGATGGTAGCATTAAATAAGATGATCCCTTATAAAATGCCAAACATAAGTATTCTACCGAAGTGTGCACCACCTGGAAGGTTCTCTTTATGATAGGCAGGCCATGATGATCGGGTGTCAGACATACATTAGAGTTCGCATGAGGTTGGGCCTGGCAAGCCTGGCATATGTCGATATGGCCTTGCTAAGCAGCATATAACACTAAGGTCAATTTGGCGAGCCTAGCATATAAAGATATGGCCTGGGAATACTAGAGATCGAAAGATCGAGCATGAGTCACATATAGGATGTGATCGCACAAACTAGTTTTCTACCTTTGAAACTAATCCGCCGGCCGTTGTGATATTCGAGGACGGATAGTGAATTTGGATCATGTAATCACTAAAACTTCTTAGGGATGATTGTTTTAGTGTGAGCTCATCTATAATATTATTATTATGAACTCATTGTTATGAACTAGTCTTAATTGTTTTCCTTGCAAATATTTTGTAGAAAATGAATCCAAATGAACATCGTGAATTGCTTTCTTTCATGGGTGGTGATAGACTTAAAGTAAATGGGTCAAAATTCGTTAATTGGTATCTACGCCTTAGGACTTCACTCAAGAGAGTAAACATCTTGTTCATAATAGAAAGCCATGTGGGAGATCCTCCGGATAACAATGGAGATGAACAAGAAATGATGGATTACTATGTTCGTCGACACAAATACTTTGTGGTGAAGAATGTTATGGAACACTCCATGTCAAATGAGTTGAGCAATCTGTTTAGGGAAACTAGTGCTTATGACATGATAGACACGCTAAAGTCATTGTTTATACGTCAGTTCAGAGTGGCCAGATTTGAGATAGAAAAACATTTTCTTTCTACAAAGATGGAAGAGCACACCTGCCTGAGAGCCCACCTAGACAAGATGCATAGGATGTATCTGAGCCTTGTGGAAGACTTTGACTATGGGACAACAAATGAATCTACCACAGAGGAGTTTGCGATAAACATGGTGCTACATTCTCTTCCACCGAGTTATCAAGATTATGTCCATGGCTATGTCGGGAGAGGAGATAACATGCATCTCCAGGATTTCATGACTAATCTTCTTGATGCAAAGGTTGCACCCATTGAAGGAGAAATTGTTGATGGAGAAGGTATATATTAGATATACTCATTATAAATGTTTGTTCCCTTATACAACATTTGTATTTTAATAAGTATTTGATACTTGTTCTGTTTTATGAAAACATGGCCTGCCGTTGCATGGACGGGAAGAGGTGCGATCCAGGATTGATGGCAACCAAGACAGTTGATGGCCACCAAGATTTCACCAAGACATCTATCATAGAATTATACTTAGAGTATTAGATAAATCTTTTGTAATCGATTAAGTTTGAACACTTAAGTAATATGTCTTGCATCCCGCGAGACAAAGTTATTCATGTTTTGAGACAAGTCAGTTGTTCCAGTTTGATGAATAAAGTGTGCTTATACTATGATTGCAATTGAGTTTATAATATGATAGAAGCATTTATAAAACACCATAATTGTCAAGTGATATTCAATGTGTAAAGATTAAGTTATTATGAATAACAATAAGGTCAAAAGTCATAACTATATGCACGAGATGAATTCATAAATGATGAAGTCATTAGATACTCGATCTATTAACTCATGAATTTATTCTCAACCAAGATGACTAATGACGGAGTTCTAGCGAAGTAGAACTTGCGCCAAACATTGTACATAAATGATGTATTAACCAAGCGCATGAATAATCATTAAAGATGCTTCGCATGATTGATTGAACAAGCATTCAATTAAGATCATAGATCTGAGAATATGGAATCACAGTGAAGTTGGATATAAGAATACAAATCACCATGATGTGATCAAAGTGATGAGTATTATAGTTGGCATAAATGGGAGACTTGTGGAAATAATGCCACAAATTATGATGGAAGTTTAAAGTGCTCAAGCACCTAAAACCATTCGTAGTCATGCTAAAATGTAGTGTGGTATAAATACATTCCCCTTACGCTAATGCTATTGAATGAACAAAGTTGTTATAATTTATTAAGTTAAAACACCCACTTCACGAAATAAGGAAACCATTCTGAATTTAATGAAGCTGATGACTCCATATGATGATGGTGTTAGAAAGTTTCTAGAAGTTTTATATGATATAACTTTCTTTGTATTAGAGTTGTGAGCAATTGTAAAACACACCTTCCCAAAAAGCAAAACTTGTATTGCTTGAATTGGTGAATGAGAAGATGGTTCTCAAGGAATAAACCAATGGGAGAAAAGTGAATTCTTTGACCAGGGTGATTGACCCTGCCTCTAGATAACAGAGTAACGCAACGGAAAACATTCCGCTGAAATGACTCCATGAAAAGAGGGAATATGATATTGATGATGATCATTGTATATAAGTTAAAGCCCTTGTTTAAAAATAAGAAGATTGTCATGAATACGTTATGTAGAGAACAATAATCATGAGTCTTCTTAAGTGAAACAAAAGGGACACTGCTCATAAATTACGGGGGATTGATGGTTACCTAGGAAACGAGGAGAAATGAAATCATATTGAGTTTCATATGGGATGGCTCACATCCTATGAAATAAAGTAGTTATTTCACATTCCGAATAACCAGGAAGTTATTAAGAATGATGCAACACATAAAGGCATGATTTGGCACATAAAAGATGTTATGGCTAAATTCAATAATGATTGACTAGGGAAGCATAGTAATGCTAAATCAATATGGGTATTTTCATTCACGAACACTATGAAGGGACCATAGCTTGAAATTGCATCACATTCAAGTTGAGGAATTTGAAGAGAAGTAGAAATTAGCATAAACGAAAGAATGTTTCGATAAGATGGACCATAGTACCTCAAGGCAGAAACTCTCAAACCTTGATTTGATCAAGTGATTTTGAAGTAATCAAAATATTGAGATGGACTGCAATTTCATGAAACTGAGTGGGAGCTTTGAAGACTTCCTGAAAACTTGGAAAGCAGAGAGCATTTTCTGAGTGGGAGCTTTGGGAGCAATATTATTATGTCTGACATAATTAGAATAGAAACTTAATAAAAGCTTACTAACAGATATATGTCGGATATATTTGAGTGGGAGCACGATGTCAATTTCATATATATATATATATATATATATACGATGATATATGTGAAAACAATCTCATATATATATATATACGTTGATATACATGGAGATTAAGGCTAATAAGATGAAAGGATTACGAGAATCTTATATGAACGAAATACAGATGTGTCACACACTAAAATCTATAAGGATAGATTAGGACACGTGTAATGAACATCAAAAGGATTGGAATGATATCCTAAACAAGAAAAGATTCTTGTGGCTAGGAATTATATAAAGGATGTAAAACCTTAATATCACAAAATAATGTTTTAATGGAAGAATAGGGATGCACTTTGTCTCAAGACATGTGATCCTATATGATCTTTGACATATGATTCTACCATAAAACGGAAGTTGTGAATCCAATAACAGAATGACTCAAAAGTTCTTAGAAGAAGAACAGGTTCCGATGTGCTTGGTTGGCAAAACACAGAACCTGAGAAAAGTCCAAGCATTCACTATCTGAAGAGAAACTGAGGACAATAATCTAAATGATAGAAAAGATAATATACTTGAATGTAATACTAGATTACGATTGCAAGCCTTATTATGGGTCTATATGAATTAGAGATATCACCAAAAGGAATAGAAAGGAAATGTGAGCTATAATTTCACGAACCAAAACTCTACAAAATATAAATATCTACTTAAGGAAGTAGAAGGTTGAATAAAGTTTAGCGTAAGAAGTTTAGACTTCTGGCTGAATGTATTTTTCAGTATACATGACTATGAGAGTCCTAGGGACTAAAACCATTTTGTCATTAGAGAATACTGTAAAATAAGAAGTCTCACTCTCCCGCCAAACTTATAATTCAAGCATTATTAGATAATGAAGGGTATATCAAGCAAGTTGACCAATACCTGTTGCAAAGGAACATACGAATCTGAACAGGTACAGATCATTGACGAAACCTCTTCCATGAGCAAGCATGATCAATAAACACTTATATGGTAAGATGATTATGCTCGAGAAAATATGCAGCTAGATTATTTGCTATCTAGTGCAAGTGGGAGACTGTTGGATATATGCTCTAGAGGCAAGTAATATATGATTATTCCAATATATCTAAATAAGTTCATGACCAGTTTCATACTGTGCTGGAACTGTATCAGTGAAACAATGATACATGTGTGGTATAGAAACAACCAGAGTTCCTAGTCAGCCTCTCATGATGACTAGTTTATCATCAACTGATGATTGTGCTTTCACGATCATGGACAATCAAGTCAATTGACGGTAAGGTCACCTCATTGAATGAATGACGTGATGAACATTACCCAATGCAAGCATTGCAACATGATCAAATCGTAAAAGTTCAGTGTTGTAATTACAGAAGGTAGTAGCCTGTTCCTTTGACCGTGAGATCACACATAATTGCTATTTTCTAAGGGTGCTTTGAGTGCATTAACCGTCACACTGAAACATGGTGACCATAAAGGTGTATCTTGGGCTATCCGATGGGATATGTTGAGGAGTGTTGATTCAAGAGCGGTATTTGTCAATCCATATAATGGAAAGATACTTCATGGCCAAATCGGTGAGATTGCATCCATAAAGCTGCGCAGCGTGTGACTAGGTCACAAGGATGAATATCACGGAACGAGTGAATAAAGATTTGTCGGTAACAAGATAGAACTAATGCATTGGATGCAGTTGATCAAATCTTGGACTAATCTAGTATCGCATGACAAAGGGAATGGTATACTACGTGAACGGTCCAATCGGTTACTTCCGGAATACACAGGGGTCATTATGGGCATCCAGGTCCCGCTATTGATCATTGGCCGTAGCCTTTGTCTCGGTCATGACTGGAGTGTTCTCGGACTGTAGGGTAACACACTTAAGGGCTCAATGAATATCGGAGACCTATTCAGAACTATCGGAGTTACCGGAGAAGAGAGAAAGATGTACCGGAAAAGTTCCATGTTGGTCTGAAGGTTGTTCGGAGTGAGCTGGAAGGAGTTCCGGATCATCGGGAGATGAAACAATATGTATTATTTATTAATTAAGTGAATTAATAATTAATAACATTTTATTAAAAAGTGCAATGGTCCAGCTTTGGGAAAGAATCCCATTAGGGGAATAAAGGAAAAAGAAAAAAGAGAGAGAGAAGGAGGCGCCATGGGCCCTAGGGCCCATGAGGGGTGCGCCCCCCTCCTCCCTTGGCCGGCCACCTCCCCCTAGCAAGGGACTTTAGTCCCACCTTGCTAGGGGAGAGGGGTTGACTCCCTCCCCTCTGCCTATATATAGATGGGCAGGGTGCACATATTTAATACATAGAAATTCGTGAGAAAATAAATATTACTCCGAATCGAGATCGGTTTTCACCGGTCTTCTCCCCTCTCTCGTCTCTCTCAAGCCGGGGTCCCCTTGTCTGGAACCTGTGCTGGGATTGATGCTTCTCCACCATACGCACGTCGTCGTGCTGCTGCAACTCTGGTTCCGAGAGGTCTGCTTCCGCCACCTTCGCTGAATCGGAGAACGGAGGTCGTCATCGAGTCCGTACGTGTGCGAGTACTATGAGGTGCTGCACGTGCGGCACTACCACCCAACAGGGCTGTGAAAGGTTTACGGCTTCATCAACCACGTTTGCAGGAACGTTTCCCGCGTAACGGACTACACCCCGAGGTATGTTTCCGCAAGTCTTTCCATTAAGGCATTACAGCTAGATAGATCTTGGGTTAAGGGCGACGCTAGTTAGAAAAATTATTGTTTTCTGCTGCGAGACCCAACAACACATCCCCTAAACTAATGTTTCTATCACTCAAGCTAGTCATCAGGGGGCATGAACCCACAATCATGCATAACGCTCCCTCTTGGAGTCACTACCTACTACTTGGCCAAAGCAATAAACAGCAACGGAGAACATGCAAGAATTACTCAAGCACATAAATATAAAAGAAGAGAATCAAATATATTACTCAAACACAATCTGAACATAGTCTCATAATCCATCAGATCCTAGCAAACTCAGCATAGCAACAGAAGAAAGATTACATATGTGCCTCGATCATGTAGGGCAGCTCACGCGGTCTAAACCATTAAGAACAAAGAGGGGAGGAGAACATCACATAGCTACTAATCATGGACCTATGGTCCAAGGTGGACTACTCACGGTTCATCCGGGAAGCATCCATGATGGTGGAGAAGCTCCCGGAGGTGGTTCCTCCTTCCGGCAGGGTGCCGGGAAGAGGGCTCCTGGTGCTCCCGATCTTGGAAGCGCGGCGGCGGCGGAACAGAGGAGAAATCGCGAAAAAGGGTTCTGCCCTCGAGGGTTTCAATACGAGAGGGATATATAGGCGAAGGGGGGCATCCAGAGGTGGACCAGGGGCCCCAGGCGCCCCCCTGGCGCGGCCTAGGGGGTGGCCACGCCAGGTGGCCGCCTGGGCCACCCCTGGCCCCCCCTCGGGCCCCACTTTGGCTCTTCTTGAAGCTTCCTGTACGCTGATTTTTCTTATATTTTTCCTGGAATTTTTCTGGCACTTTAAATAATGGGAAAACCTGAAATACAAAAACAGCAGAAAACAGGAACTTGCACTGGGGTGCACTGAGTTAATAGGTTAGTCCAAATATGATCAAAAGTGTATGGAAGTGCATCAATATCATAGCAATATCACACAAAAGAAGCATGGAGCAAGCAGAAATTATAGATACGTTTTGGACGTGTCACACCCTACGGTCTGGGAAACAACAGACATGATCAAGACACTCTCTTGATCAATGACCATCAGTTGGACCTGGTTACAATCCTAGATGGCCCCTGCGCTTCCATCGAATGAACTTCATCGTTGTTGGATCTGTTAACGTTTAGTCATGTTCCCTTTGTCTTACGGTACTTTGTTTGTCCAAGGTTTAATCGTCGGTATCCAATATACTAGTTCATCCTCGTTACCGAAAAAATGTTTACCCGTTCCCGTGATATTACAACCCAGTGACCTAGTCACATGACTGCGCGATCTTTATGATGTAGTATCACCGAGTGGGCCCAGAGTACCTATCCGTCACTCGGATGAAAAATTCCGATTTGATATATTTGCATACTCATCAACATTTCTATTTATGGCTAGCATATTTCAGTCATACGGTGGATGAAAATCAAAGCATACTAATAAATAGAAATTACGTATGATCATTGCAGTGAAAGGATATGGTCACTACGTTATAGTTATCGCAATGTTGAACTTATGTGACTCAATCACATTGCAACACTTCTGGTGGGTGTATGTCCATCATATCATTCTCCCAATGATACGACCCCATTGTCAATAGGCGGTTCGTATCTCATGATCAGGAAACTTTGATCATACGATTTTCCAAGGGACTAGTATACTAGAGTTAACTCGGGACCTGATTGTTTTATACCACACTGATACGCGAGAGAGGATTGCTTCTCGCCCTTCGTTGGTTACCCCAAGTGGAAGGTAAGATGCAGCGTAGCAGCAAGTTTCCCTCGGTGAAGATACCGAGGTTGAGTATCGACCAGTAGGACTCCGACAATGATAAGTAGGTGTCAGCGGCGCACATGACGCGGACCTGCACACAACACAATTAACTTTGCTCCCAACGAAGTTCGGAGAGGTTGTCAATCTCTCAAGTCTTGTTGTTTACAAAGGATCAAAAACACAGGATAATGATAATGATAGCAACTGAAAGTAAAAGGCAATAAAGTAAATGAGTGTGTAAACAGTGATGAGAATATGGACCGGGGTCCCGTGATGTTCACTAGTGATGTATCTCTCCCAAAATACGATAAGAATGCTATGCGAGGTAAACAAATTACAGAAGGGCAATTGACAGGATTATAAACGCACCGCAATGCTAACTATGCTACAAAAGAAAGGAAGAGGCTCAAAAGCATGGGCAGTACGCCAAAATAAGTAGACCGAAATCCATCTTCATCTACTACTAATCATCCACCTTGAGATATCTATCCAGAACATCTCGCTGGTATTAAGGTGCGAGCCCCACCCAAAGTGTAAACCCAAAGCAACAGACAACTCCATTAAAAGAACTTTGCGTAAAGTAAACAATCCTTGTAACCGCGGTTACAAGCACCGTTGTTTTCCCCCTTGTGGCCACAGCACATCCCCTAGACTCATGTTTCTGTCACTCAAGCGTGTCATCAGGGCATGTACCCACAATCGAGCATAACGTTCCCTCTTGGAGTTACTACCTACCACTTGGCCAAAGCAATAAATAGCAACGGAGAACATGCAAGAATTGCTTCGGAACAAAAATACAAAAGATAAGAACCAATTATATTACTCTATCACAATCAGAACATAATCTCATAATCCATCAGATCCCATCAAACTCAGCATAGCAAAAGCAGAAAGAATTACATATGTCCCTCGATCATGTAGGGCAGCTCACGAGGTCTAAACCATGAAGAACAAAGAGGGGAGGATAACATCACATAGCTACTGATCACGGACCCATGGTCCAAGGTAGACTACTCACGGCACATCCGGGAAGCATCCATGGTGGAGGAGAGGCTCGCGGAGGTCGATCCTCCCTCCGACAGGGTGCCGGGAAGGGTCTTGCCGGTGCTCCCGATCATGGAATCGCGGCGACGGTGGAACAGAGGAGAATTTGCGAAATAGGGTTCTGTCTTGGAGTTTCCCCGTGACGGAGAATACATAGGAGAATGGGGGAAGCCAGAGGGGCCACCAGGGGTCCAGGAGGGTGGCCACCTGGGGCCCTGGTGGTGGCCCTCTGGCCCCACTTGGGTGCTTCTAGAAGACTCTGTTGCGCTAATTTTTTATCCGATTTTTCCCGAATTTTTGGAGCATTTTTAATATGGGGGAAACCGGGAATAGAAAAACAGCAGAAAACAGGAACTGGCACTGAGGTGCACTGAGTTAGTAGGTTAGTACAAAAATGATCAAAAGTGTATGAAAGTGTATCTATACCATAGCAATATCACACAAAACATGCATGGAGCGAGAAGAAATTATCGATACGTTTGAGACGTATCAACATCCCCAAGCTTAATTCCTGCTCGTCCTCGAGTAGGTAAATGATAACAGGCATAATTTCTGTGGTGACATGCTAGAAACCATATAAGAACTTTGAAAACTAAACCAACCAAGGTATGTAATTCAATTCAAGTCATAACATGCAAGAGTCTATATTAGCATTGAAACAAGCAACGAAAGAACATTAGCTGCAAGAGCTCTCGCTATCCGTGACTCGAATGTCTCCAAATGGTGTTTGCGTGCAATAAGGGGGATAGGGAATACGAGAAAAAAAGTATTATTGTTGAGAACTCAATCTACTAAAGTTTTACACTTGGTCTTCCTTGGAATCTTATCTTGAATCGTCCCTAGACCACTAGCCAGGTACTTTTCGATATTTTGAGCACTCATGCAATGGTAGAGCGTAAGCACGAGAGTTGACACTTAGGATGGCAAAGAGAGAATATGGTGGAGGAGGAAGTAAAAAAGGTGAGAAAGGCTCACATCAATGAGGAAAATCATAGGTGAGAAGGCCAAATGATAGACATGATGTGAGGAGTAGGGATTGTCATGCAACGGATGCACATATGAGCTGAAAAGCTCTCCAATAAAACTAGTGGGGGTGCATCTAACTTGCTCGCTCATGAAGACCCAGAGATCTTTTGAGGAGGCTCATCCTTGGAATATGCAAGCCAAGTTCTATAGTGTGAAGGTCCCCACATAGCAATATGCATGATCATCTCTATGGAGTACAAGGATAAGAGGGAGTACTAGTGTGGATCTTTCAAAAGGATAGTAGTGTTTCCCTTTCTCTCTTTTTATTTCTTTTTCTCTTTTTTTCTATTTTTTGTATTTTTTGGTGGCCTCAATGGATCTTTCTATTTAACTCTCATTTGTCATCTTTGGTATCTTTTAGTTTGTCCACTTTGGGATCTTTTCCTCACTTAAGGGCAACACTCTAATTTACAAGAGGGTATATAAGATCTTTCACACTTTACAAGGTACTCAAATCATAAAGAAGATGCAGCTATCATGATGTATGCAATGTATGCCGCTTCCATTGTAGCAGGAACATGTATGACATGAAGATCAAGTCATGAAGAGGTGGATGTTGCATGGCAATATATCTCGGAAAGGCTATGGAAATGCCTTGATAGGTAGGTATGGTGGTTGTTTTGATAAAGATATAAGGAGGTTTATGATGATAGAGTGTATCATGCCAAGGGTTTGGATGTACCGGCAAAAGTGGACGCCAACTCTCGGAGTGAGAAGGAGGCAATACATGCCATAGGAAAGGCTAGCAAATATGAGGAGGTGGAAGTGTCAACTTTCAATACTTACATTAGTCCGAAGAACTTATGCACTTATTATCAGTAACTCTCAATCTAATGAGGAGGTTTACAAAGAGACAAGTACCCCGAGGAAGAGTGTATGGGGGTTTGGTTATCCTTGCGCATCCTCGACTCATGGTACGTGAGTGTACTCTAATATCCGACCCCTCAGAAGAGTAGTGATCCATCTAGTAGCTAGAGATCTCAACTAGTTTTGTAGGTTTTTGAAAATAAACACGGATTGCCCAAAATACGACACCTATCACTAATAGGCTAGAGCTCTTGACACCAAAAGTTCAAACATTACTCACATCAATACCTCAAAACTATTGCAAGTTACTACTAAAATTAAATAGCAACCTCAATTACCTACTTTCAAAACAAGACATAACTCAGTGCAACAACCAACTCTCTTAACAAGATAAACATGAAAACTAAAGAGAGTTCCAGCAATAAACTAAACAAAAGCCAAGGCTCTTGCTAATGAAAAACTAAGACTAAAACTAAACATGGCAGTAGCTACGAAAAGATAAAGAACACACAACAGCAAAAAGATAGGCATGAAGAATCCTATGATGTGTTCTAGATTTTGAAGGTGGATCGTGTTTCTCTCCCACACAAAGTAAGACGGGATCTAACTTGTTATTACAGCAATCAAATCTAAAGAAAACTAAAAATAAAAACTAAGAGTGAGATGCTCCAAGCATAGCACATAACGCATGAAGTGATAAAAATATAGTGAGACGAAGGACGAACTTATGATTGTTGATGGAGAAGGGGATGCATGGGGGCATCCCCAATCTTAGACGCTTGAGTCTCCTTGAATATTTATTGGGGATGCATGGGGGATTCCATCGCACACTTGAAAACTCCCTTCATACACAACTCATCATAAGCTGATTAGAGAGGTTAGTACCCTTAATAAATATTTTTCCCCACTGGATATAAAGATATTCTTGAATATCTACTGTTTCTCAAGATTTCCAAAAGGTTTTTGAAAATAAAAAGCAAGCTTAAGGTTTGCAAAAGTAAGGAGAGACAAAACGTGGCAGAATCTGTGAAACGGAACAACAGGTAGTAAAGAATTTTTTAGGGGCACTTCTGCAACTCAAATCAAAAAACTCAGAACATAAGTATGTTCCGTGATTTTATAGATCATGTTGTGTAAACAATTCAGCTCAAAAATATGAACTGGTGATTTATTCTGATTTTTCCCGTCACGAGGACAGAATATGTTTTCTGGACAGCATGTCACAACTTTTACTTACCTTGTCATATGAGGCTATACTTGGCACAAAGCTTGAAAATAAAGATACAATGATGTTGCTAAAGTAGTAAAAATGATCAAGACCACTAAAAACAGAAGTAAAAACATCTTGGGTTTCCTCCCAACAAGCGCTTTCTTTTACGCCATTAAGCTAGGCATGCAAATTTTAAAAGATGCTCTCATAAAAATAAGGATTTGAAGCAAAAGAGAGAATCCAGAATCAAATATGAAACGCATTTAAGCCTAACCCACTTCCTATGCATTGGCATCTTGTAAGAAAATATATCAAAGAAGCACAAAGAGACAAGCATAGGAAGGTGGGACAAGAACAACTTCAAAACTTTCAACATAAAGAGAGGAATTTTTGTAACATGGTAGTTTCTACAACCAAACTTTCCTCTCTCAAAATAATTTTCAGTAGTATCATGAACAACATCAAGAATATAACTATCACATAAATCATATTGTTCATGACCTACAAGCACACCTGTATTGTTTTCAACACGGTTTTTAGGATCATAAGATAAATGCAACCCATCACATTGAGCTTTGATAAGAGGAAAATTATCCGGAGTTGGAGATTTAAAAAGGATAATAGGGAAATCAAGTGTGGGTGCAATAGTAACAATTTCATGCTTGACGTAAGGAACTATTGCAAGTTCATCTTCGCAAGCATAATCCATATTGGCATCATGGCCATCAACAAAGAAAGTATCAAATTCTTCAGAAAGGGATGTATCAAGTGAGTCCTCGGAATCATGGGATTCCTCATCAAATTAATCATTAGCCTCTTCTAGTGCAGCAAACATTTTATTTTTAAAATCCTCAATATAAGTATTGGAAGTATAATTCTCAAAGCAATAAGCAAGTACTGCAAAGTTTTCGGACTGGTGAATAGTATCGTGATACTTTTCAACCAAAGAAGCAATCTCATAAGCACCTTTAAAAGCAACAAACTCTTCAATGTTTTCAACATCAAAGTAATCATAAACAACTTTAGAATAAGAAGATAAGATCTCATTTTCATTAAACTCACATTGGAAAGGAAGGTGTTTATGATCTATATTAGAACAGCAAGTAAAATCGTAAATGTGGCACAAAAGTTTAGCATGGCAATAATAAACATGTATTTGATCCCATAAGTGCTTCCCTTTCTGAGATAGGTGGTGCCGCGTATAGTGAGCATGCTCATCCAATGATTTTCCCTCAACCAAGTCGGTTGGTTTTTTAGCTTGAACACAAATTGATCGAAGACGATCCAAGTGAAACATGTCAAACATGTCCATCCTACCATATTTGGGTGGCTCCACACCCATTGTAAAGATAGCATCAGTAGGCAGACAAAGGCAAAGATAAAAGGTAGCAACTATTTTTTTGGTTTTTCATAAAGACACAAAAGCAAAAACAAAAACTGGAAAGTAAACTAAAAAGACTAAAAAGTAAAGGTAAAAGATAGTGGGCAACTCTCCTATCTTATCACTCGGAGTCCCCGGCAACGGCGCTAGAAATTCTCTTGATATGCGAGAGAGGATTGCTTCTCGCCCTTCGTTGGTTACCCCAAGTGGAAGGTAAGATGCAGCGTAGCAGCAAGTTTCCCTCGGTGAAGATACCGAGGTTGAGTATCGACCAGTAGGACTCAGGAGATCATAAGTAGGTGTCAGCGGTGCACCTGATGCAGACCTTCACACAACACAATTAACTTTGCTCCCAACGAAGTTCAGAGAGGTTATCAATCTCTCTGATCTTGTTGTTTACAAAGGTTAAAAAACACAGGATAATGATAATGATAGCAACTGAAAGTACAAAAGCAATAAAGTAAATGAGCGTGTAAACAGTGATGAGAATATGGATCGGGGTCCCGTGATGTTCATTAGTGATGTCTCTCTCCCAAAAGACGATAAGACTGCTATGCGAGGTAAACAAATTATAGAAGGGAAATTGACATGATTATAAACGCACCGCAATGCTAACTATGCTACAAAAGAAAGGAAGAGGCTCAAAAGCATGGGCAGTACACCAAAATATGTGGACCAAAATCCATCTGCATCTACTACTAATCATCCACCTTGAGATATCTATCCAGAACATCTCGCTGGTATTAAGTTGCGAGCCCCACCCAAAGTGCAAACCCAAAGCAACAGACAATTGTATTAAAAGAACTTTGCGTAAAGTAAACAATCCTTGTAACCGCGGTTACAAGCACCGTTGTTTTCCCCCTTGTGGCCACAGCACATCCCCTAGACTCATGTTTCTGTCACTCAAGTGTGTCATCAGGGGGCATGTACCCACAATCAAGCATAATGTTCCCCCTTGGAGTTACTACCTACCACTTGGCCAAAGCAATAAATAGCAACGGAGAACATGCAAGAATTTCTTCGGAACAAAAATACAAAAGATAAGAACCAATTATATTACTCTATCACAATCTGAACATAATCTCATAATCCATCAGATCCCATCAAACTCAGCATAGCAAAAGCAGAAAGAATTACATATGTGCCTCGATCATGTAGGGCAGCTCACGAGGTCTAAACCATGAAGAACAAAGAGGGGAGGAGAACATCACATAGCTACTGATCACAGACCCATGGTCCAAGGTAGACTATTCGCGGCACATCCGGGAAGCGTCCATGGTGGAGGAGAGGCTCCCGAAGGTCGATCCTCACTCCGGAAGGGTGCCGGGAAGGGTCCTGACGATGCTCCCGATCTTGGAAGCGCTGCGGCGGCGGAACAGAGGAGAATTTGCAAAATAGGGTTCTGTCTTCGGAGTTTCCCCGTGACGGAGAATAAATAGGCGAAGGGGGGCAGCCAGAGGGGCCACCAGGGGTCCAGGCGCCCCCCTGGGGCGGCCAGGCCCCTGGCCGCGCCAGGTGGCCGCCTAGGCCCCTGGTGGTGGCCCTCTGGCCCCACTTGGGTGCTTCTAGAAGAATCCGTTGCGCTGATTTTTTTTAATTTTTTGTCCCGAATTTTTGGAGCATTTTTAATATGGGGGAATAGAAAAACAGAAGAAAACAGGAACTGGCACTGAGGTGCACTGAGTTAGTAGGTTAGTCCAAATATGATCAAAAGTGTATGAAAGTGTATCTAGATCATAGTAATATCACACAAAACATGCATGGAGCGAGCAGAAATTATCGATACGTTTGAGACGTATCACACACATGTATTAATTTTTTCGCTTAATACAGTTATAGAACAGTATAAAACTTATTATGAACTAATGGAATGTGCCAATAAAAATATTTTATTTTCCTCTAGGGCACATTCCCAACAATCCTATGGCCTGAGATATCCTTTAACAAACTTCATTAGATCAACTAATCCTATTGACATCAAGACCGGAAGAAGTACTGGAGACAGTTACCCTTTCAATCTTCCCCTTTTGGTTAATTGATGACAATAGAATTAGAGTATGACAACATATGTAACTAGATGATACCTCGCATGTTGCTGCGTGAACCGTTTGTCGTATATTTCAATGACATTTAATGTGAATAAATATTTAGATTAATAATAAAAATTAAAAACTGCATACAACTTATTATATCTTATTATGTATAGTTGTAAAAAATGAATATTAGTATAGCAATAGAATGAAAAATATTGTTTCATTCTTGGTTGCATGTGGTGGTGGGTCTTGTCTTATGCATGGTTACATATTGAGTCGGGCCTTATCCCATCCATAATTATGTGAAGGATTGGCATGCTTGCATGTTGAGATAAATAAGTTAATGGGGATCAATCTTGTAACTATATAGGAATAATCAAAATTAAAAAATGCATACAACTTATTATATCTGATTATGTATAGTTATAAAAAATTGAATATAAGTATAGCAATAGAATGAAAAATATTGTTTCATGCATGGTTGCATGTGGTGGTGGGTCTTGTCTTATGCATGGTTGCATGTTGAGGTGGGCCTTATCCCATCCATAATTATGTGATGTTGTGGCATGCTTGCATGTTGAGATAAATAAGTTAGTGGGTGATGGCTTCTTGCCCCTTGTTGGTTACCCCAAGTGGAAGGTTGAGATGTAGCCTAGTAACAAGTTTCCCTTGGCAAAGATACCAAGGTTGAGATCGACCAGTTGGACTCCAAGGTCGACAAGTAGGTGCTAAAGTGAACAATGGCACCGTTCACAACCGAGGGTTGCTTACTTTACCTGGAACTGCACACACAACAAGTAACTTTGCTCCCAATGACTACAGAGGGGTTGTCAATCCCTCCGTCCTTGTCCTTTACAAAGGATCAAACGCAGGAGGATAATGGTAGTGATAATTGCAACTGAAAGTAAAAGCAGTAAATAAAGTGGAGGTGTAAACAGTGGTGGAAATATGGACCTGGGTCCCATGATGTTGATGGAAAGAGAGTGTTGATACTCTTCAAGCCCTCGTTGATTACCCCAAGTGCAGAGTGAGATATAGTAGAGCGGCAAGCTTTCCCTTGGCAAAGATACCAAGGTTTGTCTCCCGTAGGACTCCGAAGGATACAAGAAGGTGGTGAAGTGAACAATGGCGCCGAGGTTGCTAGCTTCACCTGGACCTGCACACAGATACAAATAACTTTGCTCCCAACGAGTACATAGGAGTTGTCAATTCCTCCGGCCTTGCTGTTTACAAAGGATTAACGCAAGAGATAATAATAGTGGCTACTGAAAGTAAAGACTGAAAGTAAACTAAGGGTGTAAACAGTGATGTGAAGATGGACCGGGGTCCCGTGATTTTCACTAGTGATGTCTCTCTCCCAAAAGACGATAAAAGTGCTAGCGAGGTAACCAAATCACAGTTGGGCAATTGACAGGATTATGAAGGAACCGCAATACTAACTATGCTGCAAAGAAAGGAAGGGATCAAAAGAAATGGGCAGTACGCCAAGGTAAGTAGACCGAAATCCATCTGCATCTACTACGAATCATCCACCTTGAGATATCTATCCAGAACATCTTGCTGGTATTCAGTTGCGAATCCCACCCAAAGTGTAAACTCAAAGCAACAGACAACTGCATTAAAAGAACTTTGCGTAAAGTAAACAATCCTTGCAACCGCAAGTAAAAGCACCGTTGTTTTATCCCTGGTGCCAACAACACATCCCCTAGTCTCATGTTTCTGTCACTCAAGCTAGACATCAAGGGGCTGAACCCACAATCGAGCATAACGCTCTCTCTTTGAGTTTCAAATAAAATACTTGGCCAAAGAAAATACCGCAACGGAGAACATGCAAGAATTTACTCAAGAACAAAATATAAAAGAGAAGAACCAAATATATTACTCATCACAATCTGAACATAGTCTCATAATCCATCAGATCCCAACAAACTCAGCATAGCAACAGCAGAAATTTCATAGATGCCTCGATCATGTGAAGAAGCTCACAAGGACTCGAAAGTGGAGGCACAAAGAAGGGAGAGATAGATCACATAGCTACTGGTCACGGACCCATGGTCCAAGGGAAACTACTCACGGTACATACGGGAGGCGTCCATGGCTATGGATGGTCTCCCGGAGGGGGTAGCTTCTTTCGGCAGGGTGCCGGAGAAGCTTCTCCAGGCATCCCCGATCTTGAAACGGCGGCGGCGGCGGAATAGAGGCGAGATCGCGAAAGAGGAGTCTGTATTAGGGGTTTCCACCCCGAGGGGTAAATATAGGCGAAGGGGGGCGTCGAGGGGACCCACCAGGAAGCCAGGAGGCCTCCTGGCGCGGCCTAGGGTGGGGCCGCGCCAGGGACCCTCCTGGCCTCCTGGTGGTGGCCCCCCTTCGCTACTTTGGTGTTTCCGGAAGCTTCCGCGACGCTGATTTTTTATCTGATTTTCCTGGATTTTTTGGAGCACTTTTAATGGACGGAAAACCTGAAATACAAAAACAGCAGAAAACAGCAACTGGCAGCTAGGTGCACTGGGTTAATAGATTAGTCCAAATATGCTCAAAAGTGTATGAAAGTTCAAGCAAAACATGGAAAAGTCACACAAAACATGCATGGAGCAAGCAGAAATTATAGATACGTTTGGGACGTATCAACATCCCCAAGCTTAATTCCTGCTCGTCCTCGAGTAGGTAAATGATAACAAGCATCATTTCTGTGGTGACATGCCACACAACCATAAAAGGACTTTTAAGTAAAGCAATCAAAGCATGCAATTCAATTCAAGTCTTAACAAGCAAGAGTCTATATTAGCATTGACACAAGTAACAAAAGAACAAAAGGTACAAGAGCTCTTGCTGTCCGTGACTCGAATGTCTCCAAATGGTGTTTGCGTGCAAGAAAGGGATAGGGAAATACAACAACAACAACAACAACAACAAAGCCTGTTAGTCCCAAACAAGTTGGGGTAGGCTAGAGCTGAAACACAAAAGATATCGTAACCAAATCACGGTTCTGGCACGTGGATAGCTAACTTCCACGCACCCCTGTCCAGAGCTAGATCTTTTTTGATAGCCCAGTCCTTCAGGTCTCTCTTCACATACTCCTCCCAAGTCAAGTTTGGCCTCCCCCGACCTCTCTTGACATTATCAGCACGCCTTAACCGCCCGATATGCACAGGCGCTTCAGAAGGCCTACGTTGTATATGCCCAAACCATCTCAGACGATGTTGGACAAGCTTCTCTTCAATTGGTGCCACCCCAACTCTCTCACGTATAACATCATTCCGGATTCGATCCTTCCTTGTGTGGCCACATGCCCATCTCAACATGCGCATCTTTGCCACACCTAGTTGTTGGACATGTCGCCTTTTAGTTGGCCAACATTCAGCACCATACAACATCGCAGGTCGAATCGCCGTTCTATAGAACTTGCCTTTTAGCTTTTGTGGCACTCTCTTATCACAGAGAACACCAGAAGCTTGGCGCCACTTTAGCCATCCAACTTTGATTCGATGGCTAACGTCTTCATCAATATCACCATCCTTCTGCAGCATTGACCCCAAATATCGAAAGGTGTCATCCTGAGGTACCACTTGCCCCTCAAGGCTAACTTCCTCCTATTCCCCATGGTTAGTAGTACTAAAACCGCACCTCATGTACTCAGTTTTAGTTCTACTAAGCCTAAAACCTTTCGATTCCAAAGTCTGTCTCCACAACTCCAGCTTCCTATTAACCCCCGCCCGACTATCGTCGACTAGCACCACATCGTCTGCAAATAGCATACCCCATGGGATTTCCCCTTGTATATCCCGTATGACCTCATCCGTCACCAATGTGAAAAGATAAGGGCTCAAAGCTGACCCCTGGTGCAGTCCTATTTTGATTGGGAAGTCATCAGTGCCGCCATCGCTTGTTCGCACACTTGTCACAACATTGTCGTACATATCCTTGATGAGGGTAATGTACTTTGTTGGGACTTTGTGTTTTTCCAACGCCCACCACATGACATTCCGCGGTATCTTATTGTAGGCCTTCTCCAAGTCAATGAACACCATATGCAGGTCCTTATTTTGCTCCTTGTATCTCTCCATAAGTTGTCGTACCAAGAAAATGGCTTCCATGGTCGACCTCCCAGGCATGAAACCAAATTGATTTTTGGTCACGCGTGTCATTCCTCTTACACGGTGCTCAATGACTCTCTCCCATAGCTTCATTGTATGGCTCATTAGCTTAATCCCGCGGTAATTAGTACAACTCTGAACATCCCCTTTGTTCTTGAAGATTGGTACTAATATACTCCGCCTCCATTCTTCAGGCATCTTGTTTGACTGAAAAATGAGATTGAAAAGCTTGGTTAGCCATACTATCGCTTTGTCTCCAAGGCCTCTCCACACCTCGATGGGGATACAGTCAGGGCCCATCGCCTTGCCTCCTTTCATCCTTTTTAAAGCCTCCTTGACCTCGGCCTCCTGAATTCGCCGCACAAAATGTCTGTTCATCTCATCAAAGGAGTCATCCAGCTCAATGGTAGAGCTCCCATTCTCCTCAAGAAATGGATAGGGAAATACGAGAGAAAAAAGTAAGGTTGTTGAGAACAACTATCTACTAAAGTTTCACACTTGGTCTCCTTTGGATTCTTATCTTGACTCGTCCCCAGACCACTAGCCAGGTACAAGTCAAACAGATCCACTCCCTTTCGATATTTTGAGCACTCATGCAATGGATGAGCGTGAGCAAGAAAGTTGACACCTAAAAGGCAAAACAGAAAGAAGGTGGAGGAGGAAGACAAAAAGGTGTGAAAGGCTCACATCAATGAGTACAATCATAGGCGAGAGAAGGCCATATGATAGATATGATGTGAGGAGTAGGGATTGCCATGCAACGGATGCACATGTGAGCTAAAAGCTCTCCAAGGGAACTAGTGGGGGTGCATCTAACTTGCTTGCTCAAGAAGACCTAGAGCTCATTTGAGGAGGCTCATCATTGGAATATACAAGCCAAGTTCTATAGCGTGAAGGGTCCCCACATAGCTATATGCATGATGAAGATATCTATGGAGTACAAGAGATAGAAGATGAAGTACTAGTGTGGATCTCTCAAAAGGAATAGTAGTATGCCCCCTTCTCTCTTTTTATTTTTTTTCTTTTCTCTTTTTTTTATTTTTTTATTTTTTTGGTGGCCTCAATGGCTCTTTCTATTTAACTCTCATTTGTCCTCTTTGGGATCTTTTGATTTTTTCCTCTTTGGGATATTTTCCTCACTTTAGGGGAAATACTCTATATTTTACAAGAATATAGGAGATCTTTCACACTTTACAAAGGTACTCACATAAAGAAAATATAACTATCATGATGCAAACGTATGCCTCTGCCAGTGTAGCAGGATATGCAATGATACTAGCGTGTCATGTAGCAATGATTAGGGCAAGGCCCAACTAGCATGCGGCTCATTGATCAAGCAAGTAGCATGTATGACATGAAGATCAAGTCATGAGAAGGTGGATGTTGCATGCCAATGTATCTCGGAAAGGTTATGGAAATGCCTTGTAGGTAGGTATGGTGGCTGTTCTGAGGAAAGATATAAGGAGTTTTACGATGACAGAGCGTATCATGGCAAGGGTTTGGATGTACCGGAGAAGGTGGACGCCAACTCTCGGAGTGAGAAGAAAGCAATGCACGGCACAGGAGAGGCTAGAAAAAGTATAGGTGGGTGGAAGTGTCAACTTTCGAATACTCACATTAGTCCGAAGAACTCATGCACTTATTATCGGTAACTCTCAATCTAATCAGGAGGTTCACAAAGAGACAGGTACCCCGAGGAGGAGTGTATGGGGGTTTGGTTATCCTTGTGCATCCTCGACTCATGTTACGTGAGTGTACTCTAATATTCGAACCCTCCAGAGGTTAGTGATCCATCTAGTAGCTAGAGTTCTCAACAAGGGTTTTTTGGTTTTCGAAAAACACACGGATTGCCCAAAATACGATATCTATCACTAATAGGCAAGATCTCTTGACACCATAAGTTCAAACGTTACTCTAGTCAATATCTCAAGACTATTGCAAGTTACTACTACAAAGAGAACAACAACTTTAACTACCTACTTTCAGTCAAGACACAGAACTCAGTGCAACAGGCAAACTCTCTAACAAGATAAAACATGCAACCTATAGAAAGTTCAACCTAAGACAAAAGAAAAGCTCTAGAAAAACTAAAGCACTACAACTAAACAGAACAACAGCTAAGAAAAGAAAAAGAACAGCTCACAGCTAAAAGAATAAGCATGAAAATCCTATGAGGAGTTCTAGTTCAAGCGGAGCGTGTACCTCTCCCACACAAAATAGTAAGTAAGCTGGGATCTAACTTGTTACTACAGCAAAGAAACCAAACAAACCTAGAAAAGTAAAGAGCGAGACGCTCCAAGCAAAGCACATAATGCATGAAGTGATAAAAATATAGTGCAACGAGAGACGAACTGATAATTGTTGATGAAGAAGGGGATGCACCGGGGGCATCCCCAAGCTTAGACGCTTGAGTCTCCTTGAATATTTATTGGGGGTGCACATGGGCATCCCCAAGCTTGAGCGTTTGACACTCCTGAATCTTCTTTCATCATCCTCCATCGCGCACTTGAAAACTCCCTTCATACATAACTCATTGTAGGCTGATTAGAGAGGTTAGTACCCTAATAAAATAACTTTCCCTTACTAGAAATAAATATAATCTTGAAGAGATACTGTTTCCCAAGATTGCCAAAAAAAAATTGCAAAGAAAAAGAAAGCTTAAGGTTTGCAAAAGTAAGGAGAGACAAGATGTGGCAGAATCTGTGAAAAACAGAACAGCAGGTAGAAAATAATTTTATAGGGATACTTCTGCAACTCAAATCAAAAAACTCAGAACATACGCAAGTTTCGTAATTGTATAGAGAACGCTGTGTAAAAACTTCAGCTAAAAAAGATGAACTGGGATTTTTCTCTGATTTTTCTAGTCACGAGGACAGAATCTGTTTTCTGGACAGCATGTCACAACTTTCACTTCCCTTGTCGTATGAGGCTAAACTTGGCACAAAGCTTCAAAAGTAAAGATACAATGATGTTGCTACAGTAGAAACAATCATCAAGACCACTAAGAACAGAACAAAAGCAAAAAGAAAAACCTAAATTCGTTGCGGGCTGCCTCCCGAAAGCGCTTCTTTAGAGCCATTAGCTAGGCTTAATGCAAAAGATCAAGTCTTTTCAAGAGAATAACTAGCCCGTGTGACGGACTCAAAAGGTAACTTAATCTTTTTTCTAGGGAAATGTTCCATCCCTTTCTTGAGAGGGAATTGGAATTTGATAGTTCCCTCTTTCATGTCAATGATAGCACCAACTGTGCGAAGAAAAGGACGTCCCAAAATAATTGGACAAGAGGGCTCACACTCAATGTCCATAATAGTAAAATCAACGGGAACATAATTGTCATTGACAATGATAAGAACATCGTCGATATTCCCCAAAGGTTTCTTTACGGAAGAATCAACAAGACGAACACCAAAAGAACAAGGATCAAAAGGTTTCAATTCAAGCATAGCATACGTTCTTTTGGGCATAACAGAGGTACTTGCTCCTGAGAATTGATCTTTCATGACAAGATTAAGCAGAGCAGGTTTAATCTCATAAGAAGGTGTTGAAGTGGCAGGTGGAGCAATAGGAGTGCAGATAAAGTCACTGTTGTTGTGACAAGTGAAGTCACACAACTTAGTGTTTTCATTGGAACCCATAGTAGCAGGTATTTTTGGTATTTTCGATTAAGGACACAAAAGTAAAAACTGAAAGGTAAACTAACAAGACTAAAAAGCAAAGGTAAAAGATAGTGTGCAACTCCCCTATCTTGTAGACTGGAGTCCCCGGCAACGGCGCCAGAAAACTTGCTTATGGCAAGAGAGTGTTGATACTCTTCAAGCCCTCATTGATTACCCCAAGTGCAGAGTGAGATATAGTAGAGCGGCAAGCTTTCCCTTGGCAAAGGTACCAAGGTTTATCTCCCGTAGGACTCCGAAGGATACAAGAAGGTGGTGAAGTGAACAATGGCGCCAAGGTTGCTAGCTTCACCTGGACCTGCACACAGATACAAATAACTTTGCTCCCAACAAGTACAGAGGAGTTGTCAATTCCTCCGGCCTTGCTGTTTACAAAGGATTAACGCAAGAGATAATAATAGTGGCTACTGAAAGTAAACTAAGGGTGTAAACAGTGATGTGAAGATGGACCGGGGTCCCGTGATTTTCACTAGTGATGTCTCTCTCCCAAAAGACGATAAAAGTGCTAGCGAGGTAAACAAATCACAGTTGGGCAATTGACAGGATTATGAAGGCACCGCAATGCTAACTATGCTGCAAAGAAAGGAAGGGCTCAAAAGCAATGGGCAGTACGCCAAGTTAAGTAGACCGAAATCCATCTGCATCTACTGCGAATCATACGCCTTGAGATATCTATCCAGAACATCTCGCTAGTATTAAGTTGCGACTCCCACCCAAAGTGTAAACTCAAAGCAATAGACAACTGCATTAAAAGAACTTTGCGCAAAGTAAACAATCCTTGCACCCGCAAGTACAAGCACCTTTGTTTTATCCCTGGTGGCAACAGCACATCCCCTAGTCTCATGTTTCTGTCACTCAAGCTAGACATCAAGGGGCTGAACCCACAATCGAGCATAACGCTCTCTCTTGGAGTTGCAAATAAAATACTTGGCCAAAGCAAATACCGCAACGGAGAAAATGCAAGAATTTACTCAAGAACAAAATATAAAAGAGAAGAACCAAATATATTACTCATCACAATCTGAACATAGTCTCATAATCCATCAGATCCCAACAATCTCAGCATAGCAACAGCACAAATTACATAGATGCCTCGATCATGTGAAGCAGCTCACGAGGACTCGAAAGTGGAGGCACAAAGAAGGGAGAGATAGATCACATAGCTACTAGTCACGGACCCATGGTCCAAGGGAAACTACTCACGGTACATATGGGAGGCGTCCATGGCTATGGATGGTCTCCCGGAGGGGGTAGCTTCTTCCGGCAGGGTGCCGCAGTAGCTTCTCCAGGCAGCCCCGATCTTGAAACGGCGGCGGCGGCAGAACAAAGGCGAGATCGCGAAAGATGAGTCCGTATTAGGGGTTTCCACCCCGAGGGATAAATATAGGCGAAGGGGGGCGTCGAGGGGACCCACCAGGCAGCCAGTTGGCCTCCTGGCGCGGCCTAGGGTGGGGCCGCGCCAGGGACCCTCCTGGCCTCCTGGTGGTGGCCCCCCTTCGCTGCTTTGGTGTTTCCGGAAGCTTCTGCAACGCTGATTTTTTATCTGATTTTTCTGGATTTTTTGGAGCACTTTTAATGGCCGGAAAACCTGAAATACAAAAACAACAGAAAACAACAACTGGCAGCTGGGTGCACTGGGTTAATAGATTAGTCCAAATATGCTCAAAAGTGTATGAAAGTTCAAGCAAAACATGGAAAAGTCACACAAAACATGCATGGAGAAAGCAGAAATTATAGATACGTTTGGGACGTATCAGGTGTTCACTAGTGATGTCTCTCTCCCAAAAGATGATAAAATAGCTAAGTTGGGTGAACAAATTACAGCTGGCCAATTGACAGAATTATAAACGCACCGCAATGCTAATTACGGTACTAGAAAGTTAGAGGCTTAAAAGTATGGGCAGTAAGCCAAGACAAGTAGACCAAAATCCATCTGCATCTACTCACTAATCATCCACCTTGAGATATCTATCTAGAACATCTCGCTGGAATTAAGTTGCGAGCCCCACCCAAAGTGTAAACTCAAAGCAACAGACAACTGCATTAACAATATATGCGTAAGATAAACAATCCTTGCAACCGCGGTTACAAGCACCGTTGTTTTCTCCCTGGTGGCAACAGCACATCCCCTAGTCTCATGTTTCTGTCACTCAAGCTAGACATCGGGGGGCATGAACCCACAATCATACATAAATGCTCTCTCTTGGAGTTACTATCTGATGGCACTGACTAGTGCGCCTCGTTGGCTACCCCAAGTGGAAGGTTGAGATGTAGCTAGTAGCAAATTTCCCTCGGTGAAGATACCAAGGTTTTTCTCCAGTAGGATTCCGACGACGACAAGTAGGTGAAAACGACGCTAGAAATCACTTGCTAGCACGAGAGTTGACGTGTACCTGCACACAACAACATATAACTTTGCTCCCAACGAGTACAGAGGGGTTGCCAATCCCTCCGGCCTTGTCGTTTACAAAGGATCAAACGCAAGAGATAATGGTAGTGATAATTGCAACTAGAAAGTAAAACAGGAAGTAAATGGAGGGTGTAAACAGTGATGGAAATATGGACCGGGGTCCCATGAAGTTCACTAGTGATGTCTCTCTCCCAAAAGACGATAAGCAACTATGCGAGATGAAAAAATTACAGTTGGGCAATTGATAGGATTAAAAACGCACCGCAATGCTAACTATGCTAGAAAGAAAGGAAGAGGCTCAAAAGCATGGGAAGTACGCCAAGACAAGTAGAAAAAAATCCATCTGCATCTACTCACTAATCACCCACCTTGAGATATCTATCCAGAACATCTCGCTGGTATTAAGTTGCGAGCCCCACCCAAAGTGTAAACCCAAAGCAACAGACAACTGCATTAAAAGAACTCTGCGTAAAGTAAACAATCCTTGTAACCGCGGTTACAAGCACCGTTGTTTTCCCCCTTGTGGCAACAACACATCCCCTAGACTCATGTTTCTGTCACTCAAGCTAGTCATCGGGGGGCATGAACCCACAATCATGCATAACGCTCCCTCTTGGAGTCACTACCTACTACTTGGCCAAAGCAATAAACAACAACGGAGAACATGCAAGAATTACTCAAGAACATAAATATAAAAGGATAAGAAACAAATATATTACTCATCACAATCTGAACATAATCTCATAATCCATCAGATCCCAGCAAACTCAACATAGCAACAACACGAAAATTACATATGTGCCTTGATCATGAAGGGCAGCTCACAAGGTCTAATCAATGAAGAAAAAAGGTGGAGAGAAGACATCGCATAGCTAATGATCATGAACCCATGTTCTAAGGTGGATTACTCACGGCTCATCCGAGAAGCATCCATGATGGTGGAGAAGCTCCCGGAGGTCAATCCTCCCTCCGGGAGGGTGCCGGGACAGGGCTTCCTCGCAGCCCCGATCTTGGAAGCGCGACGGCGACGAAACAGAGGGGAGATCGCGAAAAAGGGTTCTGTCCTCGAGGGTTTTGGGACGAGAGGTAAATATAGGCGAAGAGGGCAGCCAGGGGGCTACCAGGGGGTCCAGGAGGCCTCCTGACGCGGCCTAGGGTGGGGCCGCGCCCCCTGGCCGCCTGGGCGCCAGGTGGGGCCCCCTGGCCCCCATTCGGGCATCTGGAAGCTTTCGTGTCGCTGATTTTTTTTATATATTTTTCCCGAATTTTTTTGGACACTTTAAGTAATGGGAAAACCTAAAATACAAAAACAACAGAAAAAAGAAACTGGCACTGTGGCGCACTGAGTTAATAGGTTAGTCCAAAGATGATTAAAAGTGTATGAAAGTGCGTCAAAAGTATAGCAATATCACCCAAAACATGCATGGAGCAAGCAGAAATTATAGATACGTTTGGGACGTATCACTGTCTACTACTTGGCCAAAGCTATAAAAAGTAACGGAGAACATGCAAGAATTACTCAAGAAAATATATATAACGTAAACCAAATATATAACTCATCACGATCTGAACATAATCTCATAATCCATCAGATCCCAGCAAACACTGCATAGCAACAGCAGGAAAATTACATATGTGCCTTGATCATGTAGGGAAACTCACAAGGACTAAGAATGGAAGAACAAGGTTGGAGAGAAGACATCACCTAGCTACTGGTCATGGACCCATGGTCCAAGGGAGACTACTCACGGCACATCCGGGAAGCGTCCATGGTGGTGGAGAAGCTCCCGGAGGTCGATCCTCCCTCCGGCAGGGTGCCGGGAAGGGGTTTTATGGTGCTCCGGATCTTGGAAGAGCGGCGACGGAGGAACAGAGAGGAAATTCGCGATGTGGGGTTCTCATCGAGGGTTTTCGGGACGAGGAGGGAATATAGGCCGAAGGGGGGCACCAGGGGGTGGCCCCACCTCCCAGGCGCCCTGGTGGCGCAGACAGGAGGTGGGCTGCTCCACCTGGCCGCCTGGGAGGGGGGTGGCCCGCCTCCGGCTCTCCTTCGAGGCTCCGGAAGCTTCCGTCTCGCTGATTTTTTATCTTATTTTTCTGGATTTTCTGAAGCTATGAAAATTGGGGTAAAAACCTGCAACTTACAGACATCAGCAGACAGAAACTGGCACTGGGTGCACTGAGTTAGTAGGTTAGTCCAAATATGTGTAAAATGATATAAAAGTGTAGTAAAACATGTAGCAATGTCACATAAAAGGGCATGGAACAAGAAGAAATTATAGGTACGTTTGGGACGTATCAACATCCCGAAGCTTAATTCCTGCTCGTCCTCGAGTAGGTAAATGATAACACAGATAATTTCTATGGTGACATGCTAACACACATATAAGAACTTCAAAGTAAAGCAAGTAAGATGTGCAATTCAAGTCAAGATAATAACAAGCAAGATTCTATATTTAGTATTGAAACTAGCGAAGTATGAACATAAGGGTGCAAGATCTCTCGCTGTCCGTGACTCGAATGTCTCCAAATGGTGTTTGCCTGCAAGCAATGGGAGATGGGTTTAGAGAATAAAAAATAATATATAGTTTAATTGTGAACTCAATCTACTAAAGTTTCACACTTAGTATCCTTTGGAATCTTATTTTGACTCATCCCTAGACCACTAGTCAGGTACAAGTCAAACTGATCCTCTCCCTTTCGACTTTGAGCACTCATGCAATGGATGAGCGCGAGCAAGATACATTGGCACTTAGGATGGCAAAGAGAAAAATGATGGAGAAGGAAGACAAAAAGAGTGTGAAAGGCTCACATCAATGAGGACAATCATAGGCGAGAGAAAGCTAAATGATAGATATGATGTGAGGAGTAGGGATTGCCATGCAATGGATGCACATACGAGCTAAGGTAAGCTCTCCAATGGAACTAGTGGGGTGCATCCAACTTGCTTGCTCATGAAGACCTAGAGCTCATTTGAGGAGGCTCATCCTTGGAATATGCAATCCAAGTTCTATAGTGTAAGGGTCCCCACATAGTTATGCATGAATGATAATCTCTATGGAGTACAAGTATGACAATGGAGTACGAGTGTGGATCTTTCAAAAGGAATAGTAGTGTTGCCCCCTTCTCTTTCTTTTTCTCTTTTTTCTATTTTTTTTGTCTTTTTGTGGCCTCTTTGGCTCTTTCTATTTATCTCTCATTTTTCCTCTTTGGGATCTTTTAATTTTTCCTCTTTGGGATCTTTTCCTCACTTAAGGGAAACAATCTATATTTCACAAGAATATAGAAGATCTTCACACTTTATAATAAGTACTCAACATAAAGAAAGATAAAAACTATCATGATGTATGCGAATGTATGCCTCTTCCAGTGTAGCAGAATATGCAATGATAGTAGCGCGTCATGTAGCAATAATAAGGGCAAGGCCCAACTAGCATGCGGATCCTCGATCAAGCAAAAGCATGTATGACATGAAGATCAAGTCATGAGATGGTGGATGTTGCATGGCAAAGTATCTCGGAAAGGCTATGGAAATTCCTTCATAGGTAGGTATGGTGGCTATTTTGAGGAAGATATAAGGAGGCTTATGATGACATAGTGTGTCATGCCAAGGGTTTGGATGCACCGGCGAAGTATGCGCCAACTCTCAAGATGAGAAAGGACAATGCACGATACCGAAGAGGCTAGAAAAATATGGAAGGTGGAAGTGCCAACAATCGAATACTAGCATTAGTCAGAAGAACTCATGTACTTATTATCGGTAACTCTCTATCTAATCAAGAGATTCACAAAGAGACGAGTACCCCGAGTAGGAGTGTATGGGGGTTTGGTTATGCTTGCGCATCCTTGACCCTTGGTACGTGAGGGTACTCTATATATTCCAACCCCTCCAGAGGTTAGGGATCCATCTAGTAGCTAGAGTTCTCAACTAATTTTTGTAGTTTTTTAAAATAAGCACGGATTGCCCAAAATACGACACCTATCACTAATAGGCTCAAGCTCTTGGAACCAAAAGTCCAAACATTACTCAAATCAATACGTCAAAACTATTGCATGTTACGACTACACTTGTAATAGCAACCTTAATTACCTACTCATGCAAGAAACAAAACTCAGTGAAACAAGCCAACTCTATAAACAAGATAAGCATGAAGACTCAAGAGAGTTCCTAGAACATCCTAAACAAAAGCTCTTAAAAAGGTAAGCATGAAAACTAAAAGCTAGGCATGACAACAGCTATGAAAAGATAAAGAACACACGCAAAAAGAAAGATAAGCATGCAAGCCTATGTTGTGTTCTACGGTGAAGTGGAGCGTTTTTCTCTCCCAAACAATGAAGGCTTGGATACAACTTGTTATGAACAGCAAGCAAAACTAAAAGAAATTAAAAAGTAAACAAAAATATGCTCCAAGTTTAGCACATAACATATGAAGTGATAAAAATATAGCATGGAGAAGGACGGACTGATGATTGTTGATAGAGAAGGGATGCACGGGGGCATCCCTAAACTTAGACGCTTGATTCTCCTTGGATATTTCTTGGGGGTGCATCGGGGCATCCCCAAGATTGCGCGCTTGACACTCTCGAATCTTCTTTCATCATCTCCCTTCGCATACTTGAAAACTCCCTTCATACGAAACTCATCATAAGCTGATTAGAGTGGTTAGTACCCATGAGAAAATAAGTTTTCTCCACTAGAAATAAAGATATTCTTGATGACATACTGTTTCTCATGATTTCCAAAAAAAGTTTACAAAGAAAAAGGAAGCTTAAGATTTTCAAAACGATGAAAACGCAAAATGTGGCAGAATCTGTGAAAAACAGACCAGCAGGTAGTAAATAATTTTTTCGGGGTACTTATGCAACTCAAATCAAAAAAACTAATAACATACGCATGAAAGATAATTTCATAGAGCATGCTGTCAGAAAAATTTAGATCAAAATGATGATCTGGTGATTTATGGCCAATTTTTCTATCAAGGGGACATAATCTGTTTCTGGACAGCATGTCACAACTTTTGAACTTTCTTGCAATCGGAGGCTAAAACTTGGCACAAAGCTTGAAAATAAAGATACAATGATGTTGCTACAGTAGTAACAAGCATCAAGACCACTAAAACTGAAAGTAAAAAACATCTTGGGTTGCCTCCCAACAAGCGCTTTCTTTTATGCCTTTTAGCTAGGCATGATACAAGAAAGTCAAGTTTTATCAATATCAAAAGAACAGCTTTTCCGTGTAACAGACTCATAAGGTAACTTCATCTTCTTTCGAGTGAGGTGTTCAATTCCCTTTTTAAGGGGGGTATTGGAATCTAATTGTCCCTTTTTTATGTCAATGATGTCACGAACGGTGCGAGGAAAAGGACGTCCCAAAATAATTGGACATGAGGGATCACACTCAATGTCCATAACATGAATATCAACGGGAACATGATTATCATTGAAAATAATAAGAACATCATCAATCCTTTCTAAAGGTTTCTTTACGGAAGAATCAACAAGACGAACACCAAAAGAACATGTATCAAAAGGTTTCAAATTGAGCATATCATACATTCTTTTGGGCATAACGGAGGCACTAGCTCAAACATCACATAAATCAAAGCAAGAGAAATTATTCAATTTAATTTTGACTATGTGATCCCAACAATCTTATAGCTTCCTAGGGATGGAAGTCTCTAGCTTGAGCTTCTCCTCCCTAGCTTTGATAAGAGCATTGGTAATATGCTCGGTGAAGGCAATGTTAAGTGTGCTACTGTGGGGTCTTTAGCCATTCTTTGCAAAAAGTTGATAACTTCAGAAAGACTAAAATTATCAAAATCAACATCACTACCATTAATTAAAGTGGTGGTGATGTCATCTAAGCTCATTATCTTGGTAGTCTCTAGATTGATGGGACCTTCTTGTCTTAAAGTTGAGGTATCAGCATCACCATTAATAGGTCCAATGAGACTAGAGATGTGTTGGGTGCTAAAAGTTTTGAGATCCTCAACAACTTGTATAGTGGAGGTAGTAGTGTGTGTAGGAAGGCTCTTAATTATATCTTCCTCTTCCTTTTATATAGCCCATCTATCCTTAAGCTTGGCTACCATTCTAATTTTTTCATTAATTTGGACTTGGATATCATTCATGGGTGTAGTTTTTCTTTCCTCTAGGGGAGAAGTTCTAATTTTAAGCATTTCTACCTCATGAGCTATGTTGTCTACCTTCGAAGAGAGACTATCTAATTTTTCTAATTTCTCTTCTACACTCTTGTGTAAGGCTTTTTGAGAAGTAATAAAGTCCTTAAGCATGCTCTCTAATTCATAAGTAGAGTTTTTGGTGCTAGGATAAGTGTTGTGGTTCCCATAATTGTTGGATGGGAACGGTCTAGGATTGCTACCAAAATTACTCCTATAAGCATTATTATTAAAGTTGTTCCTAGAAATAAAATTAACATCAACTTTCTCTTGAGCAACCAAAGAATTAAAAAGAACATCATGAGGATCAATAGTAGCTTGCTTAGTAAGTAAAGTCATGATCATGTCAAATTTTTAATTTAAAGAGGAGATCTCCTCAACAAAGTTTACCTTCCTACCTTGTTGGAGCTCTTTCGGTGTGCCATTGAGAATAGTTTGTCATCATCTCATCCAATAGCTTTGTGGCAGCACCAAGTTTTGTTGACATAAAGGTTCCTCCCGTGGCCGAGTCTAACAGATTCCGCGAGGTAAAGTTCAAGCCTGCATAAAAAGTCTGGATAACCATCCAAGTAGTCAAACCATGTGTAGGGAAATTCTTAACATGAGATTTCATGCGTTCCCAAGCTTGGGCAACGTGTTCATTATCCAATTGCTTAAAATTCATAATGTTACTCCTCAATTGGATAATCTTAGTAGGTGGGTAGTACTTACCAATAAAAGAATCTTTGTACTTATCCCAAGAATTTGTGCTATTTCTAGGCAAGGATTGAAGCCACACTTTAGCTCCTCCTCTCAAGGAGAAAGGAAAAAAGCTTAAGTTTAACAATATCACCATATACTTCTTTATACTTTTGCATATCACAAATCTCAACAAAATTATTCAAGTGTAAAGCAGCATCATCTCCCGCACCAGAGAATTGATCTTTCATAACAAGGTTCGGAAAAGCAGGTTTAATTTCATAAGAAGGTGTTGAAGTGGCAGGTGGAGCAATAGGAGTGCTGATAAAGTCATTGTTGTTGAAACTATTGTAGTCACACAACTTAGTGTTTTCAGTGAAACCCATAGTGGTAGCAGCAAGCAAACACAGAGCAAACAATTTTTTCATGATTTTTGATAAAGGACACTAAGATAAAAACTATAAGGTAAACTAACAAGACTAAAAAGCAAGATAAAAGATAGTGTGCAACTCCCCTATCTTGAATATTGGAGTCCCCGGCAACGGCGCAAGAAATTTTCTTGATGGCTTCTCGCCCCTCGTTGGTTACCCTAAGTGGAAGGATGAGATGTAGCCTAGCAGCAAGTTTCCCTTGGCAAAGATACCTAGGTTGAGATCGACCAGTTGGACTCCAAGGTCGACCAGTAGGTGGTAAAGTGAACAATGGCGCCGTTCACACCCGAGGGTTGCTTACTTTACCTGGACCTTCATACACAACAAGTTAATTTTCTCCCAATGAGTACAGAGGGGTTGTCAATCCCTCCGGCCTTGTCGTTTATAAAGGATCAAACGCAAGAGGATAATGGTAGTGGTAATTACAACTGAAAGTAAAAGCAGTAAATAAAGTGGAGGTGTAAACAGTGGTGGAAATATTTATCGGGGTCCCATGATGTTCACTAGTGAGGTCTCTCTCCCAAAATACGATAAAATAGCTAAGTTGGGCGAACAAATTACAGCTCGGCAATTGACAGAATAATAAACGCACTACAATGCTAATTATGCTACTATAAAGTTAGAGGCTCAAAAGTATGGGTAGTACGCCAAGACAAGTAGACCGAAATCCATCTGCATCTACTCAATAATCATGCGCCTTTAGATATCTATCCAGAACATCTCGCTGGTATTAAGTTGCGAGCCCCACCCAAAGTGTAAACTCAAAGCAACAGACAACTGCATTAACAATCTATGTGTAAGGTAAACAATCCTCGCAACCACGGTTACAAGCATCGTTGTTTTCTCCCTGGTGGAAACAACACATCCCCTAGTCTCATGTTACTGTCACTCAAGCTAGACATCGGTGGCATGAACCCACAATCATGCATAAACGCTCCCTCTTGAAGTTACTATCTACTACTTGGCCAAAGGAATAAAAAGTAATGCAGAACATGCAAGAATTACTCAAGATAGAAATATATAAGGTAAACCAAATATATAACTCATCACGATCTGAACATAATCTCTTAATCCATCGGATCCTAGCAAACACAGCATAGCAATAGCAGGAAAATTACATAGGTGACTTGATCATGTAGGGAGGCTCACAAGGACTAAGAATTGAAGAACAACATTGGAGAGAAGACATCATTTAGCTACTGGTCATGGACCCATGGTCCAAGGGAGACTACTCACGGCACATCCAGGAAGCGTCCATGGTTGTGGATAAGCTCCCGGAGGTCGATCCTCCCTACGGCAGGGTGCCGGGAATGGGTCTTCTGGTGCTCCCGATCTTGGAAGCGCAGCGGCGGTGGAACAAAGAGGAAATTCACGTTTCGGTGTTCTCCTCGAGGGTTTTCGGTACGAGGTGGTAATATAGGCCGAATGGGGGCACAAGGGTTGTCCCCACCTCCTAGGCGCCCTAGTGGCGCGGCCAAGAGGTGGGTCGCGCCACCTGGCCGCCTGGGAGGGGGGCCTTCGGCTCTCCTTCGGGGCTCCGGAAGCTTCCGTCTCACTGATTTTTTTATCTTATTTTTCTGGGGGTTTTGGAGCTCTAAAAATTGGGGTAAAAACCTGCAACTTACAGACATCAGCAGACAGAAACTGGCACTGGGTGCACTGAGTTAGTAGGTTTGTCCAAATATGTATAAAATGATATAAGAGTGTAGAAAAACATGTAGCAATGTCACATAAAAGGGCATGGAACATGCAGAAATTATAGATACGTTTGGGACGTATCAGTGGGGATCACTCTTTTAGGTATATAGGATATCAGGAATAAGCTTGCCATGAAACAATTACATGTCTAGAGGACTCCCCTTGATGTGTGAATATAAGAAGAACATATCATTGAAAGTCATATCACACATTAGAAGGCTCCCCTAGATATATAGAGAGATGCAATGTCACAAATATAAACAAAGCATAGATATTGAAAAGACTAGCTATGGGATCAAAATAACATAACAATGAGTATGCGATCATCCCTAATAGAACACATCATCCCTGATAGATTTTCCCCCTTTGGCATCAAGACACCAAAAAAGGGAAAATGCGATGCTACCAAAGACATCTAACGCGGGTGAACACTGATGGCATTATCGGTCTCATCCTGAAACTGATAATCTGAGCATTGGTTGGCGAAATTTGTGAGACAACTGTCGCAATATTCTGATCATGCAGGAGGTGCAACCCCAATCTCAAGAGCACGCCTGACCTTCTCCTCTCTCAGCTTCTTCTTACTTCTATTACAGCTCATAAGTAGACCGGCACATGGTGAAGAGAGCATTGAACCCGCGGAGGAACATGTTCATCTCCTTCTTGGTGAAAGAAGGAGAGGAAGTGATAGTCTGTATCATCTGTGCGGGATCCCCTCCATTACCACCACATATGCCTGCTCTAACAACAGCAAACCCAGAAGCATGAGCTGCCATCTAATGAACCTTGGTCTTCTTCCCGACCAAATGCTTGAGCTCATCAGCAGTAGGAGGCTTGTACTTCAGAAGACTAGCAGGCAACTTAACCGGATAGACACTGTGGAGACAAGGAATAGCATACTTGCTCAACTTTGACTCAATGAGAGCATGAATGAATGGAAAAATACACAAGACCTTCTCTCATAAGTGCATTGGCGAAGCTCCTCAAACATGAAATCTGGAACATCAACAGGCTACTCCTCGTGAGCATAATAAATCAACAAATCAATAATCCGACTTGAGAACTCAGTAGAGTCACCAGTCCTCGGTGCAAGAGTGGTACGAAAGATGTGACGAAAAGCATCATATCTGGAAGTCAACTCACGAATAGTACCCACGGTGATAATAAGAGTGTTTGCCTTATAAGCAAAAGCAATACCCGACCTTTGCGTAAGAGCGGTTTCAGCAACTTTTCCATGTCTATCTAAATACTCTCTCTGTTCCATATTAATTGTCATTGAAATGGATGTATCTAGCACTAAAGTACATTTAGATACATCCATTTTAGCGATAGTCATTATTGAACAAAGAAACTAACTGTTCAAAAATATGAATTCAAAACATGATAACACGTTTCGTTCGAAATTTCATGGTTATCGTGATAACCAAAATCTCACCCCCACGAGAAAAAAAAACTTCAATTAGAAATCCAAAACCTTGCTTGGGACCACTACCGAGCGCCAAGAGGCCTGCTAAGGATTTGTTTGGTTAGCAAAGACTAATACCTCTGGTAGTCCACATGTGGATTAGATTGACTTCATCAAATTCATCTTGCTACTACCACCTTTCGCTCGTGGAAGATTTTTTTTCTTGTGAAATGAAGTAGAAGCTGGTGTATTAAGACGTGGAAAATTCTCCCCCAAGGCAACAAGCCAGGCGCGCACAAAAGAACAGGATCTTCTCCTCTCTCCAGCCACCACTCGTCTCCTCTCCTCATCCTCGTCTTGAAAGTCTCCAGTTTCAGATCCAGCCGCCCAGAGTTTCGCCGCCGGCACTGCCGGTTGGGGAAGTGATGGGGGAGATGTGTGGTGCGCGCTCGTCTTCCCGTCTGGCTTTATGCCGTTAGATGGGGATTTATGTTTACCGGTGCGCTTGGGACACATCCGATGGTGAAAGCTCAAGAATGATCAGAGGGGGAGGGGGTGAATGATCACTTCTAAAAATTCTAAGGAACTTAGAGGGAATTCATGCAAACTGCGAAGGACTATAGGCATCTCGAAGGAAATACAGTATCGAAAGATATGCATGGCTCGAAAGGATTGGGAGCGAAGGAAAACATCAAAGACAAACAGGCAACGAGTAAATACTTAATGTAAATGCGAGAAGTAAAACGAGCCTGACACAGCGATGTTTGGTAAACCAGTTCACACTCTGCAAAGTGCTACGTCTGGTTGTAGGGACTGGTGATTGAACACCTGGAGCAAAACTCTCTCCGTCCTATTCTCTACTGCAAAAAAACTCCTCGAGCTTGTACAGTTTTCACTCGTGGTAGATGATTCAGGACATCTCCGAGACCTTTACAAACTTCCTTCAGCAGTGAAAATTTCTCTTCGACTGCTTGACAGGTGACGCCTAACCGTCTAGGAGACTTGCAGTTCTCCAAGATAAAAAGATCGGCTAATCTCGAACTAAGTCTCTGTGAATTTCTCAACTCAGTTCAGACTTGAGTTTTGGTTTTCTCTCGATGGATCTCTCTTGGGATGCTCACAGTACTTCTGTCTTAGAATCTTCAGTGGAGCAGCCAACCCGAAATGGCGGGTATGTGCGGGGTATTTATAGTTGGCGATCCCAATGGGTAAAATGACTGAAGTGACCCGATGCAACCACTTGACGCGTGTCCACAACGGTCGGAATCCAATCACTGCGCAACTTTACTTGAGGAACAACTAAGCTGACTTACCGAACGAGTTCTCTCTTGAAGGCACGAAGTGCGATGACTTTGCCTTCGAGCTATTCACTCGACTCAGTAAGATTTCTCTCGGTAGGCTTTTGTGGGTTTAGGTTGAGCAGAGAAAATTCACTTCGACAAAGATCTCAACTAGCAAACCCCTCTTGATAGTACGGTTTTTCCTACGACTCAAGAAAACAAAGAGAAACTAGTAAAAACACTAAGTCTTCGACCAGCTTCAGCTTTCTCCTCGTTGCGCTTTTACTTGAGAGAGTCATCTTCTTCGATGACATTTTTAGGGTTCGTCTTCCTTCAAAGGTTTCGGTAGATGTCTGCAGCTTCGCTGCAGTGAGTTGTCCTTCGAACGTCTCCTTGCGAACTCCATTCTTTCGGAACCTAAGTATCTGTCTATACTCGAAAACAATATTAGTTCCACTTCTGCTTTGTCCAACAATCTCCAAAACCTTCAGGGGCAAAACTTGCTCTTACAATCTCCCCCTTTTTGGACGATTTTTGAAAAAACAGGCATCGATAAATAATTTGAAAGTTTTGAGTTTTCGATGATAAACCGGTGCTAAGATCGATGAAATACTCCCCCTTGATGTATGCACGGAAGATAAGAAGTTCCTGTGAAGTGCATATTTGACAGGTAGAGTCGAGGGAAAAACATCAATAATCTTAGCGAGTGAAATTGCATTCGAGATAATATCCAATAAGAAATATGCAATCTCCTCGAATGACCTGTGAACTTATATGAAAGATAACTTTCTGCAAAAGGTTAAGTATCGCAAGCAACAGATAGATATCTTTACGATAAAAATATATCAGTTCACAGACCTACTTAGAGTTAGTTACAACCAGATCGAATATGAATCGAAAGTTTGTTGAAACTACTCAGAAACTCAAAGTTCAAAAGTTCAACGAACGAAAAGCAAAGCCCTTAACCCCGTTGGCAAAATAATTTCTTCGATGCCACTACATCTCCCCCTTTTTATCACAACGTACAAAAATTCGAGAGAATAGGGTCGAAAGAAATCCCTACTCGCTTGGGCGGCGCTGGCGACGTCAAGAAGATTCGGCGGGCGTTGGAGGACGACGAATGGGGCGACCGCCTGGAGGAGTAATCTTCGTGCGGAAGGAGTGTTGATCTCCAGAAGATTCCAGTTGCGATTCCGGCGGGGTCCTGGGGCTTCGAGGGAGTGGAGAGTAAACTCTCGCTTGGCGTGGGGGTGCTTCATCTTTCTCGGAGTCGGAGGAAATGGTGTTCACGGTGATGTGATATTAATCATCAATACTGAGCACGTCCCTGTTCTTCAGCAGCAGAGGAATGTTAAAATCTGGTCGATCGACACGATCATCATTGGTCCAGTTCATGTTAAGATGAGGAGGATATTCTTCGAAGCCGCAGCGCTGAAGTTAACCGAGGGAATTGAATTTGCGCAGCCCTTTCCAATCGCGGCGAAGAAATTCACGCAGCATCTGATTATTGTTCATGGCAATGTTGCGCAAATGGTTGATCTCATCCATCATCTTTTGCTTCTGAAGGAAATCTTGGTCAATATGATGTTGAAGCATTTGATGGGACCGAAGAGAAACCTCCATGTGGTGAACTGGCTTGATAAATTTCGAGCGGATATTACGCTCAGTCATATGGGCGCGGATGCCAGTGTGCTCTGCAAACTGATCGTTGGGTCGAGTAACAATCTGCAATACTTCCCTAAAAGGTGGAGTGAAAATCTTCGAGAATATTGATACGGGGAATGGCACGTCCCGAGAGTAATTGCAGATCGCCATTAACCAAGGTGCATATGGCTTGTGGGAATTGTGATCGTCAGCACAAGACACCAACGTGCGAATGAAGTAGTCTCAAAATCGAAGGGATGACCGTGGACTAACTTCAATAGAGCAAGTTGCACATCATGAGGAATTGGAAAATCATCGTGCACATCGAGCATTGGCATCAAGGTCTTCGAAAGAATATAGAACCACGCCTTTGCTTCAAAAACCAAATGCCTCAGCTTGGGCTCAGCAGGGTAGTGATCTCCTACGACATATGGATTCATCAACGAGGAAAATTCAGCAGGAGTTGGAGCAAGTAAGTCATGAATCTTGTGTGGTAATCCTTCGAAGCGAGGTAAATTGATGATGGCCAGAAATTGATCGACAGTCATATGGAACACTTGGCCTTGAATCATGTAATGAAATTTCCACGTCTTAGAATTCTCAGGATCACCAGTGACATACAACGTGGCATAAAATTTCTTAATGAGCTCGGGATTGTAGCCACAATCGAGAGCAAACATTTTATGAGCATGCAGACCATCAGTTGTTTCGGCAACATTCTCGAAACATGAAGTTGCGTACACCGAAGGCATATCAAGATATTGATGTTGGAAAACTCTCGCATTGTTGTACAATACACAATATTTTAAATAGCGTTCTATCAAAAATAGTTTGACCCTTCTCCAAAAGCTACAGAAGATATAGCTGGATATAGCGAAGTTACATTTAAAATAGCCTGATGAAAAAAATGACGAGAACTAACCCAAATATTAAGGATTTCAGGCTTTTCAAGTTTCAACATTAAAAATATGTCCAAATGTCGAGGCCAAATCCATGGCACAAGTACAGACATGAGGCTTAAATCGACGCACAACAAAGTAATAAATTCTAAAAGACATTGGTTTAAGCTTTTAATCAGAATCATTGGCATCATCTTCAGGTGAACTAGAAAACCCACCAGATGGACACAAGGTTTTAAATAGCGTGCTATAAAAATAGCGGGTTATCAAGTTTAGCGTGATTTAGCGCGTTAAAAACGTCATTAGCATTGTAGCAGTAATTTTTGGCTAAATATAGCGTAGCCCCTCAAATTAAGTATTTTTTTCATTGACAGTACACGGGTTTAGTAGATGGCTTGCTCTTGGGTCCAAAACCGAAGAGAATATGCATTTCTGGGCTTCTCGTAGGGATTGGTCCCGAAGAAAAATGGCTTGTGTTCTCGCCTTTTGAAGATGGGGCCTCCTCGAGGAACATCGGGGCGGAACAATGGCAGCATTTCTCTCGGATGAGCAGAATGAAGCAGCTCATCGACTGGAAAGACTTCAGCAGCATTATCTGGCATTTGATATATTTTCTAAGCAGGACGAGGAATTGAAGATGGAACATTGACAATATCCTGAGCTGGGATGGCTACAGGAGCATTTTCCTCGGCTTGTTCTTCGACGGCAACTCCTTCGTCGGCATGGACATTTTGGGCGGCCTCCTCAGTCTCCATGGCCTCCATATCTTCATTTATTTGGGAAAAAGCATCCAGCATTTCTTCGTCCGAAGAGTTTGATGAGGAGGAGGAGGAAGAACTTCCGCTCGAACTGGCATCGCCAGAACTTTGTCCTTCGGCAACATCTTGTCGAGAAGAAACAGTTGTGATATCAACATCGGCTTCTTCTCCTTCATGCAGAGTCTGGGCAGAGGAATAATCCTTCTGAGCAGAGGAAATGGGGGCTTGACGTTCTTGCTCGACCTGAGAAGGTTGCTCGGTCTTAGCTTGAGCTTGAGTCTTGATGGCTGGGGTGGTCGATGGAATGACATGAGGTGGTGATGGTGGGTTGGGTGGTGGCGACGAAGCTTTTGGTGGTGATGGTTGAAGAGGTGGTGGTGTTTGTTGTCGAGGTGGAGGAGTGGCTTGGCGAGGGGGTGGAGTGGTTTGGCGAGGTGGTGGAGTTTTCTTACAGGGAGGAGTGGGTTTCTTGGCGGGGAGTGGTGCAGTTTCATGTCATGCTGATGCAGTAACGACCTCGGTAGACTTTTGTTGCTTGGCATTTTTCTCGATCTCTGGCGTCCAACGCGCAGAGGTTGGGGCAGCAGACTTTCTCTTTCGATATTGTCTCTTAGATAGGGCTTCATTGTGCTCCTAGCACATGGCAGATACAACTTGTCGAACCTTGTCATTAACAGCAGTTATGTTTTCCTTATGTGTCCTTCTGGACTCTTCAAGGGTTGCAATCTTGGTCTTGAAAAACTGTCGGGACACAAGGTCCTCAGTTTCTTCTCGAAGCTGTTGGGTGTAAAACCTCTCTTGTTCTCTGTCCTTTCGATCCTGGGTAAGATATTCTTCCCAACGAATCATGTATCGAGCAATTCGCTCTTGTATCTCTGGTGGGACATCTTCCTCGGCAGTGACTTTGCTCGGTGTGGTAGCCATTTTCCAAAGTATGTGGGAAATCTGTGTTGCATCCCATGGAGCATTTTCAGCAGAATCTCCTTCGTTGGAGCTTTCTTCATCGGCACGAGGGCCGGACACGACTGGAGCAGCAGGGGCAGGAGCAGGAGCGACTTGAGGAACTGGAGCAGCCTGAGCCTTCTTCCTAGCCTCTTTAGCTTTCTTCTCGGCCTCCTTGGTGGCCTTGGCAGCAGGAATGGGTTTTGTTACGGCACTAGGGGCCGCAACTTTATCCTTTGAGGCACTGGGGGCCTCAACATTTTTCTTCGCAGCACTAGCGGCTGCATCCTTTTCCTTCGTGACTGCGGGACTCACCACTTTCTCGGTGGCACTTGGGGCCACGACTTTTTCTTTCGGAGCACTAGGGACAGTGCCTTCTTCAATCTGGCGTTTATACTTGTCGCTAACCAGATGAAAAATGCCCAACTGTTTAGCAACCTGGGCCTTTTTATGCTCGGGCTGACTGTGAAAGTTGAACAGCTTTGCCTTTTCCAAGTCTTTCGCTTCAAGAGCTTGTTGCTTAGCCATTCTTTCCTTTCGTTGTATCAAAGTCTCGTCATCTTCAGCTACTTGAGCTTGCTTTCCCTTCGACCTGACCGATGGTTTTTGTCTGCGAGCTTTCACTGGGGGAGCAGAGGAAATAGGCGGATCTGTGACCAAATTGGTCATGTCAATTGTTGCTCGAGGAGCCTTAGCAGCTGGCTCCTGGATCCTGATGCCTTTATTTCTCGACCTTTTCTTCAGAGAAATATCCTCGATGTCAGCCTCTGTACCAAGGTCTTGATCATCTGAGTTGGCTTCTTCTTCAGAACTTTCCTCTGGTGGAGAAACAATGACTTCCTTTTTCTTTCGCTTGGCAGATTTCTTGCCAGCCTTCGGTTTAGCACTTGGGCCAACTTCCTCGGTGCCCTTAGCAGCAGCAGCCTCCTTTCTGGATTTAGCTTCTTTACGTTTTTGCGCTCGTGCTTCCCGAGCCTCAACCAACTCTTTAAAATCAGAAGGTATTTTGAGAGAGGATGGGTCAGGATCATCTGGAGGAGGTGGTCGATTATCTTTCGTTCACTTGGGCCTTAATGATTTGACATCGGACCAAGGATTTTTCAAAGCAAACAGCCTCTCCCAGCGAGGAATAATAGACTTGTATTCATACCAACAAAGCGCTTGAAGTCTTCGAATTTCTTGCAGTCTGTTTTCTCTTGTACGATCATCTTCTGACCCTTCAGGTGTTCTCAAATTCTTCTCGATGATCAATTCCTTTGATAAACCTTCAGAGTTGTTGGTGATTCTTGTACGACCTCCCACATGCTTGGGTGCTCTGACATTTCCTTCGTTCTCTGACATTTTCCTGCGAAATAGATAGATACGAGGGAATATAGGAAAGTTGTGAACAAGTACAAGCTGTTTTCGAGGAAAAGCATTTTAAACGCAGTTAACATATCGAGGAATTCGTCTTGAAGCAAGTTTTTCATGGAAGTGCTAGGCTAGATTTCCATCAAGTGTTAATCTAACTAAGAACATGTATGAAAGAATTGCACAAGCGTAAATCTATTGATATGCATCTGTGGGATATGCCTAAGTGGGAGAATCCGAGGGATTTCTTACCTAGACCAGATTGGAAATCGACAGAGAACCCTACAAACTGATTTCCCAAAGTTCAATGATCCGAACGGATCAAGCAGACCTAAAACAAATAACGGAAAATCAAGAACAAATCCGGAGCACGATGAACAGATGAGATTGGAATCGCGTCCAGAGCCTCACATACCCTAACTTGTTGATGTGCGGCGGCTACGGCGGCGCGGATGAAGTTCCTCGTCGACGGGAAGGTCTCCGGCGACTTTCTTCCGGCAGCAAAGCGGCGAGAGAGTCGACGACGACGAACGGCACGACGACGCGCGAGAGAGAGCTTCGGGAGCGGAGAGATGAAGTCGAGGGAATTTTGTGTTCTATGCCGGTGGGGTGGATCAATATTTATAGGGGACGGGTCTGACATAACTATCAGATCTGATCCAACGGCGCAGATTCAGCGTCTCTCCGCATTCAATGGACAGATTTTGTGGCGTTAATCGCGAGAAAATCCCAACGAACCGAAAGAAAGTTGCCCCACGTCCGAGACCAAACTCATCGAACATTGAGTATAAAAGTAGATAAAAGTTTGATAGATTTTCCTTCGGAATCAATGACATTCGAAGGGAATCGTAATCGAGCACAAATATACTTGTTCACGAGAGAAAAAGCAAAGATGGGGTAGGGATAGGATAGAGGGAAAACAGGGTCCGATACTTAATCAATCCGAGGGGAAAACAGTGATAAGTGTATAGGACAACATCAAGCGAAAAAAAACAAACGAAAAAGAAACACGATAGAAAACTAACGTAAGAAAACATCATAGAAAGAAAACATATAATACATAGTACCGATAGTTATAGTCTTACTGCACATGGCGTGAGTCCAATATGTTCAACTCACACCTTAGTGCACAAAACCTTTTCTCATCCAGGGGCTTCGTAAAGATATCAGCCAATTGATCTTCGGTGCGAACATGGTTGATAACAATATCTTCTCGTTGAACGTGATCTCGAAGAAAATGATGAAGAATATCAATATGCTTTGTTCGAGAGTGTTGCATAGGATTATGGGAAATTTTGATAGCACTCTCGTTATCACATAGCAATGGAATTTTCTTCACAAGAATACCATAATCATACAGCGTTTGCTTGAGCCACAGAATTTGCGTGCAGCATGAACCGGCAGCAATATACTCGGCTTCAGTCGTAGAAATAGATACGCAATTCTGCTTCTTTGAAGCCCAACAGACAAGAGAACTACCGAGAAAATGACATGTGCCTGAGGTAGATTTCCTGTCGACTCGATCACCAGCCCAGTCAGAATCAGAATATCCAACGAGATCAAACTGGGCATGACGAGGGGGTGACCCCACGACTCCTACGGATGAGCCTACCTGGTGTCCATGAAGGCAGAAAGCCCATGAAGATACAGCCTCAGCCCGCTAGTTGGTACCAACGTAGGAGTCTGCAACTCGCAAGGAAGGTGCGAAGACCTACCGTACGGAGCAAGCTAGGGTTAGGAAAGCATACTTGTACACGTAGAAGGACTCCCCAAGACATGGTCCGGTATATAAGGGCTAGGAGGGGTGACGCCTAAGATATGGGATCTCACCTGTAACCCTAGCCTTGAGCGCTCCAGCCTTGGCCTCCACTGTAATTGCATCTCCCCCATCAATAATATCGAGCAGGAGCGAGCCTTCCTGTTTGCCGACGAGCTATCGTCCAACCTGTGTCTCTCATGACTAACCCAGGGTTCCTGACCATGGGATTTGCCGGGGTTGATCCCCGTCAATTGGCGCCGTCTGTGGGAACTAGACAAGTTGGGATCACGATCTCGGCGGTCCCGTCCACAGCAAGCTCCGACTCAAGAGCAAGACCCAGATCTAGCCCACTCGAAGGATTCAAGATCACGGCGAACATCTCTGCCACCCCATCAAGACCACTCAAGCCGCAGTCGTGCCAAGACCAATACTACGGTAACGGCCAGATACAACGCCGGCGCCAGAAGAGTCGACGACCCAGAAGAACAGCGAGGGGCCTCTACGAAGGAATCCCACTCGACGAACTACGACGCGCAGCCAAGGACTCGCAAATCTTTCGACAACCCACCACCGCCCGGGCACCCTCCGCACATCAAGACGAAGACTGCGAGATTGAATCCAGCGATCAGCAGAACCACCGCCAAGTAAGAAGGAATCGACGACCCAAAAGGCACAGCCGGGAGATCTACGGCGAGGCCCCAACGAACGAGCCACATCACGCAGCCGCACAACCGGCGACCACTCGACGACACGCAGTCGCGCGAGCATCTGCCGCCAACCAAGACAGCGACTCCGAGACACCTGTAGGCGAGTACTATGACCCAGATCAAAGACCGGATGAATTCGCCAACCTCATCAAGCACCAAGACACGAGTCAAGGAGTCGAAACCGACCCTCGCTTCCACGATCACCCGGAGGATCATGAGCAGATCTTCAGAATCTCAAGAAGGAAGAGGCACGCCCAATCTAGAAAACTCACGGCTAGAGAGCAGCTAGCAGGACCCTGCACGATCCACAGCTTCGAGGACGACTGGGGACGCGTCAGGTCAGGTCACACTTTGAGAGATTGCCGCATGTTCAACGAGTTAGCCGAGGACCTCAAGAAGGAGAAGCAGAAGGAAGACAGACGCAACCAGCGACCCGAGCAATCGTCGACCTCAAGCCCGGAAGGACGTCACAGCCCACTGCAAGAACGGGTGCTCATGATCCAAGAAGGAAGGGTACCGCAAGCGCAACGCGACGCCCAAACCCTGCAGGCCAGAGCAGCTGAGAGCATAAACATAGTCGAAGTCTACCAACTACATGACGCGGAGACCAGCATCACGTTCTCACAGGACGACCATCCACCCACAGTACCCAGACCGGGGCACGCGCCCCTAGTACTCGATGCACAAATCGGAGGATACGACATGGATCGGGTCTTCATGGACGGAGGTAGCAGCATGAACATCATCTTCACCAGCAGCCTGCAAAAGATGCCGATCCCACGATCAGTATGGAGAAAATCAAGCACCCAGTTACACGGGGTAGTTTCGGGAGAAGCAGCCACATCCCTCGGAGTCATCGAACTCGAGGTTGTCTTCGGCAACCGACGCAACTTCGCAAAGCACGTCCTCGAGTTCGAGGTACTCGACTGGCAATCACAGTATCACGCCATATTGGGACGGCCAGCATTCGCGCAGTTCATGGTGGTCCCACACTACGCCTATCTCAAGCTCAAGATGCCAGGATCAAGAGGATTCCTCACGATAAACGGAAGCTTCATCAAATCCGATCAATGTGATCGCGACTTCCACAGAATCTCCGACACATTCGGAGCCGAACAAGAACTCAGATAAATAGCCATGGCGACGGACAAGAGTACCTTCCCGCTGGTAAGCCTAAGCGAATCCATGGAGTACGGACGCGTCTTCAGCATCGACAGCGACACAGTCACTCACCAAGTGCACCCGACGGACCCGGACAAAACAGTCCGCGTGTACGCCCACCTACCAGGGGAACAGGCGACGAATCTCGTCGCTTTCCTTCGAGACGAGTGGGAAATATTCGCCTGGTGCCCAGACGACATGCCTGGGATACCACGCGAATTCGCGGAACACGCCCTACGCATCAAGCCAAACACGAAGCCGGTGAAGCAAGCACTGAGACGATTCTCGGAGCCCAAGCGCAGAGCAATCGGAGAGGAAGTCAACCGGTTACTCGACGCTAAGTTCATCTGAGAAACGAAGAAAGCCACCTGGATAGCCAACCCAGTGTTGGTGCCCAAGAAAGACACGACCGTGCTGCGCATGTGTGTCGACTACGGGCCAGTCAACAAGCATTGCCCGAAGGATCACTTCCCCCTTCCCAGGATCGATCAGATAATCGATTCAACAGCAGGGTGCGATCTACTTTCCTTCCTCGACGCTTACTCAGGGTACAACCAAATCAGGATGAAGGAAGAAGACGAAGAGCACACATCGCTCATCACCCCATATGGCGTATTCTGCTATAGGACCATGCCCTTCGGGCTCAAAAACGCAGGCGCCACTTACAAACGAATGATGCAGGCCTGCCTGAAAGAGCAAATCGGAAGAAACGTGCAAGTCTACGTAGATGACATCGTCATCAAGACCTACAAAGCAGCCACACTACTCGACGACCTGCGCCAAACCTTCGCGGCGCTCAACAAATACAGAATCAAACTCAACCCAAAGAAGTGCGCATTCGGCGTACCGGCGGGAAAGTTGCTTGGCTACATGGTCTCTGCCCGAGGAATCGAGGCAAATCCTCAGAAAGTCCAAGCCATCACCCGCATGCAAGAACCAACCGACGTCAAAGGAGTACAGCAGCTGACTGTAAAACTTGCAGCCATAAGCCGCTTCATTAGCAGGCTGGGAGAACGCACGCTGCCTTTCTATCAGCTGCTCAGAAAAGGAGAGAAATTCGAGCGGAGGGAAGAAGACCGGCAAGCATTCGCGGACCTGAAAAAGACACTCTCGACTAAACCAATACTGGCGGTACCCAAGGAACGAGAGAAGCTATACCTCTACGTGGCAGCACATAGCAGTGTAGTAAGCACAGCGCTCGTTGACGAGCGCGCAGAAGAAGGCAAGGTCCAGAGCATCCAGAGACCAATCTACTATCTCAGCATGCTCCTGACCAAATCCCAGCAGCGGTACCCGCACTATCAGAAGCTACTACTGGCCATAGTCATGACCTCAAGGAAGGTATCCCACTACTTTGACGAGCACCCTATCACAATCGTGAGCAGCGCACCACTCACTGACATCCTCAACAACCCTGGAGCAACCGGGCGAGTCGCCGAGTGGAACATCAAGCTCAGCCCACGGGACCTGCAGTTCAAGCACCCAACAGCCATCAAAGCCCAAGTACTCCCAGACTTTCTGGTCGAGTGGACGGAGGTTCAGACACCAGGCCCTCCGGACCTATCAAACTCATGGTCAATGTTCTTCGATGGGTCCAAAAGACAACAAGGAGCTGGGGCAGGAGTCATGCTCACCTCCCCTAAAGGAACGAAGCTGAAATACGTCCTCCAGATCAATTTCAGTAATGCCTCCAACAACGAGGCAGAATACGAGGCACTCCTCCATGGCATGCGCATGGCCAAAACATGCGGAGACACTCGCCTCATAATCTACGGGGACTCCAATCTCGTCGTCCAGCAGACGATGAGAAATTGCAACGCAATAGCCGGCAACATGGCGGCATACCAAAAGCTCTACAACGAACTCAAAGGAAGTTTCGATGGTTGCGAGCTCAACTACATCACCAGGGACAACAACACAGAAGCCGACGAGCTCGCGAACATCGGTTCAACCCGGGGACCTGTACCACCCGGCGTTTTTCTCGAAAGCATCAGCCGGAGATCCATCAAGGTCCAGGAAGCAACACCTGAAGCAGTCGAGGACGGCGAAGACGCAACAGAAATGACGCAGGTGGCAGCAGCAACGCCATCAGAAGACGCAAGCACTAGCACAGCTCCGACAGAGCTCGAAGGACCAGTCTAGACAAAACCTTTTCTCCGATTCCTAATCGAAGGCACGCTACCACAAGATGTGGCCGAAGCACGACGCATCAGCCGACGATCCAAGGCGTTCACGGTGATCAACAGACAACTATACAAGCGCAGCATCACCCAAATACTCCAAAGGTGTATCCACGAAGAAGACGACAAATCCCTACTCCTCGAAATCCACGAAGGCACCTGCGGGCAGCACGCGAGAAGTCGAGTGCTCGTGTCCAAAGCATTCCGAGCTGGGTTCTACTGGCCCACAGCCATGAAAAACACAGAGGAAATAGTACGACGTTGCGTTGCTTGCCAGAAATTCGCCAACAGGCCACACGCTCCCGCATCAGAGCTCAAAACCATACCACTATCCTGGCCGTTCGCCACCTGGGGACTCGACATGGTAGGCCCACTCAAGAAATCATCAAAGGGCGGAAGGACACACCTGCTCGTCGCAGTCGACAAGTTCACTAAATGGATTGAAGCAGTGCCAATCACCAGCTCCACAGCCCTCAAGGCCATCAACTTCATCAAGTCGATCATATTCAGATTCGGAGTGCCACACAACATCATCACGGACAATGGAACGAACTTCACAGCCACAGAATTTCAGAACTTCTGCTAAGATCTGGGAATCAAAATCAATTATGCATCAGTCGCGCACCCGCAGTCCAACGGCCAGGTAGAAAAAGCAAACGGCCTTGTCTGCGGGGGAATCAAGAAACGGCTCCTCGCACCACTCGAGCAAGCCGCCGGCAACTGGGTAGAAGAGCTCCCCGCGGTCCTGTGGAGTCTACGAACTACACCAAACACCGCGACCCAATACACACCCTTCTTCATGGTGTACGGGGCAGAGGCAGTCCTACCACACGACCTCAAGTTTGGAGCACCCCGGGTCACTGGATACGAAGAAGAGGAAGCAGAAGAAGCACTACAAGATGACAAGGATACGGCTGACGAAGCAAGAGACACATCCCTAACAAAATCAGAGGGATACCAAGACAAACTACGTATCTACCAAAGCAGTCGATTGCGCACCAGAATCTTCAACAAAGGTGATCTAGTCCTAGGACTAATACAAGAGAAGGTCCATAAACTTGCCCCCCAATGGGAAGGACCATTCATAGTCTCAGAAGTCATCGGAGGCGGTGCCTACAGGCTGAAGAACCCGAAGACAGACGAGGACGTGGGCAACCCATGGAACGTAGCAAACTTGCGACTGTTCTATCCATAGCCCCTATCGGTCGGACATGACTGGCAACTCATGTAAACAGCTTGACCGCAATAAAATAAATGTTGCCCAAATACCGCCATCTTAAAGGACTCGGGGGCTTAAGAGCAAAATCCCCCCGAGCAACTCTATCGCCTACGCGATCTCAAGTAAAGCACTCGGGGGCTTAAGAATAAAATCCCCCCGAGCAACTCTATCGCCTACGCGATCTCAAGTAAAGCACTCGGGGGCTTAAGAATAAAATCCCCCCGAGCAACTCTATCGCCTACGCAATCTCAAGTAAAACACTCGGGGGCTTAAAGATAAAATCCCCCCGAGCAACTCTAGCGCCTACGCGATCTCATGTAAAGCACTTGTGGGCTTAAAGATAAAATCCCCTCAAGCAACTCTATCGCCTACGCGATCTCAAGTAAAGCACTCGGGGGCTTAAGAGCAAACTTCCCCCGAGCAACGCTATCGCCTACGCGATCTTCTTCATGAGCACTCGGGGTCTTGACAGGGCCACAACCAGATGAAGATCTAAGCACTCTTGAAGAAACTTTAGAGGAAGCAGAAGCTCATTTAGTCTTCACCCGATCGCCAACGGTCACCTAAAGACTCGGGGGCTACTCCCATCGGGAGCGCTGTCGCGCACACGATAAACAACGACAAAGGAAACAAATTTTAGCCTACGCCTGACCCTTCGACTCAAGCGTAGCCTCGGGGGCTACTCCCATCGGGAGCGCTGTCGCGCACCCGATAGAACCCGCAAGTGCAAAGTATTGGACGGACTCGAAGATAGCCCTCGGCCGCAAAGGATTTGAACACAAAGAAATCAAAGACAACTCTTGATCGTCCAGGACTCGAGCAACAGTTTTTGTCGCGTAAAGGCACAAATATAAATTCCATTATAAAAGATAAAGCACATTTTACACCCTCAGTACAAAAAGGATTCAACTACATTTGGATAGAAGGCAACTCTTGTTACAAGAGGGAATCACCCAAGGAATTATGACTTCTACATGTGTGCCCATGAGGGGTAGCCGACTCTACTACAAGAGCATCATCACAGACAAAGTAGGAGTCGAAGCAGCAGGCTCATGATGCCAATGACATAACAAAAGGTAAAGCTCGACTTATTTGCGGAGCCATTGGAGACGATGCTCCACCAGCTTCTTCTCCTGCTCCTCTAGCTTCTTCTCCAGCTCCGCCCAAGTTGCAGGCGAAGATGACGCCGCTGCCTCCAGTTCTACAAGGTCGCCTGCCGCGCTCGTTTAACCGGTGGCTTAACATCGAGGTCTTCTTCAGAAGCAGAGGAGGAAGCAGTTGAAGACGGCTCACCACCACCACCAGAAGAGTCCCTGGAGGAAGAAGCAGTCGAAGACGCCGGGGATGGATTCCTCGACTCTGTGGAGTCGTCGCTGCTCGACTCCTGCCCAGGCGGATCCATGCTATTGCCACTCGGATCGAATGCGCAGAAAGTGACAGTGCTTTCACCGTCAAAACGACAGCTGAGCATGTCACCATCTCGCAAATTCAACCGCCGAGCAAACAAACTCCAACCAGAGCCAAGAAAAATCAAGTGAGAGCTATCAACCTCCAAGTCAACATAAGAAGGAGATCGACAGCTCCCTTGAAAACGTAGAAGCAAGCCATCCAAGCCACGCTCAGAGACAATGGCAGAAAAAGCAGAGGGAAGAAGGATGCGATTAGCACTTTGGCCACGAACACGCAAAATAAAATCATAGCGCCAGAATCCCTCCTCCAAGGGAGAGGAGGAAGGCACTGGCGCCGCACCATGACGACCACCACGGCATGAGCGTGGTGTACGGCCACCACGGCCACGACGAACACGGCCACGGCCAACACCTCGCCTGGGACCCATCAGCGGAAGAAGAGATGAAGGAAGAGGTGAAGCAGCAAGTTGGATAGAGGCACGGAAGAGAAAGGCCTATTTATGGAGCAACCATCCTCACAGCACAAGGAAGCAAAGACGACAGTAGTAATTAATTCAAAGACCAATCGTCCCAGCCGTCTCGGACTCCAAAACGAAGATGCTTTCCCACGGGACGCACTGTACACACGACGCGTCAATTCACGCGTGTTTCCAACGCGCGTCTGGGAAACTCAACCGGCGCTCGCCGCACGCCACAGCGGCCATTATTATGACTGGTCCTAAAGAAGTGACGGTTCACTGGCAGTGCATCCCTGACAGCCATCAAACAGAGGCATCACCATCCCTGACAAGCAGTGAAAAAAAAAGACATCAAGACCTCAAGATTTCATTTTTCAGATCTTTTCCCCAAGGAAGAAAAACATCTTACTCCCATCGGGAGCGTACATCATAAGAGTCCCGGGTGCTCCCTCACCTAAAGGTTGGCCACGTGCTCGAGTGACCACTCGCACTTATGAGAGTCTCGGATGCTCCCTCAATCCGACATAAAGACAAACAAGCATTCACCAAGACCATACGGTGCTAAGAGTCCCGGGTGCTCCCTCACCTGAAGAGCCGAAACGGCATTCGAGTGATTACTCGCGAATAACCCCCCGACTGAGCACTCGAAACAAAGCTCCTCGGGTGAATGAGTGAACAGCTCGCTTGATGTTTTGTTCCAAGTGGGTGCAATGCTATAAGGCTCCGCGCCTCAAAAACACACCTTCCTGGAACACGATACACTGTGCCCAGATGCCACGCAAGATTAGCGTGTAGGTAAGACCCCGCTGCGAAGTACGGCCGGGCTGGGACTTGCCGAAGAGCGATTTCACTCCCAACCTTTCCCATGCGCAGAGCATGATAGAAAAGTCGGGCGGACGCGCCTTAGGCTACACGCATTACTGGCGGCAAATGAACACCGTAAGACCTAAAGCGGCCGGACTTTTTCTCGACACCAGTGTTCCAAGCTCACGTCAAGGGACGTGGGTTTGATTGGGCTACTGTGGTATTTTCCCTAGTGCAATTCACCAAGGCTCGACCCGTCGACTCCTTGGGCCCTTTCAGCTTAGCATCCCTCGAAACAAGTTTTGTCATGGCCACCAGACTGCCAGCGACCCGCGGATAAACCGTGCATACCAAAGAACGACGAATGAATGTACTCGAGTCCCTGCGCGACTCTTCGAGTCCCCCAGGCACTCGGGGGCTACTGACGAGGGGTTGACCCCACGACTCCTACGGATGAGCCTACCTGGTGTCCATGAAGGCAGAAAGCCCATGAAGATACAGCCTCAGCCCGCTAGTTGGTACCAACGTAGGAGTCTGCAACTCGCAAGGAAGGTGCGAAGACCTACCGTACGGAGCAAGCTAGGGTTAGGAAAGCATACTTGTACACGTACAAGGACTCCCCGAGACCTGGTCCGGTATATAAGGGCTAGGAGGGGTGACGCCTAAGATATGGGATCTCACCTGTAACCCTAGCCTTGAGCGCTCCATCCTTGGCGTCCACTGTAATTTCATCTCCCCCATCAATAATATCGAGCAGGAGCGAGCCTTCCTATTTGCCGACGAGCTATCGTCCAACCTGTGTCTCTCATGACTAACCCAGGGTTGATCCCCGTCAGGGCACCTTTGGGATACCATAGTCCCAAAGTTGGTGTATGAGCAAGATATCGAAGAACTCGCTTGACAGCAATATGATGTGATTCTTTCGGGTTTGCCTGAAAACGAGCACACATACAAACTGATAGCATAATGTCAGGTCTAGATGCACAAAGGAATAGAAGCGAACCGATCATCGAGCGATATTTCTGCTGATCGAAAGGTTTGCCCTTCTCATATGCATCTAGATGAACATTCGTAGGCATTGGAGTCTTGATAGTTTTGCAACTGACAAGATCAAACTTCTTCAGGCAATCTCTGAGGTACTTCTCTTGAGATATAAAAGTCCCATTCTTCTGTTGATGGATTTGAAGCCCGAGAAAGAACTTCAATTCACCCATCATAGACATTTCATATTTCTTCGACATCATACGAGCAAATTCTTCGCTGATATCAGGGTTAGTACAGCCAAATATAATATCATCGACATAAATTTGACACACAAAAAGATCATTTTTGTATGCACAAGTAAATAGAGTTGGGTCAGTTGTTCCTGGTTTGAAGCCCTTCTTCAGAAGAAAATCCTTCCGTGTTTCATACCAAGCACGAGGTGCTTGCTTTAACCCATATAGGGCCTTGTGTAACCTGTACACCTTATCAAGATTCTTCGGGTCTTCAAAACCTGGTGGCTGCATAACATATACTTCTTCTTCGATTTCACCGTTAAGAAATGCACTTTTGACATCCATTTGATAAAGCAATATACCATTGTAATTGGCAAAAGCAAGCATGACACGAATGGATTCAAGTCGAGCAACTGGAGCATAAGTCTCACCGAAATCAATACCTTCGATTTGGGTGTAGCCTTGTGCAACTAGTCGAGCTTTATTCCTTATAACAATGCCATCTTCATCTTGCTTGTTGCGAAAAATCCACTTCGTACCAATGATATTATGCTTCTTGGATCAGGTCTATCGACAAGGGACCGGACTTTATTTCTCTTGAACTGGTTAAGTTCTTCGAGCATTGCAGTCATCCAGTCCGAGACCTTCATGGCTTCATCGAATTTCGATGGTTCTAGCATCGATACAAACGAAAAATTTCCACAGAAGTTAGCTAAACGAGTACGAGAGCGAGTGGTGGGACGACCTGGTAAACGAATCTCTTTGAGTATTGGGTCGACATCCACTCTTCTTCGAACACGAGGTAAAGCTTCTTAAACAGCTTGAGGATCCGGTTGTTCTTCGGGATCAGCTTGTCCTTCAGGATCAGCTTGTCCTTCGGGATCATTTCCTTCGGGTTCAGCTTCTCCTTCGGGTTGAGAATTTTCTTTGTTTATGCGTTCTCCTTCGACCTGTACATCATTTGCTTCAGGATGTTGATCTCCAGTGCCCAGGGCTATGTGTGGGAACATTGGACCATCATCATCCTTGTTGGCTTGATGTGCATTTCCTTTGACAGGCTAAATATCTCCAATAGCCATGTACCTGATAACTTCATCCAAAGGTGGTTCATCCAGGTTAAGAGGTAATTTCTCCTTTTGGGAGCCGTTACTTTCATCAAAACGAACATTTACAGTTTCTACAACTTTGCCAAGATGAGAGTTGTAAACTCTGTAAGTGTGAGAATTTGAACCATAACCTAGGAGAAAACCTTCGTGTGCCTTTGGGGCAAACTTGGAGCTTTGATTCATATCTCTGATATAAAATGGAGCACCAAAAACTCTGAGATATGAAACATTCGGCTTTTTACCAGTGATAAGCTCATGTGAAGTTTTGTTCAGAAATTTGTGCAGATAAACCTTGTTGATGATATGACATGCAGTATTAATTGCTTCGGCCCAGAACTTGATAGAGTCTTGTATTCAACAAGCATTTTTCTGGCCATTTCAATAAGTGTTCGATTCTTTCTCTCGACCACACCATTCTGTTGCAGTGTATAAGCAGCCGAGAATTCATGAGTAAAGCCATATTCATCAAGAAATTCTTCGATATGAGTGTTTTTGAATTCTGTACCATTATCACTTCTGATATGCTTGAGAGATAATTCATATTCAGTCTGAGCTCTCTTTGCGAAAGTTTTGAAAATTTCAACAACCTTGCTCTTGTCATCTAGAAAGAAAACCCAAGTATATCGAGAGAAATCATCAACAATGACCAGACCATACTTTTACCTCCAAGGCTAGCATAATTTTGAGGACCAAATAAATCCATATGAAGAAATTCAAGAGGACGAGTAGTAGTCATGATAGTCTTTGCTGATTGATGTTTCTTGGCAATCTTTCCCGCTTCACAGGCACTGCATAGACGATCTTTATCGAATTTCACATTATCAATTCCAACGATATTCTTCTTCGAGATAAGAGTTTGAAGATTTTTCATTCCTGCATGACCAAGTCTTCGGTGCCATAACCAACCAGAAGTGGCTTTAGCCATTAAGCATGTGGACACTGCAGGTCCCGAAGAGAAATCAACTATATAAAGATCACCTTTGTGATATCCTTCGAACACGAAGGAATAATCATCCTGTGAAAAGACAACACAACGAGAAGCGGAAAACAGTACAAGCATACCCATATCACAAAGTTTTGAGATAGACATAAGATTATATCCTAGTGATTGAACAAGCATAACCTTGTCAATATGCTTATCCTTCGATATAGAAACCTTACCCAAACCAAGTACTTTTCCTTTGTTGTTGTCACCGAAGGTAATATATCTCTGAGAAGATTCAGTAAGTTTGTCTTCGGTGAACAAATCTTTGTCTCCGGTCATATGATTTGTACAACCACTATCCATGACCCATTCGGATCCACTGGAGACATAGCCCTGGAGAAGAATTAGTTCTTCTTAACCACCCACAAACGAGCAGGTGACTTAGAAGGCATGGAAGAGCTAGATAAAGCAGCGATATTATAGCGAACAGGATTATATTGGCGAGGGGGACCATCAAGCACACCATAAACATAATTCCTCGATGAGGGGTTAGAGTACTGATAGGTAAATGCAGTTTTGGTATTATTTTCATGATGACGATAAACATTTCTATCGACTCGATAGTATTCCTTCTGGGGATCATTTGAAGCAGGCACCAAGGGTTCATTTCTATCCTCGAGAGAATAGTAGTGATTCGTTGGTACCGAGGATTTTCCCTGCATAGAATGGTTAGGGGGCATTTTTTCTACGAGAGATTTGCGAACCCAAATCTGTCGCTTATAGAAACCTTCTTCGGAGGAGTACCAACGAATTCAGCCGACACCTTTCCTTCCTGATCTTTGACAAGCTTGTAGTCAGAATCAAGTGATTCATCAACAATAGCCTTATCAATTTTGCAGCTGAAACCTGAAAGGTTAGCAATATCAATGGGCTTTTCCTCCGCCAGAACCCAGACAGTTTTAGGATACTGCTCGGGTTCCCAGTAGGTGCCATCAGGGTTGAGTTTCCTTAAGAAACCAACTCCTTCATTTCGAGGATTCCTATGAAGTAGAGCCTTCCTTAGGATATCACATAGGTACTGGTGTCCCTGCACACTTTTGAACATGTCTGTTTCAAATATATTTCTCAACCTGAGGAGTTCCTCGGTAATGGTTTCCTCGTTCGAGGGGTTAGCATCATCAATAACAATAGGTTGCTTTCCTTTCGATTTCTCAGAATTAGACTCAATTTTACTTCGTTCCAAACAAGTCAAGCAAGGTGAAGCAGATTCATTTTTAGCTCCTGATCCCTGTTGAGCAATGAGCGTGAGATTGACACTCTCCAACTCTTCATGATCCTCTCTCAGTTTCTCGAGAGCCATTTTCCTTTGAAGGAATTCATAGGTTAGATTCTCGTAGTCCACTGAGAGAAGATCATGCCGAGAGGAAAGTTCATCATACTTTTCCTTCAGAGCGGCATGCTCATTTGTCAAAGTTTGACCTTTCTCAATCTCATCGATCAACAAAGTCTCGGATTTTTGAATAGTTTCACTTAGTGAATCTAGTTCATCTTGTTGGATAGAAGCAATTTTGGCAAGTTTGGCATAGCTTATCCTAGAGTTGCTTTCATAAGCAGATCCATCAGAAGTATCGTAGGAATTCTTAAAAGAGGATACCTTAGCCTTGTCCATGAATCAGTAAGCTGGAGATTCATCTTCACTGCTTTGGTTGGTGAAGAATGAACTTGAAGTCTTGTTTGAAGCAAATGCTAGACCAGCAACACCATCAGATACAGAACCAGAACCAGATCTTGAGTTTGATTCAGCTTCGGAACCGGTGGCTTCATCTTCAGAGATCATCTCTTTACCCAAATAGGCTTTGGCACGGTGAGAATTCTTGCGTCGAGAGGAATGTGATTTCGAGGAAGAACTCTCTCAATGCTTGTGATACTTCTTCTTCTTGTCATCATCAGAACCATCTTTCTTGTCTTTTCTAGACTTTGAATCATACTCTTCGACTCATAGTTTTTGCTCGATCTGTGTGACTTGCTCGAAGAGTTGCTGTGAGAATGCTTTGATCTATGTTCAATTTCCCATAGAGGACAATCACCAATGAAGTGACCTGGCTTCTTGCACTTGTAGCAACAGTTATCTTTCGCTGAAGAGTTTCTGGATGATGATCGATGCTGAGATGAATTGCTCGAATGTCTGGAAGAGTAGTTTTTCTTCGGTGAAGAGGAATTCCTTCTCTGGAAACGGTTGAATCTTTTCATTATTAGTGCGAGATACTTTCCAATGTTCTCAGGGTCATCAGTGGCACCTCCAGATTCAGAACTGGCTTCAGGAGTGGAATGATGTGAAGCTTTGGCCTTGAGTGCATGATATTTTCTTCGAGTTCCGTTGACATCTCGTTTTTCTTCTTCTTCCATCTCGAAAGTGTTCAGTCTCTCGAGAATGTCAGCGGCAACAAGATCCTTGAAATCAGTCCTTTCCTTGATCATCAGCACAATGTGATCGAAGGAATCATCAAGTGAGCGGAGCAAAGTTCTGACAACGATCCGATTGGTAATGTCTTCGGCACCGAGGGAAATCAGTTCATTTGACAATGCAGTGAGTCTACTGTATATGGAGTTAACTTTTTCTCCCTCGTGCCTCTTGAATCGATAGAATTTTCCTCGAAGGGTGTCAATACGATCATCTTTCTGAGTAGAGACACCATCACCAATCTTCTCGAGATATTCCAGGACACCTTTGGCCGTAGCAATATTCTTCACTTCATGATATTTTTCTGGAATCAGATGATTTGTGATGAATACCCAGACTTCAGAATCGAGGTCCATCTTCTTTGCCTCCTCCGGAGTGATAGAATTTTTGTCCTTGACAGTTACACCATTCTTGACAACATCCCAAACGGCAGAGTTGATGGACATGATATTCCTCTTCATTTTGTCCTTCCAATAAGGATAGTCCTTCCCATTGTAAATAGGAATTGGTTCCCCCGAGCGAACAGCTGCGAACGACATTCTTGACAACACTCCAGGTGGTTAGACCAAAATACGCAGAGCGTAGGGAGTGCCTAGCTCTGATACCAATTGAAAGCTCAAGAATGATCAGATGGCGAGGGGGTGAATGATCACTTCTAAAAATTCTAAGGAACTTAGAGGGAATTCATGCAAACTGCAAAGAACTATAGGCATCTCGAAGGAAATACAGTATCGAAAGATATGTATGGCTCGAAAGGATTGGGAGCGAAGGAAAACATCGAAGACAAACAGGCAACGAGTAAATACTTAATGTAAATGCGAGAAGGAAAACGAGCCTGACACAACGATGTTTGGTAAACCAGTTCACACTCTGCAAAGTGCTACGTCTGGTTGGAGGGACTGGTGATTGAACACCTGGAGAAAAACTCTCTCCGTCCTATTCTCCACTGCAACAAACTCCTCGAGCTTGTCCAGTTTTCACTCGTGGTAGATGATTCAGGACATCTCCGAGACCTTTACAAACTCCCTTCAGCAGCGACAATTTCTCTTCGACTGCTTGACAGGTGACGCCTAACCGTCTAGGAGACTTACTGTTCTCCAAGATAAAAAATATCAGCTAATCTCGATCTAAGTCTCTGTGAATTGCTCAACTCAGTTTAGACTTGGGTTTTGGTTTTCTCTCGATGGATCTCTCTTGGGATGCTCACAGTACTTCTGTCTTGGAATCTTCAGTGGAGCAGCCAACCCGAAATGGCGAGTAGGTGCGGGGTATTTATAGTTGGCGATCCCAATGGGTAAAATGACTGAAGTGACCCGATGCAACCGCTTGACGCGTGTCCACAACGGTCGGAATCCAATCACTGCGCAACTTTACTTGAGGAACAAGTAAGCTGACTTACCGAACGAGTTCTCTCTCGAAGGCACGAAGTGCGATGACTTTGCCTTCGAGCTATTCACTCGACTCAGTAAGATTTCTCTCGGTAGGATTTTGTGGGTTTATGTTGAGCAGAGCAAATTCACTTCGACAAAGATTTCAATTAGCAAACCCCTCTTGATAGTACGGTTTTTCCTACGACTCAAGAAAACAAAGAGAAACTAGTAAAAAGACTAAGTCTTCGACCAGCTTTACCTTTCTCCCCGTTGCGCTTTTACTTGAGAGAGTCTTTTGCTTCGACGACATTTTTAGGGGCCGTCTTCCTTCAAAGGTTTCGGTAGATATTCGCTGCAGTGAGTTGTCCTTCGACCTTCTCCTTGCGGACTCCATTTTTTCGGAACCTAAGTATCTGTTTATACTCGAAAACAATATTAGTTCCACTTCTGCTTTGTCCAACACCGAGTTTCGCAAGTTTCGGTGTTTCTACACCATTGATTAATAAAGTGTTAAGTAAGGTTCAACAAGCCCTGAACGCGTCCACACTAGAATTTTGAAGAGGGCGGGGCGCCGTAGCAGCATCGGAGAGCACTTCCGATAAAAAAGCAAATCACAGTTGTATTCGAAACGGGAAGGCCGTTCCGTTCCGTTCCTTAAACCCCCGCAACAGAAAAGAACACAGCTCACATCGAGATCTCAACAACTACCTCCATATATACGCGCAGGCCCCCTAGCTCTATCGTCGAAAACCGCAAACGATCTTACGAACACCGAGGCGAGAACCCATGGCGACGGACGCCGCCGCCGCCGCAGACGCGGTGGAAACGGGCAACCTCCTCCGGCGCCGCAACGTCGGGAGCAATGCCGGCGCCGGGGAGGAGGAGGAGCAGGAGGCGTCGGTGGAGCGGGCGTTCCTGGAGAAGCCGGTGCCGTCGTGGCAGGAGCAGCTGACGGTGCGCGCCTTCGTGGTGGGCTTCCTCGTCGCCATCATGTTCTGCATCATCGTGATGAAGCTCAGCCTCACCACCGGCATCATCCCGTCGCTCAACGTCTCGGCCAGCCTCCTCGGCTTCTTCCTCGTGCGCCTCTGGACGTCGGCCATCGACAGGATGGGGTTACTCAAGCAGCCCTTCACCCGCCAGGAGAACACCGTCATCCAGACCTGCGTCGTCTCTGCCTACGGCATCGCCTTCAGCGGTAAAACCCCAACCCATCTTTAATGCGCTCCTTCGGTTTCCGCCGCACCTTCGTCAATTTTCCATATGCTTGGTGCGTCTGCTCGCCATGCTATTTTTTGCTTGATTTGTCTTTTTAAAGAAAAATAGCACGTATAGATCTGCTTTTTCTAGGAAAATGAACAAATCTACAATTCAATTATTTTTCAGCGTTTGCAGATGAATAGTTTGGCTCTTATTCCTGACGCCAAAATTAGATTCAGTTTTGCAGCTTTTGCCATTGCATGCAGATTTCTGCCAAGAAAATTTCCAAATCCATAGTTTCGGAATAATGGACCACAGTATAACCAGCAGAACTCGGAAACCTACTTCCCTTATTGCAATTATTAGTAGTTTAGTACAAGGAAGACGCACTCGTGCCAGTTCTGACTAGTGACTCCTAGTTAAACAGTAGCAGGATTCTGATTCAGTATTGATCAAGACTAGAGGAGACACCCAGAATACATGTTTTTCAGTACATATGCTAGATCTATATGAAGATTTCCAAAACTATTTGGCTGCTCTTCATGAGTCATGAGTCATGACTCATGACACCACGAATAGGTTTAATTTCGTCATTGCACAAAAATTTCTGCAACAGAAAAATTCACTGTCATGATGTTGGAATATTCCCACAAATAATTATCTACTAGTAGTGTTCTAATTCGATATAGATTATAAAAGATTTATACGCACGTATGATTGATCACAGTTCAAGAATATTTATGTTCTTCCTGACACCAGAATGGATTTCGTCAGGCCATCGCATGGAAATTTCTCTGCAATTTTTTTTTTGCTATTGTCAATATGTAGGAATACCAAGTTAATACCCACAATATAATTATCTAGACATGTGCTGATTTAATGTTAATTCCAATTTGATCAGGTGGATTCGGCACGTACCTGTTTGGCATGAGCGAGAACATCGCTAAGCAAGCAACAGAGGCTAACGATGCTATGAACATCAAGAATCCTGAGCTCGGATGGATAATAGGATTTCTGTTCCTCGTCAGTTTTGTTGGCCTTTTTGCTCTAGTGCCCATGAGAAAGGTATAAATTTCTCTTCTTCAATGCTTTCCTCATATACAGTATGCAAAAATACTTGACCTGGTTGCCAAGTGGAATACTTTTTTTGATGCGTGCCAACTGAAATACTTGCCTGCAGACTATGATTGTGGACTACAAGCTGACATATCCGAGTGGCACTGCAACTGCTTACCTTATCAATGGATTCCACACACCACAGGGTGCTGAGCTTGCAAAGTGAGTAACATGTCTACCTATCATTTGCTGTTTCTATAATATGTACAAGTCACAAGCAGTATGACTGACATAATACCTGACCGATTTCAGGAAGCAAGTTGGGACATTGGGTAAGTACTTCTCGCTGAGCTTCCTTTGGGCCTTCTTCCAATGGTTCTACACTGCTGGGGATGACTGTGGATTCAGTTCCTTCCCAACACTCGGCCTCGAAGCTTTCAAACAAAGGTTAGCAAGCATGATCCGTTAATGGACACCATCCTCGCTCAGGCTAACGTGCTGGCTTATCAATTTGTTTTATTACTCCGTTTATTGTTAGACGATGATCTCTCCCTCATAATTGGGTTCATGTTGGATCAACTGTCCTCAAATTCAACTATTTGCATCTTCCAGGTTTTATTTTGATTTCTCGGCTACTTATGTTGGTGTGGGAATGATCTGCCCATATATTGTGAACGTATCTCTTCTGCTTGGAGGCATCATCTCATGGGGCTTAATGTGGCCACTCATAGCCGCTAAAAAAGGAAGTTGGTACCCTGACTCTCTTCCAGATAGTAGTCTACATGGTCTGCAGGCTTACAAGGTACTTGACATTTAGGCACAGGCTACAACGTTTTGCTTTTGCAATCACACGTAACTGTTGAGAACTAACATCTTAACATCGCAGGTGTTCATAACTATAGCAGTAATCCTTGGGGACGGCCTGTATAACTTCCTCAAGGTATTCGGCAAAACAGTGAAGGCTTTGTACGAAATGCATAAGCAGAGAAATTCGAAAGCACTTCCTATCTCTGACAATGGTACTCCTGTTGCCGCCGTTGAAGCCGAGTCTTTTGATGACAAACGCCGCACTGAATTATTCCTGAAGGATCAAATTCCCAAGAGAGTTGCAATTGGAGGTTATGTCGTTGTTGCAGCAATAACCACCTTTTGCCTTCCTCTCATCATCCCAAACCTCAAGTGGTACCACATTTTGGTTGCATATATCTTTGCACCTATCCTGGCCTTCTGCAATGCGTATGGATGTGGCCTAACCGACTGGTCCCTGGCCAGCACCTATGGTAAGCTTGGAATCTTTGTGATCGGTGCTTGGGCAGGTGCTTCGCATGGTGGCGTGCTCGTAGGACTTGCCGCCTGCGGTGTCATGATGAACATTGTGGGAACAGCAGCTGACTTGATGCAAGACTTCAAAACTGGCTACCTGACTTTAGCCTCACCAAGATCCATGTTTATCAGTCAGGTGATAGGCACTGCCATGGGCTGTGTCATCTCTCCCTGTGTCTTCTGGCTGTTCTACAAGTCCTTCGACATTGGTGTCAGTGGTAGCGCTTACCCAGCACCTTACGCCATCATGTACCGCAACATGGCGATCCTCGGTGTCGATGGCTTGTCCAGTCTCCCGAAGAACTGCCTCTTGCTATGCTACATTTTCTTTGGTGCTGCATTTGCCATCAATCTCTTGAAAGACTTGGTGCCCGCAAAGGTGGCGAAGTTCATCCCGATCCCCATGGCAGTCGCGATCCCATTCTACCTTGGGCCGTACTTCGCCATCGACATGTTCATCGGCAGTGTGATACTCTTTTTCTGGGAATGGAGGAACAAAGCTGAAGCGGAGGCGTTTGCACCAGCAGTTGCATCTGGCTTAATGTGTGGTGACGGCATTTGGGCGCTGCCACAGGCTTTTCTTTCTCTTGCAAACGTGAACCCTCCCATCTGCATGAAGTTCTTGTCAAGGGCGGCCAATACCAAAGTGGATGCGTTCCTCGGGAACTAGTCGAGTAGTCGTAGCTGGTTAAATAGAGTTTCTGAAATTGATAGATAGATTAAGAGTAATCCGTTGTGTAAAGTGCTGGTTAAGTAGTGTCCAGAGTACTATGTAAAAGGAATATCTTTGTTTGCTTATCTGTCTTGTGCAGTAAACAATCACTGCTTTTATTATCCGATTGGCTTTCATAATGTAAATAGTTCAATCTCAGATCAGCCGGCTGAGACATTTGTAGACTAAGTTCAGAGTTTATGTTATGTAAATAGGTTTGAACAAAGTATGGCACTCTCAGTCGAACCTAATTTAACAAGTAAAAGTTGTTCTGATCTCAGCATTTGCGAACAATGGGAAGCGACACTCACACAGAACACGGAGTGTTTGGATTTTGGATGCAGAAGATGACACATCGGCTCAAGCTCTGGCGCCGCGCCTCCTATCCACTGCCTTTCTCCCCACGCTTTTGCTTCTCCGCAATGGGTACCCTTAGTTTGTGATCTTGTTTACGCGGTGATGTTCTTTTCGGTGCAGGCAGGTCTCGTCATCTGCTAATTGAGGGAGTTCTTTGACTCTATTGTATGTCTTCATTGTAAACCTATAGTCGTTATGTTCTTATCTAAATTAAGCAGTTGTTGCTCGAAAAAAAGAAGATGATCGGGGGAATATGGATGAGCAGATTCTTGGAAGAAAAATCAGTTGTCTTGACAAACGAGCCGTAGCTGTGGAATGAGTTCTGAGTTAATAAGTCATGAGTTAATTTATTCCATAGGAAATATATGTGAGGAAAGGGTTTGTTACACAGGTAGTTTCTGTGAGTACACAGTTAACTGTTATGGAGATGAGCAATCACTGGATAACCATGTTAATTGATCAATCATTCAACATCAGATTTTGGATCAGTATAAGGCATTGTAGCTTTCATATCAGATAATAACAGTGCCATCGAATTGTAAAGCAGAAAGAGGCTCCGTTGGAAGCAGTAATTTAGCTGGGCGCTTTATGCAGAGTTTTCTTCAGATCAAGAAGTTTTGACCACGTTTGGCTGTAACGTTTCTTCTGGTTGCCACCGCCATCTGTAGATTCACAAGATAAAACAATTGTTACAACTTACAACGATCTAAAAATAACCAAATCTAATATACAGGGTAGTTCTCGCAGATCATCCTAGTTAGTACATACGTTTCCACACGACGGGGGACTTCTCACACGCCTCTGAACACGAACTCTGCATGATATATCCAGATAGTGATAGTAATCAGTAGTAAGAGGTTGTGTGTCGACAATCGGCATGACAAGGGAGGTTGTAAAATGCAAACCTTGGCTGATGCTGTTAGTCGTATTGTCTCTTGGATAGCAGAGTCGATATCAATCTCTGTCCCTGGCTTCACATAGATGACCTATTCTAAAAGCCGAAACGGTTACAGTAGTGGTAATATGTCAAAGTACTTACTGGGTACTAAGAAGTAAGAACAGAGAGAATGCAGTGTCAGTCTGCCAGGCAGCATCATACTTATCAGATATCACGTACCGATGGATCGCTGTCTCCGAGTTCAGGCAACCCGCTATGATCTTTCCTGGAGGAAGACAAGACCGTAATATCGAACTGCTCATCAATCTGCAACGGGTTTACCATCTTTTGTTAGAACAAACACGGGGAAATTCCAGGCGATCAGCGGTGTGATGTAGTACCTTAATGCAGTATGGTGTGGAGCAGGAATCACATATTTTGCTGAAGGACGTGACCACTCGCCCTTTGATCGACATTCCAAACTGAGTGTGCTGAAAGCAGATGATGATCTCACGACTGTCAGTCAGTTCAGTTGCTCACTTGCATACCTGCGTATAACTTGATCTCGCTTGTTGCATATTTTGATTATTTTCAGAGGACTGCTTGTTTCTCTTTCAGTTACCTGCTGGACGAGAAGATGCACCAGGACGTCGGCGTCGTTCTGCCCGTCCTGGATCAGGTCGTCCAGCCTCAGCTGCCGGAGCGTCAGCTCGAAGTCGCTGCTCCACTGATCCCCTCCGCCGCGCGACGTCCCGACGGATACCAGGCTCTGCCGCGCGCCGGCTCCCCTCCGGCGGCTCCTCCTGAGGCTCTGAATCGAAGCACGCAAGCAGCAGCAGGTCATGGCCATTCCAATTCTAACTGAAGTCCGCGTTTACTCTACCACTAGCTCACTACTGGTAGATCCAGGAGTGCTGCATATACGTCTAGACTAGTCCTAGTGATTCACCTGTGTGACTTGGACTCTTTTCGGCGACTCGGAGTCGGCGGGGTGATCATCTTCGGCTGGGAGCTGGGCGTGAACGGAGAGGCTTTTGCCGCGTCTTCCGTGGTTCCGGCCGCCGGGGAGCTGTGCTGTCACCGGGTTCGGCAGCAGCCTCGCCGCGGGGTTGCACTTGCAGGCTCTGTCCATTGTTGACGAGCCAAGAGCAGAGCTTCGGCCTTGGGCCGGCTAGCTGCATGCCAACCGTGGCAATGGGGTACGATCACCTTATCGGCTTATCCTTTTGCTATACCCTGGAGTCAGTGATGTGTGGTGCTGGTGCATGGTGGGTTTAGTCGTGGCTGCCGGCAAACACACACATGGGAAACGCAAGCTGCTGCATCGTCGTCATGTCAGTTTAGTGGGCATCGTCTGCTCGCATCACCATTCCCGTGCTCCGCCTCCACCGCACTACTAGCCGACTCTGCCTTTTGGTATTTTAGTACGTATCATTCTTTATCTTGATAGGAGTATATTTTCATCCTTGCTACTTTTCGGCCTTCAGAAATCTAATAAAGCACTACTAACTTATCCCTTTTCAGGCGTTTTTGGCATACTGCTCGCGTCGTGGAAAACCACTAATCTGAAGGGCATTTACACATGACATCAACCATGAAAAAAAAGGGATGGGGTGGGGGGGGGGGGGGGGGGCACACTTCTTCGGTACCATTGCCCTCCCAAACAGGGTAACTTAACAAAGGGCGAAGAAAACTGAAGGCACACGCGGGAAAGTTAGAATGGGAAGATGGCGAAGGACAAGGAAGGAGGAAGCAGTTCACGGATTGCAAATTACGGGCAGCACCTGAGCACATCTCCTCACAGGAGGGTTGCGCGCCGGCTTGTATTCCATGAATAATACCACTTTTGGTCTCCCAAGCATGGTCGATGGTCGGTGATGATCCGACCGACCGGGAAGGCAGTGGGTTGTCTCCTGCTCCAGCACTAGTCGATGCTTCCCTTGCACATCTATAAGTGCAAGGACTGAGTGGAGCGTCGCAGATCAGAAAGGCTTAGCGAATGAGCGTCGTTGGTGCAAACGACCAGCGTACCTAGCTAGATATCAGGCGCTTTACAAGGCCGCTCGCAGCGATCGCGCAAGCCACACCTTACGGAGGCGCACATGGAGGCATCTCAGGTGATCGCAGACAGCCACGTAGGAAGCTCGGCCTCCTGGATGTCGTCCGCGCTGGGCATCTCCAATGAAGTGAGGTCCACGATCGTCGTGGACCTCATTTCCGCTGGCGTCGACCAAACGGCGAACAACGGCTTGGAGGAAGAGTAGAACACGATGGGCCTCCTCTATGCCCGGTCGTCGTGTTTCAGTGTCAAACCTGGAGCTCGCGGCTGTCGTGCATGTCTCCGATTTAGTTTTAAACTAGGTTAACGGTTTGCATGAAATATGACTGGTTTATGTAAATTATATTCGAATATGAATGAAATATGTCTAAGTTTGTGTGAGTTTGGTGTATTTTAATTAAACTATTGGTGGACGGATGCGACTATGGTTGGATAGTCTACTCCTGCATCAATGTCAACGGACTGGCCCACGGACAAATGGGGTGTCTGTTTTAGGGATCAGCGACAGCGTTGGAGATGCCCTAACAAAAAGTATAAGTAAATGATAAGCGCACCTCTCTCGACGCCGACCAATAAAATGGATACCGCATCCATTCGCGACTGGTCCAAATTAATACGCGGATATTGACGCGGAAGCCGACCATCCAACCGTAGCCGCAAACGTACATACAAATTTCAACCGAATTTCGGTAAAAGTGAAATAAAATCCAACAAAATTTATTTAAATTTGAATATAATTTATATGTATCGAATGCATTTCATGCAAATCAGATGATTTTCATAAAAAACATACTTTAACCTAGTCTAAAACTATGCCGACTTCCGTGACCTCCATGAATTGAAGCTACTTTAGTACTTCCTGGATTGTCAACGTAGAAGGTCCCAGAATTGAAATTGTAACAAGGCGTTCAAACACGGAGTAGGCCCACATGGGACACGAAACGTGTCCATGCCTATCTCCGATGTATTACCCTTTTCCTTCGATTTGTCGTCCATCGTGTGAACATCACTGATGGAAGTGAGATCCTCGATTGTGGTTGACGTGTCGGCGTTGTAGTTGCCCGGAGCGGGCGGCGTCCACGAGACCGAGCTTCTTACTTTGTCGTCTATGATCGTTTGCGCTGCCTCCACCAGGGCTGCATTGTAGTTAGCGCGATCGCGGCACGCGGTCTTGTAGAGCGCCTGTTCTTGCTCGATGAAATTCAGGGGCTCTATCGCCATGGCCATTAAGCCCGTCGCGATCTCCATGTCGCCATAGATTAGACTCTCCTTCTATCGATGTTGCTCGAGGAGGTCCATGTTGTACATTTTGTACTCTTGTTCCTACCGGAAAACCGAAACTGGCGGCGGCCCCGATTGCTCCTCCACCATGACGACATCAAAGTGGGACCATGCCTATTACATGGTGATGCCGGCAAGGACCGGTGCGGTCAATGGCTCCGGCTCGGCATCTGACGCCTCCTCCATCATTGTTTCGTCTTCGCTCAACTCTGGAGAGCTCGGCGACAAATCGGCCTCTATGCATCATGCACGAAGGAACCGTAACGACCCAACAATCGGCTCCAATGAACGGTCACATCATATATAGAGTGGACTGGTCGGTATCAGTGCACGGTCATCGCTTCACACGCACACAGAAAGATTTTTTTGTCCATGGAGGGATTTGGGTGAGCCTTGAGTATCAGGCGAAGATGTCGCGACGGTCTAGAGTCCCGCAACCTCCCTCCTGATTTGTGATTTACGGAAAAAGAAACATGTAAAGTGATCGATAGATTAATACAAAATCATGTTAAATAGTACAAAAAAGTTTTCATGATCAAGATTTTGAATTGGATCGAAGCTTTGTTGGTAGGATCGTGAATTGTAGAATCATAACTATCAGAATCGTTTAAAAACTTAGATTCTATGGGTAAAATCATAAAATCAAAGGGGCTAATATTAATCGTAAAATTGTAAAACCGTAATTCTAATACTTAAGTAAAACAGACGAAAACCATATGATTCAAGCGATTACGAGAAATTTAAATATCGGATCAACGTTGAAGATGCATAACATTGTTGCCCGGATGGTGAAGAATAGGGAACAAAGTACCCTAGTACGGCGATCGACAAGATAAAGCACATGGCGTCCTCCCTTTGTGCCCTACGCCAAACCCACACTTGATGTGGTGTTGATCGTCGTCCTGTCGTCCGCTGCTCTCCTGCCGTAACCTTAGCTTTTGCTCCATGTGTGCCTGCGGTACTGGTTGTGGCCTACGTACCGTCTAGTTTTCAAACTTTATGTTTTGTTGGTCTGTATGTATGGTTTCTATCGCTAACTCTGTGAACCTCTATGTGCCGTGATGGCTTTATTTGTAAAGTCGGGTCTTGCTTTTTTTTTAAATATAAAAAGGTACTTTTTTCCATGTTTTGTTTTCTTGCACACGCCTTTGCTAGAAAATGACAGAGCCTACCGCTTTATATAATTTCCATATCCTTTGCCTAGTAGTGCGTACACTACTACTCCTACTTCATATTACGCACGCGCCCTGGGCAGCTATCTCAAAACCAATTGGGAATAGTAGTATAACATGCTGATATTGACTTAGGTGCCTCCAAAACGTGCCATTATATTATGAAGACATTTGTTATACATCACAACTAAAAGAAGGTTGTGAATGTTACAGTAAGTTTGCGTGCGCGTTTGTGCAGATACACACGCACAAAGTCATGACAGATTATCAAAAATAAGACAATAAAGCATCAAACCTGAATTTTGAAATTTAGTGCACTAAATTTCTCTTCTAATCAATCAATTAATAGTCGGCTCTTGATAGACATCATATTTTGGTGGGATAAATTTACTGTCGGTGCGAACAAAAGATACTCATTCCGACCCATAATAAGGGTTGTCCATTTAGTATAAAATATGATACTAAATAAGCGACACTTATTATGGATCGAAGGAAGTACGATATTAGTTGAATGAATATTAGTCAAAACAAATGCCCATGTTTCAAATGCCCATGTTTCTTACATTTTGAGTTATCCAAGTAGCAAGAATGAAGATAGATTCAAGTGCCTTTATTTGCCACCTTGTATCTTCAGTTGTGAGTGTCCACCATTCGATGGAAAATTATAAGATAAGCCTATCCTAACTACGACCTTGGTCCAAAACGTTGATCGTGAAGCGACATTACAAATCTCTTCAAAAGGAGGGGAGGGGGGGGTGTGGGTAGAGACCATACTTTGCCCAATCTTGATGGGCAAAAAGGTGGGCAAACGTGTTGATGTGTATCGTACTAGAACCCTCGAATTGCTCAATAGATAATGTGCATATGTGAAGCACGTTCAAACTCAAAAATAACTTCCATAGAACGTAAATATTATATATATTGGAAAAAGCAAGAGGTCCTTCTCTAGAGCGACACCGGGGGGAAAATAACCTACCTCTAGGGAATGCTCCCACCTACTACACTCTCACTACCGGTGCGTTGATTCTCCATCGATAGTCGATGGTTGCTTGCGCCTACGATTCCTGATAAATGCAACATTCTGCACATGCCATGCTTAGGTCTAGCGTAGATTGAACAAGTTGTGCGTTTAGTGGATTGGCACGTCCCTGATAAGAACATGGAGTGTCGATGGGAAATAGTGAAAAGCTTTCTTAGGTGACACTCGATACCATTGGAACCGAAGAGCTAATCCCCTCTTCCCAAAAGTTGTCTCAAGTGACACTCGATGCCATCGGGTGGTCCTTGTGTTTGTGGGAGATTTTCGATCACTTCTCATATGTATCCCTTTGTCGTTCAACATCTATTGGGCCCTGCAAGACGAAGGTCCATGTTCGTTCTTGATTTCCCAGTGCTTTCCTAGGTTTTAGTCCGACCATTGTTGGTGTATCACCTTTTGAATGTCATGTTAGCCCTCTTTGTTCGCTCTTCAACTCCAATGTTATCTTATGCTTGTGTATGGCAGCGCAGCGGTGGGGGAGGGGCTAAGCCCTTTTCTGGCTTGGTCATTACGACGGGGTGAAAGATAACTTCGGGGTGAAGGATTTTTCGGTTCGTTCAGATGATGCTGTCATTGTGCGTCATTCTCTTGCTTTTGTGCGTCGTCACGGAGTCTTAATTCTATTCGCCATCTTGGTCTTGGGTATGTGAAATTTAGATCCTCTTGGGTTAGGCGACAACAATGCTCAGATGTTGTCACCTCCTTCGAAGCGTTACTCAAGAGCCCTCGTCCCGCATTTTTTGTTATTATTCATCGTCGTGGTGGTCACCATAGTTGGTGCCAGTGTGTTCTCAAATATGGTCTGTTGGAAATTTCGACGATTGTAGGGATCTGATCGATCCAATGATCCCTTTGACCACCATATGATGGAGGACAGAGATCTCAAGCTTCAGGCAACTTTTTTTGTATTTTGATCATGTATAGCTTGTAGTAGTCTCTTTATTTGATGTTCTTGTGTTGTTCTTCTCTCCAAGGGAGACCTTCAAATCTCATGTATATGTCCAGACCATGGTGTCCTGATCATTTTTATACTTTAATGAAGATCCCTATGTATCCACGAATCAGTTAGCATGTCTTTTTTTCCAGTTACTGTCTTACTGATAGCAAATTTGTGGTGTTTTTTAGGGATTCCACACATCCGCATATCCAATCAAAAGCATCCACATGTTCATCTAATTCATTTGATTTACCTTTCTTGGTTCGCATGATCCATTTGTTGTTCGAATTCAACGTTTACATTTAGATGGCTGGGTCATATATATGTCTGTGGACGCGTTCGAATGCGATACACGGACGAATAATATGTTCGTTGTAGGAGTTAGCGTTAAAGATACCCAAAGGCTCCGCTTGGATGGCCAGTAATTAATACAAGCCTGTATAATATACAAGTGTATTTTACGGGATGTAGTACAGTTCCGGCCGAACATAAAACTGATCAGCCGAGGTCTGTAATATATCTACAGGGGTATTTGGAGCAAAACGGGGAACCAAACGGAGCCTAAACTGATATCCCGAGCATTGTCTCACTTGTTTGTACCGTTGGCCGTTTAGGGATTTACCAAGTCATAGAACCGCGCTCGATCATTGAGCTAACACTGTTGGATCTCTACAATACATGCTATACATCTGCATGGACAAGGGATAGTCCCTCTTAATTTCGTTCACGAAGTTCCTGACGTTCCTCTGTGCCAGGCTCCTCGCCTCCGCCGTCACGACTCTCTCCCTCAGGCCGTCCATCTTCTCCTGCAAACGCCTCCCTTCCTTGCCCTCCATGACCCTCTCGACGCAGTCCTTGACCTCGTCCCTGCCCATGCCGCCGCCGAGCCGGATCCCGATCTCCCACACCCCGGTGATGTAGGCGCAGTTGATGAACTGGTCGCCGGAGACGGGGCAGCACAGCAGGCGCACGCCGTGCCGAATGGCCTCGACGGTGGAGTTCCAGCCGCAGTGCGTGAGGTAGCAGCCGACGGCGGCGTGTCTGAGCACGTCCTCCTGCGGCGCCCACCCCACCACCTTGCCGCGGCCGGCGGCGGCCACCCTGTCGGCGTAGCCGTCGGGGAGCCCGGCCCGCCACGACGGGTCCCCCTTGAGCGCCCACAGGAATGGCCGGCCGGTGGCCTCCAGCCCCAGCGCCAGCTCCCGGATCTTCTCCGGCCCGATCGGCCCCACCCAGCTGCCGAACGAGACGTACACCACTGACGCCGCACGTTGGGTGTCCAGCCAGCCCATGCACGTCGCGTCTGCCTGCCACATGCTGCAAGCCTGCTGCTGCTGCCGCTTGCACGGTGTCACGGCCACCGCGCCGTTGTCGTCGCCCCCGCCGGCCGCCAGCAACGGCCCCACGGCGAAGATCCGCGGGCTCTGCCGCGCCGCCGGGTGGCCGTCGACGCCGCCGGCCTCGCCGGGGAAGGAGTTGACGAGGACGGAACGGAAGCTCCGCGCGCGGTGCAAGGCCCGGAGCCAGAACGCGAACCTCGATTTCTGGGTAGCCGAGTCGCCGACGAGCCATGGCAGCTCTTCGCTCCTCAGCTCTACGCGCGCCGGCAGGATCTTGAGGTCTCGAAGCATCTTGAGACCGTCGTCGTCGTCGGACAGATTTGCCGACGATCTAGGGGTACCTGCACGTTGGTAATTAAAACCGATGGATGAATCAGTGAAATGCAAAGTTGTTAACGAATTTATATTGTTTATTGCATATATGAGTATACATGCATGCGGTGAGCTCGTGCCGGCATATGATGTGAGCTAGATCGAACATGGACGCAGACACACACTGTACAAACTGAGGCTATGGAACTTTTGATTGAGTTCCAGCACGGCCACCATCCCACGTGCGTGATCGGTGAGGTTTAATCATGCTCGTCCGATCTAGTAGTGCCAATATAAAGGACCAAGTTGGCAACTGCAGTCACGTCGGTCGATGTACTGCATGTACTCGCAGTGCGACGTGTTAATTTGGTTGTGGACTAGTCGTTGCACGGATGGACTGGTCCGGCCAAGTTTGGTTGTCGTCTTCCGCATGCGCCCCTGCCTGCCGTATATCTGCTGCACACGGCACACCATAATCGGAGAAGACTATTCCACGTTCCATTTATGGCAAGATCCAGCCACAGGACCCAGGTTTGTTACATCTTATTTTACAGCAAGTTTGTTACAATTTGATTCGTCGAACAACTGACGAATCAATCTGTGATTGAGTTGGTTAGGAGGGTAATGATATTTTCAATCCATTAGAGTTTAAGTTTCGCTGCTTTCAGTGAAAGAAAACGTTTTCATCGACTATGAGGCGTATGTGATGATTCATCAATCTTAAAATGATGTTTCGATTTAGTACTACGGAGATGCTTATAGGAATATGGTGTGTGCGGGCGTGTTCATAAAGGTGAATCTATGATCGCTTATGTAAACATCTACGTTGTACTATTAAATATGTTTTAAAAAATAGTTGTCTAAAGAAAAAGAACGCTGTACGCAGCCCTTTTTTGGGCCACAAAGAAATGTCCCAGAATGATGATTCGCAATGCAACAGTACATAGACCACCACGCTGTGATCAGTTTATGCCGATCTAGGCGACTCAAACCTTAATTATTCGTTAATTATATATCCCCTACACATGTGCGGACGTACTGCATGCAAATCTCGCCGTGATATTATACCCTCCCTTGGTGACGATGGTGGAATGGAAGAACCGATCATGTGTCGACTGACCATTTGCCAATGGAGAGGGGTCAACTTGGTGAGTTTACCATCTGGTTCAAAATATGTTTGTGCTAGAATGTGCACCACAGAAATAGTAATAAAGGAATTTGTTGCCGGCCCCAAGACAAGATGGATCAGATCCAGAGAGCACTTGGCTGGAGGAGAGGGGCCAAACCAAAATAAGTTAAGACGGGTCCCCGGCTTTTATTTTCACATGCCCAAAGCCAGTCATGTTTGGCCATTATCATCAATTTTTCCAATCAGATCTAGCTAGAGAGTACGTTGATGTTCTTGGCGAGGGCCGTAGAACACCGGACGTGCGGTTCCTAGCTCCAACTGAACGCACGCCACTTATGCTACCCAAGTGAGTAATATGTCATGCAAGGTGAATATTTTGTTAAGCTAGGTAGGAGTAGTTAACAAGTTGCATGCACACTGATCTACCATTTGCGGTAGAGATGGATTCCCTAGTTACAATGAAGGTGGTTCAAGTTAGATAGATCATCTTACCCATCGTTGATCAGATAGATCAAACATATGATGAGTCTACGTAAGATTATTACTACTCTTGCTCATCGCTGTCAAAACAAAGTTAGTGATTTTTTTGATGAATTTTGCTCCTTTAGAGGGCAGAAGTGCAGAACCATGATCTGGATTGGATCTAGTAGTCTTTCAGAAGTCATTGAGCTTGACAACTTTGACTGTGATGTTTTTTATGTTTGAAGGAATATTATACGTGTTATGCGCCAAAAAAGAAAAGTTGCATGCTTTGAAAAACAAGCACACTTCTCATCTACTCCCTCTGTATCGAAACATAGGTTTTTGGCGTATACTACAACTGTATACTTCAAAAACCTATATTTCGATAGAGAGGGAGTACCACCTAAGCTGAGATGCCTGATAATGGTAGCGTGGTTTTTGCAGATTTATAGATCTGAGAGACACATATTTCTATCTGGGAAGGCATCGTACGTAGTGCTCGGAGCCTAGGATTTAGGATCATGCCTGACGTTACCACTTGCAACCGTGGAACGTACAAAAGCATGTGAGGGCGTGTGGCATGGAATGGATGCCACACCAACACCAAGGATCTTAAACTTATATATACAGTAGATAGAAGAAATTAAAATGTTGATTTTAAACTTTAGTTTTCCCGATCGATCGCCAGGTCAACTCTAAAGCATGTTAGTGCAGCGTGCGAGCTCCGTTGGTGCAGCGTGCATGGCGTTTGGAGAGGAAGGAAGAAAGGAAGAGCAAGCCGGCTCGTGCATGGACGGCGTACCAGATTCCGAGATGAGCCCCTTCTCCATGAGCTCAGGGATGGCGGCCACGACGCGGTAGCTCGCGAGCATCGCCGGCCAGAACCCGGCGGCCGGCACGCCGCAGCGCTCGGCCACGGGGACGGCCCACGACGCCAGCACGTCCACCACGACGCACGCGACGCGGCGGCGGTTCAGCAGGCGCTCCAGGTGCGCCGGCATGTGGTGCTCCATGGCGTGCCCGAACTCGGCGAACCCGGGCGGGTCGCCGCCGCCGCCACCGCCGTCCGCGACGCCGCTGGGTATGGACGCCAGCGCCACGCCGTCGATGGCGTTGTCGTCGTTGCCGGGCGTCGTCCCAGCGGTGATCCGGCGGTAGATGAAGTCAGGCACGGCGACGGTGGCCGCGACGCCGTGCGCGGCCAGTGCGCGCGCCAGGTGCAGCATGGGCGTGACGTGGCCCTGCGCCGGGAACGGCACGAGCACCACGGCCGGCGGGACGGCTGCCTCGGCGCCCATGCCGCCGTCGACGTCTCGCGTTTACTGATCGGCTGCTCGGTGGATGGATGGATGGATCGTCGATCTCCGTGGCCTGGGCTTGGTTTGGAGTTTGGACACATGTGGCTGTTGCTAACGGATGCGTCATGTGTGGAATTTATAGTGAGGCAATTCCCTGCTGGCTCCGTCGCTTTCCGTTTCTTTAAGCTTCACGTTTTTTTGCCCCGACAAGGCTTATTTGGCCACTTGGTTGGGGAACTAGCGGGTTAAATTCCGGCTAACTGCGCGTGTTTAACCTCAGGCTTTGTCTATTCGGGCACTAAAATGGCGAGCACGATGGCCGTCCGCTTTTAGCAGTGGATCGCAGCAACGCTCGCTTGCGCGTGCGGTACGGGGTCGTTAATCGTTTCTTTCCTGGGTTTGCTAAATCACGTGCAGCTGGAAACAGTATCCAGCCGAGTGGATTTTTTTTAAAACAAAGCGTTTTTTTTACCTAGTTCACTAATCTAACATTCTTAAGAAGTTGCTCCCAATTCTCTCAACATGCAAGGTGTCCACCTCAATGTCCCACTAAGCAATGTAATTAAGTCATTCACACATGCCAACTCAGCTATCATGCCATATCATCAAACATGCAATCAAACTATTATTTTTTCTCATTATACTAACGTTGCATCCTCACTATCTATCTTTGACATGGAAGACAAAAACATGCATCTCCATCTTCCATCTAATATCCCATAGGCCCTCCATCTCTTACATGAGATTCACTACCACAATGCACTACATACTTAGCAAGAGATTATCTTTTTAACTCTTTCTCTATTACTCGATATGTGCTCATGTATACCTATCTTTGACATGAAGACGAAAACATGACATCTCCATCTTCTATCCAATATCCCATAGGCCCTCCATCTCTCACATGAGATTCGCTACCACAAAGCACTACATACTTAGCAAGAGATTATCTTTTTAGCTCTTTCTCTTTTACTCGATATGTGCTCATGTATACCTATCTTTGACATGAAGACGAAAACATGACATCTCCATCTTCCATCCAATATTCCATAGGCCCTCCATCTCTCACATGAGATTCACTACCACAAAGCACTACATACTTAGCAAGAGATTATCTTTTTAGCTCTTTCTCTATTACTCAATATGTGCTCATGTATACCTATCTTTGATATGAAGACGAAAACATGACATCTCCATCTTCTATCCAATATCCCATAGGCACTCCATCTCTCACATGAGATTCGCTACCACAAAGCACTACATACTTAGCAAGAGATTATCTTTTTAACTCTTTCTCTATTACTCGATATGTGCTCATGTATACCTATCTTTGACATGAAGACGAAAACATGACATCTCCATCTTCCATCCAATATCCCATAGGCCCTCCATCTCTCACATGAGATTCGCTACCACAAAGCACTACATACTTAGCAAGAGATTATCTTTTTAGCTCTTTCTCTATTACTCAATATGTGCTCATGTATACCTATCTTTGACATGAAGACAAAAACATGTCATCTACATCTTCCATCCACTATCCCATAGGACTTTCATCTCTCACATGGGATTCGCTACCACAAAGAACTACGTACTTAGCACGAGATTATCTTTTTAGCTCTTTCTCTATTACTCGATATGTGCTCATGTATTTATGTTACAATTCTCTAGAAATATAAATAAGTGTATCCACAACAACGCGCGGGGTATTATCTAGTTAAGCAATTTATCCGGTCAGTTAATAGAAAACAGAACGAAAACCATCACAAACTGTAGAGTGCAGAGTGACACCGATTTCCATTGTACTAATATAATACTCCACACACAACTCAACATAGAGAGCCTCATAATGATCGCACCTCGGGGTGTAAAAAAGCATCATCACCCTTCATAAAACTCTGAGCAAGGGGCTCCAGTTATGCCGAAGAAAAATCTCGATTCAATCCTCACCCTATACGAGAAGACCAATGCAAAAAAACTCACTAAAGAGGCAAAGCGGATACAAGAGAAAACCAATGAAAAAAAAATCCAAAGGCAATGCAACTCCGACATTGAATTAGAGCTCCAAATGAAGGAGAAACTATGGTAGGTTGACGCCACTGAAGGTCACTGAACATACCACATGCTGCTTGCTACTATTGCCACAGGGGCCCCACTGCCACAGCTCCGACTTCAGCGTAACAAAACAATCTGAGGTAATCTCACGGACACGCCGAAGAAGAGTAGATTACCCCAATCATTGCCATGTCTTCGACATCGCTCGCTTTGTCATCATTGCCATAGAAGACTCGACGCAACCATCGTCGTCCCACTGGTCCTGCTCGACGATGCCTAGCTTCAAAGACAAAGTCATCAAGAGGGGAAACACCACCGGAGCATCGCCATCGTATGAACACAGGATCTAGGGTTTCCTCTGGAGTTGCAATGATGATCGAATCCACGAGAGAGGGGTATGGGAGACGTGATGCCTCCGATAAGGTAAATGATTTCTGCAACCGTTGCCATCATTGGGTTTTCACCCGAACTTCCCACACGCCCTCGGTCGCACATCAATCACATCGGCAATGGTGCATCTGCAAGCCCACCAGCGAGCCTACATGGCCATATCCAACCGGATCTAGCTCACCTTCTCGAGGATCTCAATGGGCCGTTGCGCTGGCAACCTCATCCCAACAAATCTAGAATATGTCGCTTAGCCAGGTGTAAACCATGTGCCAACCACGGCTAGGGCACCTCCAAGCCGTTGAACTGATACTTGAACCATGCCACAGGCCCACACGGCGGGCGCAAACCTAACAACATGATCTTGGTGCAAGGACCCATATCCCCTCTGCTTTATGGTCGTCGCACCATGGACTCCTTCATCGAGCGCCCCAATTGCAGATCTACGCCATGCCACATAACATTACAATGAGTAGGAGGGTTACCAAAGGTCGGGGACATAACATTGAAGCTAGGCTCAAAAGAATTAAGAAATATCTCATGGATGAGTATGATGCCTTGGATATCAAGCATGAAAGCTACGAACTATCTAGGTTTGAGCGAGATATGATTAAATTCATTCATGATATGAGATGATGAAAAAGTGGTTTAAGGAAGACGTTAAAGCTAAATAACGATCTAGGGAGGGGTATTTTAGAGGGGGATAGGAACATTGCATATATTCATGTTGTGTCTAACCAGAAAAGAAGGAAGACTCTGTTGGGATTCGGAGTAGAAAACAAAAAAAATTCGGCACTACGAAACCAAGTCCCAAGATTGGATCTAGATAGATGCAAACACAGTTAGCGATCTTGTTACCTTAACAACCGTTCAAACGGTAGTTCTCTCGCAGCGGAAGAAGTTGATGGAGAGTTGGGGAAGATTGACGCGGTGCAATCCCTCGAACAGATCTACTTCTCAGAAGAAGATGCAGAAGTCCATCGAACAAAGATCGAACGCACGATCCCTCTACGGTTGATCCACACGTACGGCGTGGAAGATCCGGCAGGGCTCCGCCGTCCAGAACTCGGCGCCTCCGTAGTAGAGAGGAGGGAGGAGAAGCACTTCGAGATATGGTGGAGATCAGATCTACAAGAGAGGAGAGAGGAGGGGCAGCCCTGAGGCAAAAGAACAAACTTGTGTGTCCTTGGGAGTGCCCCCTCCTCATCTATTTATAGTGGGAGGGGGGGGGTGGCCACCTTGGAGGAGGGGGCAGCCCTAGGGGTGGCGCCCTAGGATTTCTCTCCCCCTTGGTGGGGCGCCAACGAAGGGGGGAGGAAGTGTTGTAGTTATATACCTAACAATAGATATAGGGGTAATGATGGAGCTATGAAGATCTGTACGTAAAGATGGTGACACAAAGAGGAGTTATACAGGTTAGGCCTCTCCTTGGAGATAACAACCTTAATCCTGTCCCAGATGAACCGGGGTGTTCTTGCTCAAAGTGTCGATGGGTCTCCTTCTATGGTGGAAAAGATGGGCTTATATAGAGTGCGCCCTGTCCCTTCGCTGCCCAATAATGGGTTTTAATTACAGAGTTAATGATGGCTGTTATTACAATGAGAAATGTCCCCCTTTACAATCATTTAAGTAGGGGTAACGCATATGGATTTAATGTCTTGGCGGCTCTTCCTCTTCTTGTCCAAGCGTCGTGCAGCTCGGCTTTTCTTGCTTCCGAGTAACCAGCTGGCTCGGTCGGCGGTGTTTTGCTCCGAGTAACGCCTTACTCGGCAAGGCCTTGCTCGAGTAGGGCTGCCTTTATAGTAGTGTCATCTGAATAAACTAACTACTCGGAAGACTCTGGCCTTATCCGAGTAGCTTCTTACTCGGATGAAAAGAGAGAGGAAGAGGTTTTTTTGTTTACGTTTTATTTTATAGATGTTTTCAAAGAGGTGGTTATGTTAGGGATACCCTCTGATATAAGGTACATGAGGGTATACCCTAGGTATTACCACGACAGTAGCCCCAAGTGCTTCTGGGTGCTCGTGAATTCATGAGGTGTGTGGAGATTAAATTCGATAAGAGGCCCGGAAGGACTTTATCAATGTTTACACTGTCCCCTCGGTTATGAGTAGGGTGAGTTGTTCTTGGAGATATTTGGAGACACTCAAGCGTCTCTCGGAAGAGGTAGACTGAGGCCTCGGAAGGCGTGTCTTGGGGTAAAAAGGCCTTAAACCCCATATGTAACCAAATCTGTAAAGTTTGATATTTAAAGCATCAGCTGATGAGCTTTAAACCATATCCCATGGGATATCAATTCTTTACCCCTTTGTGCCCTACGCCAAACCCACACTTGATGTGGTGTTGATCGTCGTCCTGTCGTCCGCTGCTCTCCTGCCGTAACCTTAGCTTTTGCTCCATGTGTGCCTGCGGTACTGGTTGTGGCCTACGTACCGTCTAGTTTTCAAACTTTATGTTTTGTTGGTCTGTATGTATGGTTTCTATCGCTAACTCTGTGAACCTCTATGTGCCGTGATGGCTTTATTTGTAAAGTCGGGTCTTGCTTTTTTTTTAAATATAAAAAGGTACTTTTTTCCATGTTTTGTTTTCTTGCACACGCCTTTGCTAGAAAATGACAGAGCCTACCGCTTTATATAATTTCCATATCCTTTGCCTAGTAGTGCGTACACTACTACTCCTACTTCATATTACGCACGCGCCCTGGGCAGCTATCTCAAAACCAATTGGGAATAGTAGTATAACATGCTGATATTGACTTAGGTGCCTCCAAAACGTGCCATTATATTATGAAGACATTTGTTATACATCACAACTAAAAGAAGGTTGTGAATGTTACAGTAAGTTTGCGTGCGCGTTTGTGCAGATACACACGCACAAAGTCATGACAGATTATCAAAAATAAGACAATAAAGCATCAAACCTGAATTTTGAAATTTAGTGCACTAAATTTCTCTTCTAATCAATCAATTAATAGTCGGCTCTTGATAGACATCATATTTTGGTGGGATAAATTTACTGTCGGTGCGAACAAAAGATACTCATTCCGACCCATAATAAGGGTTGTCCATTTAGTATAAAATATGATACTAAATAAGCGACACTTATTATGGATCGAAGGAAGTACGATATTAGTTGAATGAATATTAGTCAAAACAAATGCCCATGTTTCAAATGCCCATGTTTCTTACATTTTGAGTTATCCAAGTAGCAAGAATGAAGATAGATTCAAGTGCCTTTATTTGCCACCTTGTATCTTCAGTTGTGAGTGTCCACCATTCGATGGAAAATTATAAGATAAGCCTATCCTAACTACGACCTTGGTCCAAAACGTTGATCGTGAAGCGACATTACAAATCTCTTCAAAAGGAGGGGAGGGGGGGGTGTGGGTAGAGACCATACTTTGCCCAATCTTGATGGGCAAAAAGGTGGGCAAACGTGTTGATGTGTATCGTACTAGAACCCTCGAATTGCTCAATAGATAATGTGCATATGTGAAGCACGTTCAAACTCAAAAATAACTTCCATAGAACGTAAATATTATATATATTGGAAAAAGCAAGAGGTCCTTCTCTAGAGCGACACCGGGGGGAAAATAACCTACCTCTAGGGAATGCTCCCACCTACTACACTCTCACTACCGGTGCGTTGATTCTCCATCGATAGTCGATGGTTGCTTGCGCCTACGATTCCTGATAAATGCAACATTCTGCACATGCCATGCTTAGGTCTAGCGTAGATTGAACAAGTTGTGCGTTTAGTGGATTGGCACGTCCCTGATAAGAACATGGAGTGTCGATGGGAAATAGTGAAAAGCTTTCTTAGGTGACACTCGATACCATTGGAACCGAAGAGCTAATCCCCTCTTCCCAAAAGTTGTCTCAAGTGACACTCGATGCCATCGGGTGGTCCTTGTGTTTGTGGGAGATTTTCGATCACTTCTCATATGTATCCCTTTGTCGTTCAACATCTATTGGGCCCTGCAAGACGAAGGTCCATGTTCGTTCTTGATTTCCCAGTGCTTTCCTAGGTTTTAGTCCGACCATTGTTGGTGTATCACCTTTTGAATGTCATGTTAGCCCTCTTTGTTCGCTCTTCAACTCCAATGTTATCTTATGCTTGTGTATGGCAGCGCAGCGGTGGGGGAGGGGCTAAGCCCTTTTCTGGCTTGGTCATTACGACGGGGTGAAAGATAACTTCGGGGTGAAGGATTTTTCGGTTCGTTCAGATGATGCTGTCATTGTGCGTCATTCTCTTGCTTTTGTGCGTCGTCACGGAGTCTTAATTCTATTCGCCATCTTGGTCTTGGGTATGTGAAATTTAGATCCTCTTGGGTTAGGCGACAACAATGCTCAGATGTTGTCACCTCCTTCGAAGCGTTACTCAAGAGCCCTCGTCCCGCATTTTTTGTTATTATTCATCGTCGTGGTGGTCACCATAGTTGGTGCCAGTGTGTTCTCAAATATGGTCTGTTGGAAATTTCGACGATTGTAGGGATCTGATCGATCCAATGATCCCTTTGACCACCATATGATGGAGGACAGAGATCTCAAGCTTCAGGCAACTTTTTTTGTATTTTGATCATGTATAGCTTGTAGTAGTCTCTTTATTTGATGTTCTTGTGTTGTTCTTCTCTCCAAGGGAGACCTTCAAATCTCATGTATATGTCCAGACCATGGTGTCCTGATCATTTTTATACTTTAATGAAGATCCCTATGTATCCACGAATCAGTTAGCATGTCTTTTTTTCCAGTTACTGTCTTACTGATAGCAAATTTGTGGTGTTTTTTAGGGATTCCACACATCCGCATATCCAATCAAAAGCATCCACATGTTCATCTAATTCATTTGATTTACCTTTCTTGGTTCGCATGATCCATTTGTTGTTCGAATTCAACGTTTACATTTAGATGGCTGGGTCATATATATGTCTGTGGACGCGTTCGAATGCGATACACGGACGAATAATATGTTCGTTGTAGGAGTTAGCGTTAAAGATACCCAAAGGCTCCGCTTGGATGGCCAGTAATTAATACAAGCCTGTATAATATACAAGTGTATTTTACGGGATGTAGTACAGTTCCGGCCGAACATAAAACTGATCAGCCGAGGTCTGTAATATATCTACAGGGGTATTTGGAGCAAAACGGGGAACCAAACGGAGCCTAAACTGATATCCCGAGCATTGTCTCACTTGTTTGTACCGTTGGCCGTTTAGGGATTTACCAAGTCATAGAACCGCGCTCGATCATTGAGCTAACACTGTTGGATCTCTACAATACATGCTATACATCTGCATGGACAAGGGATAGTCCCTCTTAATTTCGTTCACGAAGTTCCTGACGTTCCTCTGTGCCAGGCTCCTCGCCTCCGCCGTCACGACTCTCTCCCTCAGGCCGTCCATCTTCTCCTGCAAACGCCTCCCTTCCTTGCCCTCCATGACCCTCTCGACGCAGTCCTTGACCTCGTCCCTGCCCATGCCGCCGCCGAGCCGGATCCCGATCTCCCACACCCCGGTGATGTAGGCGCAGTTGATGAACTGGTCGCCGGAGACGGGGCAGCACAGCAGGCGCACGCCGTGCCGAATGGCCTCGACGGTGGAGTTCCAGCCGCAGTGCGTGAGGTAGCAGCCGACGGCGGCGTGTCTGAGCACGTCCTCCTGCGGCGCCCACCCCACCACCTTGCCGCGGCCGGCGGCGGCCACCCTGTCGGCGTAGCCGTCGGGGAGCCCGGCCCGCCACGACGGGTCCCCCTTGAGCGCCCACAGGAATGGCCGGCCGGTGGCCTCCAGCCCCAGCGCCAGCTCCCGGATCTTCTCCGGCCCGATCGGCCCCACCCAGCTGCCGAACGAGACGTACACCACTGACGCCGCACGTTGGGTGTCCAGCCAGCCCATGCACGTCGCGTCTGCCTGCCACATGCTGCAAGCCTGCTGCTGCTGCCGCTTGCACGGTGTCACGGCCACCGCGCCGTTGTCGTCGCCCCCGCCGGCCGCCAGCAACGGCCCCACGGCGAAGATCCGCGGGCTCTGCCGCGCCGCCGGGTGGCCGTCGACGCCGCCGGCCTCGCCGGGGAAGGAGTTGACGAGGACGGAACGGAAGCTCCGCGCGCGGTGCAAGGCCCGGAGCCAGAACGCGAACCTCGATTTCTGGGTAGCCGAGTCGCCGACGAGCCATGGCAGCTCTTCGCTCCTCAGCTCTACGCGCGCCGGCAGGATCTTGAGGTCTCGAAGCATCTTGAGACCGTCGTCGTCGTCGGACAGATTTGCCGACGATCTAGGGGTACCTGCACGTTGGTAATTAAAACCGATGGATGAATCAGTGAAATGCAAAGTTGTTAACGAATTTATATTGTTTATTGCATATATGAGTATACATGCATGCGGTGAGCTCGTGCCGGCATATGATGTGAGCTAGATCGAACATGGACGCAGACACACACTGTACAAACTGAGGCTATGGAACTTTTGATTGAGTTCCAGCACGGCCACCATCCCACGTGCGTGATCGGTGAGGTTTAATCATGCTCGTCCGATCTAGTAGTGCCAATATAAAGGACCAAGTTGGCAACTGCAGTCACGTCGGTCGATGTACTGCATGTACTCGCAGTGCGACGTGTTAATTTGGTTGTGGACTAGTCGTTGCACGGATGGACTGGTCCGGCCAAGTTTGGTTGTCGTCTTCCGCATGCGCCCCTGCCTGCCGTATATCTGCTGCACACGGCACACCATAATCGGAGAAGACTATTCCACGTTCCATTTATGGCAAGATCCAGCCACAGGACCCAGGTTTGTTACATCTTATTTTACAGCAAGTTTGTTACAATTTGATTCGTCGAACAACTGACGAATCAATCTGTGATTGAGTTGGTTAGGAGGGTAATGATATTTTCAATCCATTAGAGTTTAAGTTTCGCTGCTTTCAGTGAAAGAAAACGTTTTCATCGACTATGAGGCGTATGTGATGATTCATCAATCTTAAAATGATGTTTCGATTTAGTACTACGGAGATGCTTATAGGAATATGGTGTGTGCGGGCGTGTTCATAAAGGTGAATCTATGATCGCTTATGTAAACATCTACGTTGTACTATTAAATATGTTTTAAAAAATAGTTGTCTAAAGAAAAAGAACGCTGTACGCAGCCCTTTTTTGGGCCACAAAGAAATGTCCCAGAATGATGATTCGCAATGCAACAGTACATAGACCACCACGCTGTGATCAGTTTATGCCGATCTAGGCGACTCAAACCTTAATTATTCGTTAATTATATATCCCCTACACATGTGCGGACGTACTGCATGCAAATCTCGCCGTGATATTATACCCTCCCTTGGTGACGATGGTGGAATGGAAGAACCGATCATGTGTCGACTGACCATTTGCCAATGGAGAGGGGTCAACTTGGTGAGTTTACCATCTGGTTCAAAATATGTTTGTGCTAGAATGTGCACCACAGAAATAGTAATAAAGGAATTTGTTGCCGGCCCCAAGACAAGATGGATCAGATCCAGAGAGCACTTGGCTGGAGGAGAGGGGCCAAACCAAAATAAGTTAAGACGGGTCCCCGGCTTTTATTTTCACATGCCCAAAGCCAGTCATGTTTGGCCATTATCATCAATTTTTCCAATCAGATCTAGCTAGAGAGTACGTTGATGTTCTTGGCGAGGGCCGTAGAACACCGGACGTGCGGTTCCTAGCTCCAACTGAACGCACGCCACTTATGCTACCCAAGTGAGTAATATGTCATGCAAGGTGAATATTTTGTTAAGCTAGGTAGGAGTAGTTAACAAGTTGCATGCACACTGATCTACCATTTGCGGTAGAGATGGATTCCCTAGTTACAATGAAGGTGGTTCAAGTTAGATAGATCATCTTACCCATCGTTGATCAGATAGATCAAACATATGATGAGTCTACGTAAGATTATTACTACTCTTGCTCATCGCTGTCAAAACAAAGTTAGTGATTTTTTTGATGAATTTTGCTCCTTTAGAGGGCAGAAGTGCAGAACCATGATCTGGATTGGATCTAGTAGTCTTTCAGAAGTCATTGAGCTTGACAACTTTGACTGTGATGTTTTTTATGTTTGAAGGAATATTATACGTGTTATGCGCCAAAAAAGAAAAGTTGCATGCTTTGAAAAACAAGCACACTTCTCATCTACTCCCTCTGTATCGAAACATAGGTTTTTGGCGTATACTACAACTGTATACTTCAAAAACCTATATTTCGATAGAGAGGGAGTACCACCTAAGCTGAGATGCCTGATAATGGTAGCGTGGTTTTTGCAGATTTATAGATCTGAGAGACACATATTTCTATCTGGGAAGGCATCGTACGTAGTGCTCGGAGCCTAGGATTTAGGATCATGCCTGACGTTACCACTTGCAACCGTGGAACGTACAAAAGCATGTGAGGGCGTGTGGCATGGAATGGATGCCACACCAACACCAAGGATCTTAAACTTATATATACAGTAGATAGAAGAAATTAAAATGTTGATTTTAAACTTTAGTTTTCCCGATCGATCGCCAGGTCAACTCTAAAGCATGTTAGTGCAGCGTGCGAGCTCCGTTGGTGCAGCGTGCATGGCGTTTGGAGAGGAAGGAAGAAAGGAAGAGCAAGCCGGCTCGTGCATGGACGGCGTACCAGATTCCGAGATGAGCCCCTTCTCCATGAGCTCAGGGATGGCGGCCACGACGCGGTAGCTCGCGAGCATCGCCGGCCAGAACCCGGCGGCCGGCACGCCGCAGCGCTCGGCCACGGGGACGGCCCACGACGCCAGCACGTCCACCACGACGCACGCGACGCGGCGGCGGTTCAGCAGGCGCTCCAGGTGCGCCGGCATGTGGTGCTCCATGGCGTGCCCGAACTCGGCGAACCCGGGCGGGTCGCCGCCGCCGCCACCGCCGTCCGCGACGCCGCTGGGTATGGACGCCAGCGCCACGCCGTCGATGGCGTTGTCGTCGTTGCCGGGCGTCGTCCCAGCGGTGATCCGGCGGTAGATGAAGTCAGGCACGGCGACGGTGGCCGCGACGCCGTGCGCGGCCAGTGCGCGCGCCAGGTGCAGCATGGGCGTGACGTGGCCCTGCGCCGGGAACGGCACGAGCACCACGGCCGGCGGGACGGCTGCCTCGGCGCCCATGCCGCCGTCGACGTCTCGCGTTTACTGATCGGCTGCTCGGTGGATGGATGGATGGATCGTCGATCTCCGTGGCCTGGGCTTGGTTTGGAGTTTGGACACATGTGGCTGTTGCTAACGGATGCGTCATGTGTGGAATTTATAGTGAGGCAATTCCCTGCTGGCTCCGTCGCTTTCCGTTTCTTTAAGCTTCACGTTTTTTTGCCCCGACAAGGCTTATTTGGCCACTTGGTTGGGGAACTAGCGGGTTAAATTCCGGCTAACTGCGCGTGTTTAACCTCAGGCTTTGTCTATTCGGGCACTAAAATGGCGAGCACGATGGCCGTCCGCTTTTAGCAGTGGATCGCAGCAACGCTCGCTTGCGCGTGCGGTACGGGGTCGTTAATCGTTTCTTTCCTGGGTTTGCTAAATCACGTGCAGCTGGAAACAGTATCCAGCCGAGTGGATTTTTTTTAAAACAAAGCGTTTTTTTTACCTAGTTCACTAATCTAACATTCTTAAGAAGTTGCTCCCAATTCTCTCAACATGCAAGGTGTCCACCTCAATGTCCCACTAAGCAATGTAATTAAGTCATTCACACATGCCAACTCAGCTATCATGCCATATCATCAAACATGCAATCAAACTATTATTTTTTCTCATTATACTAACGTTGCATCCTCACTATCTATCTTTGACATGGAAGACAAAAACATGCATCTCCATCTTCCATCTAATATCCCATAGGCCCTCCATCTCTTACATGAGATTCACTACCACAATGCACTACATACTTAGCAAGAGATTATCTTTTTAACTCTTTCTCTATTACTCGATATGTGCTCATGTATACCTATCTTTGACATGAAGACGAAAACATGACATCTCCATCTTCTATCCAATATCCCATAGGCCCTCCATCTCTCACATGAGATTCGCTACCACAAAGCACTACATACTTAGCAAGAGATTATCTTTTTAGCTCTTTCTCTTTTACTCGATATGTGCTCATGTATACCTATCTTTGACATGAAGACGAAAACATGACATCTCCATCTTCCATCCAATATTCCATAGGCCCTCCATCTCTCACATGAGATTCACTACCACAAAGCACTACATACTTAGCAAGAGATTATCTTTTTAGCTCTTTCTCTATTACTCAATATGTGCTCATGTATACCTATCTTTGATATGAAGACGAAAACATGACATCTCCATCTTCTATCCAATATCCCATAGGCACTCCATCTCTCACATGAGATTCGCTACCACAAAGCACTACATACTTAGCAAGAGATTATCTTTTTAACTCTTTCTCTATTACTCGATATGTGCTCATGTATACCTATCTTTGACATGAAGACGAAAACATGACATCTCCATCTTCCATCCAATATCCCATAGGCCCTCCATCTCTCACATGAGATTCGCTACCACAAAGCACTACATACTTAGCAAGAGATTATCTTTTTAGCTCTTTCTCTATTACTCAATATGTGCTCATGTATACCTATCTTTGACATGAAGACAAAAACATGTCATCTACATCTTCCATCCACTATCCCATAGGACTTTCATCTCTCACATGGGATTCGCTACCACAAAGAACTACGTACTTAGCACGAGATTATCTTTTTAGCTCTTTCTCTATTACTCGATATGTGCTCATGTATTTATGTTACAATTCTCTAGAAATATAAATAAGTGTATCCACAACAACGCGCGGGGTATTATCTAGTTAAGCAATTTATCCGGTCAGTTAATAGAAAACAGAACGAAAACCATCACAAACTGTAGAGTGCAGAGTGACACCGATTTCCATTGTACTAATATAATACTCCACACACAACTCAACATAGAGAGCCTCATAATGATCGCACCTCGGGGTGTAAAAAAGCATCATCACCCTTCATAAAACTCTGAGCAAGGGGCTCCAGTTATGCCGAAGAAAAATCTCGATTCAATCCTCACCCTATACGAGAAGACCAATGCAAAAAAACTCACTAAAGAGGCAAAGCGGATACAAGAGAAAACCAATGAAAAAAAAATCCAAAGGCAATGCAACTCCGACATTGAATTAGAGCTCCAAATGAAGGAGAAACTATGGTAGGTTGACGCCACTGAAGGTCACTGAACATACCACATGCTGCTTGCTACTATTGCCACAGGGGCCCCACTGCCACAGCTCCGACTTCAGCGTAACAAAACAATCTGAGGTAATCTCACGGACACGCCGAAGAAGAGTAGATTACCCCAATCATTGCCATGTCTTCGACATCGCTCGCTTTGTCATCATTGCCATAGAAGACTCGACGCAACCATCGTCGTCCCACTGGTCCTGCTCGACGATGCCTAGCTTCAAAGACAAAGTCATCAAGAGGGGAAACACCACCGGAGCATCGCCATCGTATGAACACAGGATCTAGGGTTTCCTCTGGAGTTGCAATGATGATCGAATCCACGAGAGAGGGGTATGGGAGACGTGATGCCTCCGATAAGGTAAATGATTTCTGCAACCGTTGCCATCATTGGGTTTTCACCCGAACTTCCCACACGCCCTCGGTCGCACATCAATCACATCGGCAATGGTGCATCTGCAAGCCCACCAGCGAGCCTACATGGCCATATCCAACCGGATCTAGCTCACCTTCTCGAGGATCTCAATGGGCCGTTGCGCTGGCAACCTCATCCCAACAAATCTAGAATATGTCGCTTAGCCAGGTGTAAACCATGTGCCAACCACGGCTAGGGCACCTCCAAGCCGTTGAACTGATACTTGAACCATGCCACAGGCCCACACGGCGGGCGCAAACCTAACAACATGATCTTGGTGCAAGGACCCATATCCCCTCTGCTTTATGGTCGTCGCACCATGGACTCCTTCATCGAGCGCCCCAATTGCAGATCTACGCCATGCCACATAACATTACAATGAGTAGGAGGGTTACCAAAGGTCGGGGACATAACATTGAAGCTAGGCTCAAAAGAATTAAGAAATATCTCATGGATGAGTATGATGCCTTGGATATCAAGCATGAAAGCTACGAACTATCTAGGTTTGAGCGAGATATGATTAAATTCATTCATGATATGAGATGATGAAAAAGTGGTTTAAGGAAGACGTTAAAGCTAAATAACGATCTAGGGAGGGGTATTTTAGAGGGGGATAGGAACATTGCATATATTCATGTTGTGTCTAACCAGAAAAGAAGGAAGACTCTGTTGGGATTCGGAGTAGAAAACAAAAAAAATTCGGCACTACGAAACCAAGTCCCAAGATTGGATCTAGATAGATGCAAACACAGTTAGCGATCTTGTTACCTTAACAACCGTTCAAACGGTAGTTCTCTCGCAGCGGAAGAAGTTGATGGAGAGTTGGGGAAGATTGACGCGGTGCAATCCCTCGAACAGATCTACTTCTCAGAAGAAGATGCAGAAGTCCATCGAACAAAGATCGAACGCACGATCCCTCTACGGTTGATCCACACGTACGGCGTGGAAGATCCGGCAGGGCTCCGCCGTCCAGAACTCGGCGCCTCCGTAGTAGAGAGGAGGGAGGAGAAGCACTTCGAGATATGGTGGAGATCAGATCTACAAGAGAGGAGAGAGGAGGGGCAGCCCTGAGGCAAAAGAACAAACTTGTGTGTCCTTGGGAGTGCCCCCTCCTCATCTATTTATAGTGGGAGGGGGGGGGGGTGGCCACCTTGGAGGAGGGGGCAGCCCTAGGGGTGGCGCCCTAGGATTTCTCTCCCCCTTGGTGGGGCGCCAACGAAGGGGGGAGGAAGTGTTGTAGTTATATACCTAACAATAGATATAGGGGTAATGATGGAGCTATGAAGATCTGTACGTAAAGATGGTGACACAAAGAGGAGTTATACAGGTTAGGCCTCTCCTTGGAGATAACAACCTTAATCCTGTCCCAGATGAACCGGGGTGTTCTTGCTCAAAGTGTCGATGGGTCTCCTTCTATGGTGGAAAGGATGGGCTTATATAGAGTGCGCCCTGTCCCTTCGCTGCCCAATAATGGGTTTTAATTACAGAGTTAATGATGGCTGTTATTACAATGAGAAATGTCCCCCTTTACAATCATTTAAGTAGGGGTAACGCATATGGATTTAATGTCTTGGCGGCTCTTCCTCTTCTTGTCCAAGCGTCGTGCAGCTCGGCTTTTCTTGCTTCCGAGTAACCAGCTGGCTCGGTCGGCGGTGTTTTGCTCCGAGTAACGCCTTACTCGGCAAGGCCTTGCTCGAGTAGGGCTGCCTTTATAGTAGTGTCATCTGAATAAACTAACTACTCGGAAGACTCTGGCCTTATCCGAGTAGCTTCTTACTCGGATGAAAAGAGAGAGGAAGAGGTTTTTTTGTTTACGTTTTATTTTATAGATGTTTTCAAAGAGGTGGTTATGTTAGGGATACCCTCTGATATAAGGTACATGAGGGTATACCCTAGGTATTACCACGACAGTAGCCCCAAGTGCTTCTGGGTGCTCGTGAATTCATGAGGTGTGTGGAGATTAAATTCGATAAGAGGCCCGGAAGGACTTTATCAATGTTTACACTGTCCCCTCGGTTATGAGTAGGGTGAGTTGTTCTTGGAGATATTTGGAGACACTCAAGCGTCTCTCGGAAGAGGTAGACTGAGGCCTCGGAAGGCGTGTCTTGGGGTAAAAAGGCCTTAAACCCCATATGTAACCAAATCTGTAAAGTTTGATATTTAAAGCATCAGCTGATGAGCTTTAAACCATATCCCATGGGATATCAATTCTTTACCCCTCACACCAGATCATGCTAGTAATCTGGCAATCTACGTCAGAGACGGATTATCAGCGAATCAGTTATTCGGAAGTTCCTCTATAATGCTTGCCGAAGCTAGTTCGGGATTTTTCCGAGAGTAATTGCTCGTCTTAGCTGCTTTGAATGATGACTTACTCGGATCGTTTTTAATGATCTTTTCCGAGTGATGACTTATTCGGAATGAATCAGAAAAATGACACCCTTGTCCGAGTCGTGGTTTGTTCGGAAAAAGTTATTTGTTTAACTTTCTTCCGAGTTAGGGTTTTTACTCGGAGAACTCGTTTGAGGGTTTTTTACTTCCGAGTCGTGCGGACTTGGAGAAATCTCCTGTATGTCTTGCTCCCGGGCTGCTTTTCCATGGGAGCGAATCTTTTTTCTGTCAGGGGACCTTTTCTGTCAGAGCGGTTCCTCGATTTCCGCGACAGTCAGTTATTTTATCATTAACTGTGCGCCTTTTAAGGAGGTTGGATTTGGGGGACCGTAACGGGCGCCCTCATTGAGTGCCTTGATAACTGTGTGAGCTTCCCCCTTGCATCTATAAATACAACTTCCTCTTTCTCTCCTTCTTCTTAGAACAGTGCTTGCTCCTTCCTCTTTTCCACCGGTGACCTTCTAGATCGAGGGTTTCTTCTCCCGTCGGTGATCTTCCAGGCGCTCTTCATACCGGCGGGGCTCCCTGCTGCGCGTCCCCTGGCATCATGTCTGCGGGGGAATGGCTACCTTTCGTTGTCACGACGGAGCTCATCCGGCGCTATCAAGACGAGGGGCTAATCCCTCGCCATGGTTGTCGCCTTCCTGGCCCAGGTGAGGTTGAACCTCACCCTAGAGAGGATGAGCGAGTTCTTCTTCTTTCTCATGTGGAGAGGGGATTCTCTCTTCCGCCTCACCCTTTCCTTCTTGATTTCCTTGCTTTCACCGGATCTCAGCTGCATCATATCGTTCCCAATTCCATCACTCTTTTGTCTAGCTTCTTCTCTCTTTGTGAGGGCTTTCTCGGGATAGATCCCCATTGGAACCTTTTCCGCACCATCTACACCATAAAGCCCCAAAAGATAAAGAACTCTGGGGAAGCAGAGATAAATCATCTTTGTGGGGGGCTGTTTTTCGCGAAAAGGCAGGGTATCCAGTATTTTCCCTCCAGTTTGCCCGACTCTGTGAAGAACTGGCAAAATAGTTGGTTCTACTGTAAGGTAGATACCACCTCTGGTACTCGTACGCTGCCTCCTTATTCGGATGTCAGGCTGTCCGACTCTCGAGGCTGGAATCCTCGGTTGGTTGCTTCCGAGAAACAACGTGTTTTACCCTTAATGAGGGAAGTGGTGAGGATGAAGAAAACAGGGCTAGACGCCATGGATCTGATTGCTCTTTTCGTTAGTCGGAGAATTCAGCCCTTGCAAGCCCGAGCTAGGAGGATGTGGGAGTACACGGGGATCGAGGATAACACCCGTTATAACAACTCGGCCATGTCTCAAAAGGAGTTTGGACAACTCATGAAGATCATCACCAGCGTGACTCATGGTGCGCAGATGTCTGGCCGAGTTAGGCCTCTTGATATTAGTCATCCTCCCGCTCTGGTGATTTTCTTTGAACCGACTAGTCTTTTGAGTGTTGTGATAAATCTTGAGTTTTAATCTGGTTATTTTGACTATTTTTCAGACGAACATCGCTCCATCTCCGATTCCTCTAGCGCCACAACACCCTGTCGAAGAAGACGAGGATAGCAACAACGACGCGAGACTCGGGGTTGAGGAGGGCGAGGAGACGGAGTCCGATGTGGTACCTCCTCGCCCAACTGCTGAGCAGCGCTCCAAGGGTAATCACGACCGTGAGGCAGCTCGGGAAGGATCTGCTCGGGGGACGAAACGTCCCATATCTCCGAGTAAGGGGGAAGGTAGTGGCAAGGCCACCGCTCTAAGCCCGAGTCATGGGAGAGTGGCTCCCATGAAACAGCGGAAAACGCTTTCCACCCTTGGCGGGAGAAAGGCTAATGCTTCGACGGATGCCGCCGAGATTCCCAGGAAGTCTTCCGGGTCAGGAGCTGGTCAAGATGCTCCCGCCGCTGTTGCTCCCCCGCGACGAGCTCTTAAAACAGCTCGGAAGTAATATCCGACAGCTTTTATTTTTCCTTCTTTGGTGTTTGTTGCATATCTAAACTTTTCTCATATTGCAGTGTTCGTCCGAGTGGATCCGAGTCGCTCCCTGGTGTTGAGACTCATGATGCTACAGCTTATGAAGACGTCAGTAACTGTGTTGTGACTGATTTCCAGGTGCTGGATTCTGTTCCGGAGCAAATTCCAGTTGATGGTGAGTATTCGTTCTTAGGCTCTAGATTTTATCCTTGCTCAGGGATCTTGCTTACAAGTTTTGTTTTTGTTAGATATGGATGTTGGCCTTGATGTAGAACCGATCCTTACTGCGAATGTGGCAACCTTCCCTGCTTCCAGTGCCCCGACTGCTCCGGAAGCTTCTGCTAATCAGGAGGTTATTGCTCCTACGCCAGTTCAACCTGTCACCTCAGGGGTGAATGCTGAAGACACGCCTGTTCCTTCTGCTACCTCGGAGGTGACGAACGCTGGAAAGAATCCTACTGTTTCTGTTGCGACCTCAGGCGAAATTCGGCCTCCTCCTACTTCTGTCTCGGTTGATACTTCGATTGAGGGTACCGTAGTAGATGAATTGAAGGAGTCTCTGACGAAGGCCTCGGAAATTGAGCTGCGGTTACATGAGTTAGCTTCCGACGCTGGGATGATGAAGGCCAAGTTGCATGTAAGTGCTTATGCAAGCCTTGTATCCACTGGGTGTGTGGATTCGGTTTCCGAGTTGCTTTTTGATAGACTTCCCGTGGGGGCATTACTTAATGCACCCAGTGGGTGTAGCCCCCAAGGCTCCGAGTAACTTCTTGAAGTTTCTCGGAGTCTTGTGTTGTAGATGCTGTCGGCTTGATAATCGTCCAGTGGGGGCACTTCTCAGTGCACCCACTGGGTGTAGCCCCCAAGGCTTCGAGTAACTTCTTGAAGTTGCTCGGAGTCTTATGTTGTAGAGAATGTTGGATGATAATCGTCCAGTGGGGGCACTTCTTAGTGCACCCACTGGGTGTAGCCCCCAAGGCTCCGAGTAACTTCTTGAAGTTGCTCGGAGTCTTATGTTGTAGAGAATGTTGGCTGATTTTTCCTGTGCCAGGAGGCTTGCAAACTTGGAACTGATTTTGTGAAACTGCAAGGAGAACATGAAATTTTGAAGAAAAAGCACGCTGAGGATAATGGTAGGGCTATGCTTCTAAGAGCTCGGGAATCTCCAAATTGTTCACCTTGTGATGTTTCTAACAGCTCAATCTGCAGAGGCTGCGAAGAAAGCATTTGATGTGAAGGTGAAAGAAAATGATGAATTTGTCAGTAAGATGAAAAAGGAGATTGAGCAAACTGAGAAACGTGCGAAGGAGAAGAAAGCTTTGGAGAACCAAGTGGCCATCCAGAAGAAAACTCTTGAAGAGAAGGAGGCCATTATCTCCCAGCTTCAATCCGACCTGCAGAAACTGTCCGAGCTGCGCTCTAAAGACGAAGAGAACCATGAAGCTGAGCTGGCAGCAACTCGGGAATCTGTCAAAAAAGCTGAAGAATACTGTGCCGGGAGATTTGCTTCATTTAGCGAGATGCTATCCAGTAAGTTATTTTCCTTGCATCGTGCATCCGACCTGTTGTTGCTAAATCATCTAGTTTGATTTTATAGTTATTATGTTTTTGCAGTTTATTCCACCAATCCTGAGGCGGAACAGGCGCGTATGGCTGAGTTTGCCAAAATCATGAAGAAGGAAAATTACACTCCCAAGACGACGGAATTTTCCTTGTCCAAGGGCCTTCTGACCATGAGGTGTGCGAGTGCAAAGAAGTATGCCGAAGAAACCATGGGTGCCACCTTGGGTTTGAAGAATTACATTTCGCCTACTGAGGAGAATCGTGTTCATTTGGATACAGTTGTTCCTCTACTTCAAGCGGCTCCACAACAAATTGCTCGTTGGAAAAGGTCTTCAGCTCGGAGTGGCGCGAATTATGCTCTGGCTCTGACTAAAGCTCATTTTTCAGAGAAAATCCATAATTTGGAACGAGTCGGAGATGGTGACCCAGGGCATGGTCCGAGCTGCACGACCTTCTTGTCCCGTTATGCTGAGACTGCAAGTCGTATTGCGAAGATGCCAGATCTTGATTTCTTCGTGGAGTCTACTCGGGTTACCAGTGAATCTGATGAGGCTAGTGATGCCTGATCATGTTAAGGGAAAAAACAGTTGAATTTGCCTCGAAATGCCGAGTGGTTTTGTAATAAATAGTTGATGTCTTATTGTTGTGCCCTTGGTGCACAATTTGCCTCTAAAACTACCTCCCTTTATTAAGAAGGCCTGACCCTGAGGTGTTGATTTGTTTTGCTATAACCAGTTGTCTGCAAGGTTATAGAACTATGTTTCTGAAATCATTGTTCCTCCTTTCTTTCTGGTTTTTGAAATACTTGTTGAGCAACTTAGTAAAATGCGGCTTAAGCTTTCATCCGAGCCGTGTACAGTTCGGATAAGGAACTTGAGTTTTGTCATAACGTTAAGTAGCCCCCATGTTTCGGAAGAACTTGTTGGGCAACTTAGTTAAGTTTTTGCTTAGGCTCTCGTCCGAGCTACGTATAGCTCGGACAAAAAACTTAGATTTTTCGTAACGTTAAGTAGCCCCCAAGTTTCGGAAGAACTTGTTGGGAAACTTAGTTAAGTTTTTTCTTAAGCTTTCATCCGAGCTGTGTACAGTTCGGATAAGGAACTTGAGTTTTGTCACAACGTTAAGTAGCCCCCAAGTTTCGGAAGAACTTGTTGGGCAACTTAGTTAAGTTTTTGCTTAGGCTCTCGTCCGAGCTGCGTATAGCTCGGACGAAAAACTTAGATTTTTCGTAACGTTAAGTAGCCCCCAAGTTTCGGAAGAACTTGTTGGGCAACTTAGTTAAGTTTTTTATTAAGCTTTCATCCGAGCTGTGTACAGTTCGAACGAAAAACTTGGATTTTCGTAACATTAAGTAGCCCCCAAGTTTCGGAAGAACTTGTTGGGCAACTTAGTTAAGTTTTGCTTAAGCTTTCGTCCGAGCTGCGTACAGCTCGGACGAAAAACTTAGATTTTTCGTAACGTTAAGTAGCCCCCAAGTTTCGGAAGACTTGTTGGGCAACTTAGTTAAGTTTTGCTTAAGCTTTCGTCCGAGCTGCGTACAGCTCGGACAAAAAACTTAGATTTTCGTAACATTAAGTAGCCCTCAAGTTTCGTAAGAACTTGTTGGGCAACTTAGTTAAGTTTTTTCCTAAGCTTTCGTCCGGGCTGCGTACAGCTCGGACAAAAAACTTGGATTTTCGTAACGTTAAGTAGCCCCTAAGTTTCGGAAGAACTTGTTGGGCAACTTAGTTAAGTTTTGCTTAAGCTTTCGTCCGAGCTGCGTACAGCTCGGACGAAAAACTTAGATTTTCGTAACATTAAGTAGCCCTCAAGTTTCGGAAGAACTTGTTGGGCAACTTAGTTAAGTTTTTTCTTAAGCTTTCGTCCGGGCTACGTACAGCTCGGACAAATAACTTAAATTTTTGTAACATTAAGTAGCCCCCAAGTTTCGGAAGAACTTGTTGGGCAACTTAGTTAAGTTTTTCTTAAGATTTCGTCCGAGCTGCGTACAGCTCGGACGAAAAACATAGATTTTCGTAACATTAAGTAGCCCTCAAGTTTCGGAAGAACTTGTTGGGCAACTTAGTTAAGTTTTTTCTTAAGCTTTCGTCCGGGCTGCGTACAGCTCGGACAAAAAACTTGGATTTTCGTAACGTTAAGTAGCCCCCAAGTTTCGGAAGAACTTGTTGGGCAACTTAGTTAAGTTTTGCTTAATCTTTCGTCCGAGCTGCGTACAGCTCGGACGAAAAACTTAGATTTTCGTAACATTCAGTAGCTCTCAAGTTTCGGAAGAACTTGTTGGGCAACTTAGTTAAGTTTTTTCTTAAGCTTTCGTCCGGGCTGCGTACAGCTCGGACAAATAACTTAAATTTTCGTAACATAAGTAGCCCCCAAGTTTCGGAAGAACTTGTTGGGCAACTTAGTTAAGTTTTGCTTAAGCTTTCGTCCGAGCTGCGTACAGCTCGAACGAAAAACTTAGATTTTCGTAACATTAAGTAGCCCTCAAGTTTCGGAAGAACTTGTTGGGCAACTTAGTTAAGTTTTTTCTTAAGCTTTCGTCCGGGCTGCGTACAGCTCGGACAAATAACTTAAATTTTCGTAACATTAAGTAGCCCCCAAGTTTCGAAAGAGCTTGTTGGGCAACTTAGTTAAGTTTTGCTTAAGCTTTCGTCCGAGCTGCGTACAACTCGGATGAAAAACTTAGATTTTTCGTAACGTTAAGTAGCCCCCAAGTTTCGGAAGAACTTGTTGGGCAACTTAGTTAAGTTTTTTCTTAAGCTTTCGTCCGGGCTGCGTACAGTTCGAACGAAAAACTTGGATTTTCGTAACGTTAAGTAGCCCCCAAGTTTCGGAAGAACTTGTCAGGTGGCTTAGTTAAGTTTTGCTTAATCTTTCTTCCGAGCTGTGTACAGCTCGGACGAAAAACTTAGATTTTCGTAACATTAAGTAGCCCTCAAGTTTCGGAAGAACTTGTTGGGCAACTTAGTTAAGTTTTTTCTTAAGCTTTCGTCCGGGCTGCGTACAGCTCGGACAAATAACTTAAATGTTCGTAACATTAAGTAGCCCCCAAGTTTTGGAAGAGCTTGTTGGGAAACTTAGTTAAGTTTTGCTTAAGCTTTCGTCCGAGCTGCGTACATCTCGGACGAAAAACTTAGATTTTTCGTAACGTTAAGTAGCCCCCAAGTTTCCGAAGAATTTGTTGGGCAACTTAGTTAAGTTTTTTCTTAAGCTTTCGTCTGGGCTGCGTACAGTTCGAACGAAAAACTTGGATTTTCGTAACGTTAAGTAGCCCCCAAGTTTCGGAAGAACTTGTCAGGTGGCTTGCTATAGCCAGTTATCTGCAAGGATATAGAACTATGTTTCGGAAATCATCGTTTTTCTTCTTCGTCTCGGGTTTTCAAGATTTTTTTAGCGAAAAGTCAGCGTAAGATTTTGGTCCGAGCTGCGTACAATTCGGAAGAAAGCTTGAAAATAAGAATGGAATTGATGAAGGCAGAATCTCTTTATTGAATTGATTGATAAGGATCTCATGCATAGAAGCGCCGTAACAATTGGGCATTCCATGCATGTGGTTCGTCTCTATTATTCGATACATCATATAGCCGATAGGCTCCATTACCTAAGACTCGGGTTACAATGCAAGGGCCTTCCCAGGGAGGGGCTAGCTTGTGATCAGAGGTTTGCTTGATACGCAAAACCATGTCACCTTCCTGAAAGGAGCGAGCTCGAATATGACGCTCGTGATACCGTCGAAGGTCTTGTTGGTAAAATGCCGAGCGTGTTAAGGCTAAGTTCCTCTCTTCTTCTAAAAGGTCAATGCCATCTTGCCGAGCTGTCTCGGTTTCTTCTTCAGTATACTGAGTTATTCGAGGAGCATTGTGCTTCAGGTCACTCGGCAGGACAGCTTCTGCACCATACACCAGAAAAAAGGGGGTCGCCCGAGTGGATCGGTTTGGAGTTGTTCTTAATCCCTATAAAACTGAGGGTAGTTCTTCAACCCAGGCTCCAGCTGCTTCCTTTAGTTCCCGCATAAGACGTCGTTTGATTCCTTTCAGGATCAACCCATTTGCTCGCTCTACCTGGCCATTGGATTGAGGGTGTGCCACTGAGGCGAAGTTTACTCTGGTACCCATGTTCCAACAAAACTGCTTGAACTCGGCTGAATTGAAATTCGACCCGTTGTCGGTGATGATATCGTGGGGAACGCCGAAACGGTGTACAATGCCCTGGATGAAGTTAACTGCAACAGCTGAGTCTAGGCTTTTTATTGGTTTTGCCTCTATCCATTTTGTGAATTTATCTACAGCTACTAGGATATGTGTGAATCCTGAGGTGTCTGTCCTGAATGGCCCTATCATGTCCAACCCCCATGTAGCAAAAGGCCATGCTAGAGGTATTGTCTTTAACTCGGATGCTGGCTTGTGCGGCTGATTTGCGTAAAACTGACATCCTCTGCAGTGATCAACAATGTTCTTGGCGTCCTTTAGAGCATTGGGCCAGAAGAATCCTGCTCGGAAAACCTTGGCCACTAGTGTCCGACTTGACGCATGGTGACCGCATTCGCCGGAATGTATGTCTTGTAAGATGAGTCGACCTTCTTCTTCCGATATGCACCGCTGGGGAAGTTTTGTAACGCTGTTTCTGTACAACTCGTTGTTGATCACGGAGTATGGTTTTGCTTTCCGCACAACTTGCTTCGCTTCTACTTCATCATTTGGCAGCTCTTGCTTTTTTAAGTATCTCAGAATGGGCAAGGACCACTCGGGAGGGATTACTTCTATGTCAAAAACAATGTCCACAACTACGGGAATATCTTCTTTGTCCGGGATGTTCTCATCTGGCAACATGCTTGGATCTGCATCCGAGTAGGGATCTTCCTTCACAGTTGGGGCGTGTATGTGCTCCAGATAAACTCCTTGGGGAATTTTCCCCCGAGTTGATCCTAGCTTGGCGAAGTCATCTGCTGCCTGGTTTTTTGCCCTTGGGATATGATGGAGCTCCAGCCCATCAAATTTTTTCTCCAGTTTTCTGACTGCTACGCAGTAGGTTGTCATTGCTGGGCTCCTTATATCCCATTCCTTCATGACCTGATTGATCACCAGGTCGGAGTCTCCAAAAACCATCGGCCTTCTGATTCCGAGTGAAATGGCCATTCGTAATCCGTACAAAAGGGCCTCATACTCGGCCTCGTTGTTTGATGCTGGGAAATTGATTTGAAGGACGTATCTCATTTCATCCTTTCTTGGGGAGACCAGCACTACTCCTGCTCCTGCCCCATTTAACATTTTCGACCCGTCAAAAAACATAGTCCAGTGCTCAGGAATTGGTTGCGGGATGCTTTGTGCTTCTGTCCATTCGGCCAAAAAATCTACCAAAGCCTGTGACTTGATTGCTTTCTTGGGTTGATAGTGAATATCGTATGGTAAGAGATCTAGTCCCCATTTTGTAATTCTGCCTGTAGCGTATCTGTTATTCATTATTTTGGCCAAAGGAGCTTCTGATACTACAGTGACCGAGTGGTCTTGGAAGTAATGAGCCAACTTTTGTGATGCCAGGTGAATTCCCATTGCCAGCTTCTGGTAATGAGGATATCATTGTTTTGATGGTGTGAGGACCTCGGAGATGAAATACACAGGCCTTTGAATCTTCTGTGTTTTTCCTTCCTCTTCTCTTTCCACCACTATGGCTATGCTGACAACTTGGCTTGTGGCTGCAATATACAATAAGAGTGGCTCCTTTTCTTTCGGGGCTGCGAGAACTGGCCGAGTTGATAACTGCTTTTTCAATTCTTCAAAGGCCTCCTGGGCTTCTTCGGTCCACTTGAAGTTTGACGACTTTTTCATTAGCTGATAGAGGGGGAGTGCCTTTTCTCCGAGTCGGGAAATGAATCGACTGAGTGCTGCAAGACACCCTGTTAGTTTCTGGACATCTCGGAGCTTTTGCGGTGACTTCATGTTCTGAATTGCTGCTATCTTCTCTGGGTTGGCTTCAATTCCTCTTTCAGAAACCATGAATCCGAGTAGCTTTCCCGCCGGAACACCAAATACACATTTTGCTGGATTTAATTTGATGTTGTAAGCCCGAAGGCTCTGAAAGGTTTCGGCCAGGTCGGCCAGTAAATTACTTCCCTCAGCTGTCTTAACTACAATGTCATCGACATACACTTCAACATTTCTCCCGATCTGCCAGATCAAGCAATTCTGCATCATGCGCTGATATGTTGCCCCTGCATTTTTAAGTCCGAATGGCATAGTGACGTAGCAGAAAGAGCCAAAAGGAGTTATAAACGCGGTTAATATTTCGTCTCGTTCATATAATCGGATTTGATGATAACCCGAGTATGCATCGAGGAAACATAGTCTTTCACACCCAGATGTGGAATCCACAACCTGATCGATGTGAGGAAGGGGGAAGTGGTCTTTTGCACAAATATTGTTGAGATGACGGAAATCAACGCAAGTTCTCCAAGATTTATCTTTTTTTGGAACCATCACAGGATTTGCTAACCACTCTGAGTGGAAGATTTCCTTGATGAATCCAGCTGCTAGTAACCTTGCTATTTCTTGTCCGATGGCTTTTCTCTTTTCTGAAGAAAATCGTCTAAGGGACTCTTTCACTGGTCTTGCTTTCGGGTCAACCCGCAATTTGTGCTCAGCCAACTCCCTTGGGACTCCGGGCATGTCAGATGGCTTCCACGCAAAGATGTCCCAATTCTCACGGAGGAAGTTGATGAGCTCAAATTCCTATTTATGATTCAGGTCAGTGGTGATGCTGGTAAACTTGTCCTCATCGTTAGGATGGATCTGCACTTTTTTGGTTTCTCCTGCTGACTCGAACGAAGATGATTTCTTGGGATGCAACAACTCGGATGCGTCGACGGCTTTCTTCAACTCGGCCAACTCTACTTCCGCCATTTGCTGGTCGGCGATCAATGATCCTTTTTGTAACAACTCTTCAGCTTGTTTATAATCTCCAGATATGGTAATTACGCCGCTAGGGCCTGACATCTTTAACTTCAAATAAACATAGCACGGAATCGCCATAAATTTTGCATAAGCGGGCCGTCCGAGTAACGCGTGATAAGCGCTCGGAAAGTCGACTACCTCAAAGGTAATCTTTTCCTTTCAAAAATTATCAGGTGTACCGAAGACTACATTCAGAGTAATCACTCCTAGCGAGAGTGCTTTCTTTCCTGGAATGATTCCGTGAAATTCCAAGTAACTATTACTGAGTTTAGACATCGGGATGTTCATACCTTTTAAGGTACTAGCATATAAAATATTTATGCCACTGCCTCCATCCATCAAGACATTCCTCAGCCTGAAATTGCCGTTCCCTGTTTCCACTAATGGGTCAACTACCAGAGCGTGTCTTCCAGGGTGAGGGATATGAGGGGGATGGTCCGATTGATCAAACGTAATCGGGACATTTGTCCACTTCATATAACTCGGAACGACTGGAGCCGCAGTGTTAACTTCTCTGATCCTCAACTTTTCAATTCTCTTCGATTCCCGGCCTGCGAAAATGACCAAAACTCCGTCTTCCCGAGGAAAACCTTCACTGTCCAGATCTGGGCTTCCTTCCTTTTTCTTTCCCTTGTCCTGCTGTGGCCCGGTCTTTGCATTTTGTGCCGCTCTCTTGATCAGTCGGCACTGCCTGGCGGTATGCTTCGGGAAAACTGTCTTTCCCTCAGCATCTTGGGTGGTATGAAGAGGACAAGGCTGGTTTAGGATATCATCATCATTTGAAGGCCTTTTCTGACGAGGTTGCCACTCCTTCCTTGGCTGATTTTTGCTATGGATTCCTGCCGCGCTTGCGGCCGCTACTAATTCGACATCTGTTGGTGCTCCTTCTGCTTTTCTCTTACCGCCCCCGCCTCCATTCTTTTGCTTGGGGTTGGAGGCCGAGTTGTTACCACTTCGATACTGCTGAGTCTTCTGCCGAATTTCCTCTTCCCCATTGGCATATTTGTTTGCGATTTCCATCAATCTGCCAAGTGAAGTGACGTCAGGGAATCTTGCAAGCTTCAGGCTTAACTCCTTATACCTGACACCTTGCTTAAAGGCATGAATTGCTTGGAACTCGGAGACTCCTTCTACCGAGTTGTGTAATGTGATCCTTCTCTGAATATATTCTCGAGTGGGCTCATTGTGACCTTGAGTGCATAACTGCAATTCAGTCAGCCCTCCAGGTCTCTTGTAGGTTCCTTCGAATTTTTTGACGAAAACTCTGACTAGATCTTCCCATATCCAGATGCTATTTGGTGGAAGCTGGTTTAGCCACGTCCGAGCTGAACCTTCGAGCATCAGGGGAAGGTGCATCATGGCTATCTCATCTCCACCTCCTCCTATCTGGACTGCTATTCTGTAGTCATCTAACCATGTCTGCGGCTTAGCATCACCTCGGTACTTGTCTACTCCTTGCGCTATCCTGAAGCGAGGGGGAATCGGGGTTGACCGGATTCTCTCACTAAAACAGATGGGGCCTGTGGCCATCGGATAACTAACTTGGTCTTGTCGGTACATCCTGGCACGATCTACTCGATTTTGCACCAAATGGCTTCGAGCATCATCTTCGATATCTCGGTATCTTTCCTCTTGATGATCCACTCGGCGCCGCTCTTGGTCCCTCCTCCGAGCTGCATAGTCTTCATCTCTCCTCCGAGCTGCATGCTCATCACCTCTTTGAAACTCTGGGTTTCGGAACTGTTCATGACGATATTCATCATGAGGATTCCCCTTGTTCCGAGGTGAATGATTTATGTTTCTTCGGGGAGTATAAACAGACAGAGAGGTTCCTGTGAGGGGAGGCTGAGAGTGAACTCGCTGTAGTGATTGACTGACTTCAGCGTTCTGCTCCACTGCTTTTTGTAACAGGAATGCTAAGTGCTCTATTCCTTCGGCTGCTGAACCACTCGACTGCAAGGAATTTCCAATCCGAGTAGCTGCTATTAGATTTTCCATTGGGGTATCCAGAGCTCGGAAAGATCGGTTTTCGCCATTCCCCCTCAGTTGCCGACTGGTTCTACTCTGCTTGAGGCAGGCCACCTCCTGAGCCTGATGCTCCAATGTATTCTGCAATTCGGTTAGACGTTGCCGTTCAGCTAGATTGGTTAGCCTGGCTGCCTCTAGGTGTTGCCCTTCTGGAGTCGAGGTGTCTATGGGGGTTTGCAACATCTGCTCTGCTGTTTTTGCCGCCGCTTGTTCTTCCCGAGTAAAGGGCCGTCGATTGGAACCTCCAAGCTCTAGACGCCTGAAAGCGGATGTCCGCCGACGTCCTCCTCCGAGTGGTATCTCTTCGTTGCCCCGAGCTACTTCGTTAGTCCGATCTCCGCCTTCTCTGGTTGGTGACCCTTGAGGTGGTGGAGTTCCAGCCATACAAACTTCGGCCATGGTGACAGGAGAACCGTTGCTCCCCTCTTGCTCGGCCTCTGGCTCTAGGTCAGACATCAGAAGGTCATCATCGTCACCAGAGTTGAAGATGTGCAGAAGTGATGCAGTCGGACCTTCCTTTGCGATCAGCTCGCTAATGGCCTGCTGAGCTGACTCCACAGAATCGATGACCGCTACCTGCTGGATCGGGCGAGGCTTGTTCCGATAGGGAACGCGTGGGAGGCCTGACCTCTTCTTCTTGTGGGGGATAGGCCACAGAACCTGGGTCTGAGGACGCGCTGATAACTGGAGGCGAAGAGCCCCCGATGCATCGGCTCGAAAGTGTTTGCTGCCCCTTGAGGGCAGCAGCTGCGTCTGGAGTGGCGCATCCGCCAGCCATGCGGACTCGTCGGCCACAAAGGCTAACGATCCGAAGAGAAAACTCTTGCCGTGGACGAGTTCAGGACCGCGGGTCGACGACGAAGACGAAAGGAATCCCATCTCTACGGTTGCTGATCAGCTCAGCCCCACGGTGGGCGCCAATTGTTGTAGTTATATACCTAACAATAGATATAGGGGTAATGATGGAGCTATGAAGATCTGTACGTAAAGATGGTGACACAAAGAGGAGTTATACAGGTTAGGCCTCTCCTTGGAGATAACAACCTTAATCCTGTCCCAGATGAACCGGGGTGTTCTTGCTCAAAGTGTCGATGGGTCTCCTTCTATGGTGGAAAGGATGGGCTTATATAGAGTGCGCCCTGTCCCTTCGTTGCCCAATAATGGGTTTTAATTACAGAGTTAATGATGGCTGTTATTACAATGAGAAACGTCCCCCTTTACAGTCATTTAAGTAGGGGTAACGCATATGGATTTAATGTCTTGGCGGCTCTTCCTCTTCTTGTCCAAGCGTCGTGCAGCTCGGCTTTTCTTGCTTCCGAGTAACCAGCTGGCTCGGTCGGCGGTGCTTTGCTCCGAGTAACGCCTTACTCGGCAAGGCCTTGCTCGAGTAGGGCTGCCTTTATAGTAGTGTCATCCGAATAAACTAACTACTCGGAAGACTCTGGCCTTATCCGAGTAGCTTCTTACTCGGATGAAAAGAGAGAGGAAGAGGTTTTTTTGTTTACGTTTTATTTTATAGATGTTTTCAAAGAGGTGGTTATGTTAGGGTTACCCTCTGATATAAGGTACATGAGGGTATACCCTAGGTATTACCACGACATGAAGCTTTCTCCCCTAGGAGGAAGCTTCCTCCTAGGCGTCTCCCCCCTCTTGGGCTCCTTTGGCCCATGTGCTCCCTCCCCACTTGGGACTTCCAAGTGAGAGCGGGGCCATTGATATTTAATCCCTTTTATTAATTATAAAAAAAACCTAGAATCCACTAGAAATAAATATTAAACATATTTAGACCATCCCGGAACTTTTCCGGCCCTCCGGTTTTACCCGGTTTTCTCAAAACTCTTCCCGATACTTTATCGGTGCCCCGAAATGATTCTAGTGTTCTCTCCGATTAAATCTCAATCACTCCGAAACTTTTCTGATGTGTTATACTCGTGCTCCTATCACTCTAGTACTCAACAAATCTACCACCCTTAAGTGTGCGACCCCATAGGTTCGGTAGAATACGGACATGAACCGGAAACTGACTTTCTTCGGATCAATAACCAATAGCGGAGCCATGGACACCTATAATGGTTCCCGCACCTACACGAATATGAATTCGAGTGAACCTCTGGTTGACATGCCAATCCCTTTTCTTCACGACACTTTACAAAATATGAGGTCAGATTATATAGGTATCCGCATGATCAACTCATTAATCATTATACCAATTATCCTCATATAGGTTTTGTTCTTTTCTCGTTCACGTATTCCTTATCCCATGTGATCTATTCACAAAGTATCCGGCCGGATGTTGGTGGATACGTAATACCGAGAGGGCCCAAAGAATATCTCTCCTAAATAGGAGGAGCAAATCCCAACTTGAATCATCAAATCCCTAGACATACTTTCGAGTGTGAGTGAGCAAAGCCGTTATAGCCACGCCTGTTACGGGTGGTGTTAGGATAGATTCAAAACCCACCCTCCGGTATGTAGGTACTTAACATTCTCATGGTCTATAAGGATACATGCAAATGTCAACTCATCTGATGATTTAACTCATAATACAATGATGATGAAATCTCAAAGCAAATCATACAATTGGGTCGGTTCAGCACCCTTGTTCTGGTAACAATGTGCTCCCATGTATTACCGGCATATTCAATGCCCTATGTCAGGAAAACATGACATCCATAATACATAGGTTAGTCCTAGAGGCAGACTAAGAACACTTTGTGTTTATACTCCACACCTGCATATGGGTTTTCCTCCGAAGGCAGTTAACATGCACTTGGCAAACCTCCGCATATGTCATTGCAGTTATAGCACAGACATATAAACATTAATAATGAACCTGGAATTATAATAATACATTTCATTATTGCCTGTAGGGCATAATTCCAACAGTCTCCCACTTGCACTAGAGACAATAATCTAGTTCCATGGTTTGCTCAGACCAATGGCACTTTGGTATTCATGCTCGCTTGTGGTATAGACTTTGTCACTGAGCTTAACGCTTTTAGGCTCGTCTCAATCCTGCGTATCTTAATGTACCCCTTCATCCTTTATGAAGTATTTAAAGATAGGGCACTATCGTTCAACATGTTTGGACTACAGTGAGCTCTTAGCTTACTTTGCTTTGATCATGATGCTCATATCAAAATATGGTTTGTGTAGATCAAGCGTTCGGAACTATGCCAATCAGTATGATGGTGTTCCTGATCCAAATACCCTCCTATGAAACTTCCAGAGTTGCCAAGTTTCACGTCTATGTTGTAGGAATCCTGCTATGTGCCTTAGCTTGAAAAACAATTTTCAACATCCTATTTTGCTACTTAGCTATAGACCGATTAAAAATGTTACAAATCATTATGAAACTTTCTTTCATCTATTTGTAATGAACTCTTTAGTTTTTCCTCATAGAACCTTTTGTGACATCCTGTATTTTGGAACTTTCTTTTTCCGAAAACTTTTCAGATTTATTTATGGATTTGCCAGTTGATTTGGTTTTGAGCACCTCTTTGGACTTGAAACTTGAGCATATTTTCTTTCCATGCTCAAGTGGACCTTGAATCCAAGCCTCTTCCATGTCATTCCATGGATCCATCCCATCCTATCCACCATTTTATTCAAGCCATATATTCCTTTTCCAATAAAATGGATATTCCTATTATTTGAGGTTTGTGAAGCAACCCATATTTATATTGCTCCATAAATCCCGAAATAATTCACACATTCTCTTGATGCCATATCTTGCCAAATTCTCCAAAAACATTGCATGGCCCAAGTGAACATTTTCTCTAGAAAAAAATTCATTTGTCTGTGGGGGAAGATTGGAGCTTTGTGAAGGGAGTGCTATTTATCTTGATCCATTGCTGGTGAAACTTTTTGTGCAATCTCATATGATCATATCATGACCCTACACCAAATTCCACCATCATTTGCGTAGCCAAACTCCCACAATAAATTCCCAAAGTTTGGATGCAGCAAGGGGGCATTGTGAAGCAAGTGCATGATAGGGGATCCCATTTGCCTTGAAACTTTTTGTGCATATTCCCACACCAAAATGACTCCACTAAACCAAGTTTGCGCCAAATCCAACTACCCATGTGTGTGCATCATCATGTTTAAGTTTCTGGTCAGCAGGACACCTTGTGAAGCAAGTGCTAGCTAGGCTTGTCCAATGGCCATGAAATTTTACACACATATGAAAAACACCAAATAACCTCACTCCACCAATTTTCAGCCAATTCCACAAATTCCATGAGATGCTAGCTACAACTTTTCATTCTGGCCTATTTGGACATTTGCAAAGGAAGTACTAGGTACATTGCTCCATTTGAGGTGAAACTTGGTACACCTACTCACCCTAATGTATGATTGAGATCAGACAAAATTCATGCATAGGGGAGCCATGTGCAAGCCAAAGCACAGTACAAACACCTTCAACCTCCATGCCACAATTGCAAAGGAAGTACCATGTGCATTTACCCATTTGACCCCAAACAACATATAAGTATAGTCCTTCCAACCCTAAGACATTGGGACAACCTGGCACCACCCCACACCCCACCATGTGAGCTATGCTTCTGCTCCAAGTTTGATGTATCCAACTTTGTAGTGAAGATAAGATCAAACCAGTACACCATTTGGCCATCCACCTGCACCACTGTGATCATCTCCAAAAGGACTACACCCTAGACACAACTGGCCACGATAAAACCTCCCCTGGTTGAATCTCCCCTTGGTGGCCGCGCTCTCAGCAAGCACATGGCGTGCTTTGGCCGCGCTCCGCGCGTGCCCGATGCGTCCATGTCGAGCTACAACACGCCCTCGTCTTCTTCTTCTTGTCTAGCCGCGCCGCACGGCTTTCCTCAGGCCGCGTGCTCCACGCCACCCCCTCTGGAACCTCCTCGACGTCGCTAGCACACCCGCGCATCTTCGCGTTCCCCTTGGCGCGTCCTAGCCACGGGCATCTCGCCATGGCTATAAATGGAGCAGTCCCGAGCATCCAGAGCACTCCAGCACCTCCCCGAGCTCTCCTAGCCCCTCTCCCCCTTTCAATTCGGCGCCAGAGCCCGCCATTGATCCCCACTGTCTTCGTGGTCGCCGCCGAACTCCGACAAAATTTGAGTAGCTTGCTCCCCCCCTCTCCCTCCAGACCAATCCCGAGAGCCCCCACCTAGTCTCCCCGTCGCCAAGACCCCGCCGGAGCCCCTCCCTCACCACCAGGCCACGCGCAGCCACGACCGCCGTGCCCATCCGTGGCAGGAAGCGCCACGGGCCGTCCCGCATTGCCCCGCGGACACCAGCCAGCGCGGCTCGGCGCGCCACGTCCATCGGACTCGCAGGCGGGCCTCCCTGTCCCACCCATCGACGGCGGCGACGCCCCGAGGTCGCCCTCTGTTTCCTTTCGCGAGGAAGAAGGAGGCGAGGAGGAGAGAGGAAGCCGACGCGTGAGCCCCGTCTGCCAGCCGCACAAGCCCCGGGCCGTTTTTCTGTCAATGGTGGCGAGTTTTCTAAAATGTGTTTTCCCCTGAAGGAAAGCGTATTTTCCTCCTCAGCTAGCCAGAGTGCGCTTTCACTGTTTCGAAGGCGCATTTCGTCTTCTTCAGCCCCGAAATACGTTTTCACCGTTTGAAAGCGCATTTCCCTCTGCATCAGCCCAAAGTGCGCTTGATACATGAGATAACTTCTCGCCCCCGTTGGTTACCCCAAGTGAAAGGTGAGATGTAGATAGCGGCAAATTTCCCTTAGCAAATGCTAAGGTTGAGTATCGTCCAGGAGGACTCCAACAGATACAAGTAGGTGGTGAAGTGAACAATGGTGCCGTTCACAACTCAAGGTTGCTTACTTCACATGGACCTGCACACACACAGATAGCTTCGCTTCCCAACGAGTACAGAGGAGTTGTCAATTCCTCCGGGCTTGTTGTTTATGAAGGATAAAACGCACGGGATAATAATGATAGAGATAGAAACTGAAAAGTAAATACTGAAAGTAAATTGATAGTGTAAACAGTATTGGTAATATGGACCGGGATCTCATGATGTTCACTAGTGATGTCTCTCTCCATGCGAGGTAAACAAATTATCCATGCGAGGTGTCAGAACCCTCTGTTAGGTATGTGCTAGGGTTAGTTAGTACCTTTGCATCATGTCAAAATTTCAAAAAGAAATCTTGGAAATCAAATTCAAAATCCAAATGGGAGAAGGAACACCCCCCAGATGAATTAATTCAAAAGGCCAGATAAAAATCTTTTCCAAAAATTCATGTTAGAGTTTTGAAAAGTCTTATAAATGAGTGTGATCACATATCAAGTGATGTGGGACCCACCCCATGCTCATAGATTTTTCAAATATTCAAACAGTACCTTGGAATTAAAGAAATACCCCTTTTTGATTTAAAATTCAAATGAATTTTAAAAATGTTGAAAGTTTATGAGTGGCTTGTCCATATTATTATGAGGCCATGTAAAAGTTTTCAGCATTTAATAAAATGGTTTGGTATTTTTATCAGAGCCAAAAAAATTACAGAAAAAGAAAGGAAAGATTAAACAGAGAAAAAAAGAAAAAGGCTGAAAGCCACTTACCTGGCCCACCTGGCCCAGCAGAGGCGGCCCAGCCCAAAGGGGCAGGGTCGTCTTCTCCACAGGCCAGGCAGGCAGGCAGCTCGCCGCCGGCCGCGGCATGGATGCCAGGCAGCTGCCTGGCTGCTCCCCGGCCGTCTTCTAGCGTCGTGGAGAACCCCCCGTGCTCATCCACTTCTTTCCCCCCCTGGAACCCTCTTCCTCCTCTCTCCCGTGCGAAACCCGCGAAGCAGCCGTGACCGAGCCGGTGCACCGACGAGCCCCAACGCGGCGACAGAAGTCCTCAAGCTCCGCCACCGTGTCCAATCGAACCAGCGTCGACGACTTCGTCTTTCCCCCAGATCAATCGAAGCCCAGGAGCACTCCAAGTGACGCCAGCTTTAAGGAATCGCCGCCGGCCGCCGACGAGTCCAACCTCAAATTCGTCCACGCCAAGCACTCCCCGGCCTCCCCGAGCCCTTCATCGCGATCAGGGTGAGCTTGCCGTTCTTTTGCCTCCATCCACGCATCCTCCCGTGCCCGTTTGCATGATTTCGACGAGGTCCGAGACCAAACGCCGCCGCTCGTCGTCGAGGACATGCACGAAAGCACCCGTTTGACCCCTGGATGGCTCCACTAGTTCCGCACACACCCCAGCTTCGTTTCTATACTCTCGGTTTCCAAATCCGTGCACAAAATGAAGAACCCGACGAGTCCAGTGCCCGACTTCCGCCGCCGCTCGTCGCCGATGATGTTCCGGTGATCCCCGTGGCCCCCTGATGACACCACTCGATGCGGACGACCCCAAGGAGCAAGTCCATGCCCTCCAGGTCCCTCCCCGCGCCCTAGAACCCAACTCCGGCGAGTGTCCAGCAGGATTCCGGCGGCTCCCCGGCGAGCCACCATTAGCCCCCCTAATGACCCTTTTAAACCTAACCCAGTGGCTGACAAGTGGGGCCAGCCACAAATTAACCCCTCGGGTTAATTTTAAGCAGGGGATTAACCCCCACTGTGGATGACAGGTGGGGCCCCTTGTCAGTTTGACTCGGGTCAAACCCCCCTGACGCCAGCTTGACGTCAGCCTGACGCAGTAAATCGATTAAATGAATTTCCAGAAAAGAAAAATGGTTTAATAATTCCAGAAATTCCAGAAAATACCCCAAACTTTGGAAATTCATAGAAAATTCATATTAACTCCAAATTGGACAAATAATATATGAAAAATGATCAGGAGAAAATTATCTTTCCAAATATGCAACTTTCAACTCTGTTTGAGTTGAATTTAAAATGTGATAAGTGGCATTTGTTATTTGATTTAAATGGAATTAAATCAAATTCAATTCAAATAATTTTGCAACTTGAACCATGGCAACATGCTACATTTCACTTACACATCAGAGGCATATCATACACATTTGAAGATAATTCAAAATGATGAAACTATATCACATATAACTTGGTTAATGTTGAATTCAAATGTGGAATTTGAATTTGCATTCTAAATGCAATATATTCCACTTAAATGGAATTGCCTCACACATCCAAACTTATACTTCAAGCTTTAACATTCAATCATGTGCTTGAGCATTGCATTCATATTGATTGCTACTTCGTGCTTTGTTTGTCGAGTAGAGGTGGAACCGGAGCAAGAGGTCACCCCCTTCGCTGGAGATCCAGAACCCGAACCTCGTCAGCAAGGCAAGCAAAACCCCATTGATCATGTCGATAAAATCCCACTTCCCTCTCATGTCTCGCTTATGCATTGTTTAGGATGATCACCATGCTTCGTTTCTACCGCATAGATGAACCCATTCCTTTGCATGACCTATCTTTTGTCACAGTAGTAAGCAAACCACAATCCTAGCAAATGTAGGAGTTGAATGATATCATGTGGCCCCTGCAATGTTACTGCTTATTGCATGCTTAGTATGATACCATGTTGTTACTGTGTTGTGAGTCGGGATGGTAATGATCATGTTGATGATGGTAGAAAAGTGTTGGTGAATCGACCCTAATACAAGGTGAACGATGAGAGGCTGTGTAGGAGTACACGGTGGGTTGTCTCGTTGAACACCGCCCTAAGTCCGAGTTCTTGTGTGGTGATCCAAGATGAAGAGTACAACCACACATTGGGCTCACTGACCCCTCTCAACCTATTAATTCATCCCTTTCGATGTCCAGATGTCGCATTAGTTCGGAGTTCTGGTAGGCTTGTGGCCTGGATGCTAAGTGAGAGAACGGCTCACCCGAGACCGGCTTATGCACCACGCACACATCACTTGGGTCCACTTCGGTAAACCGGCCGGGTTCACGATTGTGGTAGCCAACCCAAGTAGGCGGCTTTCTCGGACTAGATCGGCTATGAGGTAACAGTTGTGGTGAGCATCCTCGCTGGCACCCCTTGAATGGTGTCGAGATCAAAGGCGGTAAATGATGATCATGTGTGTGTAGCGGTACACCCTTGCAAGGTTAACAAAACTATTCGAATAACCGCGTCCGCGGTTATGGACTACTTGGAAAGCTTAGCTTGATTATTAGATAACTTGAACCGGATACTTCTAAAGTACACCAAGATAAGTGTGAGTGCTATGGCGTGCTTTCTCGTGGGGAAGTCGAGGAAGACACCATAGTGGTGTATTGGTTGGTGAAAGTAGTGGACTCGTGTACGCTTCTTACCTCAAAGTCTGGTACTCGTAGTTCAGGATTAGCCAAGTCAAAGCTGGCATTTCTGCAAGTGAACCCCACCTCCCTTTACCTTGATACATGTGCATGAGTAGTATAGCTCCTATGTAAGTCTTGCTGAGTACGCCTTTGTACTCACGTTTGCTTAATCTATGTTTTAGATGACGCCACTGACCCCGAAGGTGGCTTCTTCATCGAGCTGGACGACTGAAGTTAAGCTAGTCTAGTCCCAGTCAGCAGACTGGTTCCCTCGTGGAGGGCTTTATGTTTGAATAAGGCTTCTTAAGCCAATTTGTTAAACTTGTCTGTACTCAGACATAATTTGCTTCCGCTTTATGTTGTAATGTTGGATCACATGTATGTGATCTCTGTGTGTACTCTACAAGAGTTATAAATAAAATGTACACTTTGTAGAGAATTGCAATGGTACCTACTGTTCATACAAGGCATGTGTGCTGCGTGTATGGTTATAACATGCATGTCTTTGTATGGGTTTTCGAGACCTTAGTTGTGTTCTGGCTGGCGGTCTTTCATACACCAAGTGGCCCTTAGATGTGCGCAGCTTGGGGCATCGCGATGCGATTGCTCGAGACTCCGTCTCGTGCACACTTTGTGGTATGATCGAGCCCGCCCTAGACCCCGACTAAGTGATCGGGCTGGAGTAAGTCTATGTAAGAGTGTTGAGATAGTCGGTAGTATGGTTGAGGCGACTTGTCTTTGAATATGGGAGTTCACCACCCATATCATTTGACTTGTGTGCGGACGATGAGGACCCATTTCAGTTGATCATCCGGCCTGGATGGGATGCCCCTCACGTACGATGCTTTCCGAGAATGTTCAGTGCTTGGCCTTGTCTGCTTAGACAAGTGGGTGCGGTTCTCGGCTCTCCATATGACTATGTCTTAACTGGACTTGCATACGCTAACCCCGGGTCCCGACACGAGGTAAACAAATTACAGCTGGGCAATTGACAGGATTATGTGCGCAAACCAATGCTAATTATGAAAAACAGAAAGGAAGAGGCTCAAAAGCACGGGTGGTACGCCAAGTCAAGTAGACCGAAATCCATTTGCATCTACCCACTAATCATCCACCTTGAGATATCTATCCAGAACATCTCGCTGGTATTAAGTTGCGAATCCCACCCAAAGTGTAAACTCAAAGCAACGGACAACTGCATTAAAGAACTTTGCGTAAAGTAAACAATCCTTGCACCCGCAAGTACAAGCACCGTTGTTTTCCCCCTTGTGACAACAACACATCCCCTAGACTTATGTTTCTGTCACTCAAGCTAGTCATCGGGGGGCATGAACCCACAATCATGCATAACGCTCCCTCTTGGAGTCACTACCTACTACTTGGCCAAAGCAATAAACAGCAACGGAGAACATGCAAGAGTTACTCAAGAACATAAATATAAAAGAAGAGAATCAAATATATAACTCAATCACAATCTGAACATAATCTCATAATCCATCGTATCCCAGCAAACTCAACAAAGAAACAGCAGAAAGATTACATATGTGCTTCGATCATGTAGGGCAGCTCACGAGGTCTAATCCGTGAAGAACAAAGAGGGGAGGAGAACATCACATAGCTACTGATCATGGACCCATGGTCCAAGGTGGACTACTCACGGTTCATCCGGGAAGAATCCATGGTGGTGGAGAAGCTCCTGGAGGTGATTCCTCCCTCCGGCAGGGTGCCGGGAAGAGGTCTTCTGGTGCTCCCGATCTTGGAAGCGCGGCGGCGGTGGAACAGAGGAGAGATCGCGAAAAAGGGTTCCGTCCCAGAGGGTTTCTCGTCACGAGGAATAAATAGGCGAAAGGGGGCAGCCAGAGGTGGTCCAGGGGCTCCAGGCGCCCCCCTGGCGCGGCCAGGGGTGGGGTCGCCCACTGGCCGCCTGGGGACCCCCTGGCTCCCCTCTGGACCCTCTCGGGCTCTTCGCAAAGCTTTCGGTACGCTGATTTTTCCTAAATTTTTCCCGGAATTTTTCTGGTACTTTTAATAAGTGGAAACCTGAAATAGAAAAACAGCAGAAAACAGGAACTGGCACTGGGGTGCACTGAGTTAACAGGTTAGTCCAAATATGATCAAAAGTGTATGGAAGTTCATCAATAGCATAGCAATATCACACAAAAGAGGCATGGAGCAAGCAGAAATTATAGATACGTTTTGGACGTATCAGCGCTTTCTCTGTTAGAAATCGTATTTCTGCCAAAAATCTGCCCCCGAACTTGCCGCCCTCGTATCTCCGCAACCCTAAGTCCAAATGGGGTGATTCTTTTTGCGTTGGTTTTCTTTTGATCTCCTCTTCAGTTTGGCATAGGTTTTGTGCCATGTTTTTCTGTTGATATTTGTTGGTCAAACAAAGCTGGAGTTTGACCCATCTTTCTCTGTGTCTTTTTATAAAATCTTTTCAAGGCTTTTGTGGTGTTGAAGACCCGGAGCTTTCCCTACACTTTGTTGGTGAAGGCAAGCCACAATACCATTTTCACCTTTGCAAAGCTTTGACGTGTTTTGAAACGTGCTTTATTCTTCGGTGCATAATGATTATCATGATATGCTTGTTGATACATTGTCATGATACATTTGACTATGATGCTATGCGTTGAATATGTCTTGATCTCGATATGCTCATATGCTTGGATCACTTTGTTGATGCCACATGACTATATCATGTTTGATTATGCCATGCCATGCTTGACCATGTTACGATTTCGATATGTCCATGATATGCCATGTTGTGGTCAGGATAAGCTTTGATCATGCTATCGTTGTATCATGCTTAGCTACATTCAAGATATTGCTATGTTGCATGATAAGATCTTGATCACGTTTGTATAACTAAGTGAATGAACTAAAATATGACCTGAATCATGATGTAAATATGAACTGTATCTTGTTCCACTTATATTGAAATGCCATTAATTTAAATACTCATGTTGCACCTGATGCTTTTTTTTGCTGTCGGAGATGTGATCCGTGCCAAGATGATCAGGTGCGATCGAACTGAACTTATCCGTGCAGCCACACTTGCCTGGATGGGGAGGCCTTGATTCGGTCTACCGGTGGGCGTCTCTTATGTGTATCACCAAAGAGGGAAGGCTATGCGCGGCAGTTTCCTTGGCCGGGTAAACGGCGATAGTCTTGAGAGTTGGTTTTGTTTTGGGCCCGTTCCTGCGAGGAACAAGTTATTGGACCATGCGATGGTAAGTTGCCATGCGATGGCAGGTGTGTCTGGAGGACACTGAGCTACCCAAGGCATGACTTGCGAAGCGTGTCGGTGATACGGTAAGAGGGACACGCGATGGAGCGGTCTCGTTTGAGAAGTCCAAGTCCACTCCTACGGTACGAGTTCCAAGGATCCTATGGGACAAGTTCCGAGGTACTGGACGGAGGAAGAAGTCCATAGTGTGGGTAACGTGCACAAACTCTGCAGAGTCACACAAATCTATTCGAAAAGCCGAGTCCACGGTAATGGACACGGTTCATAGTTGGTCACACATGATCAACATGAGTTCGGTTGCATGAGCACGGTAAGTTGATATGATGACTGGATTGGTTGGGTGGTAACGGAGGACACCTAACCTGTTGAAGGATTGTGCGACGATCCAGGTATGTTGATGGTCATGCGATGACCGGTGCTTGAGTCGGTGAGGAATCCGAGGTAAGCCACACGATCAGGCAGTGATCATGTGGGGTCCATGTGACCTTAAACGATAATTGGTTATGCATTAGTCTTAATGTTAATAAAATGCTGATAATATGTTGATGATATGCTTGATGATCGACTGCTTGCATGATATTGATGCTCACATGTTTAATTCATTAATATTCTTTAACCTTTTGTCATGTTATTGTTTTTCCTTGTTGCATGGTTGTTGTGAGATTGCAAGTACATTCGATGTACTGATCTGGCGTGTCACGCCAGATTTGCAGGCCGTGCTTTGGACGCGTAGGACGACGTTCCCGGTGTTTGCGAGCTAGGAGGTGTCCCATCCAGTGTCCCTGTGGAGTGGAGTTCATCACCGTCGCCGTTGTTCCGCTGCCGAGTTATTCCGCTGCTAGAGAGTTAGTATGCTGCTTGATCTAGATCCGCGGCGAGCTTGAGGAGCAAGCTTGTTCTCCGTCTCGCTCCACCAGTGTTGTAATAAACCCATTGTACCCGTATTATTTGTTAATAGAAAGCTGTTCGGTTCTATATCAAGCAGTGCCGTCTTCCAGAAGACTTGATCTCTGGGCTGGAGCACGGGGTGTTCCGGTCCTCTGAGCCGGGGTGCCACACCTTTCTTCATCTGAGGTACTTCAAGAGATCTAATCTACTATTTATATTACTTTGGTGCTTGTTGCACTTTCAGGATATCCAATACCTTAGTGCTTTATTTTTCTAAAATATTTATTCTCAATCACTCATATGTTATTGACATATATGATTAGAATTGTGCTCCCACTTAATTCCATATCTTATATGATTATTGATGAAATAATAACTTTTATAACTTCATCAAAAACTATTACTCCAGCTCTGTGATATTTGCTTCAACTATGGGCTAATCTTTGAAGCATTCTCACTTTTACTAATATCGTATAGATCATTAAATCCTTTCAGGTTGTATCATGCATACACCCTTTTTTAATTTTCTCAGAAGAAAAATCCATATGTCATACTTCGGAAGTATGTCGCGATTATCAGTAATTTTCCATATGAACATTTGCATCACTACACATATTGTAGTCAACCTTTCGAACTCTATCGGAAAACTTATTTTGCGATAAGTCGATCGTTATCAACGATGAAGCTATCGTCTATGTTCATATCTATGAAAAACCAATCCACTCTAATGATCAAGTATCCTTAGGAGGGTTTTACCAAGTTCTCAACTTGATTTTGGTGGATGGCTTTCATTTCGTTTTTATGGTGTTTAAGCCATATCATGGAGTTAGTGCCCGTCATGTGGTCTTGTAGTTCACAGGTTTATCACACTTCAGAACTACATTGGTTCAATGTGAATTTATAAAGCTGTGTGATACAACATCAGACTTGATCATTTCATCTCTGGAACGCATTTCGGAGTTTCATCATTCCTTTTCATCAGATGTAGGAATTTCTGGTTTGGTCACGGAATTTATCTCTAGATCAAATTTAGAGTTCCATTCTGTAGAACCAAATGATTCATTGTAATCATTATCAAGCTATTAGTCCTCCCACTTAATTGTTTCAAGAGAGCTATTTTCTCAAGGAAAAATCCCATGTCCCTCGGTAAACAATTTTCTCGGGTATGGTAGTGGAGGTGTTGTTCGTAACATGATGTTTCTACAATACTTATATTTGAGATCGAGTATATTCTAAATATATATCTCCGAAATTATGAAACAACAATTGGATTTCTTATCCATGCCATATTCTTATAGGGCATTGTTTCAACAGTCATATGACGATGCTCTATTTAGTTCGTAAGTGGTTTCTCTAAAGCATTAAGCAGTATAGTGAATGGAAGTGTGGTTTAAGTACATCGCCGACCTCATCATGTCATGCTGGAATTCAGGGTAGAAAACAATTTTAATTCCAATATGTCATATAGGGCTTGGTTATGCGTCAAGATACTCCGTAGCTATACGGGGTTTCAGGTGACACTAGTTTATGAACTGAATTCATACACTCAGTGATGTTTGCTAAATTCTTTAACTCGTTTATTTTACGATCAGATCGTCAAATATTTGATCTGTGTGTGATGATGATTCTCTTTGTGTTGAAACAATTTTGAACTTATTCAAAATTTCATATATTATGTCTTGTCTAAATATCGGTATATCTATACAAGTCATTATCACAAAGTTTTATGTAAAGTACTGTTTATTGGTTATTCACACATCGATATGTGTTATTACCAATAGTTTACTAAACACTTGAACAATTCATTTAATCAATGATTTTGTCTATTAGAAAAACATTGCATGTGTCAAATGACTCAAAGTCAAGAGATTGAATGACTTCATCGATATGAAGCTTCCGCATGCGCTTTGTTCTAATGCGACTAAGTCATTTATGCTATAATAATTTTAGCATTATCATCACATAACTTAATTTATTTAGCAATCAAGAAAATAGACATAACATCAAGTTTTCAACTTAAGTAATTCACCACGAATGGTGAAATTCAGAAAGCATTAACTTTGAACAACCATTATTCAAACCGTGGATAAGGCATCCACTATGTAGACGACATAATATGATATTAATGTTTTACACAACCTCTGAATAAAATAACTTTTATTTAAACTCTAAGATAAATCTTGATAGACGAACGCCAACGGCCTTGGGTGACTTGGGCACCACTTCCGACGCGGACTTGCACTTCATTCGTTCTTCTCCTTTGAATTCTGAGAATTCCCTGTACCGATTTGCGAACCATTAGCAATCGATATGGTATCAATTATACCTATGAAGGTGAAATAATGAAATTGTCTATTAACTTAGTATAACTTATTTATACCTTTGGTGATCAGACCACTTTTCAGATCTCCCGGATACTTCTTGCAATTCCTCTTCCAGTGCCCCTTGTTCTTGCAGTAGTGACACTCAGAATCTTTAGTTGGGTCATTCTTAGTCTTTACCTGAGCTTTGGTCTTACCACCGCTCTTGGAATTTCTTCCTTTGCCCTTCTTCTTGAAACTGGTAGTGTTCATCACAGCCAACACGTGGCTTGGATCCTTCTGCATAGGTGCTTCCGCAATCTTAAGCATAGCGAACAATTCATCTGTGTTCTTGTCAAGCCCATTCATGTTGTAATTCATGATAAATCCTTTGTAAGACGGGGGGGGCGACGCAAGGAGAATGTCAGTGTCGAGTGTCGTAGGGATCGCAAATCCCAGAGCACACAGCCTCTGTGCGTAACCAACAAGTTTGATCACGTGCTCGCCTATGGATCTACCTTCTTCCATCTTGCATTCCCACAGCTGCTTCGTTATCTCGTAATGTTCAGTTCTAGCCTGCTTCAGATACAGAGCGTTCAGTTGTGTCACCATGTCAAAAACGGTGAAGTTCTCAAAACGTTTCTGGAGCTCCGTATCCATGCATGTAAGCATCAAGCATTGTACTGCGGTGTGGTCATACACTTTAGTCGCATAGATGTTCTTATCGTCCTGCGATGCATCCTTAGTGGGAGCGGCTGGGAGAGCTTCTTTGAGAACATAGTCCTTTTTAGCAACTTTGAGGACAAACCCAAGATTACAGAACCAGTCCGCATAGTTGCCCCCATTTGCAGCAAGCTTCTCTTTTTCAAGCATCGGTCCTAAGCTAAAAGCATTGTTGTTGCGGGCCATCTCTCTACAACGATATAAACAGATTGATTTAGACATGGTTCAAAATTAATTGCATTAATCTTAACAAGTTTAATCTAATGCTCCCACTAAAACCAATATCTCTCAAAATTGATCTTAGGGTAATCAAGATCCGGATCAACACAGCTGCCACCGGTGTAACACTCAGTCATGGAGGAGATCAACCCGGTAGGTCTAACAAAACCAATCATAACCATTTTATGATTCTTGTATTAGTCTTTCGACACTTGTGCTCCAAGCTCAGATATGATAAGCTAGAACGTCAAGACAACCAAGCGCTATTGCTGTGGAGACAACTCAATCCACCCGTCTCTTTGTTACCTTTCCGTTGGTACTCGTGTGACACGACGCACCGCGGGTGGCGTTTATTACAGACGGTTGCACGGTTGGGAGAGCACGGACTTCTTGATATTTTAAGAGAGATCTACCTTTTAAAACACGACTACTTGCGCATTCAAACAGGCAATGAAAAGGATTAACATCACAGGAAATTTAATGTATGTGATATGGTATAGCCCTTTTCTTCAAGAAGCTCCAAGCACCATGCTTTTCTTTCTTCATCTTCTTTTGGTGGAGAGCATCACCTCCACGCATGACATGTCGTCAAGCACCATGACGTATGATCATCATCTTCATGTAGATACTACAACTATTGCTAGTATCTATTCTACTAAAATAAAATTACATGAAGTTTGGCACGCAGGCCGAATAAATGACAATCATATGGCTCCAGCCATCATGCCGTACCATGACATGCAAGTCATAAAAATTTAACATGTACAAAGTATAATCATCTCATACAACTTTTATCATGACGAAGACTATACCACATCACATGTTCCTGCAAAAACACGTTAGACGTTCTTCTACTCGTTATTTGCTTCTTTTACGTGGCTACTAGGGTTTGCATGGAAAAAACGTTTTGCTAGCTACATAACCACATAAAGCACAATCTTCAAGTTTCTAAATTAACACTCGGGGCGTATCATCCATGAGACTACAATTTAATCTCATGACCCATACTGAACAATCGTCAATACGCCTGATCCCCGTGCTAGATCAACAATCTAACATGCCCCTTTTGTTACACAATTTCTTCACACCAAAAGCAAGACCCAAATCTTCTTCGCGTGACCAGCATACTTAGGAGCAGCATAGAAGGACACCGAGGGGCAAGATGTTTGTAACAAAATCAAGCAATACAGGAGGGATCAACTTGTGCAATTAGAGGGGAAGCAACTAGAAGATTCAGTTTAGATCTATTATCAAAAAACCGCGCACAATGAAAATTTTGTGCAATGCCCGTTCATCACTATGAACTCTAGATCGAACCTGCATCTATTACTAGAACTAGCTCATGATACCTCTGTTGGGATTCGGAGTAGAAAACAAAAAAAATCGGCACTACGAAACCAAGTCCCAAGATTGGATCTAGATAGATGCAGACACAGTTAGCGATCTTGTTACCTTAACAACCGTTCAAACGGTAGTTCTCTCGCAGCGGAAGAAGTTGATGGAGAGTTGGGGAAGATTGACGCGGTGCAATCCCTCGAACAGATCTACTCCTCAGAAGAAGATGCAGAAGTCCCTCGAACAAAGATCGAACGCACGATTTCTCTACGGTTGATCCACACGTACGGTGTGGAAGATCCGGCAGGGCTCCGTCTTCCAAAGCTCGGCGCCTCCGGGGTAGAGAGGATGGAGGAGCAGCACTTCGAGATATGGTGGAGATCAGATCTACAAGAGAGGAGAGAGGAGGGGCAGCCCTGAGGAAAAAGAACAAACTTGTGTGTCCTTGGGGGTGCCCCCTCCTCATCTATTTATAGTGGGAGGGGAGGGGCGGCCACCTTGGAGGAGGGGCAGCCCTAGGGGTGGCGCCCTAGGGTTTCCCTCCCCCTTGGTGGGGCACCAATGAAGGGGGGAGGAAGCTTCCTCCCCTAGGGGAGGAAGCTTCCTCCTAGGCGCCTCCCCCCTCTTGGGCTCCTTTGGCCCATGTGCTCCCTCCCCACTTGGGCCTTCCAAGTGAGAGGGGGGCCATTGATATTTAATCCCTTTTATTAATTATAAAACAATTCTAGAATTCACAAGAAATAAATATTAAACATATTTAGACCATCCTAGAACTTTTCCGGCCCTCCGGTTTTACCCGGTTTTCTCAAAACTCTTCCCTGTACTTTACCGGTGCCCCGAAACGATTCCGGTTTTCTCTCCGATTAAATCTCAATCACTCCGAAACTTTTCCGGTGTGTTATACTGGTGCTCCTATCACTCTAGTACCCAAAAAATCTACCACCCTTAAGTGTGTGACCCCATAGGTTCGGTAGAATACGTTCAAGAACCGGAAACTGACTTTCTTCGGATCAATAACCAATAGCGGAGCCAAGGACACCTATAATGGTTCCCACACCTACACGAATATGAATTCGAGTGAACCTCAGGTTGACATGCCAATCCCTTTGCTTCGCGATACTTTACAAAACATGAGGTGAGATTATATAGGTATCCGCATGATCAACTCATTAATCATTATACCAATTATCCTCATATCGGTTTTGTTCTTTTCTCGTTCACGTATTCCGTATCCCATGTGATCTACTCAGAAAGTATCTAGCCGGATGTTGGTGGATACGTAATACCGAGAGGGCCCAAATAATATCTCTCCTAAATAGGAGTAGTAAATCCCAACTTGAATCATCAAGTCCCTAGACATACTTTCAAGTGTGAGTGAGCAAAGCCATTATAGCCACGCCTGTTACGGGTGGTGTTTGGACAAAGTCAAAACCCACCCTACGGTATGTAGGTACTTAACATTCTCATGGTCTATAAGGATACATGCAAATGTCAACTCATCTGATGATTTAACTAATAATAAAATGATGATGAAATCTCAAAGCAAATCATACAATTGGGTCGGTTCAGCACCCTTGTTCTTGTAACAATGTGCTCCCATGTATTAGCGGCATATTCAATGCCCTATGTCAGGAAAACATGACATCCATAATACACAGGTTAGTCCTAGAGGCAGACTAAGAACACTTTGTGTTTATACTCGACACCTGCATATGGGTTTTCCTCCGAAGGCAGTTAACATGCACTTGGAAAACCTCCGCATAGGCCATTGCAGTTATAGCACAGACATATAAACATTAATAATGAACCTGGAATTATAATAATACATTTTATTATTGCCTCTAGGGCATAATTCCGACAGACTCACATTCACTCCCTAAATAGTCCCTCTGGTCATTTTACTAAAACTAATGACCTTCTTAAAGTAGCCACAAACTATTAGAAGGATGTGTTTATAATTGGTAACAGGATTTAGTTTAAACTCAATCCCCAATTTTTCAAGATAGTGAGAAGGTACACCTAGAGTATAATTATTTATCGCAAGCACCTTTTACTGAAGAGTGGACGAAGAAACATATTTTTGATTACGATGCTAATGGAGCCCCCTGGTCCAGATGGGATTCCATTTGTTTTTATACACATTTCTGAAATCTGATAAAATATGATCTGATGAATCTATTTTCAGACTTCCATATAGCAAATTATAACCATTTCATTCAAAGTGTGCATGCTAACCATTATCCCTAAAGAGAGTGACGCTACTTCTATGGAAAAAAATTAGGCCCATTAGTCTTCTTAATTGTGGCTACAATATTCACTAAGGTGTTGGCTAATAGATTGGTAGTGTTGCTGCAAAGATTGGCAGCTAATAAAAAAGTATGCTTTTCTCAAAGGTAGTTTTCTTCTTGAAAGTGTAGTCATTGTGCATAAAGTTCTTCATTTTGTGCCTTCCTTTCAAGAAAAAAGGTTTAGTTCTTAAACTTGATTATGCTCAGGATTTTTGACAATGTAAACAAGGCGACCCTATTTCCCCTTCTATTCAACCGAGAAGTTGATGCCTGATACGTCTCAAACGTATCTACTTTTCCAAACACTTTTGCTATTGTTTTTCCCTCATTCTTGCATGATTTGAACTAAACTAACCCGGACTGATGCTGTTTTCAGCAGAGCTTCCTGTATGGTTTTATTGTGTGCAGGAAAATGGATTTTTAGGTGTCTCCAAAAATTCCAAGAAAAATCACAAAAAATACACACACCCGAAGGAGCCCGGAGCCAGAAGTGGGGCCAGGGGGGCCCAGGAGCCCTGCCTCGACTCCTATTTATTCCCGTGACGGGAAACCCCCGAAACAGAAGTCATTTTTCCAGAACCCGTCGCGGAGCCGCCGCCACCCTATGTTCTTCCTCGGGAGGGCTAATCTGAGGCTTATTTGGCCTCCAGATAGGGGAGATCGTCGCCATCGTCATCACCATCACCAATCCATCCTCCCTCCATGACTTCTCTTCACATGTGTGAGTAATTCCCTGTTGTAGGCAAAGGGGATGGTAGGGATTGTATGAGTTTGATCATGTAATAGTTTGTCAGATTGTTAGGGGCATGTTGCCTATCATCTACTATGGTGTTTATCATCTTTTCTACAACTTGTTGCTCTTAATGCTTGTCACTTTGGGCCCGAGTGCCATGTTTTCAAATCTGAACCACTTGTGTTTTCATCAGTATATTTATGTTCTTGATCCTATCTATGAGTTGTATGCACCTATTACGGTCCGGAACCGGCGATCCCAAAGGTGACAGCTTGGGACACCAAAGGGGATGGTCCATAATTTGAGGATTTCATGTATACATTGAGTTCATTATTTTGTTCCGGTGCTCTTTGACAGGAGCACCTTAATCTCCATAAGTTCCCTTTGTCCCCGTTCGTAGCGGGATGGTAGGACAAATAATGTTGTGCAAGTTCTTATTGCAAGCACGCACAACTACCTACAGGATACATGCCTAATGTTTGATATTTTCCTAGATGATCATTATTTCTCTGTGTGGCTTGCCTCGTGTTAGAATCTATTGTATACTCACTCTTATCCAAGCAGCGCCCAACTATCCATCTCCCTAGCCTACAGTGCTTTAGTTTTACTGGTTACTAGTAATTTACTCTCGCTGTTTCACTTTCGTTGTTATCAGTACCACTATCATACCACAGTTGCTATTAATATTTTGTTGCAAGCAAGTATATTTCAGGTGCAGTTGAATTGAAAACTTCAACTGTCAAAGCTTATAAATACTCTTTGGATCCCCTTGTGTCGAATCAATAAATTGGGTTAACTTACCCGCGAAAATGCTACAAACGATCCCCTGCAATTGGGGGTCATCAATGCCTAAGTCGGATTATTTTAAGAATTGTTGATAATAATCGATTCAAGGTCTTTGCAACTTTGTCTTCCCTGGTGGCATCATTTGCCTTCAATGTTTCAGTGATACAATATTTTTGTCGAACAAGATGCTGATAAAGTACAAAAATCTCACTATGAATTTTAAATTGTTTTGGGAAAGTTACTGGCATGAAAGTTAATTATTACAAGAGTGAGCTTATCCATATTAATATGGATGAGGATGAGACTCAAACCTTTTTAGAGATCCTAGGGTGTAGTAGAGGGAAATTTCTAATTAAGTACCCAGGGACTCCCCTACAGTATGAAGAACTTAAAAGGGGGGATATTCAACCTCTATTTGATAAAATCATGCCAAGAATGGTTGAGGGGGAAGGGTACTCTTCTATAGAGGTAGGCCGGTGATCATCCAGGCATGCCTAGCTAGCGTACCTATCTACATTCTTTCCTTTTTAAATTTCCTAATTGAGCTATAAAGCTCATTAACGCACAGATGGCTGACTACCTCTGTAATGACTTTGAGGGGCATAGGGAAATACATTTATCCAACTGGAGACTGGTTTGCATGAAGAACGAATATGAAGTCCTAGGAATACGCAGTTTGCAGGAAGTCGATACTTGCCTATTGAGTTCTTGGATCAAAGGGTATCATACTTGTAGTCCTAACATTTTTACTAACTCAAGCCTGGATGTTTCTAGATTCTAGAAAGGCATTCTTTAATGTCACCAAAGAAATCAAGCTTGGTTACAAATGGCATATTGGTGATGGGGCTAAAGTTAAATTTTGAGAAGATACTTGGTTTGGTACTTATCCAATAGTTGTGCAATTTTAAAATCCTTATACCATTTGTAATGAACCCTCCAAAAATTGAGAAGGATGGTAATCAGCTACAATTCACTTTTAGGAGAATCTTTAATGAATGGAAGATGGATCAATGGTTCCTGTCGTCGTTTAGTAACAACAGATGCCATAGGGATGGCTAAAGAGAGGGGAAGACTCGAGGGAGAACTATGTCGATGGTGCCGGAAACGGGTTGGGAACAAGCACGGTGAAGGACACCACGATATACCTAGGTTCGGGGCTCTCCAGAGAGATAACACCCCTACTTCTGCTTGTCTTCTTGCTATAAATGATCTCACGAACTACAATCAATGCTCATGGAGCTGCTCAGAGGAAGAAGACACCTGCCGTGGGCATGGCTCTCCTTTGCTTCTCTATGGGAACTACTGTGGGAAGTAAATGCGAATGGGGGTCCCTCTCACAGGAGGGGTACCCCGGGCTCTTATAGTGTGAGTTCGGGGTACTACGGTCATTTCCGTCGGGTGCTGGCCCCAGCTGTCATCCTCTCGTCGGCTGGGGTCCACCGACTGCAAATCTCCGGTTGATCCGGACTTGTCAAGCGGCTGCCCATGCTGTAGCTTCTAGGTAATGATGAATGAACAGTGGAGCTATGATCTCTGGTCTTGTCGTCCTGTCTCCGGATTCAGAGGAAAAGGGTGACAACACTCCTCTGACAGATCGGCGAAGTGACTTAGCTTACTGTCACCCAGATCTCTCGGGGTCATGCATTTATTACCTTGTACAAGAGGCATCCGATATGGACAAGGTCAAATCTTGAGCCGATTGAAGGGTGGGCCGATTGCGCCTGGGCCGACTGCTCGCATTTGGCATGGTCGATTGCTTGAGGGAAATCGGCCATGCGACTGCCTAGCTCGGCCCAGCAGCAGCCCAATCGGCCTCATCCTTATCTTGAAAGATTGCTTTAGTCTGGGTGACCCTACCCGGTTATCATTCCCCCGACACTAGCCCCTAAAGCTGTAAAGGTCCCACATTTGCTTGACTGCGGGGCCTTTGCAGTTTTTCCTTTCGTCTCTTCGCGCTTTGAATGCTCTGGCCTCATCGGACTCCTCAATCCGAGCTGAACGCTCATCTCGGAGATTATTCCCGGCCAACCAGATCAGTAATGGTTCGATATGCTTTCTCCGACCTTGACCACCATCTTGCCGACTGCTCTCGTGCTTCTCTGAGAAACTTTCCTTGCAACACTTTGGCCGAGCTGAGATCTGGCTCAACCGATTGCTTCTCCAACGGTTACTTTTGACCAACATCTGACCAACCCACGTCGCACGTCGTTTCCGATTCCCCGGGGCAGTTAATGCTCCGGGCCCCACGACCCACGCGCGACGGAACGTTACTGCGCACGCCTCGCCTTCTGCGCCACTATCCTCTGTGTCGAAACCGCCGATTTGCCTCTTGATACACGCGGCCACACCGGGCCACACGAGCCGCATCCGCGATCCCACTCGCCCCCGTCGCCCATATAAGCCACAGGGGGCTCCTCGGGCTCATCTCCCCCACTTCTTCTTCCTCGCTCTCACTCTCCTCCTCGCGCCGCCGCAGTATTTTTGCTTTGGCGACCTTGGCCTAGCGTGCTCGTGGCGCCACCGCACCGCACCGCCTCTCTGCATCCCGCTCGCGCACTTCGCCGCCGCCGCGCCTCCACTTGCTAGCGTCTGCTGCCGTCCTCTTCTCGCCCTTCTCTCCGGATTCATCCTTGACCGCTCTGGAGGATGCCATGGCCGCCGCGGACGAGAAATCCGCCGCCAGCCGCGGCCGGTGGAAAGGCTCCACCGTCAACGCCGACGAGATCCGCCAATTTCTCCACGCGCGCAAGATGTCGTCCGGCATCCAATGACGTGCCCCCGGCGAGGAGATCGTGCCAGAACCGCGCGCCGGCGAGCGCGTGGTTTTTGTTGCGCACTTCGAGCGCGGCTTCGGGCTGCCGGTGAGCACTTTCTTCTGAGAGTTCTTGGACTTCCACCGACTGCAACCGCACCACCTCGCCGCCAATTTCATTATGACGATGTCGGGATTCGTCACCCTCTGCGAGGGCTATCTCGGCATTCGGCCCAGCATCGGGTTGTGGAAGCGCCTTTTCCACATCCGAGGTCACATGGCTCGGACCGGGAACCTGCTGCCGAACCCAAACGGAGAAGACAAACCGCCGACTCATGAGACCGCCATGACCGACTGCGGCGGTTGCATACTCTACTCTAGCAAACAGGGATATGAGTCCCCTGCCATCATCCAATCGGTCAAGGACTGGCAGACCACCTTCTTCTACGTCCGATCTCCCGACAAGGGCCCCGACCTCATCAATCTGCTCGAATTCCAGCTCGCTCCACCGGTTCAGAGATACCAGTGGTATCACTGGAGCACATCAAGAAGCCCTCCATCACGCCTTCCCAGAGTCCGAGTCCATTTTCATATCAGAAACCGACCTGGAGGCATTAAGGCAAGCAAAGTTGGTTCAGCCAATGAAGATTCCGACTCTGAAGAAGCAGTCAAGCGCCCAGGGAGCTGCGGCCTCGGCAAGTCCGGCAAATCCATGGGCTGCCGATTGCGGTCCAGGGGCTGATGATCTCGGCAAGAAGAAGAGGTCCAAGGCAAAAGCAGCAGCAGCACCAGGTGTCGGGAACTCATCCGAGCTATCGACACCAGGGGCTGCCGATTGCGATCCAGAGACGCCGATTCCAAGAGAAGAGCCAGGGGATCCTGAGGTTTCAGCTGCAGCAGAGCAAGCAACATCAGGGGCTGCCGACGACAAGCCAGATGTGGAGATTGTTAGCTCAGAGATGGAGTCTGAAATGACGAATGCGCATGAGGCCGAGCCTGAAGAAGCAGTCGCACCACAACATGCAATGGTCATGGTAGTCATTACCGCTCCAACCTGGGCGCAACCGATCAGATATTTCCTGGTTGACGGGACTCTTCCCCCAGATGAAGTTGAAGCTAGGCAGATCCAGCACCGATCTGGTGCATACACCATTATTAACAATGAGCTGATGCACAGAAGTGTAACTGGAGTTCTCCAGCGATGTGTAGAAGAGGACAGGGGGCTCGAGCTTCTCCGGGATATTCATCAAGGCGAGTGCGCTCACCACGCATCAGCAACTGCAATAGTAGCCAAGGCATTTCTCCATGGTTTCTATTGGTAGACAGCGCGAGCTGCGGCAGAGCATCTGCTGAAGCACTGCAATGGATGCCAGCGGTTCAAAGCCAAGAGTCATCTCCCGGCGTCGGCACTCAAAACAATCCCAATAACATGGCCGTTTGCAGTATGGGGGCTGGACATGGTTGGGCCGTTCAAGCGAGCAAGGGGTGGTCTAACCCACCTAATAGTTGCAGTCAACAAATTCACAAAGTGGATTGAGGCACGTCCGATCAAGAAGGACAGCAGTCAGGTTCATCGCCGACGTCGCAAGCAGATACAGAGTTCCAAATAGCATCATCACCGACAATGGTACAAATTTTGCAAAGGGAGCATTGGCTCGGTACGCATCCGAGTACGGCGTTCGGCTCGATGTGGCATCCGTGGCGCACCCTCAGTCAAACGGCCAGGCAGAAAGAGCAAACGGCCTCATTCTGGCAGGAATCAAGCCCAGACTGATTGAGCCACTTGAAAGAGCACCTGGAGCATGGATTGATGAGCTTCGTGCAGTTTTGTGGAGCTTGAGAATCACACCAAACAGATCAACCGGATTCACCCCATACTTCCTGGTGTATGGCTTAGAAGCAGTCATCCCAGCCGACATTGAGTTTTATTCACCTCGGTGCACCCTATATACTGAAGCAGAAGCCAAGGAAGCACGGGAAGACGGTGTTGATCTGAAGGAAGAGGCATGTCTGCTGGTTCTGTCCAGGTCGGAAATTTACCAGCAGAGGCTGAGGCACTACCACAGCATGAAGATCCGCCCCCTTGCTTTCCGTGAGGGCGATTTGGTGCTCCGCCGAATCCAGAAGTCAGATGGTCAGCCCAAATTATCCTCACCTTGGGAGGGTCCTTTCATCGTCAGCCGTGCACTCAATAACAATGCATATTATCTTATCGACTGCACGCACGGCACTCGGCACAAGGACACTTCAGGAGTTGAGACGCAGCGTACTTGTGATACGTCCAAAACGCATCTATAATTTCTGCTTGCTCCATGCATGTTTTGTGTGATATTGCTATGATCTAGATACACTTTCATACACTTTTGATCATATTTGGACTAACCTATTAACTCAGTGCACCCTAGTGCCAGTTCCTGTTTTCTGCTGTTTTTCTATTTCAGTTTTCCCCCATATAAAAAGTGCCAGAAAAATTCGGGAAAATTCAGATAAAAATCAGCGTGACGGAAGCTTCGAGAAGAGCCCGAGAGGGGCCAGAGTGGAGCCAGGGGGCCCAGGCGGCCACCCGGCGCGGCCCCACCCTTGGCCGCGCCAGGGGGGCGCCTTGGGCCCCTGGCCCACCTCTGGCTGCCCCCTTTCGCCTATTTATCCCCCGTCACGGGAAAACCCCAGAGGCTCCTCTGGCTGACCTCCGGGAGTCTCCTCTCCACCATGGATGCTCCCCGGATGTCCCGTGAGTAGTTTTCCTTGGACCATGGGTCCGTGATCAGTAGCTATGTGATGTTCTCCTCCCCTCTTTGATTTTCATTGTTTAGACCTCCTGAGCTTCCCAACATGATCGAGGCACCTTTGTAATATTTCTGCTATTGCTATGTTGAGTTCGATAGGATCTGATGGATTATGAGATTATATTCAGATTGTGATAGAGTAATATATTTGGTTTTTATCTCTTATCTTTTTGTTCCTAAGTAATTCTTGCATGTTCTCCGTTGCTGTTTATTGCTTTGGCCAAGTAGTAGGTAGTGACTCCAAGAGGGAGCGTTGTGCTAGATTGTGGGTTCATGCCCCCCGATGACACGGTTGAGTGACAGAAACATGAGTCTAGGGGATGTGCTGTTGCCACAAGGGGGAAAACAACGGTGCTTGTAACCGCGGTTACAAGGATTGTTTACTTTACGCAGAGTTCTTTTTAATGCAGTTGTATGTTGCTTTGGGTTTACACTTTGGGTGGGGCTCGCAACTTAATACCAGCGAGATGTTCTGGATAGATATCTCAAGGTGGATGATTAGTAGTAGATGCAGATGGATTTCGGTCTACTTACCTTGGCGTACTGCCTGTGGTTTTGAACCTCTTCCTTTCTTTTGTAGCATAGTTAGCATTGCGGTGCATTCATAATCCTGTCAATTTCCTTTCTGTAATTTGTTACCTCGCATAGCAATTTTATCGTATTTTGGGAGAGAGACATCACTAGCGAACATCACGTATCCCGGTCCATATCCTTCTCATTGTTTCCACGCTATATTTACTTTTCTGCATTTACTTTCAAGTTGCTATTGTTATCCCTTGCGTTTTATCCTTTGTAAACAACAAGACCGGAGAGATTGACAACCTCTCTGAACTTCGTTGGGAACAAAGTTATCTGTGTCTGTGTGCAGGTCCGCGTCAGTTGCGCCGCTGACACCTACTTATCATCTCTGGAGTCCTGCTGGAGACAAACCTTGGTATCTTCACCGAGGAAAAACTGCTGCTGCACTACATCTCGACCCTCCACTTGGGGTAACCAACGAAGGGGGCGAGAAGCCATCAAGCAAAGTTTTCTAGCGTCGTTGCCGGGGACTCCGAGTGCTAAGATAGGGGAGTTGCACACTACCCTTTACCTTTGTTTTATTTTAGTCTTGTTAGTTTACCTTTCAGTTTTTATCTCAGTGTCCTTTATGAAAAACCACAAAAATAGTTGCTACCTTTTGCCTTTGTCTTGCTTTGCCTATTTATGCTATCCTCACCATGGGTGATGAACCACCCAAATATGGTAGGATGGACATGTTTCACTTGGATCGTCTTTGATCAATTTGTGCTCGCGCTAAAAACCCAACCGACTTGGTTGAGGGAAAATCATTGGATGAGCATGCTCATTATACACGGCACCGCCTATCTCAGAAAGGGAAACACTTATGGGATCAAATACATGTTTCTTATTGCCATGCTAAACTTTTGTGCCACATTTATGATTTTACTTGTTGTTCTAATATAGATCATAAACACCTCCCTTTCCAATGTGAGTTTAATGAAAATGAGATCTTATCTTCTTATGCTAAAGGTGTTTATGATTACTTTGATGTTGAAAAGATTGAAGAGTTTTTTGCTTTTAAAGGTGCCTATGAGATTGCTTCTTTGATTGAAAAGTATCACGATACTATTTTCGAGCCTGAAAACTTTGCAGTTCTTGATTATTGCTTCGAGAATTATACTTCCAATTCTTATATTGAGGATTTTATAAATAAAATGTTTGCTGCCCAAGAAGAGGCCAATGATTGCCTTGAGGATGAATCCTATGATTCCGAGGACTCACTTGAAATATCCCTTTATGAAAATTTCGATACTTGCTTTGTTGATGGCCAAGATGCACTATGGATGATGCTGACAAAAATGAACTCTCTATAGTTCCTTATGTTAAGCATGAAATTTTTGCTATTGCACCCACACTTGATTGTCCTATTATCCTTTTGAAATCTCCAACTCTTATTCCGGAGAATTGTGCTCTTATCAAGGCTCAATGTGATGGGTTGCATTTATCTTATAATCCTAAAGACCGTGTTGAAAACTATACACGTGTGCTTGTAGTTCATGAACAACATGATTTATGTGATAGTTATATTCTTGATGTTGTTCATGATACTACTGAAAATTACTTTGAGAGAGGAAATCTTGGTTGTAGAAACTTTCATATTACAAAAACACCTCTCTTTATGATGAAATTTTTGAAGTTGTTCTTGTTCCACCTTCCTATGCATGTCACTTTGTGCTTCTTTGATTTATTTTCTTACAAGATGCCTATGCATAGGAAGTGGGTTAGACTTAAATGTGTTTCATATTTGCTTCTTCATGCTCTCTTCTGCTTCAAAGTCTTATTCTTGTGAGAGCATCTTCTATAATCCTTAAGCCTAGCTAATGGCTTTAAAGAAAGCGCTTTCGGGAGGCAGCCCGCAACGAATTTAGGTGTTTCTTTTTGATTTTGTTGTGTCTTGATGATTGTTACTACTGTAGCAACATCATTGTATATTTATTTTTCAACTTTGTGCCAAGTTATAGCCTCTTACGGCAAGGGAAGTAAAAGTTGTGACATGTTGTCCAGAAAACAGATTCTGTCCTCGTGACCAGAAAAATTCCAGAAAAATCTCAGTTCATCTTTTTGAGCTGAAATGTTTACACAGTATGCTCTATACAATTACTAAACTTCCGTATGTTCTGAGTTTTTCGATTTGAGTTGCAAAAGTGCCCTTAAAAAATTATTTACTATCTGCTGTTCTGTTTTTCACAGATTCTGACACGTTTTGTCTCTCCTAACTTTTGCAAACCTTAAGCTTGCTTTTTATTTGCAAAAACTTTTTGGCACTCTTGAGAAACAGTATCTCTTCAAGATTATCTTTATATCCAGTGGGAAAAATTATTTATTAATGGTACTAACCTCTCTAATCATCTTATGATGAGTTATGTATGAAGGGAGTTTTCAAGTGTGCGATAGAAGATGATGAAAGAAGATCCAGGAGTGTCAAGCGCTCAAGCTTGGGAATGCCCCCATGCATCCCCAATAAATATTCAAGGAGACTCAAGCGTCTAAGTTTGGGGATGCCCCCGTGCATCCCCTTCTCCATCAATAATCATCAGTTCGTCCTTCGTCTCACTATATTTTTATCACTTCATACGTTATGTGCTATGCTTGGAGCGTCTCGCTCTTAGGTTTTGTTTTCAGTTTTCTTTAGCTTTTCTTGCTGTTCATAACAAGTTAGATTGCGTCTTACTTTGTGTGGGATGGAAACACGCTCCACTTTCAAATTTAGAGCACATCATAGGATTTTTCCGGCTTATCTTTCTGCTGTTGTGTGTTCTTTATCTTTTCATAGCTACTGCCTTGTTTAGTCTTAGTTTTAGTTTGTCTTTAGCAAGAGCCTTGGCTTTTGTTTAGTTTGTTGCTGGAACTCTTTTTAGTTTTCATGTTTATCTTGTTAAGAGAGTTGGTTGTTGCACTGAGTTGTGTCTTGTCTTGAAAGTAGGTAATTGAGGTTGCTATTTAATTTTAGTAGTAGCTTGCAATAGTTTTGAGGTATTGATGTGAGTAATGTTTGAACTTTTGGTGTCAAGAGCTCTTGCCTATTAGTGATAGGTGTCATATTTTGGGCAATCCATGTTTATTTTCAAAACCTACAAAACTAGTTGAGAACTCTAGCTACTAGATAGATCACTACTCTTCTGAGGGGTCGAATATTAGATTACACTCACGTACCATGAGTCGAGGATGTGCAAGGATAACCAAACCCCCATACACTCCTCCTCGGGGTACTTGTCTCTTTGTGAACCTCCTTATTAGATTGAGAGTTACCGATAATAAGTGCATGAGTTCTTCGGACTAATGTAAGTATTGAGAGTTGACACTTCCACCTTCCCATATTTTGCTAGCCTCTCCCGTGCCATGCATTAGCTTCTTCTCACTCCGAGAGTTGGTGTCCACCTTCGCCGGTACTTCCAAACCCTTGGCATGATACGCCCTGTCATCATAAGCCTCCCTTTATCTTTCCTCAAAACAGCCACCATACCTACCTATCAAGGCATTTCCATAGCCTTTCCGAGATATATTGCCATGCAACTCCCACCTCTTCATGACTTGATCTTCATTTCATACATGTTCCTATTACACTGGCAGCGACTTACATTGCATACATCATGATAGTTACATCTTCTTTATGATTTTGAGTACCTTGTAAAGTGTGAAAGATCTCCTTTACCTTCTTGTAAAATAGAGTGTTGCCCTTAAGTGAGGAAAAGATCCCAAAGTGGACACAATAAAAGATCCCAAAGAGGACAAATGAGAGTTAAATAGAAAGAGCCATTGAGGCCACAAAAAAATACAAAAAATAGAAAAAAGAGAAAAAAAGAAATAAAAAGAGAGAAAGGGGCAACACTACTATCCTTTTGAGAGATCCACACTAGCACTCTCTTTATATCCTTGTACTCCATAGAGATGATCAGTATGCATATAGCTATGTGGGGACCTTCACACTATAGATCTTGGCTTGCATATTCCAAGGATGAGCCTCCTCAAAAGAGCTCTAGGTCTTCATGAGCGAGCAAGTTAGATGCACCCCCACTAGTTCCATTGGAGAGCTTCTTAGCTCATATGTGCATCCGTTGCATGGCAATCCCTACTCCTCACATCATATCTATCATTTGGCATCTCTTGCCTATGATTGTCCTCATTGGTGTGAGACTTTCTCATCCTTTTTGTCTTCCTCCTCCACCATATTTCTCTCTTTGCCATCCTAAGTATCAACTCTCGTGCTTACGCTCATCCATTGCATGAGTGCCCAAAATATTGAAAAGGAGTGGATCAAATTGACTTGTACCTGGCTAGTGGTCTTGGGACGAGTCAAGATAAGATTCCAAAGAAGACCAAGTGTGAAACTTTAGTAGATTGAGTTCTCAACACAAAAATACTTTTTTCTCGTATTCCCTATCCCCCTTCTTGCACGCAAACACCATTTGGAGACATTCGAGTCACGGACAGCGAGAGCTCTTGCACCTATTGTTCTTTTGTTACTTATTTCAATGCTAATATAGACTCTTGCCTGCTATGACTTGAATTGAATCTCTAACCTTGATTGCTTTACTTTTCAAAGTTCTTATATGGTTGCTAGCATGTCACCAAAGAAATTATGTTGTTATCATTTACCTACTCGAGGACGAGCAGGAATTAAGCTTGGGGATGTTGATACGTCCAAAACGTAACTATAATTTCTTCTTGCTCCATGCATGTTTTGTGTGATATTGCTATGATCTAGATACACTTTCATACACTTTTGATCATATTTGGACTAACCTATTAACTCAGTGCACCCCAGTGCCAGTTCCTGTCTTCTGCTGTTTTTCTATTTCAGTTTTCCCCCATATAAAAAGTGCCAGAAAAATTCGGGAAAATTCAGATAAAAAATCAGCATGACGGAAGCTTCGAGAAGAGCCCGGGAGGGGCCAGAGGGGAGCCAGGGGGGTCAGGCGGCCACCCGGCGCGGCCCCACCCCTGGCCGCGCCAGGGGGGCGCCTGGGGCCCCTGGCCCACCTCTGGCTGCCCCCTTTCGCCTATTTATCCCCCGTCACGGGAAAACCCCAGAGGCAGAACCCTATTCCGCGAACTCGCCTCTGTTCCTCCGCCGCCGCGCTTCCGAAGATCGGGAGCACCAGAAGACCTCTTCCCGGCACCCTGCCGGAGGGAGGATTGACCTCCGGGAATCTCCTCTCCACCATGGATGCTCCCCGGATGTCCCGTGAGTAGTTTTCCTTGGACCATGGGTCCGTGATCAGTAGCTATGTGATGTTCTCCTCCCCTCTTTGATTTTCATTGTTTAGACCTCGTGAGCTGCCCAACATGATCGAGGCACAGTTTTAATATTTCTGCTATTGCTATGTTGAGTTCGATAGGATCTGATGGATTATGAGATTATATTCAGATTGTGATAGAGTAATATATTTGGTTTTTATCTCTTATCTTTTTGTTCCTAAGTAATTCTTGCATGTTCTCCGTTGCTGTTTATTGCTTTGTCCAAGTAGTAGGTAGTGAATCCAAGAGGGAGTGTTGTGCTAGATTGTGGGTTCATGCCCCCCGATAACACGCTTGAGTGAAAGAAACATGAGTCTAGGGGATGTGTTGTTGCCACAAGGGGGAAAACAACGGTGCTTGTAACCGCGGTTACAAGGATTGTTTACTTTACGCAGAGTTCTTTTTAATGCAGTTGTCTGTTGCTTTGGGTTTACACTTTGGGTGGGGCTCGTAACTTAATACCAGCGAGATGTTCTGGATAGATATATCAAGGTGGATGATTAGTAGTAGATGCAGATGGATTTCGGTCTACCTACCTTGGCGTACTGCCTATGCTTTTGAACCTCTTCCTTTCTTTTGTAGCATAGTTAGCAATGCGGTGCGTTCATAATCCTGTCAATTGCCTTTCTGTAATTTGTTTACCTCGCATAGCAATTTTATCGTCTTTTGGGAGAGAGACATCACTAGCGAACATCACGTATCCCGGTCCATATCCTTATCATTGTTTCCACGCTATATTTACTTTTCTGCATTTACTTTCAAGTTGCTATTATTATCCCTTGCGTTTTATCCTTTGTAAACAACAAGACCGGAGAGATTGACAACCTCTCTGAACTTCGTTGGGAACAAAGTTATCTGTGTCTGTGTGCAGGTCCGCGTCAGTTGCGCTGCTGACACCTACTTATCATCTCTGGAGTCCTGCTAGAGACAAACCTTGGTATCTTCACCGAGGGAAAACTGCTGTTGCACTACATCTCAACCCTCCACTTGGGGTAACCAACGAAGGGGGCGAGAAGCCATCAACTTGGAACGCCTAGCTATTATGCCCGTTTTACAGTTGAGTCGTACGAATGTATTCATGCTTTCAAGCAGTAAATCAGTAAAGTTGTCACGCATCCAAGAGATAGCATTCGATTGTCTTTATGTGGTTATTTCGTTTTCGGGCAAGCCTCGATCGGCAAAGCCTTGTCATTCCCGAGATGTGCGAAAAATCTCACTCGAGGACTGGCCGACCATGCGGTCACAAAGTATAAGATAAAAAAACATGAGAACTGCAGGTCCGGAACCAGGCTAGCAGGCGACACGAGCGCAGATCGCAAGTTGACTGTGGCATCGATGAAGCAATGGTTGGTCGGACCTGCAGTATCGCATCTTGAATGTGAAAATACTCTAGAAAGAGGACCATGGCCGACGACGCCATTCGCCGTCTGCGTCCCCGATCGATGCAGCGAGCAATCGGCAAGGAGCAATCGGCTAACTAATTCTATGCAGAATCCTTCCGCGCTAACGCTAGAACAGTTCAACCTCAATGACCAAATGCGAGAGGTGCATGATCCTGTGAGCCGACACCATACTTCTCGTCGGCTGTTGGCAAACATGGAATCATGTCTCCAAGGGAAAATGGCAAAGAGCAAAAGCGATAAAGCGAAAAGCAGGAAGTCGATCACATAAGAAAGTTGTGCGATAAGCAAAGATAAGAGGCTCAAGGTCGAATAAGTTCATTACATCAAATCACCCCCAGTGGGTGCCTTCGGAATCTGGCAAAGTCTTGCGTAAGTTGCGGTAAAAGACATAAAAGTAATTCGCTATGTGTCGGGAACGGTAGAGGTCGGCAGCGCAGTCGAAGCAGTCGGAGCAGTGGATAGCGCCTGTGTAACAGTCGGAACTGTTTGCTCCGGCATAGTCGGACCCTCTGGCACAGTAGCCGCCTCCGATTGCTTCGGCCCCGTCAAATCTTCCTTCGCCTTGGAGGGCTCGGCATCAGCTAGCTTGGCACTCGTTCGTCCTGAGGTGGCTTTGGGTGAAGTATGAGACGAGCTACTATCGGATAAGTCATTGTGATACAGATGGGAGCTGGAAGAGCGCGCTGGTTGACTGCCTTGACCTCCTCGGGCACGCCCGCCAGCAGAAGGGCTATCGTTCGCCAGGGCAGTGATTGAAAGTGGAGCAACCGGCATCCCAGCATCGTCAAGAACGGGAGTGTATTCATTATGAGGGAACCACTCGGCCATGGTCGTGGCAAGGCGGTTTACCTGGCTATAAGCAGTCTCAAGGAGGTCGGCCGCCCCGTCTCGCATGGTGTAAAGCCGAGCCAGGCTCAGCTTGGGATACCAGCTTAGCACGGTCTGAAGTGCCATCTCGGGGCCAGTTCGGGTAGCTGACTCAAGCAAAGCCTCTACTCGGCGGGGAGCGGCCTTCAGCAGCATCAACACTTGGTCGTGGGTAGCGTTGGGGGCGTCTCTTGCTCCGAGTCCTCTTCGTCGGATTCATTGGTCCCGGCTGAGGATGTCGGGACCCGGGGTTTGCATATGTAATTCCAGTCACAATTCAATCATATGGAGAGCCGAGAGCCATACCCACTTGTATAAGCAGACAAGGCCAAGTACAAGACACTCTCGGAAAGCTCGAACATGAGGGGCATCCCATCCAAGCAGGATGATCAACTGACATGGGTCCTCATCGCCCGCTCACAAGTCTAAATGATTATGGGTGGTGAAATCCCATACTCATAGACAAGTCACCTCAACCATATTATCGATTGAATCATAACACTTACATAAACAGACTCCAGCCCGATCTCTTAGTCGGGGTCTCGGGCGGGCTCGATCGTACAACGAAGGGTGCCATGTGACGGAGTCACGAGCAATCGCATCGCGATGCCCCAAGTTGCGCACATCTCAGGGCCACTTGGTGTAAGAAAGACCGTCGGCGAGAGCACAACTAAGGTATCGAACCCCACACATGACATGCACGATATAAACATACACGTAGCATGCATGCCAAGTGTATAACAGCAGGTAACACAACAAGAACTCTACAAACTCATAGTTTTATTGCATCTGCTAAACAGAGCAGATATAGTAGTGTTACAAGCAGAGATCACATCACTGTGACCCAACATTACATCATACAACAACGGAAGCAAATTATGTCTTAGTGAAGACAAGGTTAACAAATGGCTTAAGAAGCCTTTAAGAAAACACAACGACCCTCTAGAGGGACCAGGCTGCTGTTTGGGACTACATTACTTCGTCGACGTCGAGCTTGAGGGGGAGGCCACCTTCAGGGTCAGTGGTCTCGTCTCTAAAACATAGAATAAGCAAACGTGAGTACAAAGTCGTACTCAGCAAGACTTACATCAGAACTATACTACTCATGCTCAGGTATCAAGGTAAAGGCAAGTCGGGTTGTAATGCAGAAAGCTTTGACTTGGCTATCCTGTACTACGACTATATAGAGTTGAGATGAGAGGCGCACACGAGTCCATCTAATCTTGATCACCACATCAATACACCACCATGGATCCTTCCTCGACTTCCCCACGAGGAAACAACCCAAAGCACTCACACTTATCTTGAGATTTTTAGAGTATCCATTTGAGTTGTCTAATAATCAAGTAAAGGTCTCCAAGTAGTCTATAACCGCGGACACGGCTATTCGAATAGTTCATTAACCCTACAGGGGTGTACTTCTTCACATACGTACCTACCACTTACCGCCTAGAACTCGTCACCTTCAAGCGGTGTCGGCGAGGATAGTACCACGACACTTACCTCACGGATCCAACTCTAGTCCAGGGGATCGCCTATCTGAGTATGTACCCCAATCGGGAATCCGGCCGGGGTTGCCGTTCAGGACCCAGACGATGTATGGACGGTCCGACAAGCCCACCTCGACGGATGGTGCTGCGCTTGCCTAAAACCGTGCTACGTTATGAAATCAAATAGAAAAACAATTAACCCATGCGAATCCTGGACCATAGTCGGGGTGATTTAATAGGTCAAGAGGGGTCAATGAGCCCAACATGTGGTAGTAATCTGTGTCTTGGATCACAACACAAGAACTCGGTGCCTAGGGCAGTGTAAATGAGACAACCCATTGTGTACTCCTACACAGCCTCTCATTGTTCACCTTTGTTAGGGTGACATCACCAACACATTACCATTACATTGCATTGTTCTCTACCATCCCGATACATCACCCAGATGGATCATCTTCATTGCATACAACTCTAGCATGGCATAGCATAACATGGATGAAGGGCCACATGATGAACACAAACAATCTTGTATCTGCTAGGTTGAGGTTTGCTTAATACTGTGGCAGCAATGATAGGCCATGCAAAGGATGGGTTCAACTAGCGATAGAACGGTAACATGTGAATATCCTAATCATGCATAAGAGAACAAGAGGGAAAATGGGTTTATATAAACATGATCAACGGGGTTTGCTTGCCTTATTGTCGTGACTCGGGGTGCCACTCTTCAAAGAAACAGGAACTACGTCTGGCAATGGATCTATCGAGAAGAAGCAAACACCGAGACAACAAAGTATAAACATCACATTGCAATGCACATTCAAGAATGAAACATGGCATGGTACTGATGTGATCTAGGTTCAATTTGCAACAAGTTAATTGAAGTTGATTTGAATAAGAAATTCAAATTCAAACTCCAAATGTGGTTCAAATTAGTCAAAGTTGCATTTGCTAATGTTTGGATATGGTAAACCATGTTGTCATGTGTATGATATGCCTCTGATGTTCATGTGATAAGGTTGGCATTGCAAAGATTTAATTTGAAATGATTTAAACATTTATTTTGAATTTTTCCAAATAACCCAAATAGCTAAATGCTACTGGTCCATCATCATAGATGTGTTTTTCATCTATGAAAATAAGATACTTGGAATCCTTGCATTTTTCTGATGATTTATCATATATAACACTTTTAATTTGGAGTTACAGATAATTTTCTATGAATTTCTGAAGATTTAATCAATTTCTGGAATTTCATGGAATTAAATTAAACAGAGAATATCACTTATTGCATAAGCATGATGCAATGTTGATGTCACCAGGGGGGCTGACATGTGGGCCAGCACTGGCAGTGACTCTGTGTTAATTTCCGTTTTAATTAAACGTTAACAGAAGATTAGGGGGGCAGGGCCCACCTGTCATTGACCCATGGGGTCAAATGACCAGGGGTTAGCCCCCTAATCGCCCTGCCACGTTGGCCTCGCTGGAGGGAGGCCGCCGGTGACCATCCCGTGCGGTGGCGCCCGCTGTGGACGGCGGCTCCGGCCACGTATGGTTGCGCCAAGGGCACCAGGATGCGGCCCTTGCACGCGCGCATCCAGTGGAGCACATGCGCCAGCCGGAGGAGGCCGGAGGCCACGACGACGAGGACCTCCACGGCGGCGTCGCTCGGCTGGTGAGGGGGAAAGGGCACCGGGGCGCGTGGTGAGGCTCGGGATGGGGGTAAAAGAAGCGTGCGCTCACCCTGAGAGAAGAGGCGGGGTCGGGGAGGCCGGAGGAGCGTCTGCGGTGACGTATTTGACGGCAAAGACCCGGCGGCCGCAGCGGAGGACGACGACCCGGTCGTCGTGTAGGAGGCATTCGGAGACGATTGGCTCGGCGGGGAGGAGCTTTACGACGAGGCGGAGCTGCTGGACAACTTTTCTCAACGAGGGGGGAACGATGGCCACGTCTATACGCGACGGCGGCCGGCGGCGAGCTCTCGGGCGGAGGCGAAAAATGACGAGGCGAGAGGGGCGAGGTCCAGGGAGAGGGGGAAATGGAGGAGGGCTTCTGGGGGCTTCTCCTGGCGAAGAGATGAGGACGGGGGAGCAGCTTCGTGGCCAGAAGCAGGAGGTGGCGGCCATGCTAGGCGCACGGCTCGGCCGTCCCTCCTTCTAGCAGAGGAGGAAGAAGACAAGGAGGCCAGTTGGGCTGGGCCAAGCCTCTGGGCCAGGTGGGCCAGAAGGTAAGCAGGTGAGTTGCTTTCCTTTTTCTTTTATTTGTTTTCTGTTTATTTGTTTTGCCTTAAAAAATAATATCTAGACATTTAATAAAATCCTCAAATATTTATCTTGGACATAGGTGACATAGTACTAGCCACTCCCAAGTTTTGAAGATTTTTGAAATTCAAAACATTTGAATTTCAATTCAAATAGCATTTAAATTTAATTTCCAAGCCTCTAATTGAATTTTTGAAAAATCTTGCAGCATGCATTGGGACCCACAACACATGAAATGTGATCATGCCCATTTATAGAGATTTTCAAAATCATCACAGGATTTTTGGAAAAAGATTTTTCTCTGGCCTTTTATTTAAATTCATTTTGAGGCTTTTCCAAATCCCCAATTATTAAATAGGAAAATTAAACATGATGCCTTAATTCTATAAATAAAAAGCACATACTAAAACTAGGGTTGTGACAACTCGCCCCCACTCAAAAGAATCTCGTCCCGAGATTCAGAAGTAGTCGGAAAGAGGGTGGGGTATTCAACTCGAAGACGGTCTTCTCGTTCCCAGGTGGCTTCCTTCTCAGAATGGTTGGACCACTGCACTTTGAGGAACTTAATCTTCTGACGTCTGGTGGTGCGCTCAGCTTCATCGAGGATACGGACAGGATACTCTCGATATGACAGGTTTTCTTGGAGATCAAGCGTTTCGTGGTCTACTTCGCGGATGGGGTCCTTGAAGCAACGCCTGAGTTGAGATACGTGGAAGACATCGTGAACCTGAGAAAGATGCGGGGGTAGTTCAAGTTTGTAGGCAACTTCTCCACGTTTAGCTAGAATGCGAAAGGGGCCTATGTAACATGGGGCCAATTTGCCTTTGATACCGAAGCGATGGGTTCCTTCAGAGGAGTAACCCGGAGGTAAGCCTTATCGTCCAGCTCGTAGCTCTCTGGCCTATGATGACGATCATAATAGCTTTTCTGACAAGACTGGGCTGTTTTCAATTGCTCACGAACAATGCAAACCTTCTCTTCTGCTTCCTGGATCATATCCGGTCCAAAGAATGGTCTTTCACCGGTTTCTGACCAGTTCAATGGTGTTCGACATTTTCGTCCATAGAGAAATTCAAAGGGTGCCATGCCCAAGCTAGATTGGAAGCTATTGTTATAAGCAAACTCGGCGAATGGAAGAGATTTCTCCCAACTCTTTCCGAATGAGATAACACATGCTCTGAGCATGTCTTCGAGAACTTGATTGACTCTTTCTACTTGACCACTTGACTGGGGATGAAAGGCGGTGCTAAAGGAGAGATGGGTTCCCATAGCATTTTGAAAAATTTCCCAAAATCGAGAGGTGAAAAGACTCCCACGGTCTGAATTGATTTCCAAAGGAACACCATGGAGAGAAACGATCCGGGAGACATATAAATCCGCTAACTGGCTAGCAGTTATATTCTCGCGAACAGGAAGAAAATGGGCAACTTTGGAAAGACGGTCAATGACCACGAAGATGGCATTGTTCCCCTTTTGAGATTTTGGAAAGCCAGTGATGAAATCCATACTGACTTTATCCCATTTCCACTTACGAATGTGTCGGGACCCGGGTTTAGCGTATGCAAGCCTCGCTATAACACAATCATTTGGAGAGCCAAGAACCGTACCCACTTGTCTAAGCAGACAAGGCCAAGCACAGAACGTTCTCGGAAAGCATCGAACGTGAGGGGCATCCCATCCAGGCCGGATGATCAACTAAAATGGGTCCTCATCGTCCGCACACTAGTCTAAATGATATGGGTGGTGAACTCCCATACTCATAGACAAGTCGCCTCAACCATACTATCGATTGTATTATAACCCTTACATAGACTTACTCCAGCCCGATCACTTAGTCGGGGTCTTGGGCGGGCTCGATCATACATCAAAGTGTGCACGAGACAGAGTCTTGAATAATCGCATCGCGATGCCCCAAGCTGCGCACATCTAAGGGCCACTTGGTGTATAAAAGACCGCCAGCCAGATCACAACTAAGGTCTCGAAAACCCATACTAAGACATGCATGTTATAAACATACAAGCAGCACACATGTCTAGTATGAACAGCAGGTATCATTGCAATTCTCTACAATGTATACATCTTTATTAATAACTCTTACAGAGTGCACACAGAGATCACAAGCATGTGATCCAACATTACAACAGACAAGCCGAAGCAAAGTAGGTCTGAGTACAGACAAGTTTAACAAATGGCTTAGAGAAGCCTTATCTAAAAACAAGCCCTCCACGAGGGAACCAGTCGTCTGACTGGGACTACACTAGCTTGGTCTTGGTCTGAGTCTTCATTCTTCGAGCTTCAGGTAGAAGTCACCATCGGGGTCGGTGGGTTCATCTAAAACATAGATTAAGCAAACGTGAGTACAAAATCGTACTCAGCAAGACTTACATAGGAGCTATACTACTCATGCATATGTATCAAGGTAAAGGGAGGTGGGGTTTCACTTGCAGAAGTGCCAGCTTTGACTTGGCTAGTCCTGAACTACGAGTACCAGACTTGAGGTAAGAAGCGTACACGAGTCCACTACATCTCTTCAACCAGTTACACCACTATGGTTACTTCCTCGACTTCCCCACGAGAAGCACACCATAGCACTCACGCTTATCTTGGTGTGTTTTAGAAGTATCCAGTTCAAGTTGTCTAATAATCAAGCTAAGCTTTCCAAGCAGTCCTTAACCGCGGACGCGGCTATTCGAATAGTTTTGTTAACCCTGCAGGGGTGTACCGCTACACACACACACTCATCAGTTACCGCCTGGGAGTGGGACCCTTCAACCGGGTACCGGCGAGGATTTTGTCACGACACTTCGCCCACAGCTTCGTTCTAGTCCAGAGAGTCGCCTATCTGAGGGGGATCCGTATGGAAGTCCGGCCGAGGTTCCAGTACAGCCTCAAACGATGTGTGCAGGGTCCCAAGCCGGTCTTGAAAAGCCGTTCATCCACTTCGCAGACCGTGCCACAGCCCTACCAGAACTCCGAACTACTGCGACTCTTGGGGTTCGAACGGGGTGAGGTACTAGGTCGAGAGGGGTCAGTGAGCCCAATGTGTGGTTGTACTCTTCTTGGATCACCACACAAGAACTCGGACTTAAGGCGGTGTTCAACGAGACAACCCACTGTGTACTCCTACACAGCCTCTCATCGGTCACCTTGTATTAGGGTAGATTCACCAACACGTTTCACTTTCATCAACACCATGTTTATCATCATCCCGACCCACATCATAAGCAACCTCATTGTACCACTAAGCATGCAATAAGCAGTAACAGTTGCAGGGGTCACATGATATCAATCAACTCCTACAGTTGCTAGGATTGTGGTTTGCTTACTACTGTGACAAGATGATAGGTCATGCAAAGGATATGGGTTCAACTATGCGATAGAAACGTTATCATGGTGATCACCCTAAACACTGCATAAGCGAGACATGAGAGGGAAGTGGGATTTTATCGACATGGTCAATGGGGGTTTGCTTGCCTTGCTGACGAGGTTCAGTCACGGGGTCTTCAACGAAGGGGGTGATCTCGAGCTCTGGATCCACTTCTATCCGAGCAAACAATATAGACAAAGCATAAATAAGTTGCAATGCTCAAGCACATGATTATGTTATCAAATGATGTGAATTGTATTGATGTGATCTAGGTTCCATTTGCAACAAGTTAATTGAAGTTGATTTGGAAGTGAAATCAAATTCAAACTCCAAATGTATTTAAATTGGTCCAAGTTGCATTTGCTAGTATTTGTATTTTGTAATCCAAATAATCATGTGTGTGATAAGCTTCTGAAGTGTAGGTGATCATAAGTGCATTGCAAAGGTTCAAAGTGGAATTGCATTTGGATTAAATTTGAATTAATTCCATTTAAATCAAATAGCAAAAGCTACTGATCAGAATTTAAATTCAACTCAAACAAAGTTGAAAGTTTCATATTTGGATAGATAATTTTCTCCTGATCATTTTTCATATATTATTTGCTATATTTGGAGTTAGGATGAATTAATTATGAATTTCCAAAGTTTGTCCTATTTTCTGCCATTTTCTGGAATTTCTGTAAAAGATTTAATTCTCTGGAATTTGTTTTAATGCGTCATCATGAGGTCAGCATGACGCAAGGGGGGGCTGACAACAGGGGCCCACCTGTCTGTCTCTGTGGGTTAAAACCCTGTTAGTTTAAAACTAACAGTGGTTAGTTGGTGGCATGGGCCCACTATCAGTGGCCCAGGGGTTAGGATTAGTGGGGGGGTTAGTTAGCTCTAATGGCGCCGGCTTGACGCCGACGGCCTGGCCACGGCGGCGCTCTCGCCGGACGGGGTTTTTGTCCACGGAAAGAGGCGTGGGTGGTACGGGGATGAAGCTGGGGCTCGCGCGCGTCCATTGGTGCTATCGGGGCAACGCGGGGAGGTCTGTGGCCATGGCTACGACGACGTTTGCGGCGGCCGGAGACGGAGCACGACGGCGATGGTGATTTCAGGCACCAAAACGCGCGCCGGGAGAGGGGAAAGAAGCAGGGGCTCACCCTGAACTTGCTGGTGAGGACGGCGTGGCTGGGGAAGGCGCGGTGGCGACGTAATCAACGGCGAGCTCCCGCGGCTCCGACGAGATGGCGACGGCGATTCCGGTGGCTGCAGGGGCTCCGGCCTCGATTCCCTTTGCACGGTGATGAAAACTACGGTGTGGAGCTCGATGGACAAGGAGGTCTGGGCTATCTTCGCCGATGGCCGCGTCGGGCACGACGGCGTGCTCCGGCAGGCGCTCGGGATGGTGAGGAAATGGCGTCGCAGAGAGGAGGGGGTCACCAGGAGCAAGGGGGAGGGGTGCGGGGGTGTGTGTGGCGTTGCGTGGCGCAAGAGAGAGGGAGGGGGAGGCCTAGAAGGCGGTCGGCGTCGCGGTGGCAGTCGGCGCACCCACGGCTTGCCACCGAGCTGCTTCGGCGTCGGCAGGAAGACGACAACGGGCGAGCTGGGCTGGGCCGAGGCCAAGGCGAGTTGGGCCTCGCCTGAGGCGCAAGGTAAGCTCTCCTCTCTCTGTCTTTTCTCTTTTCTTTTTATTTTTCTGCAATATGTTTGACCTAGCTAATAAAAATAGCTAGGCATTTTATAAAATGCCACAATTTTTTATATGGCCTCATAAAATAGAGAGCTAGCCACTTATAAAATTTGAGCATTTTTTAAATTCAAAACATTTGAATTTTAAATCAAATAGGGTATTTGTTTAATTTCCAAGCCATTATTTGAAAATTAGAAAATTCCATGAGCATGGGATTGCTCCCAAATCATTTTTAAAATGATCAGCACCATTTATAGGAATTTTCCAAATACTCAAATGATATTTGGAAAAAGATTTTTATCTGGCCATTTGATTTAAATTCTCAGGGCTTTTCTTTTCCCCAATTTTGATTTTCTTTTTGAATTTTTCATATGATGCAAAGTAGCACTTGATCCTAGCACATACCTAACTTGGGGTTGTGACAACTCACCCCCACTCAAAAGAATCTCGTCCCGAGATTCAGAAGTCTGCGGGAGGAAGGAGGGGTACTCGGCACGGAGACGGTCTTCTCTTTCCCACGTGGCTTCTTTCTCTTAGTGATGAGACCACTGAACTTTCAGAAACTTGATCTTCTTTCAGCGAGTGACACGCTCTGTTGAATCAAGAATACGAACAGGGTATTCTCGATAAGAAAGGTCATCTTGGAGATCAAGCGTTTTATGGTCAACTTCGCGGATGGGGTCCTTGAAGCAACGCCTGAGTTGTGACACATGGAATACATCATGTACTCGGGAAAGGTGCGGGGGTAGTTCAAGTTGGTAGGCAACTTCTCCACGTTTAGCAAGAATGCGGAAAGGTCCGATGTAACATGGGGCCAACTTGCCTTTGATACTGAATCGTTGGGTTCCCTTCAGAGGAGTAACCCGAAGGTAAGCCTTCTCATCCAGATTGTAGCTTTCTTGCCTATGATGACGATCATAGTAGCTTTTCTGACGAGACTGGGCTGCTTTCAATTGATCACGAACAATGCGAACTTGCTCTTCTGCTTCCTTGATCATGTCCGGTCCAAAGAGTTGTCTTTCACCGGTTTCTGACCAGTTAAGGGGTGTTCGACATCGTCGTCCATAAAGGAGTTCAAAAGGAGCCATGTTCAGACTAGATTGAAAACTGTTGTTATAAGCAAATTCGGCGAATGGAAGAGATTTCTCCCAATTCTTTCCGAATGAGATAACACAAGCTCTGAGCATGTCTTCAAGAATTTGGTTAACCCTTTCGACTTGACCGCTAGACTGAGGGTGGAAAGTTGTACTAAAGGAGAGATGAGTTCCCATAGCACGTTGGAAGCTTCCCCAAAATCTAGAGGTGAAAAGGCTACCACGATCATAATTGATTTCCAAAGGAACACCGTGAAGAGACACAATTCTAGAGACATACAAGTCCGCTAACTGGCTAGCAGTTATAGACTCGCGAACGGGAAGGAAGTGTGCAACTTTGGAAAGCCTATCTATGACAACGAAGATGGCATCGTTTCCTTTCTGGGTTTTTGGAAAGCCAGTGATGAATTCCATACTGACTTGGTCCCATTTCCACTCGGGAATAGGCAAAGGTTGAAGTGTAACAACAGGTCTTTGATGTTCTGCTTTAATGCGACGACAAACATCATATTCGGCAACAAATCGAGCAATGTCTCTCTTCATCCTAGTCCACCAAAATCTCTGGCGTAGATCTCGGTACATTTTTGTGCTACCGGGATGAATCGAGAGGGGTGTGTCATGGGCTTCTTTGAGGATGAGTTGCCTTAGTTCCCTATTCTTAGGTACTACCAAACGATTTCCAAAGAATACCGTTCCTTTACTATCCGTGGAGAAACATTTAGCAACTCCGCTAGCAATGTTCTCCTTGATCCGGCGTACACCTCGTGCACGCCTTTGGGCAACTATGATTTGATCCTCAAGGGTTGGTTTCGCCACCAAGTTGAAAAGAGATCCACGAGGAACAATCTCGAGATTGAGCTTTCGAAATTCCTCATGAAGAAGTGGTTGATACTGTTGTAACATGAGGTTGTTACAATACGACTTACGACTTAGTGCATCGGCCATGACATTGGCTTTGCCTGGGGTGTAAGAAATTACTACGTCGTAATCTTTTCTCAACTCAATCCAGCGTCTTTGCCTGAGATTAAGATCTGGCTGGGTGAAAATGTATTTGAGGCTTTGGTGGTCGGAATAGATCTCACAACGATTACCAAGGAGGTAATGTCGCCAAGTTGTTAGGGCATGAACTACGGCAGCGAGTTCAAGGTCATGGGTAGGATAGTTCTCTTCATGTGGCCGCAACTGGCGTGAGGCATAAGCTACCACATGTCGATCTTGCAGAAGTATGCATCCTAACCCTTGCCGTGATGCGTCACAATAGATCTCGAAATCCTTTTTGGTGTCTGGAGGTGCAAGTACGGGTGCAGAAGTCAATCTTATTTTTAGCTCTTGAAAGCTTTCCTCGCACTTGGGAGTCCATAAGAATTTCTTATCTTTCTTGAGGAGTTCATTCAGAGGCTTTGCAACTTTAGAGAAGTTCTCGACGAAGCGACGGCAATAGCTGGCTAGGCCAAGAAAACTCCTAACTTGCTTAAGCGATTCAGGTGGAGTCCAGTCAAGGACGGCCTGAACTCTCTCGGGATTCACAGCAATGCCTTTTGCAGAAATCACGTGGCCTAAGTAGGTCACTTCTGGTAGCCAAAAATCACACTTGGAGAATTTAGCATACAGGCGATGCTCTCTAAGTTTCATCAATACCAGCCTTAGGTGTTCGGCATGTTCTTCTTCGTTCTTCGAGTAGATGAGAATGTCATCAAGATAAACTACAACAAATTTATCTAAGTACTCCATGAAGATCGAGTTCATCATGCGTGAAAAAGTGGCGGGGGCATTGGTTAAACCAAAGGACATGACGGTGTACTCGTAAATACCATAACGAGTAGTGAAAGCCGTTTTGGGAATGTCCTCGTTTCGGATCTTGATTTGATGATAACCTAATCTCAAATCCATCTTTGAGAAGACAGAGGATCATGCAAGTTGATCATAAAGATCATTGATCCTGGGCAATGGGTACTTGTTCTTTATCGTCGCTAAATTTAGCGGGCGATAGTCTACGCACATCCTTTCTGTTCCATCTTTCTTCGTTACGAACAGAACGGGGCAACCCCATGGCGATGAGCTAGGGCGGATGAAGCCTTTCTCCAACAAAGCTTCCAGTTGGGTTTTAAGCTCAGCTAGCTCACGTGGGGCCATTTTGTATGGGCGTCTAGAAATTGGTGCGGTTCCTGGTACAAGATCCACTATAAACTCTACACATCTGTCGGGTGGCATGCCCGGCAGCTCTTCAGGAAAGACATCCGAGAAGTCACAAACCACCGAAATATCTTCAAGTTCTGGAAGGGGAAGCACATTCAAAGAATGCACCTGGGTTCTTGTTCTTGGTGAGGAGTAAACTATTGTCTGGCCTGAAGGATGTGTAAGTCTAACGGACTTGGTTTTACAATCAAGAAAGGCATGCTGTCTTGATAACCAATCCATACCAAGGATGACATCAATGTCTGAAGACTTGAGGGCTATGAGTGAAGCAAGGAATACTAAACCCTCAATTGCAATTTGATTACCATGGATTACTCTATTAGTTTGCCATTTGGAACCAGGAGTTTGAATGATCATAGGGGTGAACATTTCTTCAAAGGATACATCATGTCGAAGTGCATAACTTTCCGACATGAATGAGTGAGATGCTCCTAGATCGAAAAGGACAGAAGTGGAAACAAAATTGACTGGGAGCGTACCAAGAATGACGTCAGAAGTACCATCAGTTTCCTCAGCTGAGATTTGGTTCACACGTCCAAGATTTTCTGAGGTGGATGGCTTGGAAGTGGAAACCTTCGGGGGTGGTTTGGCACGAACAGTGGGTTTTCCTTTGGCATGGGGTGGAGCATTTTGGTTGACGGGGCACTCACGAGAATAGTGACCAGGCTGGCCACATCTGAAACAGGCTCCAAAGATAGTGCGGGGAGCTGGGTTGTTTGGTGGAGCTGGTGGACGAGGCGGCACAAGGGATGGCATCGGTGGGTTGTTTTGGGGAAACAAACTGTTAGGAATGCAGATCATGCGCTTCTGAGGGCGTGAACTAGAAGAAGGGGCAAGCTCAAGAGCATGCTTGCGAGACTTCTCGAAAACTTCATTGCCATGCTCAGCTCTGAAGGATCTGTTGACTAAATCCTCAAAGGTGGCAAATTCGATGAGGTTGAGATCATGACGAAGGATGGGGCTAAGTCCCTTACGGAACCTTGCCTGCTTTCTGGCATCGGTGGTGATCTCATCTTGGGCATACCGAGCAAGACGGTTGAATTCCCTCACATACTCATGAATGGACATCTCTCCTTGATTTAGATTGCAGAACTCTTCCATCTTGCGCTCCATCAACTCATCCAGAATGTGGTACCCTCGAAAGGCAACACAGAACTCCTGCCAAGTCACTACGTGACCATCTGGCTGCATTACAACATAGTTCCCCCACCACTGAAGAGCAGCACCTTCCAAGAAGTATACCGCGAAAACAACTCGGTCATCGGGAGCAACATGTGCTGTGTCAAGCTTACGCTCGATGGAACGGAGCCAATCATCAACTTCAAGGGGCTCAGAAGAACATCGGAATACCGGTGGCTTGAGGAGGATGAAGTCCTGAATGCTGACCACCACATTACGATGGTGGGCGGTATTCTGCTCGATGAGCTCCAGAAGGCGTGTTTGATCACGTCTATTCCGCTCAGCTTCCATCATGATTTCCGCCGCAAAAGGCGGGGTTGGAGGTTCATCATCATTTCGATCCCGATCACGGTCTCGATTCCGAAGAACAGCACTACGAGTTCCACCTGACATCCTGTGTGATAAAAATCAACAATCAGAACAGGTTGTACGATGGATTCAAGGATAAAAGGATATGATTTAGGCGGAAAGGATAATAATGCAAAGGCAATGATTCAAAGAAACACGGAACAAATCCGGCAGCATAACGGCTACACTGGGATGGAAATTGAAACAACCTTGAAGAATTTGGACAGAACTTCTTCAAGGAACTCAAAACACGGAGACTTTGGACAACCGCAACAATCCTACGGCTATAAGGAGGAAACCAACGAGATGTTCTAATCAGACATATATGAGCCTAGTCCTATCATCCCGTAGAAAATATAAGGGTGACTCAGAACTCAGATTGATGAGGGTAAGGAGAAAAAAGAAGCCTTACGTTGTTCCCTTATATACCCAGAGTAACTATATAACTATAGAAGGCTAGACTCGACTTCGGCCAAGGCTGATAATCCTACAGTCAATCCTGCTCTGATACCAAGTCTGTCGGGACCCGGGTTTAGCGTATGCAAGCCTCGCTATAACACAATCATATGGAGAGCCAAGAACCGTACCCACTTGTCTAAGCAAACAAGGCCAAGCACAGAACGTTCTCGGAAAGCATCGAACGTGAGGGGCATCCCATCCAGGCCGGATGATCAACTGAAATGGGTCCTCATCGTCCGCACACAAGTCTAAATTATATGGGTGGTGAACTCCCATACTCATAGACAAGTCGCCTCAACCATACTATCGGTTGTATTATAACCCTTACATAGACTTACTCCAGCCCGATCACTTAGTCGGGGTCTAGGGCGGGCTCGATCATACATCAAAGTGTGCACGAGACAGAGTCTTGAATAATCGCATCGCGATGCCCCAAGCTGCGCACATCTAAGGGCCACTTGGTGTATAAAAGACCGCCAGCCAGATCACAACTAAGGTCTCGAAAACCCATACTAAGACATGCATGTTATAAACATACAAGCAGCACACATGTCTAGTATGAACAGCAGGTATCATTGCAATTCTCTACAATGTATACATCTTTATTAATAACTCTTACAGAGTGCACACAGAGATCACAAGCATGTGATCCAACATTACAACAGACAAGCCGAAGCAAAGTAGGTCTGAGTACAGACAAGTTTAACAAATGGCTTAGAGAAGCCTTATCTAAAAACAAGCCCTCCACGAGGGAACCAGTCGTCTGACTGGGACTACACTAGCTTGGTCTTGGTCTGAGTCTTCATTCTTCGAGCTTCAGGTAGAAGTCACCATCGGGGTCGGTGGGTTCATCTAAAACATAGATTAAGCAAACGTGAGTACAAAATCGTACTCAGCAAGACTTACATAGGAGCTATACTACTCATGCATATGTATCAAGGTAAAGGGAGGTGGGGTTTCACTTGCAGAAGTGCCAGCTTTGACTTGGCTAGTCCTGAACTACGAGTACCAGACTTGAGGTAAGAAGCGTACACGAGTCCACTACATCTCTTCAACCAATTACACCACTATGGTTACTTCCTCGACTTCCCCACGAGAAGCACACCATAGCACTCACGCTTATCTTGGTGTGTTTTAGAAGTATCCAGTTCAAGTTGTCTAATAATCAAGCTAAGATTTCCAAGCAGTCCTTAACCGCGGACGCGGCTATTCGAATAGTTTTGTTAACCCTGCAGGGGTGTACCGCTACACACACACACTCATCAGTTACCGCCTGGGAGTGGGACCCTTCAACCGGGTACCGGCGAGGATTTTGTCACGACACTTCGCCCACAGCTTCGTTCTAGTCCAGAGAGTCGCCTATCTGAGGGGGATCCGTATGGAAGTCCGACCGAGGTTCCAGTACAGCCTCAAACGATGTGTGCAGGGTCCCAAGCCGGTCTTGAAAAGCCGTTCATCCACTTCGCAGACCGTGCCACAGCCCTACCAGAACTCCGAACTACTGCGACTCTTGGGGTTCGAACGGGGTGAGGTACTAGGTCGAGAGGGGTCAGTGAGCCCAATGTGTGGTTGTACTCTTCTTGGATCACCACACAAGAACTCGGACTTAAGGCGGTGTTCAACGAGACAACCCACTGTGTACTCCTACACAGCCTCTCATCGGTCACCTTGTATTAGGGTAGATTCACCAACACGTTTCACTTTCATCAACACCATGTTTATCATCATCCCGACCCACATCATAAGCAACCTCATTGTACCACTAAGCATGCAATAAGCAGTAACAGTTGCAGGGGTCACATGATATCAATCAACTCCTACAGTTGCTAGGATTGTGGTTTGCTTACTACTGTGACAAGATGATACGTCATGCAAAGGATATGGGTTCAACTATGCGATAGAAACGTTATCATGGTGATCATCCTAAACAATGCATAAGCGAGACATGAGAGGGAAGTGGGATTTTATCGACATGGTCAATGGGGGTTTGCTTGCCTTGCTGACGAGGTTCAGTCACGGGGTCTTCAACGAAGGGGGTGATCTCGAGCTCCGGATCCACTTCTATCCGAGCAAACAATATAGACAAAGCATAAATAAGTTACAATGCTCAAGCACATGATTATGTTATCAAATGATGTGAATTGTATTGATGTGATCTAGGTTCCATTTGCAACAAGTTAATTGAAGTTGATTTGGAAGTGAAATCAAATTCAAACTCCAAATGTATTTAAATTGGTCCAAGTTGCATTTGCTAGTATTTGTATTTTGTAATCCAAATGATCATGTGTGTGATAAGCTTCTGAAGTGTAGGTGATCATATGTGCATTGCAAAGGTTCAAAGTGGAATTGCATTTGGATTAAATTTGAATTAATTCCATTTAAATCAAATAGCAAAAGCTACTGATCAGAATTTAAATTCAACTCAAACAAAGTTTAAAGCTGCATATTTGGATAGATAATTTTCTCCTGATCATTTTTCATATATTATTTGCTATATTTGGAGTTAGGATGAATTAATTATGAATTTCCAAAGTTTGTCCTATTTTCTGCCATTTTCTGGAATTTCTGTAAAAGATTTAATTCTCTGGAATTTGTTTTAATGCGTCATCATGAGGTCAGCATGACGCAAGGGGGGGGGCTGACAACAGGGGCCCACCTGTCTGTCTCTGTGGGTTAAAACCCTGTTAGTTTAAAACTAACAGTGGTTAGTTAGTGGCCTGGGCCCACTGTCAGTGGCCCAAGGGTTAGGATTAGTGGGGGGGTTAGTTAGCTATAATGGCGCCGGCTTGACGCCGACGGCCTGGCCACGGCGGTGCTCTCGCCGGACGGGGTTTTTGGCCACGGAAAGAGGCGTGGGTGGTACGGGGATGAAGCTGGGGCTCGCGCGCGTCCATTGGTGCTATCGGGGCAACGCGGGGAGGTCTGTGGCCATGGCTACGACGACGTTTGCGGCGGCCGGAGATGGAGCACGACGGCGATGGTGATTTCGGGCACCAAAACGCGCGCCGGGAGAGGGGAAAGAAGCAGGGGCTCACCCTAAACTTGCTTGTGAGGACGGCGTGGCTGGGGAAGGCGCGGTGGCGACGTAATCAACGGCGAGCTCCCGCGGCTCCGACGAGATGGCGACGGCGATTCCGGTGGCTGCAGGGGCTCCGGCCTCGATTCCCTTTGCACGGTGATGAAAACGACGGTGTGGAGCTCGATGGAAAAGGAGGTCTGGGCTATCTCCGCCGATGGCCGCGTCGGGCACGACGGCGTGCTCCGGCAGGCGCTCGGGATGGTGAGGAAATGGCGTCGCAGAGAGGAGGGGGTCACCAGGAGCAAGGGGGAGGGGTGCGGGGGTGTGTGTGGCGTTGCGTGGCGCAAGAGAGAGGGAGGGGGAGGCCTAGAAGGCGGCCGGCGTCGCGGTGGCAGTCGGCGCGCCCACGGCTTGCCACCGAGCTGCTTCGGCGTCGGCAGGAAGACGACAACGGGCGAGCTGGGCTGGGCCGAGGCCAAGGCGAGTTGGGCCTCGCCTGAGGCGCAAGGTAAGCTCTCCTCTCTCTGTCTTTTCTCTTTTCTTTTTATTTTTCTGCAATATGTTTGACCTAGCTAATAAAAATAGCTAGGCATTTTATAAAATGCCACAATTTTTTATATGGCCTCATAAAATAGAGAGCTAGCCACTTATAAAATTTGAGCATTTTTAAAATTCAAAACATTTGAATTTTAAATCAAATAGGGTATTTGTTTAATTTCCAAGCCATTATTTGAAAATTAGAAAATTCCATGAGCATGGGATTGCTCCCAAATCATTTTTAAAATGATCAGCACCATTTATAGGAATTTTCCAAATACTCAAATGATATTTGGAAAAAGATTTTTACCTGGCCATTTGATTTAAATTCTCAGGGCTTTTCTTTTCCCCAATTTTGATTTTCTGTTTGAATTTTTCATATGATGCAAAGTAGCACTTGATCCTAGCACATACCTAACTTGGGGTTGTGACAGAATGGCTAAAGGTTGAAGAGTACCAGCAGGTCTTTGATGCTCTTCTTTCACACAACGACAAACATCGCACTCAGCAACATATCGAGCGATTTCTCGCTTCATCCTAGTCCACCAAAATCTCTGGCGTAGATCTTGATACATCTTAGTACTACCAGGATGAATCGAGAGAGGGGTGTCATGAGCATCCTTAAGGATCTGCTGCCTTAGATTCCTATTCTTCGGAACTGCCATCCTATTCTCGAAGTACACTGTACCCTCATTGTCTAGGGTAAAACATTTGGCCTTACCGCTAGCAATGTTTTGTTTGATATATCGGATACCTCGAGCACGTTGTTGAACAGCTTTGATTTGATCCTCAAGAGTTGGTTTCACTATCAAGGCGGAAAGGAATCCATGGGGAACAATCTCGAGATTGAGCTTTCGAAATTCCTCATAGATAAGTGGTTGATACTGTTGTAACATGAGGTTGTTACAATACGACTTACAACTTAGTGCATCAGCCATGACATTGGCTTTTCCTGGGGTGTAAGAGATACTTAAGTCATAATCTTTTATCAACTCTATCCAGTGTCTTTTCCAGAGGTTAAGATCTGGCTGGGTGAATATGTATTTAAGGCTTTGGTGATCGGTATAGATTTAACAACGATTACCAAGGAGGTAATGTCGCCAAGTCTTCAGGGCATGAACTACGGCAGCGAGTTCAAGATCATGGGTAGGATAGTTCTCTTCATGTGGACGCAACTGGCGTGAAGCATATGCTACCACATGTCGATCTTGCATAAGTATGCATCCTAACCCTTGCCGTGAAGCATCACAATATATTTCGAAATCCCTTTTGGTGTTTGGAGGCGCAAGTACGGGTGCAGAAGTCAATTTTATTTTTAGCTCTTGAAAGCTTTCCTCGCACTTGGGGGTCCATTCGAATTTCTTATCTTTCTTGAGGAGTTCAGTTAGAGGCTTTGCAACTTTGGAGAAGTTCTCAACGAAGCGGCGACAATAGCTTGCTAAGCCAAGAAAACTCCTAACTTGCTTAACCGATTCAGGTGGAGTCCAGTCAAGGATGGCCTGAACTCTCTCGGGATTCACAGCAATGCCTTTTGTAGAAATCACGTGGCCTAGGTTCGTCACTTCTGGAAACCAGAATTCTCATTTCGAAAACTTAGCATAAAGGCGATGCTCTCTAAGTTTCATCAATACCAGCCTTAGATGCTCAGCATGTTCTTCTTCGTTCTTCGAGTAGATGAGAATATCATCAAGATAAACTACAACAAATTTATCTAAGTACTCCATGAAGATCGAATTCATCAAGCGCGAAAAAGTGGCTGGGGCATTGGTTAAACCGAAGGACATGACGGTGTACTCATAAAGACCATAACGAGTAGTGCAAGTCGTTTTGGGAATGTCCTCGTTTCTGATTTTGATTTGATGATAACCTAATCCCAAATCCATCTTGGAGAAGACAGAGGATCCAGCAAGTTGATCATAAAGATCATTGATCCTAGGAAGTGGGTACTTGTTCTTTATCGTCGCTAGATTTAGCGGGCGATAGTCTATGCACATCCATTCTGTTCCATCTTTCTTCGTTACGAACAGAACGGGGCAACCCCATGGAGATGAGCTAGGGCGGATGAAGCCTTTTGCCAACGAAGCTTCAAGTTGGATTTTAAGCTCAGCTAACTCATGTGGGGCCATTCTATATGGGCGTCTGGAAATTGGGGCGGTGCCTGGGATAAGATCTACAATGAATTCTACACATCTGTCAGGAGGCATTCCTGGCAGCTCTTCTGGAAAGACATCTGGAAAGTCACAAACTATCGGAATATCTTCAAGGTTAGGAAGGGGATGTTCATTCAACGAATATAGTTGGGTTTCTGAACCTTGAGATGTGAAATGGACTATCTTGCCGGAAGGATGAGTGAGTTGGACAGATTTAGTGGCACAATCAATCTTGGCACGGTGTTTTGACAACCAATCCATACCTAAGATGATATCGATATCTGAAGATTTGAGGGCTATGAGAGAAGCAAGGAATACAACATCCTCAACAGAAATTTCATTCTCATGACTTACCCTACTGGTACGCCATGTGGATCCTGGAGTTTTAATCATGAAATGGGTAGGCAACTCCTCAAATGAAATGTCATGCAGGAGTGCGAACTTTTCAGACAAAAAGGAATGAGAAGCTCCAGAATCAAATAGAACAGAAGCAGGTTTGGAGTTAACAAGAAGTGAACCGAGTACAACCTTAGTATCCTCTTGGGCTTCTTTGATGGTGGCATGGTTCACACGTCTGTAGTCAACAATAGCGGACTTGGCTTTGGAAGGATTTGGTGGCTTAGCTTTGGCTTTATGTTTTGGATGAGGAGGAACATTCTCATGAAATGAACACTGTCGTGCAATGTGGCCAGGGTTACCACACTTGTAGCACAAACGGATGTTAGGTTGTGGGGTTTGTATGGCATGCTCTCTACTATATTTCTGGGTTTTCTTGCTTTGTGGAGATGGTCTTGGAATCAAGTGCGAAGGAAGGGCACTAGTTGGGATCCAAATTCGACGTTTCTGAGAACCCAAACTAGAAGATGAAGCAAGATCACGATCACGCGTGCGAGACTCTTCAAAGACCTCATTTCCATGCTCAGTTCTAAATGATCTATTGACCAAATCCTCGAAGTTGACAAATTCAAGGAGATTGAGATCATGATGAAGGACAGGGTTAAGTCCCTTGCGGAACCTTGCCTGCTTCTTGGCGTTGGTTGATATCTTCTCAGGGGCATAACGAGAAAAACAATTGAACTCAGTCCTGTACTGATGAACAGTCATATTTCCCTGAGATAGGTTGCAGAACTCTTCCCTCTTTCTTTCCATCAGCTCATCCAGAATGTGGTACCCTTGGAAGGTATCACGGAACTCCTGCCAAGTCACTACGTGACCATCAGGTTGCATTGCCACAAAACTTTCCCACCATTCACCGGCAGCACCTTCCAGAAATAATGCCGCAAACATCACACGATCATCTGGACAAACATGCGCCGTCTCAAGCTTATGCTCGATGGAACGGAGCCAATCATCGGCATCAAGGGGCTCAAATGAACATCAGAAAACTGGCGGGTTCAAAAGGATAAAATCCTGGATGGATATTACCGCATCTCGCTGGAGAGAAGTATTCTTCTCAATGAGCTCCAAAAGGCGTGTTTGATCACGTCGATTTCGCTCAGCCTCCATCATGATTTCCACTGCAGAAGGCGATGAAGGAGGATCATCATCACCACTTTGATTACCGTGACCAGATTCAACACATCTAGACCCACCTGACATTCTGTGTGATAAAAATCAACAATCAGAGTAGGATTTATGATGGAATCAAAGCAAAGATGACATAATTCAAGAGCGGACAAGATTGTAATGCAAAAGCATTGGAATCGCTGGAAACACGAGACAAATCGGACAGCATAACGGCTGTACCGGGGTGAAAAAAATGAATCAATCTGCAAGAATGATCAGAACCTTCTCAAAAGGCTTGATGGAATGGTGACTCTAGACAACCAAAACATTCCTACAGCTACTGAGAAACTAACAACGCGATGTTCTAGCATAGACATAGAAGATCCTAGTCCTATCTTCCCTTAGAAAAGATGAGGGTGGCTCAGAACTCAGATCGATGAGGGTAAGGAGAAAAATGAAGCCTTACGTTGTTCCCTTATACCCAAAGTAACTATATAACTATAGAATGCTAGACTCGACTTCGGCCAAGGTTTAGTAATCCTACAGGCAGTCCTGCTCTGATACCAAGTCTGTCGGGACCCGGGGTTTGCATATGTAATTCCAGTCACAATTCAATCATATGGAGAGCCGAGAGCCATACCCACTTGTCTAAGCAGACAAGGCCAAGTACAAGACACTCTCGGAAAGCTCGAACGTGAGGGGCATCCCATCCAGGTCGGATGATCAACTGAGATGGGTCCTCATCGCCCGCTCACAAGTCTAAATGATTATGGGTGGTGAAATCCCATACTCATAGACAAGTCACCTCAACCATATTATCGATTGAATCATAACACTTACATAAACAGACTCCAGCCCGATCTCTTAGTCGGGGTCTCGGGCGGGCTCGATCGTACAACGAAGGGTGCCACGTGACGGAGTCACGAGCAATCGCATCGCGATGCCCCAAGCTGCGCACATCTCAGGGCCACTTGGTGTAAGAAAGACCGCCAGCGAGAGCACAACTAAGGTATCGAACCCCACACATGACATGCACGCTATAAACATACACGCAGCATGCATGCCAAGTGTATAACAGCAGGTAACACAACAAGAACTCTACAAACTCATAGTTGTATTGCATCTGCTAAAAAGAGCAGATATAGTAGTGTTACAAGCAGAGATCACATCACTGTGACCCAACATTACATCATGCAATAACGGAAGCAAATTATGTCTTAGTAAAGACAAGGTTAACAAATGGCTTAAGAAGCCTTTAAGAAAACACAACGACCCTCCAGAGGGACCAGGCTGCTGTCTGGGACTACATTACTTCGTCGACGTCGAGCTTGAGGGGGGCCACCATCAGGGTCAGTGGTCTTGTCTCTAAAACATAGAATAAGCAAACGTGAGTACAAGGTCGTACTCAGCAAGACTTACATCAGAACTATACTATTCATGCTCAGGTATCAAGGTAAAGGCAAGTGGGGTTGTAATGCAGAAAGCTTTGACTTGGCTATCCTGTACTACGACTACATAGAGTTGAGATGAGAGGCGCACACGAGTCTATCTAATCTTGATCACCACATCAATACACCACCATGGATCCTTCCTCGACTTCCCCACGAGGAAGCAACCCAAAGCACTCACACTTATCTTGAGATTTTTAGAGTATCCATTTGAGTTGTCTAATAATCAAGTAAAGGTCTCCAAGTAGTCCATAACCGCGGACACGGCTATTTGAATAGTTCATTAACCCTGCAGGGGTGTACTTCTTCACATACGTAGCTACCACTTACCGCCTAGAACTCGTCACCTTCAAGCAGTGTCGGCGAGGATAGTACCACGACACTTACCTCACGGCTCCAACTCTAGTCCAGGGGTTCGCCTATCTGAGTATGTACCCCAATCGGGAATCCGGTCGGGGTTTCCATTCAGGACCCAGACGATGTATGGACGGTCCGAAAAGCCCACCTCGACGGATGGTGTTGCGCTTGCCTAAAACTGTGCTACGTTATGAAATCAAATAGAAAAACAATTAACCCATGTGAATCCTGGACCATAGTCGGGGTGAGTTAATAGGTCGAGAGGGGTCAATGAGCCCAACATGTGGTAGTAATCTGTGTCTTGGATCACAACACAAGAACTCGGGGCCTAGGGCAGTGTAAATGAGACAACCCACTGTGTACTCCTACACAGCCTCTCATTGTTCACCTTTGTTAGGGTGAGTTCACCAACACATTACCATTACATTGCATTGTGCTCTACCATCCCGATACATCATCCAGATGGATCATCTTCATTGCATACAACTCTAGCATGGCATAGCATAACATGGATGAAGGGCCACATGATGAACACAAACAATCTTGTATCTGCTAGGTTGAGGTTTGCTTAATACTGTGGCAGCAATGATAGGTCATGCAAAGGATGGGTTCAACTAGCAGTAGAACGGTAACATGTGAATCACCTAATCATGCATAAGAGAACAAGAGGGAAAATGGGTTTATATAGACATGATCAATGGGGTTTGCTTGCCTTATTGTCTTGACTCGGGGTGCCACTCTTCGAAGAAACAGGACCTACGTCCGGCAATGGATCTATCGAGAAGAAGCAAACACCGAGACACAAGTATGAACATTACATTGCAATGCACATTCAAGAAATGAAGCATGGCATGGTACTGATGTGATCTAGGTTCAATTTGTCACATGTTAATTGAAGTTGATTTGAATAAGAAATTCGTATTCGAACTCCAATTTTTTTTCAAATTAGCCAAAGTTGCATTTGCTAATGTTTGGTATTTGTAAACTATGTTGTCATGTGTATGATATGCCTCTGATGTTCATGTGATAAGGTTGGCATTGCAAAGATTTAATTTGAAATGATTTAAACATTTATTTTGAATTATTCCAAATAACCCAAATAGCTAAATGCTACTAGTCCATCATCATAGATCTGTTTTTCATCTATGAAAATATGATATTTGTAATCCTTGCATTTTTCTAATGATTTTTCATATATAACACTTTTAATTTGGAGTTCCAGATAATTTTCTATGAATTTCTGAAGATTAAATCAATTTCTGGAATTTCCTAGAATTAAATTAAACAGAGAAAATCACTTATTGCATCAGCATGATGCAATGCTGATGTCACCATGGGGCTGACATGTGGGCCAGCACTGTCAGTGACTCTGTGTTAATTTCCGTTTTAATTAAACGTTAACAGAAGATTAGGGGGGCAGGGCTCACCAGTCATTGACCCATGGGGTCAAATGACGAGGGGTTAGCCCCCTAATCGCCCTGCCACGTTGACCTCGCCGGAGGGAGACCGCCAGTGACCATCCCGTGCGGTGGCGCCCGCTGTGGACGGCGGCTCCGGCCACGGATGGCTACGCCAAGGGCACCAGGATGCGGCCCTTGCACGCGCGCATCCAGTGGAGCACATGCGCCAGCCGGAGGATGCCGGAGGCCACGACGGCGAGGACCTCCACGGCGGCGCCGCTCGGCTGGTGGGGGGGAAAGGGCACCGGGGCGCGTGGTGGGGCTCGGGATGGGGGTAAAAGAAGCGCGCGCTCACCCTGAGAGCAGAGGCGGGGTCGGGGAGGCCGGAGGAGCGTCTGCGGTGACGTATTTGACGGCGAAGACCCAGCGGTCGCAGCGGAGGATGACGACCCGGGCGTCACGTAGGAGGCGTTCGGAGACGATTGGCTCGGCGGGAAGGAGCCTGACGACGAGGCGGAGCTGCTGGACAGCTTTGCTCGGCGAGGGGGGAACGATGGCCACGTCTGCACGCGACGGCGGCCGGCGGCGAGCTCTCGGGCGGAGGCGAAAAACTACGAGGCGAGAGGGGCGAGGTCCATGGAGAGGGGGAAATGGAGGAGGGCTTCGGGGGGCTTCTCCTGGCGAAGAGATGAGGACGGGGGAGCAGCTCCGTGGCCAGAAGCAGGAGGTGGCGGCCATGCGAGGCGCACGGCTCGGCCATCCCTCCTTCTAGCAGAGGAGGAAGAAGACAAGGAGGCTAGCTGGGCTAGGCCAAGCCTCTGGGCCAGGTGGGCCAGAAGGTAAGCACGTGAGTTGCTTTCCTTTTTCTTTTATTTGTTTTCTGTCTATTTGTTTTGCCTTAAAAAATAATATCTAGACATTTTATAAAATCCTCAAATATTTATCTTGGACATAGGTGACATAGTACTAGCCACTCCCAAGTTTTGAAGATTTTTGAAATTCAAAACATTTGAATTTCAATTCAAATAGCATTTAAATTTAATTTCCAAGCCTCTAATTGAATTTTTTAAAAATCTTGGAGCATGCAGTGGGACCCACAACACATGAAATGTGATCATGCCCATTTATAGAAATTTTCAAAATCATCAGAGGATTTTTGGAAAAAGATTTTTCTCTGGCCTTTTATTTAAATTCATTTTGAGGCTTTTCCAAATCCCCAATTATTAAATAGGAAAATTAAACATGATGCCTTAATTCTATAAATAAAAATCTCATACCAATACTAGGGTTGTGACAGAGGATCCTTCTCCATGGCGCAAGCGCCCGAGTGTTTGCTTCAGTTCGGCAGGACCCCAAAGCAGCTGGGCGAGTTTCTGGACGCCCAGCTTGAATGCGAAGACGCTGCCAAGAATCATAGGGATGCGAGCCTCGGTGGAAATGATGAATTCCCGGGGACTCCATCCTTCAGCTTCGGCCCTTACCGGCCAGCCCTCCTCGGCTCGGATTCGCTTTTCCTCGGCAACAGCATGTTGAGCGGCGTGCTCGGAGGCAGGCCAATGCTATGTGTCAAAAGGTTGAGAATAAGAACAAAAGAAAGGAAATCGGTAGAAAAGCCGAGACGAGAAGGACAGCTTACCAGAAAGAAGTTAGTCCATCTCACGTAGTCCCTCGAGATTAGCTCGGGCCTCGCGTCGGGCCTTGGTTAGCTCGTCGTTATGGCGCAGTGTCATGGCCTCCAGCTTGGCCACCGCGTCGTCTCGTTCACTTGCACAGCAGTCCGAGCTATCACTGCGGCATCGCGCTCTGAGGGCAGGACCTCAGCAGTCGTGGCATGGGCCGAGATCACCGCCTCCAGTTCGTCTTTGTGGCTGGCTCTGAGCGCAGCCATCTCACTCCACAGCCGCTCGACAGTGCGAGACAAATCAGTTTCGGCGGCTCGAAGGCGCTCAAGCTCCTGCTGAGCAGCGGCAAGCTCGGGGCCTTGACGGCCGAGCTGCTCCACCAGCTCGGCTACCCAGCCCTGAAGAGCAGTAATAGTGGGCAAGGATGCGGCAGCAGCTTCAATGTGGTTTAGAAGAGAAAGCCAGAATCGGAGAATGAAACCAATCGGTTGGGAATAAGCAGAATTACCTGTCAGCTCGGCGACCTTGGCGGTATGTTGGTTCACTTCAAGCTGAGCGGAGGCAAGGAGTCGCAAGCTGGCAGAGTAGGACTCGAGCAGAGTCTCAAAGACTTTGCGTTTTTCCTTGGAGGCAGCCTGTGCATTGAAAGAGAGTTAAAAAAGAGATCAAAAGTCGAGAGAAGATCCGAGCTGATTGCAAGCAATCGACCCGAATCTCGGGAACTACACCTAGTGGGTGCGCTTGCGAGCACCCACTCGAGGGCAGATCCACCGGTTTGAGAACGGCGCGAGAAAACAAGTCAGAGGAAGATCCGAGCTGATTACAAGCAATCGGCCCGAATCTCGGGGACTACACCCAGTGCGTGCGCTTGCGCGCACCCACTCGAGGGCAGATCCACCGATCTGAGGATGGCATAAGAAAGCGAGAGTCAGAAGAAGACCTGAGCTTATTGCACGCAATCGCCCGAATCTCGGGGACTACACCCATTGGGTGCGCTTGCGCGCACCCACTTGGAAAAGAGGACTTACAGTGTGATTTCGGTCGACGAGCTCGAGCTCCTGAAGCACACCGGTGGAGAGTGCCTTCACTCGGTCATAGGCCGAAGCCATAGTGCTATGAGAGGCCAAGGGAAAGCGGCGCAAGGCGTCGGGCTCGGAGTCAGCAGGACCGGTGTGGGAGTAGGCCATGCGGAAGTGCTCCACCGGATGCATCTGCGATTCAGGAGCGGCAGAAGAGGTCGTCGTCGATGTCGGCTGAAGGATCAAAGCCTTGGAAGCAGCAGCAGTCGAGGGAGGCGCTGAGGTGGCTGGCGGGGCAGTAGCACTCGGTGTCGGGGTAATTGTTGAAGGAAGAGACACCGTGACAATCGGCGGAGTGGTTGTGACGATGGAAATTGGGATCTGACCGGAGGACCGCGGCGGGGAAGGAGCAATCGGAGGATCCGACTGCATTCCCTCGGTGTTGGCGACCTCCAGGTCGACGATGTCTTTGGGGGCCACAGAGGCCTTGGGCAGAGGCTTGCACGGAGGCTTGCTAGGACGTTTGGTGAGGTCGGCACGAGTTTTCTTGGCCTTGCGCTCGGCGTCCTTCGTCGAGAGAGGAGCTATCAGCGGTCGTTTCCTGGTGCTGTCGGCATGGATGGAGGTTGCAGAAGGAGCTGGGCCGGTAAAGGCAGGAATGTCCCGATCAATGTCGTCCAGGTCAATAGCAGACCTGAGTAGAAGAGAGAGATAAGCAACAAAGAAAAGGATAATGTCAAGGAAGAGCAGGAAAGAAAAACAATTACCCAGCAGACATCGGCACTCCTCGGGGCATCCGGAAGCGCAGAGGTGGGATATCCAGAGGAGCTTCCTGCAGAACGGGGCCGACCTTGGGCTTGGCACCGGGAGCTTTCCCAGTCTGCTGAGCCCGAGTGCGCCCAGTCTGAGTGGCTTTCCCTTTCGGAACAACCACCGCGGTCTTCGCACTCTTGCTCGGTGCAGCACCAGATGACGAGCCGTCAGCTCGGGGACGTTTGAGCGGCGCCTTCTTGGGGTCGGGATGCGAATCCGCACCGGAACCTCCAACTTTTGAGGCGCTATCATCATCACTCCACTCATCCAGAAAGCGTTCGAAGGAGGAGTCATGCATACCCCCTTGGTCAGCCGTATCGGCGTCGGCGGGGTTGTCCTCGGCGTCGGAATCGGAAGTGGGGGAGTCATCTTACTCGAGGTCGGTTGGGTCCTCCTCCTCGCGATCAGGGGCGAATTCGCCAGCAACTTGACCGTCTTGCATCACATCAGTCGCAATAAAGTACTAAAGAATGAGCAAGGCATCAGAAGAGCAAATGAGCAACCGAGCAATCGGGCGGAGTGAGAAAGCAATCGGAGCATACCTCTGGAGGATGAACTCCGTGATAAAGGCACTTCAGGCCGAATCAAAATGGTTTTGGCGTCGGAGTGGTGGTGAGTGCTTTCACTCGGAGGCGCAACGCTCTATTACTCAGCTTCTTGGTGCAAATCCGAGTGGGATCCCTCCAAGTTGCCATGTCGCTGATGCGGTGCACTCGGCGCTGAAGTGGGAGCACTCGGACCTGAAGCCAAGTGGCCACGAGGTCGTACGCCTTAAGTCCATCCTTTTCCAGCTGAGCAATCCGAGTCACCTGGGAATCGATGTCGCAGTTGCCGACTCCAAGCTAGGTCGACCACTGGTATCTCTCAACCGGTGGAGCGAGCTGGAATTCGGGCAGATTGATGAGGTCGGGGCCCTTGTCGGGAGATCAGACATAGAAGAAGGTGGTCTACCAGTCCTTGACTGATTGGATGATGGCAGGGGACTCATAGCCCTGTTTGCTGGAGTAGAGGATGCAGCTGCCGCAGTCGGTCATGGCGGTCTCATGAATCGGCGGTTTGTCTTCTCCGTCTGGGTTCGGCAGCAGGTTCCCGGTCCGAGCCATGTAACCTCGAAGGTAGAAGAGGCGCTTCCACAGCCCGATGCTCGGCCAGATGCCGATATAGCCCTCGCAGAGGGTGACGAATCCTGACATCGTCATAATGAAATTGGCGGCGAGGTGGTGCGGTTGCAGTCGGTGGAAGTCCAAGAACTCTCGAAAGAAAGTGCTCACCGGCAGCCCGAAGCCGCGCTCGAAGTGCGCAACAAAAACCACGCGCTCGCCTGCGCGCGGTTCTGTCATGATCTCCTCATCGGGGGCACGCCATTGGATGCCGGCCGGCATCTTGCTCGTGTGGAGCAATTGGCGGATCTCGTCGTCGTTGACGGTGGAGCCTTTCCACCGGTCGCGGGTGGCGGCGGATTTCTCGTCCGCGGCGGCCATGGCGTCCTCCAGAGCGGTGGAGGATGAATCCGGAGAGAAGGGAGAGAAGAGGCCGGCAGCAGACGCTAGCAAGTGGAGGCGCGGCGGCAGCGAAGTGCGCGAGCGGGATGCAAAGAGGCGGTGCGGTGCGGTGGCGCCACGAGCACGCTAGGCCAAGGTCGCCGGAGCAAAAATACTGCGGTGGCGCGAGGAGGAGACTGAGAGCGAGGAAGAAGAAGTGGGGGAGATGAGCCCGAGGAGCCCCCCCTGTGGCTTATATGGGCGGCGGGGGCGAGTGGGATCGCGGATGCGGCTCGTGTGGCCCAGTGTGGCCGCGTGTATCAAGAGGCAAATCGGAGGTTTCGACACAGAGGATCGTGGCGCAGAAGGCAAGGCGTGCGCAGTAACGTCCCGTCGCGCGTGGGTCGTGGGGCCCGGAGAATTAACTGCCCCGGGGAATCCGAAACGACGTGCGACGTGGGTTGGTCAGATGTTGGTCAAAAGTAACTGTTGGAGAAGCAATCGGTTGAGCCAGATCTCAGCTCGGCCAAAGTGTTGCAAGGAAAGTTTCTCAGAGAAGCACGAGAGCAGTCGGCAATATGGTGGTCGAGGTCAGAGAAAGCATATCGAACCATTACTGGTCTGGTTGGCCGGGCATAATCTCCGAGCTGAGCGTTCAACTCGGATTGAGGAGTCCAATGAGGCCAGAGCAGTCAAAGCACGAAGAGACGAAAGGAAAAACTGCAAAGGCCCCGCAGTCAAGCAACCGTGGGACCTTTACAGCTTTAGGGGCTAGTGTCGGGGGAATGATACCCGGGTAGGGTCACCCAGACGAAAGCAAACTTTCAAGACAAGGATGAGGCCGATTGGGCTGCTGCTGGGCCGAGCTAGGTAGTCACATGGCCGATTTCCCTGAAGCAATCGACCATGCCGAATGCGAGCAGTCGGCCCAGGCGCAATCGGCCCACCCTTCAATCGGCTCAAGAGTTGACCTTGTCCATATCGGTTGCCTCTGGTACAAGGTCATAAATGCATGATCCCGAGAGATCCGGTAAACTTCTGCCCTTGTTTCAAATTCTTGGGACGATCCATTCGCTCAATTGCAGCTATCTTCTCGGGATTGCACTTGATTCCTCTTTCAGAAACGAGAAATCCCAAGAGTTTGCCGGCTGGAACGCCAAAAACACACTTCTCTGGATTCATCTTGATTTGGTAGGTGCGCAAATTGGCGAATGTATCCTTGAGGTCGTCCAGGAGTGAGACCCCTTTGACCGTCTTCACCACCAAATCATCCACGGACACATGCAAGTTTCTGCCGAGCTGAGAATGCGTGCATCGCTGGATGGTGCGCTGATAGGTAGCACCTCCATTCTTCAGACCAAAAGGCATGGTGATATAGCAATAAGCCCCAAAGGGGGTTATAAAGGCAGTTTTTATTTGATCTTCCACAGCAAGTTTGATCTGGTGATAGCCAGCAGTGGTATCCAGAAATGACAACAGCTCGCAGCCGGCCGTAGAGTTAATGACTTGATCTATACGGGGCAGAGCAAACGGATCCTTGGGGCATGCCTTGTTCAGGCAGGTGTAATCGATACACATGCGCCAGGTCTTGTTCTTCTTCATCACAAGGACTGGGTTTGCCAGCCACTCGGGGTAGAACACTTCCATGATGAAGCCTGCAGCCTTGAGCTTGGCGACCTCCTCGCCGATTGCTCTTATCTTGTCTTCGGAAAAACGTCGAAGGGTTTGCTTGACCGGTTTAGAACCTGGTAGAATGTGGAGCTTGTGCTCGGCGAGTTCCATCGGCACTCCCGGCATGTCTTGTGGAGACCATGCAAAGATGTCCCGGTTCTCACGGAGCAACTCGACGAGCTTGCCTTCCTATTTGTTGCTAAGTCCTGCTCCGACCACAACAAACTTGGCTTGGTCGGAGTGATCTAAAGCAACCTTCTTGCTGTCCTTGGACGCCTGGAAAGTGGTCTCCTCATCTGCTCGCTTGGCTGGGGCCGACTGGAAGGGGAACCTTGCTTTGAGCCTGGGCCATTGCCACCACCTTGTCGAGCTGACGCTTCTCTTCGACCACCACCAAGGAATCGGCCAGATTATCACCGGCGGATTAGCACTCGAGAGACTCCCTGAAGTCCCCGGCGACAGTGATGATGCCGTTTGGACCTGGAAGCTTCGTCTTCAGGTAGGGTTCATACGAATTAAGCATGAACTTGGCGATTGCAGGCAATCCCAAGAGGGCATGGTATGGACTGCTGAGGTCGGCGACCTCAAACAAGATCGGTTCTCTCCTGAAGTTCTCCTCTGTCCCAAAGATCACATCCAGCCTAATGCGACCCATGGGAGTGCATGACAAGCCAGGAAAAATCCCATGGAACGTCGTCCGACTGCGCTCCAGGTCCCTCTCCGTGAGTCCCAACTTGATCATCGTATCTCTGTACAGAATGTTGATTGTGCTCCCTGGATCAATGAGCACTCGGGAGAACAGACATGAAAACTTTGGTGCCGCAAACAGGGCATCCACCACGAGCGGTAGGTGCCTGGATTCGGCATGATGCTTGGGTGATCCTCCCTACCCCAAGTAATCTTGCAATTGGGCCAATGCATGTACTGGGGAATCGGGGGCATAGTTGCATTGACTTCCTGAGCCCGGGCTCTCCGACTGCCCTTGTCACTTGACTCACTGGTGAAGATCATATATGCGGCATCTTGCCGCGGAAATTGGTTCTGCGCCTGAGGTGGTGCTCTGTTCTGAGGTGGTGGTGTGGGTGGAGGTGGTAATGCTTCTCCCTTTGCTATGCGCTTGACAAAATCACACTGCCGAGTGGTATGCGTCGCTGGCTTGCCTGGACTGCTGTGCATTTTGCATGGATGATCTAGCATATCTTCGAATGTGTACTTGGGCTTCATTGGCCACTGCAACTTCGCATTCGGCTTCATCTTCCGACTGCCTCTTGCAGCCCCTTGTTCCTCTTGATCTTGGACAGCGGCCACCTGCCGACTGCCATATTGAGCGTCTGGCTGCTCATCTTTCCTCTTTCCGCTGTTCTGCTGGTTGTTGTTGTTCCGATTGTTCTCTCTGCGCTCTGGCCGACTGAGCCCCTGGTTCCCTGCCTCCGCTGCTTGCGCAGCCCCTTGTGTCTGGAACACGCCGCCGACGCCGAGCGGAATGGGCTCGCGCATCGCGGAGTCAGAGACAACGAACGCATTGGCAACCTTGATGAGCTCGGCCAGTGACGAAAAATCTTTGCGGAGCAGCTTGTGCTTCAGCATGGATCCCGCCAGACACCCATCAGTGAAATACTGGATGGCTTGTATCTCATGGACACTTTCACATGAATTATTCAGCTTGATCCACCGAGCTAGGTACTCTCGGAGTGGCTCGTCCTTGCCTTGCACGCAAAGGGCAAGCTGCCAAGCAAGATGCGGCCGATCATATGTGCCGGTGAAATTGCGAATGAAAGCTTCCGAAAAATCTTCCCAACAGTTCATGTTGTTGCCAGGAAAACTGTTCGGCCATGTCCGAGCTGACCCCTGCAGCATCAGAGGAGCGTAGCGTACAGCTACACGCCGACTGCCGCCGGTGATGCCGACTGCAGTCATGTAATCTGTCAGCCAGTCCTATGGCTTAATGGAACCATTGTACTTGGGGTGTCTCTGGGCAAGGTAAATCCTTTGGGGAAATGCTCAGTCCGAATGCGGTGCCCGAAACACGCTGGGCCAGCTGCTCTGTCGGGGATGTACCCCGGCAAATCCCACGGTCAGGGACCCTGGGTTAGTCATGAGAGGCATAGGTTGGACGATAGCTCGTCGTCTAACAGGAGGGTACGTTCCTGCTCGATGTTATTGATTGGAGATGGCGATTACAGGGAAGTCAGGTCTAGTGCGCACAAGGCTAGGGTTACAGATTGTGTATTGCTTGCCCTTGACGTCTCCCCTCCTAGCCTTTATATACTAGGCTAGGTCTCAGGGAGTCCGTCCTGGATTACAAATGAGGTTTCCTAACCATGATCTTGTGCCGTACGGCAGGTTTGCACCTTCCTTATGAGTCGCGGACTCCTACGTCGGTGCCACTAGTGGGCCAAGGCTGGGCCCAGGCGGCATCTTTGTGGGCCTTCTGTCTTCGGGTACACCGGGTAGGCCCATCCATAGGAGTCGTGGGGTCACCCCCTCGTCAGTAGCCCCCGAGTGCTTGGGGGACTCGGAGAGTCGCGCAGGGACTCGAGTCCATTCTTGCGTCGCTTTGATGTATGCACGGTTTCAACCGCGGGTCGCTGGCAGTCTGGGGCCATGAAAAAACCTGTTTCGAGGGATGCTAAGCTGAAAGGGCCCAAGGAGTCGACTGGTCGAGCCTTGGTGAATTGCACTAGTGGCAAATACCGCAGTAGCCCAATCAAACTCATGTCCCTCGACATGAGCTTGGAACACTGGTGTCTAGCAAAAGTCATGCCGCTGCAGGTCTTACAGTGATCAATTGCCGCCAGTAAAGTTCGTAGCCTAGGCGCGTCCGCCCGCCTTTTTTCTATCATGCAAGCGCATGGGAAAGATTGGGAGTGAAATCGCTCTGCGGCAAGTCCCAACCCGGCCGATCTGCGCAGCGGGGTCTTACCTACACGCTAATTTTGTGTGGCATCTGGGCACAGTGTATCATGTTCCAGGAATATCTATTTTTATTGAGGCGCGGAGCCTAGTAGATAATGCACCCACTTGGAATAAACAATCAAGTGAGCTGTTTTAGCAGTCACTCGCGGAGCTTTACCGAGTGCTCGGGCGAGGAGTAATGTAGGGGAGTACTTGCTCGGGAGATCGTCGAGTTCTCGGGTACATAGAGTTTTGCGAGTAATCACTCGAGCATCGCTTTTGCTCTCGGGGTGAGGGAGCACCCGATACTCTGGGGTCGCTCGATCCGGCGAGTGCAAGTCTGCTTATCTTCTGTCGTGGTGAGGGAGCACCCGAAACTCTCATGGGTGCGAGTAATCACTCGAGCACGTTTTTTCTTCTAGGTGAGCGAGCACCCGAAACTCTCATGGGTGCGAGTAATCACTTGAGCACATATTTATCCTTTAGGTGAGGGAGCACCCAAAACTCTGGTGGAGATGCTCCCGATGGGAGTAAAATGTTTTGCCCATCGGGAAAAGATTTAAAAGGATGGGCCTCTGAGGCTGTGAAGCGTACTCGATACGCCTTGTTGGGATGTGACGCTGGCTTGGTTTTCTGGCATCTTGACCACAGTAACCTGCCAAAGGAAATGACTTGGCGTTGTTCCGCCGAAACTTTCACTTCATGTGATTATGGTCCTCTTTTTGCGTGCGTAGTGGGCGGTGTTTGTTACTGCGCCGATTGGGTTTTCCATATTTTTCGCCTGCCGTGGGATCGTGCCACGTTTACTGGACGCTAGGGTTGAACGGTGCCCCTGCTCATCTGGTTGTTAGTTAAATACCGAGCGGCTGAGTAAGTTTTAGGTTTTACCCAGCCATTGCCTTCTCCTCTCGCATCTGGATTTCCCTTGTTCTTGAGCCTTCTTCTTCCTCCTTTTGCCGCGTGCTGCGAAATTGATGACAACGCGCTCCCGTGCTGCTCCGGAATCGGCCAAGATGTCTGGCAAGTGGGAGCGCTCGACCTTTGGGGTTGCGGATCTCGGCTCGCTTATTGCTGATGGCTTGGTGGCGGGATATGCCGTGCGGATTCCGGGGGATGAGCATGTTCCCGCTCCGACGACGATGAGCGGGTGTGCTTTCAGGCGTTCTTCCCTCGCGGGTTTTCCCTTCCGATTCACCCTTTTGTTCGTGGTTTGCTATACACCTATCGGCTTCAGCTGCACAATTTGACTCCCAATGGGATTTTGCACATTGCTTGCTTTATTAACCTTTGTGAGGCCTTCTTGGGGATATATCCCCATTGGGGGCTCTGAAAGCGCCTCTTTTGTATAAAGAGGACGAACTCTGAGTATGTTGTGGGGCAGGTAGGTATATCCATTAGGGATAAACATTCGTACTTTGATTTGGAGATGCTTGACTCCGTTAGTGCTTGGCGGAAAAGTTGGTTCTATCTGAAGGATCAACACGTTGCTGGGCAGCGATTTGGTCTTGCTCCCTTTAATTACGATGCACGAGTAGTCAAGAAGGCCTCATGGTCCCATTCTTTGTCTGCGAAAGAGTCATCTGAAGTGGCTCCGTTCTTGGAGAGGGTTGCTCTAGTGAAGGACAACTTGACCGGTGGGCAGCTCATCTCTGTTTTTATTGGGAGGCGCGTTCAGCCATTGTAGTCTCGAGCCCGTCCCATGTGGCAATATGATGGACTCGAGGACTCGACGAGATGCTCCCGCGAGGAGCTTAGTGCCGATGGCCTCTTGGCCCGGATCCAGTACGTGACCAAGTGCTCGAGCATTTCCGAGATGGGTTTCGTCCTTCCTTATTCTTCTGATCACGCGCTGCCGCAGGTTCGCGTTTTTTGAATTTCTTGTCTGGTTGAGATGTTTGCTTGACTGTTTGCTGATGATGCTATTTGCTTTGGTAGGATCATGAAGAGTCGGATGCTTCCGCTACTGACGATGCTGCTCCGAGTGCTGGTGCCAGCGTGCTCGCGGGTGCCACTGGTGCTGACGAGTCCACGGGGGTCGGGCTGCCGGGGACCGGAGATAGTGAGGAATCGGCACCCTTTCGTGTCAAGCGGTCGCGGCCTTCGGGTGCCGAGGATCTTGACATGACGAGTGGTGCTGTCCCGCTTTCTGTACCGTCTGCTGGGCCGTCTCCTCCTGTTGCTGCGTGCAAAAGGCCCAAGTTTGGGAGGTTGTTGCGTGCTCGCTCTGCGTGTGGCGGGTAAGCATATGCTTGAATTTGCTGGGGATGTGTTTCCTCTGTTCTTTTGTCTGATGGCTTTTATCTTGTAGCGCTACGACTGCTCTGGCTGCTTCCTCCACCAGTGCGGTTGTTGTCGACCTGCAGTCGACTGACTCCGGAGCAGCCGCCAAGCATACTGGGGATTCTTCGACTGCTGTTGGTCAGCCTGTACCGTCGATTACTCCTGCTGTCTCGGATGCTGGTGTGATTCCTGCTGCTGCTCCTCCTGTGACGTCTGGCGTTGTTTCTCCTGATGTCAGGCCTGCTGTTCCAGGTCATCCTTACTTGGGCCGTCTTGATCTCGCTGTTGAGGATAAAGTCCGCTTTTTCGACCGCATAGCTGGGCTGGTGAGTTTGTTTCCTATTTTGCTTGTGTAGTTTTTGTAATTGGGGGCACGGCAGTGCTCCCGATGGGAGTATCCCCCGAGGCTGCAAGCAAGTGTTTGCAGTTGATTGTAGTCTTGCCTTGGATCTGTCCTTGCATTGTATTGTCATTGGGAGCACGGCCAGTGCTCTCGATGGGAGTAGCCCCCGAGGCTGCAAGCAAGCGCTTGCGGTTGGTTGTAGTCTTGCTTTTGTTCCGTCTTAATATTTGATTTCTTCGAGTAGCCGGTGTTCCAGCACTGTGAGCGTCTGGTGGTCGAAGCTGAGCGTTGGCAGCAGGCCCACAATTCTGCCCAGGATGCCTTGTCTGCTTTGAGTAGTGAGTATTTCTTTCTGTACTGTTGTGCTTGAACTGTTGTGTCCTTTTTTTTGACGTTGTCTTGTTTCTCAGACCGTCGTCAAGCTGCCGAAAAGCAGGTCGAAAAGGAAGAAAGAACGATTTCCAACCTCAAGGCTGCTTTGGCTTCCAAGGAGAAGGAGCTGCATGATCAGCACGAGGAGCTGGTACGCCTGCGTCGGTCTGAGGATGCGCTTGTGTAGGCGGAGGTGGTCGAGTGCGAGCGTCTTTGGGTCTTGGCGGACTCGCTTGTCTATAAGTCATCGTTCCGTTGTTGGGTGTTTTGACTCTTTGTCTTCTCGTAGTGATTTTGGTTTCTTGGTGCAGCCTCTACGGGTGCGAGTGCGACGGAGGTGGTTGCATCGGGTTCTGGAGTCCTCTGTGGGGCCGTGGATGCCATGTCGGCTGCTGTTGATGTTTCCAAGGGTGTCTGCGCCCGGGCTTCCACTCTTGTGGGTCTTGTTCATGAGCACCTCATGCCGGAGGGCGCGAAGGTGCCAGCTGGTCTAGACGCCCGCGTTGCTGCATTTGGTGGTGGCGGGGATCTCTTGGAGGAGTTAGTTGGGGAGAACGTGGTGAGTGGTCTTTCCACGTCCCTTGTTGTTCTTATGGGGCACGGAATTTCCATTGACGACTCTCTGGTTGAGACTGCCCTGCTTATACTGACGAGCAGAGCACGCGGGCCACTGTTTTGGCTCGTCACCTGCGGGAAGTTGTGGATGCTCAGTGTCCCTCCTCTGCAAGCAAAGGGGGGGTGTAGCCATGTCTTGTCCTCTGAAACTTCTGGTTGTAATATGCCTCCTCTATGGTGGTGAATCCGTGCTACTTTGATTGAAATAACTTCTTGGTCATTCCTGCTATTGTGCTTGATTGTCCTTTCTTTTTGTTCGTTTTGCGGTAGGCCGCCCCGGGCGTGCTTCGGTCTTGGAGTTCTTTGAAGGAGGAAGCTCGTGAGGGCGTGTACGAGTCCGTGTGCTTGAGGCTAAAAAACACTGAGCGGGAAGTTGTTCGCTTGAAGGGAGCTGCAGCAGTCCATCGTTCCAAACGCGGGCGTGCTGAGGCCGTGCTGGATAGTCTTGCTTCATGGGTGGTGAAGTTATCTGACCTCCTGCGAGGTGATTTTGGCTGCTGTTCGGTTGCTCGACTGGATTTAGTAGCTTTCCTGTCATCGTCTTGACTTTGCTTCTGTTTTTTGAAGTGCTGGCGGGGCGGCCCTGGGATGAGGAGAAGGCCATCCGGTCGGAGCTGTCTCAGCTGGATGATCCTGATGTGCAGGCGAGCAATCCTTTTTGTGCAGATGGGGCTCGTGCTCGAGCATTTGTTGTGCTTTGTCTTCGAGTTGAGCGGGTGCCGGCTGCTCTGCGGTATTGTCAACAGGTGCTGGGCGGGATCCACTCTGAGTTTTATCCGTTGCATGTGGTGCCATCGTTCTTTGAGACGCTCTGCCGCGTATTTTCTCAGCCTGCAGAGCTGCGTCGTGTGATGAATCACCAGGTTCATGCTGGAGCTCGGGCTGCCTTGGGCTTGGTCCATAGTCATTGGCCGGGAGCTGATATTTCTCAAGTGGTGGAGGATCCTCCAGGTGGTAGAGATTACCCGATGGATGAGCATTACACGGCGGTCGATGAGCCTGCGCGCCGAGTTGTGAAGCGGGTTTGCGAAGAGAACGATCGTTATTTGGGTGCCCTTATTAAGGCGAAGATGGAGCCTGGGGGTTAGATGCTTCCTTTGTTTGTATGTGCTTCTTCTTGGTGTACTGTATTCCTTTGTTGTCTCGTTTTTGCAGTAAAGGGCTTTGCTGCTGTGGCGAGCCCCCGAGTGTCGCGATTGCGAAGAACGCCTCGGGGGGTGACTGCTGCGGCGAGCCCCCGAGTGCCAGTTTTGTTTAGGTCGAGATTGCGAAGAACGCCTCGAGGGGTGGCTGCTGCGGCGAGCCCCCGAGTGCCAGTTTTGTTTAGGTCGCGATTGCGAAGAACGCCTCGGGGGGTGGCTGCTGCGGCGAGCCCCCGAGTGCCATTTTTGTTTACGTCACGACTGCAAAGAACGCCCCGGGGGGGGTGGCTGTTGCGGCGAGCCCCCCAGTGTCATTTTTGTTTACGTCGCGATTGCGAAGAATGCCCCGGGGGGTGGCTGCTGCGGCGAGCCCCCGAGTGTCATTTTTGTTTAGGTCGCGATTGCGAAGAACGCCTCGGGGGGTGGCTGCTGCGGCGAGCCCCCGAGTGTCATTTTTGTTTAGGTCGCGATTGCGAAGAACGCCTCGGGGGGTGGCTGCTGCGGCGAGTCCCCGAGTGCCATTTTTTTTTGGGTCACGATTGCGAAGAACGCCTCGGGGGGTGGCTGCTGCGGCGAGCCCCCGAGTGCCATTTTTGTTTGGGTCGCGATTGCGAAGAATGCCTCGGGGGGTGGCTGCTGCGGCGAACCCCCGAGTGCCATTTTTGTTTAGGTCGCGATTGCGAAGAACGCCTCGGGGGGTGGCTGCTGCGGCGAGCCCCCGAGTGCCAATGAATCAATTTCTGGAAAATTATTTTTCAATATTCTTCCTGGTGTTTCTTACATTTAGTAAGAAAAAGGGGGGTCTGATGAGGACAGTCCCCTTTATTAAGAACAGCGGCGTGGTAGCCTTAAGGGCTAGTTAGCTTCTTCTTCGAGTGCTCGGGTCCTCCGGGTGGTGGCTTCTTCTACGGGAGAACTTCTTCTGCGGGTCCCGTGGTCTCGCTAGGTTGGTGGGCTCCAAAGGCCTCTGATATCTTGTGGAATTCCTTGTCGCAGCGGTCGGACCTGACGAAACTGCCGCTGACTGTGATGACCCCATGTGGGCCTGGCATTTTTAGCTTAAGGTAAGCGTAGTGAGGCACTGCCATGAAACGGGCGAAGGCTGGTCTCCCGAGGATTGCGTGGTATTGCGACTTCCAGTCGACCACTTCAAAGTCTAGGATCTCCTTGCGGAAGTTGGTCGCATTGCCAAAGACCACCTCCAGGATTATTTTTCCCAGAGGGTAGACTGCTTTTCCTGGCACGATCCCGTGGAAGGTTGTGCTTGAGGATTTCAGCGCGGAGCTATGGATTAGAATTTCTTCGAGTGTCCTTGTGAAGATGATGTTGATCCCGCTGCCATCGTCCATGAACACTCGTGACATGTCGTAGTTCCCAATTTTGGCCTCGAGCACTAGCGCGGCGTGTCCTGGTCGAGGGATGGCAGGCGGGTGGTCCTCCCGAGAGAAGGTAATTTCTGTCTCAGACCCGCGCAAGTACTCCGGGACAGCGGGGTGCGAGGAGGCTGCGAGAAAAACTTGTCTTGTGACATGCTTCTGCTGCCTATTTGAAGGCATGCCTTCTTGTATCATGTAGATCCTGCAGTGGGCTTCTGGATACTGCTCCTCTGCATCTGTTGTCCTGCCCCGATGCTGGATTGCTGCCACTTGCCTTGTTGGCAGGGGAGGGGCTGGTGGTGCGTCGTGGGCGATGGGCCCGACTGCTATGCTCGCGAGTGGCTGGGCCGCTGTTGTCGCAGATCGACTTTTTTCCTCAGCCAACTCGTTGAAGCTTCTGCAGTTCCTGAGGGTGTGTCCTGATCTGAGCTCCCCTCGTTCGTTTCTGAATCCGTGTATCGAGCACGGTCCGTCGAGTTGTTCTTTGGCCGAGCGGTATGTTCTAGTGTTGTCGCGCAGCTGCCTCGTCCTCCAATCTCGTTTCTGAGCTTGGGGCGCATCTTTGAGGCTGTCTCTTCTCTGCATTCTGCTGTCGTCGCGATGCATGCCGTCTCTGTCGTCTGGGAAGCCGGCGGCGACCATGTCGGGTCCTCTGTCGTCGTAGAAACTGTGCCTGGATCGCTTTCTTCGTCGGTCGAGTCCTCTTTCTCCATTGTGGTAGTCGTAGTCGTGCTCTGAGCGTGCGGTGTGGATTTCTGTTTCGTTGCGAACGGAATCCTCGCCGTCCGCCCATCTGTTGGCTTGCTCCAGCAGCCGTGCGAGTGTTCGGACTTTCATCTGTCTGAGCTGTTCCTTGAATTCGATGCGCTGCAGGCCTCGCCTGAACGCGTCGATTGCGCTTTGGTCTGATATGTCTTCTGCTGAATTCTTGAGTATGGTCCACCGCTGGATGTAGGCTCGTAGGGTTTCCCTGCTTCCTTGCTTGCATGTTCACAGATCCTCGAGCGATGTCGGTCGCTTGTATGTGGATTTGAAGTTTTCTATGAAGGCTTCACGGAACTTCCTCCATGAGCTGATGGATCCTCGCGGGAGATTCTTCAACCACTGTCGTGCCGAGCTATCGAGCATGAGCTGCACATACTGCATTGCCGTGACGTTGGTCCCTCGCTGGAACTTGACTGTTGTTAAGTAGTCGTCGAGCCATGCCTCTGGCTCCTCGAGTCCATTGTATTTTGGCGTTGTGGAGTTCAATTTGAACCCACTCGGCATTCGCGTCTCGCGTATGGAACGCGTGAAGCATAATGCTCCGCATGGCTCAATTTCTTCGTCGAAGGCTTCTTCGTCCGAGTACTCTTCACGTGCTGCGCGTCTTCGTCTGATGCGGTTGACTTTGTTCTATGTGATGTCGTCGCGCGCGTCTCGTCGACTGTTGCGGCGCATGTTGTCGTTGTCGTCGCTGTCGTGCTTCCTATTTTTGCCGGAGCGTTTGCGCCAATCATCGCTGCTATCGTCATCATCGGGTGAACTGGGGTCCCTGTCTGGTGTCCTCTCGCGGGTCGGTCGCCTTGCACTTGATTTTTTGGGTGCTGAGGCGGCGATGGCGTCTTTCATTATCTGCAAGGCTATTGATGTGTTGCGGTCTGGTCTGTTCTGCCTATTTTTCTGGGCGCGAGACAGGTAGTCTCGGGCGCTTATAAGGGCTTCTGCTGGTGTGAGGGGTTCCTCTTCGTCGTCCTCCTATTCTAGCTTGAAGTCGTCGTCAAGCTTCCGAACCACTTTCTTCTTGTCTGTTCGCCGCAGGTTACTGAATTTCGATTTATTGCGAAGGGGGGAGCCGTGATCCGGGGAGTCGTCTCTTGGAGGTAGCTTGCGATTGATTTTCTGCTCGGCGGCCACCTTTTCTTGCTTCTCCAACTCTAGGCGTCGTTGTCTCGCTTGCTGGGTTAGCTCGCTTGCCAATTTGTTGTATGCTCTGAGCTCGTCCCTTGTTGCATTTGATGGTAGTAGCTTGCCGTGTTCGACTGCGTCCCTTACTCTGGCAATTGACTCTTTGGACAGGTATATTCGCTCTTTGGGTGGGTCGTCCGCCGGACCCGGGATTTGTTGTTTACTGCTTGATGGCTTGTCGCTCTTGTGGTTGCTCTGTTCTTGTCCCTGTGGTACTTTCATTGGTATGCTTCCCGCTTCTCCTAGCTTCACGATGGTTTTACTGGTGGTTCCGGGCTCTTTTGTGTTGCCGTTGGCTTGGCGAGTGTTCGAGTCGTCGTCTTGGCCCTTGCCGTTTGCTGGTGGTGCGTCGGCTTCTGCCATGAACACCTGAGATGGTGTCATGGCTGCCTTATTGCTCGTGCGTGTTATGCTGCTTTTCCAGGCCGAGGGTCCGCCCGAGCGATCGCGGGTGAAGGGAAGCCTTGGATTGGGTGGGCAGTCGTGGCTGGCTCGAAGGGTGGACGCGCGGGTGGTGACTGCGTCGATTGCTGCTGTAGATGTCGTCGCGGGTGCTCGGGCGTCGTCCGTGAGGCAGAGGGCGCCCCAATGGTTGATGTAGATCTGATATGCTCCGAAGATCAGGTTGATACCAGAGCGTAGGTCGGCGAAGACTGGTCGGAGAGTCAAAAGGTGGGTTGTGAAACCGAGGGACCCAAACAGATCGGATTCCGCCTGGGTCGCCGGATCGAAGAGTGCTGGTGAAGTCATTGCGTCGGCGGGTGTTGAAGATGCTAGTGAGGCCGCCGAGATCGCGTTCCCAACCTGTGCGGTTCCCACAGACGGCGCCAATTGTCGGGGATGTACCCCGGCAAATCCCACGGTCAGGGACCCTGGGTTAGTCATGAGAGGCACAGGTTGGACGATAGCTCGTCGGCTAACAGGAGGATACATTCCTGCTCGATGTTATTGATTGGAGATGGCGATTATAGGGAAGCCAGGGCTAGTGCGCACAAGGCTAGGGTTACAGATTGTGTATTGTTTGCCCTTGACGTCTCCCTTCTAGCCTTTATATAGTAGGCTAGGTCTCAGGGAGTCCGTCCTGGATTACAGATGACGTTTCCTAACCATGATCTTGTGCCGTACGACAGGTTTGCACCTTCCTTATGAGTCGCGGACTCCTACGTCGGTGCCACTAGTGGGCCAAGGCTGGGCCCAGGCGGCATCTCTGTGGGCCTTCTGTCTTTGGGTACACCGGGTAGGCCCATCCATAGGAGTCGTGGGGTCACCCCCTCGTCAGTAGCCCCCGAGTGCCTGGGGGACTCGGAGAGTCGCGCAGGGACTCGAGTCCATTCTTGCGTCGCTTTGATGTATGCACGGTTTCAACCGCGGGTCGCTGGCAGTCTGGGGCCATCACAAAACCTGTTTCGAGGGATGCTAAGCTTTCCATCAACGTGGAAATTATATGTGCCTCCAAAGATCCATATCTTCTCTGGTTATTACCTCATAATAAAGTGGTGACGAGGAATAATCTTAGAAAGAGATATATTATCAAGCCCATGGTTGTGTCTTCTGCAAGGAAGATGAATCTACTCATCACCTTTTTTATGATTGCACAATTGCTAGAGAGGTTTGGAAAATAATTAGCGGTGTGGTTAAGAAACCTTTTGGTGCTAATTACATTTGTATTGCTCGATAATGGCTTTCTGATAGCAAGAAATCCACCATCAATGTTGTTTGTGTTGTTTCCTTATGGTGTTTGTGGAAAATTGGAAGCAATATAATTTTTGGTAACACCATTTGGGATTCAATCAAGTAGATAGAGGGGATATCTTCAACTAGCAGGAAATGGTTGATCTTAACGAAAGCTCGATCAAAGATGGAAAGGAGACTATCTGCTGCAACATGTCTGAACTATTGAGAGAACCTCTCAGGATCCTGATCGAGTGGCTGAAGCCATGATATGATGTTGAGGTTGCAAGATCTTGTTGGTCGAGGGGTCAAGGCCCTGGGAAGTTGCACTTTGGCTCTCCAAAGAAAGGGCAAGCTCCATGGCAAGCACTCCATCCTAAGCCCGACATCCCCGTTGGAGATCTCCTGGTGCTCGGCAAACACCAAGCGTCCTAAGATGTCTAGCCTTTGTGAGACCTTTCCATAATTTAATTTGTGTAGCATGTAATATAATTTTGGTTGGGGTTGAACTCTTGTTTGCTTAAAACTTTTAGTCACTATCCTTTCTAATTCTGCTCTTTCATGTAATTCAGGAGTAGTTGTTTTCCTTTTGAACAGTTTATCTGAACTTCCAAATTGAATTTTGTATTTAAGGTTTCATTTGATAATGGAGCCGGCAAGAGTCTCCGGTTTTTCTAGAAGTGCTAGCTTCCTCACTCGCCATTGCCTGCCGGCCTCCGATGATGACTGTAACGAGTGGAACATCCTAACTGCATGCATGAACGGACACGAAGAAGATTACATATACTGTTACTTTTCCTTTTCTTGGGGAACATATACTGTTACTTAACTGGACAGAACTGCGAGCTTCACGTGTGAACAAACTAACCACTAGCTGATGTACTATCAACACTGACACAATTGTAATCTATGCGCACCATCGAGAATGGTTTGATGTGATGTGACATCGCTTAAGTTCAGAGCCTTGCACTATGCAGTCGACGGAAAGCTAGAGAAAGAGGAGCATCTTTCTCGGAAGATTACGGCGCCGCCATTTTTTCCTTGTGATGAGATTAACGGCCGGCGCCGCTGGTTGTGCGTGCCCCCGTCACCATGAGCCAATCAAGCGGCGCGAAAGTCATTAACACGCGCACGTGTAATTTGGCAAGCACTTCAAACAATCTGCCAATTGGGAGAACCTACAGTTTGGTAACGGTGTTTTCTAAAGGAAAGTTGCCGAAACCAAGCGGACTTTGGAGCAGCGAGCGACACGGTCACCATCAATCCTCCATCGGTTGTCGCTACGTGACATGAAAAATAGGAGCGGATCAGGAGCTCCTGTCGATCGCTTCGTCACGCACTTCGCCACCGCCGCCGGAATTGGATCTTCGAGACGGCGCAGACCACGGACGCATCGTCATCTCTCGCTTGGTTTTTCTTATCCGAGTTCGTGAGAGTGACTGCCGGCTGGTACTGTCGATAAATTGATGGCGCGAAGACTTTGTGCTTAGCAGCCTGAATTTCAGCTTTTAAAACTGTTACACAGGTGTTATCAAGTAACCAAACATCAACCTATCACTTGGTTCTTATCCATTTCATGATGCATGCCGTTCTAGAACCACTCGTGACTCGACTCGATCTAGCGCTGCCGTCGCCACCCAACAACATCGTCGGACCTAAAAATGCTAAACGTACGGGGTAATATGGATGTGTTAGAGCATCTTCAGCCGTTCGCCCCCCAAGTCGATTTTCGGCGCTATTTTAACGCCGCTTGGTGGCGCTTGCGCGGCGAAAACAGCTTGGGGGGGGGGGGGGGCGGCTACTCGGCCGCGGCCCCAAGATGCCCCCCAAGTTCGGTCAAATTTCGACCAATTCTAAGTAAATTTGGGACAAATCAAGTAAATTAGACCAACTTTGAGCGATTTCATTAAAATTCGGTCATATTTTACATAAACGACGAAAAAAAGAAAACTAGTCTACGGCTGAAAAAAGAAGGCGTAGAGGGCGTCCATGGACGTCTCCTGGGCGCCTCCTTCAGCAGTGCCGCCGCCGGCGTCATCGTCGTCGTCGTCGCCACCATCCTTTGGCTCCGGCTTGATGCCGGCCTGCGCGCCACAGGTCCCGCCGCCGAGTGGCCCTTCTCCTACGCACTCGCAGCGACACCTCCTCCTCGTCGTCTGTGGCGTCCAGCACGATGAATGGCGGCGGTGGAGGCGACCACTTGTTGCGGCTGCTGCTGCCCGCGTCGCGTGACGACTTCTTCTGCGCCGCCTCGGCGCGCTTCTTCGCCTCGGCGAGGTCAAACACCTCCTGCTGGAGGCGCATCTGCTCGACGAAGTAATCATTCCTCGCCCACGCCAGCTGGGCGGCGAGCTCCTTGTCGTCGTCGGCCGTCGGCGGAGGCGGAGGCGGAGGCGGGGCGACTTCCTTGCCCTTCTTCCCGAGAATGGAGCCCGGGAAGCCACGGCGCTTTGGCTGCGCCGACGGGGTGACGATGGTGACGCCGCGGCTGAGGCGACCTGAAGGCGCCGGGGTGGGCTCCTTCTTCACCTCCAGCTTCACCGGGGTGAAGAACTGCGACGGCGAGAATGCTGGCCCCGATGAATGGGAGCCGGTGGAGCGCGAAGGTCGCCCGCCGAAGAAGGAAGAAGAGCCGTCGTCGTCGCGCGGCAGCGTCGCCCACATCGGCGTGGCGTGGCTGTAGGAGCGGCAGGCGGCCCCGTAGCCCAGCGGTGGGTAATCGAGACGCGGCGTGTTGTCGTTCTCGATGTACCGCATCACATACTCCAGCGTGCGGCCCTGCGCGCTCCACCACCGGAGTCGCCCGTCGCGGTTGTTGCGACCAACCACCGGCGTCAGGCCGTTGGTGGAGGCGACGGCCTGGGCTCGCCGGGCGGCGAAGTATGCCTCCCAGGCCGGCGTGTTGTTCGGCGCGTTGTCGGGGTCGGCGCGCTCTGCCGCCGTCATCGTAGCGCGGACGGCGTCCACCTCCCGGCGAAACGCGCTGGAGCCCACCAGAGGCACTGGAGGCACCGGCACCCCGCCGGCGGACAGCACCCACCCGTGGGGTGGCCTGGTGTCCGGCGGGCATGGGTAGCCGGCCTGCGCGAGGAGAAGCGCCTCCATCTGCGACAGGTTGCGGCTCCTGAAGCCGTTGCGGGCGAGGTTGTCGTCGGCCATGGCGATCGAGAGGAGAGCTCGAGAAGAGAAGGCGAGGAAGAGAGGAGAGCTCGAGAAGAGGATGCGCGGCTAGAGCGCCCCGGCGAGCCCCTTTTTATAGCGGGGGGAGAACGCGAACAGACAGCGGGACACGCGGCGGCGCGGTCGACGGACCATTGGGTATCTCAACGCGCCGCATTGATGCTCTCTGCGCCGATTGGACTCGTCACCGGCGCCGCATTGATTCGCTGCGGCGGCGGCAGGTGCGGGGAAGCCGAGGCGAGAGGATGACGACGACGCGTGTTCACACGCCGACAGGTGGGTCGCGGCGCGAGGTGCGCGCGAAATCGCGCGCGCTTTCCTTTCATCCGGCGACCCCAAGAGACCCCAGCGCGACGGGTTTGGCTTAGGATCGCCGGACTCAATTTCGACCAATCCGGCGCTATTTGGGCTTTTGGGACGCGGCTGGGCAATTTTCCTCCATCCGGCGCAAATAGCGCCGTCTTGGGGGCCTCTTGGGGGTGCGGCTGGAGATGCTCTTACATATCTGCTTTCTACAACCTATTCAACACCCCTCCCCCTGGGAATTTTGGAGGGGTGGGGCTCAGTCTCTCTTTTAAACAAATAAAAAATGGTTAAATCAAACTGAGCCCGTAAACCTCCATTAATAATTTGTATATGTAGCGTTTTTTTGTCGGACCCCTCCTTTGCCGCCACCTTCCTCCCCTCGCTGCCGCTTGAGTCGCCCTCCGGCAAATTTTCGGTGACTCCAAAAAAGCGATGGCGGGACCCTTTTGTGTTCTACCATTCTTGCTTGTTCCTTTCTTCGGCGAGCTAGCAAAGCTCGCTGCCATGAAGTCATACAGGTGACGACACGTACCTCCTACATCTAGACATGAGGACAGCGAGCGTGGAGCTCCTCACGCCAGCACAAGTGTTCCAGCCAGTCCAAGCCCTCCAGTCCATTAGCTCTCGTGCGTGGAGCTCCTACTCGAGCCCTTGATCCTGGTACTACCTCCCTACCTTGAACTTGCACTATCATCGACATCCCGTGCTTCACATTCTCCCTCCCATGGCACGCTCGTCTCCCGCGTCGCTCCTTACGGGCGGCCGAGGCGGAAAACCTAAATGCCGTCGTCGTCGCCCTCCCTCTCCTCCCTCCTCCCCCTCACCATCGTCGGTGCACGTCATTGTGAAAAGCCTGTTGGCGGACGGCGGCGACGGGATCTGGCCTTCACGCGCTCGTGTCGGTCCCGGGTGCGGCCCTACAGGTGGTGTAGGCAATGGAGATACTCATCGTGGAAGTTCGGTCCTGACTCCGATGGTCGCAATGGCGGCTAGTGGCCTCCTGCCTCACCGTTCACCCTCCAAGGTGCGGCTCTGATCGGTGCAGAGGCGGCCGGGTCGGCCGCATCCCGTGCTCACAAGGTGTGTGCCATGCACGACAACGAGGACATCCCTTCGCGAGACAGCAAGGTGGCTCCATCGCGCCGCGAGCGGTGGTTCCTTGTTTGGGTGGATTCGATCCGTCCAGTTCTGGTCAGCAAGCATGGTGGTCTGGCCCTAACACTCTTCTTCCGCCAAATCATTTTTTGCCGGATGTTGACCTCTTTGACCTGTCCGCTGATGATTTTCGGTCTTCCCCATCCGAGATCTTTGCGGATTGGCGTATGTCGCCCCCGGATATCTAGATCGGAAAGACTCTGGTCGCACACGCTCATATTATCAACCAGTACGATTTCAAGAGGGAGCGATGTGAAGCTTCACTTTTTTATCACTATCATGGTACATGTCTAAGTCGAGATTTTCAAGGCACTGATAGAGGTGGAGAAAGTCATGGCGGATGCGATTGGAGGTCTTGAGGTTTTAGTGGAAGTGTGTATTGGATGCGATGAAGACTGTGTGTCAAGTGGTTGGTGACTTGCAACATCGTCCTTGGCAAGCAGGGGCGACTAACATGCGGACTGCAATTTTTGTGGTACTCCTCGAGTATCAATTCTTGATTCCTAGGGTGAAAACCCAAGGTCTGATTTTTTTTTGTTGTACCTGGCAATGACCTTGGTGAAGGCATTGTTTTTGCGTGAACTCAAACTTTCTTCAGGGTGAAAACTCAAATTCTTCGCTCGGGCAACGACAATGTGTGTGCATTGTTTTCTTCTTGGAGGCGTTACTTATGGACAACCTCTTTTGTAATTCAGGTGTTGTCTTTGGTGATGGTTAGAGTGTTAATGATGTTAGTGACTGATCATCGAGGCGGGGTATTTTTATAGTGTTTCTATTTTCTTTTCGGCTCTGTGTATGCTTGATGCTTTGGGGTATCTTGTTGGTACAGAGGTCGAATGTAATTGGTATCTCTTGATATTAATATATTCTCTTTATCGAAAAATGACACATCCTTTCCCATGCTATCCTTGATAACATGGACATCCTTCTTCAATCGATTGATACACAACATCTTTGGACTAACTGGCCAGCCCATTTGTTTGTTCAATTGTTGTTAATAGTATGGGTTTGAGGTGATAAAAACTTAAAAATATTTTCCAAGTTTTATGCGTCATAAAGTGGCTAGGTTGTGTGGATTTGAGCTGGGCTGCAAGTTATATTCTGCATATCACAAAATTCAAAGATGTAGGTGTAATTATACACAATGCCATATCATTTTAATGAGTTATTAATCAAACTAGATGATACCCTGCGCGTTGCTCCATAAATTATTAAGAAATAATTTGATACAATGTTTTAAACATGGTATATTTTGATTATAATTTCTGTTTGAAACAAATATTTTTTAGAGTAAAAATCTAAAAAAATGATGAAAAATCCAAAATGACTGTGAATTTTATTTTCTTAAATTATTACCTTGACAATATATTGGAGAGATGATATATGATGAGAAAAATGTTGAGTAGAGATAATGGAGACATCTCCACCTTTGGCTAAATCTAAAACAATTATAGCAATAGTAGACATGCATAGAAAAATAAAATATAAGATAAATCATAATTTGATTTTTTTATACAAAATCACTTATAAATCATGGGGGTAAGTGCATAAAAATTAACTATTTACTTAGTTGCATGTGCATGGGGAGTTAATGTGAGCATGTGCATGAAGAATTAGTAAAAAAAATTACATGGTGGACCTATTTGATGATGTGGATAGCTTGCATGTCAAAATAAATAGGTTAGTGGGGATGAACTATTTAGGTATTATAGATTAAAATCATTTAGATGTTCTACGGGATAATACCACCATGTTAATAATCCGTATAATGTATATTTTTGTTTTAATTGTTACTACCTCTGTTCATTTATATATGACGTTTTAAAAAGCTAACTTAGCTTGCAATAACGGCTTATATAAAAAAAATAGAGAGAGTATTACACATGGTTGTACATATTTATGAAACTATCAAAGTTACATACTTCTCATTTGAAAATTTGTTGATATAACTATGTTCAACATATGTGTCTCTTTGGTTTCGGGAAATGATTAAAATTCTCACTTTGATTACTCACAAATGTTCGTAACAATAATTCTATATGAGTTTGTTCTGCTTTGTGTCTCCATTTATTTATAGAAGTTAATGATTATTTTTTTATAAAAATGAACGGGCGTGACAACGCGTGCCATCATGATCTAGTTTACCACAAAAAGGAAATATCACTAAGGAGATTGCCACTTATAAACCCGCTACTGTTTCTCACGACCTCCATTATTTAAGGGCATCTTCAACACCAACCCCAAAACGGTACAATATCAGTGTGTACATTGACATGTCGCTGGTGAAGGTGAAGTCCACGACCAACGTGGGTGTGGCAGCCTCGTGAACGCTCGATGCGAGCGACACGCAAGACACAAAGCTGCCTATGTTGTCATCCGTAATCGCATGCGCGCCTCCACTTCCTCCTTGGTTACGACCGTGTTGTACTTCCTCCGTCCCAAAATAAGTGTCTCGACTTTAATACAACATTGTAAGTGTCTCAACTTTAGTACAACTTTGTATCAACTTTAGTACAACTTTGTATTTTGGGACGGAGGGAATAGATTGCATGAGCACGTTGTGCAGTCTTTTAGAGCATTCACTGCTGCTCGAATAACTTTTGTTTATGCACGTCCATGGCCGCCTCGCTCACGAACTCACCATAGATTTGCTCCTCCGTCAGCAGGTGTTGCTCGAGAAGGGATATGTTGTAGTGTTAGTCCTCCTGTGCCAGATAGAACACCAACACTAGTGGTGGCGCCGGTTGCTCTGCCTAGGCGTTGAAGCGTGCATGCGCTTGCTCCATGGTGATGCTGGAATGGGGGGCTTAGGCGTGGGCACCCGACTCGTTGTCGTGTGGTTTGTCCATCACCGGGTCATCGTTGCTCACATTCAACGATCTTGGTGGCAAGACGACCTCTATCCATCACACATGACGGGCCTCCTAGTTGACCATGACGGCATGGGCAAGTCCTAATGGAGAGAGAGAGAGAGAGAGAGAAAGAGAGGAGGAACACGAGGATCGGGAAGAGAGGGAGCGATGGTGGTAGCAAGCGTGAAGATTCAATTTGGTTGCAACACTGAAAGGGGACAAGGGAGGGGAAGCTAAGGTTGCATGTGCGGAGAGGGAAATAGGAAATATGGCGCATTGTGAAGGAAGGACTATAGTGTGGGCCCATGATCGAGTAAAAATTAGCTTCTCAGCCTCAATCTCTTTCTAGGGGATTTACCCCTAGGGCGCTTAGTGATTTTAGGGGATGAGCTTTCCGATTAAAATTTCTACTTTCAAAAATAAATTCACAACCAGTAAAAATATTTTGTTTGAATAAATTTTCTTGATGATTACGCCATGCCTTCCATTAGAACCGTTGTGAATTTCCTTAAGCTTCTCCTTTTTAATATATTTTCAGTGGTTTCTCCTTTGTTTTTGTTTTTTAGGGGTTTCTCCTTTTTTTAGATAGTACAAACAATTATTGGTTGTAGTACTCTCTCTGCTGGCAGAGCCCATAATAGCCTGCTAAGAGCCCAGCCCAGCCCACGTTGAACAGATAAGAAGGAACAACCCCACCCCCCATTCCCACACATACCGCAACCACTCCTACCAGTTAGTTGCTCCTCCATCCTCGCAGCCTTTGTAGCCTCACTCTCACCTACAAGCCACCCCCACCAATGGCGTCCCCACGAACCCTTACCCACCCCCTCCCGACCCCACCATGCTCCCCCGCGGCCCCACTCGTCTGACTCCAACCCCAACCTCACCTCTCCCCACCCCGCCGTCTCGCTCTCACCTCGCCGCGCCGGGACCAAATCCCCTAAACCCTAGCGCCGCCACCATGCTGCGCCGCCTCGCCTCCGCCGCCGCCCCGCGGGCGGCCTTCTTCTCGCCCTCCCCGGCGGCGGGCCACGCCCAGCGCCGCGAGTACGGCCTGGTCCCCATGGTGATCGAGCACACCTCCCGCGGGGAGCGCGCCTACGACATCTTCTCGCGCCTCCTCAAGGAGCGCATCGTCTGCATCCACGGCCCCATCGCCGACGACACGGCCTCGCTCGTCGTCGCGCAGCTGCTCTTCCTCGAGTCCGAGAACCCCGCCAAGCCGATCCACCTCTACATCAACTCCCCCGGCGGGGTCGTCACCGCGGGCCTCGCGATCTACGACACCATGCAGTACATCCGCTCCCCGGTCACCACGCTCTGCATCGGCCAGGCCGCCTCCATGGGCTCGCTGCTGCTCGCCGCCGGCGCGCCCGGCGAGCGCCGCGCCCTGCCCAACGCCCGGGTCATGATCCACCAGCCGTCGGGCGGTGCCTCGGGGCAGGCCTCCGACATTGCTATCCAGGCCAAGGAGATCCTCAAGGTGCGTGACCGCCTCAACAAGATCTACGCCAAGCACACGGGCCAGGCCATCGACCGCATCGAGCACTGTATGGAGAGGGACATGTTTATGGACCCGGTAGAGGCGCAGGCCTGGGGCCTCATCGACGAGGTCATCGAACACCGCCCAGTTTCACTTGTTTCTGATGCCGTGAGCAGCGATCCGCCGAAGATTGGTGGAGGCGAAGGAGGGGAAAGCAAGGGAACGGAGGAGCCGTCTCCGGCTTGATGGGTGGTTGCAAGGTGCAATCCTTTTTGCGTTCCTGTGGCTATCTCTTTGGATTTCAACATTCAATGCTTAATTCTTACATAAGGTTACAACTTGTTATTCTGCGGCAGACGGTTTATCACTAGCTAAGCTGATGTTTTGCTGCTTGAATTAATCTGCTGCTGATAATGGATGCAATCCTTGCTTACTTAGCCATATCATCGCTGATGTTATGTTTGCCTGAAATCAAGGTAGCCCAACTTAAAGGATAAAAGCCACATGTTTACAACAGTAGGCACACTTTTCATTGGCCTATTGGAGCAAGTTGGAAATGCTATAACACATATTCCTAATTGCTGATTCTTGTATCTTGTGTTTGCTAATTTTAGTCCTGCCCCATTGATGCATGTGATTTCATATAATGAGTAATCCATGGATAGCATGATTTTAGTTGTGCCTCCTTGATTATTTGATTTCATTCAAAGAGTTATCCAGTGTCAGAATTTTGCAGAACCAATGTTATCCAGTTTTTGTTTCGTAAAGAAACAACACTTTATTGTTTTGTTCAATAGTACATATCACTGATGAACCACTATCTTTCAAGGGAATTATTATGTAATAATACCTTTACCTTTATAATAGAAGAACCCTCAGCCTATCACTGAAAACAAATCCATTTTGACAAACTGCTTTTGCATTTGATAGGTCAAACCATATGAATTGAACCATAAGTTAACTAATACTCCCTCTGTTCACAAATGCAAACCAATGAACTAAAACCATGTCATCTACTTATTTGTGAACGGAGGGAGTACTCAGTAGTCAGACAGTCATATTTTTGCAGTGTCGAAGAAAGTGTTTTAAGTGATGCTTAAGCGCTGAGCGACCGCAAAACTCTTTGCCTTGTCCCTAAGTGGTAGATTAAGCGTTTTCTAGTTTTTTTACCAGAATTTGGCTGTTTTTTAACTACTTTTGCTTGGCTGCTTGCGCAATAATGGCATTATGCCATTTATCTTATTAGTAAGGCCTGTTCATGAACTTTTTCCTTAAGATTCTGGCCACATGATCCCTATTAGGCTATGCATATTTGAACTGAACTGCATTTTAGTTGTTATTTTGCTTGTTGTGTGAAGCTGATGTCTATTTGCTATGGTGTGAACTGCATTTTAGATGCTACTTGGATGTATGTAGAGTTGTAGACGCATTTTAGTGTGTTTATTCACTCCTTTGAGTTTGTATATAATCCATATTGAAATATCTAAAACATCTTATATTTGTGAACAAAGTGAGTATTTCAGTTCCCTATGTGTTATGTTTCCTACTTTCATGTGCATACTATTCGAAACAGTCAAATTCTGGCCAAATTATTAAAAATGCTTAAGCAGTCATTGCTCTAATCGACAGTCTTTCGCTTCGCTTACGCTTCATGTTTTTTTGAACATTGTATTTTTGTACCACATCTATTATATAGAGAGAATTTGTAGGCTTCTAGCATTCTCCTGGTGCTATCCTTGTGCAGCATATGTATGTTACTGGCAATAAAGTTTGAGGATCAAGTGTTTCCTTAATAGTTGTTCCATGGGGACCACATTACTGCAAAATTGTCCAGTATGGGAATAATATGGAAGCTGTTAAGCATTATCTGTTTGAGCCCTGGGTATAGCTTATATTTATTTAAGTCTATAAGCATGGACATCTGGTATGAGAATTTTAGGCTCATTTGAAGCTAATGCTAATTTTGAGTGCTTCATTAGAGTTTAGTATAGGTCAACAGGTATATAGATGGTTTACTGTACATATGTTCATCCAATCATAAATCATCTGATGACAGGCTTCGTAACCTGGCTGGCAGTAGTCTTTGGCTCATTTATGCATGACATACACATGGTACAGAGATTCTTAGAGACCCTTTAAAACTTTGAACTTTGAAGGCATACCTAAATTTCAAAAAACAAAATATTTGATTACCTTATAGGTTTACAGAAGTTATTCCCTGTAGCTGGATCGCACATTTGCAGCTGTCCTGTTAGATCTAAAATTGAATTTGAGTAGTGGTTGGTTATAACAATGTCACCTCACAACTCATATCATGAACTTACTACCTTCAGGTTACTTCCAGTCGTGGAACGATAGACTGCATGATCTTTGGCAGATAAAACAGTAAAATCTTGTAAGCCAGCATCAGTTGTGGAAGGATGACTATATAATCTTTGCCAGATAAAATACTAAAATTGTATAAGCCACCAGCATGATTTTCAGTTCAACCAAGTTTTAATGTGTGGAGTTCCAAATTTTCTGCTTGATTCTGTGATAAACTGTAGATTAGATGTTACAAATTGTGTTCTCATGTTGATACAACAGAAAAGGTGAGTGTTCATGGTTTAATGGAAGAAGTCTTAACCAAGGTCATCCACTACCCCTGCCTGATTGTGCTGGTAACAACTTATATAATCGACTATTTTTTACTCCCTCCCTTCACAAATAGATGAAGTGGTTTTAGTTCAAATTTAAACTAAGACCACATCATCTATTTATGAACGGAGGGAGTATGTGGTAGCCTCTTATGCTGAGTTTTGGAACATGCATATTTGTTAAGACGTGTGATTTTGGGCAAGGGCTTCTACTTTTCTTGTGCTACTTCAGATCAGAAGTGTTAGTGTTTGTCTCCTGATGCTATTTGTTACCATTGTGGTCTAATGATGTCCCACCGGTTCACTATTTTTTGTCACCAAACCTGACTTGTTTTCTCTGGAGCCCTAGACGTGTTGCTTCTGTGACATCTTACCACTTTGTTGAGGGTGTTATTGATCTATCTGGTTGTTATAATCAGAATGTGGTTATTTCTAGCAAACTATACCTAAAAAGTTTTAAACTTGCGCGTTTGTTCATGCTTGTTTGTCATTATAATTTGTATGCTTCTGCTACTGTGTTGTGAGCCTGTCACTTGTATTTCCATTGGTTTTCTATGGGAAGAAAACCTCCAGTTGAGCATCTCGGCAGTTAACTGGTATAGTCGACTTTACATTTCAGTCCTCAGCAGGCTAAACAATATTTCCTCTGTAAACTAATATAAGAAGTTTTAGATCCCTATTTTAGTGATCTAAAACGTTTTATATTTATAAATGGAGGGAGTATTTAGTTAGCCTGATCAGCCAACATCCATGATTGCTTTGTCTGTTAGAAAGTCAAAAGGACGGCTAAAGATTTCTTGTCGCGTTGTGGAATATCCCTAGCCTTATTGTGTTATGTTTGCAAAATAAGTTTTTTTTGTGAAAAAAATGCCTTGTTGTGTTATTGTAGTTGCTGCGCGTAAGCGATGTAGCCAAACAAAGATTGGTACACACACCCAGTCCTATGAACGAACCTGAACATTATTGGAGCTTTCATCACATTGAAATCCTGAATTGTCCTATGGCATACCCCCCCCCCCCCCCCCCCCCCCGCCCCGGTTTTTCTCCGTTTGAAACATTAAACAGATCAAGTTGCTGCACCCAGCGGTGGAGGTATGATGCAAACTTCAATACCACCCCAGCTGAAGGAACTTGCCTGGGGCGGCAAAGGCCACATTTATACCATATAATTTTATTCACAAACCATACATTGTATAAAATAATATCATTATAAACCATAAAAAAATTCATTGTAGTAAATTATTTTATTACAAACCATAGAAGGTATTCATTGTTTCAAATCATTATAGCACATACAAAAAGGAGCGCATACTATGCTTAACCAAATCGTTCTGCAACTTCATGTGAGTTCTTCGATCATGCATATCACGATGAAATTGAAGGAAGTTTGCATATGATGTCGGTGCAGCATTAGACACAACATTGTCATCCTGATATTGCATCATTGAGCCTCTTAGGGCGCTCGTCATCAAATTTCAACATTCCAACATCTCGCACGGTATCAAACAACAGCCCAACAAGATTGGAGCACATCAAAAGCACGCTCCACATTCTTTCTAGCACTTTTTTATTCTTTGGTAAACCTTGTTCTCTTCTCTCCTTGGGGGGGGGGGGTGGAGATTATCTTCACAAATGTTGACCACTAAGGATAGATTTCATCCGCGAGGTAATATCCCTTGTTGTACTTGTGGTCATTAAGCTTAAAGTTCACACTTGAGGCATGGCCTTTCGCAAGCATCATGAACATCGAAGAGCGCTGAAGCACATTGATGTTTTTGTGAGAACCATCCATGCTAAAAAACACACGTCAAATCCAAAGATCCTGGGATGCCACGGTCTTGATGATCATCGTGCATCCTTCGGCATGTCCCTTGTACATCCCTTGCCAAGCAAATGGGTGTTCTTCCACTCCCAATGCATACAATCAATGCTAACAAGCATGCCCGACAAGCCTCTAGGAGCATTGACCTCCAACAATCGAGTTATAGCCTCAACGTTTGGTTCCCGCAAGTACTCGACGTCAAACACTTGAACCACAATCCTGCACAATTTGTACAATGACTCTAGACAAGTGGACTCGCTCATGCGCACATACTCATAAACTAGATCATCGGAAATTCCATATGCAAGCATCCGAACCACTGTTGTTCATTTCTGATAAGAGGAGAAACCTAATTCGCCAGTAGCATCATACTTGCATTTGAAGTATTCATCATATTATGTCACCCCCTATCGAATGCGGTCTCGCTATCCGGAAACGAAGCCGGAAAGTCTTGTGAGGGAAAAGTGGCTCAGGTTGAAAGTAGTCATCATACAACAAGAGATGACCATGCTCTCTGTTTTAATTCAACGCAGGAGCATGCCTCGGTATTGAACCTTTGAACTTTGGATGTTGCCGCACAAAGTAATCATACATGAGAAGGGTAGCAACCAAAACATTTGTATCATCACCAGATGACTCCTTGGGCAATAATGATTCGATGAAATTCTTATAAAAAATCATCTGAACTGTTGACCATGATCGAACCTGTACCTCACATGGGTCGGGCAATTGATCGATCACCTTCTGGGCAGCCAAGCTCGACAAAGAGGCCGACGAGATGCCAGCGTGGTTGGTGTAGAGGAAGCAGGGTTGCCGGCCGCAGCGTGCTCCCTGCATGGATGGTGGTACCGTGCTTCAGGTGACCTTCTCCTTCCGGCCTCATCCTCCCTCCAGCTATGGTCTCCTCCTCCGGCTTCCGTTGCGGTGGACGTGGAAGAGGTATCGATGGGTGGGGACCGGGGGGGGGGGGGTCGTTCGACGGTTGCGTGGTGCGGTGGCGGCGATGAAGGCGAGGCATAGAGTGGAGATCGAATCCAGGGGGCGGGGGGAGGAGGTTCTTTCTTACACATACATACGGACCAGGGTGGACAGGGATGGATAATGCGGGTGTCCGCTTCACGTCTGTGCGGACTCAAATCCACCTCAAATTTGGGCTGCAAATGGATCTCAGTGGACCAAAAAACGGACAACAATCCGTTTGGGTCGCCAAGTTGGGCCACGATTTTTGTTCGCCGCGACCCAAACAGAGGCCAACGGATAAATAATGGACAAATGGTTTGCGCCATTGGAGTTGCCGTTAGACGTGGGTAAAACCAACCTCAGGGCAATTCTAATGGGGTGACCCAAACGAACATAGTTTGTGTATGGTTTTCATCCGTTTTGGTTGTCGTTGGACGCGACCTGTAGCTTGGACTCCTCGTCGGATTTCATGTCCACAAAGGATTTCTTCAGCTTCGATTTCTTTTCGTGGGTGCAGCGGTGGTTTGTAGCGACCTCAAGCTCTGATTGGATGAACTCAACAGTGGTCTGCTGCTCCATCGTGTCCTTTGCTTAGCCCACTTGAATTGGGCTAGTGTGTCATTCATGTTGAATCTGTTTGTAGGAGAAGTTGGATCTACCTCACCTTTCTCCTCCTCCTCCTCCTGTCCCGGACACCTTGCTCGTCCTGCTTGAAGCTTGAAGCTCGCGGATTCACCCGCTAGTCCGATGTGGTAAACGTGTTCGCCCACTATTGAGCCTCTTCATATCCGTTCATATATGGATTGAATATGAGGATCCCGATCAGCATGAACGTATACAACCAGTTTAAGAAATCCAACTCGAATCATGATTTTGTGAACGTTTAATAATCGAATCGTCCATCTCAACGTGTAGGGCTATCTAAAAAACCCAACCTTGGATGCTCTAAAACCCATACGGTGCTACGGCTGGCGCGTGTATGAACATGTCAGACACAATACCCATTGTTGCCATGTTCTGTTTCTGTGACAAGTTATCAAGTTCCTGCTTATGCAGCTAGTAGGCTGGCAACAAACTGATACTTCAACCTCCATGAAAATCCCAAATTTTCCAAAACGGAGGCAAAAGTTTTCGAATAGATGCCAACACACTTGGCTCATTGGTCATGCCACTCACAGGCATCACCTGCTCGATGGTCGCACACGAGGGTAGGGCAGTAATAACTCGGGGCTCCACGACACCGAGAGGTAGGTTGTTTGACGCCTGACTCCCATTGAACTTAGGCGAGCGAGAGGTTGCAACGTCCAAATCAGCACTCTGGTCGGCATCAAGTATCTTGCTAGACTCCAAGGGGGGAGTGGAGTCTACCTTCACTTGCTCGACCGACATAGGCAGAACCGGCCCCTCACACGGCTCTCGAAGCTCAGGTATGATCTACACCACCGGAGTTACAACCACATCAATGTCTACTCCCTTAGAGGTAGGCAATGGCAAGCTAGCTCTTGCACAAGGGGAGAAACGATCATGAAGCCCTGCTCCCCTCTCGACTTGGAAGTTGTCATGAGGCACAACCAAAAGGCGCAACACATGAGCAGTGTGCAACAGGGGGCAACACACGAAGCGTCGGGACAAGCCCGCACAGTGTAATCCTGAACACGCCATACGACAACACTAGTCAATTGATATCGTCACATGAGTTACACAGCCATACAACAACACTACCCAATGAAGCTCATGATGCTTTTCAGCTTTGCTGAGCACAACAAACAATCGGCCACACGGTGCTGCAAGCTAGCGTGGGTTGGAGGCCGGCAGGGGCTGGCCCCGGAGGAAGTGGTAGAGCATGGCGAGCGAGCGGTCTGGCGCGAAGAGCGGCACCTGGTGGCCCGCGCCGCGCACCGTGACCAGCGTGAGCCCCTCCTCATACTCCACCGCCCACCCGGCCACCTGCCGCCGATAGAACCACGCCCGCCACCCGTGCCGCTCCCGCCGCCGCAGCTTCATCGCGTTGATGCTGTACCTCGTCGACGTCACCGGCACCCTCCCGTCCGTGTCGCCGCTGTAAACCCAGACGCGCAGCCCGGCGGCCATGAGCTTCTTCAGGACGGGGAGCACGGTCGCCGGCGAGTCGTTCCATTTGCTGATCACCGCGCTGCAGCACAGACAAACGAGTACGTGTGTGTGACCTAGAAGGATCAATGCCAGGTGCAAGTTGCAATATCAGATCTAGGGATGGGTCCGTCCATCACTAGCTAGGTGCAGCATTGCCGTGCAGCCCACGAGCTGGAAGGAGGAGGAGCATGGACACGGCAGAGCAATGTGCAGCATTAACGGCAGAGGAGGAGAGAGCGTGGGTAGGGTAGGGTAGGGTAGGGTACGGGGTACCACCAACCTGCAAGGAGAGTATGGATACGGCAGGCGCGTCCGGTTGGCGTGCAGAGCGCGCTGCACGTCGCCGCGGTTGAAATACTTGGTCACGTACGCCTCCGTGCACGGGTCGTACCCCGCCGGCGCACGCCTCATCATCGTGTGCCATGCCTCCTGCAACCACAAGAAAATTATGTTATCATCATCGTCATACGCTTCCTCTGGACAGTGTGACGTGAGAGATGTACAGCGTACGTGCTGGGAGAAGAGGCGGGGGGCCGCGACGAGCCGGGACGGGCTTGGCGCGGCGGAGGAGGAGGGGGAGAGGCACGTCGGGGTGTAGATGCTGTAGATGTCGATGTCGTCGAAGGCGCCCATGAAGGCGCGGACGGCGGGGGAGCACCCCTTGCCGGGCCTCCCGCCGTCGGCCTCCTCCTTGAAGGAGTCGCACTCCCGCGTCACCGCCGAGTGGAGCTCGTCGGAGATGATGGCGTGGCTCCACGCGTACTCCACCATGCCCAGCTGGTCCGTCGCGTCGTTCAGCACCGCATTGCCGATCTGTCATAAAAAAATCCAACCATTCATAATCAGTTCGTAATAATTCAGAACAGGTAAAAGGCACGCGCATGGCAACGGTGCAGGTGAAATCCTCACGATGCATGCCTGGAATTATTACCGCGGTTAAAAAGGTTTGACCCAAGCAGTTGCCTGCCAACTACCAAAGCGAGTAAAGATGCCTAGATCCGTAGGCACGCTCCTGCCCATCTTTCGATTGGGTAATCTTCTTTTGGCAGCACTGAATCTTTTCTCTCTTGTGTCACGCTCTTTCCCCCTTTTCCTTTATCTTTTCTAGGATATGCTAACTAAAATTTCAGCATGGAAGCTGTTTTTACCTGACACTTAGCAATCCTAATGGTATGATTGCAAGCATACTAAGAGTTTGGGGCCTTGAGAGCTTTACCATGAAGCCTTTGATGTTGATGATTCTGCCCCTAGGCGCCGCTTTGTTCCCCTCGTAGATGAGATCCGCGAGCTGTGGGACGTAGTGCCCTGCAGAAAGCGTATCACATCAAGGCAGCTTCCTTCAGCAACGGATCACCTTTACTAACCCACAGGTTACGATGCAGCTTAGATTAACAACATAATAATGACGGGTGCAGTACAAACCGGCGTAGCTCTCTCCGGCGATGTAGAAGTCGCGGCCCTTGAACTCCGGGAACCTGTCGAGCCAGTTGAGCAGGAAGGAGTAGGAGTCCTGCGCCGTCACGCGGTCGCCGAGCCGGCTCAGGTCCGCCGTCTTGTTGGTGTAGGAGAACCCCACGCCCACCGGCGCCTCCAGGAACAGCAGGTTCACAGCTGAAACATCCAACGCAAAATTCGGAAGCACGCCATAATCAGACGTTATTTCCATGGAATTTAGCAGAAAGAGAGTGTGTGGTTATGATGTGTGTGCCTTGCCTTTGTTCCATGCGTAGGCGTTGCGGGTGAGGTTCTCGCCGTAGCTCCTCACCATGAACGGACCCAGCTCCTGGGCGGCGCCGTAGGCGATGGACGAGCATCCGGGCCCTGCAAGTAATATACAGTTATCCAAGGTTTTTTCTTATTAGGCTCCATCAGATGATTCAGTTGTAAACAGGCGATCTGAGTGCAGATCAATTCACTGCTCTGCACATATATTTTGACAGTCTTATCCACTGGCTAGTGCTGGATGGCCTATCGAATTGTTTAGGTCTAGGTGCTGTGCTATAATTACGATACTGTTCGTCGCTGAGAAATCAAACGAACAGGCGAGGACAAGGGGATGAGACGGCTGATTTGCCAAGCCCCCCCATCCCAGTCAAAGCGGCGAAGACTCGCATTTCCAAGTAATGGCAGTTAGCTAACCAGACTAAATTTCGTTATCTTCTTCTCGCCATTTCTTTATGCTGCAGAAAATCTGCATGAACATCCACGTTCTGATGTGAAGTACAGTAAGATTATCGGCTGACACCATGACATAGTATGACACTAGCACGTGCTGGATGCCCAGGACAAAGATGTAGTAACATCAGGCCGTAGCGCTTACGAGATATTCTCGTAGTAGCTCTGAAGAAACACATGCTCACTGCCTCACTCTGAAGCAGGATCAGGAATTAACCCTTGTAAAATCCATAACGATCCAAGGCCCAAGGGTCATTTCTGCCCCCTGTCTTCTTGCTTTTGGCTTAATGAATGGCCCACGTCGGTGCCCCCATTTGCCTATCTTTCCTCCGGAGCCATGGAGCCCTCGAGCTTTGTCCGTGCCGCTCGTCGGCGCCGGCCAAGCTTCTTCCAGGCCTGCAGCCTGCAGGGCAGGAATAGGATCTGGCGATCTGCTCTCCTGTACCGCTGCCTCGAGAGGAGGCTTCTTTTCTCCTTTTGCAGCGTCTTTTCTGCGCCGCGAGGCTATGCTCAGTCTCCCTAGTCCCTCCCTACTGCTCTGAATCTGAATCTGAGTGCATGCCTCGCCTTCCCTTCCCTGTGGATTCTGGCGCCTTTGCTTTGGAGCTTTTATTGCCGGGAAGAAAGCATCATTCTTCTTTTCAGACAGACATGGTGTCCACTGTCCACAAGGCCCCATCAACTTCCTGCAGGGTTCCGGCGAGCTTTTCCGAATAGAAGAACTTGCCAATGCTACATACATTTGGATCATTGGAAAGGAGGGGATTGGCAAGAAACTAGTTACGAGCAAGATGGATAAAGAAAGATCGTATCAATCAAACGCCATGGTTTTTCTGTACATGTTCCTCTTGCTAGTAACATAGCACTGAAAACGTTATGAGCAAGTTAGGAACTGGAAGCTCACTAATTCTAGAGACTAGACGGTGCCGGAAAATTAGCGCAGGTTGGTGAATTTGCAACCAACTGATAGACGGTGAAAGCATTTTTCGCATGATACGGACGGTAACCGCTACGACTACGAGAGTATAAACTGATTGAAATAGTATTTCGTTTGGAACACTGAAAGCTAGAGCAAGAATCACACAGTGGACAGCAATCAAGAGATCCGCAGAGATTGAGATGAACAGAGGAGGAGTGCGTGCGCTGCGTACCTCCGTTGAGCCACAGCAGGAGGGGCTTCTTGGCCGCCTCCTTCTCGGCCTCGAAGAACCAGTAGAAGAGCGCCCTGTCGCCGCCCGTTCCCACGTCGACGTACCCGGCGTAGTGCTTGAACCCGACCTCGGGTTGCCCGGGGAGCCCGGTGACGAGGTCGGCCTCTGGCCGCGGGCTCCAGGACGCGCCGGCGACCGCGGCCGACGCCGCCGTGGCGAGGAGGAGCAATGCCGTGGCCATGGCCGCAGCCGTTTCTGTGTGGAGGAGGCGCTTGGGTATGGCTGTATGTGTGTGTGCAGTGCACTCTGCAGTTTGCTTGCTCTGCTTGGGTTTTTGGCTCTAGGCCTTTGGGGTGGTTTAAAAACGGAGGGAGGGGGGAGGATAAAAAGCTTGGGAGAGGGAGGGAGTTAGCGTTTGGCCGTAGTAAATAAATGAGAAGGTTAGGGAAAGATGGCCGTGGTGTGGTCTGTGGTGGATTGTTCGGGTTCGTGGGGTAGTTTAAGAACAGTGGTTTTTTGGTAGGTGGTTAAGGGCATCGATGGGGATCCTGCAGACGCCATTGGCTTGTTCACTGCGTGCTTCGCTCCGGCTAGGGGTCAGTCAATGGATCAGGGGTGTCATTGGGCATATTTGCGGCGGCATTTGTCTTCTCTTGCAGATTTGTCTGAATGTTTAGACTTGACTTCTCTCTCTCTTTTGTTCAAATGCAATTCACTGCATTACTCCGTGGATGAAACTGATTCGCTCTCTTGTTTGCATTTAGCCCCTCGTACAGGTTCATGGAACATCCCATGCTTGCAAATACATGAGCTGAGTAATTTATTGCAATCTCTGCTAGCAAAGCTAAAAGTGAAAGGACGAAAACTTTACTTCCTCCGTATCTGGATATAAGATGTACAGTATAATCGCCTAAAAAAAGGTGTACAGTATAAGTTTCCATAATTTTTTTAAACGTTACCAAATTTATAGCAAAAAATGTCAACATCTATAATATTTAATAAATACAATAAAAATAAATTTTAAGATGAACCTAATGATACTATTTTGGTATTTATATCGATATATTTATCTATAAATCTAATTAAAGTTAAACAAGTTTAAGGTTTTGAAAGAAATAATACATCTTATATTTAAGAATGAAAGAAGTAGTTTAGAAACACATTCATCTCGCTAGCGCACGGCTCTATTTAGAATATCGAAGGAATTCGATCTGAGGTAGGGGAGGATAAGGCGAGAGAGTTGGTAAGAGAGGGGCTGATATTTCCAAGGAGAGATTGTTATATTTGTCAAATGATACATGACACTTTGCCAAACCACACAACCACACATATACAGCCTCACACACGCATACCACTCCAGCTACAGCCGCATCGGGTTACCCAAACCAAGTTGGCGTAGAGCCATCGCCCTGCTCGCTGATTGGTTGGCCTTTCCGACCTCCTCCTTTAGGGCTTGTTTGGTAGGCCGTGATCCTCTCGGGATCCCCTTAATTTCCCTAAGTAAAAAATCCCGGCCACAGGACACCAGGAGAAATTTCCCCATTTCTCCACCTGCCCTCGAAGGGGTTTGCTGCCCTGGAAAATATTCCCCGGCCTACCAAACGATCCTTTATGTTAGTTGTGACATTTCCTCCTTTTTGAAATCCGTCCTGTTCCTAATCCGATGAAATAAAAAACGTTGTTGCAGCTCCACGAGGTCCTCCCGGTGGCCAACGAAGGAGGCATGTCGCGCCATTGTAAAAATAACGATAGTTTTTTTCTTTTAAATTACGCTCCTTTGAAACTATAACCATATAGTAAACCCAATAATGATTTTTTTTATTTTTATTTTTTTAAATTACTACTATTTGGAAAAGCTTTGCTGCCAAACTAGAACAATTTTCAAAAGGTAAAAACTTGCTATCACTTTATTTAATTGATTGGTGGCTTTTATTTTCGCGAAGAATGCCCAATGCTTATGCTTTTTGAACTTTGGGTATTGGTTTGTTGAATTGAATAGATTATACCTGCACGATTGATGTGGAAATGTTCTGCAATATATTTCAATGTCTTTTCGTTGCGTGGAACTTAGAGATTTTGAATACTCATATAAAAATTAAAAGTGAAAACACATATTATGATGGTTGTATAGTTTTAAAAAACTATTAAATAGAAATAGAATAATATAATAAAAAATCTCATGCATGATTACAAGTTGAGATGATTTTTTCTACACATTATTACATGTTATGGTGAATATAATTACATGGATGAGGAATAGATTAGTCAAGGCTAACTATTTAAACATATCTTACATTCTTAAGAAGTTGCTCCCCACTACTTCTAATTCTCTCAACATGCACACACTCCACCTCATCATGCATGCCACATCATCCTCCACTAGCATATTTCTCTCAACATGAAAGCATGCCACTTCATCATCCAACATGCATGAGAAAGACCCACCTCAATATGTCACTATGCATAATAAAAACCCACATGTAACATGGATGCATGAGAATTTTTATTTTATTATGATATTTATATTAAATTCATATATTATTTTAAAAGTTATTGTTTCAAATATACATGCTTCATTTAACCAAGCATTTTCACTAAAATATTTTCAAAAAAGCTCCGCAACAACGTGCGGGGCATCATCTAGTTTATTTTAATTTTGAGAAAAACTGGCGAGCGAGGAGGGTGCGCTTTGTGGGCCGGCCCATGTGATATGAGCACGAAGAAAACAACTGGGCAAATCCGTAGTCAACTCTAACCCTTTTTCCTTCCCCTAAGAGCATCTCCAGCCTTATTGATCTGTAATCAACTCGATGACTATAAATGAGTAGATCTACGTCTTCCTTATTGATCTGTACAAGTGCATATATGTGGTATGTTTTAATGATATTTCTTAATCGTTCTAACCAACTACTAACCCCGGGATACAAGCGAGTGGTGATGTCAATGGTACCTCACGAGAGTGCCACCAACAACCATGGACCCGTTTGAGGCTAAGGGTCAATGTCATCTTTATTGCTGGGACACACTCGACATTTCGGACGAGGTGTGGAACATCAAGAAGAACGACATCGTAATAATTGACTTTGGCACCAGGCTGACCATCCTCGCCACCTCGATCTACAAAGCAGTGTCAACGAGGTGAGCAAGCAACTCGCTGAAATTCCACAGGTGATAATAGACCTGTTTGAGTACTACTACAACTGGACGTCCATGAGCACATCTGGTAACTGTTGACGTTATCTTTACCGCTAAGGAGACACTCGATATTCTCGACGATGTGTGAAACATCGGAAGAACGACAGTGTGATCCTTACTCCGTCACTAGCCTGACCATCCTCGCCATATTTGTGCACAAAGCGATGTTGGCGGTGCGAGCAGCTCGTCTGAGTGCCATGGGTGCAGGCTACCAAACGCCACAAAAAAGGGAAAAAGATCCCCCTCATTCGGCTGATTTCTGCGTGCGCGTCCGCCGCCTCCGTGGTCGTTGAATGAGATCTTGATCCGTGGGCGATCACACCCCTTCGCAACTTACCCGTGTCCTATTGAGAATGTGTTCTCAATTTGCTTCTCTCCCCTCCTCATTCTCTCTCGTCTCTCTCTTCTTAAAGTCTCGCCGCCGACGACAACCGTCATTGTAGGAGATGCCAATCGCTACGGTGTTGCATGCAGCTTCTTGTCTTTCCACTCGATTTTCTCCATTCTAGATGCAAGTGCACAAGTGCAGCGACCCACGTGCTCGAGGTGATGCAAATCAGTGTTCGCGGGATGATAGTGTTGTGATCCATGAATCTCGGCGGCGACGGAAGCTATGATGCAACATGTATGGTTCTGCGCAGGGGAAACTTTGAAACGTTGGTGGTGCTGGTAACGTAGGAGACGCCGCGCGATGATCTCGCCGTCGATTTGATGAAAAAAATGCTTTGTAAAGGCTTTCTCTCCCGGTGCTGATTAGATGAAAAAGAAAAACCTTTGCAACAAAGACCATATTACAATGATTTAATTGTAATAGAGTTTTTGTTGCAAAAGCTATCGGATGCGCGGCAATCGATCGAACGGCTACAGTTCGCTCTCAATCGGCGAATGTTTAGAAAATCCAACGGACGAACGCGTAGGGCTGCCAAAAAATAGACTCACTTGTCTACCCCCAATGAAAAAAACTAGCAATCAAACCCTAATTTCCCGATTTCCTCTCGGCGGCGAAAGTCCGTCGCGATCGATTGGAGACGGAGAAGCGGCGGCGAAGGTTCGTCCTCATCGATTGGGGCCGGAGGAGTGACGAGGAGATCAACCCAGCCTACACGAATGGGTGCGTCGTCCGGAGGGCCACTACCCAAGGAGTTCACCTCTCTCGTCGTCCGGAGCAGAATCGAGGCTGAGGAAGATCTCCACTCCCTCGCCGTCCTGCGCGGGCTGATTTCTGAGCCAAGGGAGCTCTCTCCAGCCGATGTGTCCTCCTACCTCCCACTGGGAGACGCGTCCAAGGTCGACGAGGTCTTCCGCCTCGCCGTCCAGAGCGGTCTCAAGGTCGAAGATGCCCTTGCCGTCGCCTTCCGTACTATTCCAAAGGCCGAAGGAGAGATACACGCTCTCTTACTCAAGCAGTTGCTGGCCTCATTCGATAGTCGGAGCAAGGACCCTGAACTGTATGAATGGGAGCACCCCTCTTATTCTGTCAGCGAGAGGAAGAAGATAGACCCAAGGTGCGCCTTCTTTCTCTTCAAGATGAAGGCATCAGCCAAGAAAGCCCAAGTATCATGGTGGCAGAAGCAGTACGCCCGCTTCCCGCCGGAGCGAGCAGGGTACGTATACGGCATGCGGGTCGCACGCCTGATCGCCGGACCAGACGGACTTCAACTGCAGCAGGCAGGGGAGGCTGGGCAGCCCGGTGCGCTCTCCTTCCAAGTCGATGACACATACATGGGGAGACGGCGGCGCAAAGACGGTGACACTGACACATACAGCCATGTCTTCCGAGGAGGGCTCCTCTGTGCCGCTCAGGGAAGTCACCGTTATCAAGAGGTTGCCTTATGGCGACGGGATTTCAATTATGTCCTATGTAAAACGGACGCGGATTTATAAAGCACAGGCGTCCCGGTCCCCTTATCCTGTCCGTACAGGAACAGTGCATTATTTGTTCGTTTCTGTTTGTCAGTCTCGTGTGCTAGTAGCCCCGTGGCAAGCACAAACGTGCGCATGAAGTAAAATATTGAACTCCACTTCCCGTCATCCATTTTGGCGTTTTTGAAGACACGCATGGTTTGACTATGGGCGGCAGTGCGAGAAGAAAAATTAATGGCGGGATAAAAACATGTACTAGGCACAATTTACGAACTAGACAAGTCCTACTAGAATGATCGGATCATTTGTGTCAATGCTTGTTTTTTTTATTTTAAATATGTGATTAGCATGCCACACATATACGTATTTTCTGTTTCATGAATATTTACATGCATAGCATGCTATATTTGTCTCGTTAAATAAAATTGTACCAAGTACATTTTTTTTCAATTTCAAATATGTGATTAGCACACAACGTATTCATCTATTTTATCTCTTATGAATATTTAATGCGTATCATGTTATATTAGGCTCTTTCGTAAAAATCGTGTCAAATACAAGTTTTTTTGTTTCAAACATGTAGTGAGCAAGCCGCTTATTCATTCATTTTATGTCTCATGAATATTTACATGTATAATATGCTATATTTAGCAAGTTTGTATAAACGTATGCCAAGCACATGTTTTTTCCGATTTCATATATGTGATGATCAATCCATGCAAGGCACGACAGAGCCCTCCGCGTGTCTTTCCAAGGAAGACACTCCGAGGTCCTTGGCGTATCTTACCTGCCACATGAATGATCCATGGTATTCGACCAGGTAAGACACGCCAGGTGAGCGCGTGGACATCGTTGGAGAGCGTGCGGACATCGTTGGAAAGTGCGCGAACATCATCGAAGAGCACGCAGACGTCTCCGCGGAGCGCGTGAACAATGTCGAAGAGCACGTGGACGTTGTCGGTGAGCGTGCGGACGTCGTTGCGGAGCGTGCGAACATGGATGTCGTTCTCTATTGCGGACGTCGTTGCGGAGCGTGCGAATGTCACCGGCGAGCACACGGATGTCGTCGGAGAGCGCAATGACGTTCGACGGCGAGCACGCGGACGTCGTTGGAGAGGGTGTGGGCGTCGTCGGAGAGCGCATCGACATCACCGGAGAGTCCGCGGGTGTCGTGGGAGAACGCGCGGACGTCGTCGGCGAGCATGCGGACGTCGTCGGCGAGCGGGGGCGTCGTTGAAGAGGGCGTGGACGTCGTCGGAGAGCGCGGTGGCGGCATCGGAGAGCACACGGACGTCGTCGGAGAGCATACGAACGTCGCCGGCCAGCACACCGACGTTGTCGGAGAGCGCGGTGACGTCGACAACGAGCATACGGACGTCGTTGGAGAGGGCGTGGACATCGTCGGAGAGCACACGAACGTTATCGAAGAGCGTGGCGACGTTGCCGACGAATGCACGGATGTCGTCCAAGAAAGCGCGGACGTCATCGGAGATCGCAAGGGCGTCGATGATGAGTGCATTGACGTCGTCATCGGAGTACGCGGTGGCGTCGACGGCGAGCACGCGGACGTTGTTGGAGAGGTTGTGGACGTCGTCGAAGAGCGAAGTGACGTCACCGGAGAATTCGTGGGTGTCGTCGAATATTTTTTAATGTTCAGAGCACGTTATCCTTTCCAAGCTATATTTGTATTTTTTACGTTATCCTTCCCAAGCTATAGGTACATTTGAGTATTTTTTACGTTCAAAGCACATTATCCTCCTTTATAAATGTGTATCATGCTATATTTGTGTCGTTCATACAAAGTTAACTATATTTCCGTATATAAGTTTTAAACTGTAGAGCGCACACAAAAAGTTTGAAAAATTATCACGAAATAAAAAAAACTATTAAAGCTTGAGTTTGCACCAAAATATGAAAAAAAAACATGTTTTTGACCGAGCCAAATATAATACACTACACATTTAAATATTTTACGAGATGTATAATGTATAAATTTGTGGCTTTCTCATCACATATTCGAGGATGAAAACATGTACTGGGTACAAGTTCATATGGACTAGCCAAATATAGCATGCAAATTTTTCGTAAGACATAAAATGAATGAATATATAGGTTGCTCTTTTATGTAAAAAAATACTTATTGTAAATTTATACGAACGAACCAAATATAGTACGATACGCATATACTCTCTCCGTTCCGAAAAAAGTTAACATGATCTTAGTTCAAATCTAATCTTAAGCCACGTCAACTATTTCTAAACGAAGGTGGTAGATGTTTATAAAATATAAAATAAATGAATATGTGAATTGCTCCTCACATATCAGAAAAACATGTATTTGATACAAATTGAAATGGTACTGTAGTAATTTAATGCGTACTGAAATTCAGGCCGATGTGCCGATGTGCATGCACTGATTGGCCAACGTCAGTTCAGTTTGTGAGTTTTCTGCTCTTTTTGTAGGAAATCTTTGAAAAATACAAACGGGCAGAAGTTTATGTTACTATATGCACGGGATCGGGACAGACGCAAGCCAACAAAACTTGCTGCGACACGACAGGACCTACTCACCTGCAAGCCTACGAAAAGACTTGTGCCACAGCCGCGCCCAAGCCCATTAACATCTGCTAATGCATGCAGGTCAACACACATCTCGAAAAAAGGAGAGCCGGCTCCATGGACAGGATAACAGGACACGGACGCCTGTGCTTCATAGAACATTTTCGTATGTAAAAGGGCTTGGTGTGAAACTTCATGACATTCTCTTTATGTTGCACTGCCACTCCGTCACCGTGGCCCTGACCTTCACAGAACGATGGTTCTACGTCTCTTCCAAGTTCACGGAGGAGCCATTGTATGCTAGGGATGGTACTGATTTTATAGACATTGCCGGCCCCTTGGAGAATCTGATCAAGAAGCTTTATCAGATGTATGAGCAAGAGGAGCAAGAGAAAAAGACCATGCATGAGAAAGAAGATCATGAGGAGGGAGAGCTGCAACATGAGCTACTTGTCCAGACAGAGGAGCATGAGAGGAACAAGTTGGAGGAGTTACATAGGAGAAGGGCCGAGAGCAAGGAACAAAAGCTTCGGCGTAAGGAAATAAAGGAGACACTGGCAGCTAGTCGGATGAGGGGGAGCAAGAACAGAGGAAGATCACGATGATGCTTGCTTTTGCACCCCGATATTCCCCCTTCTGGAAGAATCTGACTGGGGGAGGCTATCGGAAGAGCACCCGTTCAAAAGTTAGTAGAAGCGCAAGTTATTGCATCAGGAGACTATGGAACCTATTCAAATAGAAGCAGTGTATGATTTTGACTATAACATTTGATAATTGATAGAATCATACTTTTCGCTCACTTGCGTTTCAAAGTAATTCCTGTGAACTCATCTGTGTTACACCAAACTTGTATTATATCTGGTTAGCCATTAATCTAGTACAAAAAATCTGGAAACTTAATCTGAATAAATCTAGTAATACTCCCTCTATTTTAATATACAAGGTGACTTTGTTTTTCGTGTAAATTTTGGTTATAATTTCAGTCAACAAAATACGGGTTCTATGTCAACAAAATATATCATTTGAAGTTCATTTAAATATATCAATGGGTAGAATTGTGACCTGGATACCCCTCCATAATCTGAATTTACCAAAATACGGTTGGCGTCGCAAAAAAAACGCTGAACGAACATATGTAGCCCGTCATCGTACACCACAAGGACCCACCACCCACTGTAGCTTTGACTTCACAGCAACAAAACAAATCGAGACAATCCCGTGGACGCGCCGACTAGTCAATCGTTGCCACACCATTGACATCGCTTCCACTATCATTGTTGCCACAGAAGCCTGGATGCCACATCCGCCATCAGTCATCGATTCCGCTTGCCGAGCTTCGAAAGGAAGACCCCAAGAGGGAAAACAAAATCAAGGTGCGACCATCATTCGGTCATAAGATTAATAGTTTCTCCTGAAACATTTTATATTTTGAGACAGTAGAGTATCGAAAAGTAGCCGAAGTATGAAAGTAGCTTCCTGAACATGCGTAAGGCTAAAGCCAAAGCCAAAGGAACAAATGGTAAAGGATCCATGCAGTGAGCTTGAGTGTTATTGATAACAACGGTATGGAACATCAAACTCACTATGTTGAAGTAAGACTGTGTTCGGGTTCTCTCCGTTCCACTACCGCACTCTCGAACGAAGGATTAGATGGTTTATCCCATTTTACATTGTTGTTTGATGATTCATCCCAACATTATTTCAATGGCGGATGGATCCGGATTCCCTTATTGTTTTAAAGGGATAAATTATCAAATAGGAAAGTAAAATGAGGTAAATGATTCAATTTTCCATTTGAACTAGAAGGCATACTCACAAAGTTACACAGCTTGGTGTTCGCACTTCACTTATCTTTCAGGAATATAGATGTAGAGTAATACTCCCTCCTATCTAAAAATAAGATGTTTGTGAACGGAAAAAGTACATAACTTCAAAACATCATCAAAGTCGCAAAGAATTCTGTCCAATATCTTGCATGAAGCACCTGCAACCGGGAGAACGACAGAGGCACAGAGCTTGCTGCTGCTCCTGCTCGCACTTCACACGTCCTTCCGGAACGCCGCCGCCAGCCGCCGGCAGTCGACGATGTAGGCGAACCCGTAGGCCATGTTGGCGAGGGTGGCCTCATGCAGGTCCCGGGTGGCCGTGGCCGTGGCGTCGGCGGAGAAGAAGACCCGGAAGCCCCTCACGAAGGCGTCCCGCGCGGTGGTCTCGCAGCACAGGTTGGTCATCACGCCGGCCACCACCACCTCCTCCACGCCCATCCCGCGGAGCGCCGCCTCGAGCCCCGTGCCGGCGAACGCGCTGTACGTGCCCTTCTCCACCACCAGGTCCCCCGCCTCGCGGCCGGCCCCCGGGAGCAGCTCCGCGGCGGGCGTCCCGGCGTCGATGCGGTCGCCGGGCCACCACTCGGCGAGCGGCCGCCTCCGGGGCTCCGGGTCGACGTGCCGGGTGTAGACGACCGGCATGCCGGCGCCGCGGCAGAGCGACACGGTGGCCGCGATCGCCGGCAGGGCCGGCGCGGCCAGCGATGCGAAGTGGCCCTGCACGTCGATGACCAGCAGCGCCGCCTCGCGCGGGTTTGGGTCGCGGCGGCGCGTCTCGTGCTTGGTGTACGTGGAGGCGGCGGCGGCGGGCGGCATGGCAGGCGTGGGTGGCGGTTGGATGTTGCGGGGAATCGCCTGGATCGCGAGAAATATGGCCCGGTGAGCGGCGAGGTGAGGGGAACAGGGAAGGTGTGAGGAGGGCTGGAAGCTTCAGTTCGGGACACGGACAACGTGTCGACGAAGCTCGAGGCATCCAGGTCGAAGACGGCAGATCCTTCGAATGGACTACACAAGTTTGATGGGGCCATTGATGATCCGGACTCGACACGATGGCCGATCAGCGCTCAGCAGAGGGATCTGATAACAGCAATTTTCAGCTTGATGACAGCAGCGGTGTGCGTGTACTCCATTGGATCATTTTTACTACTCCTTTCGATCCACGATAAATATCATCCATTTTCTATTATAAATAGAAGGATGGACACGGCTTTTTTGACAGCGCGGGCATATGCACCTATTAATATTAGAAAGCGTTTTTCGAAAAGTAAACAAAACTAAAAAATTCGAATTTTTTGTATGATGCAAGATGTTCAAGTGTGCGAAGTCCATGGCTAGTTTCGTGAAGTTTGAACATTCGAGTAATCCAATTCAAAAATAAAAAAATTTGGGACTGTGAGGGTTTTTGAAAAACGACACTATTCATCAAGAATTTCGTGTTACCATGGTTTTCACAAATCGAATGTCGAAATACCCTAAAATTTTGCACGGATGTCACTTGTATGAATATGTTGCGTTTCACAAAATTTCGGATTTTTTTGAATTGCTTTGCATTTTGTTTTGGTTTTTTGAATTAGTGGGTTCATATGTCCGCGTGCTCCGTTTGGAGTTTCCCGTACTATTTTGTATATATAAATTTTATCTTCCTGCAAAAGAAAATATGAAATCAAAGTTTGATCAACATTATATTAGAAATGACAACATTCATAATATAGAATCAATATCATCAATATTATTTTGTACTGTTTACAGAGTATACATGAAGTATCAACAAAACTGAATAAAATGACCTGCTCGAAAAAATGCCAGGTCCTTGTAAACATACTATCGGTTTCTCTGTCGATAAAGGGTCTGTCTAAAGCTCATGTCACATGTGACATAGTTATGTCACATGTACTATGATCTCAACACAAATTAGCTAAAAAAACTTGTTTTAATTATTTGTTTGTCCAAACATAAAAACAGGAGAATTATGTCCTGCACCGGCTGCACGTCCACTGCGGCCCGGTGGGCTGTGGCCTAGTTTAATAAGTTGTACTTGCTGCGGCGTGCGTGTCATACATGCATGTTCACACATTGGAACGATCTGTCCTAAGCATATTAGGAAATATATTTTTTAAAGAAAAAACTGTACCAACGTGATGGATAAAAACAACTTTCAAATGGGCACGTGTGTGTTGGTACGTAAATAATTTAACACAATTTGATCCAAGCCATTAATTTTAAATCTAACCATCTACATAATTCAAATTATTAATTATTTATTTAACACAAAAGTCGAACCCAGTTGCGACTTGTTGATGGACTTGCAACTGAGAAAAAAAGTCAAACCCAGTTGTAACTCATTGCTGAACTTGCAACTGAGAAAAAAAAGTTAGTCCCGGTGATGACTCGTTGGTGGACATGCAACTGAAAAAAAAGACGGACCCAGTTACGACTCGTTGATGGACATGCAACTGAGAAAAAAAAGTCATATCCAGTTGCGACTCGTTGGTGGATATGCAACTGAGGAAAAAAAGTCGGACCTAGTTGTGACTAGTTGGTGGACTTATAACTGAGAAAAAAAAGTCAGACCCAGTTACGACTCATTGGTAGACTTGCAACCGAGAAAAATTCGTACGCAATTGCAACTCGTTGGTGGACATGCAACAGAGAGAAAAAAAGTTGAATCCAGTTGTGACTCGTTGGTGGACTTGCAACTGAGAAAAAAAATTGAACCCAGTTGCGACTCGTTGATGAACTTGCAACTAAGAAAAAATCGGATTCAATTGCGACTAATTGGTGGACTTGCAACTGAGAAAAAAAATCGAACCCAGTTGCGACTCGTTGATGGACTTGCAACTAAGAAAAAATCGGATTCAATTGCGACTAATTGGTGGACTTGCAACTGAGAAAAAAAATCGAACCCAGTTGCGACTCGTTGATGGACTTGCAACTAAGAAAAAATCGGATCCAATTGCGACTCTTTGGTGGACTTGCAACTGAGAAAAAAATTGAACCCAGATGCGACATGTTGGTGGACTTGCAACTAAGAAAAAAAAGTCAGATCCACTTGCAACTCATTAGTGAATTTGCAACTGAAAAAAGAGTTAGACCTAATTGCGACTTGTTGGTGGACATACAACTGAAAAAAGACGAATCCAGTTGCGACTCGTTGGTGGACATGCAACAGAAAAAAAAAGTCAGACCCACTTGCGACACGTTGATGAACATGCAACTGAGAAAAAAAATCGGATCCAATTACGACTCGTTGGTTGACTTGCAACTGAGAAAGAAAAATTAGACCCAGTTACGACTCATTGGTAGACTTGTAACCGAGAAAAAATTGTACGCAATTGCAACTCATTGGTGGACATGCAACAGAGAGAAAAAAAGGTTGAATCCAGTTGTGACTCATTGGTGGACTTGCAACTGAGAAAAAAAATTGAACCCAGTTGCGACTCGTCGATGGACTTGCAACTAAGAAAAAATCGGATCGAATTGCGACTCGTTGGTGGACTTGCAACTGAGAAAAAAATTGAACCCAGTTGCGACTCGTTGATGTACTTGCAACTAAGAAAAAATCGGATCCAATTGCGACTCTTTGGTGGACTTGAAACTGATAAAAGAATTGAACCCAGATGCAACACGTTGGTAGACTTGCTACTAAGAAAAAAAGTCAGATCCAGTTGCGACTCATTAGTGAATTTGCAACTCATTGGTAGACTTGTAACCGAGAAAAAATCGTACGCAATTGCAACTCATTGGTGGACATGCAACAGAGAAAAAAAGGTTAAATCCAGTTGTGACTCATTGGTGGACTTGCAACTGAGAAAAAAAATCAAACCCAGTTGCGACTCGTTGATGGACTTGCAACTAAGAAAAAATCGGATCCAATTGCGACTTATTGATGGACTTGCAACTGAGGAAAAAAAATCGGACCCAGTTGCGACTCGTTGATGGACTTGCAACTAAGAAAAAAACGGATCCAATTGCGACTGAGAGAAAAAATAATAGTTGAACCCAGTTGCGACTCGTTGATGGACATGCAACTAAAAAAACCAAACCCAGTTGCAACTCGTTGGTGAACATGCAACCGAAAAAAATCGAACCCAGTTGTGACTCGTCGGTGTACTTGCAACTGAGAAAAAAAGTCAAACACAGTTGCGACTCATTGGTGAACTTGCAACTGAGAAAAAAATAGTCGAACCCAGTTGCGACTCGTTGGTGCACATGCAACTGAAATAAATAGACTCAATTGCGACTCGTTGCTGGACTTGCAACTGAGAAACAATAGTCGAACCTAGTTGTGACTCGTTGGTGGACTTGCAACTGAAAAAAATAGTCGAACTCATTTTCGACTCGTTGGTGGACATGCAACTGGAAAAAAATCGAAACCTGTTGCGACACGTTGGTGAACATGCAACAAAAAAATCAAACCCAGTTGCAACTCGTTGATGGACTTGCAACTGAGAAAAAAAGTCAAATTCAGTTGAGACTCATTGGTGAACTTACAACTGAGAAACAGTAGTCGAACCTAGTTGCGACTCGTTGGTGCACATGCAACTGAAATAAATGGACCCAATTGCGACTCGTTGCTGGACTTGCAACTGAGAAACAATAGTCAAACCGAGTCGCGACTCATTGGTGGACATGCAACTGAAAAAATTCGAACCCAGTTGCGACTCGCCGATGGACTTGCAACTGAGAAAAAAAGTCAAATCCAGTTGCGACTTAGTTGTGAACTTGCAACTGAGAAAAAACTAGTCCTAGTTACGACTCATTAATGGACATACAACTGAAAAAAAGATGGACCCAATTACGACTCGTTGGTGGACATGCAACTGAGAAAAAATTGTCGAACCCAATTGCGACTCGTTGGTGAACTTGCAACTGAGAAAAAAATTCGGACCCAGTTACGACTCATTGGTGGACTTGCAACTGAGAAAGAAAAATCGAACCCAGTTGGACTAATTGATGAACATGCAACTGAGAAAAAAATCGGATCTAGTTGCGACTCGTTGGTAGACTTGCAACTGAGAAAAAAAGGTGTGCTGGTGGCCAAAGTGACGTGGGCGCCGGGCAGCATCTGCGTTGACAACTCGATCAAACTGGATCCGCATCTGAGATAATCAAGTCGCATATACATGCATTTTAGAAAAAGCATAATTAGAAAACAAAAAAGGTCAGTTGCGTGTGGGTGAGAGAGTTGCAACTGAGTTGTATATATAAAAATTTAAAAAATGAAAAAAAATGATTAGTTGCATGTGGATGGATGACTTGCAGCTGGGATGTAAAAAATAAAAAAAAATAAAAATGTGCAGTTGCGTGTGGGTGGGTGAGTTGCAACTGAGTTGTATAATAAAGCAAAATAAAAAAGTCAGTTGCGTGTGGGTTGAAGAGTTGCAACCGAGTTTTATAAAAAAATTATAAAAAAAAATGGCCAGTTGCATGTGGATTGGTTACTTGCAACTGGGATGTAGAAAAATGGTCATTTGCGTGTGGGTGGGTGAGTTGCAACTAAGTTGTATAATAAAAAACACAAAATATGTCAGTTTGGTGTGGATGGGTGAGTTGCAACTGATTAATCAGAGGCATTGTGTGAAAAAAATGCATGGAACAGACACACACAAAAAACTGATTCATTTCTGCAAGAAGTAGTTTATTATATAAAACACTGTGAGTCTTCTGGACAACAAAAGGTTAGGCTTGCAAACAAAAAAAAGTGAAAAAAAAGAAAAAAAAAAGTCAAGTTGCAAGTCGAATGGTTTAATTGAAGAATTAAAAAATTAAGGCGGGCCAAAAAATAATTATTCTCGAGGGAATAATTGAAGTGCTCCAGTTTTATGGTAGCAAAATTATACTTTGAACTGGATTGATTAAACAAATAAGGCGGGTTAAAAAATAATTATCATATAATATAAAAAAAATTGTATTTAAATATGTTTATTCTTTAATAAATATGTTCACTTTGTAGAAAAAAAATCTCACTATGTATTTAAAAAATGTTATCATGTTAAAAAAAGTTCAGTAACTATTTTTCAAACTTTGTGTGTTATAGAAAAATTCAAAAAAATAAAAGCTAATGAGAATACGAAACTGAAAAAATAAAATAAAAAACAAAACAATAAAACAACTAAAAACAAAAACCAAAACAGAAAAGAAGAACGAAACAAAAATAAATATAAAAAACTGTATATATTGGGCCGGCCACCTCTCTTTTCTGTGATGAAGGGACAAATCAATCGCTCAAAAAAAAACTGGCAAAGGATAAACCAGCTCCCGGCAGTCCACCTTCCGCGCGGCCCAAGCAAACTGGCGAAGGATAACGGTTCTCCCGCCCAACAAACAGAAAAACGATTCGCTAAAATAAAAAAATGCTGTTTAGCTGGATACATGTGACATACTTAAAACACATGTACATGTGTTTTAGCAATTCCGATAAAATATAGTAGTACTTCAGTTGGCTTCACGACAAAAACAACGGATACCAAGATCTTACCTGTTTCTTATAATAAAATATCCTTTCTAATTCTTTTTCTCTCCTTGTTTTTCTTTAAGAATTTTGGTTTTTTGTATAGCATAAGGTTGAGTACAAATTATTTATTTATTTATTTGGTATAGGGTGCATGCACATGCAAAATTAATGGTAGTATGTGCATGAAGAATTAATGGAAAAGAGTTTCTACATGGTAGATCTACTTGATGATGTGGATATCATGCATATTAAGATAAATATGTTAGTGGGAATGAACTATTTAGGTATTATAGATTGGCTGATTCGAACTGTTTTCTCCCTATTTTTGATAGGGAAAGATCGGTTCAATTATAGCATTACATGTGTGCGTTATTATCCGTGCAAAAAGCTTCGCCATCTTATATCAAAAAACGAAGGGAGTATAATACATGCACGTCATTTGGAGAATTTTTAGATTTGGTTTTGTAAAATGTTTTATCTCTTAAACGGTGTGCCTAATCATGAATCGTTTTCACCGTTGGATTAATCATGTCGACATTTTCCAAACTATATCACGTGCTAATAGATTTTGACAAACTTTTTTGCAAGAAGCACGATGTGTGCCTCTTTTGTAAATAAATTTGTGCCTCAATGAGAAGCACGATCGTGCCTCTAAGGAAAAAAACGTAAACATATTTTTTTCATTTTCGAGAAGCACAACCACGGAAGTAAATCTGTGCCTCCATGAAAGGCACAATCGAATTTTAAAATGTTCTTTTTTCTTTTTGAGGGGAATTGAGTGTGCCTCTTGTGAAAGAAAACATGTGCCTTTTTTGAAAAAAAAACATATTTTTTCCTTTTCGAGAGACACGACCGTGCCTCTCACAGAATCAAACATATGCTTCCGTGGAGGCACGACCTCTCGTAAAAATAAAATAAAATGAGCTTTTATGTGTCTCTCCAAAATGTAAGAAAAATCGCGTGAAAACCAAAATATTAAAAAAAAATCATCCAAACCTCGAAAATGCGTAAAAAATAAAAAAATCCGAGGAAGCACTCAGCACACGACACATGTCGCACTCTTAGCACACACACAAAGTGATCCTTGCAGAGCTTTCGAAGGAGTACTCTTTAACTAGTTGCTTTGTTCTTTGCCTGGCTTGTTTTTTCTCTGTTGGCTCCATTGGTCTCTTTTATTCATTTCAACATTTCCCAGTTTATTTGTATTTCCTTTTTTAAAATTGTTGGATGTTTTAATTATTCATGAATATCTAAATTTTAAATATTATTTTAAAAAATCATAAAAAATATGTAAATTCAAGAAAGTTTTGGAAAAATACATTAACATTTATTCAAATTCTTGATTTTTTGAATATGTGAAATGATTTAAGTTTTCAAACAATTTTTAATTGTGCATTTTTGTAACACAAAAATGTGGACTTTTAAGTTATTGCATAGTTAACGGTGGTCTTTCAGAAAATAAAAACAGGTGAGCCCAAGATCCATGGGTGCCCAACAGAGCGCCGCTATATATTTGCTTGCAGGGAGTGCAAGTGTGCACTCGCCTCAAGTGACGCACTACTGAAATAGCCCAGCACACCATGGAGACGAATGTTGGTTTATTTTTTATTACGTTTGCTTAAAATTTTCAAATGGAAAATAGTATATTTAAATTTTCAAAACGTGCACATGCATTCAAGAAAACTAATATAGTATTAATAAAATGTTCTCATAGATAAAAAATGATGTCATTCGAAGAAAATGTTCATGACATTGAAAGAATGTTTGTGATATCTTAAATAACGTTAACTAATAATTAATTAATTTTTGTATCATTAAAAAAATGTTTGTTTCAGAAAATAAATGTGTCAAAAGTATGTTCGTGACATTTTAACAACCGATGAAGACACACAAAAATAACCATTGAAAAACCACAAAAAAAGAAAATAAGAAAAATAAACGCTATAGTGTTGGGATCAATACGTTAACCGGTTGTCAGCGGGGAGGTGAGGTTACATGTTGTAGTAAGCAAAATTATCATTGTTACCATTTACCCACTCGAGAACCAGCATGGATTAATTTTGAGGATGCGGATACGTCTCAAACATATATATAATTTTTGCTTATTTTATGCTTGTTTCATGACATTGCTATATATTTTTTGCTACACTTTTATTTTTTTCACATCATTTTTAGGAACTAACTTATTGACCCAGTGTCCAGTGCTAGTGTTAGTCTGTTATTGTATGTGCATGGCAGAAAAAGGTCAAAAGTTAGTATGCTCGGACAAATTTTTTTGAGCATTAAGACAACCTTTTATTCCTCCAAATTCAAACACAAAGGGATACAAACACGGTCATGCGGGTTAAGCAACCAAACATGCTTGCCTTGGTTTAAGGACGAACTGAATTTAACTACCTTAAAAGCCTCCCTATTAGTGTTCCTCTTTCTAAACAGAAACTTGCAAGAAGTAAAAAACTGTAAATTACTATTGATTTCCTTTATGATCATACTATGCCTCCCCTCAGTGCCTGAATTGATATCATCCACGATGCTTCGATTCTCACATGCGATAATGACAAATTGCAGATGCAAGTCTTGGGCTAGCACCTGTGCTTCTCGACAAGCTACGGCAGCAAGGCACAATTCCTCCTCTACCCCAGGACATACCAGTGCAGAGGAGCCCAGATGAACGCCCTGGTTGTCCCTGGCAATAGCGGCTGCAGCTCCCACTCTTCCTGACCTGGATGTACCCCCTGCCGTTTTGATCAGAACAATGCCCTGCTCTACAGGGATCAATATTTCATGTGCTTGTATTCTCGACATAGGTTGTTCTGTGCATGGCTTCATGACCTGCACTCCTCCCAGCACCGCAATAAAGCGTTGCACGAACAAATGAGTTGACATCGGACTCTGGTGAGTGTCTTCATGAATCGACTTCCTTCTGGCATGCCATATGGCCCATAGAGTGGCCACCATCACAGTCAAATTTTCATGCTTTAGTGAGGCCATTAAAGAGAACAACCACTGTTTTGCATTGCTCTCTCTCGTTGCCCTCATATGATCAATGATCTCACCGTCAACAAGCGACCACACACACCGGTTGGACGAACACTCGATCAAGGAGTGCCTCCAAGAGTCCGGCATCCCGCAGAGTTGACAAGTGTCATTAGCCTCCATATTGTGTTTGTTCCTCACGTCCTCCGTAGGGATGGAAAGCCTCACTAGTAGAAAAAGGCTCATTTGTCCCGGTTCCAGAGGCCCATTTGTCCCGGTTCCGGAACTGGGACTAAAGGGTCGTTACTAATGCCAAAACCTTTAGTCCCGGTTGGGCCACGAACCGGGACAGACGGGCCTCCACGTGGCCGCTGTGGCTTGCCCAGGCGGGAGGGCCTTTTGTCCCGGTTGGTGCCACCAACTGGGACGGGTATTTTTTTTTGAAATGGTGGGGGGTTTAGGGGGTTTGCAGGGGTTAATTTAGGGGTTTCATATATTGTTTTAGCTAGCTAATAAAAAGAGTTGTGTACTCTCTTATTACCATCTAGGAGAGAAAGGATTCATCTCATATATATCATCATGATCATAATTAATATCCAACACACAAAGGTCCTTTGCTAGTTTAACTTCGCTAATATCAAACACAAAGTTCAATTTCCATAATATTATACCTCGACTCCTCATATATATCACTTATGAGACTGCTCATCCTCACAAGGGTAAATATAAAAAAACCAAAAGACACCTTCATTTCCATAATGTAATATGGAGAAGACCTTGTCACAATCTTTTATATTCTTCTGAATCACTATCCGTTTCCAATTTTTTATTCTTAAGGAGCCACCATCACGTTCACTTTCAGCGGAGTAGTCAGTCTTAAAGAGTTCTTCCCATGGCCGCCGGCATCCACAACTGTAAGCCACAACTGTAAGCTCGCCTCTAGAAGGCATCCATATAAGCACACATTTTTTCGGGATTTTCTGTTGAAAACATATGAGTAAAATACTTAGTAATGCGGTATAGTTAATCTTAGGGCAAAAGATTTCTGAAAATTATGAAGTAGTGACAGAACAGTAAAAAATCTCACCATGATATAGTTTGATACATATACCGGCAACAACTCGAGAACAAATGGAACATATGGAGTATAAGATTTGCTTGCAAGCCAGTTACATCTTCAAGAAACGAGATGTAATCATCTTATTCATCCATGGTTAGCTCCTCAACCCCACCATTATAGAAAGCATTATCAAATATCTTGCGTACATCCATCGGAGCATAGAGATAAACTGGCAATTATAACAAAGTTGTCAACTTGGGAAGCAAAGAAATAAGGAAAGGAAACAAGTAAAATTTGGTTAAGAAACTCACGTTGAGATAGAACCAGCTTCTTGTCGTCCACTAGCATCCAAATATCCTTATTTTTAAATACATTTCGGCGAGGTCCAAGATCAAAGGTTATTTGCATACCCTCTTGTAATGCATATGCCTTGCACAATGCATGCCAATTTGGACAAGCAAAATAAGTGCACCAACATTTATTAGTGACATCAATGCTCAAAGTTATACCATGTTTCGTCGTCTTTAGTTTGACTTCCTTTGTTTCATTCTCTTGCCAATCATTGAATTTAACAAAGTCACATACTTGGCGTCTTGCATAGCATGGGATGCGCTAGTGGATTATAAAAAAATTACACGTCAAAACAAAAATTTAAGTGCGAAGCATTCTTAAATAAGAAGGATGATGTCGACGCAAAAGTTGTATATATATACCGTTATTTTTATGAAGTCACACCTAAGCGTGAGGGAGAAATATCTTTCTTCTTCCCCATCCAACTTTGGATACCTACTGTCGCACCGACCCGAGTTATCATCACAATAGGGGCACTGGACGAGTTGTTCATCGTCAGCCATTTTCTATGTTCATATATAAAGATTAGTTTGGTGTCGTCGTCGGCGTCGTCTTGAGTCAAATGGCGAGATGTGAACGACGACTGAAAGACGGGGGATTATATACCAAGAGAATAGGTCCCGGTTGGTCCAAAGTTAATACACACAAAAAATTATGAACTCGAATAAAAATGCAGCAATAATATTTTAAAACAAGCTTGCATAGTGCCTCATAAGTAATACAACGGTAAACAACATGACTAATACAATAAACAACGTCGGGTGCGGTGGAAGGTGGCCACCCAAAGAGAAGGAACCACCACGAACTCGTAGCTCGGATGAGATCCATGAAGAACCTTCCAGGTCCTCCATGACCCGGCGTCCAACGCCACCAAGTAGCGACGGACGTGCTCGTACTCCTCCCTGACACGTCGGCGTACAATCCACTCGGGGGCCGACTGTCTCCGCACCGACTATGGCCCATGCGACCGCCACCAAAGAAGATCCGGGTCGACGACAGGACCCGGATTCCTCACTAAGCGGCACGCCTCGGAGATCACCTCCCAGTGCCAGCCCGGGGGAGCCCAGTCCCGAACATCGCCCATCCCATCAAACGGGTGCTCTCCGACGCGGCGACGACGGGGATGCAGGCCAGGCATCGTTGTCGAGAACTTATCTAATATATGCAAAAATTTATTAACATGAACGAGTGAAAAATTTATACTAGCTAACTAACAAATTAACAAAATAAGACAAAAATACTTAGCGAATATGTCAAGACTGTCTATCTATCTATATACTAGCTAACTATCTATATCTATTATACAAAGTATTATACACATCTATCTATCTATTAAATAAATTTTTGTCTTACAAATTATATATCTATCTATTTATCTAGCTATCTATCTATATCTATTATACACAGATTCTACTCTATCAATTATATATGTATATATATTTATATATTTATTATTAGCTATATATATCTATATTTAATTATATATATATATATCTATCTATCTATTTATCTATCGATTTTGCACAGATTCTATCTATATATCTATCATCTATTTATTAATCTATATCTATATCTATCATCTGGCTAGCAGGCTGGCGGCAAGATCTCGACTCACCAGTGGGTGAGAGGCGCCGGCAACGTAGATCGAGGAGCGGGGCGCGGCCGGCGTCGTGGAGGAATGTGGGGGCGGCGGCGTCGGTGGAGAGGAGAAAGGGGCCGGCCGAGCGCGCGGGTCGGGCGGCGGCGGCGTCGGTGGAGGAAACGGGGCGGCGGAGGAACGGTGCGACGGCGGCGGTGGAGGAACGGAGCGGCGAAGTCTTCGGCAACGGCGGGGGCGAAATCCGGCAGCCTGACGGCGTCGGTGTCGGCGTCGGCGTCGTCTTGAGCTGCTAGCCTGCAAATGGCGAGATGGGAACGGCGGGCTCGAAGGTGGGGGATTATATAGCCAGAGCATTGGTCCTGGTTGATGGTATCAACCGGTTCTAAAGGTGTGCATTCGTACCGGTTGATGCCAAGAACCGGGACCAATGCTACTTTTTCAGCAGCCGAAAGGGCGGGAAACAGAGCCCATTGGTACCGGTTCGGGCACCAACCGGAACTAAAGGGGTCCATTGGTACCGGTTGGTGCCACCAACCGGAACCAAAGGCCTTGCGCCGCGGTGCGGTGGGATGTTTAGTCCCACCTCGCTTGTCGAGGGACAGCCGGAGTTGTCTATAAGCACTGATGCGCGTAACACTTCGAGCTCCTCTCAACCGCAGGCTTTCGGGCCTACACTGTTACTACTTGCCTGTGGGCTTCTGGGCCTGCTGTGGGCCTGGATCCTGGCCCAATAGTGGGTTTCTAGTCGTATCCAGGCCGTGTCAGCCCAGTAGGTGGTATTATTTTTCTCTGAAAAAGGACCTTTAGTCCCGGTTGGTGCCTCCAACCAGTACTAAAGGCCTCTCCCACCGTAATTAATGTTGGATATGTGCCCTAGAGGCAAATTAATAAAGATAATTGTCATATATCTGTTTGGTCATAATACGTTATATATTGTGCTAGAACTGTATTAAGAGGAAACATTAATACACGTGTGATATATAACAACCTGGTCCCTAGTTAAACTCAGGCATACTAGCTCATTGGGCAATTGATGATCAAGGTTTCCTGATCATGAGAACATAATAGTCTATTGACAATGAGGTCATATCATTAGGAGAATGATGTGATGGGCACACACCCATCTTAAGCATTGCAGTGTGATCAAGTCACATAAGTTCAGCATTGCGATGACTTAATAACATAGTGACTGAATCCTTAGACCGTGATGATCATACATAATTGCTATCTATTAGGATGCTTTGAGTGCATTAACCGTTACACTGAAACATGGTAACTGAAAAGGTGTATCTTGGGTATTCCAAAGTAGATATGTTGAGGAGTATGAAATAGATCAGAGCGGGATTTGTCAATCCGAGTGACGAATAGGTACTCTGGGCTCACTCAGTGGTGTTGCATCAATAGCTTGCAAGCAAGTGACTAGGTCACAAGAGATGTAATATTCACAGACGAGTAAACATGTTATGTCGGAGACGAGGAAGAACTAGGTATTGGATACCGCCGATCATACCTCGGACAAACATAGTACCGAAGCACAAAGGGATCAAGTCATATTGTTAACGATTCAACAACGATGAAGTTTATTCGATGGAAGAGTAGGGGCACATCAAGGATTGTAACCAGATCCCACATGATGGTCATTGGTCAGAGAGTGTCTCGATCATGTCTACTATTTCCCGGACCATAGTGTGTCACAATTAAGGGCAATCGATGCATTAAGGATTGATTCGGGATCATCGGTGAAAAGAGAGAAAACACCGAAAATGTACCGGGAGGTGCCGGAAGCTGTTCCGGATATTTTGAAAGGTTCAAAATAATATATATTAATGTTTAAATATGTTTTATTATTTAATTGACAGAATTAAATATTAAAAATGATTTAAATAATTAATTAAAAAGGTGAAAAGGTATTTGGGCCTTAAAAGGCCCATGAGGGGAAGGGGGAGCCTCCCCCTTGGGCTTGGCGCCAAGGGAGGGGCCCATCCCCCCCTCCTAGCCGCACCACTCCCCCCCCCTTGGGGGTTTAGTACCACATGGGGGAAGGGGAGGGGGTGGAGCCCCTCCTTGGCCTATATAAGGAGGGGTGGGGTGCCTTTTTCAACACAACATTGAGTTTCTCTCTCTCTTTCTCCGACCTAGAGCGGACTCCCCTGGTTTGGAGTTTGCACCTGGTTGGGGGTTTCACCATCATCCGGACGCCGTCGCGCTGTCGGAATCGGGATCCGAATCAATCTTCTCTCCGCTGCTCTTATGGTTCGGAGCCCGGAGGGACGTCGGTTGCACCGTACGTGTGTAATCCCGCGAGGCACTACACGTGTGGTGCTACTTCATCGTCGGAGGTTCTTCAACACGATAGGGAGGTCGTAGGTTCAGAGTCTACGCCAACCACATTCGAGGAACGTTTCCCTCTTTCGGTCTTCAAAGGTATGAACACCGATTCCTTCCGTTACATACATCAGCATAGCATAGATCTTGGGTTCGGGACTCGTAGGTAGGAAATTTTTTGTTTTCTGCGCCGATCCCCAACAGTGGTATCATGAGCAAGGCTATGCGTAGATGTATTGTACGGGTAGAACACATCTAGGATGTGGGCATCAATTCTCCAATTGTTACCCTCCCACGTGTACTCGTTTAGCGTTGCGGCAATGTCCTGATGAAGCGGCCCCGACCGACCTTACGCGTTTACGCGAGACTGGTTCCACGCTTGACATATGGTTGTACCATATAAGTGGCTGGGGGGTGTCTGTCTCTCTAACATTAGCGACGCGAAGACGTTTGCAACGGAGGGCCCCGACAGGGGTGTAATAGAGACGATTGCAGGATTGGTGTTGTGGCTTGTTTTCGCAGGATAGAAAGCGGTTCTCTCTCGAAACCCCTTAGCAGCCACATAAAACTTGCAAAAGATAAAGTAGAATGCGTTTTAACTTTAATTTGCATGTAAGGGGGGATCATAGCTTGTATGATTTACAGTTTTACTTCCTATCTTGCTAATATGCTAGATATGCGACGGTGGCATGATAGGATAATCTCTCTCAATACCATGATTGTATTCTCCCTTAGTGGGCACCGCCTGGAAGGATCTCTTTATGATAGGCAGGCCGTGACGATCGGGTGTCATACATACATTAGCGATCGCATGAGGTTGGGTTTGGCAAGCCTAGCATATGCAGATATGGCCTTGCTGAACAGCCATACACTAAGGTTCGACTGGCAGGCTTGACATATGTAGATATGAGCTTGGGATACGGATGACCGAAAGGTTAAGCATGAGTCATATAACGGATATGATTGGCATGATCTCCTACCTAGGGAGATGTGTCGTCGGCCGTGTGATATTCGAGGACGATCATTCAAACTAGGATTATGTTAATCACTTAGTAAATTTGGAGAGATGTTTAACTAAGTGGGAGTTTTAGAATTAATTAAAATTGAACTCCAATTATGAACAAAGTCTAAATATGTGTTTTGCAAATAACCATTGTAGATGGCTCCACCTCGCCCCTCATTCAACTTAGGGTCATTCCTAGAAAAAGACAAACTGAAAACCGATGGGTCAAACTTCACCAACTGGTTCCGCACTCTGAGGATTCTCCTCGTTCCCCTCAAGATGGCATACGTACTAGAGGCCGCGTTAGATGACGAACCACCAACAGACGCTAGTCAGGATGAGAAGAATGTCTACCTCTCCAAGACGGATGATTACAACCTTGACCAGAGTGGAATGCTTTACTCCATGGAGGCTGAGCTGCAGAAACGCTTTGAGAGGATGGGTGCATATGAGATAATCACCGACCTCAAGGCCGTCTTTGCACCCCAAGCCAGGACTGAACGTTATGAGGATTCTGAAGCTTTCTTCTCAGAAAAGATGGATGAGCGTAGCAGTGTTAGTGAGCACCTGGTCAAGATGTCTGGCTACGTTCAACGCTTGAATGCTCTGGAATGTCAGATTCCTGATGAACTTGCTGTTGATAGGGTGCTGCAGTCGCTGCCCCCTAGTTACAAAGGCTTTGTGTTGAACTACAACATGCAGGGGATGACTAAGACCCCTTCTGAGTTGTTCGCCATGCTGAAAACTGCTGAGGTTGAGATCAAGAAGGAGCATGTTGTATTCATGGTCAACAAGACCGTTGAATTCAAGAAGTCTGGAAAGAAGGAGAAGGGAAAGAAGGGAAGCCCGAAGAAGGGTGACAAGCTAGTTGTCAATCCTCATAAGGCACCCAAACCTGGACCCAAGCCCGGCGTTGAGTGCTTCTACTGCAAGGGTGATGGTCACTGGAAACGCAACTGCCCCAAGTACCTAGAGGATAAGAAGGCTGGCAAGATTATCAGAAGAGACAAAGGTATATTTGACATACACGTTATTGATCTTTTCTTAACAAGCGCTGGGAACAAATCCTGGATATTTGATACAGGATATGTTGCTCATATTTCTAACTTCTCTCAGGGGCTACGGAATAGGCGACACTTGATGAAAGATAAAGTGACGATGCGTGTGGGAAACGGCTGCCGGATTGAAGTGGTGGCGGTCGGCACGAAGCATCTTAGTCTCTCTTTGGGATTAGTTTTGATTTTGAATAAGTGCTACTATGTACCCGCATTGAGTGTGAACATCGTTAGTGGTTCTTGCTTGAAGCGAGACCACTATTCTTTTAAGTCAGATACAATTGGTTGTGCGATTTATAAGGATGATGTGTTTTATGTTCACGCACCGGAGAAAAATGGCTTATTCATTCTTAATCTCGATTGTGATATACTTCATATTGATAACGTAGAGGCCAAAAGATTAAAACCTAGTGGCGAAGAACACATGACGATGTGGCATTGTCGACTTGGTCATATTGGTGAAAAGCGCATGAAGAAGCTTCATGATGATGGACTTATGGAGTCATAGGATTTTGGATCCCTTGACACATGTGAACCATGCCTTATGGGCAAGATGACAAGGACTCCATTCAATGGAACAATGGAGCGTGCAGAAGACTTGTTAGGGATCCTACATTCAGATGTATGTGGACCTATGAACGTCCCCACACGCAATGGTCTTCGTTACTTCGTGACCTTCACAGATGACTTAAGCATATATGGGTATATCTACTTAATGAAACATAAGTCTGAAACCTTTGAACGGTTCAAGGAATTTCAGAGTGAGGTCGAGAATCAACTCGGGAAGAAAATCAAGCACCTTCGATCCGATCGAGGAGGCGAGTATTTAAGTCACGAGTTTGGCAATCATCTTAATACTTGTGGCATCGTACCATAACTTACGCCGGCATGAACACCTCAGCGTAACGGTGTTTCTGAGCGACGTAATCGAACTCTATTGGATAGCGTACGATCGATGATGTCTCATACCGACTTACCTGTGTCATTCTGGGGGTATGCATTAGAAACTACCGCTTACATTCTTAATAGGGCACCGTCCAAATCCGTAAAGAAAACACCATTTGAGGAATGGCATGGCAAGAAACCAAAGTTGTCTCACTTGAAGATTTGGGGTTGTGAGGCTTATGTTAGGAAACTTCAGCCTGACAAACTCGAATCAAAAGCGGATAAGTGCATCTTTGTGGGATATCCAAGGGAAACCGTTGGATACACCTTCTACAACCAGTCTGATGGAAAAATGTTTGTCGCCAAGACTGGATGCTTTCTTGAGAAAGAGTTTCTTTCGAAAGAATTTAGTGGGAGGAAAATAGACCTCAACGAGATGACTGACCAATCACTCCAAGTGGAAGAAATGGCAATGGAAGTTGTTCCAGAACCATCTTCCATCGTGGGAGTTGAAGAGAACGGTCATCATGATATTCATAACGATCGTGACATACATGATGATCATGATCAAGATGAAGAGGATCCTATTATACCCCGAGGTCATCAAGAGCCCGAGTAAAAACTCAGTTTTATGGGCAACTTGTCAATGCAGTCATGTTAAATGAACCTGACGAACCTGCGAACTACAAAGAAGCAATGGAGGGACCCGAGTCCGAGAAATGGCTAGAAGCCATGAAATCCGAGATAGACTCCATGTGTCAGAACCCCAACTAGGGTAAGTGCTAGGGCTTGTTTGACCCTTTGCATCATGAAAAATTCAAAAAGAAATTCAAAAATGGGGAAGCAGAAAGCCCTGAGAAATTATTTGAAATAGCCAGATAAAAATCTTTTTCCAAAAATCTTTTGAACGTTTGGAAAATTCCTATAAATGATGCTGATCATTTTAAAAGTGGTTTGGGTATTTTCCCATACTCATGGAATTTTCTAATATTCAAATAGTGCTCTGGAAATTAAAGTTTACCCCTATTTGGATTGAAATTCAAAATATATTGAATTTCAAAAATGCCCAAATTCCTTATGTGACTAGCTACTGGTCACCTAGTATTTAAAAAAAATTATTTGGGCATTTAACAAAAATGCCTTGCTAATTATTTTGGGGCAAAACAAATTACAGAAAGAAAAACAGAAGAAATAACAGGAGAAAAGGAAAAATCAAAAGCTAGCCCACCCTACAGGCCTCGGGCCCAACTAACGGGACCCCGGCCCAGCCCACCAGCAACCGCTTGTCGTCTTCCTCACCGACGCCGAAGCAGCTCGGTGGCGGCCTGGGAGCACGCCGCGGCGCCACCGCGACGCCGAGGAGGCTCCAAGGCCCCCTGTGCCTCATCCCCTCGCCAGGAGAACGCCCATAAGCTCCCTGTGATGATCCCCCTCCTCTGGTCCACCTTCTCGCCCTCTTCTGCTCGCCCTCGCTGTCATCCGAGCGCTGCCGCAGCGCACGCCGCCAAGCCAGCATGGCCATCGTCGTCGACGAGCCAGGCGAGCTTGTCCTTCGCCTTAAGCGCCATCGACTCCCTCGAAGCCCCCTTCCAATTGAGCCCGAGGAGCCCCGACGTCGACGCCAGCCTCAACGGATCACCGCCGGCCGCAGCGAAGGAGATCGTCGATTGCGCCTCCGCCAAGCTCTCCCCGACGCCGTCGTGTTCTCCATCGTCTTCGTGGTGAGGATGCGCTCCTTTTCCCCCATTCCCCGCTCCCTCCCGTGCCCTGTGCCGTTAGTTCGTCGTCTTCCACAAGCCAAGTTTGAACAACACCGAGAGACTATTAGTGTTAGATACATACCTGATGTAAACTAGTGTAATTTGTACTCTAGTGCAAGTGGGGGACTGTTGGATATGTGACCTAGAGGCAAATTAATAAAGATATTTGTCACATATCTGTTTGTTCATAATACGTTATATATTGTGCTAGAACTGTATTAAGCAGAAACATTAATACACGTGTGATATATAACAACCTGGTCCCTAGTTAAACTCAGGCATACTAGCTCATTGGGCAATTGATGATCAAGGTTTCCTGATCATGAGAACATAATAGTCTATTGACAATGAGGTCATATCATTAGGAGAATGATGTGATGAACACCCACCCACCTTAAGCATTGCAGTGTGATCAAGTCACATAAGTTTAGCATTTCGATGACTTAAGAACATAGTGACTGAATCCTTAGACCGTGATGATCATACATAATTGCTATCTATTAGGATGCTTTGAGTGCATTAACCGTTACACTAAAACACGGTAACCAAAAAGGTGTATCTTGGGTATTCCGAAGTAGATATGTTGAGGAGTATGAAATAGATCAGAGCGGGATTTGTCAATCCGAGTGACGGATAGGTACTCTGGGCCCACTCGGTGGTGTTGCATCAATAACTTGCAAGCAAGTGACTAGGTCACAAGAGATGTAATATTCACAGACGATTAAACATGTTATGTCGGAGACGAGGAAGAACTAGGTATTGGATACCGACGATCATACCTCGGACAAACATAGTACCGAAGCACAAAGGGATCAAGTCATATTGTTAACGGTTCAACAGCGATGAAGTTTATTCGATGGAAGCGTAGAGGCACATCAAGGATTGTAACCAGATCCCTGATACGTCCAAAACGTATCGATAATTTCTGCTTGCTCCATGCATGTTTTGTGTGACATTGCTATGATTTAGATACACTTTCATACATTTTTTATCATATTTGGACTAACCTATTAACTCAGTGCACCCAAGTGGCAGTTCCTGTTTTCTGCTGTTTTTTCTATTTCAGTTTTCCCCCATATAAAAAGTGCCAGAAAAATTCTGGAAAATTCAGATAAAAAATCAGCGTGACGGAAGCTTCGAGAAAAGCCCGGGAGGGGCCAGAGGGGGGCCAGGGGGGCCCAGGCGGCCACCCGGAGCGGCCCCACACTTGGCCGCGCCAGGGGGGCGCCTGGGGCCCCTGGTTCACCTCTAGCTACCCCCTTCGCTTATTTATCCCCCGTCACGGGAAAACTCCAGAACAGGAACCCTATTCCGCGAACTCGCCTCTGTTCCGCCGCCGCCGCGCTTCCAAGATCGGGAGCACCAGAAGACCTCTTCCCGGCACCCTGCCGGAGGGATGATTGACCTCCGGGAGTCTCCTCTCCACCATGGATGCTCCCCGGATGTCTCGTGAGTAGTTTTCCTTGGACCATGGGTCCGTGATCAGTAGCTATGTGATGTTCTCTTCCCCTCTTTGATCTTCATTGTTTAGACCTCGTGAGCTGCCCTACATGATCGAGGCACCTTTGTAATATTTCTGCTATTGCTATGTTGAGTTTGATCGGATCTGATGGATTATGAGATTATGTTCAGATTGTGATAGAGTAATATATTTGGTTTTTATCTCTTATATTTTTGTTCCTAAGTAATTCTTGCATGCTCTCCGTTGCTGTTTATTGCTTTGGCCAAGTAGTAGGTAGTGACTCCAAGAGGGAGCGTTGTGCTAGATTGTGGGTTCATGCCTCCCCGATGACATGCTTGAGTGACAGAAACATGAGTCTAGGGGATGTGTTGTTGCCACAAGGGGGAAAACAACGGTGCTTGTAACCGCGGTTACAAGGATTGTTTACTTTACGCGAAGTTCTTTTTAATGCAGTTGTCTGTTGCTTTGGGTTTACACTTTGGGTGGGGCTCGCAACTTAATACCAGCGAGATGTTCTGGATAGATATCTCAAGGTGGATGATTAGTAGTAGATGCAGATGGATTTCGGTCTACTTACTTTGGCGTACTGCCCGTGCTTTTGAACCTCTTCCTTTCTTTTGTAGCATAGATAGCATTGCGGTGCGTTCTTAATCCTGTCAATTGACTTTCTGTAATTTGTTTACCTCGCATAGCATTTTTATCGTCTTTTGGGAGAGAGACATCACTAGCGAACACCACGTATCCCGGTCCATATCCTCATTTTTGTTTCCAAGCTATATTTACTTTTCTGCATTTACTTTCAAGTTGCTATCATTATCCCCTTGCGTTTTATCATTTGTGAACAACAAGACCGGAGATATTGGCAACCTCTCTGAACTTTGTTGGGAGCAAAGTTATCTGTGTCTGTGTGCAGGTCCGCGTCAGTTGCGCCGCTGACACCTACTTATCATCTCTGGAGTCCTACTGGAGACAAACCTTGGTATCTTTACTGAGGGAAACTTGCTGCTGTACCGCATCACGCCTTCCACTTGGGGCCTACCAACGAAGGGCGAGAAGCCGTCATCAATCTCACATGATGGTCATTGGTCAGAGAGTGTCTCGATCATGTCTACTGTTTCCCGGACCTAGGGTGTCACACTTAAGGGCAATCGATGCATTAAGGAATTATTCGGGATCATCGGTGAAAAGAGAGAAAACACCGGAAATGTACCGGGAGGTGCCGGAAGCTGTTCCGGATATTTTGAAAGGTTCAAAATAATATATATTAATGTTTTAATATGTTTTATTATTTAATTGACAGAATTAAATATTAAAATGATTTAAATAATTAATTAAAATGTGAAAAGGTATTTGGGCCTTAAAAGGCCCATGAGGGGAAGGGGGAGCCTCCCTCCTTGGGCTTGGCGCCAAGGGATGGGCCCATCCCCCCTCCTAGCCGCACCACTCCCCCCCTTGGGGGTTTAGTCCCACATGGGGGAAGGGGAGGGGGTGGAGCCCCTCCTTGGCCTATATAAGGAGGGGTGGGGGTGCCTTTTTCAACACAACATTGAGTTTCTATCTCTCTCTCTCTTTCTCCGACCTAGAGCGGACTCCCCTGGTTTGGAGTTTGCACCTGGTTGGGGGTTTCACCATCATTCGGACGCCGTCGCGCTGAAGGAATCAGGATCCGGATCAATCTTCTTTCCGCTGTTCTTCTGGTTCGGAGCCCGGAGGGACGTCGGTTGCAGCGTACGTGTGTAATCTCGCGAGGCGCTACACGTGTGGTGCTACTTCATCGTCGGAGGTTCTTCAACACGACAGGGAGGTCGTAGGTTCAGAGTCTACGCCAACCACGTTCGAGGAACGTTTCCCTCTTTCGGTCTTCAAAGATATGAACACCGATTCCTTCCGTTACATACATCAGCATAGCATAGATCTTGGGTTTGGGACTCGTAGGTAGGAAATTTTTTGTTTTCTGCACCGATCCCCAACAATTAACCACTAAAATTAGTACCACCTCGCTAGCCGAAGTGGAGTTAGACCTGTTTATAAGCACAGATCCGCGTGGACTTATCGTAGCATACCAAGTTCACTAAAGGCCGTACACGGAGAAATTCATTTGTATCCGGTACTCTGTCCGGGAGAAATTCGGACGGACCTCGGTTGGTTGGTGATGGCTTCTCGCCCCTCGTTGGTTACCCCAAGTGGAAGGTTTGATGTAGCACAACGGTAAGTTTCCCTTAGCGAAGATGATAAGGTTTAGATATACTCTAGTAGGACTCAAGAGATACAAGTGGGTGGTAAAGTGAACAATGGCGCCGTTCACAACCTAGGTTGCTAACTTCACCTGGACCTGCACACAGATACAAATAACTTTGCTCCCAACGAGTTCAGAGGAGTTGTCAATTCCTCCGGCCATGCTGTTTACAAAGGATTAACGCAAGAGATAATAATGATAGTGATAGCAACGGAAAAGTAAATACTGAAAGTAAATTGGTAGTGTGAACAATAATGTGATGATGGACCGGGGTGCCGTGATTTTCACTAGTGATGTCTCTCTCCAAAAAGACGATAAAAGTGCTAGCGAGGTAAACAAATCACAGTTGGGCAATTGACAGGATTATGAAGGCACCGCAATGCTAACTATGCTGCAAAGAAAGGAAGGGCTCAAAAGCAATGGGCAGTACGCCAACGTAAGTAGACCGAAATCCATCTGCATCTACTACGAATCATCCACCTTGAGATATCTATCCAGAACATCTCGCTGGTATTAAGTTGCGAATCCCACCCAAAGTGTAAACTCAAAGCAACAGACAACTGCATTAAAAGAACTTTGCGTAAAGTAAACAATCCTTGCACCCGCAAGTACAAGCACCGTTGTTTTATCCCTGGTGGCAATAGCACATCCCCTAGTCTCATGTTTCTGTCACTCAAGCTAGATATCGAGGGGCTGAACCCACAATCGAGCATAACGCTCTCTCTTAGAGTTGCAAATAAAATACTTGGCCAAAGCAAATACCGCAACGGAGAACATGCAAGAATTTACTCAAGAACAAAATATAAAAGAGAAGAACCAAATATATTACTCATCACAATCTGAACATAGTCTCATAATCCATCAGATCCCAACAAACTCAGTATAGCAACAGCAGAAATTACATAGATGCCTCGATCATGTGAGGCAGCTCACGAGGACTCGAAATTGGAAGCACAAAAGAGGGAGAGATAGATCACATAGCTACTGGTCCCGGACCCATGGTCCAAGGGGAACTACTCACAGTACATACGGGAGGCGTGCATGGCTATGGATGGTCTCCCGGAGGGGGTAGCTTCTCCCGGCAGGGTGCCGGAGTAGCTTCTCCAGGCAGCCCCGATCTTGAAACGGCGGCGGCGGCGGAACAGAGGCGAGATCGCAAAAAAGGAGTTCGTCTTAGGGGTTTCCGTCACGGGGGGTAAATATAGGCGAAGGGGGGCGTCGAGGGGACCCACCAGGCAGCCAGGAGGCCTCCTGGCGCGGCCTAGGGTGGGGCCGTGCCAGGGACCCTCCTGGCTCCCTGGTGGTGGCCCCCCTTCGCTGCTTTGGTGTTTCCGGAAGCTTCTGCGACGCTGATTTTTTATCTGATTTTCCTGGATTTTTGGACCACTTTCAATGGCCGGAAAACCTGAAATACAAAAACAGCAGAAAGCAGCAACTGGGTGCACTGGGTTAATAGATTACTCCAAATATGCTCAAAAGTGTATGAAAGTTCAAGCAAAACATGGCAAAGTCAAACAAAATATGCATGGAGCAAGCAGAAATTATAGATACGTTTGGGACGTTGATACGTCCAAAACGTATCTATAATTTCTGCTTGCTCCATGCATGTTTTATGTGATATTGCTATGATCTAGATACACTTTCATACACTTTTGATCATATTTGGACTAACCTATTAACTCAGTGCACCCCAGTGCCAGTTCCTGTTTTCTGCTGTTTTTCTATTTCAGTTTTCCCCCATATAAAAAGTGCCAGAAAAAATCCGGGAAAAATACAAAAAAATCAGCGTACAGGAAGCTTCGAGAAGAGCCCGGGAGGGGCCAGAGGGGAGCCAGGGGGCCCAGGTGGCCACCCGGCGCTGCCCCACCCCTGGCCGCGCCAGGGGGGCGCCTGGGGCCCCTAGTCCACCTCTGGCTTCCCCCCTTCGTCTATTTATTCTCCGTAACGGGGAAACTCTAGAAGAGGAACCCTATTCTGCAAACTCGCCTCTGTTCCGCCGCCGCCGCGCTTCCAAGATCGGGAGCACCATAAGACCTCTTCCCGGCACCCTGCCGGAGGGAGGATTGACCTCCGGGAGTCTCCTCTCCACCATGGATGCTCCCCGGATGTCTCGTGAGTAGTTTTCCTTGGACCATGGGTCCGTGATCAGTAGCTATGTGATGTTCTCCTCCCCTCTTTGATCTTCATTGTTTAGACCTCGTGAGCTGCCCTACATGATCGAGGCACCTTTGTAATATTTCTGCTGTTGCTATGCTGAGTTTGGAGGGATCTGATGGATTATGAGATTATGTTCAGATTGTGATAGAGTAATATATTTGGTTTTTATCTCTTATATTTTTGTTCCTAAGTAATTCTTGCATGTTCTCCGTTGCTGTTTATTGCTTTGGCAAAGTAGTAGGTAGTGACTCCAAGAGGGAACGTTGTGCTAGATTGTGGGTTCATGCCCCCCGATGACACGCTTGAGTGACAGAAACATGAGTCTAGGGGATGTGTTGTTGCCACAAGGGGGAAAACAACGGTGCTTGTAACCGCGGTTACAAGGATTGTTTACTTTACGCAAAGTTCTTTTTAATGCAGTTGTCTGTTGCTTTGGGTTTACACTTTGGGTGGGGCTCGCAACTTAATACCAGCGAGATGTTCTGGATAGATATCTCAAGGTGGATGATTAGTAGTAGATGCAGATGGATTTCGGTCTACTTATTTTGGCGTACTGCCCGTGCTTTTGAGCCTCTTCCTTTCTTTTGTAGCATAGTTAGCATTGCGGTGCGTTCATAATCCTGTCAATTGCCCTTCTGAAATTTGTTTACCTCGCATAGCAGTTTTATCGTCTTTTGGGAGAGAGACATCACTAGTGAACATCACGTATCCCAGTCCATATCCTCATTATTATTTCCAAGCTATATTTACTTTACTGATTTTACTTGCTATCATTATCCCTTGCGTTTTATCCTTTGTGAACAACAAGACCGGAGAGATTGACAACCTCTCTGAACTTCGTTGGGAACAAAATTATTTGTGTCTGTGTGCAGGTCCGCGTCAGTTGCGCCGCTGAGACCTACTTATCATCTCTGGAGTCCTACTGGAGACAAACCTTGGTATCTTCACCGAGGGAAAACTGTTGTTGCACTACATCTCAACCTTCCACTTGGGGTAGCCAACGAAGGGCGAGAAGCCATCAAGCAAGTTTTCTGGCGCCGTTGCCGGGGACTCCGAGTGCTAAGATAGGGGAGTTGCACACTACCCTTTCCCTTTGTTTTTTTAGTCTTGTTAGTTTACCCTTCAGTTTTTGTCTCAGTGTCCTTTATGAACAACCACAAAAATAGTTGCTACCTTTTGCCTTTGTCTTGCTTTGCCTATTTATGCTATCCTCACCATGGGTGTTGAACCACCCAAATATGGTAGGATGGACATGTTTCACTTGGATCGTCTTCGATCAATTTGTGCTCGCGCTAAAAACCCAACCGACTTGGTTGAGGGAAAATCATTGGATGAGCATGCTCATTATACGCGGCACCGCCTATCTCAGAAAGGGAAACACTTATGGGATCAAATACATGTTTCTTATTGCCATGCTAAACTTTTGTGCCACATTTATGATTTTACTTGCTGTTCTAATATAGATCATAAACACCTACCTTTCCAATGTGAGTTTAATGAAAATGAGACCTTATCTTCTTATGATTACTTTGATGTTGAAAAGATTGAAGAGTTTTTTGCTTTTAAAGGTGCCTATGAGATTGCTTCTTTGATTGAAAAATATCACGATACTATTTTCGAGTCTAAAAACTTTGCTGTTCTTGCTTATTGCTTTCAGAATTATACTTCCAATGCTTATATTGAGGATTTTATAAATAGAATGCTTGCTGCCCAAGAAGAGGCTAATGATTGCTATGAAGAGGAATCTTATGATTCCGAGGACTCACTTGATACTTCCCTTTCTGATGATTTTGATACTTGCTTTGTGATGGCCATGATGCCACTATGGATGATTCCTACAAAGATGAACTTGCTATTGTTCCTTATGTTAAGCATGAAATTATTGTTGTTGCACCCACACTTGATTGCCCTATTATCCTTTTGAAATCTCCAACTATTCCGGAGAATTTTGCTCTTATCAAGGCTCAATGTGATGGGTTGCATCTATCTTATGATCCTAAAAACCGTGTTGAAAATAATACACGTGTGCTCGTAGGTCATGAACAATATGATTTATGTGATATTTATATTCTTGATGTTGTTCATGATGCTACTGAAAATTACTTTGAGAGAGGAAAGTTTGGTAGAAACTTCCATGTTACAAAAACACCTCTCTTCATGTTGAAAATTTTGAAGTTGTTCTTGTTCTACCTTCCTATGCATGTCACTTTGTGCTTCTTCGATTTATTTTCTTACAAGATGCCTATGCATAGGAAGTGGGTTAGGCTTAAATGTGTTCCACATTTGCTTATTTATGCTCTCTTTTGCTTCAATTCTTATTCTCTTGTGAGCATCTTTCATAATCTTTAAGCCTAGCTAATGGCTTTAAAGAAGCGCTTTCGGGAGGCAGCCCGCAACGAATTTAGGTGTTTTATTTTTTGATTTTGTTGTGTCTTGATGATTGTTACTTCTGTAGCAACATCATTGTATCTTTATTTTTCAGCTTTGTGCCAAGTTATAGCCTCTTACGGCAAGGGAAGTAAAAGTTGTGACATGCCGTCCAGAAAACAGATTCTGTCCTCGTGACCAGAAAAATTCCAGAAAAATCCCAGTTCATCTTTTTGAGCTTAAATTTTTACACAGTATGCTCTATACAATTACGAAACTTCCGTTTGTTCTGAGTTTTTTTATTTGAGTTGCAGAAGTGCCCCTAAACAATTATTTACTATCTGCTGTTCTGTTTTTCACAGATTTTGCCACGTTTTGTCTCTCCTAACTTTTGCAAACCTTAAGCTTGCTTTTTCTTTGCAAAAACTTTTTGGCACTCTTGATAAACAGTAGCTCTTCAATAATATCTTTATATCCAGTGGGAAAAATTATTTATTTAGGGTACTAACCTCTCTAATCAACTTATGATGAGTTATGTATGAAGGGAGTTTTCAAGTGTGTGATGGAAGATGATGAAAGAAGATCCAGGAGTGTCAAGCACTCAAGCTTGAGGATGCCCCCATACATCCCCAACAAATATTCAAGGAGACTCAAGCGTCTAAGCTTGGGGATGCCCCCGTGCATCCCCTTCTCCATCAACAATCATCAGTTCGTCCTTCGTCTCACTATATTTTTATCACTTCATGCGTTATGTGCTATGCTTGGAGCGTCTCGCTCTTAGGTTTTGTCTTTAGTTTTCTTTAGCTTTTCTTGCTGTTCATAACAAGTTAGATCCCTTCTTACTTTGTGTGGGAGAGGAACACGCTCCACTTTCAAAATTTAGAACACATCATAGGATTCTTCATGCCTATCTTTCTGCTGTTGTGTGTTCTTTATCTTTTCGTAGCTACTGCCATGTTTAGTTTTAGTCTTTAGTTTGTCTTTAGCAAGAGCCTTGGCTTTTGTTTCGTTTGTTGCTGGAACTCTTTTTAGTTTTCATGTTTATCTTGTTAAAGAGAGTTGGTTGTTGCACTCAGTTGTGTCTTGTCTTGAAAGTAGGTAATTGAGGTTGCTATTTAATTTTAGTAGTAACTTGCAATAGTTTTGAGGTATTGATGTGAGTAATGTTTGAACTTTTGGTGTCAAGAGCTCTTACCTATTAGTGATAGGTGTCGTATTTTGGGCAATCCGTGTTTATTTTCAAAACCTACAAAACTAGTTGAGAACTCTAGCTACTAGATGGATCACTAATCTTTGGAGGGATTGAATATCAGAGAACACTCACGTACCTTGAGTCGAGGATGCGCAAGGATAACCAAACCCCCATACACTCCTCCTCGGGGTACTTGTCTCTTTGTGAACCTCCTTATTAGATTGAGAGTTACCGATAATAAGTGCATGAGTTCTTCGGACTAATGTAAGTATTGAAAGTTGTCACTTCCACCTTCCCATATTTTGCTAGCCTCTCCCGTGTCATGCATTGCCTTCTTCTCACTCCGAGAGTTGGTGTCCGCCTTCGCCGGTACATCCAAACCCTTGGCATGATACGCTCTGTCATCATAAGCCTCCTTATATCTTCCGTCAAAACAGCCACCATACCTACCTATCAAGGCATTTCCATAGCCTTTCCGAGTTATATTGCCATGCAACTCCACCTCTTCACGACTTGATCTTCATGTCATACATGTTCCTGCTACACTGGCAGCGACATACCTTGCATGCTTCATGTTAGTTACATCTTCTTTATGTTTTGAGTACCTTGTAAAGTGTGAAATATCTCCTTTACCTTCTTGTAAATTAGGGTGTTTCCCTTAAGTGAGGAAAAGATCCCAAAGTGGACACATTAAAAGATCCCAAAGAGGACAAATGAGAGTTAAATAGAAAGTGCCATTGAGGCCACAAAAAAATACAAAAAAATAGAAAAAGAGAAAAAGAAATAAAAAAGAGAGAAAGGGGCAACACTACTATCCTTTTGAGAGATCCACACTAGTACTCCCTTTATATCCTTGTACTCCATAGAGATGATCATTATGCATATAGCTATGTGGGGACCTTCACACTATAGAACTTGGCTTGCATATTCCAAGGATGAGCCTCCTCAAACGAGCTCTAGGTCTTCATGAGCGAGCAAGTTAGATGCACCCCCACTAGTTCCATTGGAGAGCTTCTTAGCTCGTATGTGCATCCGTTGCATGGCAATCCCTACTCCTGACATCATATCTATCATTTGGCATATCTTGCCTATGATTGTCCTCATTGATGTGAGCCTTTCTTATCCTTTTTGTCTTCCTCCTCCACCATATTTCTCTCTTTGCCATCCTTAGTGTCAACTCTCGTGCTTACGCTCATCCATTGCATGAGTGCTCAAAATATTGAAAAAGGAGTGGATCAAATTGACTTGTACCTGGCTAGTGGTCTGGGGACGAGTCAAGATAAGATTCCAAAGAAGACCAAGTGTGAAACTTTAGTAGATTGCGTTCTCAACACAAAAAATTTACTTTTTTTCTCGTATTCCCTATCCCCTTTCTTGCACGCAAACACCATTTGGAGACATTTGAGTCACGGGCAGCGAGAGCTCTTGCACCTAATGTTCTTATGTTGCTTGTTTCAATGCTAATATAGACTCTTGCTTGTTATGACTTGAATTGAATCTCTAACCTTGATTGCTTTACTTTTCAAAGTTCTTTTATGGTTGCTAGCATGTCACCATAGAAATTATGTTGTTATCATTTACCTACTCGAGAAAGAGCAGGAATTAAGCTTGGGGATGTTGATACGTCCAAAACGTATCTATAATTTCTGCTTGCTCCATGCATGTTTTGTGTGATATTGCTATGATCTAGATACACTTTCATATGCTTTTGATCATATTTGGACTAACCTATTAACTCAGTGCACCCCAGTGCCAGTTCCTGTTTTCTGCTGTTTTTCTATTTCAGTTTTCCCCCATATAAAAAGTGCCAGAAAAATTCCGGGAAAAAATACAGAAAAAATCAGCGTACAGGAAGCTTCGAGAAGAGCCCGGGAGGGGCCAAAGGGGAGCCAGGGGGCCCAGGCGGCCACACGGCGCGGCCCCACCCCTGGCCGCGCCCTGGGGCCCCTGGTCCACCTCTGGCTGCCCCCCTTCGCCTATTTATTCTCCGTCACGGGGAAACTCCAGAAGATGAACCCTATTCCGCAAACTCGCCTCTGTTCTGCCGCCGCCGCGCTTCCAAGATTGGGAGCACCAGAAGTCCTCTTCCCGGCACCCTGCCGGAGGGAGGATTGACCTCCGGGAGTCTCCTCTCCACCATGGATGCTCTCCGGATGTCTCGTGAGTAGTTTTCCTTGGACCATGGGTCCGTGATCAGTAGCTATGTGATGTTCTCCTCCCCTCTTTGATCTTCATTGTTTAGACCTCGTGAGCTGCCCTACATGATCGAGGCACCTTTGTAATATTTCTGCTGTTGCTATGCTGAGTTTGGAGGGATCTGATGGATTATGAGATTATGTTCAGATTGTGATAGAGTAATATATTTGGTTTTTATCTCTTATATTTTTGTTCCTAAGTAATTCTTGCATGTTCTCCGTTGCTGTTTATTGCTTTGGCAAAGTAGTAGGTAGTGACTCCAAGAGGGAACGTTGTGCTAGATTGTGGGTTCATGCCCCCCGATGACACGCTTGAGTGACAGAAACATGAGTCTAGGGGATGTGCTGTTGCCACAAGGGGGAAAACAACGGTGCTTGTAACCGCGGTTACAAGGATTGTTTACTTTACACAAAGTTCTTTTTAATGCAGTTGTCTGTTGCTTTGGGTTTACAATTTGGGTGGGGCTCGCAACTTAATACCAGCGAGATGTTCTGGATATATATCTCAAGGTGGATGATTAGTAGTAGATGCAGATGGATTTCGGTCTACTTATTTTGGCGTACTGCCCGTGCTTTTGAGCCTCTTCCTTTCTTTTGTAGCATAGTTAGCATTGCGGTGCGTTCATAATCCTGTCAATTGCCCTTCTGTAATTTGTTTACCTCGCATAGCAGTTTTATCGTCTTTTGGGAGAGAGACATCACTAGTGAACATCACGTATCCCGGTCCATATCCTCATTATTATTTCCAAGCTATATTTACTTTACTGATTTTACTTGCTATCATTATCCCTTGCGTTTTATCCTTTGTGAACAACAAGACCGGAGAGATTGACAACCTCTCTGAACTTCGTTGGGAACAAAGTTATCTGTGTCTGTGTGCAGGTCCGCGTCAGTTACGCCGCTGACACCTACTTATCATCTTTGGAGTCCTACTGGAGAAAAACCTTGGTATCTTCACCTAGGGAAAACTGCTGCTGCACTACATCTCAACCTTCCACTTGGGGTAACCAACGAAGGGCGAGAAGCCATCAGACGTATCAACATCCCCAAGCTTAATTCCTGCTCATCCTCGAGTAGGTAAATGATAAGAAGCATAATTTCTGTGGTGACATGCCACACAACCATAAAAGGACTTTTAAGTAAAGCAATCAAAGCATGCAATTCAATTCAAGTCTTAACAAGCAAGATTCTATATTAGCATTGACATAAGCAACAAAAGAACAAAAGGTGCAAGAGCTCTTGCTGTCCGTGACTCGAATGTCTCCAAATGGTGTTTGCGTGCAAGCAAGGGACTGGGAAGAAAGAGAAAAAAGGTTGTTGAGGACAACTATCTACTAAAAAGTTTCACACTTGGTCTCCTTTGGATTCTTATCTGGACTCGTCCCCAAACCACTAGTCAGGTACAAGTCAAACTGATCCACTCCCTTTCGATATTTTGAGCACTCATGGAATGGATGAGCGTGAGCAAGAAAGTTGACACCTAAAAGGCTAAACAGAAAGAAGGTGGAGGAGGAAGACAAAAAGGTGTGAAAGGCTCACATCAATGAGGACAATCATAGGCGAAATAAAGCCATATGATAGATATGATATGAGGAGTAGGGATTGCCATACAACGGATGCACATGTGAGCTAAAAGCTCTCCAAGGGAACTAGTGGGGGTGCATCCAACTTGCTTGCTCAAGAAGACCTAGAGCTCATTTGAGGAGGCTCATCATTGGAATATACAAGCCAAGTTCTATAGTGTGAAGGTCCCCACATAGCTATATGCATGATGATGATCTCTATGGAGTACAAGGGATAGAAGATGAAGTACTAGTGTGGATCTCTCAAAAAGAATAGTAGTATGCCCCTTCTCTCTTTTTATTTTTCTTTTCACTTTTTTCTTTTTTTTGTATTTTTTGGTGGCCTCAATGGCTCTTTCTATTGAACTCTCCTTTGCCCTCTTTGGGACCCGGGGTTAGCGTATGTAATTCCAGTCACGATGCAATCACATGGAGAGCCGAGAACCGTACCCACTTGTCTAAGCAGACAAGGCCAAGCACAGAACGTTCTCGGTAAGCATCGAACGTGAGGGGCATCCCATTCAGGCCAGATGATCAACTGAGATGGGTCCTCATCGTCCGCTCACAAGTCTAAATGCTTATGGGTGGTGAATCCCATACTCATAGACAAGTCGCCTCAACCATGTTATCGATTGAATCCTAACTCTTACATATACTTACTCCAGCCCGATCACTTAGTCGGGGTCTAGGGCGGGCTCGATCATACAACAAAGTGTGCACGTGACAGAGTCACGAGCAATCGCATCGCGATGCCCCAAGCTGCGCACATCTAAGGGACACTTGGTGTATAAAAGACCGCCAGCCAGATCACAACTAAGGTCTCGAAAACCCATACTAAGACATGCATGTTATAAACATACACGCAGCACACATGCCTAGTATGAACAGCAGGTATCATCACATAACTCTACAAAGTACTCTTTATAGATATACACATAGAGCATACAAAGATCACATGTCTGTGATCAACATTACATCATACAACGGAAGCAAATTAGGTCTGAGTACAGACAAGATTAACAAATGGCTTAGAGAAGCCTTGTAAACAAATATGCCCTTCCACGAAGGACCAGACCGCTGTCTGGGACTATACTACCAAGGTCAACGTCAAGCTTCACGAAGGTGACTCCATCGGGGTTCGGGTTCTCATCTAAAACATAGAATAAGCAAACGTGAGTACAAAGTCGTACTCAGCAAGACTTACATCAGATCTATACTACTCATGCTCAAGTATCAAGGTAAAGGAGGTGGAGTTCAACATGCAGAAGTGCCAGCTTTGACTTGGCTAATCCTGTACTACGAGTACCAGACTTGAGGTAAGAAGCGTACACGAGCCCACTACATCTCCAACCAATACACCACTATGGTTACTCCCTCGACTTCCCCACGAGGAGGCACACCATAGCACTCACGCTTATCTTGCGAGTTTTATAAGTATCCATTCAAGTTGTCTATGATCAAGTAGAGGTTTCCAAGTAGTCCATAACCGCGGACACGGCTATTCGAATAGTTCATTAACCCTGCAGGGGTGTACATCTTCACACGCGTGTCATCACTTATCGCCTCGTTCTTTTCATCCTTCAAGCGGATGTCGGACGTGGATGAAACCAAGGCACTACCCTCACATCACCTTCTCTAATCCAGGAGCCGACTACCTGAGTTTGTCACCGCTCGAGAGTCCGGCCGGTTGCACGAAACGGACTCAGATAATGTAAGGGACCGAGACACCACCTTTGACAGATGGTTTCACTGCCTCACAGGTCCACCCACATATCTATACACAAATCAAATGGAAAGTCTGAATCTAGTGTGACTCCTGGACTGGATCGGGTACGTGAAGAGGCCAAACGGGGCTCCCATAAAACCCTACATGTGGTCATACTCTTTGTCTTGGATCACAAAACAGGAACTCGGGTCCTAGGGCAGTGTTCAACGAGACAACCCACTTTGTACTCCTACACAGCCTCTCATCGTTCACCTTTGTTTAGGGTGGATTCACCAACACGTTTACATCAGCACCACTGTGTTCATTCCATCCCGACTCACAATCATAACATCCTCATTGTATCACTAAGCAGCAAAAGCAGTAACAGTTGCAGGGGCTACATGTTCATCATTCAACTCCTAAATCTGCTAGGATTGTGGTTTGCTTAATACGGTGGCAAAATGATAGGTCATGCATCGGAATGGGTTCAACTATGCGAAAGAACGTGTCTCTATGATCTCCTAAACATGCATAAGCGAGACTGAGAGGGAAGTAGGATTTTATAGACATGATCAATGGGGGTTGCTTGCCTTGCTGACGATACACGGGTCTTAACGGTGGTCTTCTTCTTCGGGGGTGATCACCGTCTCGGAAAAGCTGGTATCGGAAACAATCATCAACAAGGGGGGGACAACTCCGAAAGTAAAATGCACATACACATGATAAGGTTGTCCATGATGTGAATGGTACTGGTTTGTTGCATATTCAATTTAATTGAAGTATATTGCATTTGAAATGCAAATTCAAACTCCAAATTCAATTTCAAATTAAGTCATATACACATTTGCTTCTGTTCCCCCATTTTAAAATGGTCAAACATAAAAACAAATTGCATATTCTTAATCCTTGTATTTTTCTGATAATTTTTCATATATTATATGTTTAATTTGGAGTTAATATGAATTAGTTATGAATTTCCAAAGTTTAAATGATTTTCTGGATTTTTCTGGATTATTTTATATCTCTAGAAAATGGTTTATTGCATCAGCCATGCATCAGCATGACATCAGCAGGGGACTGACCAGTGGGGCCAGAGTGTCAGCCTCAGTGGTTTAATCCCCGGTTTGAATTAATTTAGCAGAAGCTTAATTAGGGGCAGGGCCCACCTGTCATAGACTTAGGGTTAGGTTTAGTGGGCAATTTGCTTAGGCTAATGGCGGGGTCGCCGGAGTGTTGCCGGAGTGTCGCCAGAGTTGTCAAAATGGGCACGGGGTGGGGTTTGGGTGGTATGGGCGTGCTCCTCGCGGGCTTCCGAAGACGACCGAGTAGCAGGGGGTCGAGCTCGAGATCCAGGGCGACGGCTAGGACAAAAGGCGCGGCGGCCGTGGCTTGGGTTGGGTGAAACGGGGCTACGGAGGACGGGGAGGAGCGTGCGATGGCGCAGATCAACGAGGAGCTTACCCCGGTGACGTTGGAGAGGACGGGGAGGAGCGAGATGCAGCGGAGGAGGCGGAATTCGTCGCCGGAGTTCCTCGGCGGCCGAAGCTTCTCGGTGAAGCTTGCGTTGCCTGTGGCCCGCTTGAGCTTGAATCAACGGAGGGTTCGACGAAGGCTTCAGCTGCGGCTTCCCTGGACACGGTGTCTTGGCGAGAGGGCCTCGGTGGCCACGTCTGCGCGCGCTGCTGTGCTCCGGCGAGTTCTCTGCCGTCGACGGAAACGAGCGGAGGAGGGGAGGAGGGTGAGCTAGAGGAGAGGGATAGGCTCGGGGGGGGGGGGGGGTCTCTGGCTCCGCGTGGCGTGAGGAGGGAGGCAGGGGAGGGCCTAGAAGGCGGCTCGTCGAGGTGGCGTCGCCGTTGCCTCCCTGCCCTCCACCGAGCTGCTTCGGGGGGAGGGGAGGTAGACGACACGCCTCTGGCTGGGCTGGGCCAGGCCAGTGGAGAAGTGGGCTTCGCCCCTGGGCGTGAGGTAAGCCTTCTCCCCTTTTTATTTCTTTTATGTTTTCTGTAAATAGGTTGGCCCCACTAATTAAATTAGCTAGGAATTTTTAATAAATGTCCAAATAATTTTATAAATCCTAGGTGACCAGTAGCTAGCCACACAAAGAATTTGGACATTTTTGAAATTCAATAAGTTTGAATTCCAAATCAAATAGGGGTTTATTTAATTTCCAAAGCCACTGTTTAAATATTAGAAAATTCCATGTGCATGGGATTGATCCCAAACCACTTTTAAAATGACCAGCAACATTTCTAGGAATTTTCCAAGCATTCAAATGATTTTTGGAAAAAGATTTTTATCTGGCCATTTATTTAAATTCTCAGGACTTTTTGCTTCCCCATTTTTTAATTTCTTTTGAATTTTTCATGATGCAAAAGGATCAAACAAACCCTAGCACTTACCCTAGTTGGGGTTCTGACATTAATTTTGTCCTCTTTGGGATCTTTTGATTTTGTCCTCTTTGGGATCTTTTGATTTTGTCCTCTTTGGGATCTTTTACTCACTTTAGGGGCAATACTCTATATTTTACAAGAATATAGGAGATCTTTCACACTTTACAAAGGTACTCACATAAAGAAAATGTGACTATCATGAAGTATGCAAATGTATGCCTCTGCCAGTGTAGCAGGATTTGCAATGATACTAGCGCGTCATGTAGCAATGTTTAGGGCAAGGCCCAACTAGCATGCGGCTCATCAATCAAGCAAGTAGCATGTATGACATGAAGATCAAGTCATGAGAAGGTGGATGTTGCATGGCAATGTATCTCGGAAAGGCTATTGAAATGCCTTGTAGGTAGGTATGGTGGTTGTTTTGAGGAAAGATATAAGGAGGCTTATGATGACAGAGCGTATCGTGCCAAGGGTTTGGATGCACCGGCGAAGTATGCGCAAACTCTCGAGGTGAGAAAGGGCAATGCACGGTACCGAAGAGGCTAGAAAAAGTATAGGTGGGTGGAAGTGTCAACTTTCGAATACTCACATTACTCCGAAGAACTCATGCACTTATTATCGGTAACTCTCAATCTAATCAGGAGGTTCACAAAGAGACAGGTACCCCAAGGAGGAGTGTATGGGGGTTTGGTTATCCTTGCGCATCCTCGACTCATGGTACGTGAGTGTACTCTAATATTCGAACCCTCCAGAGGTTAGTGATCCATCTAGTAGCTAGAGTTCTCAACATGGTTTTTTTTTGGTTTTCGAAAAACACACAGATTGCCCAAAATACGACATCTATCACTAATAGGCAAGAGCTCTTGACACCATAAGTTCAACCATTACTCTAGTCAATACCTCAAAACTATTGCAAGTTACTACTACAAAGAGAACAACAACTTTAACTACCTACTTTCAGTCAAGACACAGAACTAAGTGCAACAGGCAAACTCTCTAACAAGATAAAACATGCAACCTATAGAAAGTTCAACCTAAGACAAAAGAAAATCTCTAGAAAAACTAAAGCACTACAACTAAACAGAACAACAGCTAAGAAAAGAAAAAGAACAGCTCACAGATAAAAGAATAAACATGCAAATCCTATGAGGATTCTAGTTCAAGCAGAGCGTGAATCTCTCCCACACAAAAGAGTAAGTAAGCTGGGATCTAAATTGTTACTACAACAAACAAAGCTAGATAAAACTAAAAACGAAACAAAACCTAAGAGCGAGACGCTCCAAGAAAAGCACATAACGCATGAAGTGATAAAAATATAGTGCAACGAGGGACAAACTGATGATTGTTGATGGAGAAGGGGATGCACGGGGGCATCCCCAAGCTTAGACGCTTGAGTCTCCTTGAAATTGCTATACTTTTTTGTTTTTGTTTTCCAATCAAACAAAACACATGGTTTCCCCTGCATACAACCCGACGGTGGCTCATGAGTGCAAGCATATCAAATGCACCGTCGAACGTATACATTTCATTTTTCTAAACTTATTTCAACCCAAGACTTTTTTTGCATTCAATATGCACCATTCAAAGCCACATACTAAAATTGCAACCCTTTCTGACTTCATTTGCTATTTTTCATGCATTTAATGATTTATTTTGAGCTAAATGACCTTGAAATTAGAAAGCACTACAACTAAACTCAGAAAAGGTTGAAACTTGGCATGGTGTCATCATTTGACCGACATAATATGTGTGCAAAAGTTGAGACGATTACGACAAAAACTGGATGCACTTCGTGTACAAACTGGACCATCTCTTTCAAAGTACAAGGGCTTCAGACGAAAACTCATCTGTTACAAAGACATTTCATTTTTCTAAACGTATTTCAACCCAATACTTTTTTTGCATTCAATATGCACCATTCAAAGCCACATACTAAAATTTCAACCCTTTCTGACTTCATTTTCTATTTTTCATGCATTTAATGATTTATTTTGAGCTAAATGACCTTGAAATTAGAAAGCACTACAACTGAACTCAGAAAAGGTTGAAACTTGGCATGGTGTCATCAGTTGACCCACATAACATGTGTGCAAAAGTTGAGAGGATTACGGCAAAAACTGGATGCACTTCATGCACAAATTGGACCATCTCTTTCAAAGTACAAGGGTTTCAAACGAAAACTCATCTGTTACAAAGACATTTCATTTTTCTAAACTTATTTCAACCCAAGACTTTTTTTTCATTCAATATGCACCATTCAAATCAACATACTAAAATTTCAACCCTTTCTGACTTCATTTGCTATTTTTCATGCATTTAATGATTTGTTTTGAGCTAAATGACCTTGAAATTAGAAAGCACTACAACTGAACTCAGAAAAGGTTGAAACTTGGCATGGTGTCATCATTTGACCCACATAACATGTGTGCAAAAGTTGAGAGGATTACGGAAAAAACTGGATGCACTTCGTGTACAAACTGGACCATCTCTTTCAAAGTACAAGGGTTTCAAACGAAAACTCATCTGTTACAAAGACATTTCATTTTTCTAAACTTATTTCAACCCAAGACTTTTTTTGCATTCAATATGCACCATTCAAAGGCACATACTAAAATTTCAACCCTTTCTGACTTCATTTGCTATTTTTCATGCATTTAATGATTTATTTTGAGCTAAATGACCTTGAAATTAGAAAGCACTACAACTGAACTCAGAAAAGGTTTAAACATGGCTTGGTGTCATCATTTGACCCACATAACATGTGTGCGAAAGTTGAGACGATTAAGGCAAAAACTGGATGCACTTCGTGTACAAATTGGACCATCTCTTTCAAAGTACAAGGGTTTTAGACGAAAACTCATCTGTTACAAAGACATTTCATTTTTCTAAACTTATTTCAACCCAAGACTTTTTTTGCATTCAATATGCACCATTCAAAGCCACATACTAAAAGTTGAACCCTTTCTGACTTCATTTTCTATTTTTCATGCATTTAATGATTTATTTTGAGCTAAATGACCTTGGAATTAGAAAGCACTACAACTGAACGCAGAAAAGGTTGAAACTTGGCATGGTGTCATCATTTGACCCACGTAACATGTGTGCAAAAGTTGAGAAGATTACGACAAAAACTGGATGCACTTCGTGTACAAACTGGACCATCTCTTTCAAAGTACAAGGGTTTCAGACGAAAACTCATCTGTTACAAAGACATTTCATTTTTCTAAACTTATTTCAACCCAATAATTTTTTTGCATTCAATATGCACCATTCAAAGCCACACACTAAAATTTCAACCCTTTCTGACTTCATTTGCTATTTTTCATGCATTTAATGATTTATTTTGAGCTAAATGACCTTGAAATTAGAAAGCACTACAATTGATCTCAGAAAAGGTTGAAACTTGGCATGGTGTCATCATTTGACCCACATAATATGTGTGCAAAAGTTGAGAGGATTATGGCAAAAACTGGATGCACTTCGTGTACAAACTGGACCATCTCTTTCAAAGTACAAGGGTTTCAGACGAAAACTCATCTGTTACAAAGACATTTCATTTTTCTAAACTTATTTCAACCCAAGACTTTTTTTGCATTCAATATGCACCATTCAAAGCCACATGCTAAAATTTCAACCCTTTCTGACTTCATTTGCTATTTTTCATGGATTTAATGATTTATTTTGAGCTAAATGACCTTGAAATTAGAAAGCACTACAACTAAACTCAGAAAAGGTTGAAACTTGGCATGGTGTCATCATTTGACCCACATAACATGTGTGCAAAAGTTCAGAGGATTACGGTAAAAACTGGATGCACTTTGTGTACAAACGGGACCATCTCTTTCAAAGTACAAGGTTTTGAGACGAAAACTCATATGTTACAAAGACATTACAATATGCACCATTACATCAATTTTCAATAAACACCATTCAATTTTTCTTCACTTGTGTGCTTTGCTTGTTGCGCCATAACCATGGATAGTCTTCATCTCTTAACAAGATGCTTGGATCAGCCTTGACTTTGAAGGGAGGAATTTCATGAAACTTTTCATAATCTTCAGACTTGTCTGTCTTACCCTCCAATCCAAGGATGTCTTTTTTCCCGAAAGAACTATGTGGCGCTTTGGATCATCGTATGATGTATTCGCTTCCTTATCTTTCTTTTTCTCGGTTTGGTAGACATGTCCTTCACATAGAAAATCTGCGCCACATCATTGGCTAGGACGAATGGTTCGTCTGGGTACCCAAGATTGTTCATACTGTGTCCTTGCATCAACAATGACCCGACGGAGATCATCATCGGTCACATCGTCTGGTTCCTCTTGATCTTCATCAGGCACATCGTTCGCTTCCCCCGTTGCAGCATCACCGTATTCAGGGGGCACATAGTTGTCATCGTACTCTTCTTCTTCTCCGTCTTCCATCATAACCCCTATTTCTCCGTGCTTGGTACAAACATTATAGTGTGGCATGAATCCCTTATAAAGCAGGTGGGTGTGAATGGTTTGCCGGTCAGAGTAAGACTTTGTATTCCCACATGTAGGGCATGGACAAACACATAAAACCATTATGCTTGTTTGCCTCAGCCAGTTCGAGAAACTCATGCACGCCCTTAATGTACTGGGAGGTGTGTCTGTCACCGTACATCCATTGCCGGTTCATCTGCGTGCATTATATATAATTAAGTGTGTCAAAAACCATTATATATAGAATATCATGAATAGATAAGTGAACAAATTAATAGAAGTTCATCATCACAGTAAAACCAAAGTACATACATAGTTCTCATTGAACAACATACAACTCTCCAGAGCATCTAACTAAGGCATACATTGAAACTATGTAAAACATTTCAATGCAACAACAAATGCGATCATAATCGCAACGAAGGTAACAATTGAACAACCGGCATAATGATACCAAGCCTCGGTATCAATTGCATATTTTCTAATCTTTCTAATCTTCAAGTGCATTGCATCCATCTAGATCTTGTTATCATTGATGACATCCGCAACATGCAACTCCAATAGCATCTTCTCCTCCTCAATTCTTTTTATTTTTTCCTTCAAGTTATTGTTTTCTTCTTCAACTAAATTTAACCTCTCGACAATAGGGTCGGTAGGAATTTCCGGTTCAACTACCTCCTAGATAAATAAATATGTCACGTTGGTCGGCATAATTATCATAAAAAAATGAACCAAATAGTTATAGAAGATAATATATACCACATCCGAATCATAGACAGGACGAGGGCCGACATGTGTAGGTACCATAACCATCGCACTATATAATAAAAAGCAATAATAAAAAGCAATAAGAAAATTAGACAAGTATATATCTAATCATAAAAGTAAGAATTATTTTGTTTTACAAAGAAAAAAGAACAAGAGGCTCACCACGGTGGTGCTTGCGACGATATTGGCGTGGGCGATCGACGATGGTGAAGACGGGTACGAGACGTGATAAATCGCTAAACCTAGACAAATCTTGAGGAAAACGGAGCTTGGAGGTCGAGTTTGGAGAGGAGAAAGCTTAAGTAGTGTGGCTCGGGCATTTCATCGAACACATCATGTGCATTGGAGGTGAGCTAGAGCACCAGAACGCCCTCCCTTGCCCTCCTCGAAAAAACAGAGCACCAGTGGAGTGCTCTGCTCGACGGCGAGGGGTATATATAGCCAAATCGTTAGTCCCGGTTTGTGACAGGAACCGGTACTAATGGCCAGCCTTTCTTCCCGGGTTGAGCCACAAACCAGGACTAGTGGTTGTGGGCCAGGAGCGAGGACCATTGGTCCCGGTTCTTGTCTGGAACCGGGACATATGCCCCCAGACGAACCGGGACCAATGTCCCACGAGGCCCGGCCGGCCCCCCGGGCGCACGAACCGGGACGTATGACCACCATGGGTCCCGGTTCGTGGCACAACCTGATGAGGACATCCCTACTACCAACACATCTCCAGTTCGTCATGAAGGACAAGTTGATTCAACAAAGAAGAAGGGTGATGAAATCAGAATTGGACCTATTACAAGAGCTCGTGCAAAGTTGATAGAACAACAGGTGAACTCGCTCTTAATAGATTCTGATATGACATGTACTGAGAACTTTATAGTGCCTAAATCTTTGTATGTTTGCATTATCAGGTATCATGACGAAGACGAGGATCCAGAAGGAGGAGAAGATAAAAGAAGCTCCAAATTTCGGACGTCCGACGCATTTCGGACGTCCGACATCGAAGGCCAGGAGCTACGATGCCTCGACGACTTCAAGTTACAGAAGGGTTCCTGATACGTCCAAAATGTATCTATAATTTCTGCTTGCTCCATGCATGTTTTGTGTGATATTGCTATGATCTAGATACACTTTCATACACTTTTGATCATATTTGGACTAACCTATTAACTCAGTGCACCACAGTGCCAGTTCCTGTTTTCTGTTGTTTTTCTATTTCAGTTTTCCCCCATATAAAAAGTGCTCCAAAAATTCGGGAAAAATCAGATAAAAAATCAGCGCAGAAGAACCTTCCGGAAGAACCTGAGTGGGACCAGAGGGCCACCACCAGGGGCCCAGGCGCCCTGCTGGCGCGCCCTAGGGGCTGGCCGCGCCAGGGGGCCGCCTGGACCCCTGGTGGCCCCCCTGGCTGCCCCCCTTCGCCTATATATTCTCCGTGACTAGAAACCCTCAGAAGAAGAACCCTTTTTTGCGATCTCGCCTCTGTTCCGCCGCCGTCGCGCTTCCGAGATCGGGAGCACCAGCAGACCTCTTCCCGGCACCCTGCCGGAGGGAGGGCCGACCTCCGGGAGTCTCCTCTCCACCATGGATACTTCCCGGATGTGTCGTGAGTAGTTTCCTTTGGACCATGGGTCCGTGATCAATAGCTATGTGATGTTCTCCTCCCCTCTTTGTTCTTCATGGTTTAGACCTCGTGAGCTGCCCTACATGATCGAGGCACTTTTGTAATCTTTCTGCTGTTGCTATGCTGAGTTTGATGGGATCTGATGGATTATGAGATTATGTTCAGATTGTGATAGAGTAATATATTTGGTTCTTATCTTTTATATTTTTGTTTCTAAGTAATTCTTGCATGTTCTCCGTTGCTGTTTATTGCTTTGGCCAAGTAGTAGGTAGTAACCCCAAGAGGGAACGTTATGCTCGATTGTGGGTTCATGCCCCCTGATGACACGCTTGAGTGAAAGAAACATGAGTCTAGGGGATGTGCTGTTTCCACAAGTGGGAAAACAACGGTGCTTGTAACCGCGGTTGCAAGGATTGTTTACTTTACGCAAAGTCCTTTTTAATGCAGTTGTCTGTTGCTTTGGGTTTACACTTTGGGTGGGGCTCGCAACTTAATACCAGCGAGATGTTCTGGATAGATATCTCAAGGTGGATGATTAGTAGTAGATGCAGTTGGATTTCGGTCTACTTATTTTGGCGTTCTGCCCATGCTTTTGAGCCTCTTCCTTTATTTTGTAGCATAGTTAGCATTGCGGTGCGTTCATAATCATGTCAATTGCCCTTCTGTAATTTGTTCACCTCGCATAGCAGTTTTATCGTCTTTTGGGAGAGAGACATCACTAGTGAACATCACGTATCCCGGTCCATATCCTCATCACTGTTTCCACACTCATTTACTTTTCTGATTTTACTTTCAGTTGCTATCATTATCCCTTGTGTTTGATCCTTTGTGAACAACAAGACCGGAGAGATTGACAACCTCTCTGAACTTCGTTGGGAACAAAGTTATTTGTGTCTGTGTGCAGGTCCGCGTCAGTTGCGCCGCTGACACCTACTTATCATCTCCGGAGTCCTACTGGAGAGAAACCTTGGTATCTTTACTGAGGGAAATTTTCTGCTGTGCTACATCACACCTTCCTCTTGGGGTTTACCAACGAAGGGAGAGCAATCACTATCATCACCTCTGACACCAAGCAGTTCCTATTTTCGGCGGACATCCGACGGGATTCGGACGTCCGACACGACGGACGTCCGACATGGAACGGACGTCCGACATGAAGATCTTCGCGACGGCTCCCGAGTACAGTACCGGTGCCAAAACAGCCGGAAGTCCGACACGATTCGGACGTCCGACGCATCGGACGTCCAAAACCCATCGGACGTCCGAAACTGCCTGCGCGCAGATCTGACGGGCTGCGGCCTTGTATCCGAGTTTACACCCCCTAGCTTGTAAATACCGGACCCCCTGCTAGTTTCAGGGTGATACCACGTTTAGATAAATCCTAGTTCTTGAGAATAGCTACAAGATTTCATCTTGAATCATATACTTCAATTCGTATCGATCTGAAGTGTTGCTACTGCAAGTTTTGTGTGATCTGGTTTTCCACTGCGAATTAGTAGATTCCAAATTACCGTCTCGTGGTCGACGGCTACGTTGCGCAAGTGTGTGAAGTTGTGAATATCGAAAGGGTAGAGAGGTGTCGCATTGGCAACAGGGATCTAGCGAGGAGAGTTCATCGGCTACATACAAGTTATCTATCATGGCCTTCATATTCACCGTTCGCTTACTGAGAAGATTGGGCCACACCTTTTCGCTTACTGAGAAGATCGGGCCACACCTTATCATCTTGGTATCAGATTTTCAGTGTTTCCTCGGTAAGCATCCACCAAATCCATCTATTAGATCGTTTTTGTTTTCGTACTATCCAGAAAAAGCTATACAAAAATATTAGGGTCTCTAGTTTTTCCATAACTTAGATTGCATCGGAGTCATTGTTATAGTTTGATGTTTCGTTGTGATCTTCCCGAAAATTTCTCCGCGGTGCGACATATTGTGTTTCGTTGTAGCAATACTGTAGCACTTTTCGTCAAGTTTGGAATAGTGTTAGAAAAATAAAAATAAAAGAGAGAGAGAAAAAGAGAAAAGTTTAAAAAAAGAGAGAGAAAGAAGTGTGATCAACAAGAGTTATCCAAGAGTGCAAAGAGTTATACAAGTGTTCGAAAGGACATATCATAGTAGTGATCTTTTGAGAGGTGTCAGAACCCCAACTAGGGTAAGTGCTAGGGTTGCTTGATCCCTTTGCATCATGAAAAATTCAAGAAGAAATTCATAATTGGGGAAAAGAAAAGCCCTAAAGAATTAAATCAAATGGCCACATAAAAATCTTTTTCCAAAAATCATTTGAATAGTTGGAAAATTCCTATAAATGATGTTGATCATTCCAAAAGTGGTTTGGGATCATCCCCATGTCCATGGAATTTTCTAAAATTCAAAATGTGCCTTGGAAATTAAGTTTGACCCCTATTTGAATTGAAATGAAAATGTTTTGAATTTCAAAAATGCCCAAACCTTAAAAATGGCTTGCTACTGATCACTTGGGTTTAAAAAAATATATTGGGCATTTTATTAAATTGCCTAGCTATTATCTATAAAGGCAAAACAAAATAACAGAAAAAAATAAAAGGAAGAAAAGAAAGAGGAAACCCCCTGGCCATCTGGCCCAACTAAACCCCCCTCGGCCCACCTGGCCTCGGCCCAACCCACGACGCCGTGTCGTCTTCTACCCCCTCGCCCCGAATCTGCTCCGTGGCGGCCAGGAGCACGCCGACGCCACATCGCCGCTGCAGGTGCCTTCTACGCATCCCCTACCTCCCTCGTTGCGCCACGCAGCGCCTAGAGCCCCCCCCATACTCCCCTTCCTTCTCTGTTTCCTCCAGCATCGCCTTCGTCAAGATCTTGCCGCCGCCCGAGAGCACCCCGGAGCACGCCGACGAGCCCGCGTGGCCAACGACGACAAGACGCCGGCCAAGCGTGTCTAACTTCCTCCACTTCGACGACCACATCGCCGTGCAGAAACTGGCCTACCAATTTGGCCTCGAGCCGCCGCAAATCATCGTCGTCGCCTCGCCGGACCGCACGAGCTCGCCGTCGAATTCGCCGTCGCTGAGCTTCCCCCGCGATCATCGTCTGCACCATCGGATTCCCTAGCTCCGGTGAGCATTTCCCCCATCTCCCCGTCTCCTCCGTGCACCGTATCATAACTTCGTCTTCACCCGACGCCGGCCGTCGCCATTGACGACATTGCTATCGCCCCTGAGCCCCTGGCGACCCCCTGCTCACTTCCTTCGTCGCGGGAGAGCACGGGCGTCCTCCCCGTCCCAGTCCCGTGGCCTCGCGTGCCCAAATCCGTGATCCCGGCGAGCCTTCGCTGTTAATTTGGTCGCCGTCGGCGACGTGCCGACGGGGCACTTAATTTAGGGGCTACCCCCTGTTAATTGACCCCTAGGTCAATGACAGGTGGGCCCCCAAACCCCCCTAACCCCTCTGCTAACTAAAACAGAGAGGGATTAGTTCCCTCTCCCACTAACATGGGTGGCCCACAGGTCAACCCCCCCTGACGTCAGCCTTACGTCTTGATGACGCAATAAACAGAAAAACAATTTAAAAGAATTAAAGAATTCAGAGAAAAATCCAGAAAATTGAATAAACTTTAGAAATTCATAGTTAATTCATTTTAACTCCAAATTAAACATATAATATATAAAAAATTATCAGAAAAATGCAAGGATTAATAATATTCAATTTGTTTTCATGTTTGACCAACTTATATTGGGTGAACAGTGACAAATGCATATCTGGTTAAATTGAAATTCATATTTGGAGTTTGAATTTGCATTTCAAATGCAATATACTTCAATTAAGATGAATATGCTACAAACCAGTACCATTCACATCATGGACAACATTATCATGTGTATGTGCATTTTACTTCCGAAGTTGTCCCCCCTTGTTGATGATTGCCTCCGATGACAGACGTTCCGAGACGGTGATCACCCCCGAAGAAGAAGAAGTTCGGTAAACCCCGTATATCGTCAGCTAGGCAGGCAAACCCCATTGATCATGTCTATAAAATCCTACTTCCCTCTCAGTCTCGCTTATGCATGTTTAGGAGATCACCGAGACACGTTCTTTCGCATAGTTGAACCCATTCCGATGCATGACCTATCATTTTGTCACCGTATTAAGAAAACCACAATCCTAGAAGATATAGGAGTTGAATGTTGAGCATGTGGCCCCTGCAACTGTTACTGCTTATTGCTGCTTAGTGATACAATGAGGTTACCTTGTTTGTGAGTCGGGATGGATATTCATAATGGTGCTGATGATAACGTGTTGGTGAATCCACCCTAAACAAAGGTGAACGATGAGAGGCTGTGTAGAAGTACACAGTGGGTTGTCTCCTTTGAACACTGCCCTAGGCCCCGAGTTCCTGTTTTGTGATCCAAGACAAAGAGTATGACCACATGTAGGGTTTTATGGGGACCCCGTTTGGCCTCTTTACGTACCCGATCCGGTCCAGGAATCACAATAGATTCGGGCTTTCCATTTGGCATGTGCAAAGAAAAAGAATGAAGAAAAGGTTGCATCATATAGATATGTGGGTGGACCTGTGAGGCAGTGAAACCATCTGGCAGAGGTGGCGTCTCGGTCCCTTGCATTATCTGAGTCCGTTTTGTTGAATCGACCGGACTCTCGAGCGGTGCCAAACTCAGGTAGTCGACTCCTGGATTAGAGAAGGTGATGTGAGGGTAGTGCCTTGGTTTCATCCACGTCCGACACCCGCTTGAAGGGTGACGAGAACGAGGCGATAAGTGATGACACGCGTGTGAAGATGTACACCCCTGCAGGGTTAACAAACTATTCGAATAGCCGTGTCCGCGGTTATGGACTACTTGGAGACCTTTACTTGATCATAGACAACTTGAATGGATACTCTTAAACTCGCAAGATAAGCGTGAGTGCTATGGCGTGCTTCCTCGTGGGGAAGTCGAGGAAGTATCCATAGTGGTGTATTGGTTGGAGACTTGGTAGTGGACTCGTGTACGCTTCTTACCTCAAGTCTGGTACTCGTAGTATAGGACTAGCCAAGTCAAAGCTGGCACTTCTGCATGTTGAACCCCACCTCCTTTACCTTGAAACTTGAGCATGAGTAGTGTAGTTCTGATGTAAGTATTGCTGAGTACGACTTTGTACTCACGTTTGCTTATTCTCTGCTTTAGATGATAACCCGGACCCCGATGGAGTCACCGACCTGAAGCTCGACGTTGACCATTGTAGTATAGTTCCAGATAGCAGTCTGGTCCCTCGTGGAAGGGCATGTTTGTTAAACAAGGCTTCTCTAAGCCATTTGTTAAACTTGTCTGTACTCAGACCTAATTTTCTTCCGTTGTATGATGTAATGTTGATCACAGACATGTGATCTTTTGTATGCTCTATGTGTAAGTCAATAAAGAAGTACATTGTAGAGTTATGTGATGATACGTGATGTTCATACTAGACATGTGTGATGCATGTATGATTATAACATGCATGTCTTAGTATGGGTTTTCGAGACCTTAGTTGTGATCTGGCTGGCGGTATTTTATACACCAAGTGGCCCTTAGATGTGCGCAGCTTGGGGCATCGCGATGCGATTTCTCGTGACTCTGTCGCGTGCACACTTTGTTGTATGATCGAGCCCGCCCTAGACCCCGCTAAGTGATCGGGCTGGAGTCTGTTTATGTAAGTGTTATAATTCAATCGATAATATGGTTGAGGCGACTTGTTTATGAGTATGGGATTTCAGCACCCATAATCATTTAGACTTGTGAGCGGGCGATGAGGACCCATATCAGTTGATCATCCGGCCTGGATGGGATGCCCCTCACGTACGAAGCTTTCCGAGAGTGTTTTGTGCTTGGCCTTGTTTGCTTAGACAAGTGGGTACGACTCTCGGCTCTCCATATGATTGAGTTGTGACTGGAATTACATATGCAAATTCTGGGTCCTGATAGACTTGGTATCAGAGCAGGACTGTCTGTAGGATTATCAGCCTTGGTCGAAGTCGAGTCTAACCTTCTATAGTTATATAGTTACTCTGGGTATAAGGGAACAACGTAAGGCTTCTTTTTCTCCTTACCCTCATCGACCTGAGTTCTGAGTCACCCTTATCTTTTCTACGGGATGATAGGACTAGGCTCATTTATGACTTACTAGAACATCTCGTTGAGTGCTTCCTTGTAGCCGTAGGAGAGTTGTGTTCGGTTTGCTAGAGTCGTTGTGCTTCCTATTTTGAGACTTCCTATGTAAGTGCTGTTGAAATGTTGTGTGGATTTCCATTTCTCTTGCAATTACAGACGTTATGCTGTCCGAGTCATTCCAGGTTTCTTCATAATCTGATGCAATTGCAAAATCCTTCTCTCCATTTCGGTTGTCCTTTTAGAAGAACTTCTAGGTGGCATGCCTGACAGTTCTCTAAAGTTTGTTGTAGGTTTTGTTCTAGAAACCTGTAGTGATTCATTTGCAGCTCTTCCTCCCACTTTAGATGTCTTCTAGCAGGAAGAACCACACTAACCATCGTGTTGGGTTACTTTGCTACTGTGACATATCTGTTATAGCCCTAGTAAGCCATGGTCATCTCCTAGGAAAACTATCCAGTAACCCGACCCCTTAAATCTAGCCACCGACAGGTGTGTAGAGTTCATAGTTGATCTTATACCAGGCACAACCCCAATTTCCAGACACCCATATAGAATGGCCCCACATGAGTAAGCTGGGCTAAAAACCCAACTTAATGCTTCGTTGGCAAAAGGCTTCATCCGCCCTAGCTCATCGCCATGGGGTTGCCCCGTTCTGTTCGTAACGAAGAAAGATGGAACAGAAAGGATGTGCGTAGATTATCGCCCGCTAAATCTAGCGACGATAAAGAACAAGTACCCACTGCCCAGGATCAATGATCTTTATGATCAACTTGCTGGATCCTCGGTCTTCTCCAAGATGGATTTGAGATTAGGCCATCATCAAATCAAATTCCGAAACGAGGACATTCCGAAGACGGCTTTCACTACTCGATATGGTCTTTACGAGTACACCGTCATGTCCTTCGGTTTAACAAATGACCCCGCCACATTCTCGCTCTTGATGAATTCGATCTTCATGGAGTACCTAGATAAATTTGTTGTAGTTTATCTTGATGACATTCACATCTACTCAAAGAACGAAGAAGAGCTCGCAGAACATCTTAGGTTGGTATTGATGAAACTTCGAGAGCATCGCCTTTATGCCAACTTATCCAAGTGTGAATTTTGGCTACCCGAAGTGACCTACTTAGGCCACGTGATTTCTGCAAAAGGCATTGCTATCAATCCCGCGAGAGTTCAAGCCGTCCTTGACTGGACTCCACCTGAATCGGTTAAGAAAGTTAGGAGTTTTCTTGGCTTAGCAAGATATTGTCGCCGCTTCATCGAGAACTTTTCTAAAGTTGCAAAGCCTCTTACTGAACTCCTCAAGAAAGATAAGAAATTCGAATGGACCCCCAAGTGTGAGGAATGCTTTCAAGAGCTAAAAAGAAGATTGACTTCTGCACCCGTACTTGCACCTCCAGACACGAAAAGGGATTTCGATATCTACTGTGATGCTTCACGGCAAGGGTTAGGATGCATACTTATGCAAGATCGACATGTGGTAGCATATGCTTCATGGCAACTGCGTCCACATGAAGAAAACTATCCTACCCATGATCTTGAACTCGCTGCCGTAGTTCATGCCCTGAAGACTTGGCGACATTACCTCCTTGGTAATCGTTGTGAGATCTATTCTGATCACCAAAGCCTCAAATACATATTCACCCAGCCAGATCTTAATCTCAGGTAAAGACGCTGGATAGAGATGATAAAAGATTATGACTTAGGAATTTCTTACACCCCAGGCAAAGCCAATGTCATGGCCGATGCACTAAGTCGTAAGTCGTATTGTAACAACCTCATGTTACAACAGTGTCAACCACTTCTTCATGAGGAATTTCGCAAGCTCAATCTTGAGATTGTTCCTCGTGGCTTTCTTTCTACCTTGGTGGCGAAACTAACCTTGAGGATCAAATCATAGTTTCCCAAAGGCGTGCACGAGGTGTTCGCCGGATCAAGGAGAACATTGCTAGCGGAGTTGCTAAATGTTTCTCCACATATAGTAAAGGAACGATATTCTTTGAAAATCATTTGGTAGTACCTAAGAATAAGAACCTAAGGCAGCTGATCCTTAAAGAAGCTCATGACACTCCCCTCTCGATTCATCCTGGTAGCACAAAAATGTACCGAGATCTACGCCAGAGATTTTGGTGGACCCGGATGAAGAGAGACATTGCTCAATTTGTTGCCGAATGTGATGTTTGTCGTCGCATTAAGGCAGATCACCAAAGACCTGCTGGTACTCTTCAACCATTGCCTATTTCAGAGTGGAAATGGGAAAAAGTTGGTATGGATTTCATCACTGGCTTTCCGAAAACCCAGAAAGGAAATGATGCCATCTTCGTTGTTGTTGATAGGCTTTCCAAAGTTGCTCACTTCCTTCCAGTTCGCGAGTCCATAACTGCGAGCGAGTTAGCGGACTTGTATGTCTCTAGAATTGTGTCTCTTCATGGTGTTCCTTTAGAAATCAATTCTGATCGTTGTAGCCTTTTCACCTCTAGATTCTGGGAAAGTTTTCAAAATACTATGGGAACTCATCTCTCCTTTAGTACAACTTTCCACCCTCAATCTAGCGGTCAAGTTGAAAGGGTAAACAAAATTCTCGAAGACATGCTCAGAGCTTGTGTTATCTCTTTCGGAAAGAATTGTGAGAAATCTCTTCCATTTGCCGAATTTGCTTATAACAATAGTTTCCAATCTAGTCTGAACATGGCTCATTTTGAAATCCTCTATGGACGAAGATGTCGAACACCCCTAAACTGGTCAGAAACCGGCGAAAGACAATTCTTTGGACCGGATATGATCAAGGAAGCAGAAGAGTAAGTTCGCATTGTTCGTGATCAATTAAAAGCCGCTCAGTCTCGTCAGAAAACCTACTATGATCGTCATCATAGTCAAGAAAGCTACAATCTGGATGAGAAGGCTTACCTTCGGGTTACTCCTCTGAAGGGAACCCAAAGATTCGGTATCAAAGGCAAGTTGGCCCCACATTACATTTGTGATGGCCCCAAAATCAATCCGTGTACAGTAATCATACACGCAGGGTACAAGGCTGAGATTAGGGTGCCACGGTGAGAATATCACAGCACAACACTAAACACAAAAGGATAAACAAATATGTTACAATACCAGGGATCACGAGGATCCGAATACATAAGTCATACAAGCCATAATATCTGAGTACAGACATAGTTAGTCAAGTTTTGCCTTAAGAAGGCTAGCACAAATCACATCAGAGATACAGATCCAAAAGGCGAGGCCTCCTGCCTGGGATCCACCGAACTACTCCTGGTCAACGGGGAACTCGACGTCGTAGTAGTCGCCTCCGGGGTACTCCTGATCCTGGGCTCCAACGTCGACTGCAGGAGCCGATCAGGCAAAGGGAAAAAGGGAAATAAAGCAAAGGTGAGTATCTAGCATACCCGCGAGTCTTACGTCCGCTACTAAGCATTATGCATTGTATCAACGGAATGAAGAGGTTGTATATAGTGGACTGAAAGACAGAAATCCAGAGCAAGGGTAAGAAGCTAGGCCTAACGAAGACTAGCATCTTCCGACGATGTCTTGCAGCATGAGGTAAGAATCGGCCAACAGTTTATATAAAGCATAAAGTAACAATGCAGCAGAAGTTGCTGCAGCATTGTATAATAATAAGTTGTAATAATTAACAATGCCTCCGAGTTCCCCTCCTCGACATCCCAGCGAGGAAGAAAACCCGGAACCATACAGTTTAATAATAATAGGTTGTAGTGGTAAGATCCAGCTTCAGCATAAAGCGTCCTGTTACCGTGGACACGGCTATCCGAATAGATTAATCTTCCCTGCAGGGGTGCACTTGTGTTACGCTATACGCACGGATCTCCAGGGTGGCGGGAACCTAATAGGGAACGCTCCACCGAGGCTATCCGACACTTCATAGCCCATCTTTCAAACTCAACAGAGGGGCCATCCGCCGGGCCTTGGACCCCAACCCGAACGTACTCCTGCACGGTGTGTGGCTGGCCTGTGAAGTTGAAGCAAATCCAAATAAGACACCACCGCGCGAGAAAATAAGACAACACCACTTCCCGGCGCAGACCGCGGTACTGCTGACGTCTGAAGAGTCCTCGGACGACACTACGAAGCAGAGGAGCCCATAACTCGTAATTCCCACGGGTAGGTAGTGCGTACATGGCATATAGCCAACTCAAGACATCCACTAAACCATTTAGAATTTTAATTAACCTGCGTGACAACCGTTATCGTTGCCTCGACTTAACTGAACCGCGGACAACGACAACAGCTAGGACCACCAGTACATCGGTGCCTGCCCTGTCGTCCCACCAAGTCACTGCGGTTACCAACAAGGTGAACCGTCTCCTTACCTTGTCTCGCGTGTGCTCCTGGAGGAGCTCGACTTTCGTGGTTTGGTAACTCTCGCGGCCAACGATCAGGGGCCAAGCACACCGGTACACTGGTCGTACCCTCCCTGTCGTCCTGTCGCAATACCTCTCGCGGGCACCATTGGGTTGCCCGACTTCTTACCTGAAGGACAACCGTTGCTCAGGTACCTAGAGCGGCTATACAGAGTCAGCAACGAGTGGAGTACAAGGATTACTCTTTGATAGCTCACACTAGATGGTGGCTCGGCAGAGCCGAGCTAGGGGGCCTGAGGCGGTGTCTGCATTGTACCGTACCTGTGCAGTTATAATATTTGTATCCGCGTTCACTCCCCTGAGTGATCACGGCCCGCTATCTAGTCCTAGCTAACAAGGCGCAGGGCTCACTGCTAGATATAATATATATAATAGGCAGCATAGGGTAAAGGAAGGTACATCAAGGGGCACCAAAAACAGGCTATGCAATTGAATAGGTTTGTAACGTAGCAGCAGCAGTAACAATGCCTAGTGCAAGAAAAGTACGGAAAGATAGGCGATATCTGGGGAAGAGAATGGCTCTGCTTTCCTGGAAGCTCGACGGTAGGGGTAGGGTCGTCGACGAAGTAGCCGTACTCAGCAGCGGTGTAGTCGACGGCAGCAGCGGGGTCTACCGAAGATTAAGGGGGGGAAGAAACAGTAAATACACAGCAAACATATACAAACAGATGCATGTCATGACAGATGAAATGTTAACGGTGTTCTAACGCAGTGCAATGCACGTTGCTCGGAACGGAAATTCATCTGAGGATGAACTACCGGCTCCGGGTGATTACCGAACAGGGTGTCCGGAGGGGGGGAAGGATCAAGCCGGAGGTGTCGTGGGTACCGGACAAACATAAGGGGGGTGTATCCGTGATAGTTGATCTATTCTGAGAAACATTCGTGTTCGAAATAAATTCATCCGGGTACTTTAGCAGTACCGGACAATTTATCGGACAGTCAGTCCGGAGGGGGACGGTTCGATGTTCATTGTGTTAGAGGGGTGTGATAGACATACGGATAGCATATTCGTATTCGTTATATTTTTTTGATCAATTTTCATGTGTGAAGTTTTTGAATCCGAGTTACGGTTTAAAAGTTATTGAATTTCAAAGTTTTAAATCATTTAAATGATTTTCTGAATTTCTTTTATTATTAAATTCCAGCATTATCCAAAACATTATCCACAACAGTTCCTGACATGTGGGACCCACATGTCAGCCTCTGTTTAGTTATAAAACATTTTAATAAAAATAAAACATGCACTAGGCCCACATGTCATTGACTGTTGTTTTCGAATTTCCTTTTATTTAATCTAATAACCAGTGGGACCCAACTGTCATTGAGACAGAGACAGTTAAATAATTGTGTTAATTTAACCAGGGGAATTCAGTGGTACTAGACCCACATGTCAGTGTCAGTGGGGGTAAACTAACAGTTTTTTGTTTGTTTTAATTAACCAGAGGGGATTAGGGGGGACAGGCCCACTGTCATTCACACAGGGGGGTGGGGGTTAGTGCTAATCACCTGGCGGTTGGGCCCCACTTGGCAGCCACTCAGGCCATCGTCGGCGGCGAGAGCTGCCACGGCCGGCCACCAGACCGTTGATTTAGGGCGCCGTTTTGAGCGCCACTTGTTACACTCGCGAGAGGAGATCGAGCTACGTCGATGGGTGCGTAGGGCTTGTCCAGGGGCTCGCCGAACGACGCCTACATCGAGCGGGGCGGTGGTCAGTACGGTGGCATCGTCGACTACGGGGTTTCCTAGCGTGGGGGTGAGCGTGCGCTAGGGATTCAGGCTCCCGGGAGCACGAGGAACAATATGACGCACTCGACGTGCCATACGTGTGCCCCAGGCCACAGCATGAACGATGGCGGCGGCGACGAGCTACTGCCCTAATGGCGCGGCGAGCTACGGGGCACGGGAAACTCAACGGGGCGTTGCCGGTGGTAGGGGAGCTCACCAGGAGCACAACGGAGGTGGCAGCATGCTCGATGCGGGCTTGCTGTGGACGGAATTGACGTTGAGGTTGCGGCGGCCGGAGTGGGGGAAGAAGACGCGGGCGACGGCTGTGGTGCTCCCCGGGCTCGATTGGCTGGTGTAGTCGACGAAGATGACGACGACGCTTCTCCTGGACACGGCGGTGTAGGCGGATTCGACGAGTGGCCACGGGTGGCCACGACAACGGCGACGGCGGCGCTCGGGAGTTTTTCCCTGAGGCGTGCGAGAAGAGGAGGAGAGGAAAGGGAGGGGGAGGATGTCTAGGGGTTCGGCCGGGGTGGCCTTATCGCGTCGGCGTCGGGAGGGAGCAGGTGGAGGCGGGGCCGGCCTGGCAGCGGCGTGGCCGCGCTCGGCCGCCGTACGGGGCAGGTGAGGGAGTGGGTGGGGAAGAAGACAAGTCGTGGGGGTGGGCTGGGCCAAGTGGGTTGTCGCCCTGGGCGACGTTTAGCCCTTTTCCTTTTTTTTGTATTTCTTTTCTCTCTTTCTTTTCTGTTAGTAATTAATTTAATGCCTTTTGAATTTTTGTAAAATGTGTAACCTGGTCCATAATTAGTAATATATATTCCTAGGGTGCCACAAAAAGTTTAGGCTTGAAATAAAACCATTTACTATTTCTTTGTAATATTCAATTGTCAAATGGCACTGTTTTGCTTGGTGTTTGAATTGTTTGAATTTTCCAGAGGCATAATAAAATCCCATAACCACATGGGCATGACCCACTGATTATTTGTGATTTAATAAAAGTGGTTGTATAATTTTTGTACAAGTTTTATTTGCAACATTATTTTTAATATCAACAAAAGGCATGTTGGATTTGGTTTGATTCAAATTTGATCATGGCATGATTTAGCAACAGTAATTGTCATTAGCAAAAGGATTACTGTTACAGACAACTGAGGGTGTTACTAATCTCCCTCACTACAAGAATTCTCGTCCCGAGAATTTAAGTGGTAGCGAGGAAAAGATCGGGGTATTCATCGCGAAGGCGATCTTCGCGTTCCCAGGTGGCTTCATCTTCAGAATGATTCGACCACTGAACCTTGAGGAATTTGACGGTCTTGTTGCGTGTTTTGCGTTCCGACTGATTGATAATGCGGCTCGGATGTTCCCGATAAGTCAAGTCTTGTTGCAGCTCAATCATATCATGTTCCACTTCGCGGATAGGATCCTTGAAGCAGCGACGGAGTTGAGACACGTGGAAGACAACATGGACTTGGGAGAGGTTCGGCGGCAACTCCAACCGGTATGCCACGGGTCCACTCCTGGAAAGGATACGGAACGGGCCAATGTAGCGAGGAGCCAACTTGCCCTTGATACCAAAGCGATGAGTGCCCCTCATGGGAGTGACACGGAGGTAAGCGTATTCACCAGGTTGATACTCCATTTCCCGGTGTTTTCGGTCATAGTTGCTCTTCTGACGAGACTGGGCAGCCTTGAGATTTTCTTGCACAATGTGAACCTGATCTTCAGCTTGTTGGACAAGATCCGGTCCGAAGTAGGGTCGTTCCCCAGTTCCTGACCAATTCAGGGGGGTTCGACATTTACGTCCGTATAGAACTTCGAAGGGGGCCATCTTCAAGCTAGCCTGATAGCTATTGTTGTATGAGAATTCCGCGTACGGGAGAGATTCCTCCCATTTCATGCCGAATGAAAGGACACAAGCGCGAAGCATGTCTTCCAGCACTTGATTGACTCGTTCAACTTGGCCTTGCGGCTGGGGGTGATAAGCGATGCTGAGAGACAGACGAGTCCCGAAGGCTTCCATGAAACTATTCCAGTATCGTGAGGTGAAAAGGCTGCCACGGTCTGAACTAATCTCCAGTGGAATACCGTGGAGTGACACAATCTGGGAGATATACAAGTGTGCTAACTGACTAGCAGTGATCGTCTCATTGACCGGCAGAAAGTGAGCAATCTTGGAGAATCGGTCGATGACGACGAAGATGGCATCATTACCTTTCTGTGACTTAGGAAAACCGGTGATGAAGTCCATTTCGACTTTGTCCCACTTCCAATCAGGAGGAGGGAGTGGTCGCAACCAACCAGCAGGTTTCTGATGTCCGGCTTTGACGCGACTGCAAACGTCACATTGAGAAACATAGCGGGCGATGTCTTGCTTCATGTAAGGCCACCAGTACCGCTGACGAAGGTCTTTATACATCTTGGCACTGCCAGGGTGGATTGACAAGGGAGAATTATGGGCTTCTTCGATGATATCCGGACCACAGTTAATGATGGCCGGGCTCACAGGAACTACTAAGCGGCCCTTGAAGTACACAGTATCACCATCATTGGCATCAATGGTAAAAGAGGAGGGCTTTCCTTCTGCGATGTCTTGCTTGATCTTCACAATGTCAGGGGCTAGAGATTGTCTACCCTTGATGAGGTTGTCGAGGCTTGACTCGAGAACCAGGTTATTGACGTAACGTTGAGGAACAATCTCGAGGTTCAACTTGCGAAACTCTTCATACAGAAGTGGTTGCTGCACCTGAACCTCAAGTTCAGAACAGTAAGCTTTGCGGCTCAAGGCATCGGCCATCACGTTAGCCTTGCCCGGGGTATACGAAATATCCATGTTGAAGTCGGCTATTGTCTTGAGCCATCGTTGTTGACGAAGATTCAGATCTGGCTGAGTAAACAGGTACTTCAGACTGTGGTGATCGGTGTAGACCTCGCAACGATTACCGACTAGGTAATGTCGCCACAGCTTCAATGCATAAATTACTGCTGTCAATTCGAGATCTGTGTTGGATACTTGTCTTCGTGAGCATGCAACTGACGAGAGCCATAAGAAATCACTTTGCGCTCTTGCATTAGGACACAGCCTAATCCTTGAAGAGACGCGTCGCAATATATCACAAAGTCCTTCTGAGTATCAGGGGGAGCGAGCACCGGGGGAGAAGTTAGCTTGTCCTTGAGCGCTTGGAAACTTTCTTGACATTTATCTGTCCACTCAAACTTGACGCCTTTGTGAAGAAGATTAGTCAGGGGCCTGGCAATCTTGGAGAAGTTCTCGACGAAACGGCGACAATAGCTAGCGAGCCCGAGGAATTTGCGGACTTGCTTGACGGTCTTGGGAGGAGTCCAGTCAAGAATAGCCTGGATACGTTCTGGGGTGACGACAATGCCATCCTTGGAAATCACATGTCCAAGGTAGGTTACTTCGGGAAGCCAGAACTCACACTTAGAATACTTAGCGTAGAGTTTGTGTTCTCTAAGTTTCTCCAGTATAAGACGAAGATGTTCAGCATGTTCTTCTTCATTCTTGGAATATATCAATATATCATCCAGATAAACCACGACGAACTGGTCGAGGTACTCCATGAAAATATAATTCATCAATCTGGAGAAGGTGGCTGGAGCATTGGTTAGGCCAAAGGACATGACGGTGTACTCGTATGAACCATAGCGAGTAATGAAGGCAGTCTTCGGAATGTCCTCATCACGTACTCGGATTTGGTGATAACCCAACCTCAAGTCAAGTTTAGAAAACACCTTGGATCCGGCAAGTTGATCATACAGATCGTTGATCCGGGGAAGTGGGTATTTGTTCTGGATGGTGTCTTGGTTAATGGGCCGATAATCTTGGACCAATCGGTTTGTCCCATCGCTCTTCTTGACAAAAAGTGAAGGTGTTCCCCAAGCTGAGGAACTGGGGCGAATGAATCCCTTCTGAAGTGCCTTGTCGATTTCCTCCTTAAGTTCAAGGAGTTCATGTGGCGGCATCTTGTAAGGACGCTTGGCAATAGGAACAGTGCATGGCTTCAAGTCGATGACGAATTCAACTTCTCTGGTCGGGGGTATTCCCGGCAGTTCTTCTGGGAAGACGTCGGGAAAATCGCGAACGACTGGAACGTTCTCAATTCCTTCCAGAGGTGAGATATTCAAATCATTCATCATAAAGATCAGTGTTTCAGCATTACGGGTTACTCGGGTGGTGTGGTTAACAATCTCGCCGGAGGGGTGAAAAAGTTGGACAGACTTGGTGCCACAATAGAGTGCGGCATCTTGAAATTTCAACCAATCCATTCCCAAAATGAGGTCTATGGTGGAAGACGTCAGGATGATGGGGGAAGCAAGGAATTCAATTCCTTCAATTTCAACAATGGTTCCGGGCACTATCTTGGTGGTTCGGCATTGGCCTATCGGGGTGCGGACAACCATTGGTGGGTTCATATTTTCCAATGCGAAGTTATGCGACAATGCAAAGGCTTCCGACATGAATGAATGCGATGCTCCTGTATCAAATAAAACAGTAGCAGGTACGGAATTAACGAGAAGGGTACCCATCACGGTAGCGGGTTGTTGCTGAGCTTCTTCAACATTGATGTTGTTAGCATGTCCACGAGCATAAGCAGCAGACCCAGTATTATTGTTGGGGGTCCTGTTGTTGCCACGACCATTTCCGCGGCCAGCGGGGTGAACTACCAGTTGCTTCTGTTTCTGGGGGCACTCTTTGGAAAAATGCCCAGGTTGGCGGCACGTGAAGCATAATCCATCCTGAGGACGAAGGGGTGTAGCATTGGGTGGTGCAGGCAGAGCTCTTGGCATCTGCGGTGGCGGAGGCAGACGGGGTGCAGCATAAGACGGCCTTGGAGCAGGGACAGGTGAATGGGTCACACTGGTAGGGAGCCAGATACGACGCTTCTGCGTTGCGCCCGAAGATGAGCCAACGTCACGATAACGCTTCAGAGAGTTCTTGTGCTCCATCTGGGCAGTCTCGACGGTGATAGCCTTGTTCACCATGGTGGCGAAGTTGGCGAAATCATGAACAGAAAGAGCGAGCCTGAGGTCTGGATTGAGGCCACGACGGAACTTCTGCTGCCTGCGAGCATCGGTGGTGATCTCTTCTTCCGCATAGCGAGAGAGGTTGAGGAACTCGCGCTGATAGGCTTCAACAGTCATGTCGCCCTGAGTGAGATTGCGGAATTCTTCCGCCTTACGATCCATGATCCCCTGAGGAATGTAGCGGGCGCGAAAGGAAGACTGAAATTCATCCCAGGTGATGACTTGTCCAACTGGCAGTGAACGCTACTGGGTGCTCCACCACTGAGCAGCGGCGCCTTTCAGATGATAAGACGCAAAGTTCACATAGTCGGCTGGATCAACATTAGCAGACTCCAGCCCGTGCGTGATGTCGCGAAGCCAGTCATCAGCATCCAACGGCTGAACAGTGTTGCGGAACATAGTGGGGTTGAGGCGGGTGAAGTTGTGCAGAGTCACGGTGGCGTGCTGATGGTGGTGCCCATTCTGATTCGGCTGGGGGAACTGAGCCATGACATTCTCCATGAACTGACGGTTCAGCTCAAACTGTTGCATCATCCCGGCCATGTAATCTGGCGGCGGAGGTGGGTCGTTGGGAGCACGACCACGACCACGACCACCACGACCATCCATCCTGCTAGAATTTAACAGGGGTATTTCAGCGATGAAAATTTAACGAGATAACGGAATCAAGCCTGAAGTAAAGCGACAACGAAGAGGAGGCGCGGATATATATAGGAGTAGTCATATAAGACATTCACATTTACACACGGAGTCAATCGAAAATCGGGCAGCATAACGTCGTAGAAATTAAGGAAAAAGGACTCACTAGGCGGCGCGCAGACCGCGGTAAGGATTACACGACGCGACATAGATTCCACTATGTCAATCACGCCCCCAACTTCGACCAAGTAGTGGTGGGATGGCTTCCTACAGGCAGTCGGCTCTGATACCAACTTATGACGCCCCCAAAATCAATCCGTGTACAGTAATCATACACGCAGGGTACACGGGTGAGATTAGGGTGCCACGGTGAGAATATCACAGCACAACACTAAACACAAAAGGATAAACAAATATGTTACAATACCAGGGATCACGAGGATCCGAATACATAAGTCATACAAGCCATAATATCTGAGTACAGACATAGTTAGTCAAGTTTTGCCTTAAGAAGGCAAGCACAAATCACATCAGAGATACAGATCGAAAAGGCGAGGCCTCCTGCCTGGGATCCACCGAACTACTCCTGGTCAACGGGGAACTCGACGTCGTAGTAGTCGCCTCCGGGGTACTCCTGCTCCTGGGCTCCAACATCGACTGCAGCGGCCGATCAGGCAAAGCGAAAAAGGGAAATAAAGCAAAGGTGAGTATCTAGCATACCCGCGAATCTTACGTCCGCTACTAAGCATTATGCATTGTATCAACGGAAAGAAGAGCCTGTATATAGTGGACTGAAAGACAGAAATCCAGAGCAAGGGTAAGAAGCTAGGCCTAACGAAGACTAGCATCTTCCGACGATGTTTTGCAGCATGAGGTAAGAATCGGCCAACAGTTTATATAAAGCATAAAGTAACAATGCAGCAGAAGTTGCTGCAGCATTGTATAATAATAAGTTGTAATAATTAACAATGCCTCCGAGTTCCCCTCCTCGACATCCCAGCGAGGAAGAAAACCCGGAACCATACAATTTAATAATAATAGTTTGTAGTGGTAAGATCCAGCTTCAGCATAAAGCGTCCTGTTACCGTGGACACGGCTATCCAAATAGATTAATCTTCCCTGCAGGGGTGCACTTGTGTTACGCTACACGCACGGATCTCCAGGGTGGCGGGAACCTTGTTAGGGAACGCTCCACCGAGGCTATCCGACACTTCATAGCCCATCTCTCAAACTCAACAGAGAGGCCATCCGCCGGTCTAAATCCTAAGTACGCCGGGCCTTGGACCCCAACCCGAACGTACTCCTGGACGGTGCGTGGCTGGCCGGTGAAGTTGAAGCAAATCCAAATAAGACACCACCGCGCGAGCAAATAAGACAACACCACTTCCCGGCGCAGGCCGCGGTATTGCTGACGTCTGAAGAGTCCTCGGACGACACTACGAAGCAGAGGAGCCCATAACTCGTAATTCCCACGGGTAGGCAGTGTGTACATGGCATATAGCCAACTCAAGACATCCACTGAACCTTTTAGCATTTAATTAACCTGTGTGACAACCGTTATTGTTGCCTCGACTTAACTGACCCGCGGACAACGACAACATCCAGGACCACCAGTACATCGGTGCCTGCCCTGTCGTCCCACCAAGTCACTGCGGTTACCAACAAGGTGAACCATCTCCTTACCTTGTCTCGCGTGTGCTCCTGGAGGAGCTCGACTTTCGTGGTTTGGTAACTCTCGCGGCCAACGATCAGGGGCCAAGCACACCGGTACACTGGTCGTACCCTCCCTGTCGTCCCATCGCAATACCTCTCCCGGGCACCGTTGGGTCGCCCGACTTCTTGCCTGAAGGACAACCGTTTCTCAGGTACCTAGAGCGGCTATACAGAGTCAGCAACGAGTGGAGTACAAGGATTACTCCTTGATAGCTCACACTAGATGGTGGCTCGGCAGAGCCGAGCTAGGGGGCCTGAGGCGGTGTCTGCATTGTACCGTACCTGTGCAGTTATAATATTTGTATCCGCGTTCACTCCCCTGAGTGATCACGACCCGCTATCTAGTCCTAGCTAACAAGGCGCAGGGCTCACTGCTGGATATAATATATATAATAGGCAGCATAGGGTAAAGGAAGGTACATCAAGGGGCGACAAAAACAGGCTATGCAATTGAATAGGTTTGTAACGTAGCAGCAGCAGTAACAATGCCTAGTGCAAGAAAAGTACGGAAAGATAGGCGATATCTCGGGAAGAGAATGGCTCTGCTTGCCTGGAATCTCGACGGTAGGGGTAGGGTCGTCGACGAAGTAGTCGTACTCAGCAGCGGTGTAGTCGACGGCAGCAGCGGGGTCTACCGGAGATTAAGGGGGGGAAGAAACAGTAAATACACAACAAACATATACAAACAGATGCATGTCATGACAGATGAAATGTTAACGGTGTTCTAACGCAGTGCAATGCACGTTGCTCGGAACGGAAATTCATCTGAGGATGAACTACCGGCTTCGGGTGATTACCGGACAGGGTGTCCGGAGGGGGGAAGGATCAAGCCGGAGGTGTCGTGGGTACCGGACAAACATAACGGGGGTTGTATCCGTGCTAGTTGATCTATTCTGAGAAACATTCGTGCTCGAAATAAATTCATCCGGATACTTTAGCAGTACCGGACAATTTATCGGACAGTCAGTCCGGAGGGGGACGGTTCGATGTACGTTGTGTTAGAGGGGTGTGATAGACATACGGATAGCGTATTCGTATTCGTTATATTTTTCTGATCAATTTTCATGTATAAAGTTTTTGAACCTGAGTTACGGTTTAAAAGTTATTGAATTTCAAAGTTTTAAATCATTTAAATGATTTTCTGAATTTCTTTTATTATTAAATTCCAACATTATCCAAAACATTATCGACAACAGTGCCTGACATGTGGGACCCACATGCCAGCCTCTGTTTATTTATAAAACATTTTAATAAAAAAACATGCACTAGGCCCACATGTCATTGACTGTTGATTTAGAATTTCCTTTTATTTAATCTAATAACCAGTGGGACCCAGCTGTCATTGAGACAGAGACAGTTAACTAATTGTGTTAATTTAACAAGGGGAATTAAGTGGTACTGGACCCACATGTCAGTGTCAGTGGGGGTAAACTAACAGTTTTTTGTTTGTTTTAATTAACCAGAGGGGATTAGGGGGGACAGGCCCACTGTCATTCACACAGGGGGGTGGGGGTTAGTGCTAATCACCTGGCGGTTGGGCCCCACTTGGCAGCCACTCAGGCCATCGCCGGCGGCGAGAGCTGCCACGGCCGGCGACCAGGCCGCCGATTTAGGGCGCCGTTTTGAGCGCCACTTGTTCAACTCGCGAGAGGAGATCAAGCTACGTCGATGGGTGCGTAGGGCTTGGCCAGGGGCTCGCCGGAACAACACCTACATCGAGCGGGGCGGCGGTCAGTACGGTGGCGTCATCGACTATGGGGTTTCCTAGCGTGGGGGCGAGCGTGCGCTAGGGATTCAGGCTCCCGGGAGCACGAGGAACAATATGACGCGCTCGGCGTGCCATACGCGTGCCCCAGGCCACGGCATGAACGACGGCGGCGGCGACGAGCTACTGCCCTAATGGCGCGGCGAGCTACGGGGCACGGGAAACTCAACGGAGCGTTGACGGTGGTAGGGGAGCTCACCAGGAGCACGACGGAGGTGGCAGCAGGCTCGATGTGGGCTTGCTGTGGACGGAATTGACGTTGAGGTTGCGGCGGCTGGAGTGGGGGAAGAAGACGCGGGCGACGGCTGTGGTGCTCCCCGGGCTCGATTGGCTGGTGTAGTCAACGAAGACGACGACGGTGCTTCTCCTGGACACGGCGGTGTAGGCGGATTCGACGAGTGGCCGCGGGTGGCCACGACAATAGCGACGGCGGCACTCGGGAGTTTTTCCCCGAGGCGTGCGAGAAGAGGAGGAGGGGAAAGGGAGGGGGAGGATGTCCAGGGGGTCGGCCGGGGTGGCCTTATCGCGTCGGCGTCGGGAGGGAGCAGGTGGAGGCGGGGCCGGCCTGGCAGCGGCGTGGCCGCGCTCGGCCGCCGTACGGGGCAGGTGACGGAGTGGGTGGGGAAGAAGACAAGCCGTGGGGGTGGGCTGTCGCCCTGGGCGACGTTTAGCCCTTTTCCTTTTTTTTGTATTTCTTTTCTCTCTTTCTTTTCTGTTAGTAATTAATTTAATGCCTTTTGCATTTTTGTAAAATGTGTAACCTGGTCCATAATTAGTAATATATATTCCTAGGGTGCCACAAAAAGTTTAGGCTTAAAATAAAACCATTTACTATTTCTTTATAATATTCAATTGTCAAATGGTGTTGTTTTGCTTGGTGTTTGAATTGTTTGAATTTTCCAGAGGCATAATAAAATACCATAACCACATGGGCATGACCCATTGATTATTTGTGATTTAATAAAAGTGGTTCTATAATTTTTGGACAGGTTTTATTTGCAACATTATTTTTAATATCAACAAAAGGCATGTTGGATTTGGTTTGATTCAAATTTGATCATGGCATGATTTAGCAACAGTAATTATCATTAGCAAAAGGATTACTGTTACAGACAACTGAGGGTGTTACAACATCGGACCTTTCCGCATTCTTGCTAAACGTGGAGAAGTTGCCTAGCAACTTGAACTACCCCCGCACCTTTCCCGAGTACATGATGTATTCCATGTGTCACAACTCAGGCGTTGCTTCAAGGACCCCATCCGCGAAGTCGACCATGAAACGTTTGATCTCCAAGATGACCTTTCTTATCGAGAGTACCCTGTTCGTATTCTTGATTCCGCAGAGCGTATCACTCGCCGTCAGAAGATCAAGTTTCTCAAAGTGCAATGGTCACATCACTCTGAGAAAGAAGCAACCTGGGAAAGAGAAGACCGCCTCCGTGCCGAGTACCCCACCTTCCTCCCGACGACTTCTGAATCTCGGGACGAGATTCTGTTGAGTGGGGGCGAGTTGTCAGAACACTAACTAGGGTAAGTGCTAGGGTTGCTTGATCACTTTGCATCATGAAAAATTCAAGAAGAAATTCATAATTGGGGAAAAGAAAAGCCCTAAAGAATTAAATAAAATGGCCAGATAAAAATCTTTTTCCAAAAATCATTTGAATAGTTGGAAAATTCCTATAAATGATGTTGATCATTTCAAAAGTGGTTTGGGATCATCTCCATGTCCATGGAATTTTCTAAAATTCAAAATGTGCCTTGGAAATTAAGTTTGACCCCTATTTGAATTGAAATTCAAATGTTTTGAATTTCAAAAATGCCCAAACCTTAAAAGTGGCTTGCTACTGTTCACTTGGGTAAAAAACTTATTGGGCATTTTATTAAATTGCCTAGCTATTATCTATAAAGACAAAACAAAATAACAGAAAAAAAATAAAAAGAAGAAAAGAAAGAGGAAACCCCCTGGCCATCTGGCCCAACTAAACCCCCCTCGGCCCACCTGGCCTCGGCCCAACCCACGACCCCGTGTCGTCTTCTACCCCCTCGCCCCGAAGCTGATCCGTGGCGGCCAAGAGCACGCCGACGCCACGTCGCCGCTGCAGGTGCCTTCTAGGCCTCCCCTACCTCCCTCGTTGCGCCACGCAGCGCCCAGAGTCCCCCCCCCGCGTACTCCCCTTCCTTCTCTGTTTCCTCCAGCATCGCCTTCGTCAAGATCTTGCCGCCGCCCGAGAGCACCCCGGAGCACGCCGACGAGCCCGCGTGGCCAACGACGACAAGACGCCGGCCAAGCGTGTCCAACTTCCTCCACGTCGACGACCACATCGCCGTGCAGAAGCTGGCCTACCAATTTGGCCTCGAGCCGTCGCAAATCATCGTTGTCGCCTCGCCGGACCGCACGAGATCGCCGTCGAATTCGCCGTCGCTGAGATTCCCCCGCGATCATCGTCTGCACCATCGGATTCCACTAGCTCCAGTGAGCATTTCCCCCCATCTCCCGGTCTCCTCCGTGCACCGTAGCACGACTTCGTCTTCACCCGATGCCGGCCGTCGCCATTGACGACGTTGCTGTCGCCCTCGAGCCCCTGGCGACCCCCTGCTCGCTTCCTTCGTCGCGGAGAGCACGGGTGTCCTGCCCGTCCCAGTCCCGTGGCCTCCCGTGCCCAAATCTGTGATCCCAGTCCGCCGTTAATTTGGTCGCCGGCGGCGACGTGCCGGCGAGGCACTTAATTTAGGGGCTAACCCCCTGTTAATTGACCCCTAGGTCAATGACAGGTGGGCCCCCAAACCCCCCTAACCCCTCTGCTAACTAAAACAGAGAGGGATTAGTTCCCTCTCCCACTGACATGGGTGGCCCACAGGTCAGCCCCCCCTGACATCAGCCTTACGTCTTGATGACGCAATAAACAGAAAAATAATTTAAAAGAATTAAAGAATTCAGAGAAAAATCCAGAAAATTGAATAAACTTTAGAAATTCATAGTTAATTCATTTTAACTCCAAATTAAACATATAATATATATAAAAAATCAGAAAAATGCAACGATTAATAATATTGAATTTGTTTTCATGTTTGACAAACTTATATTGGGTGAACAGTGACAAATGCATATCTGGTTAAATTGAAATTCATATTTGTAGTTTGAATTTGCATTTCAAATGCAATATACTTCAATTAAGATGAATATGCTACAAACCAGTACCATTCACATCATGGACAACCTTATCATGTGTATGTGCATTTTACTTCCGAAGTTGTCCCCCCTTGTTGATGATTGCCTCCGATGACAGACGTTCCGAGACGGTGATCACCCCCGAAGAAGAAGAAGTTCGGTAAACCCCGTATATCGTCAGCAAGGCAAGCAAACCCCATTGATCATGTCTATAAAATCCTACTTCCCTCTCAGTATCGCTTATGCATGTTTAGGAGATCACCGAGACACGTTCTTTCGCATAGTTGAACCCATTCCGATGCATGACCTATCATTTTGTCACCGTATTAAGCAAACCACAATCCTAGCAGATATAGGAGTTGAATGTTTGGCATGTGGCCCCTGCAACTGTTACTGCTTATTGTTGCTTAGTGATACAATGAGGTTACCTTGTTTGTGAGTCGGGATGGATATTCATAATGGTGCTGATGATAACGTGTTGGTGAATCCACCCTAAACAAAGGTGAACGATGAGAGGCTGTGTAGGAGTACATAGTGGGTTGTCTCGTTGAACACTGCCCTAGGCCCCGAGTTCCTATTTTTTGATCCAAGACAAAGAGTATGACCACATGTAGGGATTTATGGGGACCCCATTTGGCCTCTTTACGTACCCGATCCGGTCCAGGAGTCACAATAGATTCGGGCTTTCCATTTGGCATGTGCATAGAAAAAGAATGAAGAAAAGGTTGCATCATATAGATATGTGGGTGGACCTGTGAGGCAGTGAAACCATCTGGCAGAGGTGGCGTCTCGGTCCCTTGCATTATCTGAGTCCGTTTCGTTGAACCGACCGGACTCTCGAGCGGTGCCAAACTCAGGTAGTCGACTCCTGGATTAGAGAAGGTGATGTGAGGGTAGTTCCTTGGTTTCATCCACGTCCGACACCCGCTTGAAGGGTGACGAGAACGAGGCGATAAGTGATGACACGCGTGTGAAGATGTACACCCCTGCAGGGTTAACAAACTATTCAAATAGCCGTGTCCGCGGTTATGGACTACTTGGAGACCTTTACTTGATCATAGACAACTTGAATGGATACTCTAAAACTCGCAAGATAAGCGTGAGTGCTATGGCGTGCTTCCTCGTGGGGAAGTCGAGGAAGTATCCATAGTGGTGTATTGGTTGGATACTTGGTAGTGGACTCGTGTACTCTTCTTACCTCAAGTCTGGTACTCATAGTACAGGACTAGCCAAGTCAAAGCTGGCACTTCTGCATGTTGAACCCCGCCTCCTTTACCTTGAAACTTGAGCATGAGTAGTGTAGTTCTGATGTAAGTCTTGCTGAGTACGACTTTGCACTCCCGTTTGCTTATTCTATGTTTTAGATGATAACCCGGACCCCGATGGAGTCACCGACCTGAAGCTCGATGTTGACCATTGTAGTATAGTTCCAGACAGCAGTCTGGTCCCTCGTGGAAGGGCATGTTTGTTAAACAAGGCTTCTCTAATCCATTTGTTAAACTTGTCTGTACTCAGGCCTAATTTTCTTCCGTTGTATGATGTAATGTTGATCACAGACATGTGATCTTTGTATGCTCTATGTGTAAGTCAATAAAGAAGGACATTGTAGAGTTATGTGATGATACCTGCTGTTCATACTAGACATGTGTGATGTGTGTATGATTATAACATGCATGTCTTAGTATGGGTTTTCGAGACCTTAGATGTGATCTGGCTGGCGGTCTTCTATACACCAAGTGGCCCTTAGATGTGCGCAGCTTGGGGCATCGCGATGCGATTGCTCGTGACTCTGTCGCGTGCACACTTTGTTGTATGATCGAGCCCGCCCTAGACCCCGACTAAGTGATCGGGCTGGAGTCTGTTTATGTAAGTGTTATAATTCAATCGATAATATGGTTGAGGCAACTTGTCTATGAGTATGGGATTTCACCACCCATAATCATTTATACTTGTGAGCGGGCGATGAGGACCCATCTCAGTTCATCATCCGGCCTGGATGGGATGCCCCTCACGTACGAAGCTTTGCGAGAGTGTTTTGTGCGTGGCCTTGTCTGCTTAGACAAGTGGGTACGACTCTCAGCTCTCCATATGATTGAGTTGTAACTGGAATTACATATGCAAATTCCGGGTCCCGACAAGAGGCATGTCTTCTTTTGTCTCCACTGTGTGAGTTTTTCCTTGGGTTTGTATCACACGATCAGCACTAGGACTTGACTTCGGTGTAGTTAGGGTGCCATACCTATAGCTCCACAATATATATATCATGCTTTGTCGTGTGTTCACTCTTTTACTCGGGTATTCACTTCATCACATCCGTGCACTAGTCCTCCATCCGAACGGGTACGCATTACTATTCACTTTGGAACGGTAAGATTCACCTTTTCTTGTCAGTTTTGAGTGAGTTGTGAGTGTCCACCAAAATATTTTGATTTAGTGCACTAACCTACTAATCATGTCTCAAAGTGGTTTTGATGTGATGCAGAAACAGGACAAGGATGCGCCAGTTACATGGGAGGCATATGAAGGTCTCCATGATCACTTGACTGGGATGTTTACTAAATCCGCTGATGCGATTGATACAAATGTTCAAGCGGTCCAACTGAAAGTGGACGCGACTGAAGCTGCAGTCACCACTATGCAACAACAACTTGCTGCTATATAGCAGAGCCTACAGCAAATGACAACATCTGTCACTGGCATACAAGCAGCCATTGTACAACGCCAACCTGACGCTCAGGAGGGTGATGGTAGTGTCCATGGCGAAAATGCTGATTTGAGGGGCAATCAGGGTCGTGGGCGTGGTGCTCCAGGGCCGGTTCGCCAACCTCCACTTGGTTTTGGTGTGCGTCGTCTACCCATTCAGGAAGAAGATGTCTTGAGCAAGCCCAAGTTTAACATCCCCAAATTTGAAGGTTCCACGGATGTGGAAGAGTACCCCACATGGGAGCTTAAGATGGAAAAATTATGGCGTTTGGATGATTATTCGGAGACAAGAAGATCAAGATTGTTTCTTCCGAGTTTGACGGTTATGCCTTGCGTTGGTGGGAGAGCGTGTTGACCGAGATACAAGAAACCGATGGGCAGCCTATTCGTACATGGTGTGACATTAAGGCGACCATGAAATCTCGGTTTGTTCCCACTAATTACATACGGACAGTTTTTGATAAATTTCAACAACTGAAGCAAGGTACTATGTTCGTTGATGCATATTATATGGAGATGGAGATGTTGCTGCAACGTGCACTAGTTCGTGAAGAGGTTGAGATGACTATGCAGCGTTTTCTCCATGGGCTGAAATTTAACATCAAGAGTATTGTGCGGCATCACCAATACTATAATATGAATGATCTATTGCATCTTGCAAGGGAGGATGAATCACAGCTTGCAGAAGAGGCACAACTGAAGGCCAAATACACATCATCTAGCAGATTTTCTCCAAGGACATCGTCTGACGCGCCTATGGAGAACTATGGTGTCAATACTCGGGCTTCTTCTTCCCTTTCCAAGCCAGCCTCCCATGGTTCTATGGCCAAGAAGCCAGCTGCTCCTGCAACTAGTGCAGGCTCCAACATGTCTACAGCTCGCAATCGCGAGATGACTTGTCATTCTTGCGGTAATCCGGCTCACTTTAAGAGAGATTGCCCGAACCGAAAGGTCATTTTCATTAATGAAGACACCGGCGAGTATGAAACCGGTGATGATGAAGACCCCGACGCATTCAATGACGAGGGATACAATAGTGAATAAGGCATGGATGTTTTTCCATCACATGCTCCTACAATTATTGTGTCACAGCGTGCTCTTACTGTCTAGCCCAAATCTGAGTCTCAGCGCTGCAATTTGTTCCAAACCAAAGCATTAGTTGGCCCCAACAAAGCTTGCAAAGTGATCATTGATGGAGGTAGCTGCCGCAACCTCGCAAGCAAGGAGTTATGTGCCAAGCTAAATCTGAAATACTTACCTCACCCAAATCCTTATTATGTCCAATGGTTGAGTGACAGTGGTGAGATGAAGGTGAATCACATGGTGCGCGTAAATTTTGAGATAGGCCCATACAAGGATTCCATCGATTTTGATGTGGTGCCTTTGACAGTTTGTCATCTCTTATTGGGTCGGCCGTGGTTATATGATTGCCATGTGCAACACAATGTCCAGGCCAATACATATCATTTGGAGCTCAAGGGCAAGAAGGTTAATCTCCATCCTATGTCTCCACAGCAAATTGTGAATGAGTCTCGTCAGAAGGTAGAGGTGAATGTAGAACCAACACGAGAGAACAATGTAATAGCCGTGAGTGATAATATAACGAAAAGTGCGAGAGAGACTAGTTTGCTTAGATTATCCACCAAAGAAGACATGAGAGAATTTAGTGAGGATCCTGCAGCCATGCCACTTGTGCTTATGTACAAAGGCGAGGTTTTGCTTTCTAATGATAATCATCCTCTTTCTTCTAGTGTGTCTACTGTTTTGCAGGATTATGATGATGTGTTTCCGGCGGAGGTTCCAGTAGGATTAACACCCTTGCGTGGCATTGTGCACCAAATTGATCTTATTCCGGGTGCTACACTTCCCAACCGGGCACCATACAGGACCAATCCCCAAGAGACGAAGGAAATTCAGCAACAAGTATAAGCGCTTCTGGATAAAGGGTATATTCGTGTCAGTCTTAGCCCTTGTGTTGTTCCTGTTATTTTGGTTCCTAAGAAAGATGGTACATGGCGTATGTGTGTAGATTGTAGAGCTATAAATAATATCACTATTCGATATCGCCATCCCATTCCACGTTTAGAGGATATGCTTGATGAATTGAGTGGTGCTGCTATTTTCTCTAAAATTGATTTGCGCAGTGGATACCATCAAATTAGGATGAAAGAAGGGGATGAATGGAAAACTGCTTTCAAAACTAAGTTCGGATTATATGAGTGGTTAGTTATGCCTTTTGGTCTTACTAATGCTCCTAGTACTTTCATGAGATTAATGAACCATGTTTTGCGAGAGTTTATTGGACATTTTGTGGTTGTGTATTTTGATGATATACTTATTTACAGCCACAATGAATTTGAACATGCTGATCATATTAGACAAGTTTTGCAAGTGTTGCGTGATGCTAAATTATATGGTAATCTTGAGAAGTGCACATTTGCAAAAGATAAGGTCATATTTCTGGGATATGTTGTATCTAAGCATGGGGTAGAAGTAGATTCTTCTAAAATTGAAACAATTCAAAACTGGCCTACTCCCATGAATGTTAGTCAAGTACGAAGTTTTCACGGTCTTGCCGGTTTTTATAGACGTTTTGTGAAAGACTTTAGTACTATTGCTGCACCGTTGAATGAATTGACTAAGAAAGGTGTGCCTTTTGTTTGGGGCGTTGCCCAAGACCTTGCATTTGATGAGTTGAAACGTTTGCTTACTTCTGCACCATTACTTGCATTACCATATTTTACTAAGCAATTTGAAGTTGAATGTGATGCTAGTGGTATAGGCATTGGTGGTGTCTTGATGCAAGAAGGTAGACCTATAGCTTATTTTAGTGAGAAGCTTTCTGGTGCTAGATTAAATTATCCTGTTTATGATGAATAATTGTATGCACTTGTTAGAGTTCTTGAAGTTTGGCAACATTACTTGTGGCCAAAAGAATTTATCATACATTCTGATCATGAAGCTTTGAAATATCTGAAAGCTCAATCTAATTTGCATAGACGCCTAGCTAAGTGGGTTGAGTTCATTGAGTCTTTTCCCTACATCATCAAATATAAGAAAGGGAAAGATAATGTTGTTGCTGATGCTCTCTCTAGGAAGAACATGTTATTGACACATCTTGATGTTAAAATTACAGGATTAGAGAGTTTGTGTGATTTATATGCAACTGATCATGATTTTGCTGAACCATATCGTTTGTGTTTGCTTCGAACTGCATGGGATAACTTCCACATCCATGATAGATTTTTGTTTCGAGCTAACAAACTTTGTGTTCCAGAATCTTTTGTGCGTTTGCTATTGTTGTAGGAATCACATGCAGGAGAATTGATGGGTCAGTTTGGGCGTGAGAAGACATTATTCATGCTTGCTGATAATTTCTATTGGCCCAGGATGAGGCGTGATGTGGACAGGTTTGTTCGACGCTGCATTGTATGCAACACATCCAAGTCCAAGCTGAAGCCTCACGGTTTTTATACTCCACTATCGGCTCCTACCACACCTTGGGAAGATATTAGTATGGACTTTGTGTTAGGATTGCCACGCACTAAATATGGTCATGATAGTATATTTGTGGTAGTGGATAGATTTTCTAAGATGGCACATTTTATTGCATGCCATAAGAGCGACGATGCGTCGCATGTTGCTAACCTGTTTTTCAGGGAGATTGTACGCTTGCATGGAGTGCCCAAGACAATTGTTTCTGACAGGGATGTGAAGTTTGTGAGCTACTTCTGGAAGACACTTTGGGGAAAATTGGGGACAAAGTTGATGTTCAGCACTACATGTCATCCCCAAACTGATGGTCAAACGGAGGTGGTCAATAAAACATTGTCACAATTGTTGCGAGCTATGATCAAGAAAAATTTGCGCGAATGGGAGGAGTGTTTGCCACATGTTGAATTTGCTTATAATAGGGCAGTACACACTACTACTCATCTTTGTCCTTTTGAAGTGGTATATGGTTTCAAGCCTATTACACCTCTTGATTTGCTGCCTCTTCCATTGCAGGAACGAGTTAATATGGAGGCATCCAAATGAGCAGATTATGTGAAGAAGATCCATGAGAAGACTCGAGAGGCTATTGAGAAGCAAGGCAAGAATGTTGCTGCTGCAAGGAACCAATCACGGAAGGAAGTTCTATTTCAGCCTATAGATATGGTTTGGGTGCATTTGCGCAAGGATAGATTTCCAGGGATGAGGGATTCCAAGTTGAAGCCACGTGGTGCTGGTCCTTACAAGGTGTTAACCAAGATCAATGACAATGCCTACTCGATTAATATTCCCATTGCCGAGTTTGGTGGCGCTAGCAACAGTTTCAACGTTGCTGATTTATCACCATACATGGGAGATGAGCTTGGAGCGTCGAGGTCGACGCCTTTTGAAGGGGGGGAGATGATGAGGACATCCCTACTACCAACACATCTCAAGTTCGTCATGAAGGACAAGTTGATTCAACAAAGAAGAAGGATGATGAAATCAGAATTGGACCTATTACAAGAGCTCGTGCAAAGTTGATAGAACAACAGGTGAACTCGCTCTTAATAGATTCTGATACGTCATGTACTGAAAACTTTATACTGTCTAAATCTTTGTATGTTTGCATTATCAGGTATCATGACGAAGACGAGGATCCAGAAGGAGGAGAAGATAAAATAAGCTCCAACTTTCGGACGTCCGACGCATTTCGTACGTCCGACATCGGAGGCCAGGAGCTACGACGCCTCGACGACTTCAAGTTACAGAAGGGTTCCTATTTTCGGCGGACATCCGACGGGATTCGGACGTCCGACATGGAACGGACGTCCGACATGAAGATCTTCGCGACGCCCCCTGAGTCCAGTACCGGTGCCAAAACAGCCGGAAGTCCGACATGATTCGAACGTCCGACGCATCGAACGTCTGAAACCCATCGGACGTCCGAAACTGCCTGCACGCAGATCTGACGGGGTGCGGCCTTGTATCCGAGTTTGACACCCCCTAGCTTATAAATACCGGACCCCCTGCGAGTTTTAGGGTGAGACCATGTTTAGATAAACCCTAGTTCTTGAGAATAGCTACAAGCTTTCATCTTGAATCATATACTTCAATTCGTATCAATCTGAAGTGTTGCTACTGCAAGTTTTGTGTGATCTGTTGTTCCACTGGGAATTAGTAGATTGCAAATTACCGTCTCGTGGTCGACGGCTACGTTGCGCAAGTGTGTGAAGTTGTGAATATCCAAAGGGTAGAGAGCTGTCGCATTGGCAACAGGGATCTAGCGAGGAGAGTTCATCGGCTACATACAAGTTATCTATCATCGCCCTCATATTCACCGTTCGCTTACTGAGAAGATCGGGCCACCCCTTATCACAACCGAGACTAATGGGCTGGAGAGGCCTGAACCAAAGCCCTGTTTTCTACTAGTGCCTCCCCAGCCTCCACAGAAAATGTCGTACCTTCCCAGGAACCTTGATCTTCCACAAAGACCGCCACCCATTAGAATCCGCCTCTGAATTTGAGTGTCCCGAGCGGCCCTCTAACCAATCCGTTCTTCTTTATATAGTGGCTGATAGCATGCAATAACGGGATTTAACCAAAAAATGACCCATTCTTTCAAAATTCCATGCCCAGGCGTCCTCTGCATCTTGAGTCATCAATGGAATCTGTAAAATCTCAGAAACATCAGCCGGCAAGTAATTTTCTATTATAACTTCTTGATTCTAGCATGCGTTCATAGAATCAATGAGATCACTCACTAGCCTCGGTCCATCTGCATGTAACCTCACCAACGATTTCATATTGGTTTCTCTCGAGGTCTAGTTATGCCCCCATATGCTTGTTCTTTTTCCATTTCCAATCCGGCGGATGAGCCCCTTCTTCAAAATGTCTCTACCCTCCAAGATAGATCGCCAGATGAGAGAGGGTGATTACCCAACTCCGCAGACAGAATGTCCCTGTTTGGATAGTACACCGCCTTCAGAATACGGGAGCACAACGTCTCAGGGGCTGAAAGTATTCTCCACGATTGCCTTGCTAAGAGTGACAAATCAAAAAGCTCAAAATCACGGAAACCCAACGCTCTCATATGCTTTGGCTTCGTCATGTCGACTGATGGCGGTGAAGTTAATAGGTTTAGTGGGATTGCCTCCCCTGTTAACCGCGCCAATAAATGATTCTTGATAACCCACAAGTCTAGGGGATCAATTGTAGCTTTTCGATAAATAAGAGTGTCAAACCCAACGAGGAGCAGAAGGTGTTGATAAGTGACACTGGATAAGGAAGGGTTGCACACACTCAAAGGTAAATATTTTGGGGTTTTTGGTTTAAGCAACTGAAAAGTAAAAGACAAGCAAAGTAAACAGGGTAACTAAGGAGTAACAAGTGGCCCAATCCTTTCACAAGGATAAGCCTAGGAACTAAACTTATAAAAGCTAAAGCGTTCTCGAGAACACACGGGAGAGATAGCCAAGTTACTTTCACCATACTCCGCCAAGTAATATTTATTGTGTTGATAAGTGTTGGTGGGTGGATCAATGCTAGTACACCTTCTAGACTAAGATAAGTGTACTCTTATGATTACACACCTTGCAAGCATCCGCAAATACAAGGTAGTAATTAAGGCATGAGCCTAACCACAGCATTACGATCAAGGATCCATAACTCCCTTGTGCAAAAGTGTGCGAACTGGGGTTCAGGTTTCTGTCACTCCGGCAACCCACCATAAGCATCCTTTGTGCACAATGTATTCCTCTAGGCCCATTAAAGGTGAAGTGTTAAGTGTTCGACTCACATAACACCACTAGAGAAATAACAACACAACTTAAGTATCAAACAACACATAAATCTTTAACATCATATGACTACTAACAACTAGACTTCTCCCATGTTCTCAAGAACTAAAGTAACTACTCACAAGACATAAAAGAGATCATGATCAGAGGTGATAGATGGGTGGCAAACAATCTGGACACAATGATATTTCTCCAACAAAACTCAATAGCATTCACCACAAAGTAGTAATCAACACCAACAGAGTAGAGAGGATAGATAGTACGGATTACAACACAAGTTGAAATTGTGAGATGAGATGGGATGGAGATGGAGATGGTGCTGATGTTGGGGATGATGTTGATGATGATCTCGATGATGCCCGTGATGACGATGATGATGATGGCGACGATCTCCCCTTCCGGGAGGTGATCTCCCTGGTGGAATCTGCCCACCGGTGATGGTTTTTCTTCTCTGTAGGTTTCCGCCCCGTGGCGGAAGCGAAACACGGAAACTCTTCTATATTTAGGGTTTTCACCCCAGGGGGGTCTTATAGGCGAGAGGGGGCACCGAGGGGGGCCACCAGGCATCCAGGAGGGTGCCTGGCGCGGCAAGGAGGGGGGCCGCGCCAGGCACCCTTCTGGCTGCCTGGTGGGTCCCCTCACCTCCTTCCTCGGTGATCCCCATTCAATCTTCGTAAAAATATTCCCCGTAAATGTTCATCGCATTTGGACTTGATCTAATTCAGCAACTTGGTGTCCACTTTTCACCGCTGAACCCTGGTTCTGCTGCTTCGGCATCGGAAAGTCGTAAACTATGTAAAACAAGCCAAAACAACATAAGAACAATACTTTAAAGTGGAATATATCAATGAATAGGATGAAATTACGATATCAAATAGTGATGCTTTTTGGACGTATCAACTCCCCAAGCTTAGACCTCGCTTGTCCCCAAGCGATTACTGATCTTGTTAAACCTGTCCACAAGTTTAGAGAGTGAAGTGTCGATAAAACAATACGGACAAGAAGGATCAAGATTTCTCACCAAACTGAAGCATCCTCAACAGCAACCTCAACTCATAAGGTCCTTATGAGCAATTAGTAACAATTATAATAATGTAGGATCTGGAAAACTCATCAAATCATGGCAAACATAGCCTTGGTCAAAGAACAACTAATAACTTTTACTTTTGCTCTTTCACTTATAAAGGAACCAGTTGAAGCTTTGGAAAGAACATGTTATTAGTCAAGAAGTGCACATGTTAACACAAAGTAAGATGTTTACTAAGCAAGCTTTTGCAAACAACTGACTTATCAAAAGATAATGTCAAGAAAGATGTAACATGCTAACTTTCAATGCAGCTTTGTATGCAAGAATCTTTATTAACATCAAGTGTCTGTTCTCTCTCAAGAAGGAAGGAAGTAGGAAGGACTGACTCAGCACAAAATAAAAGATAAACCCCGTGAAAAAGGGTAAGCAGGGAAAACTCATGTGCCATCTCTAGATCAAACAGGATAAAAACAAACTTTTGGGAGGTGCATGATCCGTCAACGATTGCTGATAGATAACTCACTCACTTCATGATTTGGACAAGTTTCGAGGAACGGCTCCCATGTGGGGACGATCACATCCCCTTAAATTCCTTTGTTTATCACTCATAAATGTGTGAAGGAACTTGTGCGTTAGTATTTATCTTTTACGAGCTGGGCACTCATGCCAGTCCCTTCTCGTATTAAGGGTTTGCAGATTAGACATGCAATCCCAAGATAAAACTTGTCCAAATTAAGAAGATCATGGGTTATCCACCACTTCCTCATGAGCTGAATCAGCGGCACAAAACAGAAGATTTTGAACATCTAGAGATAGCACACAAATTATATACTTTAGGAGTGGTAGTGGAATACCACAAATAGGAAGGTATGGTGGACTCAAGTGGAAGATGTTGGTTTCAAGGTATGGAAGTACAAGCAGAATTTCGCTTAGTACAGAGTTTTGGCTAGCAAGGATTTGAGAGACCAGACAATTGATGACAACTTAGATGCAAGCAATACAAAGCATAAACATTAAAACTAGCATGACACATCAGGTTGTCTTCCTTGTCAACATAACACTTCAAGCATAATAACACAAAGGTTTTGGCTATGTCGCTACTTTGAGAAAAACATGCTTGCTATTATGACCAAAGCTATACTTGCCAAGATTTAAATAAAGTTTTCGAAGCCATACCTGATATAAGGTCAATACTCCCCATAAGAATCAGCTCATAATCTCGATTGCGTGAAGAGAATACTGAGTGCAGCGAAGAAACCAATAGACTTCTCATTAATATTCCTTCATAGACGACCTCACACTCACGGATACAAAGCTCTCCACAAAAGGAGTGATAGACCTCAAAGCAACACCTATTTCATAAAGTAACTTCCCTAGACATGATACGACTCTACTTGACTCCTAAAGACAAAGATAAAGATAAAGATACCCGGCACTCCCCCAAGCTTGTAACAAGCTAAGGGGATGCCATTACCCGAGGAGATTTACTCCTCATTCTTGTTGTGGTTGTTTCTTCAGATCCCTGATGACACGGCAAAGGGTTTGGTTCCCTAACTCCAAGACTTCCACTTGTATTTTGAGTACACGGAAATCTTCAATGAGTTAGTTGATGATGCGGTAGGCCTCGGAGATGGTGGAAAGCATGCGTTGATCTTCAAGTGAAGTGGAGGGCCCTGAAAGGTTAAGAGAAAGATCATATTGAGGTTGGACAGATCCCACCATGATGGGATTGCTTGGACCTCCTTGTTGTTAGGAAGTGATAGTCTTGACTTCCTCTCTCACGAAGCGCTCCATCTCCGCTTGTCTTGCGGCAATTTCTTCTTCGGTAGCCCAATCAACGTGCTTCCCTTGATTAAGATCCTTCTGAACCTGACGTAGACGCCATCCCAAGAAGTCCTCTCCGCTCGAGCCACAAGAAGACATCTCTAGCAACAGCTTTTCACCCTGGCAGAACAGACCGAGAAAGAAAACACGCGAAATCGCGAGATACGGTGCCGGGACTATCCGGGCAAATATATAGCAAAAATTTCCGCAACAAAAGGAAGGTTTCAAGCCTAGGTGGAGTCGGAGTCGGAGTCCAGGGCACCCAGGAGGGTGCCTGGCGCGGCCAGGAGGGGGGCCGCGCCAGGAAGCCTCCTGGGCCCCCTGGAGTTCCTCTCCGGCTCCACTCGGGCTTGGAATTTTCCTAATTTTGCAAAAACTCTGAAAAATAAACTTTTATTGACGTTCGCGATGTTTCCTTACCGTAATACATACCTTTTCTTATTCTGCTCCTGCCAGAGTCTGAAACTGGGCTGCAACATGCTCTTCATGAGTTCTTATATATATCATGTTTACATCCACATTGATTGGATCACCTGCCATATATTGTTTGAGTCTTTGTCCATTCACCACTTGAGGTTTGGTGCCTTCGAAATTGTTGATCTTGATTGCACCAGACCGATATACTTCTTCGATAAGAAAAGGTCCTTCCCATCTGGAAAGTAGTTTACCTGGAGAAAACCTGAAACGAGATTTAAACAACAAAACTTTATCACCAACATTAAATTCACGTTTCAGAATTCTTTTATCGTGCCACTTTTTTACCTTTTCCTTGAACATTTTAGCGCTCTCATAAGCTTCACTCCTCCACTCATCTAGAGAAGTCAAGTTCATGAGACGCTTTTCACCAGCTAACTTTGGATCAACATTTAGCTCTCTGAAAGCCCATAAAGCCTTGTGCTCTAACTCTAATGGTAAATGGCAAGCCTTGCCATATACCATTTTATACGGAGACATGCCCATGGGGTTTTTGTAAGCAGTTCTATATGCCCACAAAGCATCTCCTAACTTCTTTGACCAGTCCTTTCTAGAACTGTTTACTGTCTTTTGTAAGATCAACTTGATCTCCCTATTGGTGATCTCAACTTGCCCACTAGTTTGAGGGTGGTACGGTGATGCAATCCTATGATTGATATCGTACTTGGCTAGAGCTTTCCTAAAAGCTCCATGCGTGAAGTGTGACCCTCCATCTGTCATGAGGTACCTTGGTACTCCAAACCTAGGAAAAATTACATCCTTGAGCATTTTCAAAGATGTCTTGTGATCAGCACTCTCGGTTGGGATTGCTTCAACCCACTTGGTTACATAATCAACAACAACTAAGATGTGTGTGTACTTGTGTGAAGGAGGAAAAGGACCATAAAATCAAAACCCCAACAATCGAAAGGTTCGATCACTAGTGAGTAATTCAAAGGCATCTGATGGCTTCTCGCCCCTCGTTGGTTACCCCAAGTGGAAGGTTTGAGATGCAGTGCAGCAGCAAGTTTCCCTCGGTGAAGATACCAAGTTTATCGAACCAGTAGGACTCAGGAGATACAAGTAGGTGACAACGTCGCCAGAAATTGCTTCCTAACTAGGGTGTTGTCGTGGACTTGCACACAGCAACAAATAACTTTTCTCCCAACGAGTACAGAGGAGTTGTCAATTCCTCCGGCCTTGTCATTTACAAAGGATCAACGCCAGAGATAAAAGGTGCAAAGGAAAGTAAAAGTTTAAAGTAAATTGAGGGTATGAACAATAATATGAAGATCGACCAGGGTCCCGTGATTTTCACTAGTGACGTCTCTCTCCCAAAAGACGATAAAAGTGTTAGCGAGGTAAACAAATCACAGTTGGGCAATTGACAGGATTATGAAGGCACCGCAATGCTAACTATGATGCAAAGAAAGGAAAGGCTCAAAAGCAATGGGCAGTATGTCAAGGTAAGTAGACCGAAATCCATCTGCATCTACTACGAATCATCCACCTTGAGATATCTATCCAGAACATCTCGCTGGTATTAAGTTGCGAATCCCACCCAAAGTGTAAACTCAAAGAAACAGACAACTGCATTAAAAGAACTTTGCGTAAAGTAAACAATCCTTGCACCCGCAGGTACAAGCACTGTTGTTTTATCCCTGGTGGCTACATCACATCCCCTAGTCTCATGTTTCTATCACTCAAGCTAGACATCAAGGGGCTGAACCCACAATCGAGCATAACACTCTCTCTTGGAGTTGCAAATAAAATACTTGGCCAAAGCAAATACCGCAACGGAGAACATGCAAGAATTTACTCAAGAACAAAATATAAAAGAGAAGAACCAAATATATTACTCATCACAATCTGAACATAGTCTCATAATCCATCAGACCCCAACAAACTCAGCATAGCAACAGCAGAAATTACATAGATGCCTCGATCATGTGAGGCAGCTCACGAGGACTCGAAAGTGGAAGCACAAAAGGGGGGAGAGATAGATCACATAGCTACTGGTCACGGACCCATGGTCCAAGGGAAACTACTTACGGTACATACGGGAGGCGTCCATGGCTATGGAGGGTCTCCCGGAGTGGGTAGCTTCTCCCGGCAGGGTGCCGGAGCAGCTTCTCCAGGAAACCCCGATCTTGAAACGGCGGCGGCGGCAGAACAGAGGCGAGATCGCAAAAAAGGAGTCCTTATTAGGGGTTTCCACCCCGAGGGGTAAATATAGGCGAAGGGGGCGTCGACAGGGGCCACGAGGCAGTCAGGAGGGTGCCTGGCGCGGCCCAGGGTGGGGCCGCGCCACCTGCCCTCCTGGCTGCATGGTGGTGTCCCCCCTTCCCTCTCTTGATGATTCCGGAACCTTTTGTTGCGCTGATTTTTTATATATTTTTCCCGGAATTTTTGGAGCACTTTTAATGGCCGGAAAACCTGAAATACAAAAACATCAGAAAACAGAAACTGGAAACTAGGTGCACTGAGTTAATAGGTTAGTCCAAATAGGTTCAAAAGTGTATGAAAGTTTAAGAAAAACATGGCAAAGTCACACAAAACATGCATGGAGCAAGCAGAAATTATAGATACGTTTGGGACGTATCAACATCCCCAAACTTAATTCCTGCTCGTCCTCGAGTAGGTAAATGATAACAAGCATAATTTCTGTGGTGACATGCCACAGAACCATAAAAGGACTTTTAAGTAAAGCAATCAAAGCATGCAATTCAATTCATGTCTTAACAAGCAAGAGTCTATATTAGCATTGACACAAGCAACAAAAGAACAAAATGTGCAAGAGCTCTTGCTGCCCGTGACTCGAATGTCTCCAGATGGTGTTTGCGTGCAAGCAAGGGATAGGGAAATACGAGAGAAAAAATAAGGTTGTTGAGAACAACTATCTACTAAAGTTTCACACTTGGTCTCCTTTGGATTCTTATCTGGACTCGTCCCTAGACCACTAGCCAGGTACAAGTCAAACTGATCCACTCCCTTTCGATATTTTGAGCACTCATACAATGGATGAGCGTGAGCAAGAAAGTTGACACCTAAAAGGCGAAACAGAAAGAAGGTGGAGGAGGAAGACAAAAAAGGTGTGAAAGGCTCACATTAATGAGGACAATCATAGGCGAGAGAAGGCCATATGATAGATATGATGTGAGGAGTAGGGATTGCCATACAATGGATGCACATGTGAGCTAAAAGATCTCCAAGGGAACTAGTGGGGGTGCATCTAACTTGCTTGCTCAAGAAGACCTAGAGCTCGTTTGAGGAGGCTACAATTGGAATATACAAGCCAAGTTCTATCGTGTGAAGGGTCCCCACATAGCTATATGCATGATGATGATCTCTATGGAGTACAAGGGATAGGAGATGAAGTACTAGTGTGGATCTCTCAAGAGGAATAGTAGTATGCCCCCTTCTCTCTTTTTATTTTTATCTTTTTCTCTTTATTTTTATTTTTTTGGTGGCCTCAATGGCTCTTTCTATTTAACCCTCATTTGTCCTATTTGGGATCTTTTCCTCACTTTAGGGGCACTACTCTATATTTTACAAGAATATAGGAGATCTTTCACACTTTACAAAGGTACTCACATAAAGAAAATGTAACTATCATGATGCAAATGTATGCTTCTGCCAGGATAGAAGGATATGCAATGATACTAGCGCGTCATGTAGCAATGATTAGGGCAAGTCCCAACTAGCATGCGGCTCATCGATCAAGCAAGTAGCATGTATGACATGAAGATCAAGTCATGAAAAGGTGGATGTTGCATGGAAATGTATCTCGGAAAGGCTACGTAAATGTCTTGTAGGTAGGTATGGTGGCTGTTTTGAGGAAAGATATAAGGAGGCTTATGATGACAGAGCGTATCGTGCCAAGGGTTTGGATGCACCGGCGAAGTATGCGCCAACTCTCGAGGTGAGAAAGGGCAATGCACGGTACCGAAGAGGCTAGAAAAAGTATAGGTGGGTGGAAGTGTCAACTTTCGAATACTCACATTAGTCTGAAGAACTCATGCACTTATTATCGGTAACTCTCAATCTAATCAGGAGGTTCACAAAGAGACAGGTACCCCGAGGAGGAGTGTATGGGGGTTTGGTTATCCTTGCGCATCCTCGACTCATGGTACGTGAGTGTACTCTAATATTCGAACCCTCCAGAGGTTATTGATCCATCTAGTAGCTAGAGTTCTCAACAGGGGTTTTTGGTTTTCGAAAAACACACGGATTTCCCAAAATACGACATCTATCACTAATAGGCAAGAGCTCTTGACACCAAAAGTTCAAACATTACTCTAGTCAATACCTCAAAACTATTGCAAGTTACTACTACAAAGAGAACAACAACTTTAACTACCTACTTTCAGTCAAGACACAGAACTCAGTGCAACAGGAAAACTCTCTAACAAGATAAGACATGCAACCTATAGAAAGTTCAACCTAAGACAAAAGAAAAGATCTAGAAAAAAAACTAAAGCACTACAACTAAATAGAACAGCAGCTAAGAAAAGAAAAAGAACAGCTCACTGCTAAAAGAAAAAGCATGCAAATCCTATGAGGAGTTCTAGTTCAAGCGGAGTGTGAATATCTCCCACACAAAAGAGTAAGTTGGGGTCTAACTTGTTACTACATCAAACAAAGCAAAATAAAACTAAAAACAAAACCTAAGAGCGAGACGCTCCAAGAATAGCACATAATGCATGCAGTGATAAAAATATAGTGCAACGAGAGACGAACTGATAATTGTTGATGAAGAAGGGGATGCACGGGGGCATCCCCAAACTTAGACGCTTGAGTCTCCTTGAATATTTAATGGGGGTGCACATGGGCATCCCCAAGCTTGAGCGTTTGACACTCCTGAATCTTCTTTCATCACCTTCCATCGCGCACTTGAAAACTCAATTCATACATAACTCATTGTAGGCTGATTAGAGAGGTTAGTACCCTAGTAAAATAATTTTCCTCTACTGCAAATAAAGATTTCCAGGAAGAGCTACTGTTTCCCAAGATTGCCAAAAGGTTTTTGCAAAGAAAAATCAAGCTTTAAGGTTTTCAAAAGTGAAGAGAGACAAAACGTGGCAGAATCTATGAAAAACAGAACAGCAGAGAGAAACGAATTTTTTAGGGGTACTTCTGCAACTCAAATAAAAAAAATCAGAACATACGGAAGTTTAGTAATTGTATAGAGCACTCTGTGTAAACATTTCAGCTCAAAAAGATGAACTGGGATTTTTCTCTGACTTTTCTAGTCACGAGGACAGAATCTGTTTTCTGGACAGCATGTCACAACTTTTACTTCCCTTGCCGTATGAGGCTAAACTTGGCACAAAGCTTGAAAAGTAAAGATACAATGATGTTGCTACAGCAGTAAAAATCATCAAGACCACTAAGAACAGAACAAAAGCAAAAAGAAAACCTAAATTCGTTGTGGGCTGCCTCCCGGAAGCGCTTCTTTAGAGCCATTAGCTAGGCTTAAAGCAGAAGATCAAGTCTTTTCAAGAGAATAACTAGCCCGTGTGACGGACTCAAAAGGTAACTTAATCTTTTTCCTAGGGAAATGTTCCATCCCTTTCTTGAGAGGGAATTGGAATTTGATAGTTCCCTCTTTCATGTCAATGATAGCACCAACTGTGCGAAGAAAAGGACGTCCCAAAATAATTGGACAAGAAGGTTCACATTCAATGTCCATAATAGTAAAATCAACGGGAACATAATTGTCATTGACAATGATAAGAACATCGTCGATCTTCCCCAAAGGTTTCTTTATGGAAGAATCAACAAGACGAACACCAAAAGAACAAGGATCAAAAGGTTTCAATTCAAGCATATCATACATTCTTTTGGGCATAACAGAGGTACTTGCTCCAACATCACAAAGAGCATAACAAGAGAAGTTATTCAATTTAATTTTTATCATAGGATCCCAACCATCTTCTAGCTTCCTAGGTATGGAGGCTTCTAGTCTAAGCTTCTCCTCCCTAACTTTGATTAGAGCATTGGTGATATGCTCTGTGAAGGCAAGATTGAGTGTGCTAGTGTGGGGGTCTCTAGACATCTTGTGTAGGAAACCAATAACTTCAGGTAAAGTGCAGTTGTCAAAGTCTAGGTCACTACTATCTATCAAGGAGGTAGTGATATCATTTAGGTTCGCTTGTTTGAAAGCCTCTATGTTCATAGAGGTTTCTTCATCTATGGTTGAGGTGGTAGCATCACCATTGATAGGTCCAGTGGGACTAGGGGTGTGATGGGTGCTAACAGTTTGGACATCCTCAACTACTTGGATAGTAGCTACTGTGTGGTAGGTAGGACGGCTCTTAATTCTCTCTTCTTCCTCCTTTTCTCTAGCCCATCTCTCTTTGAGTTTAGCCATCATCCTAATATTTTCATTGATTTGTAACTGGATAGCATTAATAGGAGTGACCTTACTCTCCTCAAGGGGAGAGGTTCTAATTTTTAACATCTCAACATCAAGGGCTAAGTTGTCTACCTTCAAACAAAGATTATCTATTTATCTAATTTCTCCTCCACACTCTTGTTGAAGGCTTTCTGGTTAGTGATAAAGTCTTTGAGCAAGGTCTCTAGTTCTGAAGTGGAGTTTCTGGTGGTAGGATAAGTGTTGTTCCCATAGTTGTTGGATGGGAAAGGCCTAGGATTGTTGCTACCAAAGTTACTCCTATAAGCATTATTGTTGAAGTTGTTTCTAGAGACAAAATTAACATCTACTTGCTCCAGAGCAACCAAAGAATTTAAAGGAACATCTTGAGGATCAATAGAAGGTTGCTTGGTAAGTAGAGACATGATAAGGTCAACCTTTTCATTTAAAGAGGAGATCTCCTCGACAGAGTTTACCTTCTTACCGGTTGGAGATCTCTCGGTGTGCCATTGCGAGTAGTTCAGCATCATCTCATCAAGTAGCTTTGTGGCAGCACCAAGCGTGGTTGACATAAAAGTTCCTCCCGCGGCCGAATCTAACAGGTTCCGCGAGATGAAGTTAAAGCCTGCATAAAAAGTCTGGATAACCATCCAGGTAGTGACGGGGATCAACCCTGGCAAATTCCATGGTCAGGGACCCTGGGTTAGTCATGAGAGGCACATGTTGGACGATAGCTCGTCGGCAAACAGGAAGGCTCGCTCCTGCTCGATATTATTGATTGGGGAGATGCGATTACAATGGAGGCCAAGGCCGGAGCGCTCAAGGCTAGGGTTACAGGTGAGATTGGATGTCTTTGGTGTCACCCCTCCTAGCCCTTATATACCGGTCTAGGTCTCGGGGAGTTCATCTACGTGTACAGGTAAACTTTCCTAACCCTAGCTTGCTCCATACGGCAGATCTTCGCACCTTCCTTATGAGTCGAGGACTCCTACGTCGGTGCCAGCTAGCGGTCCAAGGCCGTATCTTCATGGGCCTTCTGCCTTCATGGACACCAGGTAGGCTCATCCGTAGGAGTCGTGGGGTCACCCCCTCGTCAGTAGCCCCCGAGTGCCTGGGGGACTCGAAGAGTCGCGCAGGGACTCGAGTATATTCATTTGTCGTTCATTGATATGCACGGTTCATCCGTGGATCGCTGGCAGTCTGGTGGCCATGACAAAACCTGTTTCGAGGGATGCTAAGCTGAAAGGGCCCAAGGAGTCGACGGATCGAGCCTTGGTGAATTGCACTAGGGCAAATACCACAGTAGCCCAATCAAACCCACGTCCCTCGACGTGAGCTTGGAACACTGGTGTCGAGCAAAAGTCCGGCCACTTCAGGTCTTACGGTGTTCATTTGCTGCCAGTAATGTGTGTAGCCTAAGGCGCGTCCGCCCGGCTTTTCTATCATGCTCTGCGCATGGGAAAGGTTGGGAGTGAAATCGCTCTTCGGCAAGTCCCAGCCCGGCCGTACTTCGCAGCGGGGTCTTACCTACACGCTAATCTTGTGTGGCCTCTGGGCACAGTGTATCGTGTTCCAGGAACGTGTGTTTTTGAGGCGCGGAGCCTTATAGCATTGCACCTGCTTGGAACAAAACATCAAGCGAGCTGTTCACTTATTCACCCGAAGAGCTTTGTTTTTGAGTGCTCAGTCGGGGGGGTTTTCGCGAGTAATCACTCGAATGTCGTTTCGGCTCTTCGGGTGAGGGAGCACCCGAGACTCTTAGCGCCGTATGGTCTTGGCGAATGTTTGTTTGTCTTACGTCGGGTTGAGGGAGCACCCGAGACTCTTAGCGCCGTATGGTCTTGGCGAATGTTTGTTTATCTTACGTCGGGTTGAGGGAGCACCCGAGACTCTCATAAGTGCGAGTGTTCACTCGAGCACGTGGCTAACCTTTAGGTGAGGGAGCACCCGGGACTCTTATGATGTACGCTCCCGATGGGAGTAAGATGTTTTTCTTCCTTGGGGAAAAGATCTAAAAGATGGCATATCAGAGCCTTGGTGTCTTTTTGGTTTTTCTTTGCTGCTTGTGAGGGGCAGTGATGCCTCTGTTTGATGGCTGGCAGTGATGCTCTGCCATTGAACCATCACATCTTCTGGACCGGTCATAATGATGGCCGTTGTGGCGTGCGGCAGGTGCCGGTTGGGTTTCCCATACACGCGTTGGAAACGCGCGCGAATTGACGCATATTGTGTACAGTGCATCCCGTGAGAAAGCATCTTCGTCTTGGAGTCCGAGACGGCTGGGACGATGGGCCTTTGAATTAATTGCTGCTGTCGTTTTGGCTTCTCTGTGCCTTGATGATAGTTGTTCTATAAATAGGTCTTTCTCTTCCACGCTTCTATCCAACTCGTTGCTTCACCTCTTTCTTCATCTCTTCTTCCGCTCATGGTTCCTAGGCGAGGTGTTGGCCGTGGCCGTGGCCGTCGTGGCCGTCGTGGCCGCACACCACGCTCATGTCGTGGTGGTCGCCATGGTGCGGTGCCAGTGCCTTCCTCCTCTCCCTTGGAGGAGGGATTCTGGCGCTATGATTTTATTTTGCGTGTTCGTGGCCAAAGTGCCAATCGCATCCTTCTTCCCTCTGCTTTTTCTACCATTGTCTCTGAACGTGGCTTGGATGGCTTGCTTCTGCACCTTCAAGGGAGCTGTCGATCTCCTTCTTATGTTGATTTGGAGGTTGATAGCTCTCGCTTGATTTTTCTTGGCTCTGGTTGGAGTTTGTTTGCTCGGCGGTTGAATTTGTGGGATGGTGATACGCTCAGCTGTCGTTTTGATGGTGAGAGCACTGTCACTGTCCGCGCTTTCGATCCTAGTGGCAATAGCATGGATCCGCATGGGCAGGAGTCGAGCAGCGATAGCTCCACAAAGTCGAGAAGTCCATCACCGGCGTCTTCGACTGCTTCTTCCTCCGGGGACTCTTCTGTTGGTGGTGGTGAGCCGTCTTCAACTGCTTCATCCTCTGCCTCTGAAGAAGACCTCGATGTCAAGTCACCGGTTAAACGAGTGCGGCAGGCGACCTTGTAGAACTGGAGGCAGCAGCGTCATCTTCGCCGGCAGCTTGGGTGGAGCTGGAGAAGAAGCTAGAGGAGCAGGAGAAGAAGCTGGTGGAGCAGCGTCTCCAATGGCTCCACAAATAAGTCGAGTTTCACCTTTTGTTTATGTCATTGACATCATGAGCCTGCTGCTTCGACTCCTACTTTGTCTGTGATGATGCTCTTGCACTAGAGTAGATTACCCCTCATGGGCACACATGTAGAAGTCATAGTTCCTTGGGTGATTTTCTCTTGTAACAGGAGCTGCCTTCTATCCAAATGTAGTTGAGTCCTTTTTGTACTGAAGATGATATCTATGATGTAAACTGTGTTTTATCCTTTGTAATGGAATTTATATTTGAGCCTTTTATGCCACCGAAAACTGTGTCTTGACCATCAGGAGTTGTCTTCGAATCCTTTTGTAACTGAGAGTTATGCTCGAGTCTTTTGCTGCTGGGGACTGTCTTCGGGTCCATCCTATGCTTGGTAATGTGGGTTCTATCGGGTGCGCGACAGCGCTCCCGATGGGAGTAGCCCCCGAGGCTACGCTTGAGTCAAAGGGTCAGGCGTAGGCTAAAATTTGTTTCCTTTGTTGTCTTTTTATCGGGTGCGCGGCAGCGCTCCCGATGGGAGTAGCCCCCGAGTCTTTAGGTGATCGTTGGCGATCAGGTGAAGGCTAAATGAGCTTGTGCTTCCTCAAAAGTTTCTTCCAAAGTGCTTGGATGCCATGGGAGTGTTGATGGTCGTCTCTCGGGTGGGGTTTGTGCTCGAGACCCCGAGTGCTTCATGAAGAAGATCGTGTAGGCGATAGCGTTGCTTGGGGGGATTTTATTCTTAAGTCCCCGAGTGCTTTGCTTAAGATCGCGTAGACGGTAGAGTTGCTCGGGGGGGATTTTTCTTCTCAAGCCCCCGAGTGCTTCGATTAAGATCGCGTAGGAGATAGAGTTGCTCGGGGGGAGTTTTTGCCCCCGAGTGCTTCGATTAAGATCGCGTATGCGATAGCAGTTGCTCGGGGGGAGTTTCCTCTTCAGCCCCCGAGTGCTTTGATTAAGATCGCGTATGCGATAGCAGTTGCTCGGGGGGGGGGGAGTTTCCTCTTCAGCCCCCGAGCGCTTTGATTAAGATCGCGTATGCGATAGCAGTTGCTCGGGGGAGTTTCCTCTTCAGCCCCCGAGTGCTTTGATTAAGATCGCGTATGCGATAGCAGTTGCTCGGGGGGGAGTTTCCTCTTCAGCCCCCGAGTGCTTTGAGATGGCAGTATTTGGGCAACACTTATTTTATTGCGGTCAAGTGATTTACATGAATTGGCAGTCATGTCCGACCGATAGGGGCTATGGATAGAACAGTCGCAAGTTTGCTATGTTCCATGGGTTGCCCACGTCCTCGTTTGTCTTTGGGTTCTTCAGCCTGTAGGCGCCGCCTCCGATGACTTCTGAGATGATGAATGGTCCTTCCCATTGGGGGGCAAGTTTGTGGACCTTCTCTTGTATTAGTCGTAGGACTAGGTCACCTTTGTTGAAGGTTCTAGTGCGCAGTCAACTGCTTTGGTAGGTACGTAGTTTGTCTTGGTACCCTTCTGATTTTGTCAAGGTTGCGTCTCTTGCTTCGTCAGCCGTATCTTTGTCGTCTTGTAGTGCTTCTTCTGCTTCTTCTTCTTCGTATCCGGTGACCCGGGGTGCTCCGAACTTGAGGTCATGTGGTAAGACTGCCTCTGCCCTGTACACCATGAAGAAAGGTGTGTATTGGGTCGCAGTGTTTGGTGTGGTTCGTAGGCTCCACAGGACCGCAGGGAGTTCTTCTACCCAATTGCCGGCGGCTTGCTCGAGTGGTGCGAGGAGCCGTTTCTTGATTCCCCCACAGACAAGGTTGTTTGCTTTTTCCACCTGGCCATTGGACTGTGGGTGCGCGACTGATGCATAATTTATTTTGATGCCCAGTTCTTTGCAGAAGTTCTGAAATTCTGCGGCCGTGAAGTTCATGTCGTTGTCCGTAATGATGTTATGTGGCACTCCGAATCTGAAGATGATCGACTTGATGAAGTTGACAGCCGTGAGAGCTGTAGAGCTGGTGATGGGCACTGCTTCGATCCACTTTGTGAACTTGTCGACTGCGACGAGCAAGTGTGTCCTTCCACCCTTTGATGATTTCTTTAGTGGGCCCACCATGTCGAGTCCCCAGGGTGGCGAACGGCTAGGATAGTGGTATGGTCTTGAGCTCTGATGCGGGAGCGTGTGGCATGTTGGCGAATTTTTGACAGGCGACGCAACGTCGCACGATTTCCTCTGCGTTTTTCATGGCTGTGGGCCAGTAGAACCCAGCTCGGAATGCTTTGGACACGAGCACTCGACTGCTCGCGTGGTGTCCGCATGTGCCTTCGTGGATTTCGAGCAAGAGGGATTTGCCGTCCTCTTCGTCAATGCACCTTTGGAGTATCTAGGTGATGCTGCGCTTATATAGTTGTCTGTTTATCACCGTGAATGCCTTGGATCGTCGGCTGATGCGTCATGCTTCGGCCACGTCTTGTGGTAGCGTGCCTTCGATTAGGAATCGGAGGAATGGTTTTGTCCAGGCGGGTCCTTCGAACTCTGTCGGGGTTGTGCTGTCGGATGTTTTGGTGCCTGTGCCTTCTGATAGGGTTGCTGCTGCCACCTGCGCTATTTCTGTTGCGTCTTCGCCGTCCACGACTGCTTCAGATGTTGCTGCCTGCATCTTGATGGACCTCCGGTTGATGCTTTCGAGAAAAACGCCGGGTGGTACAGGCGCCCTGGTCGAACCGATGTTCGCGAGCTCGTCAGCTTCTGTGTTGTTGTCCCTGGTGATGTAGTTGAGCTCGCAACCGTCGAAATTTCCTTTGAGTTTGTTGTAGAGCTTTTGGTATGCCGCCATGTTGTCGGCTATTGCGTTGCAGTTTCTCATCGTCTGCTGGACGACGAGATTGGAGTCCCCGCAAATTATGAGGCGAGTGGCTCCGCTTGTTTTGGCCATGCGCATGCCATGGAGGAGTGCCTCGTATTCTGCTTCGTTGTTGGAGGCGTGACTGAAGTTGATCTGGAGGACGTATTTCAGCTTTGTTCCTTTGGGGGAGATGAGTACAACTCCTGCCCCAGCTCCTTGTTGTCTCTTGGACCCATCGAAGAACATTGACCATGAGCTTGATAGGTCTGGGGGGCCTGGTGTTTGAACCTCCGTCCACTCAACCAGGAAATCTAGGAGTACTTGGCTTTGATGGCTATTGGGTGCTTGAACAACAGGTCCCGTGGGCTGAGCTCGATGTTCCACTCGGCGACTCGCCCGGTTGCTCCAGGGTTATTGAGTATGTCGGCGAGTGGTGCGCTGCTCACGATTGTGATAGGGTGCTCGTCAAAGTATTGGGACACCTTTCTTGAGGTCATGATGATGGCCAGTAGTAGCTTCTGATAGTGCGGGTACCGCTGCTGGGATTTGGTCAGGAGCATGCTGAGGTAGTAGATTGGTCTCTGGATGCTTTGGACCTTGCCTTCTTCTGCGCGTTCGACGACGAGTGTTGTGCTTACTACACTGCTTCGTGCTGCCACGTAGAGGTATAGCTTCTCTCGTTCCTTGGGTACCGCCAGGATTGGTGGGGTCGAGAGTGTATTTTTCAGGTCCGCAAATGCTTGGCGGGCTTCCTTCGTCCACTCGAATTTCTCTCCTTTCCTGAGCAACTGATAGAAAGGCAGCGTGCGTTCTCCCAGCCTGCTGACGAAGCGGCTTAGGGCTGCGAGTTTTCCAGTTAGCTGATGTACTCCTTTGACGTCGGTTGGTTCTTGCATGCGGGTGATGGCTTGGACTTTCTCGGGGTTTGCTTCGATCCCGCGGGCAGAGACCATATAGCCGAGCAACTTTCCCGCCGGTACGCCGAATGCGCACTTCTTTGGGTTGAGTTTGATTTTGTATTTGTTGAGTGCCGCGAAGGTTTCGCGCAGGTCGTCGAGTAGTGTGTCTGCTTTGTAGGTCTTGATGACGATGTCGTCTACGTAGACTTGCACGTTTCTTCCGATTTGCTCCTTCAGGCAAGCCTGCATCATTCGTTGGTAAGTGGCGCCTGCGTTTTTGAGCCCGAAGGGCATGGTCTTGTAGCAGAATACTCCGTAGGGGGTGATGAACGATGTGTGTTCTTTGTCTTCTTCCTTCATTATGATCTGGTTATATCCTGAGTAGGCGTCAAGAAAGGAGAGTAGATCGCACCCTGCTGTTGAGTCGATTATCTGATCGATTCTAGGCAGGGGGAAGTGGTCCTTCGGGCAATGTTTGTTGACTGGTCCATAGTCGACACACATGCGCAGTACGGTCGTGTCTTTCTTGGGCACCAGCATTGGGTTGGCTATCCAGGTGGCTTTCTTCATTTCTCGGATGAACTGAGCGTCGAGTAACCGGTTGACTTCCTCTCCGATTGCTCTGCGCTTGGGCTCCGAGAATCGTCTCAGCGCTTGCTTCACTGGCCTCGTGTTTGGCTTGATACGAAGGGCGTGTTCCGCGAATTCGCGTGGTATCCCAGGCATGTCGGCTGGGCACCAGGCGAATATTTCCCACTCGTCTCGAAGGAAAGCGACGAGAGCCGCAGCCTGCTCCTCTAGTAGGTGGGCATACACACGGACTGTTTTGTCCGGGTCCGTCGGGTGCACTTGATGAGTGACTGTGTCGCTGTCGATGCTGAAGTCGCGTCCGTGCTCCCTGGATTCGCTTCGGCTCACCAATGGGAAGGTACTCTTGTCCGTCACCATGGCTATTTTTTTGAGTTCTTGTTTGGCTCCGAATGTGTCAGAGATTCTGTGGAACTCACGATCACATTGATCTGATTTGACGAAGCTTCCGTTGATCGTGAGGACTCCTGATGATCCTGGCATCTTGAGCTTGAGGTAGGCGTAGTGTGGGACCGCCATGAATTGCGCGAATGCTGGCCGTCCCAGTATGGCGTGATACTGCGATTGCCAGTCGAGTACCTCGAACTCGAGGACGTGCTTTGCGAAGTTACGCCGGTTGCCAAAGACGACTTCGAGTTCGATGACTCCGAGGGATGTGGCTGCTTCTCCTGGGACTACCCCGTGCAACTCGGTGCTTGATTTTCTCCACACTGATCGTGGGATCAACATCTTTTGCAGGGTGCTGGCGAAGATGATGTTCATGCTGCTGCCTCCGTCCATGAAGACCCGATCCATGTCGTATCCTCCGATTTGTGCATCGAGCACTAGGGGTGAATGCCCCGGTCTTGGGACTGCGGGTGCATGGTCGTCCTGTGAGAACGTGATGCTGGTCTTCGTGTCATGCAATTGGTAGACTTCGACTATGTTTATGCTCTCGGTTGCTCTGGCCTGCAGGGTTTGGGCATCGCGTTGTGCTTGTGGTACTCTTCCTTCTTGGATCATGAGCACCTGTGCTTGCGACGGGCTGTGACGTCCTTCCGGGTTTGAGGTCGGCGATTGCTCGGGTCGTTGGTTGCGTCTGTTTTCTTTCTGCTTCTCCTTCTTGAGGTCGTCGGCTAGCTCGTTGAACAGGCGGCAGTCTCTCAAAGTGTGACCTGACCTGACGCGTCCCCAGTCATCCTCGAAGCTGTGGATCGTGCAGGGTCCTGCTAGCTGCTCTCTGGCCGTGAGTTTGCTAGATCCGACATGCCTCTTCCTTCTTGAGATTCTGAAGATCTGCTCGTGATCCTCCGGGTGCACGTGGAAGCGAGGATCGATTTCGATTCCTCGACTCATGTCTTGGTTCTTGATGAGGTTGGCAAATTCATCCGACCTTCGATCTGGGTTGTAGTACTCGCCAACAGGTGTCTCGGAGTCGCTGTCTTGGTTGACGGCAGATGCTCGTGCGGCGGTGTGTCGTCGAGTGGTCGTCGGTTGCGCGACTGCTTGATGTGGCTCGTTCATTGGGGGGCCGCTGTAGTTATCCCATGTGCGCCTTTTGGGTCGTCGATTCCTTCTGCCTTGGCGGTGATTCTGCTGATCGCTGGATTCAATCTCGTAGTCATTGTCTTGATGTGCGGTGGGTGCCCGGGCGGTGGTGGGTTGTCAGAAGATTTGCGAGTCCTCCGCTGTGCGTCGCAGTTCGTCGAGTGGGATCCCTTCGTAGAGGCCCCTCGCCGTTCTTCTGGGTCGTCGACTCCTACGGCGTTGGCGCTGTGCTTGGCTGTCACCATAGTATCGGTCCTGGCATGACTGTAGCTCGAGTAGTCTTGATGGGGTGGCGGAGATGTCCGCCGTGATCTTGAATCCTTTGAGTGGGCTAGGTCTGGATCTTGCCCTTGAGTTGTAGCTTGCTGAAGATGGGACCGCCGAGATCGTGATCCCAACCTGCGTAGTTCCCACAGACGGCGCCAATTGACGGGGATCAACCCCGGAAAATCCCATGGTCAGGGACCCTGGGTTAGTCATGATAGGCACAGGTTGGACGATAACTCGTCGGCAAACAGGAAGGCTCTCTCCTGCTCGATATTATTGATTGGGAAGATGCGATTACAATGGAGGCCAAGGCCGGAGCGCTCAAGGCTAGGGTTACAGGTGAGATTGGATGTCTTTGGTGTCGCCCCTCCTAGCCCTTATATACCGGGCTAGGTCTCGGGGAGTTCATCTACGTGTACAGGTAAACTTTCCTAACCCTAGCTTGCTCCATACGGCATATCTTCGCACCTTCCTTGTGAGTCGAGGACTCCTACGTCGGTGCCAACTAGCGGGCCGAGCCCGTATCTTCATGGGCCTTCTGCCTTCATGGACAACCAGGTAGGCTCATCCGTAGGAGTCGTGGGGTCACCCCCTCGTCAGGTAGTCAGTCCATGTGTGGGGCAGTTCTTGACAAGCGTCTTCATACGTTCCCAAGCCTGGGCAACGTGTTCATTATCCAATTTCCTGAAATTCATAATGTTACTCCTCAGTTGAATAAATTTAGCAGGGGGATAGTACTTCCCTATAAAAGCATCTTTGCATTTACTCCAAGAATTGATACTGTTCTTGGGCAAAGATTGTAGCCACTCCTTGGGTCTTCCTCTCAAAGAGAAAGTAAAAAGCTTCAGCTTGACGATGTCTCCATCCACTTCCTTGTACTTCTGCATGTCGCAGAGCTCGATAAAGTTGTTTAGGTGCAAGGCAGCATCTTCTCCTGAGCCTGAGAATTGATCTTTCATAACAAGGTTAAGCAGAGCAGGTTTAATCTCATAAGAAGGTGCTGAAGTGGCAGGTGGAGCAATAGGAGTGCAGATAAAGTCACTGTTGTTGTGACTAGTGAAGTCACACAACTTAGTGTTTTCATTGGAACCCATAGTAGCAGCAGGTATTTTTGGTATTTTTGATTAAGGACACAAAAGTAAAAACTGAAAGGTAAACTAACAGGACTAAAAAGCAAAGGTAAAAGATAGTGTGAAACTCCCCTATCTTGTAGACTTGAGTCCCCGGCAACGGCGCCAGAAATTTGCTTGATGGCTTCTCGCCCCTCGTTGGTTACCCCAAGTGGAAGGTTTGAGATGCAGTGCAGCAGCAAGTTTCCCTCGGTGAAGATACCAAGGTTATCGAACCAGTAGGACTCAGGAGATACAAGTAGGTGACAACGTCACCAGAAATTACTTCCTGACTAGGGTGTTGTCGTGGACCTGCACACAGCAACAAATAACTTTGCTCCCAACGAGTACAAAGGAGTTGTCAATTCCTCCGGCCTTGTAATTTACAAAGGATCAACGCAAGAGATAAAAGGTGCAAAGGAAAGTAAAAGCTGAAAGTAAATTGAGGGTATGAACAATAATATGAAGATGGACCAGGGTCCCGTTATTTTCACTAGTGACGTCTCTCTCCCAAAAGACGATAAAAGTGCTAGCGAGGTAAACAAATCACAGTTGGGAAATTGACAGGATTATGAAGGCACCGCAATGCTAACTATGCTGCAAAGAAAGGAAGGGCTCAAAAGCAATGGGCAGTACGCCAAGGTAAGTAGACCGAAATCCATCTGCATCTACTACGAATCATCCATCTTGAGATATCTATCCAGAACATCTCGCTGGTATTAAGTTGTGAATCCCACACAAAGTGTAAACTCAAAGCAACAGACAACTGCATTAAAAGAACTTTGCGTAAAGTAAACAATCCTTGCACCCGCAGGTACAAGAACTGTTGTTTTATCCCTGGTGGCAACAACACATCCCCTAGTCTCATGTTTCTGTCACTCAAGCTAGACATCAAGGGGCTGAACCCACAATCGAGCATAACGCTCTCTCTTGGAGTTGCAAATAAAATACTTGGCCAAAGCAAATACCGCAACGGAGAACATGCAAAAATTTACTCAAGAACAAAATATAAAAGAGAAGAACCAAATATATTACTCATCACAATCTGAACATAGTCTCATAATCCATCAGATCCCAACAAACTCAGCATAACAACAGCAGAAATTACATAGATACCTCGATCATGTGATGCAGCTCACGAGGACTCGAAAGTGGAAGCACAAAAGGGGGAGAGATAGATCACATAGCTACTGGTCACGGACCCATGGTCCAAGGGAAACTACTTACGGTACATACGGGAGGCGTCCATGGCTATGGAGGGTCTCCCGGAGGGGGTAGCTTCTCCCGGCAGGGCGCCAGAGCAGCTTCTCCAGGCAGCCCCGATCTTGAAACGGCGGCGGCGGCGGAACAGAGGCGAGATCGCGAAAAAGGAGTCCTTATTAGGGGTTTCCACCCAGAGGGGAAAATATAGGAGAAGGGGGCATCGAGAGGGGCCATGAGGCAGTTAGGAGGGTGCTTGGCTCGGCCCAGGGTGGGGCCGCGCCACCTGCCCTCCTGGCTGCCTGGTGGTGGCCCCCCTTCCCTCTCTTGGTGATTCCGGAAGCTTCTGTTGCGCTGATTTTTTATATATTTTCCCAGAATTTTTGGAGCACTTTTAATGGCCGGAAAACCTGAAATACAAAAACAACAGAAAATAGAAACTGGCAACTGGGTGCACTGAGTTAATAGGTTAGTCCAAATAGGTTCAAAAGTGAATGAAAGTTCAAGGAAAACATGGCAAAGTCACACAAAACATGCATGGATCAAGCAGAAATTATAGATACGTTTGGGACGTATCAGCATCTCATTTCTCCTGCTAATATTACCAACTCTCTGACACTTATCACAAGATAGAACGTACCTTCGGGCGTCCTTAAAAACAGTAGGCCAATAAAAACCTGATTGTAAAACTATATGTGCGGTCCTTTCACCGGCATGATGTCCTCTATAGGGACTATCGTGACATTGTCGAAGAATGTCCTGCTGCTCTTGCTCCGATATACATCTTCTCACGATCCCATCTGGACCTTCTTTGAAAAGATGTGGATCATCCCAAAAGTAGTGCCTCAAATCCGTGAAGAATTTCTTCCTCTGCTGAAATGTAAAACCTGGAGGCAAAAACTTTGCAACGATAAAATTAGCATAATCTGCAAACCAAGGGTCGGAATGAGATTGTACGTTTACAATAACAAGTTGTTCATCTGGGAAACTGTCGTTGACTGGAATAGGATCGTGCGGGATATCTTCCATCCTTGAAAGATTATTCGCCACCGGATTGTCTTCTCCTTTTCTATCGACAATATGCAAATCAAATTCTTGAAGAAGGAGTACCCATCTAATGAGTCTTGGTTTGGCGTCCTTTTTCTGCATAAGATACTTAATGGCAGCATGGTCAGTATGAATAATAACTTTAGAATCAACAATATACGGTCCAAACTTATCACAAGCAAACACCACTGCGAAGAATTCCTTCTCGGTAGTAGCATAATTCTTTTGAGCACTATCAAGTGTCTTGCTAGCATAGTGTATGACATTCAGCTTCTTGTCAACCCTTTGTCCTAAAACAGCTCCAACAGCAAAATCACTAGCATCACACATAATTTCGAAGGGCAAATTCCAGTCAGGTGGTTATACTATAGGAGCAGTTATCAAGGCTTTCTTAAGAACTTCAAAAGCTTCCTTACAATCTTCATCAAATACAAAAGGAGAATCCTTCTGGAGAAGATTGGTAAGAGGCCTCGAGGTCTTAGAAAAGTCCTTGATAAATCTTCTATAGAAACCAGCATGACCTAGAAAACTACGAATACCTTTGATGTCCTTGGATAGGGCATCCTTTCAATAGCTTCAATTTTTGCCTTGTCCACTTCAATTCCCCTCTCGGAAATCTTGTGTCCAAGAACTATCCCTTCGTTAACCATGAAATGGCACTTCTCCCAATTGAGCACCAAATTCATTTCTTCGCATCTCTGCAAAACTTTATTAAGATTGTGGAGACAGTGGTCAAAGGAGTTTCCATAGACGGAAAAGTCGTCCATGAAAACTTCTACAATCTCCTCACAGAAACCATGAAATATTGCAGACATACACCTCTGAAAAGTAGCAGGTGCATTACACAAACCAAAAGTCATACGCCTATAAGCATAAGTATCGTAAGGACACGTAAAGGTGGTCTTCTCTTGATCCGCGGTGTTAACGTGAATCTGGGAGAAGCCAGAATACCCATCAAGATAGCAGAAGTGGGTGTTTTTAGACAGCCGCTCGAGCATCTGATCAATAAAGGGCAGAGGATAGTGGTCCTTCCTGGTGGCCTTGTTCAACTTCCTGAAATTAATACACATTCTATATCCAATAATAGTCCTCTGAGGTATTAGTTCATTTTTATCATTAGGAACAACAGTTATACCTCCTTTCTTAGGAACACAATGAACGGGACTTACCCACTTACTATCAGCTATAGGATAGATGATACCTGCGGCTAGAAGTTTGAGAACCTCCGTCCTAACCACGTCCTTCATCTTTGGGTTCAACCGTCGTTGATGATGAACAACTGGTTTAGCATCGGGCTCGAGATTGATAGTATGTTGGCAAATGGATGGACTAATACCCTTGAGATCATCAAGAGTATAGCCAATAGCACCTCGTTGTCTGCGGAGTGTCTCCAATAATCGCTCTTCTTCATACCCTGAAAGGTTAGAATTGATAATAACAGGATATACTTTCTTTTCATCTAAATAAGCATACTTGAGTGTATCGTGTAGTGGTTTTAAATCAAACACCGGGTCTTCTTTTGGTTGTGAGAGGATTCCTAAAGGTTCAACCGGGAGGTTGTGCTTCAGGATAGGAGTTTGTCTTAAAAATATGTCTTCTAGTTCATCCCTCACCTGCATATGTATGTCATTCTCGTGGTCTTCCATAAATTGCTGCAAAGTATCATTAGGAGGAACATCAATAGAAGCAATTTCTTCAATAATTTTGTCATTACTTGACAAGTCAGTACCACGAGGCTGCTTAGAAAACTTAGAAAAATAAAATTCATACGGCTCACCGTTGAATTCAACATAAACTTTACCTTTCTTGCAATCTATTATAGCTCCACAGGTGCTGAGGAAGGGCCTACCAAAGATAATAGGGAAAAAACTATCTTGCACTGAACCAAGCACAAGAAAGTCAGTAGGATATTTTACCTTCCAGCAGAGTACTTCAACATCTCTCACAATCCCAATTGGAGAGATCGTTTGTCTATTTGCAAGATGAATCGTGACATCAATGTCCTCGATCTCACACGGTTGAATCTCGTGCATAATCTCTTGATAAAGTGTGAATGGAATAGCGTTGACGCTAGATCCCAAATCACATAGACCATAGTAATTATGATCTCCTATTTTGACAGATACAACTGGTGTACCTGAAATTGGGCCTTTGTTCTTGGCTGTGACAATGTTAGTGGAAACAGCACAAAACTAATAGTGGATTCTTTAATATCACTATTACCAGATCCTTCACCATTGCAACTTGAGGCTTCACCTTGATCACATCCTCAGGTTCGTCAGTGGTCCTTCCGTTTTTGTTTAGAATACCTGTAACAAAAGAGTGCTCCTTTATCCTTGAGGGATAAGGAGGTTGTTCATACACAACTGCAGGTAAAACAGGATCAATAACATTAATCTCAATAGGTGACTCCTTGAAAGGTTTATGATGTTGACTCTCCTTCTTCTTAGAAGAACCAATATGAGAGGCAAAGTCCTTGCAAAAGTAAACCATTAGCTGGGAATCAAGACCAATTTTAGAGCAAAAGGTATTAAAGTAATCAGTCTTCACATAACTCTCAATGTAATCATGCTCATAGTTTATAGAGGGTTCAATACCTTTATCAACTTCCCAGTCTTCGGCGTTCTTCTGGATCCTTTCTATAAGATCCCATTTTTCTTCCATACTTCAGGTCTGGAACACCCCGCTAGAGGAGGCATCCAACATCTCCCTGTCCGGACGAGAAAGCCTGGCATAAAAATTTGTAAGTATAATTTCCTTGGGGAGCTCATGGTTTGGGCATTTGAGCATCAGGGACTTCAGTGTAACAGCCCAGTTTTCACAAAAATTAAAATTTTTGTCTTCGGTGCGAATTGTTTGATTGTCTGATTTGTTTGCGGTGTTTGCATCCCCGATTTATCGATCGGCGATTATTTCCCCCCCTCTTATCTCGTATCGGACGGAGACCGACCCTTGCCACCCTGACACTCGACCTTTGTGACACCGGGTTTCACCCGATCACCGTCGCGAAAACCGCACGAGACCAGCCGCAGCCAACGGAACGAAAACCCCGTTTAATAAGTAAACGGGATATATTTTATAGCGCACCGGAAAGTGTTCTCGAAACGGTTCCAACGCGAGGTGAATGCCTCCGGCTCGACGCGCTGATCGCGCAGTTTGAAGTTTTACCCGAATCGGAGGTACTGCGGACCCCGGGCGGTCAAAAACGTAAACACCGAACGCGCGAGAGATAAACCGGGAACATTTTTGCAAAATGCCAGCCACCGGGGCTATATAAAGACCACCACCCACTTATGGTTTTCCCTAAGCACCTAGGAAGCCACTAGCCCCCCCAGATCTGGAAATATCCCCAATTTTCGCACCAAACCCTAATTCTCAGATCTGAGATCAGCCCAATGAGTTCTGGACCGTCAGATCCGGAGATCCGACCGCCCAGATCGCCTCTAGCCTCCCTCCTCTCTCTCTCCAGCCATGGAGTAGCCGCCGCCGCAGCTTCCTCCGGCCGCCGGAGCCGCGGGCCGCCGGCTCCCCTCCTCCCAGCCGAGCCCTCTCCTTCCCCTTCTCTTTCTCCCTCCCTCTTTCCTCTCTTAACCTCTCCTCTCCCCTGTGCAGCACGCCGGCAGCACCATGGCCAGAGGCCGACCCGCCATGGATGGCCTCGAGCCGAGATCGGCCCCGCGCCACCACCGCACCTTGGAGCCACGTCGGCCAACCTCCAGGTCCCGCGCGCCCCTGACCTCCTGCCCCACCAGTGGCCCCTCGTCGGAGCTCGCTGCCGGCCAGGGAGCCGCCGGCCGCCGCGTCCTGGTCGGGAGGCGCCCGATCCAGCGCCGGCTGCCCGGCTGGGCCGGCTGCCCCTTGAGGGCCACCCCGGCCTGCTAGGTCCCGCAGCCCAGCTCGCCCATCTCCCCAGCCGGCCTGGGCCAGGCCCAAGGTGAGCGCCCTCTGTTTTTTTTATTTGTTTTTTTCTTTTTCTCTGTTACCTGTTGGGCCCAGTAGTTTCGGCCCGTTAGAGATTTTTTTTCCTTTCTAGGTCTTTTTTATTATTATTTAGGCATATTGTATTAGCTTTTTGCGATGCTTATATCTTTTCACCGGTAGCTCCGACGGAGACGCTTTCTACATGAAAGTTGCTCCGTTTTGCGCATAGATTAATAAAATGTTGCTTGTTGCCATGTTTGCACTTGTCTACTTGTTGTTTAACTTCTAATTACACTGCTTGCCACTGTAAACTGCAACTGCAATAACTTTTTAACCGTTGCTTTGTTTAAAATGTTCCTTATATGTAACTTGACTAGAATTGCATGTAGATTGTGTTTTGCTGCTCTTGCTTGATAAATAAAATAAAATATTGTTTAGGGCAAAACAGTACCAAATGCAAATTTTATCATGGGGTCCGCAATAGTTTGCCATGTCTAGGATTTCACCCCACTTAAATTGACTAGCTTAGATAGTTTATTTATGCTTCACCTTTTGCTATGTTTGAGTGCTATGCCATGCTTGCTTGAGATGCCATGTTGACAACCTTTGTTGATCACCTGTAGCTAAACAACTTGAACCACCGTAAACGTGCGGTATCGTCGTGTGTGACGATTACTCCACTTAACCTGTTAGTAACCGCTCTCGACGGTAGGTGCGATGTCTCGTGTTGCCTTCTTGTTGGTGCTTGATCGTGTTTCCTTCGTAGTAATAGATGCTTGCTCATTGATTGCTTTCCAGTGTTTATCGTCTTGTGTGCTTCCGCGGGTACCTCTCGGAGACGATGCGAGCTTGCGATCAACTACACCTTCGGAACCCGACTTATCAACAGGCAAGGACTATGCATTACTTATGATCCATTCTATTTCAACCAGCGGTTTGCATGCTAGTCTAGGATAGGTTCGATGTTTGATCGTACCACATGTTTACAGCCTCTTTCAAACCGATACAACCATGTCCCCTCCCAGCAAACCTTGTACTGCTATGTTACTATTGCTCGTTGCTCAGCCCTTGCTTAGTATGCATGCTTAGGATGCTACGATGTTACCTTGTTACTCCTTGGGTTGGGATATCACATTTATTATTATTATTGTTGTTGATGATATGATTATTATAATGTTGACTATATTCGACGAAGGATGGAAGGTCTAGGCTATCCCGCCCCGACGCTTTGTTCCATTCGAGTCACCTAGGATCCGAGTTCCGGGTATTGGTTTTAAGACTGAGCATGCTTAACCGCGTGTGGGATTTTATGGGGTCCCCTTTTCTTACCTACCTAGCTTCAAACATTTCTTGTGGTGGCCCAAGCTGATTTACCATTTGAAACCGTGTGTGTGCTGGTCGGCCGCCAGTTGTTTACAAACCAACCTGGACCAGTGAGGACTTAGTTCCCTTGCTGGCCCACTTTGTCCGGCTGAGGACCCGGTGTCCCATGTGTGATTAACCGGCTATCCAAATCTGCGACAGACGGTTGAGACCAGATCGAGAGCGCGGCCGACTCCTGAGATGGATGTCGACTCACCGGGGGCCACCCGGATTTGTTCGTTGTTAGCTAGAGGGACCTGTCGTTTCGGATCTATTGGAACTAAATCATAAAATGGTTGCCTGTGATGGGTAGCAACTGAGAGAGATGGACGTGCGTGCGGAGCCTCATAAAGGGCAGTTGGTACACCCCTGCAGGGTTAAATCTTTTCGAGAAGCCGTGTCCACGGTTATGGACGACTTGAGACCTACTCCTTGTTCATAGACAACAACAACTGAGATAATCTTAATATAACTTGATCAACGTGTGTGTGTGCCTTGACTGCTTCTTCTTCGTCGGGATGCGAAGAGGAGGACAAGGATAGGATAGGTGTTATGTTTGCGTAAGTAGTTGATAGCAAGACTTGTTGGAGGCGATTCCTCATCGAATGCTTGGCTTCTTATCTTACTCTCTAGATCGTTAGCCACTTCATAAATGCTAGTGCGGCAGCAACCTCACCACCTACCCCCGTCCTTACCGCAAACTACTAGTTGTCCTAGAATGACGAGTGATGAAGTCCTTGATGGGTCAAATGACCACTACAGTTGGATGCTGAGTACCTCTGTACTCATGATACTACCCCCAAACTCTTTTCAGGGTTCTTGATCGACAACAGGTATGGTGATCGACGTTTCACGTGGAGACTCGACGACGACTAGTTAGGCGGATCCCGGCGGAGGGCCTGGACCCGTGTGGTTATGGGATCGATGTTTTCTCTTTGCCACTAGGCAGTTGCTTGTAGTCTGTACTCGGACATGTATCTTCCGCTGTTGTATTGTATTTAAGGCAGTTGTATGCCGATTGTATGAGATGTTGTATCCTTGTATCTGTAATGTTGTGATATCATGTTGGAAATCCGGGGCATATGACTTCGTCATATGTCGCGGTGGGACCGATATGTGCTTCATCCCCGGATCTGGATGGAAACATCTAGATCTGGAACAGTACCGCATATCGGGCCTTACAACTTGGTATCAGAGCCTTACCGACCGTAGGATCCCTTTTCTGGCCGAAGTCGAGTCTAGACAAAACTATTTTGTAGTTACTAAGCTAGTTATCGGAGAGTAGGATCTTTTACTCCTTACCTTTGCTCTGGTCAGGACAAGTGACGTAAGTGTTTTATTCTCGCCTTATCCCCTTCAAACTATTAGGATCTCGCTGAGTGTGGAGTATCGGAACCGTTACAATGCCTTGCTTGCAGCGTATTTTCTCGATTCCGATCTCAGGTTGGGACATCCTGTAGTACCTTTAGTCTGTCCGACTCTGGTTTATATCTTGGTCGTCTGTTGACTTCAGTCCTTTTGCCTGGTGTCTTCACAATTTTGAGTGGGAACACCATCCTTTGATCCGGATCTCGCTATCGTTCTTCCTCGTGACACCTGATGGTTTCGTTTTTTGACGTAGTCGTCTCTCTGCGGAAATTTATCTCGACAGAAGTTCGACGTCGACATGGAGCAGAGTCCCTTGTTGGTGGTGTTGAAGATCGTCGTCTCTCTTTTCTCTTCCCCCTCTCCCCCGGATCGTCCTGGATCTCGGGACGAGATCCCTAGTTGGTGGTGTTGTATTGTAACAGCCCAGTTTTCACAAAAATTAAAAATTTTGTTTTCGGTGCGAATTGTTTGATTGTCTGATTTGTTTGTGGTGTTTGCATCCCCGATTTATCGATCGGCGATTATTTTTTCCCCTCTTATCTCGTATCGGACGGAGACCGACCCTTGCCACCCTGACACTCGACCTTTGCGACACCGGGGTTCACCCGATCACCGTCGCGAAAACCGCACGAGACCAGCCGCAGCCAACGGAACGAAAACCCCGTTTAATAAGTAAACGGGATATATTTTATAGCGCGCCGGAAAGTGTTCTCAGAACGGTTCCAGCGCGAGGTGAATGCCTCCGGCTCGACGCGCTGATCGCGTAGTTTGAAGTTTTACCCGAATCGGAGGTACTGCGGACCCCGGGCGGTCAGAAACGTAAACACTGGACGCGCGAGAGATAAACCGGGGACATTTTTGCAAACTGCCAGCCACCGGGGCTATATAAAGACCACCACCCACTTAGGGTTTTCCCTAAGCACCTAGGAAGCCACTAGCCCCCCCAGATCTGGAAATATCCCCAATTTTCGCACCAAACCCTAATTTTCAGATCTGAGATCAGCCCAATGAGTTGTGGACCGTCAGATCCGGAGATCCGACAGCCCAGATCGCCTCTAGCCTCCCTCCTCTCTCTCTCCAGCCATGGAGTAGCCGCCGCAGCAGCTTCCTCCGGCCGCCGGAGCCGCGGGCCGCCGGCTCCCCTCCTCCCAGCTGAGCCCTCTCCTTCCCCTTCTCTTTCTCCCTCCCTCTTTCCTCTCCTAACCTCTCCTCTCCCCTGTGCAGCACGCCGGCAGCACCATGGCCAGAGGCCGACCCGCCATGGATGGCCTCGAGCCGAGCTCGGCCCCGCGCCACCACCGCACCTTGGAGCCACGTCGGCCAACCTCCAGGTCCCGCGCGCCCCTGACTTCCTGCCCCACCAGTGGCCCCTCGTCGGAGCTCGCTGCCGGCCTGGGAGCCGCCGGCCGCCGCGTCCTGGTCGGGAGGCGCCCGATCCAGCGCCGGCTGCCCCTTGCGGCCCACCCCGGCCAGCTAGGTCCCGCGGCCCAGCTCGCCCATCTCCCCAGCCGGCCTGGGCCAGGCCCAAGGTGAGCACCCTCTGTTTTTTTTATTTGTTTTTTTTCTTTTTCTCTGTTACCTGTTGGGCCCAGTAGTTTCGGTCTGTTAGAGCTTTTTTTTTCCTTTCTAGGTCTTTTTTTATTATTTAGGCAGATTGTATTAGCTTTTTGCGATGCTTATATCTTTTCACCGGTAGCTCCGACGGAGACGCTTTCTACATGAAAGTTGCTCCGTTTTGCGCGTAGATTAATAAAATATTTCTTTTTGCCATGGTTGCACTTGTCTACTTGTTGTTTATCTGCTAATTACACTGCTTGCCACTGTAAACTACAACTGCAATAACTTTTTAACCGTTGCTCTGTTTAAAATGTTTCTTATATGTAACTTGACTAGAATTGCATGTAGATTGTGTTTTTGCTGCTCTTGCTTGCTAAATAAAATAATAAAATATTGTTTAGGGAAAAACAGTACCAAATGCAATTTTTATCGTGGGGTCCGCAATAGTTTGCCATGTCTAGGATTTCACCCCACTTAAATTGACTAGCTTAGGTAGTTTATTTATGCTTCACCTTTTGCTATGTTTGAGTGCTATGCCATGCTTGCTTGAGTTGCCATGTTAACAAACTTTGTTGATCACCTGTAGCTAAACAACTTGAACCACCGTAAACGTGCGGTATCATCGTGTGTGACGATTACTCCACTTAACCTGTTAGTAACCGCTCTCGACGGTAGGTGCGATGTCTCGTGTTGCCTTGTTGTTGGTGCTTGCTCGTGTTTGCTTCGTAGTAATAGATGCTTGCTCGTTGATTGATTTCTAGTGTTTATCGTCTTGTGTGCTTCCGCGGGTACCTTTCGGAGACGATGCGAGCTTGCGATCAACTACACCTTCGGAACCCGACTTATCAACAGGCAAGGACTATGCATTACTTATGATCCATTCTATTTCAACCAGCGGTTTGCATGCTAGTCTAGGATAGGTTCGATGTTTGATCCTACCACATGTTTACAACCTCTTTCAAACCGATACAGCCATGTCCCCTCCCAGCAAACCTTGTACTGCTATGTTACTATTGCTCGTTGCTCAGCCTCTGCTTAATATGCGTGCTTAGGATGCTACGATGTTACCTTGTTACTCCTTGGGTTGGGATATCACATTTGTTATTATTATTATTGTTGTTGATGATATGATTATTATAATGTTGACTATATTCGACGAAGGATGGAAGGTCTAGGCTATCCCGCCCCGACGCTTTGTTCCATTCGAGTCACCTATGATCCGAGTTCCGGGTATTGGTTTTAAGACTGAGCGTGCCTAACCACGTGTGGGATTTTATGGGGTCCCCTTTTCTTACCTACCTAGCTTCAAACATTTCTAGTGGTGGCCCAAGATGATTTACCATTTGAAACCGTGTGTGTGCTGGTCGGCCGCCAGTTGTTTACAAACCAACCTGGACCAGTGAGGACTTAGTTCCCTTGCTGGCCCACTTTGTCCGGCTGAGGACCCGGTGTCCCATGTGTTATTAACCGGCTATCCAAACCTGCGACAGACGGTTGAGACCAGATCGAGAGCGCGGCCGGCTCCTGAGATGGATGTCGACTCACCGGGGGCCACCCGGATTTGTTCGTTGTTAGCTAGAGGGACCTGTCGTTTCGGATCTCTTGGAACTAAATCATAAAATGGTTGCCTGTGATGGGTTGCAACTGAGAGAGATGGACGTGCGTGCGGAGCCTCGTAATGGGCAGTTGGTACACCCGTGCAGGGTTAAATCTTTTCGAGAAGCCGTGTCCACGGTTATGGACGACTTGAGACCTACTCCTTGTTCATAGACAACAACAACTGAGATAATCTTAATATAACTTGATCAACGTGTGTGTGTGCCTTGACTGCTTCTTCTTCGTCGGGATGCGAATAGGAGGACAAGGATAGGATAGGTGTTATGTTTGCGTAAGTAGTTGATAGCAAGACTTGTTGGAGGCGATTCCTCATCGAATGCTTGGCTTCTTATCTTACTCTCTAGATCGTTAGCCACTTCATAAATGATAGTGCGGCAGCAACCTCACCACCTACCCCTTCCTTACCGCAAACTACTAGTTGTCCTAGAATGACGAGTGATGAAGTCCTTGCTGGGTCAGATGACCACTACAGTTGGATGCTGAGTACCTCTGTACTCCTAATACTACCCCCAAACTCTTTTCAGGGTTCTTGATCGACAACAGGTATGGTGATCGACGTTTCACGTGGAGACTCGACGACGACTAGTTAGGCGGATCCCGACGGAGGGCCTGGACTCGTGTGGTTATGGGATCGATGTTTTCTCTTTGCCACTAGGCAGTTGCTTGTAGTTTGTACTCAGACATGTATCTTCCGCTGTTGTATTGTATTTAAGGCAGTTGTATGCCGATTGTATGAGATGTTGTATCCTTGTATCTGTAATGTTGTGATATCATGTTGGAAATCCGGGGCATATGACTTCGTCATATGTCGCGGTGGGACCGATATGTGCTTCGTCCCCGGATCTGGATGGAAACGTCTAGATCTGGAACAGTACCGCATATCGGGCCTCACATTCAGTCTCCCCCAAGCTTGAGTGATTCTCTCTCCATCGCAAGACCAAAAGTTGTAGATGTAGTTCCTGTCTTGGTGAATTTCACGAAGAGGATAAAACTTTGCATAAAAGAGAGACATAAGCTCTGGCCATTCAAGCAGATCAGAGTTATCGAGTAGCTTATACCAATCTGAAGCTTTATCTTTGAGTGATATGGAGAATAATTTCTTCATGATGAACTCCATCGTTACACCTGCAAGCTTAAATAAAGAACATAATTGTGATAAATATAACAGGTGTTCTCCCGGATTTCCTTCTCCTGTATAACGATTAGACAAGACATGATCAATAATACCAGGTGGTATCTTATAGGGCACAATTTCAGTAGGGGTAGGAGTGACCACCACAGTCGTGGGGCGGCTCCTTACCAGCAACGAACCAACAGTAGCAGGGTCCATAAGGACTGGAAGTAACAACAGAAAATAAAGGTTTACTTACCGGCTTCACTTACCAATAGCGCTACACTCCCCGGCAACGGCGCCAGAAAAGCTCGTTGATGGCGGTGAAGTTAATAGGTTTAGTGGGATTGCCTCCCATGTTAACCGAGTCAATAAACGATTCTTGATAACCCACAAGTCTAGGGGATCAATTGTAGCTTTTCGATAAATAAGAGTGTCGAACCCAACGAGGAGCACAAGGTGCTGATAAGTGACACTGGATATGGAAGGGCTGCACACACTCAAAGGTAAATATTTAGGGGTTTTTGGTTTAAGCAACAGAAAAGTAAAAGACAAGCAAAGTAAACAGGGTAACTGAGGAGTAACAAGTGGCCCAATCCTTTCACAAGGATAAGCCTAGGAACTAAACTTATAAAAGCTAAAGCGTTCTCGAGAACACACGGGAGAGATAGCCAAGTTACTTTCATCATACTCCGCCAAGTAATATGTATTGTGTTGATAAGTGTTGGTGGGTGGATCAATGCTAGTACACCTTCTAGACTAAGATAAGTGTACTCTTATGATTACACACCTTGCAAGCATCCGAAAATACAAGGTAGTAATTAAGGCATGAGCCTAACCACAACATTACGATCAAGGATCCGTAACTCCCTTGTGCAAAAGTGTGCGAACTGGGGTTCAGGTTTCCGTCACTCCGACAACCCACCATAAGCATCCTTTGTGCACAATATATTCCTCTAGGCCCATTAAAGGTGAAGTGTTAAGTGTTCGACTCACATAACACCACTAGAGAAATAACAACACAACTTAAGCATCAAACAACACATAAAACTTTAACATCATATGACTACTAACAACTAGACTTGTCCCATGTTCTCAAGAACTAAAGTAACTACTCACAAGACATAAAAGAGATCATGATCAGAGGTGATAGATGGGTGGCAAACAATCTGGACACAATGATATTTCTCCAACAAAACTCAATAGCATTCACCACAAAGTAGTAATCAACACCAACAGAGTAGAGAGGATAGATAGTACGGATTACAACACAAGTTGCAATTGTGAGATGAGATGGGATGGAGATGGAGATGGTGCTGATGCTGGGGATGATGTTGATGATGATCTCGATGATGCCCGTGACGATGATGATGATGGTGACGATCTCCCCTTTTGGGAGGTGATCTCCCCGGTGGAATCTGCCCACCGGAGATGGCTTTTCTTCTCTGTAGGTTACCGCCCCGTGGCGGCGGCGAAACACGGAAACTCTTCTATATTTAGTGTTTTCACCCCAGGGGGGTCTTATAGGCGAGAGGGGGCACCGAGGGGGGCCACCAGGCATCCAGGAGGGTGCCTGGCGCGGCCAGGAGGGGGGCCGCGCCAGGCACCCTTCTGGCTGCCTGGTGGGTCCCCTCACCTCCTTCCTCGGTGATCCCCAATCAATCTTCGTAAAAATATTCCCCGTAAATTTTCATCGCATTTGGACTTGATCTGATTCAGCAACTTGGTGTCCACTTTTCACCGCTGAACCCTGGTTCTGCTGCTTCGGCATCGGAAAGTCGTAAACTGTGTAAAACAAGCCAAAACAACATAAGAACAATACTTTAAAGTGGAATATATCAATGAATAGGATGAAATTACGATATAAAATAGTGATGCTTTTTGGACGTATCATCGACCCATGAAACCCAAGCAGGCTTACGGTCTCCCACTTTGCTTCCCACCAAAACTGGCGGATCGTCTTGTTTAGTTGCTCAAGGAGGCCTCTCGGGAGCTTCAAACACGACATCGAGTAAACAGGCACCGCCTGTGCCACGGATTTGATTAAAACTTCCTTCCCTGCCGTTGAGAAAAGTTTTTCAAGCCAGCCTTTCACTCTCCCCCAATGTCTCTCCATGTATTTAAATGCACCATTCTTGGAGGATCCCACATCAGAAGGCATGCCCTGATATTTATCATTAAGGGTCTCATTGGGGACGTTCAGTAGACCCTTAATTTCACCTCTCACATTTTTCGGACATCCTTTGCTAAAAAACACCGTGGACTTCAAAGGATGTACTCTCTGTCCAGAAGCCATACAATAGGCATCCAACAAGTTTGGCACTTCATTCGCCCCTTCCATGTTGGCCTTAAAAAACATCAGGCTATCATCTGCAAAAAAAAGGTGGTTAATCGGTGGCGCCGAAGGAGCCACTTATAGACCGCCAATTTGTGATGATTCATCTCTCGATTTTAGGAGGCACGAAAGGCCTCTGCTGCTATAAGGAACAAATAGGGGGAGATTGGGTCTCCCTGCTGAATACCCCTCGCAGGGGTAAATTCCTCCAGTTTCCTGCCATTGAACAAAACTGAGAAAGACACCGAGCTGACCATACCCATAACAATATCAAACTATCGTAGAAATTTTAAAACTCTAGGAGACTCAAAGAGCCGAAAGGGCAGCTAGAGGGGGGCCACCCTGGCCCAGGCGTCCAAAGGGCGCAAGCAGGGCTACCTAGGCCAACCTGGGGGTGGGTCCAGCCCTTGGAGCCCCTCTTTTTTCCTATTTATTCCATGCACTCTGAAAACACTCAGTGCGGAGAAATTATTCCAGAATCTATCGTCGTTCCACCGCCACCGCAAATCCACCTGCTGGAGTTCTGTCCCAGCACCCTGCCGGAAGGGGAGATTCCTTTATTTAAAATGTATTGTAAACACATTTTGAAATATTTAAAAAATCAAAACAATTAGCACTACGTACATCTTCACATTCTAGATGTGCAGAAAGTCATTTCATGAAAAAAACAATCTTTTAAGTGTCCTCCGTAGAAAATATGATGCTAATCTAAGTTCGTTCCCGACATATTTTTTCCTCTTTTGTACCCAACTACAAGAAATGTTGTTTTTTCGTAAAACTTTACGCGAGCACATTAGAATGTGTAGATACACAAGCGAATATTTTTTTCCGAAAGTTTTGAACGATTAGAAACGTGTGTTTTAGAAAAGAGACCATATGCATCTGAGATCACAAGCGACTTTCACTAAATTTACTGCTCTTAGACCTATCAAAATGTTAGAATAACAAACACAACGATCATACTTGACGACGATGATAGTACAGAAAACGCATGGTCATGCATGGACCTCCATGCGTGCCCATCGCACGGATACACTCTTGGTCTGCCTCAAATGCTCCGTATAGGTCAGAAAAGCACAACTCGTTGCAGTGGAGTGCAAGGCAAATTCCGAAACGTGTAGCAGTGGGTGGTGTAGGTGAACTGGGCGTGAATGCCGTAGACAAGAGGACACACGATCGACGAGTTTAAAATAAGTTGCACGTTGCATAATTAGACTTCATAAAAGCAGTTCTTCCGAAGCATTATTAGTAGAGTAGAGTACATGCCATACTGCCTGCACGCTGCTACTCTAGATCGAGCAAAAAAGTTTGGAAAGTGAAAGGAATATCGTAAACAAATGGGATGCGATACGTGAACGATGGGAACGGGTTGCATCTACTGAATGAAACGGAAAGCCAGCAAAGGCAGTATCCAACCGGTGGAGCTGCCGTCACGTGCGATCTTCTGAATGCGGAGGGAGGGTGGACCACGGTGGAACAGAGGATGGTGGTGCGCCGTTGGGGAGGGGACGAAATGATGAGAAATTTATAGGGTCCGTTCGTTCCGTGGGGCGCAACGCCTCGACCCAAACAGCTATTATCTCCGCCTGGCGTCGTTGCTCCAAGACGAAGATCATAAACACACACGATAAGAGCAACTACAATAGAGCTGACTGACTGGACGGGGCTACAAAGAATAAAATAGTATATTGTTGCTTAGTTGAAAGAGAGAGAAAAGCAAAGAGAAGAGAAACGGGCTACTAATTAGTAGCCAGCTGCAACACGTGCTCCTAGGCACTTTGTGAGATAGACATATGGGCCATATATTGCTAAAGTAGTATTCCTTATAGCCTTCCTATTATACTTGTTGACTATAAAATTAGCTATAGATGACATGGCATCTCCTTATAGCCGGCAGCTGGCTATACTATTAACCATGCTCTAAATGATACCCGGAGTACTGAATTATCGGAAGAGTGGGGGTGCCCCACCACGGGTGATTGGGAGTGGGAGATACCTTTGTGAGCCGGGCCCATGGACATGGGGTCATGATCTGCCTTGCGCACCATGCTGCCTTCATCATTGACTGACTGGACTGGACTGATGGTGCTGAGAGAGAGAGAGGGGTAAAACCGTCAAAACGAACTCGCAGGCAGCAGGCCTTCCTTGGAACAAACGATGCTCGCTGTCACGTACTCTACCAAAAACTGGACGGACGGACGGATGGAGACCAACTGCAACTAGCAAGTGCGTGCGCGGGCGCAAAGTAAAGAATTGTCCCTTGTATATCCCGCGGCGAAAAAAGCGACCGAGACAGAGAGAGATGCAGATGCAGGAGCACTCATCCAACCTGTTCCAAACGTACGTCGTAGATCACCAACCACGGCAGCAGCATTTAAAGGAGCATCTTGGATAGAGATTAGAGATACCGAGGCCAGTCCACCAGATAAATAAGTAAACCGGTCCATGATGAGCCAGGTCCACCCCTCCACCACCCCCTGCCTCCCCCTTTCCCCGCATCCGCACCGCACCACCACTCCCGGCGTCCCTCCAGATCACGGCGCCGGAGAAGAAGAAGAAGAAGAAGAAGATAGAGGAGACGAGAGAATCTCCCACCAGCCAGCAGCAAAGCAAAGCAACCCCCTCCAATCCTCCATCATCCATCCAACCAGCCAAAAAAAAAACGAGAGGGGACGTTGCGTCAAACATCACCGAATATTCACCCACCCGCCAACTGCCAGCCCCGAATTATCCGGTTTCCCGTTCCAGCAGTAAATAAATACAGTAAGACTCTGCGTATATAAACACCCCGTGAGGAGGCCGTGAGAGAGGTAGTAGATATTTGAGCTGGGAGTCCCAGTAGGCCACGATTTTCCCCTCGCCCCCTCGCAGGTCAAAATCAATCTATCCAATTATTTTTTGTAGTATATGGTGGGCGGATCCGACGCGACCCCAGACGCCGCAACGGACGACGCCCCCCAGGTCGTCGTGGTGGTTGCGGGAGGATCCCCCGTCGCCGGCTCCCCCGACGCCCCCCTCGCTCCCGCCGCCGCGCCCCTGCCGCCGCCGGCCCACGCGGAGCCGGAAGCTAAGCGGGAGCTCCCGGCGGCTGCTCTTCCGGCCGAGGCTTCTGCGGTGGAGGGCAAGCAGCAGGCCATGGCGGTCACCGTGGTGCGGGACGTCGAGACGGGCCCCGAAGCCAGCACCAGCGGCTTCGCCGACGACAAGCCCTCCTGGTTCACCCCTAAGAGGTACTCCTACTGCTACTGCTACTAACCCCGAGCATGGCGAGATTGAGCGGTGGCGTTGGCTTTTACTAGTAGTAGTAGGTTTGAACTGTTGGGCTGCACGGTTTTTTTTCTTTTCCGCGGAGCTCTGGGACAGATTTGTTGATGTAAAATTCGGGCGATTTGGTTGCTTGGTTTGGCAATTTCGGGTCCTCGCGAGCTCCAATTGAGCGGCCGTTGCGTCGATTTGAGCCGCTTAGCCTTCAACGATGCCAGACAGGTTCAGGCCAGACGGGAGCACGCAAAGAGATCTTGGCCGGTTCATCACGCTTGATAATAACAATTCATTGCTCATACTACGTACTAGCAATCATTGTTAGTGTTATTTGCTGTATGGTTCCATCTCTTTAATGGAAACTTCTCTCGAGCCTCTGCTTGTTCCTTTCGTGACTTCGGGTTTTAGCATTTGTCTGTTTCTCTACGTTGGTCTACTTTAGTGGTGTCATCCTGTGGACCTACGTTTTGTACACTAGTTTGCTGTTGGCGTGATGCAATTTGTTGTAGTGGTCACGAATTTGTTTGTGCGCGTCGTGGGCGTTTTTTGGTAACAGTGGTCCAAGCCTTTTCTTTTTCCTGCCGAATTAGTTCTAGATCATTTCATATGCATTGAAAATTGGATACTAGATTTGTACTCAATTTCCACAAGATGGAGTGGTTCTCCTGTTGTTTGGCCTAGTTGATATTGTTAGTATATCATGTGCTCACCATGACACCGATTTTTTCTAAGTTTATTTTGGCCTCTTCAGTGCGACATTTAGAGAAATCGGAGGACATTGTGATTTGATCAATAATTTCACGTTATGTGGGTTCTGAGTTCAAAACTTGCTAGTTATGCAGACTGCAGTAGCAGTTTAGTGGATGTGTGCCCGGTATCCCCCTGGGCATTACCATTACCATTATCTGAATTTAGCCAATAATTTCATGTCATCTGGCCTTGGTTCAGATTTCAGATGCTGTAATTATGCAAGATTAACATAGTATGACATACTCTGTCAGGTTTTGTTTTCTCATTGTAAGGAGTCCGTTTATGCAGAGGTTGAGTTAATTACGTATGTGGTTGCAGATTACTTGCGATGTTCTGCATAATCAACATGCTAAATTATGTTGACCGGGGAGTAATAGCAAGTAATGGTGTCAATGGCAGCCGTGGCAGTTGTTCTGGTGGCACATGCTCATCAGGTTCTGGAATTCAGTAAGTCCCACCAGAAACTTTCCTACAAATTGTGACATTTATTTAAACTTAATATACTTGCTGCTTGTCTTAGAGACTTTAAAACGAAAGCTTAGATCAGGGGAAATGCTCATATAATTGAATTTGTTTCAAATTGCTGGTTGATTATACACAGTAAATCTGTATGCAAATTCTTTTACTCTTTTAGATCTTCTCCTGTATTTTCTTTCCTGCCTGCTATCTGCATGTCTTCATTTTATAGTTTTTTGTTCATAAATCATGTTGACCATCCTAATTTATCATGATGTATTTTGTTTATTTCTGATTGGCCTTACCATGCCATGTTCTCTACAGGGGTGATTTCAATCTGAGCAATTTCGAAGATGGCGTGTTGTCCTCAGCATTTATGGTTGGGTTGTTGGTGGCTTCACCGATATTTGCGTCATTGGCAAAAATGTTAGTATCCTATGGTTCTCTTTCTTAATATATTATAACTTTATTTCTATATATTGCTCATTGGGAAAATATATTACGGATGGACAAATATTCTTCAAACAACAATACACACTACAGATTAGCATTTAAAAAAAATATGGTTTGATGTGAGCCTTTTGCTATTTTTTGGCATGTGATAGATTTCCCCCTCCTTGCAGACATAATCCTTTCAGGCTTATTGGTGTTGGATTGTTAGTCTGGACTATTGCAACAGCTGGCTGTGGGTGCTCGTTTGATTTCTGGTCAATTACTATATGTCGCATGTGAGTACTTTCTACTTGTTAAGGTTCAGATCTGTTTAATTTTAAAATAATACACTTGCCTAATCATACGATCTATTCTACCTCATGTTAATTAGGTTAGTTGGTGTTGGTGAAGCTTCATTCATAAGTCTGGCAGCTCCTTTCATTGATGACAATGCACCAGCAGCACAGGTCCTGTTATTCTTGTGATGCCTTTAGATTTTTTAACACTGATTTCTGTGTATATGTGAAGATATCTTGTGTTTGCTTGGCTTTGTTTCTATTCACAAGTCCCGTCATGCAGCAACATTCTTTTGGGACATAATCTACGCATTTGCACATATATTATGTTTATAACGTGTCAAGGATATACATGATTTTACTCTTCAGTCATTATATGCCACAAAAGAAAGAACAAATTGTCAAACCTGCTTTTGTTTGAGCTCATATGGTAATTGCTTTTAGAGCCTGAGCTCATATATTTCTGCATGGAAAGTAAATTTAGAAAAATAGCAAAAAATCTTAATTTTCTTTGGCACCAAAGATGTTGAGTGTTCTAGGTGCATGCAAAATTTCGTGAAGAAATGACATCTCTGCTCTGCCAAAAAAATGTGCTCCAAAAAGCTTTGAAAATAGAAATTTTGGGGCACTGATTTTGTTTTTATATCCAAGCACCATGGATGTCATTTGTTCACATAGCTAGAATACCCATGCAAAAAATATCAGTTTTGTTGCTATTTTTCGAATTTACTGTTCATGCGGGAGCCTATGAGCTCAGGAGCAGAAACTCCATCTTCATGACTCATTGCTGTATTAACCAGACCACGTAGGCTAAATATTTTTCACCAGTTGCTTCTTGTTGTGTTGAATTAGGTGACTGAATTGCTCCTTGAATAATGCATATGCATTATGTTTGCTTAGGAGGTTTTGTTTACATAGTACTTTTTTTTTCTCACGTCTTATGTTAGTCAACAACTAACATTGCTAATAATTATGTTACCAGAAAACTGCATGGCTTGCTATGTTCTACATGTGTATACCCACTGGGATAGCACTGGGCTATGTTTATGGCGGGTTGGTAAGTCTTATGCCACACTCTTCCTTTTCTTGCTTCTTGGTTTTGTGTCAAATTATGCAGGTTGAGTAACAGGTGCATTGCCAGTGTAACTTGACCTGACGTTCTTTGAAATTATCCTGCATCTCATCAGGTTGGAAATAGTCTTCACTGGCGTGCTGCTTTCTGGGGGGAGTCAATTTTGATGCTTCCTTTTGTCATTCTGGGCTTTGTGATAAAGCCATTAGAGCTCAAAGGTGTGGCTTTGTTTTCTGCACTGTTTTTTTTACCAGTAATCCAGTATAGACAACCCGACACTACTAATTTCTATTTTAGTATTCTGCCATCTTGACTTTCTTCTGTTTTTTCTTTCTTTCTTTTGGGGTGGTGGTGATTTGGTTACCAGGATTTACTCACAACAAAAGGACAAAAGAGTATGGTCCAATGCTCAGTCCGGAGCTTCAAGATGATACAAGTATGCCCCTTTGCTCCTTACTTAGTTTGATCCCGTTACACTATCTTTGTCTTAATAAGTGCTTGGATACTCCCTTGAAAGGTTAAAATTACAATTTGCTCCATTCAGTTATTAGAACAATTCACTGTTTCTCTACACTGATTTGCTCACAGTACAGGAGTAAAAAGCACTTCAGAAAACATCTTCCGAGTTAAATTCCTTTTGTTGACTTGTAACATCTCTCTTCATGTTATGCTAAAAATTTGAATTACAGGGCTACTTTTGTGATGACTTGAATAATACTAATGTGCTTGACATTGTAAAGATCTTAAGCATTTTCGATAGGAAAACAACCTATGGACAGAACTGATGTTTTGCTTAGCCTTCTGACTTATTTCGACCTCCCCTCGTATTCCAAATGCATAATAGCAGCTAACTTTATTTTGAAGAAGAAAATAGTAACTAACCTGCAACTTGTATCCTAGATGACATTGTTAATTTGCTCAGAGATTGTTCATCAAAGGCTAGTTTTGTTGACATTTCTGGATACAGCATCATACTGAATTGAATTTGCGCACTCCTGTTTGCTGGGATGTATAACTTCGCATAAGCTCAAGTGCAGTAATCCACCTTGTTCAATTGCTAATTTTTTCCCCAACTATTCCAGATAACAATGGAATTAAGCAGGGTGTGCCTGCTGTAGTGGAGGGCCTTGCAGAAAAGCTCCCAGAAAAGTCTTCCCTGTAAGCACCTGCTTCATGTTTTTTTGTTTGCTTGTTAGATCAGTGTCGTGATTTTATATCTTCATACAGTATCGTTTCTCCTTTTTACCGGAACTTTGCAGTTACTTAACGGATGCACTAACCTGCAAATAGATATGCTTATTTGCATTAACTTTAGAAAATCTTTTGAATATTCAAAATTTCATCATGCAGCTCCAGTTTCGGGAAGAAAGTTATGATAGAAATCCGTCATTTTGGGGAAGATATGAAGGAATTGCTACAAGAGAAAGTCTATGTGATCAATGTGTTAGGTCAGATCTTCTTTCACATGTTTGCAATTGTCTTTTAACTCTATCATGTTAGATACTTCTTATTTGTACTGAGGACGAGGTTTTAAAATGTTAAAATCAGCTGTTTCGATGCATTATACTTCATCCTTAATGTTAAGCTCAATTGTACAAGAAATTCCTCTATATATAGTATGCATTTAAGCATAGTTGAAACAACCCTGTGCTCTGATTCATCGTCGTTTTCTCGCTCAAGTTAAGCCCAATTGGTTCAACTTTTGTGGCAGATTCAGCATATAGAATGTTAATGCGAACTCATAGGTTGAAAATGCCCGGCATATCAGTCGCGTCCTTAACAATTTGCTACAAATTTGAAAATTTGTTGTAATTTGTGTCCAGATTCTTAATTCTGTAACATCAACTGTTGTCCCACAACAAGCAATCAAGTGCCTGGACACCTCCAGTGCCTGATTCCATTTTTAAGAGCAAATAGCCAAGCCAGTAACTACTTTTGGGAAGTAAAAACATTTTTTCTAAACAAATTCTAGCTGTGGCTATAGATTCTTCATTCAGCATTCAAAATTTAGGGTAATACAGTTCTCTTATAGTACATTGCTTCAAAGCGATCCTTATATGTCTTTCACATCCAAATTCGAAGTTTGATTGATATTTGTTGCATACATTTCATTTGCATTTTTGTGTGTGCAAAGTATAGTCTTAAGTTTATAACTGGGGTTCATTTAATTGTGCAATTCCAGGTTACATCTTCTACAACTTTGTCATTGGTGCCTACTCCTATTGGGGGCCCAAGGCTGGTCAGGATATCTATCACATGGTAATTCCTTGTAGTCTGTTTTCTGACGCATAGGATCGTATGCATTGGTATGCGATTATTTGAGCATTGATTTATTTTGTTTCCTGATGTATGAAATCCCCGGTCTTCTGGATTAGTGTAGCCTAGACCTACCATAATATTTATATTCTTTCATACTTCAATACATTGCCAATTCATTGGGTAACCTACTAACCTTTTGTGTTGAACTTGTCATAACAGGCCAGCGCAGATATAATGTTTGGTGGAATAACAATAGTGTGTGGAATATTTGGAACCCTTGCAGGGGGTTTCATCCTTGACAAGATAGAATCTACAATTTCTAATGCTTTCAAGGTAAGGGGAAAATATACAATGTAATATTTGCATTTGTTTGCCTTCTAACTTATACTCCCTCCGTTTTGAAATAAGTGTCTCAACTTTGTACCAACTTTAATACAAAATTGTGCTAGAGTTTAGACACTTATTTCAGAACGGAGGGAGTATTTTCTAAGATAAAACCCAGCTTTTAGCCATTTGCAAGGTGTTCAAATAGCTTGATAGGTGTGTGGTTATTCTATTAACATGGATATTTATCCTCATCTTCAGTTGATGATTTGATGTTATTTTTTAACTACTAATTCTAGGCTACTGACCTTCAGATGATGTTGTTCCTTTTTTAATAACGACATGCAGTCACTGCTTAATGTGTCATTCTTTTTGGACATGTGTGCCTAGGTTTAGTTCTTTCATTGCCTGTTGCCCCATTTGTTCTTTGGCAGAATGACACTGGACCATTAAGTATGCATGACCATTTTTTCTTGTTTATATACCATCATGTTGAACATGGGTGTGTTAATACGTGTGTCTACTGAGTAGTACCCCATCCGTTCCATATATACCAGCCACCATGATGTTGAACATTGTGTTATACTTATGCCTACTGAGTCGTACATGCTAGTCATTCTGCTGTATATGCGGCTTACTAATGTATAGCAATTGTAATTGTGTAATTCCTTCTTCCATTGACGAGATATATTTCTTGTAGCTTCTTTCTGGTGCAACTATCCTAGGGGGAATCTTTTGTTTCGGAGCCTTTTGTTTCAAGAGCCTTTATGGGTTCATACCCTTCTTTTCAGTGGGGGAGCTCTTGGTTTTTGCAACTCAGGTAAATACTTCCTTCGCTTTAACTATTTTGACATCACTTTAGATTCTGAATCCTAGTACGCAGTTGAGGTCTGAAACTATTGTTGCTAATTTAGGAATACAAAGAAATGCTAGTCTTGTTTTATTATGTTTATTTTGGTTACCAATTTAGAAAATCTTCATATTAGAAGTTACTCTAGTTGCTGTACAGGTACTTGATGTAAAACGGACAACATTTTTAAACAAGTCGCTTCTATTTTTATGTACTTGTCATGCTGTTAAGCATTTCAATATGTGGTAAATGCACTCATATGCCTAGTTAAATTCTGCACATATACTTATCCTCTGAATCTGCAGGCTCCAGTAAACTACATATGCCTTCATTGTGTGAAACCAAGTTTGCGGCCATTATCAATGGCCATGTCTACTGTTTCAATCCATATATTCGGTGATGTGCCTTCTTCACCCTTAGTTGGGCTTATTCAGGTACTTGTACTTTGTGATTGTTCGCCATGAATCATAGGCAAAGAATTATTTTCTCAGCAACTTAATTGCCCATGTTGATGATATTACCCTTGTATGCAAATATTTGGTTACATTGATTTCTCAATGATTGTCATAATGGATTTCTTATATGTAAATGCATTATTTTAGATCCCAATATTTCTGCGGCCTTTACTCTATTAGTGCCCTAGCAGATGTTGATGCATTATAGACTATCATTTTAGTTGCATCTAACATCACTTGGATGATGATACTTAGTATTGTTTCATCGTTGTTTCATCGTTGAGTCTTACATTGTGTTTTTACCGGTGGAACTTCAATGCAGGACAAAATCCATAACTGGAGAGCGACGGCGCTTATGTTGACATCTGTCTTCTTTCTTGCATTTTTGTTTTGGTTTGGAGGTATGCTCTCTTAGTATGATAACTGTAACTTCATATAATGTGTAGGCATCTTGTGTTTTCACATACTGATTAAAAGGACTACATAACCATTGCCACTCTATGGAGCATTTACAGTGTTTCAACATCCCGAAACTCCTTCCTGTATACAAGCCATATGCATGCATGATTTGAAACCAATCCAAATCACCACCATGCCTTAGTGTGTAGATTGAATATGCTTATCCTATGACTAAACTTGTGGCATCGTGCCAGCTGACTACGATCAGTAACCCATTTTAGTGTGAACCTGAGACACATTTTTACTCTTTGCAGGCATATTTGTCCATAGTGTCGACCATTTCAACGACCAGAGCGAGCACAGTGTTCCCGCCACCGAGAGATCAAACCTCAGACCGTTGCTTGATGATGAAAACGATGAAGCGCGCGCACGTCAGAACGATCTATGAACTCATCAATCAAGCAAGATGTTCTACTTCTTAGTCGGATTATTTCGGCCGTGCCAGTGAAATGTGAAATGTAAATTCGCATGTCCGTTGGCTGTACCTGTAAATACAGAAAATAGATGGAAACCTTTGCGTTCTTGGCTTTTGTGTACAGCAGCCTGCAGAGATACTTCAGCAGGGGTATGTATCAACAGTGTAACTTGGTTGATTAGAAAGGGCGGCCGGTAAAGTTTGCGCGTCTCTTGACAATTTCTTCGGAATTAGCCGGATCTGAAGCTAGAATTGGTTGCAGTATGTACTATACATGATAAATAGCTTCAGCTACAACTACACAAGAAGGTACGAGACGCACATGGAATTGAAGGCCCAGGGTATATGCATATGCATATGGTCCTAATCATGAATCATGTAAGTATTTCTTCTCCATGCTGCTGGTACGCTTGGTAGGTCATCGGAATAAAAGGAAGGGGCGCTCCAACCGCCGACTGGAATGGCGATGTACGCTGCACCAGGGAGGGAGGTGTGGGGCGCGATCATGACCCGGAACAACAACCATTGTTGTGGTCCAGGCTGGGCGCAACAGCAACATGTCGCATCCGTCCGTCAATCCTCCCGATGATCCGCCCAGCCACGGCCCTACAATCCGCCTGTGTCCACGTCTACTACTCCTTGCCAGTTGCTTCATCACTCCATGGATTGGATGATCGCCGTCCGTCCGTCTGCATCGCACCATCTGCTGGCTGCACGCGTGACATGCCCTGGTCTTTTGCTTGAAAATGACCCGTACGATACAAGTGTGCCTCTCCTTCTTCTGTTCATCAGTCTCGCTGCATATCAGTTTGAAAATGACCTGATGTATGTGTGCCTGGGTCTCCGTCTCCATCAGCATTAGCATCGTCCATCCATGCAAGTCTATTTCCTTTCCTTCTTATTTCTTCCCATAAGCCCGGCAAGTCTATTTTCTTGGCGCCAATGTAACTCAGCACGACAAAGAAAGAAATTGCGAACACCCAAAGTTCTTGTGTGCAGACTGCAGACCAATCTCGAGCAGGCTTCAGCTAGATGAGATGATCGATCCGTAGATAGAGAGGACGGAGGAGAGAGCTACAAGACGAAGGCCAAGCTGCCCATGTGCCCTGCCCCCCAATGCCTACAGTCCTCCTGCTGCAGTGCTCCATGCCTGTCCCTGCAAGGCTGCAGTGCTCCTCTGTCCTCTGCAGACTTCTTGAGCCAAGTGCTACATTTCAGGTTTTCAGGGTCAGACTTCAGATACCTTCCCAATTATTGCTGCATACGGATGAAGCCCCATGTTCTAACCCGCCAAAAAATCATACTCCGTACCAAAATATAGATAGTTGATACCTTCAAAAAAAGAAAGATAGTTGTAGTATACACCTACTTTAAATACCCATATTTTGATATAGAGAGAGTATATTTAAGTTGGACTCATAATTCTCGCCTCAGTCTTTTTAAATGAGTGTTTTTACGGTGCATCAAGTGAATATGAATCATCCATCGAACCAGATTGGATGGTCCAGATCTGAATATAATACGCTGATGTCACCTGTGTTACGAGGAGATCTGAGGAGCATTTTCAATACAAAAATTATTTTGAACATACTTAATTTCTTCCTTCTCACAAAAGAAAGCAAGGGTAGTTTTGGTACGTTTTACCCTTTGAACCTTTTTTTTCGTTGGATGACCATTTTTTAATCATCATGCCCCTTGTTTAAGTAAAACTCATGTAATTTGAACCGTTGAATCATTCAAATGACACACCTTCCCTTCTGTATCATGATGCACCGTAAAACCTCTCTTTAAATTACGTTTTACATCAGAGATTTCCTTTGCATACTCGGTGCATTTCCTTCATGCAAGGTCAATATAAGAGCATTTTCTGACATCTGCCCTCTGAAATGTGTGTGACTTTGCAGTAGTAGTGGCAGTACATACTTGTGACGTATCATAGGTCTCAAAAGAATGCACGCAAAGAAAAGAGATGCACATGAAAAACTCTAGCTCCCTTTATAAATCTGCACCCCACAGGGACCAAGCGGACACGGCCCTATCCATCCATCCATCCCCATCACGCCATCACCTCCCCACACTCTCTGTGCGCCACCAGCCGAGCCCAGCCAGCCATGGCCTCGCGCGACGCCGCCACCTTCCAGCTCTACCGGCCCATGGCAATGCCGACGGCGACGCCCATGTCCCAGACGATGGCGGCAATGCCGTTCTCGCCGGCCGAGGCCGCCGACGCCGTGGTGGCGGTGGCGGTGCCGGCGCCGAGGAAGGCGGCGGCCAAGGGCGCCAAGGACCGGCACAGCAAGGTGAACGGGCGCGGGCGGCGCGTGCGCATGCCGATCGTGTGCGCGGCGCGCGTGTTCCAGCTCACCCGCGAGCTGGGGCTCAAGTCGGACGGGCAGACCGTGGAGTGGCTGCTCCGGCAGGCGGAGCCGTCCATCCTGGCCGCCACCGGCTCCGGCACCACCCCCGCCGTCTTCTCCTGCTCCTCCGCGCCGTCCACCGCCGCCGTGTCGCTCCTCGGCAAGCGCCCGCGCGAGGACCACGACCACGAGGCGGCGCCGTCCTTCTGGGAGGCGCTGCAGGCCCGGCCCGTGCCCGTGCCCTGGGGCCTCGCCCCGTCGCTGGAGGCGCAGGCGTACGCGTCGTCGGTGGCGCAGGGCCACCACCACCACCTGAACCTGCTCTCCGCCCTCTCCGGCGCCTCCCGGCGGCCGGAGGAGGAGTCCCGGTGACTGCCCTGTCTGTACGTGATCGCATGCTGCGCTGACCTGCCCGTGCCCGTGGCTGAATTCTTGGAAGCCAGGTGTTCTAGACTCTAGTAGCTTGCTTGCTTGCTGCCCTACGTACTTTCGCATTGCCTTTAATTAATTCCTTCGCCTTTGCGTGCGCCGTGTGTTTTTCTAGTGCGTGATTGATTTTTGAGGTTGGGGAAAAAGAAGAAGAAGAAGAAGAAGAAGAAGAAGAAGAAGAAGGAGAAGAAGAAGAAGAATCTGATCTGACCATCATCGATCGGAGATCGATTCCAATGTACCAACTGTAGATAGAAGCCCGTGTGTTAGTAGATCTTACGTACGTGTGATTGTGCTTGTCATAGCTGTTACAGTGTAGTATGCCTGCCACTGCCATTCCATGGATGGATCTAAATCTAACACAGTGCTGCTACGTGTTACGTACGTAGTACACTCTTGTACTGCTACGGATCGATTGTTCTTGTTATTATGCTTCAATGGAAGCTCCTCCATATATCTTCAATGGAGCAGGAATCGTTTTGGTGATGATGTATTGCAGAGAAAGGCAAGGCTGGTGTGATTGGCGTCTGCGGCAACTGTCGAGCACCATATTAAACTTTTGCTGCAAAACAATGATTTACCACCTCATGGCTTAGTAGATTTACTTTAATCGTGCGTGGATCGATCGCTTTTACTTATCTCTGCGCTGCCGCCGGGGCCAAAAGCTGCTGCTGCTAACGGCCTCTGCCACTTTGCCCTGATGAAAGGCTCGGCCTGTTTTCTCCGGCGGGCCATTATTGGTGTCAAGCTGTAGGCCATTTGGTTTGGGCGGCTGCCCTACCTTATACAGAGTGCAGCGGATCTCTGCACCCTGCTCAACGGTTTACGTCGGCGATGATGCCCGCAGACTTTAACAAGTGTCAGCATTGGCGGCATTGCCATTGCTACACCACGATACGTACAGAAACACAGTACAGCACAGAGTAGTGTGTCTGTGTGTGCAACACTGCGACGGCGAGCATGGTTTTTCTACCGGCGACGAGACTGAAGATGCGTGCTGTGTGACTGTGTACCGTGCTGCTGGCACCAACAACCAACCTGTCTGTCTGTCTGACGTCCTTGGCGTCCGGGCAGGGCTGGTTGGTGGCGGCCAGCTCTGAGTCTGATCTGAGATGAGGTCCCTGGACTGGATATGTATGGATGTGCCAGTGCCTGCCGGTGACTTGGTGGTGTTTTAAATTTTGGATGGGCTGGGGCTGGTGACTTGGTGTTGGTACTGCTGGACGACGACATGTCGACAAGCCATTGCCAGCCATGTGAGGAGAGGAGGAGGAGCTTCTCGCCGGGATTGGGGAAAGGTCGGTGACATCTGTTGCTTTCGTGCACCGTTGTGTGCCTGCTCCGGGGACTTACCCAATGCCCATGGGAGGTGGAATTTACAAGAGCGCGCTTAGTTTGCATCGAGCTGCCGTCTGAGTAATAATCAAGTGAACGGGACTACTACTCGAAACGGTCAATGTGTACAAATTATATAACAGGACAACATTCACACGAAGCGGGGATAGCTCAGTTGGGAGAGCGTCAGACTGAAGATCTGAAGGTCGCGTGTTCGATCCACGCTGACCGCATTTAGTTTTTTTTTCATTTTCTCGAGCTTCCTTCATATATCTATGTGATTTTTGGGGGTGTATTTATCGATCAAATGCGACGTCTGTATGGTCCGGCGACGGAGCAATACAGAAAGGCAAGTGCAAGCATCAACCAAAAACCATGTTTGCTGGAGTATCATCAAATCTATACATATGTTAACAGTCCTCGGTCATGTTTAAGGGAGTCAGGCGCGTGGCCGTCGAATTAAAGTCAGATCGTGTATTTGTGGTTTTTTTTTTTTTTTTTGCGGGTAATGTATTTGTGGTTTCTCACTTTATCCCTATAGCAACCGCCACATCAAGTGGCGGAGCATGAACAAAATTTTAGGAGGGGGCCAAATGAGTGTGTGATATAGAAAAAAGCTGGAGTAGAATGATTAGAGAGGCTGGAGGATTAAAGAGCGATTAGAAAAAAAAATAAACCTATGTGGTAATATTTTCTCTAAGAAGGGGGGCCAAGGCCCGAAATTATTCCCATTACCCTCCGCCAGTGCCACATATCTTAGTTTAATGGTGCTTTTTTTTGCGGGTAATAGAACTTCATTACTCCATTCTCACAATGGGGTTTTCCAGACTGACAAGAGTTCAACACTTAATCAGGACCTTAACCAAGCCCTAGACTCCGATAAACCGAACTTTGAAAGAAAAGAGCTAGATCACTAGTTCAGGGTACTCCCTCCGTTCCTTGATGTAAGGTGACTAAGGTTTAAGAAAAATTTCAAAATACATGGCATATTGGTATTATATCATTCGTCTAGGCAAATATACCTACGGAAAAATATAAAACGGAAGATCTCTTTTCTATTATTGACTGATTTTAATTGTTTTTCCTGGATTTTCTAGGGGCAGATCAATCCAATTGTAGCATTATACGTACGCGTTAATATTCGTGCAAAAAGCTTAGGCACCTTAAAGGTAGGAAAGTATTTTTGTAGAGGCCTTTTTTTGTGATGACAAATGGTGAATTATATATGCGTTATTTATCCCTACTTGAAAGTTTTACTTTTTTTTCATAGATTTTCTTTTGAAGATGTTTTATCTTTTCAATCATGGGTCCAAATCATGAATTGATTTGACCGTTGGAGACATGAGATTTTAGGTTTCATGTTAGTAGGTTTTAACTATTATTTTTTTGAAAAAAATAAAATCTTACAAAAATAATGAAACCCAAGGAAAGAAAAAAAATCTATCTCTCGCGCAAACACATATTTTCTTCTCATGGGAACATAGATTTTCTATTTTCTATGAACTGTGTTCTTTCTTTTTTCGAGAGGTGCATATTTTCTATTGATAACAACATTTTTTTTTGTGAAAACATATATGTTCTCTTCCGGTGGTACATATATGTGCTTTCTATCTTTTCAGGAAGCACATATTTATTTCTCATAAAATCATAGCTTTTTGCATATTGTTTTTTTTACAGGAAGCATTTATTTTGATTCTCATGGAGGCATAAATACTGTGGTTTTCCTTTTTGTGAACCATAATTTTTCCTCTTATGAAAAATGTAAATTTACTTTTTATCAAGAGTTTTTTTTACAAAAGCTTGTTTTCTCTTAAAAAAATACATATTCGCTTCTCATAAATAAATGAATTTACTTCATAAAGCATAATCTAAAAATCAAAAAAATCGAAAGAATGTGAAAACACATGAAATGTGCTCAATAAGCGACACATTACGATGCCTTAACAATCCACTTAGTATGCTTCCATGATAAAGAAGATAACCTCTTCACAAGCCTCGCAAAAGGCATCGTTGCTTGATCTGTCACAAGGAGCAAAGAGGTGAAATCACTATTTGGAGGGTAGGAGGTCACACTGTGTGTTTCGAGCGTGATAGGTTTTGTCTTGTGATGCGTTTCAAAAAAATTTAGTTCTTTCGGTATTTGATACGTGTTGATTGGAAGGAATTTCTCTGGTTCCATTGTAGCCACAGGTTTAACCACAATCATATCGTGCAACCACAAGAACGATCGCAGCCAAATGTGCAACCATAGTTCGCGCACAGCCACAAGCACATTCACAGGTTTTTCAAATCGAGTGAATGTATCCAAAACGTGTTACGTGATGGTTTCTGAAACATACAAAATAATCTATGTGGATACTTCGAGACTAAAGAAGATACCCACTATTTTTTTTAAACGAGTACCCTCTAACTAGCTGCTCAGGCAAAGCGGGCTCTGTCCCAGCAACGCGCTCGGCCTCTTGCTTCGGCCCAGTTGGGAGGCTAGTCCCCCTGTTTCGTTGTTTGGCCCAGTTGCGAGAATCTTATCGAGAGCGTCGTCGTCAGCACCCCGCGCGCCGTTCTTGTCCGCCGCCGGAGCTCTTGTGCACGCGCCGCCGGAGAGCCCGGTCACGTGCCCTAGTCGTGGATACGGTAAATCAGCCGCCCAAATCCCACCTCTACGGCTTATTCGCCGCCGTCCCATACCAGCGCGGTGCCTTCGGCGCTCCGCCCTGCCCTACCTCTCCGCATCGCTACCACCGCCGTTCCCGTCCAACCTCACCGCCTCCCCGCTGCCTCAACCCCGTCCTTGCTTTTCCCGATTGGTTTCTGAGGTATGAGCATATTTTTCATCCATGATTCGTTAAACCCCACTGAACCTGGAGAAATTTTGGGCGTGCACCGGCACACCGTCTAGATCCGCCGCTGACCTCAACCATCCCTTTATGTGTTTATCGGAAGCTGCAGAGGGGCAGTGCATGGCGGTGGTGCCGCATCATCTTCTATATGAATTCGCTAAGGCTGCACTCATCAAAATATTTTCATTTCCTTATGCCACGGTCTGTTATATATGCTCCTCTCTTCCCTGATATCCAATTCATTCCGGTTAGGGGAAAACTAAGCAGCAGAAATTTGATGCTGGCTTGCTTTTACCTGTTGTAAAATGTTGAAGGTGTGCGACATGTACTGCAACGGCGGAGTTGATACAGAAAAGTGGGGTGATGCCCAAATTGGTCACTACATAGGAATTGGTAGTCTTACTAACTATAATCTGAGCCCCGTTTTGGTTACTTTGTTCAGACTATGTGAATGTTTAGCTATAGCGAGCTTACTGCTTTCTATAATAGATGCTTCTGCGTCGGTCGTCAGTGATGCCCGTGAACTATGGGAGAACAAATGGAAACCTTTCACCACCGAGTTCATCGAGTTGAATCCTTGTGCTGTAATATCCTTTCCCCACCCCTTCTTACTTGCACACAATAGAAGTGTTCAGAGTTGACATGGTGGCCTGTATAACAGGACGACTTTGAAGCTCAATTGCAAGAAAAGGCCATCCAAGCAGATATAGTTTGTTGCATGCAGAATTTACAGGCAAGTTGGGTTTTCTCCGCTTCTAGAATATGACAAACTGTTAAGCTTTGCTAATCTTCAAAGTTTATCCATGTTGAAAGATAGTTATGCTTTGAAAGCGAGGAACTCGCAAAGAAGCTTCTCAATAACGTATCATCATTGCTCAGACCTGGAGGCTATTTCTTTGGCATAATTCCTGATTCATCTACAATATGGTATGTCCCCTGATGGATTTGCTGTGACTTGATGTATTTTTGAACATCACTATTCTGAATCTTTAATATACATTCTCCAATTTCAAAAATAATTTGAACATCACTATTCTGAATCTTTGTGAGCTTAACCGTATTTTTAATTTTGTAGGACTAAATATCAAAAGAATGTTGAGGCTTCACATAATAAGGGTCTGAAGGTTGTTCCAAATAGCATCCGCTCTGAGAACTATACAATTACCTTCGAAACAGAGGAAGAAAAGTATGAACTCAACTTGTGTATCTATTTACGTCCGAATAGGTTTTTATCCTGAGGTATTACATGCCGAGTGGTGCAGGTTTCCTTTCTTCGGAAAAAAGTACCAACTCAAATTTGCAAATGAAGCGATGTTTGAGAATCATTGCCTGGTCCACTTTCCCAGCCTTATGAGGTTACCATTTTCTCAGTCGTTTCCAGCATTTTGTTGTATAGTATTTGGTTCATGTAAAATCGAACAACTTGGGTCACATGTTTTCACAAAATTAAAACATGTTTTGAGCAGATTAGCAAGGGAGGCTGGACTTGAATATGTGGAGATACAGAATTTAACTGAGTTTTATGATGACAACAGGTGCTTGTATCTTATTGGGTGCATGTTATTTCCATGAAATCATTTTATAAATAATGCTTCATAGCATTTTTTTGTTTATTTGCATAAGTTGCTTCATGTAATTACTATACTAATTGAATGGTGGACGTATCTGATGGTTTATTTTGGTTCTGACCTGCTTCCAGAACACAATTTGCTCCAATGCTTGGTAGTTGTGGTGCCGGTTTGGTTGATCCTCGTGGAAAGCTCATTGCTCGTTCCCACGATATTTTAGGTGGTGTATCTTTTTCCCCGTGTTGGGTTCATTCTAACATCCCTATTTGCTCAGTGCTTAATCTGATTTGTGCAGGATTGTATTCAACTTTTGTATTTCAGAAGCCTGACCCAGATGCAATGCCACCTATTGTAACACCTGACCCAGATGAAGAGGTCTGCTCTTCCTTTCCAAGCAGCACAAGATTTTTTATTTTCTGTTTCAATGGAGAATATCTAGTTAACCCTTTACTGAAACAGCAGGAACGACTCTGGAGGCAGCAGGCAGCAGTGGATGATTTGAGGCGCCCACAGGGAGAGGTGATTCCGCTAGATCCTGATCAGAAAGGCATCTTGGGTCCAGGACCTGCAGATATGAGGCTTAATTAATTAGTTTGCAAGGAAATTCAGATTTAGATGTAGATATAGACTTGGGGGTAATTATGCTCCATCAGTTAATGGTGCATGGTCATGCTGTGTTTTCGTTGTGACCTACCCCTGTCACTTCAGTTAGATCTGAAGCTCGCGCAGGTGTTTGATGCAAGTTTGGGCGTTCGTTGAATTCTACCAGGCCAATTTCCATGTTTTGTACCTGCAAAAAAACAATATCCTTGTGTTGTGATCATCCTTACTGCAGTTGTTTTGGGGGTAAACTAGGTGCATGTGTTGTCTAGACATGACTTCTCAATGTTTCTGTTAGAGCATCTCCAGCCGCGCCCCCAAGAGGCCCCCAGGACGGCGAAACTAGCGCCGTGTGGAGGAAATTCCCCCAGCCGCGCCCCCAAGGGCCCAAATAGCGTCGGATTGGGCCAAAATTGAGTCCGGCGATCCCAACCCAAACCCAGCGCGCTGGGGGGCGCTTGGGGTCGCCGGATGAAAGGAAAGCGCGCGAATGGGAAGGAAAGTTCGCGCGATTTCGCGCGTCCTCGCGCCGCGCCCCACCTATCGGCGTGTGAACACGCGTCGTTGTCATCGTCTCGCCTCGGCTTCCCCGCACCTGTCGCCGCCGCAGAGAATCAATGCGGCGCCGGTGACGAGTCCAATCGGCGCAGAGGGCATCAATGCGGGTCGCCGAGAAACCCAACGGTCCGACGACCGCGCCGCCGTCTGTTCGCGTTCTTCCCCCGCTATAAAAGGGGCTCCCCGGGGCGCCTCGCCGCGCACTCTCCTCTCTCGCCCTCTCTGCTCCTCGCCGCCCTCTCCTCTCTCGCCATCTCGCCGCGCACTCTGCTCTCCTCTCCTCTCCTCTCTCGCCATGGCCGACGACGAGCTCGCCCGCAACGGTTTCCGTACCCGGAGCCTTTCGCAGATGGAGGCTCTCCTCCTCGCGCAGGCCGGCTACCCGTGCCCGCCGGACACCAGGCCGCCCCACTCGTGGGTGCTGTCCGCCGGCGGTGTGCCGGTACCTCCGGTGCCGTTGATCGGCACGGCCGCCTTCCGTCGGGAGGTGGACGCGGTGCGGGCCACGATGATTGCGGCGGAGCGCGCCAACCCAGGCAACCCCGGCGAACAATACGCCTGCCTGGGAGTAGTACTTCAAGCTCCGGCGTGCCCAGGCACGGGCCTCTACCAATGGCCTGACCATCGTGGCAGGCCGGTACAACCGCGACGGGCGGGCACGCTGGTGGAGCGCGCCGGGGCGGACGCTCGAGTTCGTCATGCGCCACATTGACGAAGGCAACTCGCCGCGCCTCGACTACCCCAACATGGGCTACGGCGCCGGCCTGGGCCGTCGATCCTACACCCGCGGCACTCCTCTGTGGGCGTCGATGCCCCGCGACGACAGCGTCTCCTCGTCCTCCTCCGGCGCTCCTTCGCGCAACTCCGGCTCCCAATCGTCGGGGCCGGCCTTCTCGACGCCACAGTTCGACCCGGTGAAAACCGAGGTGAAACTGGAGGTGAAGAAGGAGCACTCCCCGGCGAAGCGCCGTGGTTTCCTCGGCAAGGTCCTTGGGAAGAAGAAGAAGGACATTGCCCCGCCGCCTCCTCCTCCGCCGCCGGCCGTCGACAGGGACGACGAAGAGGGCCTCGCCTTCCAGATGGACTGGGCGAGGCGAGACTACTTGGCCTAGCAGGTGCGCCTGCAACAGCTGGAGATGGATCGGGTCGAGGCCATGAAACGGGCCGAGGAAGCCCGGCGCTCCGAGCTGGCGAGGCGCGCCGAGCAGGCGAAGCGCGGCGAGGGCAGCAACAAGTGGGCGCCTCCACGACCTCCGTCGCCGCCGTTCATCGTCCTCGACGGCACTGACGACGAGGAGGAGGAGCCACTGCGGGTTCGGAGGAGGAGGGGCTCCATCGGCGGCGGGACCTGTGGCGCGCAGGCCGGCGTCAAGCCGGAGCCAAAGGATGGCGGCGACGGCGACGGCGACGATGGCGGTGCAGCCGGTGGCGCTGCTGGAGGAGGAGGCGGCCCGGAGTCGTCAATGGAGGCGCTCTACTCCTTCTTCTTCGATCAGTAGACTAGCGTAGTTTTTTTTATCTTTTATGTAAAAATCACCCGAATATTATGAATTCAGTCGAACTTCCTCTAAATTAAAGGCGTTTGGTCGTTTTTTGTTTGAATTTGGCCGATACTTGGGGGGTCATCTTGGGGCCGCGGCTGGGTAGCCGGCCCCCCCAGGACCTATCGCCGCGCAAGTGCCCCCATGCGGCGCTAAAAATAGCGCCGCAAATCGTCCTGGGGGGGCGAACGGCTGGAGATGCTCTTAGTCAATATTCTCAATGTAACACGTGTGTGTTGTATCATCTTTCTAGAAAACATCAGCAGTTGTGTTGGAATTAATCAATTGACCGCTGCATAACATGGACTAGATGGGAAGGCGCGCCGCTGCGCCTGACTATAGGCGCGTCATTTCCAGCTACTAGATAGGAACTGCGGCTTGCCGCACCCGGCAGCGTCGCTGCCGGTATGCTAATACGTAATTCGTTAATAGTAAAGGCATTATGGATATAAATATAGTTTAGAACAAAGTTTATATATAGCATTATAACATAGTAGTAATACATTGATGAGTACTGAAACAAAAGCAGTAACACACAGGTTACAGCCATACGATACATGAGTTTTAATAGAAGGATAGTGCAACTTATGATACATGAGACTTAATAGAAGGATAGTGCATATTATGTAAGCAACTTATGGGTGCCGTAGGGATGCTTCATGTTTTAGAAACATTGCAACGTCAGTCAGTACCTGCATAAAAGGATATGGATCATGGTTAAAGGTTGTTACGTCTTTTGTTTCATAGGGTGGAATGTTTATGGAAATGAGCTTACGGCTGGCCCATTGACTTAGTCTTTGAAACGTAGAACCCTTCTAATAGCTCGCAAGGAGCCAACCTCTAGCAAGCATTTTGTTTTTAGAGTCTGATTCTTTCAGCTGGCATTGAAGGGATTCAGCATGAGCTCGCTGGCGTTTGAGGGCTTCGTAGTTCACGTCTCTGACAACCGTGTTAGTCGTGCACTCTATATAGCCAACAGCTCTTAGAGCAGCAGTATCTTCGGCTGTTTCATCATCTGTGCAATACTCTCCTGGCACAGTTACATCGTTTGTGGATTCTCCATCATCGAGCCTAGTGGCACTCAATAGGATGGTAACAAGTATTTTCCCATCATTGACAACACGTTGGTACTGAGCTGGTGGTAACCCAAGGTTTTGCAGGAGCATGTCAAGGACCAGCCTATGTGGGATCCTAAATACACGCGTGGTAGTCTGCAGCGTTTAGAAACAAATAATAAGAAATTCATTAGGTATAAGTGGGTTAATTAATCAGCTTCACGAGTCCAGAAAAAAGTGGTGAATAAAAGTGATCATGCAGACTATTTGTGCAGGCAGATGCTATGTAGGTGTCAATAGTAGTTAGAAAGTATGTAAGTCGAGCAGGTGCAGGCGTAAGTAGAAATATCGGTACACCTATACCGGAGTTAATCGAAGCTCAGTAATGTTACTGCCGCGCACATAATGAATTCACGCAATTATACCATTATTACATTGTTGGCATATACACTGTCATAGTAAGAAAAAATAACAGACGAACATTGTTTCTATGGAACCAAACTTGGTGAGTACGAGAGTTAATCTGACCTGTGCAAGCGCCGTTAGAGGACTGTTAGTATACGAAGCAGAACCTGGCGAGCCTTGATTCTGCTGGACCTTGTCGGACATTAAATCCTACATAAGAAATATTGATCCCAAAAGGAGACCAGATGTCAGAGTTTCGTTAGATCCACGAGTGGTCAAAAGCAGAGGCACAACCGTGTATACATTTGGACTCACCCGTTCAACAAAGTTATTTGGTAGGTTGACTTGGCCGGTTCTCTGGTTAATTCCTTGAACAGCCGGAGCATGGTGGTTTTGTGCCTCTTTAAAAAAGGCTATAGGTGCAAACATCTCATGCTCACGTTCTTGAATTTGCTTTCTCAACACATACAATTTGTTTCCAAGACTATTGCCTTCTTCTCTCAAATCATGAGCTATCCGTTCAACATTGTTTAGCCCCTCATTTTTCAAACTGTCCACCATCCGAGTAGGTGGAAAGGCATGTACTATCACACTGTGAAGTTGATCTGAAGAAGCATTCATGAATTTCACGGCACGTAAATAACCTTTAGCGAGCTTGGCGATCATATCGAACGATTCGTTGAGCCTGAGCCTTAGATAACCAAAATCTCTTTCCATCCGATTCAGGCGACTAAAATTCAAATCCTTAACCACAGTATTTGTGGCATTTTCGATGATCCTAATAGCTTCTAATGTGGCAGAATCCTCTGCTGCTGCCTCATTAGAGGACCGAACTCCGGTAACAGTCATTTGTGTTCGCAAGAATCCATCGTTCCTGACAGATGTCCAGAACAAAATGGTGAAGCTTATTTGGTTGTTCAAGTAGCGTCTTCGGCTGTACTTCGCGGCAGGGAACCCAATTTGCTCCAGCAGGAGATCAAGCATGATTCTACCTGGGACTCTCACAACAGAAGGGCCTGCCTGTGTGATGAAATGTTTCTGTAGCGTTAATAAAAAAACATTGGAAAACAGAAATGACCAATGCATTGGTTATGATTGAACTGGGCTGGTGATATACAATCGTAGCACATACGAAGAGAAATTACGCCTGGGTTAGACCAACGAACCTGCATAGAAGAAGGCATCTGTGTGGTAGTAGATGACGCAAGTCCAGGCGACGGTCCGGGCGAAGCTCCATCAAAAACGTCACCGTCGTTCATGGTGGTTGCTAGATGCGGATTTCATAAGAAATCAGCGAAAGGAATTGATAATAATGGGCATAGGAAAAGAATAAAAAAACAAGGGGTAGTAGTGCTTACTCTAGAAAGCAGATCTATTGAATCCAGCGCCGCCGCATGCCTTGTTTCGTCTCAGATGGGAACGATACATTAGGTTACTTGCTGCTAGAAGGTATATATAATAGCAAACGTATAGATGGGCTTTCAAATGCTTATATGGGCCGTTACTTACATATGCTACGGTCTTTGTACGCCGGCAAGATAAATGTGCAAGTAAAATGAAGAATACTAAACGTAAACAAAGTAGATCTAATTTGAGATAATGCGAGGTGGATGCATGTTCCTACATTTCCAGACAGTACTTTGAAACATATAGAAGGGTCTCGGCCAGGAGGCCAGATTTATATATGAAAAAAAACCACACATGTATGTAACTCATCTGGCATAGACCTGTACAAAAACAGAAAGTCTCAGCCAGGAGGACAGATTTACATGAAAACATATGCACACATATACATAAGGCATTTGGTATAGCCCTATATAAAATCAGAATCAAGGTTCTCAGCCAGTAGGTCAATTTTAGAACTGAATGCACATGCACGCATATATATAAGCATCCGTTGATAGTCATAGAGATGGTAAGTACAGTTTTGATTACACACCATTACATCCACCAGCAATACAAACCCAAGTGAGCAGGAAATCGTAAATAATGTCTGGTTCAGTATCTAAAGTCTGCATAGCAAATGTTCCTTTTATAGGAAACAAAGCTATAGACCACATAATAAGTGGCAAGATGACATGTAGATAGGATCCGTACGAAGAAGGGGCTTCATCGTTCAGCAACATGTTGAAGCACCAGGGTTACTAAACCAAGTTTCGTCGTACGTTCATGACCAAGTAGTAAGGTCCTGTTCCATAGAAAGCATGAACTTGTATTAGTACACGATGCATATCACACTGATAGGCAAAGGGTAACCATAGAAAGCATGAACTTAAATTAGTACAAAATGCATACCATAGTGATGGCAAAGGGTAAAGGCGATGGAAAGACGTACATACCCAAAAAGGCTCGACCACGTGACACCAGCTGGCCTAGAATTTGAGTTTTTTCTTGATGTGAGAAGCACCGCTTATCCCATCAGAAACAACAAGTGTTTTGCTAAAATAACGTTAGAAGGGTAAGCATAGCAGAAGTAAACTGCACTAACATATATAATAAGTAGTTTTTGATATCTGTTTGTGCAGGTACCTTGGAGAAACATTGGCTTGGTCTACTGGTCCCTGATAAAAGTATAAGCAAAAGACAATACCCTATATTAGTCAAATATATTTTTAAACATTTTTTACAGCATGAAGATGTACATGTGCAGGGACATTAATATTACAAGAGGAAATAAAAGAGCTAATACCTTAGCAGCATCAGATGGAAGTAGAGTGGCATTGACAACAGGTTCAGCTGTTTTATCGGCATTCTTTTGATTTCCATGACCACTGCAAGGAAGAATTGCATTAGGAAAACAACGTCATAAGCTGGCAGTCATTATTTCAATGGATTTAGTTTAGATCTTAGTTTAGTAACATACTCTTTGTTGACAGATGCTGGTGAGGCGTGTCCTCTCACAGACTTAGGTGTAGGGAGAGGAATTTCCTAATATAAATATAAAAAAAAAGCAAGATGTCAAGTTGCATAATCAAAAGAGACAATTTATCAAACAGTAGAATGAAATATCATGGTACATACATTTGTCTTGTCAAGAGACTGGCCACCTGTGAATTCCGATCCGATCACCAATGGAGCAGGCACAACAGGCGGAGAAAGGTAACCACCATAAGATTGTGAACCTGATACACTATCAGAATTTCCAGAGTAATCAACCCTACGATACTCAACAGTGGGACGGGAACTTTTTTCCACAGGGATATCAATCCTATTGACCTGAAATGAACTCTCCTCCGTATCAGGCAAGAAGCTCCTGGAAGAAATAGACACCACAAATCGATACTTTCGGCCAATCAGTGTAGACAGTTCACGAGGAATGGTGTTAGCTCCACGGGCTATTTCAACGATCTCAGTGAGAGGCATTCGGTTAGAATAGCCTTCACGGAACAGGGAAATCAACGATTTACCAACAATGTCCCTTCCCACCCTATCAAACAAGACAAATTCGGCCTCGGACGTGTCATCAGCCCCCATGAAACATATGCGATACCTACGACAAGGGATACACATGTGTGAGGTAAATGTATTCAGGATTGCAAAGCCTGAAACGGATATGTTCAGGAGTAATAACCTTGGCAATGCGCTGGTGCACGGGCAGTTTTGATCAATGCATTTGTAAACAGACCCATAAGGCTGTGCAGATTTGTGGCATTTTTCACAAGACATAAACCACCACCGCTGCCCAGGACTGAGCCTAGCAAGTGTAACCGAGCAAAAGAAACGGATATCCTACAAACACATATAACAACGAAATACCAATGTCAGTCATTAGATCAGTGTAAAACTTACGCCTTCATCAAAGAAAAATCATATTGATATAACTAACTTTGTTGACGTAGATATCTAATTCTAACAACTCAGACACCGTCTTAGTCTCCATCTCAACATTTGCAGACACTTCAGCTACCGTCTGTCCTGGCAAGACTATTTTCTCTACAGCGGAGAACTTTCCCTGCAGTCTGTAAGTAGGAAGGACCAAATGAACAGAACCATGAGATTAGACATGATGCAACGCAAAATAAGTCTTCTGTATGCATTTGGATTGAGGAAGGAACAAACTTTGTATGGAATTCGGTCATCTCAGCGACATCATCATTTATGTACCATCGACACGCCGCACTTCCGCTAACCCCCCTTCGCCCTGTGCAGATTACAGAAACGCCTATTAAAAGCAGTGCGCAAGCATAATAATAACCAAAGATAATAGAGACGAGACCTTCATAGTTCTTAACCAAGGTACCAACAAACAAGGCAATGACTGGTTTATCCTGGCCCATTAGAAAGATCTTCTCTCCATCAAACGTTGTTGCGCGTTCACCCCAGAGCACGACGTTTATCTGATATCCACTGCACATAGCACATGAGTAACCACATATATAATTAGACGACACGGCAACCTAAACAGCGGCCCTAGTAATAAACGACATAGACAGACCGAGAACACACCTCAGATCCCTAATAGTGATGACACGCTTAACAGAAGGATCAGCCCTGCTTGAACTGTGATATTTCATGGGGTCTGACACGGCAACAACGAGGCCCAACACATCTAAATCTCAAAGAGAGAGAAGTAAGCTACAACACGTAAAGGAAACACAAAACAACCCAAAGTACGAGGAAATACCTGTAAAGAAAGCAGGCGTCTCAAGAGGTTCAGGCAGATGTGCCAGCTCAGTAAGCGAGTAAGTGCAAAATGGGAACTCAACGTCTATGTTTGTGGCTATCTCAGCAGTAGTGAATCTATTAAACCTTATCATGTTAGTCGAATCGATAGGTTTGAAATAGAGTTTATTTGGGAACACCAGGAACTGGCATATATCATATGCACACCCTTCAAGGATTCTATCCATGAACTTGGGTACCAGTTTTTCAGAGATCTCAGCATAGATATGGTTACCCTACAAAGAAAGATACAGAACCCATTAATAAATAAACATGATTCCACGGATACCAATAATAATCAAGGGATGAAGCAAACAATAATCAAGCTGAAACACAAGGACAAAGAAAATACCTCAGCATCCAGGAAGACTAAGTCAGTGTGCTTTATGGGCCCAACGTCAGTGGCACCACGATGCTGCCACATTCGCGAGACAAACACACGGATAGTGATCCGATTATTCCCCGGAACCAGATTAACCAGACTTGTAATCGGCATCTGAGACAACTCCACCACAAAAAACACATTCCAACAGAAGACAATTTTGTAACAAGATATAAGTTACAGCAGGTACGCATAACAGGGGAATGATCATAACGTGAAACTACGACGGGATCATAATATATTATAGGCGCATCCTGAATACAAGAATGTAATTTTTTTTGCGCTATCACAAAAGTGCATATCAATATGAAAGAACCCATAGTCTACCAAAAGCTTGACCACACACACCACAAAACATAGACCACCACTCAAGAGAACAACGACATCCCAGCAGATCGAAAGATCTCTGGGAAGACAACATTTTTTGTCTCAGAGCCGCACGTTCCATCATCATTAACTATAAGGATTTTCAAAGAATCTTTTGAAGTAACTCGAGACACCGCCACATATAGCTGGCCGTGAGTGAATACAGGTTTTTTAAGGTACACACCAACCGAAGAGAGTGTTTGTCCCTGGCTCTTATTAATTGTCATAGCATAACACACACGAACTGGAAACTGGCGACGTCGAAGCACAAATGATGACTTCGATTGTCCTGCAGTTAACTCTATTCTAGGAATATAAACGGTATCACCTATGTGAGATCCAGTAATTATAACAGCTTCTATAACACGATCGCCGAGGTCTTTTATGATAAGTCTTGTGCCATTGCAAAGACCATTTGCTTGGCTCAAATTTCTCAGCAGCATAATTGGAACCCCCTTCTTAAGAGTAAGCCTATGACATGGAAAATTAATGATTTTCAAACTGTTCAAATATTCTACAGGATAGTAAAGATTGTCCTCTTGAACGCAATCTCCAGAGCCATCTATAGAATCAGCGCTCAGGTACTCCCTGCTAACAGTTGGAACTAAACCCATGACATGGACATTAATCTCCTCAGCAAAATCATTGGTAGTTGATAAAATAGCCCTTTCCCTCAAATAGCCAGGTTTTTTATAGTTAAGCAAGAAATCATTGTAAATGGACGAAACAATGGCAGCTATTGGATCCCCATCAGTTTTGACTAACAAATCAGCTGGTATATCTATCCAAGAAGCTCCGCTCTCATCGCCTTGCTTTGTAACAGGCAGTTTACCCTCGCCAAGGTCTAAGACCCATTTACTGAACAAAGCAATGCTTTCCTGCACTTCGGCGCATGCATTCGGCATAACCAATCACATATTAATAGTAAGGGACAATGTATGAACATGCCGCCACAACGGAGAGTTTGTGATAGCTGCATCAACAATCTGAGGTCTAGTACCGCCTTCAATTACTGGTAAAATTTGTCTAAGATCCCCTCCTAAAACCATAACCGTTCCACCAAATGGAAGATCCGCACAAGATGCATTATGGGTGGAAAGAACATCCCGTAACGTCCTATCCACAGCTTCAAAACATCTTCTATGCGTCATGAGTGCCTCATCCCAAATAATTAAAGATGCTACCTCAAATAATTTGCAAAGGCGAGAGCCTCGTTTAATATCGCATAACATCTCATCATCAATGTTAATGGGTATTTTAAAACGGGAATGAGCAGTCCTTCCACCAGGCAACAGTAGAGACGCAATACCTGACGATGCAACAGTAAGAACAATTTTCCCCTCCCCTCTAAGAGTGGCACATATTGATTTCCAAAGGTAAGTTTTCCCAGTACCTCCGTACCCAGAAACAAAAAAGAAACCAGGTTTACCGCCTTGCACACAATCAACAATCATATTATAGGCAACTACCTGGTCAACATTCAAACTATTAAACATAATAGGTGCCTCTTTAGCGAAAGAGATAACATCATAAGAAAGTTCTTCATGAATTAACCTGTTATCAATAAAAGGGCTATCGCTATCATCAAGGGTTCGGGATGGCAGCTTGAATTTATGTATATCAGAACCATGCTTTAAAAATATGTCAGTCAACTCATCAAGAAGCATGTTTCTAAGCCGATCAACGGGAACCACGTAATTTGGGGTACATGACATAGAGCATATTGTACGTTCGATGTCATCAGCCATACTCAACCAATAGCGTTCAAAAAAATGACCTTCATTCTTAATATGACAATTTATGAGCATGGTAACAAACAATTGCCTAAGTCTGTTTCCAAACCCCCAAACCATAGCCTCATCAAACGCCATGTACCATTCATTGTCATCTCCTAATAACCCCCTTGCAGCACATGCATCTTTAAAGCTATCGTAGACATGCCCATCATATGTCCTAAGATCTTTAAAAGATCTGGCACCTTGAACAATCATCAAGAGCATGCGCAAGTAATACAACTCACCTTGGGTAGGACAAACGTAATATATTCGACCAATTTTATCACCACAACCCCTTTCATGCCATGATCTGTTCACAGAGTCCCAAGTCCATTTAATTGGGAAATCACAATAAGTTGATGACCGTGCATTCTCAAACAATTCATTGGCAACAAACCATTCAGTGAGCATAGTTTTTTTCAGTTTGTCAGAATTAGCAATCTTAGTAAGATCAACACCAGGAAGATAACGAACAATGTTCATGCCAGGCAAATGGACAACCAACCTCTCTACAGAAGGCACCCTACAATGTATATGAAAACCAAATATGCGCCATAATGCATCATACTCGCAAATGTAACGACACCGCAAATATTCTTTGACTTCATCCACGGGACCATCACCATACACACCAGATTTTTTCAAACGCTCGAACATCACCTTAGCGTAATCAGCGCCTTTTGTTACATATTTAAACAAGTATTCCATGACCTGGGTTTTGTTACACCATTCTACATTAATATGGCCTTGAAACATTTTGAGCAAGATCATGTTGTACGAAACTACATGCCTACTGTCAAGATAATGGCCATTTTTAAAAATAGTCCTACCATTGTTACGGCGTCTATATAAGGCAAATCCTTTCTCATCTATGATGGTTTCATCTCTGAATTCTTTTGGATAATGCTTAGAGCAGGAACCATTTTTCATGCAAACACATTTTTCGTTCATTTTACCACAGGGCCCATGCATCATAAATTCAGAAACCAGCACATAGCCTAAGGGGTCTTCTAGTGGATCAGGTATTTCAGCAGATATAAAAGCGTCTATACTTTCAACGCCAATCTGACCTTGATCTCCTTTCCGCCAAACCAAAATGTGAGCGTGAGGCAACCCCCTCTTCTGGAACTCGACTGTATGAAGCACTGAAAGAAACATAAAACAACTGGCAGTAAATAAACATAGCTCATAGTATCGCAGCGAGAATGAATCATCGTAAACAACAGAACATATAACACAATTATACAGAACAGTAGAGCACACTACCTGCCTTGACAGGACCGTAAGCTCGCCCGGATTTGATCTCTTCTAGGTATTCCACAAGCTTCATATGATACACCCTAACGATAACATCTACTCTATCAGAAGGCTGTTGCCCTGCCTCCAATGCTGCAGTGATTTCAGGCCACTTAGGATTACATGTGAAGGTCGTGAAGATATCAGGTGCACCATGCACCCGACATATGGCAAGACCGTCTTGAAAATTTTCCTTGTAATAACGCCGACCGCCGGTGTGACTGGAAGGCACAATGGTTTTTTTCCCAACAAGGGCACTGTCAACACAACCATCATTAATAGCGTCGTTTATACCCTGCAGATGCTCAGCCCTAAGCATATCCTGTTTTCTCAATATATACCAGAGCCTGTTCTCATCAATGCATGCACGTGCATCAACAACAGACTGGGAAGATAGCAAACCATAGCACAAATATGGATTAGGCTGATCGCCTTTGTAGTGGCACACAAAACGATAGTAATCTTGCATAGTCATTCTATTGTTCTTCCCACCATCAGGAGTATGATCAAACTCACCAGCAGGATCCTGATCAACTGGGATATCGGAAGAAGACCCGATTTCTAAATCACAAGGCTGACTATTTTGCATATCAAAGGCAGACACCGTGGTCGACGCAGAAGGCTGGGGAATTGGGACCTCTAAAGTAGACCCTAACTCTAATGCATTCTGATGGATAGGATCAACCGAGGTGGCATGATCATCATCGATATTATCAGGGATAATCAAATGCGGAACATCTATCTGGAACCCTCGCTCCCCGTAAGGGAAAAGCAACGGGTACTGTAAAGGCATAAAAGCAGGGTTCAGAGAAGATATCTGCTGCAGACCTTCGGAACGATTGGAAATCACTATATCCCGAGTAGACTTTTCTAACGTAAAATCACCAACAATCAAAGCAGCAAGTCCAGTAGTGGTGGGCAAACTATATTGTGGACCATCACCGTCCGAAGGACCGATTATATGAATCGATACTTCCTCAATGGGTTCACCATCAGAATTTCCTATAATACCGCTTGCTTCTCTAAATGTTTTTACCAATGGATTTGAATCGTTGAGCATGTCCCTTAAACCAACAACAACACTTCTATCAATATTACTATCGGCCTTATCATTTGGATCTAGAGCACGTATTCTGTGATCGATCTCATTAGATGGGTCATGTATATACATCTCAGCAAATTTAGGAGCTTCATCGCCTTTCGGCAGGAGAGACCCTATACGATGACAGACTTGACCACTTATTTTGAAAACCTTAGGCCCACGAGTACTATCCAACGAATGATCAATAGTAGCACCCATGGAAGTGAAAGCGAACATACAATTGTACTGACGAATGTTCCGTAGGAATTTTTTTGCACAAGCAGTTCCATCAAAACGAAGAAGCTCCCGGAGATAAGCCGGGGGATCTTTGAAAGGAGGAATATAGACCTTAGCACCTTTACAGCACGCACGGTAATACATCTTGCACTTTACCCAAGAAGACGTCGATTTAACCCGTTCATTATACCAGAAAGAAGCACCGCAATACCGACATAAGAAATCTGGAGGGCCGTAATACGATCTATCTGCATAGGAAGCTAATAGCCCAAAAGAAACAAGACAGTAAATCACACAAACACAGGAAAAACTCATGTACATAGACAGCACAACAATTATATATATCAGGACCAACTACTAATACCTTTAAGGGACTCGGCAAATGCAACCGAATAACCTCGCCAATCTTCAGGCATGGGACCGTAAACCGTATGCTCTGGAACGGAATACCCAGAACAAAATAAGGAAACGAACGGGATAAACCAAGCAAACGAAAACATAACTACGACAACACGAGCACCTTCATAGCCAGAACGAAGCAAGTCAAGGTTCACCCTACGTTTCCTGCGATTCGAGGTCGTCTCAGACGAACTTAGATAGGGAAACCAACTATCACCTAAGAAGGGTCACATGTCATTGGAATCAAACGATTAACCCATGGTGATAGTTTAAAAAGAAAATAATCCATAACAGAAATAATCAGGACATACGTTTTCGTTTCCTAGGAAGAAACTCAGGAGGCACACGAGGCACGTATAATCTAGCAATGCGAGCACGGGATATCATAGAAGCACCAGCAGTAGCCCGGCCACGTCCCCGCCCTCGTGTTGCAGCAGCGGCAGTAGCCCGGCCACGTCCACGCCCTCGTGTGGCATCAGCGGCAGTAGCCCGTCCACGGCCACGCCCTCGTGTGGCATCAGCGGCACGAGCCCGTCCACGGCCACGCCCTCGTGCCTCATCAGCGTCAGTAGCCCGTCCACGGCCACGCCCTCGTGTGGCATCAGCGGCACGAGCCCGTCCACGGCCACGCCCTCGTGCCTCATCAGCGTCAGGAGCCCGGCCACGGCCACACCCACGTCCTTGTGTCCCAGCAGCGGCAGCAACACGGCCACGTCCACGCCCTCGTGTCCCAGCAGTGGTAGGAGCACGGCCACTTCCACATTGCGCAACAACAGGACCAGCACAAGCAGAATCACGACCTCGTCTCACATCAACAGCACCTGACATGTCCCTTACGCCAACGGGAACTACAAGGAAAGGCGGGTGGTCTGTAGCAGGTATACGGCTGGGGGCACACCCTCGTTTAGATATATGCTTGCTACGCGCAGTGGACCCTCCATGCGGAGGAACACCTCCAACGGCTGAGTCACGCTCACATCCGACACCAACACCAACACCCGGTTCAACACCAGCACAGTCGTAGATGCGGACAACCCCATTCCCACGGCCACCGCCTTTCCCACGACCAATTTCTCTTCCACCACGGTTGGCACTCGAACCCACCATACAAATAACGATTCACATAAGGAAACACGCCCAGATAGAACATCCACTATAGTTAACCATGGTAAGGCAAGACTGAACAACCAGAAACAACAAGGAGTAAACGCATGGTCAGAATGCATAAGGAAAACACATAATGCAAAGAAGCACTGTATGTACACGATACCAAACATAATTCAGCAAAGACACATTTTTTATTAGAAGACATTCATTATTTAGAGGTGTAAATCATGTTTGGTAAACCATACAATTTATCAACATCAAGACATCAACATAAAATACACAACACCCAACACAATAAGAAAACAGATGATTAGAAAAACAAATCAAATTGACCTATGAAGGCGGAACTAAAAGCTACAGGCCAATGTAACCAATGCAGTGTGTAACAGATGTCGCTGCGTAACAACATTAATATCGCTCACATCGCCAGATTCATCGCCGCAGGCGATAGACGACGGGGACCGGACCAAAGACGCCGCCAAAACAACCGCAGAGCGGGCAAGCTGTCGGTAAGTAGACATACTCTTATAATTATAATCTATCACAACAAACCCATAGACACCCTGTAGAAAACAAATCGCCTGAAAAGCAGCATTTTCGTAAATGTCAAATCCCAAACCGTCTTGTGACCAAAAGAACCGCCTCATGGTCAAGCCATCGCTTCCAGGAATATCAACTTCGATCTCAACTCCCCCGATCAAGTCACCATCTTCCATAAACTCTCGCAGGTACGAATGAAACGGCAAACGACATCGCAAGGCAATGTCATTTAACATATGCACATACGAATAATTCACAGCAAACATCCTGCCACAGAGAAAACCTATAAAAGATTAAACCCACTCCACGCAAAAGGGAAACAAAAGACCAGGTAGGAAGGTTAGATACAAAAATGCAAAGCACCTAACAAAACACCCTTACAAGGCAAGTAGCCATGAAATCCAGTAAAGGTAACAGAAACGAGCACGCCAAAATAGTAACCACCATATGTATAAAGAGATGTCATCGGCACAAACAGATATCCAAAATGAACCAAAACAGCTCATCTTTTATATGCAAGTAGCAGAAGGCAACTATAAATAGTCAAGACATGAACCAAAGCTGATTTGGTAGGCCATGACCCAGGACTTCAACAAGTTCCAAAACCTCGAGCACACAACAACGGTGAAACATATGACCGCCTCAAGTATCTACGCATACACTAAAGCAAGAATATTGGAGATACTATCATGAAACAAATAAACAGCGGACATCACAAACACAATGTAAAGTTTGTATAGCAGGAACGCACCTGTCCCAGCACCGTCGACAAACACGAGCACAAGAAACAACTACACCAGACCCAATTCTTTGCAATCGAGGATCAACACCAAGCAGTGAAACACCCCTAACTCTGCATATCACAGGACGTCATTTAAATCAAGCACCAAGAACACGAACCGTGCGGAAAGCAAGCACTGTAAGATGAATTACCACATCCATCGCATCCACCCGGGCGGAAAACCAAGAGGCATCATAGCGGGCCAAGCTCTGAACCCTAAGAAATTGCGAGCCTTTATGAGAAATTGTGACAAAACAATTATTCGCATTTGAAATTGACCACAGGAACAGGACATACAAACTAAATTGAGAATTTGAAGTATAAAATAAACCAAGCACATTTACATTCCATGTTATTCAAAATGCCTCACAAACCATTTATTCTCAAAAACTGTATCTGCTAGTAAAACCCAGATTGTATACCAATGGAGTATATAAGCCGTGTCCTCCAGTAAAGCAAAATTATGCACACTGGAGCACTTATGCACCAGTGTTCTTTGTTGTTATTTAACCGACGAGTAAAGACAACAAAAAAGATTGGCCCAGAGCCTCCAAGACGATGAGAGCAGAAACGCGGACCAGACCTGTCGATTGACGCCTGTGAAGGCACCGAGCGACAGAAATCTTGGCGTGCTTGCTGCAAGTGTCCACACAGGAAATCCAACCCTAGATCGAAAAACAAACAAAACAGCCGCATCAAAAGACCGGCGCAGGCATCTCAAACAAGCAAGGACGGAGGGGATGCACAGACCTGAGTATCGACGACGGTGAAGGCGAGGGTTGAAAAAATACAACCCTAGATCAGAAAAAAACAGAACGTCTGCATCAAAAGACGGGCGACGCACAGACGGAAACAATCTGAACCAAGCAAAGTCGGAGGGAGATGCACAGACCGGAGGATCGACGACGGGGAAAGCGACGAGACGACAGCCGACGGCGACCGGATGCGGGAGAGGAGGAGGCGTCAGCCGACGGCGACCGGATGCGGAAGAGGAGAAGATGCGAAGCGTGGTCCAGGTTTCCCAGAAAGCACGGATCCAGCCTCCTTTACATACAAACAAATGACTATACCGCCCTCGATGGGCACCCCAAATCACAGGCGGTGGCATGCCCACGCGCAGGAAAGGAGCAACACCAGGAAGGAGGTACCACCCCAGTCGCCGACGCCCGAGCCCTACAAAAGTCGAAGCCCACCGGTCAGAGAGGCAAAGAGACACAGAATGGGTGGGAAAGGAACACACACTATTCATTGATTGTCACATCAGACGCGATCCGACGGCCAGAACGAATCACGGCGAAGATCCAACGGGTAGGATGAGTTCGGAAGTGAGATCGAACGGTCTAGAATGCAAGTGCCCTGAGAATCCTTCATTTTGCTTACGGTTCTAATAATGGGATAATCACGTCCTTCGCGTTCGTAAGTTTTGATGGCTTCAGCCACATAGTGTTGATGAATGGTTGTCGTGTGCATTTTTGTAACAAGATGCAAAGCAGGTGAGATGTGATTATTTATTTAACATTAGTATACGGGTGTGAGCAGCAGTGGGAAAAATAATGGCTACAATATACCCTTTCTACCAAAGCCAAACACAACTTAAACTTTGATCCAGGGACACATAAAGCAACAATGAATGAACACATCCAAAAGAAATCATCAACACCGATCAGTGGGACCATCACACAGACAACCATTAGGTATTTAATTGATCTGCAAAAACCAACTCCCAGAGAGAACCAATCCCCCAAACCAGTGATCCCACTACTTAACCACCATGTGAGACTGGTCACATGAATCGATCACACATCACACCCCTCAGCAGTGACACCCCGAAAAGGATACCCCACGACACATTCAGCATGCGAACAAAACTATTAAGAGCACTCGACCGCACAATGGATTAACCAAGAGGAAAATAACCCCCTCATGGGAGAGACTCAAATCGGTGTAAAAACAAATCTGTTTGCCAGTCAAAATTAATAGATAAAATAACTCTTATATAGGATCTGGTGACCGACAAAGCTCGCACGAGAGTGGATTGAGAAAGCGGATAGTCAACATCACTTAAACTTGGAGGGGATTCGGTATATCCGTGGGCCACAATTTTCAGTGTGGACTTGGCCTGAATAGAGCATCCCTGATAGAAAGACGCATGTGACACTCATTCTTTTCGTTTTTTGATCTAAAAATTTAATATTATTTTTTGTTTGATCGGAGCATTATGTGAGATTGCGTAGGATGGTCAGAGGAGTGTGGAAAGTTGTCATGGATGAATCAAATTGGCCGCATCTCCTAGACAGGAACACATGTGTGTGCGACAGGTTATTTGCATATTGCCCTAAACTTTGACGTATTGATATGTGTGCTCAAATATATTTTTATCTTGTAAAGATAGTGTGTAAGTGTTTGGGCCAGAAGGCCTTAGCTAGTTCCCATACACTATGTGATGTGTAACTTTATGGTTTAAACTGTACGTATAATTTATTGTCTAGTGATTGATCCAATAGTTACTGGCATGGTTGTTTGGTATGGAGCCAGATGAAGAGTCCTTCTATTTCATGCTAGTTACACGGAGAAAGTCATGAAAACGCTTCAAGTTGCCTTACATGGGTTGGTCATGAGCACGACCATCAAGATCATATTTTTTATATATTTCAAATTGTTTTTATTTTTAAGGTTCTTAAATTGTTGTAAAAAATATTTAAAAATAGAATAACTATGTTGAAGAAAATTTAAAATATTTGTGTGTTTAGATAAAATGTTCATATATATGAAATAAAAACATTATTGCATAGTTTTAGAAACATATATATATGTTTATTTATTTAAATATTAAAAGTAATATCTTTTTAGTAAAAGCATACATTTCAAACAGTAATACATACATGTATTTCATATACAGAGAAAAGCTATAAAAGGTAAAAATAACAGACATTAATGAAGAAACATAAAAAAAATGTTTGATATAATGAAAAGGAAAAAATGAAGAAACATATTAATTTCTAGAAGTTATTAGAAGGGAAAAGAAAGAATCAAAACCAAAATAAATATGAACCAGGCACGTTGGTTGGTCATTTGCCTAGTAAAATTACGTGTTTCATGCGAAATAGGATTTACCACTAATCAAAATGCTGGTATACGTACGTATTATTTTTCTTTACAAAAATATTGATGCTTAATATTAAAAAAAGCGGTGAGGCAGGCCTACAAAATAGCCATAAATGGCCCAATGCAGAACAACACATCATTTTACGCACACAACTGTCAACAACGCAGCAACCCCTTAAAAAATATAAAACTGACAACGCAGCCCCACATGACAGTGAGAGTTGAGCTGCAAGTGGCTTCATAGAGCTTAAATATAGCCACGCATAAACTATGTAGGGATGCACGTCATAACCTGCCAAGATTTTTTAAATAAAAGTTCAGAAAAACTGGGACATACGATAATGCAGTAGCTAGAATCAGTGGTGCCGACCACACCTCGTTTTTTTTAGGGCCGCCGACCACACCTCGTGGAAATCAATGGCCGAACATATGATAATGCAGTAGCCAGCATCAGTCGGTATCCATGGCCCAACAGAACAGTATCGCGGCAACTATTGTTTTTCAATTTTCGCTGTGTGCCGATACCGAGAGCAAGGTCACTCTTTTAAAAGCATCTTCAGCCGTTTGGCCCTGCAGTATATCCGACAAAGGCCTTTGTACGTTTGCGCCTATGTATTTTTAGTTTGTGGGGTACACATCAAAGTATTTTTCCCGCTACAAAAAAAGGTACAGGTTTGACAATCATCATAACACAGATCGGTGATCATCATGCCACAAACCGGCGATCGAACATAGTCAAAGTCCGGCGATCAAAAGGGCAGAAACCATAGACATGGAACTCAAAAGGTAGGCTCCTTTACCGTAGGGGTGGGAGAGCTCGGCGTAGGCGTGGGCGCAGTTGCAATGCTCGGTGTTGGCGTGGTAGTGGTCGCCGCCGGTCCCGACATCCGGTCCAAGATGAGGTCGCGCTCCGCCAGGTACTACGTCTTCACCTGCGGGTCCATCGTCGGCCTGGTCAGACGAGTACGAGTACCCCCACACTGGCGACGAGAAGTTGGCCGGTGACACGACGCTCTGCTATCTACCCCACGCGCCTTGTTGGTACTGGCTTGCCCGTTGAGGCGGAAGGAGCTGTCACTCGTTCGCCATGGCCGCACGAGACGATTCCTCCTGCTCCGCCGCCGTCCCTGGCCTTCCTGATGTTGAGCCTGTTTCGTCGATCGTTGGTGACCGTCGCCCGGTGATCAACGATGCCCTTCCACTGGGCGTTCGTCAAGCCCGAGGGCCTTGGCATCGGCACTCTCGGCTTTGGCCGGGCGGGATCGGTGGCTAGGCAGGCGGATCTGGGGAGAATGACAGGAGCTGCGGGGGAGATGGGGGTTGGTGAGGAGGAAATGGGAGGGAAAATCGATAAAAGGCGAAAAATCGATCGGGGTCGTCCACAGTGCAAAAATCGATCGATGTCGCCGACAGTGCGGGTCCATGTGCCTTTTCGCTTCGAGCGGTGCCCCACCCCCGCCCCCCTCCCCGCGCGGTGCATTGGGTTTAGTTTGGGTTCACCGGATGTAATTTCGGATGAAACCGAGGAAAGAAAATGATCTGGAAGCACGATCGAAGGAATTTCGTTCGCTCGGCGAAAAAAAAGGCGCTGCTCTGAGGGGCTGTTGGAGGGTGGCCGGAGATGCTCTAAGTATTATAAGAGCACCTTTGCTAACACCATTAGCCATATCTCCCTGCTCCTCCCGTACAATGTCCTCCTCCATCCTAACCTTTCCGCCGCAAGACGGCGATGCCGAAACCAACGAGGAGCTCTACGGGCAGTTCACCGAGCTGGTATCCTCCTGGCCGTGCCTCCAAGGCCTCTCCAAGGCGGACCACCTCTACCTCAACGAGAAGGGCTGGTACGGCACCCTGGCTGCGACGGTCGGCGCAATGGTCGCCGACGCATGCTTCGCGGCCCGCCCATCGGACGTCGTCGTCGCCACGCTGCCCAAGTCCGGCACCACGTGGATGAAGGCGCTCCTCTACTCCACCGTCAACCGGCGGGAGCACCCCGCCGGCGGCCCCGACCACCCGTTCAACTCCCTCGGCCCGCACGAGTGCGTCCGCCACCTCGAGTACCAGCTCTACACGCGCAACAGGGTGCCGGACCTCGCCGGGCTCCCGGACCCGAGGCTCTTCGCCACGCACGTCCCGTTCGTGTCGCTGCCGAGGTCCGTCGCCGCGTCGGGGTGCAAGATCGTGTACGTGTGTCGGAACCCCAAGGACACGCTGGTCTCGACGTGGAGCTTCGCGGGCAAGTTGCGGGCCAAGGACGGTGGCCCGATGCCGATCTCCGTCGAGGCCGCCGCCGGCTACTTCTGCGCCGGCGAGTCGGTGTGCGGGCCGTACTGGGACCACGTCCTTGGGTACTGGCGCGCGCACCAGGCGGACCCCGAGCGGGTGCTCTTCGTCAGGTACGAGGAGATGAGCCGCGACCCGGCGGCCCTCGCGCGGAGGCTGGCGGAGTTTGTCGGACGCCCGTTCAGCGCGGAGGAGGAGGAGGACGGCGCGGTGGACGCCGTCGTCAAGCTCTGCTCGTTCGACCACATGACCGGGCTCGAAGCCACCAAGAGCGGCAAGACGGAGTTCGTATGGGGCCCTGTGGAGAACAGCTCCTTCTTCCGGCGCGGCCAGGTCGGCGACTGGGAGAACCATTTGTCGCCGGAGACGGCACGAAAGATCGACGCCATCACTGAGGCTAAGTTTAAGGGTTCCGGTCTCTCAGTGTAGCTAGACAGGGCGTCAATAAAGGAACAAAGGAGCGATTGGCATTGTGTTGATGATATTTTGATTTGAAGAATTGAATTGTGCCTGGAAGTTTGGAAGTATGAAATGGTACTAGTAGTAGTACTGATTAGAGCGTCTCCAACGGTAGCACCATTTTAGAACTTTCAAAGGTTAAATAGAGATGTTCATACATTTTTAGCCCCTAAATACTGTACTCAACTCTACTAGGAGTGAATTGCAGAAACCATTGATATTGAAAGCTAGGTTCACAGGAAACACACTTGCACATGTTTGTGTGAAAAACCTGTTTGTGTCAGAAACCATAAAGGACCATGTAGAAGTGGAGGAAATTCCTTATTTGACACTAGTTAAAAACTTGATTCCCTATTTGGCCCTGAAAAAATAATTCTTCCTTCTATGACCCTTCAGCTAATTATTTTGCCTTATATGACATTACCGTTGGTTCCGTTAAGCTATTCCGTAAGGTTTTGTTTTCTGGGACCAAATTACCCCTTTGTGAAAATTGTGCAACTCTGAGAAAAAAACATGCAATACGCTGAAGCAAATAACAACCCGACATGACCAGAGATGTTTGAGACAACACAGGACTGTGCAGGAGCAGGTGGTGCTAGCGACGGGCATCTCCTCTGCCTCGAGATGGCGCGCGTGGGCTGCCGAGTCGCCGTCGCCAGCCGCATGCCACCAAGCGGTGGTCGTCGAGCTCGACGTTGGCGCCGGCAAGTATACATGGTTTTTTTCTTGCACCAACTGGCTAGATAATAATGCTTAGCTATGTATGACGGGTACATAATTACAAACAAATACGTCACAGTATACATGTATTTTTTTTCTTGCACGATTTTTCTGTGACATAATGCATTAGGGGTAAAAGCATATTTTTATATCCCCATATAACACCGTTAGTGCTTAAAATAAACTAGAGTGTCATATAAGGCAAAACAATCAGTTGAAGTGTCATATAGGAAAGAATTATTTTTCCAGGGCCAAATAGGAAATCAAGTTTTAGACCAGTGTCAAATTAAAAATTCTCTCGTAGAAGTGTGTTAACATCTCCTACAAGGTTAAGCGTGACAATCTATGCCAGCGCTCAGACAATCTACATATTTAGGCCCTGTTCGGAAGCCCTCTGCTCTTCTCTTCTTAACTCCACCTTTTCATTTTCGGGAGCGCGTGGAGCAGCACTTCAGCCACTCCGAGAAAAACAACTAGCTGACGCTCTGCTCCAGCCGCTCAAAAAGTGGAGCAATAAGTGTTCGGTGCTGCTCCAGTTGCTCTAGGAGCGGAGCCGTGGAGCCGAGGGCTTCCGAACAGGCTCTTACTACGGTTGATAAACGGGTTGTTGTACTCTGGTGCGGAGCTGTGGATGCATTCTAGCGTCTTCTTCTATCTGTCGTAGGAGGATTTACTGTTCATCCCGAAATCATTTGAGCTTGGAAGAAGAAAAGGACTTTCGTAAATGAGTGCTCCTATTCTCCTCTTAGCCGCAAAAAAGCACATGTCACAAGGAATAGGTCAGGCTCATATGGCCACATCTGAGCACGATATGTTCTTGGCATGAGTCATAGAGGAAATGTAAAGTATATACACAAAAGATTTTTTATCCTATTTTTAAATGTGCATGTTTACAAAAATATCTATGTGTTTTGAGAGACATGTTCGCATATTTAGGGGGGGGGGGGTTGTTTGTTGGTTTAAAAGAGATTTATGTATTTACAAAATGTTCACAAATGTAACAAATGATTGTTTAACTAAAAAATGTTCTTCCATTTTCAGAATGTTCATATGTTCAAAAAATGATCGTGCATTTGGAAAGGGTTCATATGTTTAGAAATATTTATGTGCATAAAAAATGTCCACAAATTAAAAATATTTATGCATTCAGAAAAGAAAAGAAAAGATTAAAAAACAACAACATTGCAGTAGAAACCCAAAAAAAAACCCTAAACATATGGCTAATGTGAAAAATCACCCAAATCGTACATGCAAACTTATGGATGCTTTGTATGTTCCATTAGTCTACTATTTTCCATTAGTCGGCTAATAAGATTTGCCTATACTCATAGACAATTCAACTCACCATAATCAATAATGTATAATCCAAGCTCACCTAAAATCATAAGTATGAACGTGGCTATAGCCAGGAGCGGTTGAGCGCGCCCTCCCATCTAGTAACTTTTAATGTCGATGGTTTCTGCGGTTCACTCACTCTAATAGCAATCCTTATCTTCTAGCATCCATTTTTCTTCCTTAAACACCAACATGTTAGAGAAAAAAATTTCCCTGCAAAACAGATTTTTCTTGTTCTTTTCGAGGGAATTGCAGAAACCAACAACATTTAAAGCTAGGTTTAAAGGATACACACTTCTATAGGTTTATGGCAAAAATCACTAATCTGAATCCTAATTCCTTTAGCAAAAACATTGATCAACGGCTTAGGACATTTGATGACGATTATGAAAGAAATGGTCCACTTTCAGACGCTAACTTGGCAAAAAAAGTTAATTATATAATTATACAATATTAATTTGCAGAAAGGCTCTTCAAAAATAGAAAAAAAACAACCGGATTCTCCTCGGCGTCTTTGCTCGGTTGGTGGCAGTAGACGGCATCGCCGACGTAATGGCGTCTGTCGGGTTGTAATGAGGACGGTGGGAGGCGGCAAGGTATAGCTAGTGGGTGTAGGATGCAGTGCAGTGGATGGTCGGGGAGCGATGATGATCGACGGTAAGGGTCTGTTGGTGGCGGTTGACGGGCGCAATGTCAGTCCTCAGGCCATGATGAGGAGTATAGGAGGCGTGGTAGGGACAACGAGGGCAGGAGGCGGCGCAGAGACGGATAGGTGTCTCGACGACCGATGATGAGGGCGGATGGAACTCCACGCGAAAAAATGGTGGCTCCATGCTTCTGCATCCAAAGGGGGAGAACGCGAAAGATTATATAAATAGAGTAAAGAGGGGAGGATGAACGGCGGGGCTTGGCGAGCGTCGACGGTTGCAGCAGCAATGACGGGGCCTTCTTCCTTTGCCAAGTGACGCACCACACAACCTCTTTTTTCTTTTTTCTTTTTTTTAAAAATTGACCTTATTCTTTTAAGACATTTTACAATTTAGTCTCTGCTATTTTATATATTTGCGATCCGTTATATCATGCCATTTCATCATTACAAACGGCCCCACATGTCATAATCACGTTTAAACCAAGCGAATCGAGCGATTAGTGGTTTCTACAAAATAAAAGTCTTAAAATTTTAAAAAAATTGAAGGTAGGCTTCAAATCAATAGTTTTGATAGGAACATAAACCTTGAAAAACATAAACCCTAAAGCGATCAATCCACAACAAACACCATATTCGCACCAACCATCTCATGACACCACAAAAAACCCATTGGTCGATAAACCAACATGGCCGGATCTAAAGCACGAAAAACATATTTATCTGCTCACCAAGAACTAGAGCACCACAACCCACTCGGACGCAACACAAATGGCTCCTAGCTAATTCCACCAAAGCACCCAACGCCTAGCGACATCACTATCGCTGCCCTAGAACCGGAAGCCACCGAAAGCATCGGGTGCGTGCACGTCGATGAATGCATCCATGAAGCTCATGTGTTGGCCGGGGCAGCCATGCCCACAAGCAGGACGAGAGAAGAGCACTAGCCGGAGGAGGCTTGGACCAGACGCAGGACCAAGGTTTGGGATACCGGATCCCGGAAAAATCTCGTGGGGCCGAGATTTTCGGTTGCCGCGGTAACTGAGAAATCTCGAGCGGTTACCGAATGAATTCAATCAAATTTGATCCAAAACTTAGTAAAAATTCATTCGACTTCAAATTTCTAGGATTTTTTGCTTGGTATAATGAAATCTCGTTGTCGGGGGGATTGGTACCCGGGTAGGCTAACCCAAGCGGAAGTAACCTTTCAAGACAAGGATGAGCCGATTGGACCGCAGCTGGGCCGAGCTGGGCAGATGTACGACCGATTGCTCCAAGGCAATCAGCCGTATCAAATGCCAGCAGTCGGCCCAGGCGCAATCGGCCCACCCTTTCCTTCACCAAGACAATCATCCGATTGGTCGACAGCTGGTCCGGGGTTGATACCTAGCAAGCCGATTGCCCAGAGCAATCGACCTCGCCAGGAACCACCAGTCGGACCAGGCGCAATCGGAACTACCTACCACCCAGTCGGGGGTATGATTACGAGGTCATAAATGCCATATCCCGAGATATCTGGGTGGCAGGAAGGCCAAGTCACGTCGAGGATTTGCTGGAGATACGGTGTCGACCTCCCCGCCGATTCCGCGGACAGGCCGACAAGACCATACTCCCTAGCCCCACTATTCATCCCTACATCCTACAAGCCTACAGCATGGGTCGCCGCTCGTAGGCTCCGGATCACCCGGAGAGGAGCAGTCGGTGGGCCTAGGCCGATTAGAGGATGACATCTGGGCCCATTCGGCAATGAGGTTACCGAAGTACCCTGGGCTCACACTATAAGAGCCAGGGTACCCCTCCTGCGTGAGGGACGACCCACACTAGAGCACCATAACTCATTTCCCCCCAGTTCATTCACTGCTCGTAGTTACTCCTCAGGAAAGCAGGTGAGAACCTTGCCCACGGCGGCGGAGCTCACCTTCCCCTGAGAAGATAGAGAAACAGTTATTGTAGCCAGATCATTGCTATACAAGAGACAAGCAGGAGTAGGGGTGTTATCTCTCCGGAGAGCCCCGAACCTGGGTACATCGTGGTGTCTTCACCGTGCTTGTGCCCAACCCGATTCCGGCACCATCGACATCCTCTCCCTCGAGTCTTCCCCCTCACTTTAGCCATCCCATGGCATCTGGCGTTACATATCGACGACAGTTGGCGCCCACCGTGGGGCAGACCGAGGCGTCGACTGGAGTAAAGATCCGGACGAGATTTTCCTCTGCATCGGGCGGGAGCCACGCCTCTGGCCTGATTCTAAGGCGTGGGGCAATCGACTATGTGGTGGACTACTCGGCGCGGTACGGGGCTGGAGCACCCCTGCCGCCCGGCGTGTCGCTGCAAGTTGGCAGTCATCGCCTCTTCATCGGCAGCTTCCCCGAAGCGTATCCTAGAGATATTCCCATCTTCTCGTGTGCCACGGATCCGCTCCCGGCCAGGGGCTGCAGCGCAACGCCTGGCAGAGAGAGAGGCCGAGTGCACGCTGCCGTCATGATGGCGGGAGCATCTTCATCCACCAACCGAGATCCAGCGAGTGCGGCTAGAAGGGCCAAGGAGGTAGCTGATGCCGCAGAGCGAATCGGCACCAGTGCGTTGCGGGATGTGTTATACACACCCGTGAACAGGAATGGTGATCCGGAGCAGGTGCACACGGAGCTGGAAACAGCACGGCTCGCCCTGGCTCGCAGAGCTGAGCAAGTGTTAGCAGAAGAGCGCAGGTTGGGAGCCATCACAAGGGAGTACAATGCAGCGCATGCAGGACCGCGTCGGCCGATTGAGCCCGCGGTCCTGGAAGATCTGAGAAGCCGAGGCAGGGCAGTCAACCAGCAGCTGTCGGGAGCCGAGCAACCGGAGCGTCCGAGAAGGCCGGTGCAACCGGAGCAACCGGAGCAATCGGCATTCATCCAAAGGCCAGCTTACAGCACACCAGACAAGAACTTGAGAGCAGCCGAGCAGATAGCGCTCGAGCTAGAGGACCTGGAAGGAGATGAGCGGCGTGAGCAGTCGCGCCGAATGCGTGAGTTGATAGCAGCCGCAAAGGAGCAGAGGCTCGTAGCAATGGGCAATCAAAATGCAGAACCAGAGGCGTCAAGAGGAACTGTGAGGCCGAATGCGGGAGCTAGTCAGCGACCGAATGCATCGCGCCAGAACAGGCACCAACCCGCGCCATCTCGGCACGAGAGTAAGGTTAGAAGCAATCGGCCACCCCCAGCAGCAAGCAGAAGAATGGAAGAGCCAGCTGTCAACAGCAGGCGCAATGAAATGCCACAACAATCGGCGCCAAGACCGGCAATTAGTGCTCGACTTGGCCCTCGCCAAATCGGCCAAAATGATGCAAGGCATCGCATTGAGCTCCTGGAGAAGGAGGCTCAGGAAGACGAAGAAGGAGAAGCTGGCCCGCCATGTTTCGGTCATCGCATTCGGACGGAAAAATTCCCCAAAGGCTTCACGCTGCCGAGAGACACTCCCAAGTACAATGGTTCTGTGAAGCCTGAAGACTGGCTATCTGATTACCTGACAGCAGTTCGCATTGCATGAGGCAATCGGCGTGTAGCAGTCCGCTATGCACCTTTGATGCTGCAGGGGTCGGCTCGGACATGGTTGAACAGTTTTCCCAAGGACAGTGTGAATTGCTGGGAGGATTTCACGACCGCATTCATCCACAACTTCACGAGCACATACGAGAGGCCCATTCTCCCGCGGCAGTTAGCTCTGTGTGTGCAAGGCAAGGACGAACCCCTCCGAGATTACTTATCTCGGTGGATCAAGCTGAAGAATTCATGCGAAGGAGTCCACGAGATTCAGGCCATTCAGTATTTTACTGATGGTTGCCTAGCTGATTCAATGCTGAAGCACAAGCTGCTCCGCAAAGACTTCACATCGCTCGCCGAGCTCATGAAGGTGGCAAATGTGTTCGCTATGTCCGATTCTGCGATGCGTCCTATCCAACTCGGAGTTGGAGGGGTGATCCAGTCACCAGGGGCTCCACAGTCGGACACAGGGAACCAAGGCCTCAGTCGGAAGGAAAGGAGGGAGAACAACCGCAACAAAAACAACCACAACCAGCAGAACAGTGGTAAGCGCAAGGATGAGCAGCCCGATACTCAGTATGGCAGTCGGCAGGTGGTCGCTGTTCAGAATGAGGAAGATCCAGCCGCTGCAGGAGGCAGTCGGAAGATGAGACCAAACGTGAGACCCCCGGGACAGATGAAACCCAAGTACACGTTCGAGGACATGCTGGACGCGCCATGTAAGTTGCACAGCACGCCGGGAAGGCCGTCTGCGCACACTACTCGGCAGTGTGACTTTGTGAGAAGAATTGCGAAGGGAGAAGCTTTACCACCTCCTCCACCACCACCACCCCAGAACAGAGGACCACCTTAGCAGCAGAACCAATTCCCGCAGCAAGATGCCGCCTACATGATTTTCACCAGCGAGTCCATGGACAAGGGCAGTCGGAGAGCTCGAGCAGCGGAAGTTAATGCCACCATGCCACCAACTCCCCAGTTTGTGCATTGGTCCGAATGTCCTATATCCTGGGACAGGGCAGATCATCCCACCATTTTGCCGAATCCGGCAACTATCCGCTGGTGGTGGACGCTCTGTTCGCAGGACCAAGGTTTTCATGCAAATTTTCCCGAGTGCTTGTTGATGGAGGAAGCACAATCAACATTTTGTATAGAGATACAATGGTCAAGCTAGGGCTTACAGAGAGAGATCTAGAGCGCAGTCGGACGACTTTCCACGGGATTGTCCCGGGATTGTCTTGCACCCCCATGGGCCGCATTCGGCTGGACGTCATATTCGGCACGGAGGAGAATTTCAGAAGGGAGCCGATTTGGTTTGAGGTCGCCGACCTCAGTAGTCCTTACCATGCTCTGTTGGGGTTGCCGGCCTTCGCGAAGTTCATGATCAATGCACAACAGACATACCTGAAGATGAAGATCCCAGGGCCAAACGGTGTCATCACGATCACCGGGGACTTCAGGAAGTCCCTCGAGTGCACATCCGCTGGCAGCAGTTTGGCTGACTCATTAGTGGTCGAGACGGAGAAGCGTCAACTCAGCAAAGTGATCGCAATGGCGCAAGCACAAAACAAGAATCCACTCCCAGTCGGCCCGGCAAAGAGAGTAGATGAGGAATCGGGGTTTCAGTCGGCCAAGGACAGCAAGAAGATCGCTATAGATCCCTCCGACTCAACCAAGTTTGTTGTAGTCGGAGCAGGACTCAGCGATAAATAGGAAAGCGCGCTCGTCGAGTTTCTCCGTGAGAATCGGGACATCTTTGCATGGTCTCCACAGGACATGCCTGGTGTGCCGAGAGAACTCGCCGAGCACAAGTTGCACATCCGGCCAGGCTCGAAGCCGGTCAAGAAACCCTTGAGACGTTTTTCTGAGGACAAGAGAAGGGCAATCGGCGAAGAAGTGGCGAAGCTGCAGGCTGCAGGTTTCATCATGGAGGTATTTTACCCCGAGTGGCTGGCGAATTCAGTCCTCGTCATGAAGAAGAACAAGACTTGGCGCATGTGTATAGATTACACTTGCCTGAACAAGGCATGCCCAAAAGATCCGTTTGCTCTGCCCCGTATTGATCAAGTGATTGATTCTACGGCCGGCTGCGAGCTGTTATCCTTTCTGGATGCTATTGCTGGGTATCACCAGATCAAATTGGCTGTGGAAGATCAGATAAAAACGGCATTCATAACCCCCTTCGGAGCCTATTGCTATATCACCATGCCGTTTGGTCTGAAGAATGGAGGTGCCACTTATCAGCGCACGATTCAGAGATGCACACACTCTCAGCTCGGCAGAAATCTCCATGTTTACGTGGACGATTTAGTGGTGAAGTCGGCAAAGGGAATCACACTGTTGGATGATCTGAGGGAAACATTTGCAAACCTGAGAACTTATCAGATCAAGCTCAACCCGGAGAAGTGCGTATTTGGAGTTCAAGCCGGCAAACTCTTGGGGTTTCTCGTTTCCGAGAGAGGAATCGAATGCAACCCTGAGAAGATAGCCGCAATAGAGCGCATGGAGCAGCCCAAAACCCTGAAGCAAGTGCAGAAGTTCACCGGTTGTCTCGCATCCCTCAACCGATTCCTCAGTCGGCTGGGTGAAAAAGCAATCCCGTTGTATCAATTGATGAAGAAAACGGAGAAGTTCACTTGGACCCCTCAAGCAAATGAAGCATTCCGAGAGCTCAAGCGCATGCTTTCCACGGCACCGATTCTGGCTTCCCCGATTGAAAAGGAACCAATGATGTTATACATCGCGGCAACCAATCGGGTGATTAGTGCAGTTATGGTGGTGGAGCGGCCCGAGAAGGACAAGGCACAACAAATTCAGCGTCCAGTATACTACATCAGCGAAGTGCTCTCGGCATCCAAGCAGAACTACCCTCACTATCAGAAGATGTGCTATGGAGTATACATGGCAGCCAAGAGGTTGAAGCCATACTTTCAAGCTCACTTGATCACCGTCGTCAGTTCGGCTCCTTTGGCCGACATCATGGGAAGCAGAGATGCAACCGGAAGGGTGGCGAAGTGGGCAATCGAAGTCGCTAGTCATGGCATCCAATATGAGCCGAGAACGGCAATCAAGTCACAAGCATTGGCCGATTTCCTAGTGGACTGGGCTGAGACTCAGTACATGCCACAACTCCCAATGTCGGATTCCTGGCGAATGCATTTCGACGGCTCCAAGATGAAGAATGGCCTAGGGGCTGGGGTGGTGCTCACTTCACCAAGAGGAGATCAACTGCAATATGTGCTCCAGATTCACTTCGCAGCATCAAACAACGTCGCCGAATACGAAGCCCTTGTGCATGGCATCAAGCTCGCCAAGGAAATCGGTATTCGGAATATCAAGTGCTTTGGTGATTCCGACCTGGTGGTACAACAGTGCTCTGGCACTTGGGATGCAAAGGATGCTAACATGGCAAGCTATCGCTTCCTGGTGCAACAGATCAGCGGGTATTTTGACGGTTGTGAGTTCCATCATGTGCCAAGAGCAAACAATGAAGCAGCAGATGCATTGTCCAAGCTCGGCTCAACAAGACAAGCAATCCCACCAGGCGTATCGTTGGAACACATCAAGAAGCCGTCCATCATACCATCTCCAGAGTCAGAGTCCATATTTATCTCGGAGACCGATCTTGAAGCATTAAGAAAGGCAAAAGAGGTTCAACCGGCCAAGCCACTAACCATGAAGAAGCAGTCAGGCGCTCAGGGTGTCTCGGCAACAGCACCAGGGGATGCCGACTGCGGGCCAGGGGCTGCAGAGGAACAAGAGAAGAGTAAAGCCAGAGGTAAGCGAGTAGAGGCTGCGCCCGAAGGCACAACCTCCGAAGAACCAATGACATCAGAAATGGCCGATTGCAATGATGAAGCTCCGACTCCAGGGGCTGCCGAATGCATGCCAGGCGCCGCAGTCGGCAGTTCAGAAGCGGAGATAGAGATGGCAGAAGTACAAGAGGCCGAGATCATGGAGGCCAGTGGTCAAGAAACTGAGGTCCAAGAAGAAGTCCCACCCTAGCATGCAGTAGTAATGACAGTGGTCAGTGTGCCATCATGGGCACAGCCGATTAGAGATTTCCTAGCAGACGGAGTCCTCACAGAAGATTTGGCAGAGTCAAGGCAAATCAGCCGCCGATCTTGGGCATACACAATAATCAACAATGAGTTGATGTGCAAGAGTGCGACTGGTATCCTCCAGAGATGTGTGGAAGAGGACAGAGGCTTGGAACTGCTCAGAGACATTCATCAAGGTGAATGCGGTCATCATGCGTCTGCAAAGGCCATTGCCAACAAAGCATTTCGACATGGTTTCTATTGGCCGACTGCCCTTGCAGCGGCTGAAAATCTGGTGAAGTACTGCAAGGGTTGTCAGCGTTTCAAGGCAAAAAGTCATCAGCCAGCATCGGCACTGAAGACAATCCCAATAGCATGGCCGTTTGCAGTGTGGGGTTTGGACATGGTCGGACCGTTCAAGAGAGCTCGAAGTGGCATGACACATCTTCTGGTTGCAGTGGACAAATTTACCAAGTGGATTGAAGCTAGACCGATCAAGAAGCTGGATGGGCCGACTGCAGTTAGGTTTGTGGCCGACATTGTATGCAGATATGGTGTGCCCAACAGCATCATCACCGACAACGGCACAAACTTTGCGAAGGGTGCACTGGCCCGATATGCATCTCAGCAGGGCATTCGGCTTGATCTCGCGTCGGTGGCGCACCCGCAATCAAACGGTCAAGTCGAAAGAGCAAATGGACTAATCCTGTCGGGTATCAGGCCCAGATTGGTAGAGCCACTCGAGAGGGCACCTGGAGCATGGATTGAAGAGCTTCCCGCAGTACTGTTCAGCTTGAGGACCACACCAAACAGGTCGACTGGATTCACTCCTTTCTTCCTAGTGTATGGTTCAGAGGCAGTCATCCCGTCCGACATCGAGTTCGACTCACCTCGGCATGCCCTGTACACCGAAGAAGAAGCCAGAGTGGCACGAGAAGACGGCATCGACCTCAAAGAAGAAGCTTGCCTGTTGGCCTTGTCGAGGTCAGCAGTCTATCAGCAGAAGTTGCGGCACTACCACAGCAAGAAGATTCGTCCTCTCGCTTTCCGAGAAGGAGACATGGTGCTACGCCGAATCCAGAAGTCAGATGGGAAGCACAAGCTATCCTCACCTTGGGAAGGGCCATTCGTTATCAGCAGAGCGCTCAAGAACAATTCCTATTATCTGATCGACTGCACCAAGGGCACTCGACACAAGGACACGTCAGGAGCAGAGACGGAGCGGCCGTGGAACTCCGAGTTGTTATGTCCGTTCTATAGTTGAGCGGCAGAAGTTTATGTAAGCCATTCGGCAAACAATCAGTAAAAGTTATCATGCCTCTGAAAATGAGCACTCGAGTGTCTTTGTATAATTTCATTCAAAAAGCTAGCCACGATCGGCGACGCTCAGTCATACCCGAGAGGTGTATAACACACCCGGGGACTGGCCGACCACGAGGTCAAGAAAATAAGCCATCACGGCACGGGGACTGCAGGCTGACACTCAATCGGACACCTAGCTTGAGCACAAATCACTAAAAGGTTTGTGGCATTGAGAAGGGTCGCGATTGGGGCAGTCGGCAGTGCGAATCCTCGGGAAACAATCCGAAACAGGCCACCAAGGGCACGTTCGATGAGACAAAGCTACCGATTGCGCTGCGAACCAGGACATCGAGCCCGGTAGCGCACAATCGGCGCCTACTATTGCAGAATCCTTTGCGTTAAAATCCTGTTGTGTAAAAAATAAAAACTTATCGAACCTTGGCTGGTAGTCTACCGTTGATCCGATTGCAGACCGCATGACGGCAGCAGGGTCGACACGGTAGACATCCCCAAGTGTAGCCGATAAAGGAAACCAACAAAGACGCAAAGTTGATCGCACAAGTAAAAGCAAAAGCCAAGCAATCGGATCGAATAAAAAATAGCAGGCCCAAGGCCGAATAAGTGCATTACATCGAAGTAACACCCAGTGGGTATCGACAGAATTAAAATTGTGTCTTACAAAATAAGATAAAACCGATCTAGTATCGGCAAGCTACAACAAGTAACACAGTTGATAGCATGACTCAGGCAGTTGGAGGCACTGAGCTAGAAGACGGAGCAGTCAGATCCGATTGCTCTTCAGAAGTTGTGGCACCAGTCTTCTTGGATCGTGGAGATGTTTGAGATGAGCCGCTGTCGGAGAGCTCTTCGGCCAGGCCAGAGATTGTAGGAGCGGGGAGCGGGTTCCCTCCCTCGTCGAGATACGGAGTATACTCGTATGGAGAGAACCAATTTACCATAGTGCTGGCTAGCCGATTGACTTCGGCATAGGTCTTCTCAAGCAGATCGGAGGCGCTTTCTCGGAGGCTGTAAAGTTGGGAGGTTTTCACCTGAGGGTACCAGCTCAGCACGGTCTGAAGGGCGGTTTCTGCGCCAGTCCGACCGGCAGAGTTCAGCAGCACATCGACTCGCCGTGGGATGGCCTTCAGGAGGGTCCGAGTCTGCTCAGTGGTAGCATTCGGAGCTTCCCCTTGGTCAGAATCTTCTTCATCTTGTATTTCCCCCTCGTTGATCTCGGCAGAGGAGTCAGCAGCATTCTTCATCTTCTGAAGTCCGACCTTAAGCTCAGTCGGCGACCACAATGATTCAGCAATCTTCAGGATGCCGAGCTTGAAGGACAGGGCAATGCCCTTGATAACAGGAACGCAGGCTTTGGTGCCAATCAGATATTCATGCCGGGTCCAGACGTTATCTTCACGGTCGCAGGTCCCTCCGGCGGCAATGGTGTCCTCTCGGGACTTGGCGACGGCCGCATAGGCAGCTGCTTCGGACTCGGGCCAAGCTTCTGTGTCACGAAAAGGAAGTATGAGCAATAAGATAAGAGAGGAGAGCAATCGGAAAGCGCATAAGGTGCAAGAAACACTCACCGCTAAGAAGGACGTCCATTTCGATCATTGTATCACAGAAGCCCTTGGCTCGGCGGCGCTGCCGGGTGGTCTCCTCATAGCTGCGTTTCTCCAATTCTTCAAACTTGGCAACATGTTCATCGCGATCTCACCGAATGGAGTCAAGGGCGGCGACTGCTTCATCCCTTTCAGCTTGCAAGGCCTCTCGGGCGGCAACAGCAGCATCTCTCTCGGCAATGAGGCCATCACCGGCAGCCGTCACGGCAGCGATGTCGGCCAAATGTTTTCTCTCAAGGGCGGCCATTTCCGAGCGAAGACCCTGGATAGTCCGATTGAGATCGTTTTCTACTCCCTGCAGTCGGGTCGCTTCTTCCTTGGCTTTGGCGAGTGTTGGACCATACTGGTCAAGTTCTGCAGTCAATTCAGCAATTCGGCCCTGAAGATCATCTACCATGGGAGAAGAAGCTAGTAGAGAGCATGAAAATATGAGAACAAAAGCAAATGTTTAATCGGAGGGAAGGCGGAGAGGGTAGATAAGTTATCTTTCAGTTTAGCAATCTCAGCCGACTGGTTGTTGACCTGCAGCTGGGCCTGGGCAAGAGTTCGAAGGCTGGCAGTGTATGCATCAAGGAGCTTCTCGAAGACCTCACGTTTTTCTTCCATAACAGCCTGAGAGGAACAGCAAGATGGGATTAGAGACACGGCAGTCAGCAAAACCAGTTAAAGATCCGAACCGATTGCAACCAATCGGCCCGAATCTCGGGGACTACACCCAGTGGATGCGCTTGCGCGCACCCACCGGAAGGAAAGTTTCCCGATTGAGGAAGGCAAGCGATAAAGCAAAATCAGTTAAAGATCCGAACCGATTGCAACCAATCGGCCCGAATCTCGGGGACTACACCCAGTGGGTGCGCTTGCGCGCACCCACCGGAAGGAAAGTTTCCCGATTGAGGAAAGCAAGCGATAAAGCAAAATCAGTTAAAGATCCGAACCGATTGCAACCAATCGGCCCGAATCTCGGGGACTACACCCAGTGGGTGTGCTTGCGCGCACCCACCGGAAGGAAAGTTTCCCGATTGAGGAAGGCAAGCGATAAAGCAAAATCAGTTAAAGATCCGAACCGATTGCAACCAATCGGCCCGAATCTCGGGGACTACACCCAGTGGGTACGCTTGCGCGCACCCACCGGAAGAAAAGCCTTACGAGCAAAAGAAAGACATAAAGAGAAAGCCAAGGGTTATCGTGTGATGAGAGGTGAGCTGTTGGATGTCCCGGGCAAGGGCGGCGGCAAAATTATTCACCCGACTCAGAGCAGTCGTCACAGGGTCTTGAGGACGATGCGAGGCGTCAGGCTCGGTGCCGACGTGACGGGCTCGAGAGTACTCGGCCCGGAATTGATCCACCGAGCGCATAAGAATTTCCGAGGCAGAAGAGGTCGGCGTTGGCACTGCAGTCTGAGTAGCGGTGGGAGCAGCGGCAGTAAGGGCCGGGGGCGTCGGCGTCACCTGAGGGCCAGAGGAACCCGATTGTGGCGGCGGCGCAACCGGGCGAGTTGGAGCAGGAGTGACAACGACAACCGGCAGCACGGTCGTGGTAATCGATGGAGCTGATACCACGATCGGCGACGGTGTCGTCACCATCGGTGGCTCGGACGTGGTAGTTGGGGCAGATGTAGCTGCGGCAGGAGAGACCGGGTTGGAGCGGCGTGGCGGAGACGGGGCAATCAGATCGACCGATTGCGTTCCTCTGTCACTAGGAGCCACCCGGTCAGCGGCATTCTTTGAGGTCTTGGAAGCAAGGGTGGAAGAGGAGGCTTTAGGAGTAGTCGCGAGGCGGGCCTTCTTGGCAGCGCGCTCGGCGTCCTTCGAGGAGCGATGAGAAGCAGTCGGCCGTTTATGAATAGCGGCGACAGAAGCGGCAGGCGAGATGATAGCGCTGGCACGAACCGGAATGCCAGTGTCGACATCGTCAAGCCCAATCGGCTCCCTGAAAGAAGAAAGAGGAGGAGAGTCAGTATAAGCAAAGTGTAAGAGCAAAGTTATATCCCTCATGAGTTTTGGATATTGTTGGTCAAAACAGTAGAGGAACTAACAAGTTTTCTAGTGTGAAACAGATGGTTAGGTTCCTGATGTTATAGGTTGGTGATAAAGCTTCAACGAAGATTTACTCAGTTACCGAAGCATATCCTCTGGAGCGAAGCACATCACGGATGTCGACCCCTAAAAAGATAAGGAATCCTGAAGCACATCCTATCGAAGAAGTTGATCAAGATGGCGCAAGACTTAGTTGTTTTTGCGTAGTTCTTTTTACTTCTTTGAGTCATAGGAAAAACCGTACTATCAAGAGGGGTTTAGCAAATGTACTCCGAAGGTTTTGATGAAAAGACTCAGATCAAATCGAAACCAATGAGAAACCTGAACCGAAGAAATCTCATGTGAGCTAGGTAATGCTTCACCAGCGAAGACTTTGTTCTTTCGGCTTCTGAAGCAGAACCAAGTCCGTGAGTCAGCTTTACTTGGACCGCAAGTAAAGTTGCGCATTGATTGGAAATATGTCCGTTGGGGACAGGTGTCAAGCTGTCACATCGGGTCACTTCAGTCATTTCGCACCTTGGGATTGCTGCCTATAAATACCCCACCCCCGCCCTCATTGGCCGGGTGGCTGCTCCACGTTTGAATTTCAGCAGAGGAAAGAGAGAGAGCAACCCCACCGAAGCACATCACAAACCCATCCACCGAAGCATAAGTCCTATTGATCTGAGTTGAATCATTATGACTTAGGAAGAAGTTTGCTAGCCTTTTTTTTATCTTGGAGAACTGCAATTCTCCTAGACGGTTAGAGAGTTGTTCTTCAGAGAGCGAAGAGTTATTGTCGCCTCGAAGTCCAGTTTGTCAAAGGTTTCGGTGATTTCCTCAATAATCAACCAAGAGTGAAGAACTGACCAAGCTCAAGGAGTTTGGTGCAGTGGAGATATGGACGGAGAGAGGTTAGCTCCTGTGTTCAATCACAAGTCCCTCCAACCAGACGTAGCACTTTGCAGAGTGTGAACTGGTCGAACAAACATCGCCGAGTCAAGAGTTCGTTTTACCTTCCGCACTTACATTCTGTTTGTCAATTGCTTCAGAGTTATGCTTCGATGCAATTGATTCGATGCTTTTGATTCGCTATGTTCTGCTTCGATTACGTTCTGCTTCTATGAATTCCTTCGTGTTAAATAGTTTCGGCTGCCATGTTATGCTTCACTTCAAAGTTTCATGTGAAAATTTGAAGTGATCATTCACCCCCTCCCCCTCTGATCACATACTTGGTCTAACAATTGGTATCAGAGCTGGTCACTCTTTTTGGATTAACCTCCTGGAGTGTTTTCAAGTATGTCTTCTAGTATGTCTTTCGCAGCTATTCGCTCTGGCGAACCTATTCCTATTTTCAATGGGAAGGACTACTCTTACTGGAAGGACAAGATGAAGAGGAATATTATGGCTATCAATTCCACTGCATGGCAAGTTGTCTTACATGGTGTTACAGTTACTGATAAGAATGCTATCACTCCTGAAGAAGCTCAACTGATGGATCTGGATTCGGTTGTCTGGGTGTTCATCACAAATCACTTGACTCCAGAAAAGTATCATGAAGTGAAGAATATTCCTTCGGCCAAAGGTGTCTGGGACTATCTTGAAAAGATTGGTGAAGGTGTTTCTACTCAGAGAGATGCCAGAATTGACAGACTCCGAAGCAAATTCTATCGCTTCAAAAGACTCGAGGGTGAAAAGGTTCACTCAATTTACAGCAGACTCACAGCTCTGGCAAATGAGTTGATTTCCCTCGGTGCTGATGATATAACTCCTCACTCAGTTGTCAGAACACTTCTTCGCTCGCTAGATGATTCGTTCGATCACATTGTTCTAATGATCAAGGAAAGGTCTGATTACAGACATCTTGTTGCTGCTGATGTTCTTGAGAGACTCACTACCTTTGAAATGGAAGAAGATGAGAAACGTGACATAAATGGTTCTCGAAGAAGATCTCATGCTCTGAAAGCAAAAGCTTCGCGTCATTCTTCGCCCGAAGTCAGTTCTGCTTTAGGTGTCGAATCAGATGATCCTGCAAGCATTGGAAAGGATTTGGCACTGATCATGAGACGCTTCAATCGCTTTCAGAAGAAAGGTTTTTCTTCACCCAAGAAGAGTTATCCTTCAAGAAGCTCGAGTCATTCTTCTCACCGTTCATCTTCAAGAAGCTATCCATCGAAGGACAACTGCTGCTATAAGTGCAAGAAACCAGGACACTTCATTGCTGATTGCCCTCTGTGGGAAGCTGAGATCAAATCGAAGCATTCACACAGAGACTCTTCATCGAAGCTTTACAAATCCTCCAGAAGTCATGAGTCAAAGAAACATGATTCCAGTTCAAGAAGGGAAAAGAAGAAAGATTCTGATGATGAGAAGAGAAAGAAGTATCATAAGAAGCGTGAGGATTCTTCATCGAAGACTTACTCGTCTCGTCGAAGCAGCTCTCACCGTGCCAAGGCCTATCTGGGAAAGGAGATGAATTCTGAAGCCGAAGCCTCTGGTTCCGAAGCTGAACAAGACTCACGATCTGCTTCAGGATCCGAATCAGATGGTGTTGCTGGATTAGCATTTGCTTCGACAGATGCTTCAGCAAATGCTTCGAGCTCATTCTTCACCAACTACAGCAGTGAAGATGAAACTCCTGCATATTGCTTCATGGCCAAGGCAAAGGTATCTTCATCCAAGTCAACCTATGATACTTCTGATTATTCTTCATGTGAAAGTGACACTAGAGTTAGCTATGCTAAACTTGCTAAAATTGCTTCAATTCAACAAGATGAACTTGATTCACTAAGCAAAACCATTAAGAAGTCAGAAACGTTGTTGATCAATGAGATTGAGAAAAGTCAAACTTTAACTAATGAGCATGAAACTCTGAAGGAGAAGTTTGAAGAATTATCCTCTCGGCATGATCTTCTTTCAGTTGATTATGAGAAGCTTACCTATGAATTTCTTCAGAGGAAAGTGGCTCTCGAAAAACTGACAGAGGCTCATGAAGAATTGGAAAATGTCAATCTCTCTCTCATGGCTCAACAAGGTTCTGAAGCAATTGATAAATCTGAATCACCTTGTTTCGATTGTTTGGAACGAAGCAAAACTATTTCCAAAGGGAAAGCTCCTATTGTTATTGATGATACTAATGCCTCCGATGAGGAAAATCCTGCTATTACCGAGGAACTCCTCAGGTTGAAAAACTTATTTGAAACAGGCATGTTCAAAAGTGTGCAAGGACACCAATATCTCTGTGATATCCTTAGGAAGGCTCTCCTTTATAGGAATCCCAGGAATGAAGGTGTTGGCTTTGAAAGAAAGATAAATCCTGATGGCACATATTGGGAGCCTGAGCAGTATCCTAAGACTGTTTGGGTTCTAGCGAAGGAGAAACCCATTGATATTGCTAACCTTTCAGGTTTCGATTGCAAAATGAACAAAGTCATTGTGGATGAATCACTTGATTCAGACTACAAACTCATGAAAGATGAACAGGGAAAAGTTTCAGCTGAGTATGTAGGTACTCCACCAAAGAATGGATTCTACAAGAGGCAGATATGGGTGCAGAAAGCACTTGTGGAAAAATTGCCTGCTAACCATTCTATGCAGGGAAAGCCTTCGGTACCACCGAATCATTTCTACTCTCTTGAGACGAGAAATGATCCTTTGGTGACCGAGTCAAATGTTCCGCAGAAGCAATACTATCGTACTGGTCGCCATACGTATCGTCCTCATAATAATCGTACTAAGATTGCATATGCTCATACTTATGCTAACCATTCGCAGAGGACTTACATTTATGGTGTGCTTGATGGTACACCGAAGCAATACACTCCTGTCCGATTTAATATTGCTTCGACCAGTGCTTCAACGTCTTCTCAGTCACCTGCTCGTTTGTGGGTGGTTAAGAAGAACTAATTCTTCTGCAGGGCTATGTCTCCGGTGGATCCGAATGGGTCATGGATAGTGGTTGCACAAATCATATGACCGGAGACAAGGAGTTGTTCACCGAAGAAAAACTATCTCAATCTTCTCTGAAGTACATTACCTTCGGTGACAACAACAAAGGAAAAGTGTTAGGTTTGGGTAAGATTGCCATATCGAAGGATAAGCACATTGACAAGGTTATGCTAGTCCAATCACTTGGATATAATCTTATGTCTATTTCAAAGTTATGCGATATGGGTATGCTTGTGTTGTTTTCTACTTCGCGTTGTGTTGTCTTTTCACAGGATGACTATTCGTTTGTCTTCGAGGGTTACCGAAAGGGAGATCTATACATTGTTGATTTTTCTTCGGGCCCTGCTGTTTCCACTTGCTTAATGGCAAAAGCTTCATCGGGTTGGTTATGGCATCGAAGACTTGGTCATGCAGGGATGAGAAATCTTCATAACCTAGTGAAGAAAAATCATGTTATTGGTCTTACCGAAGTAAAATTCGATAAGGATCGTCTCTGCAGTGCATGCGAAGCTGGTAAAATCACGAAGAAACATCATTCAGCGAAGACCATCATGACTACCACTCGTCCTCTTGAATTGCTTCATATGGATCTTTTTGGTCCTCAAAATTATGCAAGTCTGGGAGGAAATAAATATGGTCTAGTTATGGTTGATGACTTCTCTCGATATTCTTGGGTTTTCTTTTTGGATGACAAGAGCAATGTGGTTGAAATCTTCAAGTCATTCGCTAAGAGAGCTCAAACAGAATATGAATTATCTCTGAAGCATATCCGAAGTGATAATGGAACTGAATTCAAGAATACTCACATCGAAGATTTTCTTGATGATTATGGTTTTACTCATGAATTCTCTGCTGCTTATACACCTCAACAGAATGGTGTAGTTGAAAGGAAGAATAGAACTCTTATTGAGATGGCCAGAACTATGCTTGCTGAATACAAGACTCCTATTAGGTTCTGGGCCGAAGCAATCAATACTGCATGTCACATCATCAACAAGGTTTACCTTCACAAATTCTTGAAGAAAACTTCACATGAGCTTATCACTGGTAACAAACCAAATGTTTCATATCTTAGGGTTTTTGGTGCTCCATGCTATATTAGAGATATGAATCATAGCTCCAAATTTGCCCCTAAGGCACATGAAGGTTTTCTTTTAGGTTATGGCTCAAACTCTCACACTTACAGAGTCTATAACTCTCACTTTGGGAAAGTTATGGAAACTGTAAATGTAAGATTTGATGAAACTAATGGCTCTCAAAAGGAGCATTTGCCTCATGATCTAGATGAACCTCCACTTGATGAAGTAATTAGGTCCATGGCTATTGGTGAGATTCGCCCTGTCGAAGCTAATGAACGTCAAGCTGTAAGGGATGATGATGGTCCAATGTTCCCACACATAGCCCGGGGCGCTGGAGATTACCATCCTGAAGCTAATGATGAACAGGACGAAGAAGGTCAAGGGAACGAAGGAAATGCTGAAGCTGAACCCGAAGCTGATGCAAATCCCGAAGCAGATGCTGAGCCTGAAGCAAATGATACTGCTTTATCACGAGTTCGAAGAAGAGTTGATGTGGATTCGATTCTCGAAGATATCAATCTACCAGGTCGTCCCACTACTCGATCTCGCACTCGCTTGGCTAACTTCTGTGGAAATTTTTCCTTTGTCTCTATGCTAGAGCCTTCAAAATATGATGAAGCCATGAAAGACCCTGATTGGTTATTGGCTATGATGGAAGAACTTCACCAGTTTGAAAGGAACAAAGTCTGGTCACTTGTTGAAAGGCCAGATCCCTCGAAGCACAACATTATTGGCACCAAGTGGATATTTCGCAACAAGCAAGATGAAGACGGTATTGTGGTAAGAAATAAGGCTAGATTGGTGGCACAAGGTTACACCCAAATCGAAGGCATTGACTTTGGTGAAACCTATGCTCCAGTAGCCCGTCTCGAATCCATTCGTGTCATGCTTGCCTTTGCTAACCACAAAAATATATTGCTATATCAAATGGATGTCAAGAGTGCTTTTCTAAATGGTGAAATCGAAGAAGAAGTGTATGTTATGCAGCCTCCAGGTTTTGAAGACTCGAAGAATCCTGATATGGTGTACAGGCTTCACAAAGCTTTGTATGGACTGAAGCAAGCACCTCGTGCTTGGTATGAAACACTGAAGGATTTCCTTCTGAAGAAAGGCTTCAAACCAGGAACAACTGACCCCACACTTTTCACTCGATCATATAACAATGATCTATTTGTGTGTCAGATATATGTAGATGATATTATTTTTGGCTGTACTAACTCTGAGATCAGCGAAGAATTTGCAAGGATGATGTCGAAGTAATACGAGATGTCAATGATGGGAGAATTGAAGTTTTTCCTTGGACTTCAGATTCGACAACAGAAGAATGGCACCTTTATTTCACAAGAGAAACACTTGAAGGATTGCCTAAAGAAGTTTGATCTTGCTGAATGCAAGACCATTAGAACTCCCATGCCTACTAATGGATTTCTTGATGCAGATGAGAAAGGGAAACCCTTCGATCAGAAAAAGTTTCGGTCTATGATAGGTTCTCTCTTATACTTATGTGCATCTAGACCTGACATCATGCTATCAGTTTGTATTTGTGCTCGTTTTCAGGCAAATCCGAAGGAATCGCATCATATTGCTGTGAAGCGAATTCTTCGATATCTAGCACATACTCCTTCTTTGGGACTTTGGTATCCCAAAGGCACTCAGTTTGATTTGATTGGATATTCTGATTCAGACTGGGCTGGTGATAGGGTTGACAGGAAATCTACCTCAGGCACTTGTCATTTTCTTGGTAGATCTCTTGTGTGTTGGGCTTCAAAGAAACAGAATTGTGTCTCAATATCTACTGCTGAAGCTGAATACATTGCTGCTGGCTCATGCTGCACTCAAATACTTTGGCTTAAGCAGACGCTGAAAGATTATGGTTTTCATATGAAGAAAATCCCTCTGCTTTGTGACAATGAGAGTGCCATCAAGATTGCTCACAATCCTGTGCAACACTCTCGAACGAAGCATATTGATATTCGTCATCATTTTCTTCGAGATCATGTTCAGCGTGAAGACATTGAGATTAGCCATGTAAGAACAGAAGATCAATTGGCAGATATATTCACGAAGCCATTGGACGAGAAAAGGTTTTGTGCATTGAGGTGTGAGCTAAACATCTTAGACTCACACAATGTTCAGTAAGATCGAAACTATTCACTGTATATATTCACCTTCGGTGTGTTTCTTTTTGTTTAGTTTCGCTTGAGTTTTTCTTCGCCCAAGTTTAGCTTCGCTTGCCATTTGCTTTTTGTTCTGTGTTTAGTTTGCTTTATTTATTCGTTTCTTTTGTCCCCTATTCTTATCACTTTTAGCTTCGTTGTTGTTCTTCGAAGTGATAAGTTTCGGACCCTACCCCCTCCGTTCTGCTTCGCCTCCAATCTTTTCGATCTCGAATGTTTAGCACAATTGAAACGGAAAGCATATTGCTTCGAACGACCTTGAGTTCCGAAGCAAATGCTCCCAACTTTTATCGAAGTTTTTGCTCTCGGTCAAGACTAATTCTTCGGCCGTTGAGTCCCCGTCTTTTTCGGATCGATGAGCTTCGCTCGCGATACGCCACCACATCTGAGCCGTTGAATCGGAAGAGTCAGTTGCTGAGAACCGTTCGATGTGATCTGGTAACCGCTCCAGATCGTGCCTATTTAAAGTGTTTCCCCCATCGAAACCGTTCCAACTCATTCATTCGCCCCGACTCCTCTGTCTTCCTCCTCGAGCGTCCGCAGAGCTCTTCGTCCCCGTCGTCGCCGTCGCCGCTTAACTGCCGGAACGCCGCCGCCGTGGACCTTCTCCGTCGACGCAGAGCATCTCTCCGCCCTCCGTCGCCGTAGCTGCCGTGCGTCACCAAGTTAGGGTACGCATTGCCCTCGGATCCTATCTGTCTCTCCGTGTTCTTCATCTAGGGTTTGGATCTGAGTTTGTTAGGATTTTGTTTTCTGTTCTAGGACTATTTGATCCTTGCTGATCTTTACATCTTGGGAAAGCTGTTCTTAGCATCAAAGCTATCTCATCTTCTCAGGTCAGTGGATAAGATTCGATTCATTCTCTGTTTTGGCTTAGGTTAGGGCTTGTTTTCGAATTGGTTCTAGCCAAAAATCATACAGAGAAGATGCATCCAATCTGAAAATTGATCTGGGCTCCTATCAAAATTGACTTGTTTTGGTCGAAACCTTTGCCCGTGCTTATTCATTCCCTCTCTTCGTTTCCCTCTTGTCCATGATTCTATTCACAGGATGTCTGACGAAGAGGCTGCCATAGGAAATGAGTCCTCTATTGTTGATGGACTTGAGAATTTTCCAGAGCCACCGAAGCAGAAAGGCAAGGGAGGCAAAACGAAGGAAGTC